>JAQPZY010001474.1:0-1277500 GCA_029931535.1 Margaritifera margaritifera
GTGAATTCAAATTCCAAATGGTATTTAGAATTGATAGATTTAAATTTGGTATTAATGTTTAGTAATGTAATTTTCTATTCCACAAACTTATATCAACAGATTATATTCATAACAGCTGTCTATGTCAAGATGTTTGTTTATCAGTATTGCATCATAGGTATTTCACTCTCACTTTTTTTATTTGATCTTTTCCATCTCAAATCACAAAAGCAGACATGTACTGTATTCTGCCCCGTATACAACATGCAAAAGGATCAATTAACACAAAAATCAAGATAAGTATCTCAATTGTCTGCCACTCATACCTATACATACTTCATTAAAAACTCATAGTAAACTTAACAATAGATTTCCTTTGATTTAAAATCCCAACAGTTCATAGCTGTTGAAACACAATAACTTAAAGGTTCCTGGCAAGTAAAAAACATTACTCCCTCATATGACACCTGAAGACTCTGTATTCAACAGAGGCATTAATTACAGAATGCAACTCCCAGCTCTGAGGGTTCCATGCACACTCTTTGGAATAACCGTTACAACAGATTCCAAAACATGTCCCTATCCAATCCATTATATCCAAATATATAACTTTCAAATATAAACACACTACGTTAAAGTTTAAAGGCTGCAACCTCCCTACCCCCATTTCTCTCCCCCACTCCACAACCCCAAGATAACTGCCAATGGACAGGATGTTTGCTTCTGAAGCATTAATTGTTTTGTTACCGTGTCAAGGGTGTGTGTGCTCCTACTCACAACAAACCATGCATTAGGTCATATAATGAGAGCATCTCCATTTTTTTCCAAAAGGAAGAATATCCCCCTTCCCCCCACTACTAAACATTATAGGGCATAAAATAGACATATCAGGAAGTACACTATTAACGTCGTACATATACTAAATTTCTGTAGTGGAGAATTTTTCAGGCAGCATATACAAGAAAAAGTGATGTTTCTTTCAAATAAAGTAGCACATATCAGATAAGTTACTTGCCACAAAAGAAAACCACTACAGTCTTTTTACTGTCTAGACAATTATTGATTACTTTAATATTTCGAGTGAATTCATTAATAATCTTATTGTAACTTTACCGTGTTCAAAACGTTTTCATTCATTCAATTCATTTGTTTTTTAAGAGGACATCATTCTTCGAAGTTAAATATTCATATTTTGTCACCATATTATATTTATGATTCCATAATATATGACATGTTAAATTATTAAAAATTTCACTCGCGAAAAAACAAAAGACTTTAATGAAACATGGAGAAATTAATTATGGAAAGGACTTGGTAAACTCTTATGAATATATTTAATCAATTTTGACAATTTTCATTTGTTTCAGATTGAAAAATCTTTTAATATTTTACATTCTCATTAAAACTTTAAACTTGATGCTATTAATATTTACTGAATATTTGTAGGTAGCAATATTTTCTGCATATATATAATCTTTTTTTAACTTTGGTGCTCTTTTCCAAACTTTACAAAAATACTATTTTAATTGTTGATTATTTGAATTAAATAAGCTACTGAAATAAATGCACTATCAAGTTTAAACTTTTTTGTCTTTGCCGTACATTTGATCAGTTTCTCTGTCTAAAGTATGTCTGTTGCAAGTGGGTGTTGTGAAAATTAAGGTTTTAAGAAGAGGCTTTCTTATCAGTACAACTCTTGAGCTGCTGATAAAAAACTTCTTGATCCTAATATGCTGTTCTTGTGGATGTGGCAATAAGTATTTTAATATTTTTCCTGTGTCTCATTTTTGATCAGATTAGTGGGAAGAAAAAGTATTAAAAAAATATTGGGGTTTTTTTAATAATTCTACTGGTCCATAAACCAGACGAGGCATTACAGGATGGTCTGTCTTCCATTCTGTCCCATTAGCACAAGTTTGTTATCGCTACTACTCCTAAACTATTTGGTGGATTGCCATGAAACTTTACACACATTCCTTTCATGGTCTAGTTGGTTCTAGATGAATATGGTGCTTCTCAGTACATCTAGTAGAGGCTTGCCACAGGTGGCCATCTTAAAAAATGTTGTTATCGTTACTCCTGTATTGATTGTTCATATCCAAATGGGGTTTTCACTTTAAGACTTCTTATGATGCCTAGTTGGTCCTACATGGAAAATGATGCAGATGTTACATCCATTATGGCTGGCTTGGCAGCAATCTTGAGAAATTTTGTTTATTGCTACTCCACCTGAATGGATGCACAGATCATATCCACATGGGGGTTTTCACCCCAAAAGACTTCTTAAGACTTCTAGTTGATCCCTAAATGAAAATGGTGCAGATCTGACATCCATTATGGCAGCCATCTTGAAAATCTTGTTTATTCAATACTATCTACCTCCATCATAGATGGTCATATCAAAATAGGGTTTTTCACTGAAAAAGGCTTTTTATGTTGTCTACTTAGTCCTTAAATTAAAATGGTGCCAATCTGAAGTCCCAATAATGGCCACCATGTACGGCAGCCAGACTTGAAATTCTTGTGATCGCTACTTACTACTGAATGGTTGGTCATATCAACATGGGGTTTTCACTAAAAGACTTCTTAGAATGTCCTGCTTGGTCCAAAATGAAATTGTTGCCAATCGGTAAGTGTAATATGGCCACCACGGCAGCCATCTTGAAAATCGTAATCATCTTTACTCCTCCTGAAAACTGATAAAGTTACAGTGACCTGGGGTTTTGACCTAAAAGAACTTTTATGAGTGTCTAGGCTGCTTTTAAATGACGGAATGGCAATGGATCTTGATTGTCCAATATAGCAAAGCAGCCATCTTTAAACAATCTTGTGGTCACTACTCCTCCTGAATGGATGAGCATATCAGCGTCAGTTTTTCACTACAAGACTCCTTATCATGTCTACTTGGTCCTAAATGAAATGGTATGATTTGTAATCTGATGTAAATCTGTCAGTTAGCACAAGTTTGTTATTGCTACTTTTCCTAAACTATTTTCAGGCTTGCCTTGAAACTATAAATGTGCGTATATGTATATGTGTATGTAGTATATATATATATATATATATATATATATATATATATATATTTATATATATATATATATATATATATATATATATATATATATATATATACATACACATGCACATATAAATTAAGATCCCATTTCATAACTATCAAGTCACTTAGAAAAAAAATATTTCCATTGCAATGTGAACTGTGACTTGCATTGTGTTTGAAAGAAGTCTCATCGTGATTAGTTTCATTGTCAATTTGATGAAGTGTATATGGGTCTACCTAGACTGGAAGAGAGGGAAAGGTTTACTATTTAGGCACTATGTGACTTGTGCCTGCCTGTATTTGGTTTTTCATTATCTTGATTAGTGGCATTGTCTTTTATAATTTGATAAAGTGTATCTGGGTCTACCAGGGCTAGGAAAATCAAGAAAAGTGTTAAGTAATTAGGCCCTGTGTAACTTGTGTCTACTTGAGCAAGGGAGTTTGTTTTTATGACTTTGCTCGACAGCACAGATCAGGGTGGAGGTTATGGGGGTTAAGGATTGATCTTGTGACACAGTGCTGCCTTAGATCTATTGTTTATGTCTTAACACCTTTCAGGAAATCCATTATAAGTCCAAGCCAAGCATCCACTGCCCTGAAATAAAATGGTAATAGTTGATGACACTTCAGTACATGTACCTTTATTGTCATGTGAAGTAGTGATTTTGGACACATGCTGTGAGTATTTGTAGAGTTGGAAATTAGTCCTGTGTTCATTCATCTGCTTCACTGTTGAGTTGTTCCAACATGGATAGGGATACTGTCTTGAGTTACTTTAATGTGGATAAAATCTGGGGAATTTACTTCCACATCATGAATAGATTCCTCTTGGGTGAATCCAGAGATCTCAAAATAGACTGGATCCATTTGAAAATTTTCTCCAGTATTTGACCTTGTTAGATTTACCACCATTTTACTTGTATGCAGAAATCTGGTAAGTATTTTAAAAAATAAAAACAAATTTTTATAACAGCGATCATTGAGTAATGAGGATTTACCCAAAAGAATTTAAGTACTTAGATGAACAAATATCCATGATTACAAAAATACAAGATGAATGAAGGAATCATATGATATTTCACTGATTATGACAAAGTTCTTTTAAGCAATTGTCTTACCTGGCCACGATCTTGCAGCATGAATGAAATGATGCAAAAACCATATGTTTTCAACATTCGAAATGTTAGACATTGTTAAAAAGGAAGAAAATGGTCTTATCATGATTCCTGGATATTCTTTTTGCCCCGTAGAGCATCAGTCCCTTCTAGGGACTCTTATTTGTTGGGGGGGGGTATTTTTTTTTTGTCTAGAGTTCTGATGTTTTTCAAGGTAAAAAGTAAGATAACAGTCTTTGGGGGAATGTGAGAGGTTTTAAAAGTATACAAGTCCAGGTGAATTCAAATTCCAAATGTATTCAGAATTGAAATGTTTCATGGTACTAATTTCAGTAATGTAATTTTATACTCCACAAACAATATCAAACATTATATTTACAACAGCTGTCTATGTCAAGATGTTATCAGTATTGTATCATAGGTATTTCACTCTCACTTTACTTGATCTTTACCATTCAAATCCCAAAAGCAGACTTGTAATCTATCTGCGCTTGTACCACATTCAAAAGGATCACTTACATAACCAAGATCAGTATCTCAGTTGTCTGCCACTCATAATTACACATACTTCATTAAAACCAACTAAATTAACAATAGAATCCCTTTGATTTAAATCCACAGTTCATAGTGAAACACAATGATTAATGGTTCTGACAAGTAAAAACATTATTTTCCTACTAGGAAACCTGAAGACTGCATTCAAAGAGATGTTTAATTACACAACGAATTCCCAGCTCTGAGGTCATGCACACTTTGGAATAACAGTAAACAGTCCAAAACATGTCCATATCCAGTCATTATATCCAAATATATAACTTTCAAATATAAACACACAAGTTAAAGTTTAAAGGTTGAGCTCCCCCCCCCACTGCGTCAGACTCTTATTTATTGCAATAGACAAAATTGTGTTATATATATATATAAAATATATATATATTATATATATATATATTATATATACTATATATATATATATATATATATATATATATATATATATATATATATATGAAACATATTGCCTGCACCCTGCAAAAGTTATGGTATCAATATATATATATATATATATTATATATATATATATATATATATATATATATATATATATATATATATATATATATATATATATATATATTACATCTAGGGGTTTGAATATGTAACCAAATGAAAGAAAGACTCTAAACAAGCCTTCACAATTCCAAAATACAAATTTTATTTTCCTAAAATATAAAATATTTTAAACAAGTGTAAGAATTAAGAATAACTTACAGTGTAGAAATTCCTTAAATAATCCTAAATTGTTACTATTGGATTTACTAATCCAGAAACAGTCCAAAAGTAATCCGAATGAAGACACTAATGTGCTTATGTGTCAACAAGGAATCACAGTTCTAAATCCAAATGTTATTAATTCCAGGTAAATTCCTGTTAACGTAGAATATCACAAAAGTTCTTGAAATGTTTCCGATAATTCCGACAGAGTTGAATAATGTTCAGATCTTTTAATAATAGTACATAATCTCAAATGTACTGTTAGAGTTAAGATTTTCACTAAGCTGATTATCACAAACAATAACACATTTCCTCTATGGCTTTACAAACTGCCGTAACTGTAAAGAATGAACCACGCAGCAATTAAATCTCGTTTTATAGTATCTACACCTTGGTAAAACAAATAAAAACCCAATCTACGCCGTTTCAAATAAACAAACCCGAATTGCGATTCTAATTCTTACTTCAGGTAAACAAGTTATTTAATCTTACTGAATCATGGGAACCAGGTCACGAATAATACATTTCACCACGCGATACTCATATGATGTCGTGTGTCAAGTTTAACCAACATTCCTAACATAAGATATACATGTACTCAATAATAGCGTTGGCTACTGAAAAAAAAATATAAATTATAATACAAAGGTCATAAACCAAATGAAACTATATTATAATTTAAAAGATGATACATAATTCTATATATATAGATTTCTTCTTCCGAGTGAGATTTCGTTTAAAATTGGGATATGTAATTAGTATATACACTGCACATATTAGTTCATTTATTAATATGCATATGATTACTTTGTATGACGGTCAGTCAATGGGGAGGGTACGTTCCACACCTTAGTCCATTCAAAACATTGTCAAGATGATAATCACTCTGTATTCCTCAGTTCTTTAAGGCAATCACTTTACCTAACATTTTGTTATCCTTCCTTTTTTACACACTAGTTGATATATATTCTTTCTTAAAGAATTGATAGAATATCTCAGTTTCTCGAAGCACACACCGTTGGTTTTAAGTTCACCTGGACATTAGGCCAAGTGAACTTGTGATATGGTGCTTCGTCGGTCGTACGTCATCTGTTGTCTATCAACAATTGCTATTTTTTCAACTTCTCATAAAAGCGTCGGACCAATTTCAACCAAACTTGGCTCAAGATTTTACAAAAAAATATGTCGATCCAACATCAAATATGGCCACCATTACTAAAATAGAATATATTTAATTAACTTCTTCTCCAAAACAAGTGAACACATTTGATCCAATTGACAGAAAACATCTTGGCATGAGGATTTTGATGATGATGAAACTAACAAAAGACCAAATTGTTTTTTCTAGTTGTATTTGATTACAAATGTTCATCAATTTGCAATTGCGTGTGCCATAAAGTAATCCAGGTACTATTATCAGTTAGAACTAACTACAGTGTATAGTTTATGCTCTGTTCATTTGAAGTTATTATGCTCACAATACACGGTGTAATATCCAAAATAGTAGCATAAACCTTAATATCTGGAAATGGGTTTACTGTAAAATGGCATTTGAAGTGTTCAACCTGTTATTCTGTTTCTATAATTAAAGTCTTTGTACACCAAGACACATGCTTTCTTTTTGCCCATAACAGACAACAAAGATTTCTAAATACAAATATACTATGGTATCTGAAATACACATGGAGATAACATGTTTGAGTTTTGTTTGCAAACAGATAATTTTGTAGTGATAGAATTTGTAGACTCACACTGTTTATCTTAGTTTTGTTAAACAACACTACTTTTCATAGTGGATTTAATTTTGTGGATCTTCGTTAGCAAATAAAAAATTTGAAAATAAATCCATCACAAATATAATTTTATTTGACAATACCTACAAATATAGTCCAATGATCACAAAGTTAAATGATGGTTTGCATCTTCTCTCTGCTTTATAGTCAAAAGAAGATGTTTATTTTTAATGTGAAAAGCCTGAATAGCTAGTAAAAATAGATGAATGATACAATTATGCTTCCTTCAAATACATCAATTTGTAAAAAAGTTGGTAACATTTAATGATATGGAACTCGCTGCATTTTGTTCTAAAAGTATGGGCTGATGTATGCCTTGAGTTTTCAAAAAGCCTACTCTTGCATTAAAGTCCAATAGTGTTCATTCTTCACAGAGTACTTTACTAATTACAATCCTACAATCTAATCTAAGATTGACTGAACACATGGTTGGGAAGATTTGTCAATCACATACATCTGTGTAATCTAAACATTCAGCTAAGGGTTTCTAACTCAAACAAAAGGGTTCACTTGGTGATAATGGCCATTGTCTCCAACTGACACTAGACAAAGCATGTGATAGGTCCAATGATTACAATGGCATCCTTGTCTATTTAACCAAAGACTTAAATGATGAAAATATATTTACATTTCATTTATAACTGCAAAAGTTCATATTAGATGGTGTCATAACGTGAAGTCATTAGATCCAAACAAAGTAATTTAACTTTACTTTTTTTGTAAAGCCACACTTGTGATAAACTGTTGTCTAATTACAATGAAGAGGAAAAGAATTTTAAAGGAGGAAAATCAGTTATTTCCTTCTTATGTCAAAATATATATAATCCAAGTCAACTTCAAACTTGAAAGTATAATAAATTATAAAGGATAAAATGGTATCAATGTTAATTACGCTCGATAGATCATCAATTTGAAAACATGATCAGGATAAACCTAAGAGTCTCAATGTTTAGACTGATTTGATTTTTAAGCAACAGAAAATTGATTAAAAAAATAAAACAAAACGAAGACCATTAACCATATTCTTACTAAACTAGGTAAGAGAGACTTAGTTTGCATGCACCATGCACGATTTCACGAATAAACATCAACATAGAAACTAGAATTTTGATTATAATGTAAGTGAACAGTTTAAGAATGTACTTCTATATTTACTTCCCAATTTAGCTGGACCAAGGTTTCTTTAGGACTAGTCTTCTTATATAAAGTATTGCTGAAAATTTGATGTACACATTAACATAAAGAGGTTTAGAATGTTTCAGCAGAATACTGCATCATCTCAATAATCCATGGAGAGGCTTCATGTATGTGTACTAAAGACAATGGTGGACGAACAGCCGAACCACATAGATAGCTCGTTATTCGAGTTTAATGGCTCTAGGCTGAGAGAAAACCTCAAAAATATAATGAAAACTAAAATATTGAAACAGTCTGAAAATAGATACATTCTAATAACTAGATATTATAATCTTGATTACATGTCTGAGGCCAATAACTAAAAGAAATGTGCATTATCAAAACGAATGCAGAAGTCAGTTAAGTTTTTTCGTAATTAAATTACCAGCAATGACGTTTTCAGGCATGATAATTACATTAGATAATCACTGTTAAATTACGATTTTTAAGGTAACTTTCATCAGCTGCTTGACTTATTAATAGTAGGACATGGGAAAACGGTTCCAGAAATTGAAATATTGTTTGCTGTGAGAAACTGAGATTTTTTTAATCAATTCTTTAAGGAAGAATATACAACAACTAGTGTGGAAGAAAGGGATAACAAACTAAAAAAGTTTGAAAGAAAATGTGATTGCCTAAAAAAAAAACACGAGGAACACAGAACAATCGTCGTCTTAGTGACTGGCAATATTCTCCTATGGACCAGGGTTCGAATTGTACTATCCCCCTTGACTGTTGTACATAGCAATAATATGCATATTAATAAAAGGAAGTCAAATATATGGTGTACATACTTACTGCATATCATTAATTTAAATGAACTCTCACTCTGAAAAAAAAAATAAATACATATGCCATATGAGACAATAACGGTGCAGTGGGAAGGGGGTGGTGTGGAGCAAAACTTTTGACCTGGTAAACTAAACAGATGATCATTTCAAGTTTTAATACACTCAAATATATGAGGGCAACATGCACTGTTTCATCATATTCTTTGCATCGCACTGCTATCAGGCAGTGGCTTTACACTTTGAGTCTCATACTGGATACCCACCCCCCCAACATTGCAGACAAGGTTGAGGATGCTCCAATTGGAGATTGCAAAAAGGGTCTATTCTATTCTGTAATAAATTTAATAATCTATGACTGACACTTTTTAAGAAAACAAGCATGTTCCAGGAACTGATCTACCATGCTTTTTATTGGAAGTAGGAGAGTAGTTTTACACAGAAAGTGGCTTGGTGATAACGGTGATCAAGTCAATGAGGAACAATGATAATCAAACTCGGCATCAATTCCAAGATTCCCGAATCAGGGGCTGCAGCTCTGGTAAATGATATATGTATGTATATGTGTGTACATAGGGTTTAACAGTACATCAGCATAATACTGACCATATGGTGACAATCTGTTAAATGATGATTATGTAAAATGATGAAAAATGCAAACAATCAAACTCAGCCAAGGTCTTATCAATGTCAAGCAGTATACCTAAATAAAGGTTCCACTCTGGAGTTTCTCAATTGTGCACAAGTTATCAGTTTAAGGAAAAGGTCTTCCCTGGATTTATCCCACTGGTAAACCTTGTTATACAAATAGGGATGTGCATGTTTTATAGAAAATGTAATGAACTTTCAATTTTCTTTATTTTGGTATCTGAATGGTGGAAATCGATTAAGGTTTGATAGTACACAGCTGGTCCTTACCTGAGACATGCATCTCTCAGGCGATTGCTAGCTGTGTGTGGCTATTTATTTTTTCTTTTGAAGTTCTTGGTAAATTATAAACAGTAGGCCAATAACATACAATTTTCAGCTGATTTTCCTAATAGTGATAACAAAAAATGCCAATTCAAGTAGGCGAAAGACATGCAATAGTTTGTTCATTCTCTCTACAATGTGAGAGTTTTAGAGCAAACAACTTTTTCTGTACCACCCCTGCCTTTCAGCTTTACCCCATAACCCCGGAGCAGAACCAAAGGCATTCTTGTGTGGATATGAAACTAGATGGGTCCAAAAATTGGAGGCTATTACTCTACTGAAGAATGATCTCAAACATTGACAATTACACTCAGCTGAGGCCTCTTTAATATCAAACTGCATTCCAAAGTTGCAATAATAATTAGTGAGTTAATGTGCGGAAACAAAAGTATAGGTGGCTCTAACAGTCATGGGCTATAACTCTGCTAAACAATGATGTAAATTGCTGACAATGAAACTCAACCAAGTTCTCATCAATATCAGGCTTCAAAACAAATTAGGTTGAATGCGAACATTTTTGCAAAACAGTGTTTAATGACAATTAGACGTTTCAACTAGATATCAATGTATATGCCATTTTAAAGATGCATTCCTCATCAGGCATGTTAATCCATAAGTTTAGCAAACAGTTAAGAATTCAGTTTGTGATAGGTGAAAACATTTGATTTACTTGCACCTAAGCTCAAATCCAGAGTCAGAGCTCTTAATATCAGATATTTAAGTTTTATTTGAAAGAAAGTTTCGAAAATGTTTAGAATTGATTTTGTTATGCTATGTTGTGATATATGCTTTGAGTACCATACAATTTATGCATTTTAATGGTAGTATAACTGTCAAAGTTAAAAGGAGCTATAAGGACAAATGCTGAATCAACCAACTAGCCTAATGAACTAACAACTTTTTATTAGTTAATATCCAGGAAAACTTCAATGATAAAATTATCCATTTGTTTTTTACAGCTCATCTACATCAACTACTTATGTAACCTGAAAACCTTCAGTGCAATCATCCATGTAGTCTAGTAGCAGGGATGACAAAATCTTCAACCTGAAATTTTAATTAAGAAATATTCTTTTCTCTGACAAAGTTTTGCGGCCCCGGGTGGCCAAGTCGTCTAAGGCGCTCGCCTTTACAGATCACTCACATCTTGCCTCTGTCCATGTGGGTTCTAGTCTCGTCTCAGCCAACGTGGGTATGTGAGAAAGCTTGCAATGCAAGTAGATTCCCTTGGGTCGGTGATTCTTCCCAGGGTCCTCCTCCGCCAAATATACTGGCCGCCATGTATAACCTATTGTGTGCTGAAAAATGGTGTTAAACCTCACACAAACTAAAACCCAATATGAGAATTTCTTTTTATTGAAATCTGACTAGTAAGAAAGCCACAGGTAAAACGTAACCCATATAGCATATCTCCAGAATCACTGATATAGCCTATAAACATTATGTTAAATCCTTCCTGAGGTTTAGAAAAATACCCTTTTGTAATATATCTTTTTCCCAGAAATTTATTCAAAAACGAGAAAGAGAACAAATTAAATCGTTATTGCACATATATGTAACAGCAAATTAGGTCAACAAGTTTTTCAGCATCTCAGAAGAAGTATTGATAAGAAACTTCTTAAAACCTGCCTTTTCAAAATATCATCTTTTTTGTTACATTTTTTAAAAGATAAATTTTATAAAGTGTAAGACGGAGAAAAAAAGTTAACTTTATTGCCAATATAGCTTTTTTAATTTGAATATTCAACATCAAGTATTTTTGTAAATTTTGGAACCAAGCACAAGCTAAAATAGTATCCACAAAATCGGCAAATATAAATAGCATGAAGTTTCAAGTTTTAATGAGAACTTAAAATTTTAACAGATACATTTTATAAAGTGAAAGACAGAGAATAAAAAAGTGTAATATTTATTGCACACCAATTCCAATATAGCTTTTTTAATTAGAGTAGTCAACATCAAGTATTTTTGTAAATTTTGGAAAGAAGCACTAGTAAAAAAAGTATCCACAAAATCGGCAAATATAAATAACATGAAGTTTCAAGTTTTAATGAGAGCTTAAAATTTTATCAGACTTTCTTTCTGTGACACAAAATGCCAAAATTGATTAAATACATTCAGAAGAGTTCAACTACTCTTCAATAATTAATTTCTCCATGATTCATAAAATTCTTATTGTGCAATTAAATTTTGTACTTTAAAATCTTTTGTACATTATGAATCACAACCTAACTGCTCTGTGAAAATAGGAATATTTATCCAGAAGATGCTTTTCTTTTTTAAAAAAATAATTAAATGAATGAATAAAACATTTGAAGATGGTAATGTTGCCATACGATAATTAATGAAATGGCAAGAATATTAACATGCAACACTGTTATAATACCGTGACAAAATAATTATGTCTTTACTCGCTTATAAGTCCAACTGCAAACAACATAGACCCTGATCTGCCGTCACATAATGCACCGGCAGATCAGAGTCTATGTTGTTTATTCTACTGATAACTCCTAACATAGTGCATAGACCTAGATCTGCGGCACATTATGCGACCGCAAATCTGTGTGCATTTTGCAGTAGCACTTGACTTATAAGCGAGTACAGATGGTGATCAGTAAGTGTCTAGACTGTTAAAAGACTAAAGTGTTTCCATTGCAAGTAACCTATTTGATATACTACTTTATTAAAGAGATATAAATTGTTCTTGTTATGCTCCCGGAAAAATTCTCTACTACAGTAATTTAGCATGAACTAGATTAATGTATACTTGTTGATAATCATATTTTATGCCCTATAATCCTTGCAATGGGTGATATTGATTTGTTGGAGCTGTGGAGTTGTTCCAATTCACACCTAATTAGTATCCTGTTGTGAGGAGGGCACGCTAGCCAGAATCCACACACCTTTACACTGTAGCTGTGCAACAACTGCTGCAATGAGAACCATCTGTTCACTGACAGTTTATTGGGGTGGGAGGAAGGAGAGATAAAGTTCCGTTTTTAAGCTGTCAGGTATGCGAACATAGTCTGTACAAGTGAATAATCCAAATCATCAACATTGGATATACAGTTGCAGGACCTGGACTATTTGAAAAATACAGGAGGATATTTTCTGCAGTGTAAATGAATAGTATTTGATACGGCAAGTATACATCACTCATTCATAACAACACTTAAGGTGGAATAATTGTGAAACCATAAAGGGAAGACTTGTGTATAACACAATAACTGCATAACAATACAGAATAAAGTTAGGGAAGCTTCTTTCATGAACTGGACCATCAAGGCTTAGCCAAATTTTGGTTAAAATTCTGGACTATGAAGGCTTAGCCAAATTTTAGCCAAGTTTTGGACCTTAAAGCTAACAAAATTTTGACTACAGTTTTTGACTATCGAGTTTTAGCCAAATTTTGGATAAGGTTCTGGACTATGAAGGCTTAGCCAAATTTTAGCTAAGTTTTGGACCATTAAAGCTAAACAAATTTTGGCTCAAGTTTTTGACTATCGGAATTTAGCCAAATTTTGGCTAAGGTTCTGCACTATGAAGGTTTAGCCAAAAGTTCTGAACTATAAATTTTCAAAGCATTAGAAATCTTTTGGCTAAGCCCAATTAGCCCACTGCAGATGTCTGATTTGATTAAATGAAAGAACTCAAATGAAATCCGAAATTGTTAGTGTTAAAACCCAACGGCGCTTTTCAGGGCCGCCCAGATCACTAGAAAACAGAGATATTAATCAATCGCCAATTCTTTTGTGTTTATTGTTTTGTGTATATTTTTTGTGTATATCAATGTCTTCCCCACACACAACTAAAAAACTTAAAACCCCTTTACCCCTTCTCTCTCATGTGTGTTTGTATGTGTAAGAGGGTATAGTAGTGTGCTATAAACATTTTATGCCCTTGTGTGTGATAGTATGTTTGTGTGTATATAAGTATACAGTGTGTGCATAAACACTCCATCCCTAGTATGTGAGATGGCATGTTTGTGTGTATGCTAGTATAGTGCGTGTATATAAGCACCCCTACACTTTTCCTTGGATAGTAGGGTGGAGGGTGTTTGGATGGTAATCAGAAAGCGGTTGCTGGATAGTAGGGGTTTGTGTTTGGATAATAATTAAAAAGCAGTTGCTGAATTGTAGGGTGTGTGTTTGGATAGTAAAAAAAGTGGTTCCTGGATAGTGGGGTGTGTGTTTGGATAGCAATCAAAAAGCGGTTGCTGAATTGTAGGGGTGTGTGTTGGATTGTAATAAAAAAAGCAGGTTGCTGGATTGTGTATGTGGTGTATTGGACTGTAATAAAAAAAATTGACATTACCATTCCCGTTTGGCTCCAGCACAATTTTAAATTCCCATTTGGCTCCAGAAACACACAATGTTACATTCCCGTTTGGCTCTAAAATACCCCACAATGTTCAATTCCCTTTTGGCTCTAGAGCGCTTCTTAATGTAACCTATGGCGTAATGTTAATTCCCGTTTGGCTCTAGGGTGGCCCATATAACTACTCATACCGGTAGTGAAAAATTAAGAACAAAATGGAAACTGCTAAAAGCTGAAATGAAACAAAATGTAAAAATTGACGTAACTACGTCAACAACACGGTAGGAAACCTAACCTCAGATTCTAAGTCATGCGGGAAATACATCAACAGCATACAAAAAAAAAAAAAAAAAAAAAAAACAGACGCACATGACATTCCTTCATTAAATTCTGCAGTGTTTGTAACCACTTCAGTGACATGGCTTCACCATGTATATTCCCAAAAAGTGCCAAAAGTGAGTAATACAGCAGTAACATGTTTAGGAGTTCAAAAGTTGCTACATGGTTTAAACCTATCAAAAGTTTGTGGTCCGGATGACATGATCCAAACGTACTTGAGGCACTCTCTTCTAAGTTGGCACAAGTGCTTACGCACATCTTTTAACAATCATTGGACATTTGAATCATTCCAAAGGATTGGCTCTAGTAAATATATGCCCACTGTTCAATAAAGGTGATCGCGCAATGGTCAGTAATTACCGCCCAATCTCATTCACCAGTGTTCTTTGCAAGCACTTGAGCATATTGTTTGTTTTAACAGCAGGAAGCACTTGGATAACTTTTCTATCATATCTGATAAGCAACATGCCTTATGGAAATTACACAGCTGCGAAGCACAACTTTGTTGTGTTATTGATGATTGGGTTGAACATTTAGATAAAGGTGACCAAGTAGACATTTTTGTATTAGACTTTGAAAAAGCTTTTGACACTGTCCCCCATGAATTGTTAAAGAGTAAACTGGTTCATTATGGAATTGCTGGAAAACCTCCACGCTGGATAGACGCTTTTTTATGTTTCCAAGAATGATGTGTGGTGGTAAATGGTTCCAAATCTGGCTGGTTAAAAGTAGCCTCTGTAGTAAATCAAGGCACAGTATTTGGACCAGTGCTCTTCTCCTTGCACATCAATGACATCATGATTGAAATTGACTCAGAAATTCGACTCATCCCAGATGACTGTATATGATACAGATCAATCAAAACCGAGCAAGGTACTAAAATATTACAAAATGACATTAAAAAACTAGAGCAGTGGGCACGAATATGGGGCATTCGATTCCAACTTAAAAAAGGCAGCACAATGCAAATGACAAGAAAGAAAAGCCATAAAACTAATATGTCGTATTCATTGGAAGGTAATACTTTCGAAAACCTCTATCAAATAAAACATTTAGTGGTCACACTTGTTAGTGATCTGAAATGGAACCTTCAAATTCAAGAATTATGCACCAAAGCAAATCATACTTTAGGCCTATTAAGACTTAACTTGTCATCTTGCCCACAAAATGCGAAAGAACTAGCCTTGAAGGGTTTAGTTAGACATATTTTAAAATATGCTTGTACAGTTTGAATCCCCATTTACAGGTTTTAGAAAATGAAATTGAAAAAATCCAAAAGCGAGCAGCCAGGTTTGTTGCATCCAATTATGACTATACCCCAGGAAGTATGGCCTCAATATTGAATAAGTTGTCTTGGAAACCTTTAAAAAGACGTAGACTGGAAAATAGAATAATATTTTTCAACAAAGGTCTAATAACAAAGCAAAATTACTCTGCCACAACTTAATCAAACCGAAAGAACCAGTAGAAATCAACATGAGTATACTTATATGATACCATACGCACAAACTCATTGTTACAAATTCAACTTTCTCCCCAAAACAAATATTAATCACAACTGACGAATCCTCAGAAAACCAAA
The DNA here is from genome assembly GCA_029931535.1 of Margaritifera margaritifera. Classification (NCBI taxonomy): domain Eukaryota; kingdom Metazoa; phylum Mollusca; class Bivalvia; order Unionida; family Margaritiferidae; genus Margaritifera; species Margaritifera margaritifera. The sequence goes on from JAQPZY010001474.1 coordinate 16,398, forward strand.
TTGAAAACTTATCAAAATTAGTACGGACGCTCTTTTTCTAAAATATGTTCTTGTTGTAAAGGTTGATGCTGTGCAGTGCAAAACATGTCATTATGATGTAGCACCGAACTAATCAAGATACACGAGGAACGAGCTTATAAGACCATGATTTGTGCCATATTACTCTGTGAATCTAGGACTTTTTACTACAAGAGAACATTAAATGATTTGTTACGTAAAGGTAAAAAAATCATCAAGCTGCTCCGAGATACTGCTAAGACGTTTTATTGTTCATATAAAATCCAATTTTATCCAAATTGAATCTAAACTTTACAACAACTATCAAAACTTAAACTCACTTTCAAACGACTGACATTTAGTCGCTTATCCGATATAGACTATAAGGACTCGAGGTACTAATTATATGGCACAACCATGAACCAGTCTAGAAATGGGTAACCATAAAAAAGAGTATATACATTTTTGATGACTCATAATTGACTAATGATGAAAAGTAAAATTTTTTTGAAAAAATAGAGATAAGATTCTATTGATGCAATTTTAGTATCTGTATGGACTTGACATAGGGATACTCATAATGAACATAGCAAATGATTCGTTAAGTACAGAATGGATAACACATTTCATGCACACGTAGATAATACAAATATGAAAAAAACGCAGCAGAACATATCGTTTTCTCCACTCAGAAGCTTGCATCAAGGATGTGTCTATAGTCAGAAATTTCGGTTTGATCATGAGCATTTAGAAATTAAAGTTATCGATAACTTAATATCATGGTGCTTCCATAAGTTTACTATGAGAGTTGAATTGGTACCGTGAGTGGTAAGCAATGTTACAGGTGCGGACAATTACTGCTTTCATTGTATGGCGACATCCTATGCATAGGGGAAGTTGTCGATTGTGGAAAAGAAATAGAGAAATAGTCCCTAACAAAATTGCTTAAAAGAAAAACTTTGGTAAGTGCCTTTTTTTTTTTTTTTTCTTTTTTTTTTCTATACACTTTACATTTAATAATATGGTTTGTCACAAGCAGTTACCGGTAGTTTTCCTTGAAGAAGATATTTTGTATTTTGTTTTTATGGTACAACTTTCCATATAGCACCTACCCCCCTCACCCTACTTCCGAAGAAGCTATGATATCCAGCCAAAGTCTGATTTTACCTTCTCTTCATTTTGTCTACATTTTAAGCTTCCTTAAACAGTCCTCCCCCCCCCCCCCCCGGCAAGTTTTATCCATCCTCAACATGGTTGCTTAATCAATGTACACTTTTGTTTTAATTTATTGCTTTTCTTCACTTTTCTCGATAGTTTCATTATTGATCTTTTTGGGATCTTGATATATTAAGATAGGGTTCTACTTCATTATCTCCTTTTTACCCATTGTTGTCTTCTCGTTACGCCGATTTATTTATTTATTTTTCTCTCATTTAGCCGCTACGACTGTATTTTTATGGGCTTACAGACTGTAACGACAGCAGTTTCCAAGAATCCCTGTCTTCAGAACCTGAAAGCACAATCCCTATGTTTTTAAAATCAAAGTTTTGTTTTGTTTTTGTGGGCTTTAACACCACTTTGAACACACCATTTGCTATTTAAAATGAGGAAATGGGAACTTAGTGCCTTTCCCAAGGACTCTCTGAGGCAGCCGACCTAGGCTTGATTGGGTGGGTACTAAACCCGCAACCCTTGGATTACGAGTCCAACTCTCTACCAGTTGAGCTACCGCTGCTCCCTTTTTTCTCGAACGGGTTTGAAAATTAGAAAAGCCTGGTTTAAACAAAAGACCTTTTAATATAATCACTGTTGACCTATATGTAAGTTAAGTATGGTTTATCATCCGTCCATCCATCTCTCAATCCCTCCCTTCCTCCCTTCATTCATCCATCTCTCAATCCCTCCCTCCCTCCCTTTATTCATCCATATCTCAATCCCTCCCTCCCTCCCTTCATTCATCCATCTCTCAATCCCTCCCTCCCTCCCTCCCTTCATTCATCCATCTCTCCCTCCCTCCCTTCATTCATCCATCTCTCAACCCTTCCCTCCCTCCCTTCATTCATCCATCTCTCAATCCCTCCCTCCCTCCTTTCATTCATCCATCCATTCACCCTTACCCTCATACACATTACATTTAAATATGTAAAATGTGCAGCATACTTTGAAAAAAAATTGTTTAAGCATATTTAAGTGTGTGTTTTATCTAGGCTGTATTTTGATAGATAGATGTTTGCATATTTTCATGTTGGATGTTTGTGGTGCTGTAATAAGAGCGAGGAAATGACGTCAACAATGTATCTATGGATTTCACTGAGAGTGAACAAATTTAGAACTAATACTTTCTTAATGCTTTCGACGACTCTGTCGAGATTTTAGAATTATGTGTGGGAAAACAACAACAACAACTACAACAAAAAAGACAACAAACAAACAAACAAACAAACGCGACTACTGCAGAATGGAAACAGGGTTCTAAATTCGCTCTAGTCGTATCAAACTTAAGATCCCGAAATACAACACTATGCTTGGAGTAGGGTTTAATGTTTGAAAGCTGGAAGGTAGTAGACGAACCTGATCTTTTGGATACAGACCATCTTCTGGTATGAAAAAGAGTGAGACCCATCACTGAGCCCCATTCCTTTTTCTTCCTTAGGACACGGTTTGCATGAATTCGTTTTCCATTTGAGATAGGGATTGGAATATAAGGGGAAAGTCGGATTTGCGACATACCTTTCAACTTTGGTGGTGTTATCAACACTTGTGTCCTCTCGATTTTTAGGCAACATAAAATTCACTTTTTCTTGGGGTCATGAACACTGATTCTTCAAACAAATAGATAGAATTTCATGTTAGATCAACATGCCATTTCCTAGCATATATGAAACGTCCTTTGCAAGCCTACCTATGCGAACTGAGACTTCAGACTGTTTCATATGTTATCCTCTTATAGTCGCAAATTTGACTAAGAGATAATTAAAACTTTAATTGGCCTTGACCATAATCACACAACATTGTAAATGAATTTCTTTGCGTAAGAAATCATCGTCCATTTTGAATTTAAGAAAACATCTCCACGGCTATGTCCACCAACGCGTTGAATCAGATAAAAAACAAAACACAACAAAACCCAAACAAACAAACAAACGCAAATGTGTGTTAACATGCGTTAATGCTCGGGTTTCCTTCAATAATTGACTTACTGCATTATGTTCGAGAGAAACGTATGTTAAGTCAAAGTACCACACCACTCAGACATGATCTCTGATTTGTAACTTCGAAGAAATATAGAATGGTATGCAGGGTTATCAGCAGAGTTTACAAGAAATCAGTGGAAATAACCTCATTGTCTGTAATTTCTAATAATCAACCATTCTGTATTTACGCATGTTGCTAAATAACACACTGGGTCAACATATGTTTCTTATCTTATACCTACTTCAACGTTAAAAAATGAACAAAATATACGGGGGGGGGGGGGGAGGAGTATGTGTGCTATGAAAGCCGTATTTGGACCCTGCTCTAAAGTGCTACTATAAAACAATCCAGTGGGTTATCTGGAAGGACTGTCATCAAAAGAGATTCAACTCAAACCTCAAACTCGGATAGAGGGTGATGGGGTTGGGGGTTTGTGTGTGTGTGTGTGTGTGTGTGTGTGTGTGTGTGTGTGTGTGTGCGGGGGGGGGGGGAAATGAGAAAAATATGAAGAAAAAAATCAATTATATCTAAACACCACTCCCACTCGTACCCAATCCCCATCCGACCACACCCCATCCCATCAGAAACAGACGAAAATCGCTAATCCACCAGGATCAATTTGTTCCGGCCGCGTATAAGATACCTGGATAAAAAGTAATGAAATTCTGTGCAAAGTTTGCCTTTGATGTCTATGTAATTCTAGACGGAAATGATACCCATCGTATATAAGATATGGTTACTAGGGAAGACATTTTGGAAACCATATTGTCTCTACCCATCCTGAAATGATGGTCAAATCGACTTGTTTCTTTCTAACACAGCTGGCATATTTATGCATGGATTGTTCCTTCACTCTTTAATCTTTATTTCCTCCCTTATGAGATTTTTCATAAAGCAACTACTTAGGAATATGATAAAAATAGTTACAGAGATATCATAGTTGCACGTATACAAATATACACAGCAGTTGCATGCACAAACACAAAAAGACACAAGGTGTTTCACTGTAGACATATGACTGTGGGGGATGTGCTTTTCAGCATAACCCAATGGTTTCATCCATTTCGGCAATCGCTATGAGGCTATAGGCGAGTGACCCTGTATGCACTTCCTCAAGAATCAGAAAACTGAATCAATTCACATTTTATACATGCATATTAAACTGAAATTATTACTATCATATTTGATTGAATATATTACATATATATGGCCGAAGTGTTGTTCTTGTTATTGCTACTCTTGTCAAAATGGAGAGTCACATTTTCATGGTTGTTTGGCTAATACAATTCTCACAAAATACAGTCAATGAAATAGTGAGATCTGATCTCCTGCATGGCCGATTAAACTATGAACTTTATAATCTTTCTATCTTTAGTCCTTCTGATGGAAAGTCAAATCGGCATAGATTGAATTGAAACTGATTGACATTTTTCCATGTCTTAAAGCGTATATCGGTTAATTTAACCAGTATAACCATAATATCCCGCCCAGCAATCACCACATTCTAAGAAATTCAGTATAATTGTTAAAAAAAACAAAACAATTGTGCATATGAGCAATATTGCCGATGGAAGTAAACGGCTCTCTTTGTTCATGAATATTTTGTTTGAACGAACTTATACAATGGTTTGTTCAGTAAAACTAACTTTTTTCAAAACAAATGGTTTGGACCAGATTTATAATTAAACATAGGTACCATAGATGGCACAGTTCATATGAATGCTGACCGCTAAACTTTATGGCTCTGACTCAAGAAATATCTCTCTCTCCCTCTCTCTCTCTCTCTCTCTCTCTCTCTCTCTCTCTCTCTCTCTCTCTCTCTCTCTCTCTCTCTCTCTCTCTCGGATTATGTACCAAGCGTTGTTGAAATCGGTTTGAGAAAATTTAATGCAAGGACAAATTGCATTTTCACTAACAGTAACCTTGATCTTGAAGCACCCCAAGCAAAACTATTAGTTTTTCATGCGAAGGAAAATATATGTTCAAACTCTCGTAAACATTCGATGTGTAGTAGTTAAGTTATTACTCGCATACATTTTCAAAGGCAAAATCTATTTTAAGAACAACGATCTTGCCTCGTAGCTACTTAAATCAAGATTAGTAGGGTTCTTTCTTAGGCTCAGGGAAATCTATTCACATCAACTGGAGTTATTTACCAGAAATGAAATATAATGATGTGAGAATCAGGCTCTAAGGATCAAGGTCACTGTTACTGAAAAATGATTATTCCTAAGCATTTAATTTATGTTTACATTCATATCTGTACACAAATTATATACATCAGATATAAAGTATTGATAACTTTCATTTGAAAAAAATGTGTAAATGTTCTATACACAACACAACATCATGTTTTAGAGCACTCTATAAGCTCGCGAAACTGTGAGTCCTGGTTTTGAATTTACGCGTAAGTTTAACAATGAAAAATAACATGAATTGCAATGATGACTATTTGGATGAGATGTTCTGGCCCTGAATTCATAAACTTTTAGTCTTAGAATGAGAAATTGCTCGAAACTTTGAGATCAGATTTCCCGCATGCTAATTATGATAACCGGAGAAAAATTTCACATTTTGGTTCCATTAAAATAGTTCTGTAAATCATGAAATTGTTTCCTAGGGTGGAACTGTGATTTCTACAGACTGGATTTTGAGTAAAGGTCTAAAATGTTTTCTTGAAAAGGTTTCATAATTTAAGATATGGTTTTGGAAGTTTGCTTCTTTAAAGTATATATGTAACTTGTACAGCTTTTACATATTTGAATCTGATTTACGGCTATTGAACATGTAAAAGTTTGGAATTCAAGGCCTGGACATTTAGTCTCCAGAAATTGGATTCCTAACTGTGGTCTGGGGGAGAAGAGCAGGAGTCCCAAAATGTGTGAAGAAAACAACAGTAAAAACCGAAAAAGCAAATATATAAATCTTACGGATTATAATTATCATTACAGTTTCTATATCATTTTCAGGTTATCCTCTGAACATATTCTTGTCTAGTTAATTTAACGTCTTTTTTGACAAATTTAGACATTTTTCTATTTACCTCTCTTGGATAGCACATGTATGTACCATCATGATTCACGGAGTCAGAAAACTGATGGTCAGTTAATGAGTGGTCCTCTTTATGCACAGTTCAGGAACATTTGAGAGTCCAAGACCAGTGTTTTAAATTCCTATAGTGTATAGGCAGTACTTTTATAGAGGTTTGTGGTTTATCAGAATGAGCAAAATGACAAATAAGTGTCAACAGTATGCTTTAGTGACTGAATAAATAAAATTGTCGATGAATCCTGCCCCAGTCATGGGCTTATCAATCACTAATGTTTTGAGAAACACGTCAACACTATCCTTTGCAGGCGGTACCCCTTATATCTAAATAATGAACTGAGATGTTCTATTTAACATTATCTTAATTTGAGCATTTTGTGGTTTGTCAATAAACTGTGACATGTTTTAAATCTAAGCAGTTATTATAAAAATAATAATACAAGGAAGGAATAAACGAATTTTTTCTGTATACCCGCAAATTTTAATTAAATGAACAATCGAATGTTTCAGTTTTCTAATATTTTCTAGTAGTTTTGATATCATTGCAAAATTTTGTGTAAGCAGGATGAAATGGCTGCTAGCAGTACACGATATGAATAGTATTAAAATTCAAAGTTAGTCTTGAGATTATGGTGCAATTGTGTAACAGCGAGCAAAACTGTATGCGAATCGCAACGTGACGGTTAAATATGAAACTATCGAAAGCAAGACAAGTCTAAAATCGTCCTCAAATCTCAAAACCTATTTATTTATCATTAAATACTTTAAAGATAGCATATAAACTTTGGGTCGTTTCCTTGTCCCAGAACTACGGAAATAATTCAAAGTGTATCTCAGTTCACCATCAAAGATGAGAAAGCGATGTATATGAAATAAAAGGTATACAGCTTAAAGATATAGAGGATATTTTCCTGTATTGAATGATTAACGGATATATTTGCAAATTTTCTTTTTATTTTATGCTCAAACTTATTGGCTAGCAATATGTATAACAGACTGAAGTAGCATATTTATTATGGTATCCCGCGCGATAATGTCAGCTGTTTACAGTGTATGTTCTACTGTGTTTTGTGTATATTTGCACAGAAAATATTGGGGCAAAGTAGTCTAAGGTATCTCACCTCTGTCCGCATGGGTTCGAGTCTCACCGCGGCCAAAGTGTGTAAGTGAGAAAGCTTGCAAGTAGCTTCCTGTGGGTCGGTGGTTCTTCCCTGGGTTCTTCCTCCACCAAATATACTGGCCGCCATGTATAGCCTATGATGTGCTGAACAATGATGTTATGCCCACAAAACCAAAGAACAGAAAATATAAAAAGTAACATAATTCTCTTTCCTAACTCAATGTAAAAAAGCACGTAAACAAAAATAATTTAACAATATATATATATATATATATATATATATATATATATATATATATATATATATATAAAATAATAATAATAATAATAATAATAATAATAATAATAATAATAATAATATCCACCCACTGGGATTGAAAGCGGTACACCTGCCTGACAGGTACCCATGCTTACCACTAGACCATGCAAGTGATATAATAGCAGATCAAATTTCTTGGTCATAATGTTATCGATATCAATTGTTCAATTGGCGTCAGAGAAAAAAATATTTTCATAATTCACTAAAGTCAGTCATCAAAATAATATCTGTTGGAAAATCCACTAATTCACGGACTAGCATACAATTTAAATCTAATAACATTTAAAATATATGTATAATGAATGCAATATATAGTAATAAAAAAAACAAACATCACGTCCACACCTATAATAAAAGATCCCGCTATAGAGATCTAAAATCTAAAGAACCACATTTATCTTCAAGATTAAAATTGTATACAATCCAAATAAAAACCACGCCGCTATTCCGGATTACGAACAGTGATTCGAGCCCCGATTGATACTTACATGTTACCCCTCTAATACAATCGCGCGATTACCGATATGGATCACATAAACCACTACCAGATGGATGCCGACAGCAGAACTCGATATTTAAGCCACTCTGCTTATGCGACCACTTTCTTTTGGTCCCGCTGCTGATCGTAATAGCGAATTTTCATTGTATATGATATTAATAAGTGATTACCTTTGAGCGACATATATTACAGAACCTTTGGGCGACACATACACATACGTCGCCCAAAGGTTGGTTATATGCATGAACGTAAATCGTTTTACCTTCCGGCGACAGTAAATGGGCGACCAAAAATGAATGTTTGTCATTTATTTTGTTTTACCACTGTTTTTTTGCCTTTTTACATTCCTTTCAATATTCCTACAGAAATCACTCTATAGGCACAATAATGACTCGTAGATATTCACACATATTCACTGTACAAAGATGTCGCCGAAAGGTACCAATTTATATGCTGTCGCCTAAAGGTCGGATTTGTCTATATATATATATATATATATATATATATATATATATATATATATATATATATATATATATATATATATATATATATATCCATTTGGGCTCAGGGGCTATCATTCTTCTGAGAATTTTTTCATTCTTTATCTATATCATAAGCAATAATGCATTTACTCTCTTGTTTATGTTTCTCTTTCATTTGTTTGGGTAATTGTTCTTTTGCTTCCTTATCTATCTTTTGCATATAGTCCTTCTTATCATTCTCAATTTGTTTTATATATTATGTGAGTTGTTTTACACATACTTTTGGTGTACTTGTTTCGCAATGTTTGTCAAACGATAGTTTATCGTCCTACCACACTTACATTTAAACCCTTCATCAAAAAATGGCTTTCAATATAAAATAACAAGCCATCGAGTATTTACTATCACTTTATGTTTATATGCACAGTGTCTTTCAAAACTATTACACTTACAGTTTCCATGCATTGTCAGGACTACATTTTCAATAACCAAAGACATAGAAACAGTAGTAAGATGGCTGATACTTCTCAGTCTGCAGAACGAGAACAAAAGATGGATAATGATTACTGGTAATTTTCTTTATGCTGACAGATTTTTTATAGTATCTAGTGAGAATTCCCAGTTATAAAATTGGCTATAACACCTAAAGAATGTGGCTAGAAACCATCATCCATCTAACTACTTATATGCATGCATGCATTCATGTATGTATATATGTATGTTTGCATGTATGCATAAACGTATGTACAGCATATATGTGCAGTATGTATGCATGTAGGTATACATTTATGTTGACTTTAGTGACGTGTATTGGTGGGTAGGTAGGTAGGTAGGTGTTGAGCTCGGGGCGCTATATAAGCTATCCGCCACCTTATTGGAAGTGTCCCGAATCCGTCTTTGTCAATTTATATCTTCATTGCAAACAAGAATGACGATATGAATGAAATATGTAATTATTCAACATACCATCCAACAATGAGTTCAGATTCTTTGGCCGTAGCATGCATTATGAATCAGCGTATCTGCACTGGTTTCTAAGTCTCTTTGCAGTCTTATTAGTGTATCCTCTTAAGAGGTATTACAAACTGGACTTGAATTATTAATTATTAACTTAAGAACTGCTTATATATCTTTGAGAACATTTAGAAGTATATTGCTTAGTAATCTAATAATTGCTGATTCAAACGGTCAGTCTGTAACGAGCTACAGCAAAACGTTAAATCAGCAGCTTATTCAAAAGTCAGGCGTGTAAAACGACAATACACCATGAGGCTAATAGGGGTAAGAGGGATATAAACGGCGGGAGGGTGGAGGGGGATTTATACATATCATGTTAATATTTATAATAAGTCAGTAACCTTGCTTGTTCTTGCTCATTTCTCCCTAAAGTACCGTGGCAATATTTCTCAATTTGTTTTATATATTATGTGAGTTGTCGTATAAACGTGTCTCAGATTTTAGATCTGAAACAATATCAATTTCCAACTTCCTCTTTGTCATATATCTTTCATTATCTATCTTTTCTTTTCTACCATTATTGTGAAAAGATTAACTCACGTTCTATGCAGTTGTTTACCAGAGTTATTCAATTTGAATTTTGATGAGTAAACTTCTTGGAAAGGCAGAAGGGAGAAAGTTTGTGATATAACGGAGTACATTTCACGGAAAATAAATGGGCCCATTCACACATCTGTCTCGTATTAAAGCTGTAATTTGAATTCAGCTTTTGAAAGGTGTGATATTTGGCCAGCAATATGCATGAGTAGGAACTGACCCCAAAGTCCTCACCTGCATAGTACTGTCGCGATTATCTTTAATATATCTACTCTGCATTTATTTGCTCTATATAAGAAAAATCCCAAATAGTAAATTATGCTTGCTCAACATTTTCGCTCATTGCCGTCGCTACAAATTATATTAGTTATACAGTTTCCCAGGGTGTGCTTACCGACTAGTTATTGATTTATTACTACCTTGGACCTAATATGTATATGGTCTGTTCTTTGACAGGAAGGAAATTAACGCATATGCGGGTAGAGAGATATATGCACATCATACAAAACTTCAGTCACATTGAACTATTAAGTGTCGTTGGCTCGGCGTTGGAGAAGAGGGAAAATAATAAGCTAGAAAAAACAAGAAGACGAGAAGACAGACAGGAAGATATATACAAATTCAGTGAGTGTTATCAGTTTTTAATCTAGACTAATTTAACTTCCGTAACCGCTCCAGGTTTATATCCGACCTGGGTAGCTTCTGACATCATAATATCGTATGCCACAATATAGCCATAATGTGTATTTAAAATTTTAGTTCTGAAAGCTCCTGTTTGATATATTGAACTTTCCATGCATCAGCTGCTTTAGCTGGTAATGAGTTCCTCAGAGGAAACGATATGAGGAAACAATTTATTTGAGGTGGAATACAATCAAAGATTCCACCTAATGACTGATTCGGAGTTTGATACGGACATTCAATCCGTATTTCTGTATATCACAATCAGACAGGAACTATTTAGGTATTTTAAATTACCTTGGCGAGTCGATTTTCTCAGATGAACCGAATTTCAACCTCTATAAAATGCTAATTGGTGTTAAATTCATTTAACAATCAGTAGATATAAATATCCGGAAAACGTAAATAAAGGGTGTGCAATAAATACAAAATCTCGAGTATTTTCTTCTGAGTCGGGGGAAATATGATATGACTAATCGATACGTCTCAGGAAGATGTTTTTGACGTATTCCTATCAAATTCGTTCTTTCTACTGCATCGGAACAAAACACGTATGTAGAGGTCGTGGAAAGAAGGTCGGGGTTGAATAGGGGAAGCGAGAAACATAAAAATGAACTGACATTTGTGACGAATTATTTAACTAGTTGCAGAATGAGTCAGTTCTAGCTATACGTATTTTTCTGACCATAAAGAGGAGCAAACTACACTATTGAGAACTGGGCGCAAATTAATCCAAGCCTTTCGGCCTCCAAAGTACACAAAACTCATGCTTTCAAACTCGAATTATTACAAAAGATGTGTTTAGTCCAAATATATTGTAATTCGAAAAAGAGCATAAGAAAATTAGGAGATATGAATACATAATAATAATAATAATGAGCGTTTAGTACAGCGCTTAACCTTTAAAAGTTCTAAAGGCATCACAATATCACTTGACACATAAGGATATATATATATATCTATATATATATATATATATATATATATATATATATATATATATATATATATATATATAGATTACAAAAATAAATACCGTGAAATTACAAACAAAAGCATACTGAAAATAATTAAGGGTAATGAAATATTAAGTCTTAAGCCTGTTCTTGCAGTCAAGATAGGTGAATTTTTAGAGCACTCTTGAATGAGATCACAACATCATTATGCGTAAGTTCAAGAAGCAATTCGTTAAGGTAGCTGGGCCCTGGTACGCAAAAGAACGTTGTCCGTAGGACTTGGTTTTGATAGTGGGAATAATGAGAATGCGAGTGTCAGAAGAGGAGCGTAATTATCTAGAAGGGGTGTACACATGGGTGAAGTCATATATGAATTTTGAACTGGAGGCTGCCAACGCAATGTAGCATAGAGAACATATTTTGTGTTTGATTCCTGGAGCGAACGGCTAGCCAGTGGAGGGTATATAGAAGGGGAGGGGGGAAGTGCTTGGTTCGTGGTACATTAATGACGATCCGAGCAGCTGTGTTTTAAACTTGTTCAAGTTTATGTAGTAGATATTGAAACGAACTAGATAGAAGAGAATTACAACAGTCCAGTCAGAAAGTACTAAGGAACACACACGTGTTTTAGTGGCGTCAACAGAAAGAAAATTTGCGAATGTAGCTGATGTGTCTCAGCTCCAGATATGCACCTTACTTATGTTCATAACATCTTGGTGTAATAAGACAGAACTGTCGAGAATGACACCTAGGTATTGTACAGATTGTGTGAATTTAATGTTGGTATTGCTTATACTTATTGTCTGAGGTAAAGGATAGGAATGAGAAAGTCTGTGTATGGTGATCAGAATGGCTTCAGTTTATCTGCAGCTTGTTACATGTCCATGACTTTACATCGAAAATGCACTTTCGATGGTAGCATCAACTTCAGTTGGGTGACTAGATTTATATATTTGGGTATCATCAGCGACGATTTATAGCACTTGAGAGGGGCTGAGTGTATCGAATGAAGAGAACGGGTTCAAGAACAGAACCCTGTAGAACACCAAAATATAGATGAACTGGGCTGGAATGTTTTCTATTTACGAACATAGTTTGTATCCTTTCGACTAAGTATGACTTAAACCACAGTAAGGCTGTATCGCGAGTGCCAAACACATGGTATATTGTGTCAAATGCTGCAGATAAATCAGGGAGGGTGAGGACTATAATATTTCCCCTATCCAAAGCGGAGAGAAGGTCATTAACTACTTGCAGGAGGGCAGTTTCGGTACTGTGGCGAGGGCGTTATGCAGACTGTAAATTGCTAAAAAGACTATTTAAATTCAGATCAGATACAAGTTGGGACAGAACAATTTTTTTAGACATGAATGGGAGGTTAGAAACGGGACGATAGTTTCTTTAATGGTTAGGGTCAAGCGTTGGTTTCTTCAACAGCGGGTTTACAATGGCAATTTTGAAAAATAATTGGAATACCCCGGATGAGAGAGAAGTATTAACAACATCGGTTAGGGAAGGCAATATTTGATCTAAGCATTCAAGCAGCAGTGATGTCGGAATCGGATTAATTTCACATTACTTTGGTGCGCTACTCATCAGGGTTGTACGTAAGAAATCCGTAGAGACAGGCTCAAATGCTGTTAAAGGTTGCATTTGAAATTCTGTATCACAACTGTATGGTGACGATGAGTCGATTAAAATTGTGTTGTCAAGTTGATCCCTAATGGTTTGCACATACATACATACATTATGTATCATACCTACACATAGCTGTCTGTTGGATTTTGAAAAGGGAAGTCCAGGGCCACAATCTTCCAAAAACTTAGATATAAAATTAAAGACTAAATTCTAAAACTGAGTATGGGGCCTAAAACTGAAGGTGCTGAAAACAGTAATTCTCACTATAGGGAGCTCTGACACACACGCACGACGAATGCATAAAAATATACGACAAGCTTCAGTGACTCACACTACAGAAAGCTCTGAGACACACATAGATACATACATACAATGATACATACAAACGTACGTACATGCATACATACATAAACAATACATCAAAGAATATATAAGAAAAACTTCTATAGAAGTATAATACGTGAACTAAAATTTATCTTCAATTTTTTTTGAAGTATTGTATTGTGTAGGTCCTATTCATAACACGATGTTACTTTGCAAAAACGAAAGATTAAACTACCCAGTTATCAGTCTTTCAGCCAGGTAAGTCGCTGCTCTGATTCTTTGCCAACAAAAACATTCTTGATTTGAGACGAGTACCTGGGAGAAATAAGATCAATTTAAATTGTCGTTTTTGCGCAGCTACAATTACCACACAGCTACATGGTATCTACCTATGTAAACTGACACTCGATCGAACGGATGGATACAAAAAATACAACGCGGTTGGCAAGCAACTGTACGGGTGTCTTATTCTTAAATATTTACCTATACGAGGTCCAATCGATACAATGAAAATATGGATGTATGTATGGCTAAGACACAGTTTGAAAACTGTTCTTGGTCAGAAGGACATATATGGAAAATATAATATTATTCCATTGTTGCTTGATTATAACATATTGCGTGATTATAACATATTTTACAGGATGGAACATACCAAGGAAAGCGGTTTTATTTCTTTCTAAATTGTTCATGTGTATTTTAATTAAGCGATGCAAGTTGCCATTTAAGTTGCCACAAATGGCTGAGTGGAATCATGTACGTCTGCCTGTCTGTGAGTCTGTCTGTCTGTATGCACGTATATATGTATCCATTTCTTACGTAGGTAGGTAGGTAAGTAAGTTGGTTTGCACAATGTGTGTATATGTATGGATTCATGAATGAATTGAAGCATGCGGGGACCGATCGGTATCTCATAGTGATTTTTTCCCCTCAGATTAATTACATTTACTTCCAATAAGAGAAAGGATGAGCATCTTCTATGAAGCCATCGTACTATCGCGCTCATTGTTTACTTATCTCAAGGGGATCATAAATCACACATTGGACTTAATTAATCTATATTTATTCTTTAGACTATGGAGATTATGCTAGCACATGCATATAATGAATATTGAAATCATCTTCCGCAACATTGAATTTTCATCTTTGTAGACATCTCGTTACACAAATTAAGTTTTCCTTTCAAGTGGACAAATGAAATAACCGTAAACGATTATGCAATTTTATCTACAACACACCTATAAACCAAATTATAATAAACAGACTAAAAATACATGTGAAGCTTTTTCTGACCGTTAGAATAAATTGGACAATTTACAGTCAATGAAAAAATGTGAATATATGGTTTGATATTATCCCTATTGTCGGATAATTGGTAAATCGGATTATTAGGTAAATGATACAACTATTATGGAACCGACACTTTATAGATAAAGATACAATATACAAGAATCTTTAATTAACGTCGGTAACCAGGGTAACATAGAAAACGCTAGCACTAGAACTTCATTCCGTTTATATTGATAATATCGGTTTATTACATGAATTCCTGGACCCTATATCACTGTAATAATTCCTTGCTGCTGGATTGGACTTTTAATGTGCCTATTGTACACTACCTTCAATCATTCAATTCATTTGGACTTGAAACATGCCGAAAGTAATAAACCTCACTGCCACTATTAATGATGCGCCAATGTACCAATAATCTTCCCTCTGTTCCAATGGCTTGTCGATTCATTGAGCATAAACACAAGTAAGTAATGTTGATTTTTGAACTTGGGCTTGAAAATATCACTCCATGATGCTTGAAATAATTTCTGGTATAGATGCATATGTGTATCAAGTTTCATCTCCGTATTCTACAGGGATTAGAAATTATAAGGCTGAAATGGAAAAAAAGTAAAATCTTTGCTTTTTTGTGCTTGACCCTGCACATGCCACATACATTCTGCAACCCTCGTACCTTCTATTACAAGAAACAGAGTTGTATCAAGTTTTATCCCTCTATCCCGAACAGCGTTAAACTGATAGGATATATGCGAGAAACTGATGAAGCTAACCACTGGGATTGGCGCTGAATATAGACACTAGAATATGGTTCCAACACACACTTTAATGATGAAATATAAGTGTACTGAGAAAACCCTTTATCCCTTGCCAATTACACAATTATCCCTTAAAATATATATATATATATTCCGACTTTATGGTTAGAATATTGTTGAGTCCTAATGTGGGCAAACATATTATGTATTCTACAGTAATTCTAGAGATTACTCCATATTGTATACTCATTTAACCTTACAAGATTTATATGACATTTGATACAGATGTACAATCCGTATATCAATATGCAGGTATTCTCACTGATGATTGCAAGTCGTTATTCTTAGATGCATTAAAGTTTGGAAAATGTGACATTAGACTCCCATTCACATTCTGATTGAACACCTTAATCTTTGGTCCTACATATTTAGTATTCCGCAGCAATTTTTTTATATTTTTTTCTTCTTTAAAGAGAGAGAGAGAAAAAAAAGAATCAAGGATTTATGTTCTTTGTTTATAATTTCCGAATGCAGCTTTTTGCAGCATTGCATAATGGTACATTATTAAGTGTTGAGATGTTGATATTTTAAATCAGCTAAATTTCGTAGAAATTATCAAAGCAAATGAAAGAATTGGAACTTCTTTTTTTGAAAATTAGGGATTCTGTTCCAATCATTGGAATTAATTCCGCAACCGCAAACAAATGGTTGATACTTTTATCTTCTGATTAAAATTCTTCCATGTTTATGGTCACTAAAGTAATTACATATACGTTAACACATAACCAGTCTGACAAATGGACATTAACATTCTGAATCCAAATGTGTTCTGGAAGCGAAATATAGATCTATTAACTTCATGTGTAGCTTTACACGAATGAGCTAAAGATTCCCAATTTCAGTTAATCAAGGTAAGCTTACATGTATTTGGAATACATAATGTGAATTCCACTTTAAAAAGAAAATTGTTAAAATATATTTACACACTACAAGTTGTTAGGGCCACTCAGTATACTATTCCACTTGTACATACAGGGTCTGCCTGAATCCTGGAGCAGTCACTTGAATTCCTGCGATTCACTGTCAACCAGGAATGTACTGGACGTCTACAAGTCATCAGTTAAGTAGAAGAAGAGATTAAAGTAAAATTTCTTACAAATGTGAAACCATATACATGTAATATTTTTGTTAATGTATGGCTAAATTTCCTATACTACTGTGTAAATGTTTATGGAACTGGTAACACGCTTATATCCAGAGGTCTAAATGGTCCAAACGGAAAAGTGTATACCTCGAGCATTCATTTTTACCTCCTAAATGTTCAAGTCCGTCTGTTCATAACTCTGTATCTTACACCCCAGGCTGAACACTTACCAAAGTTGCTTCATACATTGATCATATGGTAACCATCTTTAAGACTGGTATAACTTCTGGGCCTCTTTACTGGTGTTCCTGGCAGACATCAATATACAAACATATCTGTTACAGTGATAGTTTTTAATACATTTGACCAAACATTATGCATTCAGTCATAGCAGGATGACAATATATACATAAGTCACCGCCCTAATCAGATGGGATGGGTGGATAGGACTGGAACAGGGCTAAAAACGGGATATGAAATAATAAGCATGGGACTTGCCATAGTTCACAATAGGGTGGAAATTATTGAAAATTCTAAGGTCTATTTTCCTATCCTTTTGCAATCTCTTTGTGCTGTATAATGTCATTAGGAGGATCATACAAGACTCCTTTACTTCTACGTTTGAAGTTTGCAGAGATAAAGCCTTCCAGATACAGTGAAACCCCGCAATAACGCGTCCCTCGATAACGCGAATTCGGATATAACGCGATCGTGGCGTGGCTCCGAAAATTTCCTATATTCATTCGCACATGAAAATTTGTTTTTTCAAAGTACGAGAAATAGTGTACAAAATGTGTATATTATCATTTGAGGAAGAGATCGCGTATGAATTCGAGTATAATACGTTCGTGGCGTGGTTCCTGAAATTTTATATACATACATTTGTCTCCTACACGAAAATTTCTTTATTAAGTACGAGAAATAGTGTATAAAATATTTATTATCATTTTGGGGAAGAGATCACGTATGAATTCGATCGTGGCGTGGCTTCTGAAATTTAACAATTTCACCAATTTCTTGAAGTGCTATGACAAACTAAACATTATCAGAAATGTTTCTTATTACTGATCCATGAGTAAAGCCAGTAAGTCTTCTTTGTGTTTGTCTTCAATTCATTCTGTATACAATCATTGCTCAAACAATAGCCGACATGTGTTTCTTCTTTAAGGGGTCGTTCACATATGACGTCACGCAGTAAGGGGGGGGGAGGGGGCCAAAATTGTGTGACGAAGTGTGACGAACGGGGGGCGGGGGGTTTAAGAAATGTGACATCACACAATAAATATGAGTGTGGCACGCTTCTTTCAAAAATAATGTCAGAACAAAAAAGATTTTGTGACCTGCATCCTCAGTCCATTTTTATCCGCAATAGATAACAACTCTCTCGTGGACGACTTGTTATCTCAGCTGAAATATTGGGTAATTGTTATAACCTTTAACTGGTTTAAATTGTTGTTTTTTAATTATGTAATTCTTTTTTTAATATAATGTAATACACACTTTAAAAATAAAATGTAAACTAAATAAACTGCAGGCCTACTGGTGATTAAACTTGGATTTTAGAAAAGTAAAACAATAGGCTATAAACAAGTTATCACCATCCTGACAACAGTCCAACGAGATCAAAGACACACGAGTTTAGCAAGTTGAAAAACGGTATTCGGTCCGCAGTGAACGTTTAATCTTTAAATATTTTTTATGTGAAAAAACAACAAATGTAATTAGTTAATATTGTCTTTACTATTTAATATATCAACGAAGTCACAAATCAAAATTTTAAAAGCAGTCCTCAATATATTGATGAAATTCAGTAAAAGTTTAAAATGGATTATATCTAGTTATGTCATGATCATGTTACCGCATGAGCAGTGTGTTCAAAATGTCGCCGGTTGAGTGCGATTTTTATTAGGGTACTGTTTCAAATGTCGCCGGTTGAGTGCGATTTTTATTAGCGTGCTGTTTCAGTTTGGGATTTAGCTGCCAAGAAAGTACGCACAATTTTCAAAATTAAAAGAATTTGTGAGAAAAAAATGTCTCATCCAATAAGAACTCACAGTATTCTGACGCAGACGTTCATACCAACATTGAAATTAGTTCTCATGTTAAGCAGGTCGAACACACAAACTTTTCCATAATACCCGCTTTACAGCATGCAAAGGGATTTCGACGAGGGTAAACAACGCAAATCCAATAAAAAAAATAGCACCCAGTTGAAATGCTTGAAGGAATTAAGGGCCGACCCCAGGGGAGTTGGGATTTCACTTCACTACTGATTATATGTGTTCGTGATCAGTACACAAAAGGTTATTAATTTTGCACATGAATCATTTCCATGAAGCCAAACTGTACAATGCTTTTGTCCCAAACGTCCCAATCAAAAAGAACCGTCATCTCGAATACGTTGAAAGAGATCAATCCAGAATTTCGCACATTGTTTTCGAAAATGTCCTCAACAGCACTCGATCCTCCTGTTATGGGTACTAGCACTTTCACAGAACGCGTTATAGTGAACGTCTTCATTCTGCCTGTTTCTCCTCAGAAAGCGCTCGAAACTCTTGTGATAACAATTTTCAGTTCCAAAGTAGCCTCTAACGAGAGTGGGTACTCCACCTAATTTCCCAATAGTAGTTATAAAGTAACCGCCTATGATTCTTGGATCGCTGGAAATATATACATACAGAGCCATGCTCTAATATCCGTCAATACACCCATTAATACAGAATCCGTATGGTTTCAAATTGTCATATGAATCAATGTAACGAATGTAATTTTGTCCTTTTGCATAATAATCCGGTCGATTGAGACGCCATATTCTTCTAGCCTGGCATCCGTTAGGATTCAAACCAGAAAGAATGAGGCGCACATCTTCTTTCTCATTTTTAAGCTATTTGTCATACATTCTGCGTGCATCCAGCGATATCCATATAATTGGCTCAAACTATTGATTTCATTGGATATAAAGAATGCAACCTTTGCTATATCGTTTTACTCTTTTTGCCTAGAAAGACCTCTAAATTTAAGGGAATGCAATACTAGTCCTAAACTGTGGGAACGAAATACTAATTTGAGAGAACAGAATGTTAACTTGACGGAACGAAATGTTAATTTGAGGGAACGAATTAATATTTTGAGGGAACGAAATTCTAACTTAAGGGAACAAATTCTCAATTTAAGGGCGCGAATAATAAATTGAGGGAACAAAATAATATCTTGTGGAAACGAATTATCAATTGGAGGGAAGGAAATGATAACTTGAGGGACCGAAATGCTAATTTGAGGGGAAGATTTATTAATCTGAGGGAACGAATTATTATTTTGAGGGAACGAAATACTAACTTGATGAAACAAATTATTAATTTGAGCGAGCGAATAATAACTTTAGGGAACAAAATAATCACTTGTGGGAACGAATTATCAATCTGAGGGAACGAAATTTTAATTTGAGTGAATGAAATGTTAATTTGACGAAACGAATTATTAATTTCAGGAAACGAAATATGAATGTGAGGGAATAAAATGCTAACTTGAAGGAACACAAAACATTAATCTGAGGATACGAATTATTAATGTGAGGTGACGAATTATGAATTTGAGGGAACAAAATGTTCATTTGAGGGAACAAAATGTTTATTTGAGCAAACGGAATATTAATTTGAGTGAACGAAACGCTAATTTGATGGTTCAAATAATTAATTTGAGAGAACGGAATATAGTTTTCATCTCATGTCCTCTCATGGGGTTCCGTAGAAATGAACACTATAAAAGAGGAGTTGAGGGTAGTTTCGGTATGGTATAAAAGCTATCAGTTGTACAAGGAATTAATCTGAATACCTTAGTCAAAATTGTACATGCATGCTTTCCAAAAAAATCATTGGTTAGTTTTTATTTGTTTATGTAATTTCGAATTATTCTCATTCTTCTGCAATCGTCATCGTTCGATGAAATTTACCCAGAAATAATTGTCCAGTGAGATCTTAAGTGTTTTTAAAAAATTTTTTTTTTTTAATTTTTTTTTTTTTTTTTCTAATCTTGTCTAATTTCATTCACTGTGCCAAAATGAATTTCCTCATTACGTCTGTCTGTTCAATCTGACATGGTAAGGTATTTTAAACACAAACTTCCTATAGATTTTACAGTAAAAATTCATAGTAGAAGAAGTAGGTAAGTCATTATGTCATCACGTTCAGAGTAAAGTTGGGCCACTTCTCACTACATATGAAGTACAAAAACCTTGTAAGTGCCATACAATGTTGTTTAATTGATTCATTTTACTTCGTTATTCAATCTCTCAAAATATACAGTTAATACTTTCTATATTTTCTTAATTTAATGATGAGACATTTAATTTCATGCCTTTACATTCTTATCTACACGGACTGCAATATTTAAATATATATATATATATATATATATATATATATATATATATATATATATATATATATATATTCATTTTACGGAAATTTAAGTTATAATCACACACACACTAACACTTGCTGAAAATCAACAATGTCATGACTTTTAGGTAAGAAAACAATCAAGTCGGGCACGTGTACAATTTGGTGCGTACTATTAGCAGGCTATAGAATGATTCAGACACATTTCAGGGAAACGAATAAAAACTTAGAGCACGTCATCTACTGTTTCTCTTGCGCCACCATAATGTGTTAATCTAAAAATGTCAACATGTTTCCCATATCTGCCACAATAAAATGTGCATAGTACCGTTCTTTCCTGAA
This sequence comes from Margaritifera margaritifera, assembly GCA_029931535.1. Classification (NCBI taxonomy): domain Eukaryota; kingdom Metazoa; phylum Mollusca; class Bivalvia; order Unionida; family Margaritiferidae; genus Margaritifera; species Margaritifera margaritifera. The sequence continues at coordinate 38,145 of JAQPZY010001474.1, forward strand.
TAATACTATGTGGTGTTGGAACATAACTATTGTGCAGTTGAAAAGCCACAAACAAATTTGATATTTGTTCTTAATACTAACACAATGATTTGCGTCAGAGTCTTCTAGTGCCAGGCTTTCTTTTCGTGAAGTTTTCTTTTTCTTTATGGCTCAAAATCTTGTATAGCAGGCCAAACAAAGTGGTACTGCTAGCTGCAAAAACATCATACATTTCCTCAGGAGCACCCGGTTGCTCTGGAGCTTTTACCGACAGAGACGTATACGCATAAACTTGTTTTGAATCTTAGACAGTAAGGTATGATGGATGCCTCTTTTCAAATTGTGTTCATGAAAGCAGTGAACGGTTGCTAATCAGCATATGTATTCAGCGCTTCATGTGTACTTTTTAAGCACTCCGGTATGGACATTTTGCACATTTACTTAGTAAAAACGCAACTCCTTTTACATGTTTTATTCAATACATTTTAGGATTGCTTAAACAATTTTCGCTTCTTTTTTGCACTATGTAATAACATGTAATAGCACCATGCACTAACATTATGATGCCATATCACCACATGCCCGCCAAGTAGCTGATCCATTTTAACATGGTCTGCCTGGCGAAACTGATGAGGATAAGACGGCAGGACATGGTCCCAGACACTGAGGTTCTGACACGGGCAGGCATTCCAAGCATCCACAGTCTGTTGATGAAATCACAGTTGAGATGGGCAAGCGACGTCACCAGGATGTCAGAAGAGCGACTACCAAAGAAGATCTTCTACGTCGAGCTGATGGAGGGAAAGTGATCTCAGGGTTGTCATAAGAAACGCTTCAAAGATTCCCTCAAGTCATCCTTGAAACGCTTCAATATTGACCCTGAGTCTTGGGAAGATCTCACACAGGATCGATCCACCTGGCGGAGTCTCATCCATACGGGAGCTACAGACTTTGAACGGAGGAGAACTGCAGAGCCAGTGCAGAAGCGTGAGCAGTGAACATCGTAAATCTCATAACTGCAGTACATCCTCTATTGATCAAGCAAACCCAAGCGGCATCTCCTGTCAAGTGTGCCACAGACAGTTCAATGCACAAATTGGCCTGATCAGCCACTCACGTATTCACAGAAACCAAACCAGTTAGCGATGTTATGGTTATCTTCGAACTCGAAGGACGAACAACGAACAACAATTGCACCCGGAACCAACACTCTAGGATGTAATAGCACCAGGCACTAACGCTCTAGGGCTTATAAACTATGAAACTTGATGAAACTGAATTATAGGTTTATGTACAAAAGGTAAAAGATGAAGTGTGAAGATGTTTCATAGCTGTTGCTGCATATGATACGTTCTGGATCATTAGGGAACACAATACATTATTGCAAACATTTAGAATTTTTTTAACTATTCAATACACTAGTCAAAATTTTACAAGTGTGGTTTCTACAAAAATCATTGGTTAGTTTTTATTTGTATCTTTAATGTAGAATTGTTCTCATTTTTCTGCAATCTGTCATCGTCTGATGAAATTTCACCCCAAAAACTGTTCCTGTCAAAAAATCCTTCATATACAATATCTTCGCCTTATTATGCAGAAGATATGCTTAGATGTTATGACAGTTATTGAAAGGAGAAACATCTATGAATTATAGGAAATTCATGAAGATAATAAAAACGTTATACGAAGGTGACATCTTTCAGTGAACAATAACATAAAATATGTGTAATAAAGTCTAGAGATTTTATTCCAGTATTAGTGAGACCTATGTCAAGAAAGGGCATTCCTTGAGATTGGAGAAGAGATCACCTCATCCTTTATCAAAGTAATCTGTTTATCATTTGTACCCTTAATGAGAGGCCAATTCTTTTATGAGGCAATTTTGTCATCAGAGAAGGTAGGTGGGGGTGGGTGGGGCTATTATATATATATATATATATATATATATATATATATATATATATATATATATATATATATATCACAATTTGTTTTGTTAGGTGCACGTGCACTTTAAAAGCAACAAATCATCCTTGTTTATTTTGTTTTTGTTAGGTGCAAGCGCACTTAAAAAACAACAAATCATCATTGTTTAATATGGACTATTATCAACCTCCTTACCTGAATATATGCAGTCACATTTTTAAAAAAATATAAATTTACATGTTTATGGCAGCCCAATTGCCACCTTACTCATTTGACAAAGTCTTCTTGTTTCCAAAAGAGTTGACTCACAGGAGAAATCCTTCCAATACCCCAATACCCCTGTCAACTCACAGTTATTGATGCACATGAGCATTAACACTTTGAATGGTGCGTTATGGACCCGTGCCGTGGAGTACTGGTTACATATGTAAAATAGAGGCAGAAGGTCCCTTGTGGAGTGCAGATGCTCCAGTAACAAGAAATTTGATCATCTTCATTGATGCTGACACTCAGCTGTCCTTTTATCTAGTCCACACAGCGTGCCTCTACACGTAGATTTTTCTTTCTGTTGCAAAAATGAGACATCATGAAAAATAGCAACGTCAAAGACATTCAATTGGTCTGAGTCTTTTCAATTTATGTGTAAATAATTGATGCAAATTCAAAATAAATGACGCTAGTAAATGGACCAAAGGAATTTGATGACTTTTTACATAATGAAGACAAACCAGGTAAATTTATACTACTATTTTAATTATACTGACAAGGTTTGGAATTACTTTGGAATGTGTACAAGAAAGGTCAATATTTAACGCCGTTGTAGATCAGACCCCACCTGTACAAAATTTCCCAACATGAGCAGGTATTTAAGTGTGAATACAGTGATATACATCACGCATGCGTGCACATGAACTGACTTCGTTACACATTCAATTGTTTCATAAGAACGACTGTACGAGATTATTAATACAATATTGTTCCTACGTGAATCTGTCTCTGACAAACATAATTGCACTTAATTATAAAAACTCGAACACGCCTCCTCATATAATGCGTACAACATATAATTGAATTCAGCTTGTCCGTTCAGCTATAAAATGTCTAACTTGGAACAGACTACATTCTATGGGATAGCATGGCGTTATGTGACATAGGTCTCTCCGTCTAGAAAATGTAGAATTCATTCCAAAACCACTTTCAATATATTAAACAATTTCATCACATAGAACGGAAAGCAAGAGAGAATAGTTTTCATTTTCACATACCGCTACAGCTGAGGATTGCTTCCGTAAAGTGGACAGCTTCCTGACAAGAGAGAATTTGGGCTATAAGTACTATGCTCGTGGTCACATCTACGGCCAGAGAACTCGTAGTATAAAACGGGTTCCACACTGCCGGTTCTTTGTGCGAGCATGAGGGAGTGAATAATAATCAGTATTTCTAAGTCGTCAAGGTTAAAAATAAAACACCCGAGTTACGCCTTACGCGGCAACGAAACTCGTCTACATTTTCGTTTATGTATAATGCATAGACATTTTTGTACACACAATTACGTGACAGTATATACTAGTATTAGTAACAAGAAGAAGCTATGAAACTCGTTAAATTTGATTTTTCAATGATATGAACAGTTATTATGCAGAATACTTGGCTTCCTTATTGTATGTTTTAGAGTTCTATACAATGCATACTTTGTGTGTTAGAGGGCTTTACAAAGCACGTTTTGTGAGTTAGAGGGCTTTACAACGCATGTTTATCGTAGAGGGCTTTACAAAGCATGTTTTGGGGTCAAGGCCTTTTCAATGCATGTATTATGTGTTAGAGGGCTTTACAACGCATGCTTTAGGTTCGAGTTCTTTACAAGCAGGTTTTGCAATTGAGTGCTTTACAATGAATGTTTGTGTTAGAGGACTTTACAACGGATGGTTTGTTTTAGAGTTCTTTACAAAGTATATTTGTGTTAGAGGGCTTTACCACGCATGTTTTGTTTAAGAGGGCTTTAAAAATCATGTTTTGTGCTAGAAAGCTTTACAAAGCATGTTTTGTGCTAAAGGTCATTACAAAGCATGCTTTGTGTTACAGGGCTTTACAACGCATGTTTTGTTTTAGAGGGCTTACAAAGCATGTGTTGTGTTAGAGGGCTTTACAACGCATGTTTTGTTTAGAGGGCTTTACGAAGAATGTTTTGATTAGAGAGCTTTACAGAGCATGTTTTGTTTAGAGAGCTTTACAAAGCATGTTTTGTGTTAGAGGGCTTTACAACGCATGTTTTGTTTAGAGGGCTTACAAAGCATGTTTTGTGTTACAGGGCTTTACAAAGCATGTTTTGTGTTAGAGAGCTTTACAAAGCATGTTTTGTGTTAGAGGGATTGACAACGCACGTTTTGTGTTAGAGGGCTTTACAAAGAACGTTTTGTGTTAGAGGGCTTTAGAACGCATGTTTTGTTTTTAAGGGGCTTTACAAAGAATGTTTTGTGTTAGAGGGCTATACAACGCATGCTTCATGTTAGAGAGGTTTACGGAGAGCTACTGTTAGTTACAAACGTTTCAACGATTGTTTATGAACTTTATCAATGTAACAGTAACAAGAATAAATCATACCCTATCTTGGTACGTTTGATTGTTAGAATGAATAAATGAATGAATGAATACACGAATGCATGAGTGAATGCAAAAGAGAAAAAAAGAAAGCAAAAAATAATGATTATTGAACGATTAATGTGGACGGGTGGACAGATAGTAATGTAGTTGGAATTGAGGAGATCTGGTAAAAATAAACTATTTTGTGGACCATATAGATCTTGCATCGTAATATTTTACTGCATGAAGAGCCATGGCAGAATGCGTGATAATTCAGTGGCCCAAACAGACCATGACGTTTCCTGCAAAATTGTTAATCATATACAGTATTTGAATCGATATGTCAAAAAATTTCAAATTTTCCGCAGTAGATTAAAGTTGTGCCAATTTGATCCTAGATATAAAATGTCCCCTCGCATTTTAATAATAATAATAATGATAATAATAATAATAATAATAATAATAATAATAATAATAATGAACAACTGCTGCTGATGATAACGATAAAAAAAACATTTTTGAGACTTTTGTGCTTTGATCCTATTTTGACATTTATTTTACTATCTCTACATACCAATAGTTTCTTACATACATACAGCCGAATTGCTTCTATTTATATGCGTCGTCACAAATGCGCCGGGTAACAAAAGTGTGATAATCACACGTCTTTCATAATGAGTAATAACAAAGGCATAAGAAAGGCGCCAGCTAACAAATCACACCTCATTCATAACCGGGATAATGCAATTAAAGCATGAAAAGAAATGTTTTTGATTTGTACTTTTTTGACTAAATAATTAAGAAATATCCTTGAGCTATCATTCTCAATAGACGTATGTTGACTAAATGAGAACAGCTTGAAGTAAATATCTCTAGTGATCATTTTGTATTCTTACTGTTGTGAAAATGGCTGGAACATTCTCCCGTCAGAAAAAGAAAAATTACTAGTTAGACACAAAATCTACAAATAATATAATGAATAGAAACAGGGTGTTCACGAAAATTGAATGTGAAATAAATGTACTGTCCGCAATCAATATAGTTTATCATGTATGGAGTGATGTTTCCACAAATTGTGTTGCAAACTGTTTTGTTAAGGCAGGATTTAATGAGCAAACATATGTCATTACTAGTGATAGCGATGCTGCTGCTGATGTTCCACTTGCTATAGTGGATGACTATCTGGGAACGAGGAAGTTGATTTCTTGGATTATGTTAATTCTGATGGTGATACTGTCACATCTGTGAGGCCAACAATTGAGGATATTGTTTGTACAATTAGTGATTGCCAAGAAGCAACCGATGTTTATGCTACTGGAAGTGATGATGATGACAATGATTCAGTACCAGCTGTTGTACCTGGAGTCAGTGAGGTTCTAGTTCGCATATCGGACATTGGACTGTATCTACAAGCTTAGTGTGACACACCTGATATTCATTATGAGGATTTGCAAGTCATTGAAAAACTTATCAACAAAATATCTCAGATTAATAAAAAAACAGATGACTATTGACAATTTATTTCCATCCAAATAAATAAAGGACTACTTTACTATAGTTCGTTCCGCACAGCATCGCCAATGATATCCATTTCTTTTTCTCAATTAATTTTCACGTCAGTGTCTCGAAATATAGCTCAATTTATCGAAATCGCTTCGTGCACGAAGGAGTTAAACATAATTCTTATCGGCATACAGCGCAACACCATTCATTCGATACGTGCTGAAAAACAGTGATCCGCGTACATGTAATCCGCCATGTTCGTCCTTGTGTTGTGGAAGAGTGCATTTTGATACAGCACTAAGCCTTATGGGAATCGTCGCGTGCCACTTGTAAACAAACATCGTCTGCATCGTCTATAGTTTTCTTTAATTGCATTTTACTTTCACTTAAAATGTCAGTCAACAACAAAAAACCAACCAAAGAAAAATGACTAAAAATGAATGTAATCAACCTTTATAATAAAGAAATGCACAGTAAACAGTTTTGGATAATAAATCAAACAATAATAATGACAATTTTCCTACTGATCTATTTCACTTGTTTCAAATATTATCTTAAACACTGTTTTAAATGATTGCTAAATAGCTTGACTTCAGTGTATTGTTTGTATTTTTTTAAAAGGTACATTCTTTATTTATTTATTTATTTATTTATTTATTTATGTATTTATTTATGTATTTATTTAGTTGAATCCATATGTATTTTTCAACACGCATATTTAAATGCCCAATATAACATTACATCTGTCATATAGCCCCTTCATTTTTATTACACAAGTCTATTGGTGCCAATGTTTGACCTTATTTACATAGCTATAATCCAATAATAAATTCAATTTCTTTTTGTAAGCAAGGTAAATCATTATTTTGTAAAATACACAAAAATTAAAAATTGTGACTCAAAAAACAAAGTCATCACATGGACTAGAAAAAATCCACATAGTCTTTACAAACAACGACATACTCTTACATTAGGATAACATTTTCTTTAAGAATCATTGCTTCTTGGAACAACTGACCCGAGACAGGTTTTAAATGCAGTGAATTTAACCTAGACTGGAATGATTTGCCCTTTGAATTCTCTCCATGCTGTTACCAATGTATACACATCTTAACATTCCTATCAGTTTAGATAAAGAAATGAGTAAAAAGGGTACTGACAAGTTCACAAAACGACAGATGACCGTGGATCTAAGTAAGTTTTGCGAGTTTAAATACGAACAGGATGACTTTCAAGTTCTGAAGTATTGAGTTGCTTTTGTTTTTTTAAATCCCTCCTTCCTGCAGGCCATCTTTGGATACATGCACTAGTACTAACACATAACAAAACTTCCACATTCATAACTGTAGTATCAGTTAATGAGGCACAGCCATGTGTAATTGGAGTTTGAGACACAGATAAAGGTTGACAGCTTTAAAGCTAGTAAGACCTAGGGTCCGTCTAATTAGAGTCCAATTAGTAACAGAATGCTTGTGATGTACATCATTTATTTTGTACTCTCCCTCCTTTATGTTCACTTGGTTTTGGGCCTTCATTTAGTTAACAGCATGGTCTGTATGTAATAAAAGTAGTGTAGATTATATCTTGTGTTTGTTCCTACATACCCACACAACATGGTGTCAGAAGTAGGATTTGCCTAAGACACAGTGGATTATCAGCATTAGTTGAATATAATCGAACTGAGAATCATTTTCACAAAAGGAACGTTCCAGTTCAGATTTAATTTACCAAATAGTTTCCAGCAATGGCGACATTCCAAGTTCCAAGTCCAGACAAATTTCAGTTTTCTAACCCAGAGTCTTGGTCAAAGTGGATTCAGAGATTTGAGCTCCTTAGACTTGCTTCTGAAGTAAATGACAAGGAAGAAGAAACGCAAGTGAACACTCTGATCTATACTACGGGGCCTCAGGCGGATGACATATTTTCTTCGTTTGGCTTAAGTGATGACGACAAAAAGAAATATGAAATTGTTAGAGAGAAATTCGAAGGGTATTTCATCACGAAAAGAAATGTTATTTTCGAAAGAGCTAAATTTAACCAGCGACGACAAGAGGAAGTTGAATCCGTCGATACATTTGTTACATCATTACATTGTCAAGCAGAATACTGCAATTTTGGAGTTCTTAAAGATGAATTGATTCGAGACAGAATTGTTGTTGGACTGAGAGACACGCATTTGGCAGAAAAACTGCAACTTGATAGCAAACTTACCTTAGAAAAAGCAATCAATTTATCTAGACAGAGTGAGGCCGTGAAGAATCAGCAACCTCTAATCAAGGGAGGGATACACGTAAATTTCCATTTGAATGCTGATGGAATAAAGTCAAAAAGAAGGTACCATACCAAGTCAGTTCCAAGCCACAAAAGAGGAACAATGTTGCTTCAAATAAACACAGTTTCAGTCAACTATGGAGAAATAGCAAATAGCAAATTGACCTACAGTGATGGAAGCATACGGAGATGTGACAGATGTGGGAAAAATCCTCATAGCAGAGACAAATGTCCTGCAAGAAAAGCAACATGCAATAAATATTCAAAGATGGGACATTTCGCATTGATGTGCAGAACTAAGAAAAATGTTTCGGAGGCAGAGAACCCCGATAATCCTGAATCTTATGGATTTCTTGGCGGAATCGATTCTGCAGCGAAACCCTGGATAGCAAATGTCGTAGTTCAGAAACAGGAATGTGCTATGAAAATTGACACAGGTGCAGATGTTACTGTAATTTCAGAGGATTTATACAGAAAACTGCAGAGAGTTAAACTCATCAAAGCTGACAAGATCTTGTTTGGACCAGGACAGAAAAGGCTCAATGTCCTTGGAAAATTAAGGTGTCACTTAAAAGTGAGCAACAGAAGTACAGTACAGGACGTATATGTAATCAAAGGTCTCAAGCAATCGCTGTTGGGAAGACCAGCAATAGAGGAGCTAGGAATCGTCATTAAGGTTGATGAGATCACCAATACAGACTACAAATACAGAAGAATGTACCCTAAAGTATTCAGTGGATTTGGGAAAACTGAATGAGAGTACAAGATAAGACTTAAACCTGTTGCAGTTCCGTTTGCACTTCCGTTAATGGATAAAGTTAAATCGGAATTACAAAGAATGGAGAAGTTAGCCGTCATTTCTCGTGTGAATCATGCAACGGAGTGGTGCGCAGGTATGGTCGTGGTGCCAAAAGGTAATGGCAATGTTCGTATTTGCGTAGATCTCACCAAACTAAACGAATCGGTAATGCGCGAAAATCACCCAATACCGAGTGTAGATCAAACTTTGGCTCAGTTAGCTGATGCGAATGTTTTCAGCAAGCTAGATGCCAACTCCGGGTTTTGTCAAATTATGCTTTCACGCGAGTCTCGTGATTTAACCACTTTCATTACACCCTTTGGTCGTTTTTGTTTTTGGAATTTCGTCCGCACCTGAATTTTTCCAGAAACATATGTCCCAAACTCTTGAGGGAATTTTGGGGGTAGTCTGTCATATGGATCATGTTCTAGTATTTGGGCCCGATCAATCGGAGCACGATGAACGGTTGAAAATTGTTTTGGGTGTAATTGAAAATGCAGTAATTATGCTCAATGAAAAATGTGAGTTTTCCAGATCCTCGGTTAAGTTCGTAGGGCACATTATTGATTCTACGCAAATTAGGGCCGATCCATAAAAAACGCGCGCGGTCATTGAAATGGAACCACCCAAAAATGCCTCAGAAGTCAAACGATTTCTGGGCATCGTTAACCAACTAAGCAAATTCTCATCAAACATAGCAGAAAAAACAAAACCGCTGCGAGATTTGCTCTGTAATAACACCGAGTGGTTCTGGGGTCCTTCTCATGAGAAAGCTTTTCATGATGTAAAGTCGGAGCTTAGCTCTACTCCAGTATTAGCCCTTTATAATCCCAACTACCAGACAGTCTTGTCAACTGATGCATCATCGGGGCTGTATTGTTACAAAAACAGCTAAATGAAACATTGAGGCCAGTTGCGTATGCCTCAAGGTCGTTTTCTGTCACAGAGCAAAGATATGCCCAAATCGAGAAAGAAGCTTTGGCTGTCACTTAGGCATGTGAAAATTTTTCTATGTATTTGCTAGGGTTTAGGTTTCGCATAGAAACTGACCGCAAACTCCTCATTCCTTTGTTAAGTTAAAAAAATCTGGAGGATTTATCTCCCAGAATCCAAAGATTTAGAATGAAGTTAATGCGGTATCACTTTACAATATCCCATGTTCCTGGGAAAAGTCTTGTAACTGCTGATGCACTTTCACGTGCTCCAATCTCTCATGGTGTACAAGGTGACACTGAATTGGAAAATGAAACTAGGGCATTTGTTGATCAGGTTCTGTCCGATCTACCTGCTTCAAATAAAAAGTTACATGAGATTAGGCAAGCTCAGATTACAAATGCTATTTGCAGCACAATTATGGTTTATGCACAAGAAGGTTGGCCTCACAAGTTTCAGCTGAAAAAGAATCTGCAACCATACTGGCCATTATGTGGTGATTTTACAGTTCAAGATGGACTGTTGATGAAGGGTTGTCGATTGGTTATTCCATCAATGATGCAGTCTGAAATACTTGATCGACTACATGTAGGTCACCAAGGAATTTGAAAGTGCCGAGAGTTGGCCAAGTCATCAGTTTGGTGGATGGGACTGTCAAAACAGCTTGAAGCTAAGGTCAAAGGTTGTGAAACTTGCGCAATGCATAGTCTTGATCGTGCAGAGCCATTAATACCTTCCACAATTCCGGATAGGCCATGGCAAAAACTTGGTACTTATTTGTTTGAGTTAAAAGGTCAGCAATATTTGCTTGTTGTAGATTATTTTTCAAGGTTTATTGAGCTACAAAAGCTGTCTGCTACAAGCTCTGGAGCTGTAATCAATCACCTCAAGTCTATTTTTGCTAGACATGGGATTCTTGAGATTCTTATATCAGATAATGGACCTCAATTTACTTCTGATGCATTTGCAATCTTTGCAAAAACCTATGGGTTTTAGCATAATGCTAGTAGCCCAAGATACCCCCAGAGCAACGGGGAGGCAGAGAGATGTGTACAAACAATAAAGAAGATGCAGTCCTATGACAAAGGTTGTTTTGTCGACTCAAACTGAGCAAGTCGATTCAGGTTCTGTTATCATCACCTTGTCAAATAAATTACACAGTACTGTTAATCTAAACAATGTTCTTCACCAGTTCTGTAATAAGATACCTCCAATATTAGGGTTGGAGATACATAGCATGATTGTTTTGGTCATTCACATTTTCAGTGTATTTGTAGTAACAGAATAGATGGAATAGGTGTGACTAATTCTGTGCCCATTCGTTTGTTTCTGAATAGGGGAAGCCTGATATAACCAACAAATGATGTTTTAAAAACAAGTCGATTTATGAACACATTATATCAGAAGCACGTTTCCAAGGCTCTATCGATGTAATATTCCCACCTTTACCATTCTTTTTACACCTCGATCTCACCTTCTCTATCACCCCTCCCCCGGGCATTTCATTTTAAAAATGGACTAGTTTTGCAGTATCGACATAGTCGTTACCGATGCCTTTTTTATATGCCAAAACGATCAATTTAAGCGGAAAATAGTTTGTCATAACACGCATGATTATAATAACTATTCAGTCCAATTGATATTAATATCAAAATACAATGGCGATGTGCAAATACTTGGTGAAAATACATACAGAAGAATGAGCACACATGTAGCGTTCATGTACGCTGGATTAGGATTTCTCTCTCTTTCTCTCCCTCTCTTTCTCACATATATTAAACGATGAATTCATACTAATATAGTACCCTTTACAAAACCTTAAATAAGTTACACAGTTAAAATACATACAAAATAAACCACTTGTAACAAAACATAACTACACTGAACTTGATTGCCAACTCAGGTCTAACAATAGGCATACCATATTCAGTACAAATACAAATTATTAATGGTTGTGGTATAGCGGATAGAAGATGAAGAGAGATTTTCTGATCAATATTTTGGACATGCATGACAAAACGGGCTGAAACGGTAATAGACATAACTATTCTGAGTTTATACGGGAACAGAATGATTTTAATATTAGTTCTTTCAATTTACTTACTCTTACCTGTATGTTGACATTTGTATTATTTAGCAACATACTAAATTTATATGCATTAAAAGTTTTTAGATACTTGTTACTTATATATTGTTTTCTTATTGCAGCAAAATATTTATATTGCAAAAAGATTGCGAAAGTCATCACCTATGTCTTGTTAGACACATAATTCACTTTTTTGTTTCTTCTTCAGATATATATATATATATATATATATATATATATATATATATATATATATATATATATATATATATATATATATATATATATATATATATATAAAAATTCTGCCACCTTCCAGTTTTAATTGGAAACTCATGATTCATTGTACGGAAGTTTGTTAAAATTATTGTATACTTTTGTGCCAATACCACGAAACAATATCACAATGATCCTAAAGTTTGTTTACCTAAATTTTCATATATATTCAAGAAAGACCTTTTTTACAAACCGAATTATGTCAGTATATTTTAAAAAAGATATATACTCCATGTCAATGGTACAGTCACACAATGCATGCTAATAATCAAACAAAGAAGATTGGATTCAATCATATCCAGACCGTAAACCTGTATAATTTTTCATTTAAGTGCAAACAAGATCTCCTTTGACACCCGCATAGCTATTTCGTCAAATATTGTAAACACGTCAATCTAAATGGATAGACTGTTTGTACCACATCTCTTTCTTTTCAAATATCTCCTATTGAGTCCATAGTACATGCTGAAATTATCAATGCAACTTAAGTGTTCCCTTGATAAAATGTGTTAAAACGTAATTTGATGCTCTTTTGAAAAGATATTTGTATTGATACGGTAATTTGATCCTTTTGTCTCAGCAAAGGCAAATACATTTCTGAATACACCCTTACCTCCTCGAAGGTCGGAACAAATGATTGAATATTATCTGTGAAGGAAAATGTGCTCATTGAATGCCTTTTATCTTGTAAATATTTTGTACGTGTATCGCAAACTATGTCGTCGTTTTATTTCGTGTTATTTCACCCAAACTTACAGTATATATCGACTCTTTAAAGGATATACATTAATTCGTTAGCCAACCCTTCAAAGGTTATACAGATCAGTCAATGCCTTATATATATATATATATATATATATATATATATATATATATATATATATATATATATATATATATCTGTCAACGGTAAGCCGAACGTGTGCAGATCGAAGGAAAGGTTGAGTTTCGAATCGGTTCGATTAAACGGCATCAGTTTGGTTATTGTATGGTAGGAACGTTTAGAAATACTACAAATACACTGCAAAATTTTTAGCAGTATCATTGTGATCATAATTTTAAACTTTAGTGTCTCTATCACGAATATACAAGGTCGCTATCCCAGTGCTGATTTATTTGTCGCTTGAATTCGTTTACTTGATAGTGTCTGCAAAACATTAAAGCTGATTGCATGCAGGCGAAGTATAGAACAGATCAAAGGTTATACTGATTTTGTGTCAAAGTATATTTTTCATTATCATGCTACCAGTTCTGTAATAAGTTGTCTTAATGCTAAATTATTATACTATCTCAATACGTCTATAAAGGATGCCGTGGAAATGTATTGCCTCGAAAATAGGTAACTGCTTGACAATGTTCTATGTCCTTTAAAAAACAAAATAAATAAAAACAAATAATAAACTACTTTAAATTTCAATTTAATGTCTGTTTATGCTATGATTTGTCTGATGAGCAATACAATCTATATAAAAAAACGACTTGTTTGAGAAGCATAGCATCTGACATTATTCAAGTACATGTATAGCGATGCAATTGCCAAGAAATCGCAAGGGAAGCAACTACATTATGACTAAAAATAGCCGAATTGGAAAGCTGATCACTCCTAAATAAGCAATCGACTCTTCCACAGGTCATGGCGTCTTCAAAGAATTGGATGTAAACATACCACCCTTTTTCAGCAAGTATTGAACGAGATGTGTTACGCTGTCTGTCGATTCGAATGATGTTGAAACAGTTCGTGCTCTAAACGAGTAAGGTATTTTTAGCTACATTTAAAGGAGCTGAGCTGAAAATTAATTGAGCTACAGACGCGGATATCATTCGCGATGCTGTGCGGAACGAACTTTAGTCGTTAAGCTATTTAACAAATACATTTTCACATAAAAGTGATTATTATGATTCACCTGCTGGTACATGTATGTTGACACTTTTATCAGATGATAAAACCTTACTAGATTATCATTTTGTTTCTTCATAATAAGATGTATTAATTCAAATGTATGTTGTTTGAACATTTTATTACCATTACATATGAGCTCTGATAGTAATCGGACCAGTATACATTTTTTACTACATGTCTATCCAATGTCATCGACATGGACAAGTATGTCTACGTTTTGAAGAATAATCAATCAATTTGGATATAACTCTTCTCGGTTATAACGTTATAAAAATCCCAGTCCCCCGTGAAACGTTATAAACAATCTTTACTGTATATACATAAATTATTGGGCTGATGGCAGCATAACATAGATATGTAGTTTACCCGTTTTAGACCGATCTTTTAATTTTTTTCTTCCTTCTTTCTTTTATTGTTTATTCTTTGTTTGTTTACTTCCCCATCATTGAAACATGTAGGAGTCAAGAATTCTTCTTGACTTTTATATTTTGTTTTTGTTTTGTGGATGTAAATTGTTTCTTCCCCTGAGGAAGAGCCAGTTTGTATAGCTCGAAAACGTTGGCAAACTGTTTTGTATTTGCGCCGTTATCAATTTTTGTGTCATTATATATATATATATATATATATAATACAAATCATATAGCGAATAACAGTCCTTTCAAGGGCACTGGGTCCAGCAAGGGATCACTTGTCTCAGGGATTGATTAAGATAAATGCAATAAACTTACAAGGAACAGTGCAAAACTAGTTTTTAACTAGCCTAAGCACTTTCGACTCTAACTGAGTCTTTATCAAAGACAAACACAAAACAAAGAAAGACAAAATCCCATTAGAAATAGTTATGTAAACTTGTAATTTCAACATATTTTGTGTTTATAGTTTGTATTGTCTCTGTTTTGTGTTTGCTTTTGATAAAGACTCAATTAGAGTCGAAAGAGCTTAGACTAGTTAAAAACTAGTTTTGAACTGTTCGTTGTCAGGTCAGTTTATTGAATATATATATATATATATATATATATATATATATATATATTAACTTGCAGTAACAGCTAAGGACTTGCGGAAAGTTCCTCTTGAACAAAGTTTTCTTGTAACAAGAACTCTTTAATTTGCTAGTGTTAGATAATTTACTGACGGAAAATCAGAGACGGTGTAAATACAAACTTAAGAAATGCAAAAGCAACACATTGAATTGCGTGCATAACTTTTATTAGATCCAATGAAAAACGGGAAGCAGGAAGGGAAGACAACATGAGTGAAAAATGGTATGATTAAGTGAAAATGTTTTAAGGTCGAGACTCCACTCTAAAGTGGAGCATGTTGCATCATTCCTTCAGTCCGAATTTAGCTTTCGTCGAGAAAACATATCATTGTCGTGATTTGATTGCCTGTTAGACATGGTAAACTACTTAACAAAGTAACTGACAGGTTATGCTTAATATCTCACTGACCACCTGTCAGTACACTTCGGCATTGACCAACATGTTTTCTTATTACACCTTGCTTGATACGGTTAGATATTTAAATCCAATCTGCTGGACCAATCATAATTCATATGCAGGATATGCTACCTACCTCATGATACTTCGGCCTTAAATTATACAAGCAAGTTCTGTAAACACATATAATTCAAGATCAATATCGATATAGAAAATTCTTAAATTGATACTAGCAAGGGCAAAAAGCAACACGTACAGTTAATATCTTCTCATTAGTGAAAGGCAATGAAGATAATAATCGAAACAGCCATTACGATGATGGAACTGCCCACCGGTAGTGCGTAATTGCAGAGATTTCCATTACAAACACACACTGTACCAGTGACCCCGTTGTACGTTTCTTCGTTACATATATCTTTGGTTCCAAGTGTGGGATAACAACCTCTTGCTGCCGCTGCAATATAAAAGTCAAATTTTATATCTTATTTTCTCATCTACTGTGAAACACTTTAAATTCGTTGGACTCCAATTTTCGTGGTTTTCATGGGTGATCTAGACCACGAATTTAAAGTCACAACAAAAATATCAACCAAGCCGACATCCCCCCCCCCCCGTCATATGCCCTGTTTCTTTATTTGTTTTAATACCACGGTTATCTACAGATAAGCCTCTGTGCGTGAATACCACTATTGCAATCTAAAGTTACTTAATGTCTAGGTAGATGTTTTCAGGTCAACCGAGACCTGATCTGAATGTACATGTTCACTGTTCGTATCTTTGCAGTTCACGTTTAGCGTATTTTGTAACAATTCCTTAAGCACCAGCAATCACAATACGCGCATTAGTAAAACTGCCATTCATCCGAACCTTACGGATCCAATTTTGGACCACAAGGTCAAGATCACCCAGCAACAAGGTGTTCCCACGGGACGATTTTGGCAGGATTCTTTCGCAACAAAAACGTTCACAGTCATTGACATTGTTCAAGCGTCTATTAATTAATGAACTTAATAACTGCAGTGCGGATTAAACCTGTTTGCTCGCAAATTTGTGGAAATGAATGTCGGTATAATCTTGAGCATAAACATATTCATCGTTTTTTATTTATTTATGTTTTGGTTTTTTTATATTTTTTTTTCTTTTTTGTAAATGATAGATCCACAAAATTAGGTACCCACTATCATCCATTTTTTTTACCTAAACCACGAAATTTGAAACCCACGAAAATAAAATGTTTCACAGTAGTTGACTGGGAGCGATCCTTACATTATTTGTTTAGGTCTTGTTGTGTATGGTCGCTTGAGTATATCATAGCACTGCGCACTTTAATGATCTAATAATATGAAACAAAGACTTCAGTGCTTCTCAGTAAAGTAAGTCAATGATGTGATGGAATAAAATCGAATAATATTGATAACTTTCTTTGTATCTTACTCTCTTTCCTAAATAAATGTGCATTGTTTGTACTTCAAAAGGCTAATTTAGTTATTCATAACATCATTGTAATTATAACTGTATGGTATTATATCCCATTGTTTCTTTCTGATTTCTGTTACTCATTTCTGTGTTGACATTGTGATCGGCAAATTGGTTTCATTATTAAATACATGCTCATTGTAATAAGTAAACTTTTGGGGGACACGGAAGTAGTTTGTACGAGAGAATAATCCGGATAATCTGCTTTCGGACATCCGAAGTTTTGTTCTCTCTCTTTCTCTCTCTCTCTCTCTCTCTCTCTCTCTCTCTCTCTCTCTCTCTCTCTGCAATATACTGAACAATGCTGACAAACCTTGTGCATTTGAATTCGAATCTTTGGCCTTCACCTTGTAACAGGATCCAGGGCACTGAACTGTAGAGGCTCCAGATGTCTTAAAGGGATCTTTGCATTTATCCTCCAAAACGCCACAATTGTAACAATCGATTGCAATTGCTGCAAAGTAATTAGACGAACAATATTATTTTTTTTACATGTCTTGTTATCATATAATTTTTAATATTGAGTATTATTATACACTTCTAAATGCTGAGTATTATCATATACTTTTGATTATTGAGTATTTATATATACCTTTGAATGTGGAGTTATTATGTACTTGTGAACATTGGGCCTTATCATATACTTTTAAATGTTGAGTATTATTATATACCTTTGAATGTGGAGTTATTATATACTTGTGAACATTGGGCCTTATCATATACTTTTAAATGTTGAGTATTATTATATACCTTTGAATGTCGAGTTATTATGTACTTGTGAACATTGGGCCTTATCATATACTTTTAAATGTTGAGTATTATTATATACCTTTGAATGTGGAGTTATTATATACTTGTGAACATTGGGCCTTATCATATACTTTAAATGTTGAGTATTATTATGTTCTTTTAAATGTTGAGTATTAGCATGAACTTTTTGAAACTCAATGTATACTTGCGATCGTTGAGATAAAGTAACGTAATTAGAAAAGAAAAAAGATCATAATGGTGGAGCAATTTGAAGCATACAATAGAAGAAAGGGAGAAGAAAAGAGAATGAGAAAGGACATTGGAAAACGTTTTCATGACCAGATAGACCTGCTTACCCTTCTCTGATATATCTGATGCAATGGATTTTATAAAATCGGTAATTTTTTTTAAAATGTTTGTTTATATTTTGAATAAAAAATCATTCCTTACAAAATTTCAATAAGTAAAATTTTCACTTCCGCCTACCTTGCTTTAAGCAGATTAGAATCCCTAGGACAACTAGGAACTTCATATCCAGGCGCTCCATGCTGACTTTGAGTGCTTTGCTGAGACGCTAACATTAAATATGAAAAAGTCACGTGATAGTCACGGTATCCGAGTTTCTATGACCATATTAAGTTCTAAGTTCGCTGATTCAATAGAAGCTATTGTTACGACACTATGGTCTTAGAAAAATGTAAGAGAAAGAAAGTGAAACCAACAAATCAAGTATAAATCAACAAGCAATTTATTTCTGGATAATTAAAATGAAAATCAAAAGGCACTTGTAATATTGTGAATTAAATTCCAAAAATAATCCAGAATGTATTAACCTAAAATCCTAATATATAGAATGTTCCGAGTGAACTACGGTATCATTGAATGTGCTAATGTGCCAATAGTCTTTATTGTCTTGATGTGCCAGTAGTCTTTAATGTGATGGTGTGCCAAAATGAAGTACTCCAGAATATCTTTGAATAAGTTCACATAAATCCAAAAATCATCAATTCAAAATCCCAAAACCAAAATTATATAAGCACGTTTATCATCCAATGAATATTTTGAATAATTCCTCTCTCTGAATTTGGAATGATTTTTCACAACTGGAATGACTGTTTATAGACTGATGGTAAGGTCGAAACTAAAAACTGTCCAATAAATATGGTATATATAAAAAAAGGTCACATGACATAATGTTCTAGAAAATTATATTGTGTATGTGACTTTGAACACACAACTCTAAAGGAAATTCTAGTTTTATCTGTAAACAAAATCAACCGTGACCTCAAATTAAATCAACAACTTGTTTACCACAACCGTCCTTGAACTCAAATACTAAGTAAACAACCTGATTCAAGGACAATAGCTAAACATGTAAACCTGATACATAATATTAAGGTTTGAGCAAATATTAAAGTCAAGAAACATTTATAATTCCTAAAATATTTATGATATTATATAAACATCATACATAACACTATGATCAGCATTGTTCATGTAAAAAAAAAAAAAATACAATGGATAAATGAATATGGGAGTCCTAAATTAAATCTGGATACGTTGATTGATGAACAAAGGATTGTGACTTTGACTACTACCCGTGTTCTATACCATCTTCTGTATTAACTTGCCGTATTACCCGCTTTATTTTCAAGAGCGCCTGAATGACAATGAATAGAAATAGCGATGTTGTGAACACTGTGCCTATTCAGAATTTTAACATTATGATTACCATGTGAGTGACAGGTTGAATTTCAAGTGATTTAGCTGGTTTGAAGTTGTTTCCTTGCAGACTAATTCAACGTTATATAGTTTACAATTCGCCTTTTTTGCTTCTTTTACAAATTGCTGCTAAATTTGCTCGGTGACCACACGAATATTTCAATACCAATTTTGTATGGACTGTGATAAATAATTTACAGCTAGCACAAAATTGTGGCGTCACAGTAATTGATTACAGATCCATAGCTGTATTAGCTACTAATTCAGTTTTCCAGCATGTTTTGGACATGTGTATATGTTAAGCTTGCATAAATGAAAGAAAAACAATAAAGATTATTCTTGAAGTTGTTAAACCGCACTCTTTTAAGCATAAACGAACAGATTGCTTGTCTTTTTATGCCCCACAACTTGTTACTCTTGTCTGTTCGTCACTTATAGGGTTAAGATTTGCACGTTTTATGCTTGATGCTAGAAAGTTCACAAAGTTACATGTTTTGGATTTCAAGAAAGTAAAAGAAAGAATGTATTGATATGAAACTCCAACTATTCATTGGTACTTCTAAAGACCTTCTCTTTCCCATTACATTGATCTATGGAATTTTATAAGAGGGATCACATTAAGGCATACAAATATACTTCATGTTTATATGCTGTCCCTGGAGACACGTATAATAAAATACAAAGGGTATGCTTGAGCAAATATGTTTACAGATAGTCGTACCCCATTTAACAGCCCTCACTGAATTAAAACACACTTCAATATGCGTTAGTTTCTGATTTTATATCCATATATGGACATGATTGTTACCCAAAAATCATTTTTGTCAAGGTTGCATTCCAACCTTCCTTGTCATTACACTTGTTTCTAAAAATAGAAAACCGGAATGCCCCGCCATGTATCTAGTTAGCGGGTAAAGAAGGAACAATTTTGGTACACACTAAAATGTACTCTTCAGAATATTTTAAAACGTAATCCAGTTTTAGTGTTATTAGTGCAAGTTTTGTTTTACTTTCATAGGTCCAAAAGTGTTATGGCGCATTTGTTTCTTGGTTTGAAAAATATTATCATCATCATCATCATCATCATCATCAAAGTCATCAAATTCGTCATCATCGTAAGATACACTAATTTTACATAAATTACATAAATATATCTAAAACGAGCGACAAGGAAACTCTTTAAATTAATTTCTCTCGCTCTTCTTTGTTTGGTCATATTTATTTGTAAAGGAATTTCCATATGGTAGAAGTATTTGATTAATGGAATATGTATCTGCAAATTATTTACGTGTAAATGGGTAACGAGGTTATAATAACCTCCACCACAGACCCACCTACATGGGGCCCTGGAGGGAGATGTCGCTATACAAGTGATAGTATGGATGTTTCGACAGTAAGGAATTTCGGGTTCAAGATTTGTCTAAACCGGAGTAACATTTTCACCAAAAAAAGTGTGTTAAGGGGTTCCCTTTTCTGAGCACATATGATGCTATTACACAGAAACATAGAAAGACTTCTTTTATTAAAATGTGAAGAAAAAAATTGCTTTTTATGTTGTTTTTTTTTTTCTAACGACTTCAACATAGTACTGTCACTGCAATTATCTATCCGTGTGTAAAACTGTGGTGCCACGCCCAGATGTATTTTTTTTATTATTTACCTATTTATAAAATAGTGTATTTTGTAAAATTTCACAAAAGAAGATTTTCTACATTTTATATGTTCAATTTATAGGAATAGTTTAACGTTTTTGTTACTTTTGGGTAAATGAGCTAAGACACAAAATTAATTATAATATGGATAGATAATCAAATTAATTTTGCTTCTCATAGAATTTTGCTGAAACAAAATGTTAATTTAGAGGTGGCCGTAGTCAAACAATGTTAAAATTGTGACAAAAATGTTCCACTTCCACTGTTTGAAAGGTCTCAGACTTCACCATTAGTAGTTAACACTATATAAAAAACAAACAAAAAAACAAGTATTTAGTGTTCAACCCAAGGAAATCTTTTAAAAAATTTTTTTGCCTTACTTTTATGCGGTGTTTTGTTCTCTGTTATCATTTGATGTTGAGCACGTCATGGTAAAGAATGTTATTATAATAAAATCTGTTTCTTTAGATAATTTGAAAGATGCTGAGATGCAGCATTCTGATTCCACTTCTGGTTGAATATTGGGTCCTTCAACCTGGCTGTAAAATTGAGCTATTGAGCTATTTCTTTTTTACATTGTGTGTGTGCGTGTGTTTCTTTTTTTTCTTCTCCCTTTTAGCATTTGATATTAAGTATGCCATTGTAATAGAAATGCAATACTTCAGTAAAACCTGTTTCGTTACGTAATTTGACAGGTGGTGGCAATCTGATTCTACCACTTAAGGTCGAACAGGGTCGTTGCACCGCACTATATAATTGAGCTATTTTACCAACATTAAAAGAAAAACAATGATATATTTTGTATGATTTTGGAAGAAAATATCTTAATAGAATAGAATCTACCAAAAATATCCCAATGCAGTGATAGCAGCTTTGAAATTTCATGAACTCAAAATTTGAAATTCAACTTACAGCGCAAGAAAACTGTGTGCTCGTGACGGGAATTCCCTGCACCTCTGTTTTGAATTTAAGGGGAAAACCTATAGGTCAATTCCAAGTCATTGACGAATGAAACGAAGGTTTACAAAACCGTAAAAGGTATCATCTATGATGCCATTTTTATTTTGTATTCGGATTATTTCACATGTTTGCGTTTACAGAGCTGCTTCCCTTGTTAGTTTACGCTATTATCAGAACAGATTATTTAGGGCAAAGGGGTGATAAGGTTATGTAAAATTACAACATGTTCTGCTATTATATTTTGGCTGAATAATACCGGTAATTAAAGTAGTCGTATTGATAAAGATGACAACAAAGCGACGGTATCTTCCAATAACTGTAAAACTTCAATAGCATCTTGTCATGCAACCGTGTGATCTACTACAAGGAAGTCATCTTACCCGGGGGATCCAATACCTAAGAAGAATTGGTATCCGCTTCCGTTCCCGAGTACAGTTTGATTTTCAGTATGAACGAAACACCTCAGCTCAGTAGATGCAGTGCTGCGCATGCGCAGCAATTCTAATTCAGCGAAGAAAGCTGAAGGAATTCCAGTTGTTTTACACCCTCGGAGATGAATCATTTAATATATGTAAGTTACTCTATTTAAATTTTAGGATGTGTGACGGGTACAGTATTCGTTCATTACAATATATCTTTTTGTGCACAGCTGTAAAAGACGGTCCACAAGGAAGTACTCTTAATTCAAAGAAATGAAAACAGCACCAAAACATACGGATGCCCCCCAACCCTCCCCTCCCCCCAAAAAAAGGTCTAATAAAGAGGACGCTCTGGAGTCCTCTAATAACGCATGTATTAATGTAATATTATGGTCATTAAACGGCCCCCTTCTTGCTCATCTCCTAAGTTTGGTACTCAGTTTTGCTGGAACCCGGGCTAAATTGGCTAGCCAATATCATTGTCCGGTAACTAGTAATATTTCTGTCTTCCGGTTAGTTAGTCGTGTGGCGGGGTGCCTGGCAGAGAGTATACGAAGCATGGAACCAAACTTATGGGCACGGTGCATCAGGGGAAAAGTGCAGAGATTCAGTACTTTCACTAAGATGGAGGATGCAATTTCTCTGCGGTCGCAATCGCACCGGAAGTACGTAGTTGTCAGCGAAGGTATTAAGAACTACTATAAATCGACCAGAGAAGATCAAACGTCTATGCTTCTTTCTCAACCTGATTACTCAACCTGATTAATTTGATTTGGCTTTCCATTGCATAGCGACGATAACCAAAGCAGGCCTGGTGACCCAGGCTATTCCAGCTTCCTGCTTCTATAGCTATAAATAGAATATTAGGAATTCCGGCCATCGTCGGCGAAGCTTAAAAAAAGCTTACTTCCTTTCTATTTCCTTTCTATATGTCAAAAAAAAATATAAACATAAGTAGAAGACACACGTGGATAAATATTTGTATCTTGCAGTTAACTTATATATCGATGCTGATTTCAAGAATAACGTAGAACAATCACCAGAACTGGAGGTGCCCCCAACCCCTTTTTAAACTGTTATGTAGGTGTGCAAGTGAAGGCGTTTCTGCTCAAAAATGTATCACAGGCTTACATTATGTGAAACATATTGAACACCAGCGCCATGTGACGGGGACGGGTGATATCTTGCAGCTCTCTGGAGTTTCCAATCGCTCTTGTATATGTTGTCCCTGGAGTCATGTATAACAAAATACAACGCGTGTGTTTGAGTAAATATGTTTACCAATATTCATCCCCCAGGAGCCTATTAACATTACTTTATGCCCTACTTAGCATTTAATAACAGCGTATATTCACTCGAAGATTACTTAATATCGCTACCAAAAATGATATACGTTCCTCTGCTGAAATTTAGGACTTATAACCACAAATTACCTGTTGAATCAGGGCAGAAGCGTGCGATGAGTTTCACTATGTACATGTCTGTCCACATTTTTTACGGGATAGAGTCGCTAACTTGGGTTTCTATATTTACATTAGAATTTTTTTATGGAAGTAACTGTTACTTTGTTTCGTCGCACAACTATCAAGGAAGTTATGTCGAGTAGACATTAAGTAATGACCATCCGAATCCATATTTAGCTCCCATCCTGCATACCTCAAAGTCCTACAAAGCAAATGTAAAAACTCACAATTATCATTGAAATATGCATTAAATCGAAAGTATCTTTAATTTAAAATATAGCGGCGGAGAATGTTAAATTTTCAGGACAGCAAGAACAGCAAGTGGATTTTTTTATAGAAACTGGTATTTTCATTTAACAGCCCTCCTTGAATTACAACACACGTCAAATATCCGTTAGTTTCTGAATTTATATCCATATATGGACATGATTGTTACAAAAAAAAAACGTTTTTTTTTTGTCAAGGTTGCATTCCAACCTTCCTTGTCGTTACGCTTGTTCCTAAATATAGAAAACCGGAATGCCCCGCCATATATCTAGTTAGTGCGTAAAGAAGGAACAATTTTGGTACACAGTAAAATGTACGCTTCAGAATTTTTTTAAAACGAAATTCAGTTTTAGTGTTATTAGTGCAAGTTTTGTTTTACTTTCATAGGTCGAAAAGTGTTATGGCGCATTTTTCTTGGTTTGAATAATATATATATTTATTATCATCATTATCATCATCATCAAAGTCATCAAATTCGTCATCATCGTAAGATACACTAATTTTACATAAATTACATAAATATATCTAGAACGGAACGACAGGGGAATTCTTTAAATTAATTTCTCTCGCTCTTCTTTGTTTGGTCATATTTATTTGTAAGGGAATTTCCGTGTGGTAGAAGTATTTGATTTATGCAACAAGTATCTGCAAATTATTTACGTGTAAATGGGTAACGAGGTTACAATCACCTCCACCACCGCCCCACCTACATGGGACCCTGGAGGGGGCAGTCGCTATACAAGTGATAGTATGGATGTTCCTATAATAAGGAATTTTGGGTTCAAGATTTGTCTAAACGTGAATAACATTTTCACAGCAAAATTTGTGTATAGGGGTTCCCTTTACTGCGCACACGTAATGCTGTTACACAGAAATGCTTCTTTTATTAAAATATGTCAGAAATTTTTCTTTTTATGGGTTTATTTTCTAACGACGTCAACATAGTACTGTCACTGCAATTGTCAATTCTTGTGTAAAACTGTGATGCCATGCCAAGATGTTGTTTTCTTATTATTAATTAGCTGTTTATAAAATGATGTATTTTGTAAAATTTCAAAAAAGAAAATTTTCTATATTTTTTATATATTAAAATTATAGGAATTGTTTAACTTTTTTTTGTTGTTGTTGTTACTTTGGGGCAAATGAGCTTAAGACACAAAATTAATTATAATATGGAGAGGTAATCAAATTAATTTTGCTTCTCACAGATTTTTGCTGAAATAAAATGTTAATTTACAGGTGGCCGTAGTCAAACAATGTTAAAATTGTCACAAAAATGTTCCGACTTCCACTGTTTGAAAGGTCTCAGACTTCACCATTAGTAGTTAACACTACATGAAAAAAGCTAGGAAATAGTGTTCAACCCGTGGAAATCTTTTACACTGTTTTTTCTTTTTGCCTCTCTTTTATACAGTGTTTTGCTCCCTGTTTTCATTTGATGTTGTGCACGTTATTTTAAAGAAATATTAAAAAGAATAAAAGCTTTTGGTTTTTTTTAGATAATTTGAAAGATGCTGAGATGCAGCATTCTGATTCCACTTCTGGTTGAATATTGGGTCCTTCCACCGCACTACAAAATTGAGCTATTGAGCTGTTTGTCTTTTACATTGTGTGTTTTTTCCCCTCACTCTTAGCATTTGATATTAAGTATGCCATTGTAATAGAAATGCAATACTTCAGTAAAACCTGCTTCATTACGTAATTTGACAGGTGGTGGCAATCTAATTCTGCCACTTAAGGTCGAACTGGGTTGTTGCACCGCACTATATAATTGAGCTATTTTACCAACATTAAAAGCAAAATAATGACATCTTTTGTATGATTTTAGAAGAACATGCCTTAATAGAATAGAATATATCAAAAAGATCCCAGTGCAGTGACTGCAGCTTTGAAATTTCATGAGCTCAAAATTTGAAATTCAACTTACAGCGCATTAAAACCGTGTGCTCGCGACGGAAATTCCCTGCACCACTGTTTTGAATGTATGGCGAAAAGCTATAGGTCAATTCCAAGTCAGTGACAAATGAAACGAAGGTTTACAAAACCGTAAAAGATCTCACCTACGATATTATTTTTATTTTTTTATTCGGATTATTTCACATGTTTGTGTTTACAAAGTTGCTTCCCTTGTTGGTTTACGATATTATCAGAACAGATTATTTAGGGCAAAGGGGTGATAATGTTATGTAAAATTACAACATGTTCTGCTATTTTATTTTGGCTGTATAATACCGGTAATTAAAGTGTTCCTTTTTATAAAGATGATAACAAAGCGACCTTATCTTCCAATAACTGTAAAACTTCAATAGCATCTTGCCATGCAACCGTGTGATAAAGGAAGTCCTCTTATCCAGGGGATCCAATACCTAAGAAGAATTGTATCCATCTACACTGCTTCCGTTGTTGCGTACAATTGTAGTTTCAATATGAACGAAACACCTCAGATCAGTAGATGCAGTGCTGCGCATGCTCAGCAGTTCGCATTCAGCAAAGAAAGTTGAAGGAATTCCAGTTGTTTTACACCCTCGGAGATGAATAATTTAATATCTGTAGGTTACTCTATTTAATTTCTAGGGTGTTTGACGGGTACATTATTCGTTCATTACTATATATCTTTTTGCGTACAGCTGAAAAAGATGATCCAAGAAGGAAGTACTCTTAATTCAAAGAAATAAGAACTGCACCAAAACGTACGGATGCCCCTCAAAAAACAAATAAAGGAACAAATCTAATAAATAGGACGCTCTAGAGTCCTCTAATAATGCACGTATTAATGGAATATTATGGTCATTCAAAGGCCCTCTACTTGCCTATCTCCATAGTTTGGTATTGCAAAAATGAGATGAAAAATAGCAATGTTAAGGACATGTAATGGTTTGAGTCTTTTCCATTTGTGTGCGAATAATATATGCAAATTAAATAAATGAAGCTAGTAAATTAGACCAAAAGTATTTAGGTGATATTGAGCACTTTTTGCATCATGCAGAGACTGGTTTAATTGTACTACCAAGGTTTTGAATTACTTTGGAATGTGTATAAGGAAAGATCAATATTTAACTCGGTTGTAGATCAGGCCCCACTTGCATAAAACTTCCCAACATGAGCGGCACTTACAAATTTCAAGTACCCAAAATTGAGATATTTTATGAAATCTGGTCGAGATCACCATTCAGAAAACTACATCAAAAGACAGGGGGCTCTACGCTCTACTTCGGCTTCTTCCTCTAACACCAAGCAATATTGGCGGACCTCTGCGGTGATCACTCCATGACTGATCTTTATCTATAAAATTTGCCCGTGGTGCTGGCCATCCTTTTATATATGAACGCATGTATGCACAGTACATGTAGCAGCCAGATATGACTGAAGTATTTAGTTCTTAACCTAGTGCTAATTGTTTGCTTTGAACAATTTACCTAGTCCACATACTTAGTGTAGGGATGGGTGGTAGGTTGTAAATATGGAAATCCATACAAGTCTTGAACGCATGCTCAAGGTCGGAGAGTGTCGAGTGGATCAGTCAGTCTCACCAGGAGACGGTACTCTGATACAGCGGCTGAAGGGTCTACAAGACATAAATAAATGGATATTCATACATTCAGGTGGACACCTATATCTGTATCAATAGATGTATTGCATTCTCAGACAATGACCAATATTGATTTAGATATTCATTCTATTGAAAACAGTTTTTTTTATACAACAAGGGGAGATACAAAGTTTAATAAAAAATCAAAAGACGGCTAAGAGTTATCTCCCATGCTCACAGATGAGTAACGGTGAACAATTTCTAAAACGATAAAATGATTTCAAATTTGAATAAAAGACTTGCCGACGCAAAAATAAATACTCAGTTCTAATAAAAGGTGATAAGGCTGGAAACAATTTAATTACGACATCAAATCTTTTCAGAAACACTCCTCGTTTTAATTCGCAGATTCAAAACATAGGTATAACTTAAAGTTGGAAAATGTATCCTTTCGGGGATAGAGTTTGTGTTGTCTCAGTAAGTATCAGAAGTAGTCTTTATATGTATGTATGTATGTATGTATGTATGTATGTATGTATGTCTATGTATGTATGTATGTATGTATGTATGTATGTATGTATGTATGTATGTATGTATGTATGTATGTACGTATGTATCTATGTATCTATGTGCGTGCTTGCATGTATGTTGCTGTGCAGACAATATATCAATGTATATTTCGCGAAATGCAATTATTGCGGACGGATGGACCACTATTTAATTTCCTTTGAAAAAATGTTCATTCTGGTTTATGACTTGCTGTAAAGATATATATATATATATATATATATATATATATATATATATATATATATATATATATATATATATATATATATATATATATATAAATATATATGTGTGTGTGTGTGTGTGTGTGTTTTGATAAATAGATGGATATTAAATTAGATGAATTCAATAATAAAATACAGATATAGTTTTTTTTATATGTATTTTGTGTTGTAGGGCCTATTTAAAGCGAATGAGGATACAGACATGTTATTAATTGTATTTACATTAGATTTCTAGTATATCATACAAAGTTTGTGAAGAATGGAGCACTACAAAGTAAAGGTTCCACCATTTGGGATATAGATAACCAGAATGTAGAAAGAACAAACACACATTTTACTTGAAAATATATTCTTTCAGATGTGGAATATATTTCCAACCTAATTTTAGTATTGCGACTAGCGCAGATCTGTGTGAAATGTAAAATTACGTTCTAAATATTTCACATCTTAACGTGCTCGTCAAGTCAAGAGTCGTTGAGACAAGCTGTATCAGTTTTATCAACTCTACTTTAATCATTTTTGCTATTCTTGCTCTTCTTCTTCTGTAGTTGGAGATTTCCAATCACCAAAGTCTGGACCTTCATCATCTGAAAAAAAGATGTGATTTGTGTCCACATTATTAATTGTTCTATATAAGGCAGCCTAAATTGATTAATATCAAGTAAATTCTTAAAAACGGCAGAACGTTGCTTAACAATATATATTTTTCCGTTGCAAAACAAATTATCAAGGAACAAAAGTGTGACTCGCTAACTAATCTTTGAGATGTATTCATTATTAAAATGTGGTCTCCTTTCTTTTCCCTAATCTTGTGTGGAAATGCAATGAATAATGCATTGCTAACACAGAAATATAACCATAAAGCTAAAAACTAATACTGATTGATATAAATACACAAAGAAAACAATTAAACTAAATGGATACGAAGAGGCTGGAAGGTTTTAACCTGATTCTGTTTTGACACATGTAGGATCACTCATTTCTGGTCGCTTGACAGATGACGCTACAATTCCCTTTACAACATCGCGTTTTCCGTCTGCCTCCTTCTCAGCAGACTTCGCTGGTATCGGTTTACAACTTCTTTTCATATTCATCTTTGTCTTCTCTGCAACATTGCTTGCTCTTGCTCTTTCTTCTTCTTCTTTAGTTGGAGGTTTCCAATCACCAAAATCTAAATCTTCATCATCTGAAAAAGAGACGGTATTTTTATCCACGTTATTAATTGTTCTAGATAAGGCAGTCTCCATAAATTGCTATGAACAGAATTCTTAAAAATTGGCAGAACGAAAGTGTGACTCGCTAACTAATCTTTGAGATGTATTCATTATTAAAATGTGGTCTTCTATCTTTTCCTTATTCTTGTGTGGAAACGCAATGAATGCTGCATTGCTAACACAGAAATATTATCATACAGCAGAAAAATAATACTGATTGATATAAATACACAAAGGAAACAATTAAACCAAATGGATACGAAGAGGCTGAAAGGTTTTAACCTGATTCTGTTCTGGTTCTGAAAGGATCATTCATTTCTGGTCGCTTGGCCCATGACGCTACAATTCCCTTTACAATATCGGGTTTTCCGTCTGCCTCCTTCTCAGCAGTCTTCGCTGGTGTCGGTTTACAACTTCTTTTCATATTCATCTTTCTCGTCTCTGCGACAGTGCTTGCTCTTGTTCTTTCTTCTGCTTTAGTTGGAGGTTTCCAATCATCAAAATCTTCATCTTCATCATCTGAAAAAGAGACGGTATTTGTATCCATGTTATTAATTCTTCTATATAAGGCAGTCACCATAGATTACTGTCAACAGAATTCTTACAAATTGGCAGAACGTTGCTTGTAAATATATCTTTCCTTTGCAAAATAAATGGTCAAGGAACAAAAGTGTGACTCGCTCTCTAATCTTTGAGATGTATTCATTATCAAAATGTGGTCTTCTTTATTTTCCCCAATCTTGTATGGAAATGCAATGCATGATACATTGCTAACACAGAAATATTATCATAAAGCAGAAAACTAATACTGATTGATATAAATACGCAAAGCAAACAATTAAACCAATTGGATACGAAGAGGCTGGAAGGTTTTAACCTGATTCTGTTCTGAAAGGATCATTCATTTCTGGTCGCTTGACAGATGACACTACAGTTCCCTCTACTCTATCGGGTATTCCGTCTGCCTCCTTCTCAGCAGTCTTCGCTGGTATCGGTTTACAACTTCTTTTCATATCCATCTTTGTCTTCTCTGCGACAGTGATTGTTCTTGTTCTTTCTTCTTCTTTAGTTGGAGGTTTCCAATCACCAAAATATACATCTTCATCATCTGAAGAAGAGACGGTATTTTTATTAATTGTTCTAGATAAGGCAGTCTTCATAAATTGCTATGAACAGAATTCTTAAAAATTGGCAGAACGAAAGTGTGACTCACTAACTAATCTTTGAGATGTATTCATTATTAAAATGTGGTCTTCTATCTTTTCCTTATTCTTGTGTGGAAATGCAATGAATGCTGCATTGCTAACACAGAAATATTATCATACAGCAGAAAAATAATACTGATTGATATAAATACACAAAGTAAACCATTAAATCAAATGGATACGCCAATGTCAAGCGCTTCACAGCGGGCAAATGCCCATCCGGACCTCTCATACATGTGCTTTTCAATGCTCATCATTATGACCTCAATTGCTTGGTCAATCAGCTGCTCAACATCATCAATGATCATGGCTATGGTGGCGTCACGTGGAAAATAGTCTGTCACTTGTGTGGTTGCCATCTCAGCTTCTTTATCTTAGACGTTTTCAGCTGTGCCGTTAAGACAAGGCTAAACTTTAGGCCATAAAGGTTGTTGAGCTCTCTCAAAATGCGTTTGCCACATGGTGTTGGAACTAGCCGCTTCCGCTCTTGGCGTGATACCGGAACTAGCCGCGATGCTGGTGCCGGCGGAAGAAGAGACACAATATCAAAGCCAAACATTCCTTCTCAATTGTGGAATAATGCTTTCTGGTGCTTGTATAGTTTATTAGAAAAATAACACACTGGATGATCCACATCTTTTTTGTCTTCATGAATCAATACTCCTCCAACCCCTACATCACCTGCATCAAAAGTCATTTTAAATAATTTGCTGAAATTTGGTGCTGAAAGAACTGGTGCATTCTTAAGTACGGCCTTTAGTTTATCAAAGGATTCCTGACACTGGTCAGACCACTGAAACTTGGATTTCTTACTTAACAAATTTGTCAAAGGTT
Source organism: Margaritifera margaritifera (assembly GCA_029931535.1). Lineage (NCBI taxonomy): Eukaryota > Metazoa > Mollusca > Bivalvia > Unionida > Margaritiferidae > Margaritifera > Margaritifera margaritifera. The sequence continues at coordinate 70,122 of JAQPZY010001474.1, forward strand.
CGGCAATTATAAAAAAATTGGAAAACAATTTCCGATAATATCGAGCCATACCTAAAAATCGCATGAGTTGCTTTTTACAAACTGGCACAGGGAATTCAGAGATAGCCTTGACCTTAGCTTTTTACAGATTTAACATGACCTTGTCCCACAATATGTCCTAAAAAATATGACACAAACATGGCAAAACTCACTTGTGCTTAAATTAATTGTCAGACTTGTATCACTGAGTCGATCGAAGAAATTCCGAATGGTGTCCAAGTGATCTTCCCAGGTGTCGTTGTAGATAATGACTTCATCGTTTTACGCGTCACAATTATCTCGACCATATGTTATCATACTCATAAGACGCTGGATTGTTGCCGAAGAATGTTTCATACCAAAAGGCATCACTTTATATTGACAAAGCCCATCTGGAGTTACAAATGCTGAGCTTTATTTTGCCCTTTCCGTGAGTGGAATTTGCCAGAATCCTTTTAAAATGTCAAACTTGGTGACATATTTCTCATTTCCAATTTTAGCAATGCAATCATCCATTCTTGGCATTGGAAATGAATCCGTTTTGGTGACCTTTCTATAGTCAGTACACATGCGGAATGTATTATCTGGCTTATGCACAAGAATACATGATGAACTCCAGTTACTTTTACTTGGTTCTGTAAAATCATTCTCCAGAATATATTGAATTTCTTTCTTCAAATATTCCTGTTTTAGAGGATTTATCCTGTAAGGATTCTGTTTTACATGTGTAGAATCTACAATGTGAACGTCAAGATTATATTTGTTCGTGTAGGAACATCAGAAAATAAGTGCTATAACTCATGTAATAGTTCTTTTAGTTTATTTCTTTCCTTTTGTTGTAGATGTGAAAGTTTTTGGTCCAGATTGTTCAATAGTTCTGAATTCCGAACGTTCGTCAAACAAGAATCACTACAGTCAGATTGCATTCCAGCGTTGACATCTTCACTGTGTGGGACACGTACAACTTAATTAATTGAATAATTAACTGGGCTATCTCTGTCAAAATACTCCTTTAACATATTTATGTAACAAAGTTGTTTTCATTTCCGCCTCCCATCAGTGTTAATGATATATTTTAAGTCATTTACATTCTTTTCAACGGGATAAGGACCATACAATTTAGCCCGAAAAGGATTTTGAGGCATAGGCAAGAGAGTCAGAACTTTCTAACCAGGCTAAAAACTCCTTTCCTGTGTATTTCTGTCATACATTAGTTTCATTTTTGACTGAGTAGAGTGAATATTAGTTCATGCTACTTCAAAGCCTTTGACAACTTATATTTGAAATCTGAGACATAGTCAAGAAGATTAATCTTCGAATCTTCATTTGAAAGAAGTTTCTCTTTCAATAATTTAAGTGTTCCACGGACACTGTGTCCACAAGTCAGTTCAAAGGACTGAAACCCGATGACTCTTGAACTGATTCTTTAACAGCAAACAACAACAAAGAAACACCCTCATCCCAATCCTTTTCTGTATCAAAGCAATATGATCGAATCATATTCTTCAAAGTTTGATGAAATCTTTCCAAAGCACCTTGACTTTCAGGGTGATAGGCAGAAGATTTAAACTCTTGGATGCCTAATTCATGCCTAACTTGTTGGAAAATTCCAGACATAAAATTTGACCCTTGATCAGACTGGGGGAATTTGGGAAGGTCAACAAGTGTAAAACAACTTCACCACATCTGTTACAATGGTTTTAGTTTTAATATTTCTCAAAGGAATTGCCCATAGAAATCTTGTAGACGCACACATTATGCTCAACAAGTATTGGCTGCCTGACTTGGTCTTAGGTAAGGGACCGACACAGTCTACCATTATTCTACTAAATGGTACGTCAAAAGCAGGAATAGGTTGCAGATGAGCCTTAGGTATCTTCTGATTGGGTTTTCCTACCATTTGTCAAGTATGACAAGATCTGAATTATTTAGAAACAACACTTTTAAGTTTCGGCCATAAAATAATGATTCAAGATCTTGTGATCAGTCGCATTGACTCCTAAATGACCGGCCAAGTGAGTTTCGTGGGCTAGACTAAGAATTTCCTGTTGATACAACTTAGGAACGACAATTTGATAACTCACTGACCATTCGTCACCAGCGGGTACCTCATGTGGTCTCTATTTTCTCATAAGGACCACATTTTTCACCAAGTAACACTTTGTAACTTGTGTGGCTTCAGTTTCACTAATAGCCCTCTTAAACAAACATGAGATCTCAGGATCTTGTTCCTCTTCGACAACGAGTGATTGTCTTTTGTCACCCTGATCAGAATAGAGAGAATGAATAGTTACAAGAAGATCACAGTGATCAATAACTTTTGATTGATCAATATCAGGGGAGAAAGTGACCACTTCAAAAGACTGACCAATAAATGTGTCAGCTAAAGGAACAATTTTCTGATCAACATCATTCTCAAGCGCTCTTTTTGCCATAGCTCTGGTAACTGCACAAGCAGGATACAAATCAGGGATTTTAATCTCAATAGGATCAACTTTTTGATCCAAGCAAAGCTTGTCAGTTACAAGTGGATTAACAACGACCTTATATCCAGCCACGTCATTGCCTAGTAACATATGGATACCTTTTATAGGTAAAGAAGTCACTGCCCCAAAAGTCACAAGTCCGAAAACTAAGTCTGATGCTGAATGGACACCAAGGAGAGGAACATTTACAAAAGCGCAGTCTACTCCTTGAATAAGAACACTTTCACTAGAAGAAGATTTCTCAGACAAAGGCAAAGTAAATGATAACAACAGACTCTGGGAAGCTCCTGTGTCCGTTAATATTTTAATAGGGATAGGTTTGGCAGAATCACTAATAAGTAATATAGATCCTTCTAACATGAATGGTTCATAAGTCTCCAAAATAGAATCATACATGAGTTTGTTTGACCAATCACATCTATTGCTTTCAATACAAGACCGTGATCTTGATCTCTTTGAAATAAGAGCATTTGGAATAGCTCTGTCTTTATTCTGCTGCTTACTTTTCAAACTGAAGCAATCAGAAATGACGTGCCCTTTCGTTTTACAATAAGTACACGTAGGAAGTGATAATGATTTTTGATCAGTCTTATCAAATGTTTGATTCCTAACAGTTGTGCTGTTTGAAAATTTAGAAGTACTCGTTTTAAACTGAAATGTTTTTTTTACCAGAAAACTGCTGAGAGGAAGACTTATTGACAAATGACATTTTTTGAATCAAGGAATAATCATCAGCCAATTGAGCAACATTTTCCAAAGTTTCCACTTCCTGCTCATCAATATAGGTCTTGACATCACCATGGATGCACCTCTTAAACTCTTCTATTAATACGAACTGTCTGAGGTTATCGTAATCTTCATCAACCTTATTGGCTGAGCACCACCTATAAAATAGTTGTTCTTTTTCCCTTGCAAATTCGACATGAGTCTGTCCAGTTTCTTTTCTACTATTCCTAGACCCCTGTCGATATGCTTCAGGTACCAACTAATAACCCTTCGAGATGTACTCCTTAACCACATCATAATAAACACTTTGTTGTATCGACAGTGAAGTGTAAACTTCACGAGCTTTGCCAAAAAGTACACTTTGTAATAACAAAGTCCAATGTTGTCTGGGCCATTTTAAGTTTTCAGCAATTTTCTCAAAGTGAAGAAAGTATTTATCTGGTAACATCAAAACCTGAACTTGTGTGTAAAAGGGGGTGGGGTGTGTGTGCTCCGCTTGGCAGTTCTAATTATTTTAATTTATATTGCATTTCCTTTTCTTATCTCTCTCTCTGTAACTGTCTTTCCTTCTCCGCTCTCTGCATTTCCCTCTCCACTTTCTCTCTCTCTCTCTCTCTCTGCATTTGCATTTCACTCACCTTCTCCTCTTTCTGAATTTGTTGTTCCATCATATCTTTCTGAAGCTGAAGCTTTCTTAATTCTAAGTTCATCTTTTTTTAGCTGTAATTCCCTTAATTTCCTATCAAAATCAGATACAGACGCATCAATTAAACCCAAAGCACTGTTATCTAATATTTCCTTTCCAAACAAATATGGAATTAAAATATTCTTTATCTCTTGCTTGTGAAAGCCACTTTCGCTTCAGAAGGATCATAATGTCTGGCAAGCTGAAGTAACTCTTCCTTTTTCATAGACTCTAACCCTACCTAGGTAGGACTTCAAACATAGTTATCAGCCCTAGATCACATTGTGATTGCTTGCTGGTGGCACTAAAGATTTCTCAAATGGATGAAATACAAATCTTTATCAGGGACAATGAAACTTCCCAAACAAAGCCAATTTAAATTGTAATGTAAAGAAATTTGCACCCCGGACGAGGGTCTAATTTCTGTGACGACTCTATAGCCTAACATATGTAATAGAAAGAAAGTGAAACAAACAATGTAAGTAAAATCAACAAGCAATTTATTTCTAGACAATTAAAGTGTAAATTCAAAAGACACTTACAATAACGTGAATTAAAGTCCAAATAATCCTCGGTGTTCTAATCAAAAGTCCAAAAATATAGAATGTTCCGAATGAATTCCAATAACCTTGAATGTCTTTATGTACCACACATCTTTAATGCCCTGATGTACTAAAAGTCTTGAATGTCCTGATTTACCACAATAATGTAATCCGGAAAGTTTTGAATGAATTCACATAAATCCCAAAAGGTTCTAAAATCTATGAGCACTTTAGTATTCCAATGAATATTTTAAATAAATAATCCTATCTCTGAATTATATCTGGTTTTCACAACTGTAACATCTGATTATTAAAATAGCTTCTTTACAGACTGATGTTTAGAACAATACTTTTAGATCCCCAATTCTAGAGTAGGAATGAATTTGTTTTAAAAAATTTGTATATAAATACACATGCCTACATGTCCTATGTCACATCACAATATGAGTAATTTTAGTGGAAAAATTACTTTGTGAACCTGACTATTGTCACAACAAGACATGGAAATAACAGTCCAGCTGCTAACAAAACCGGCCTTGAACTCAAATGCTATGTAAACATGTTATTTAAAAATTATGACCATAGTCTGACTAAAGTACAACTTACAACCATGGATACATATTATAAATTCAATATACATAACAGAGATAAATGCCGTACGTTAAGAATCCACTTGTAATCTTTCATGTCCAAGTAGTGTTAGTTTCCAGGAAGAAGGTGCGCTTGAGGTCTGATCATATCTAAAAGGGTCTAAACTTCCATTCTAATGTGCAGAATGCAAAACATTACCGATATCGAACCCCACATGCATTCCATGGTGTCGACGCAACTAAAATCCTATTAATTATGTGAACAAAGCTTTAAAGCTTATCCAGGAAAAAGCATTTAGTCTTTTTTTTTTTTGACAGCATGATTAAGCCCTTTTCAACTTATAACCATTGCAAAATGAGATGTTAAATAGCACATATCAGCTTTGCTTTAGTACTACTAAGAGATAGAGAGAGAGAGAGAGTCATTCAAATTGTGCTTCTGTGATTAGAAGGGCATGAAATTCACTTATGATTATGTACTGTAGCAACTATCGTAGCTTTTTTCAGGACTGTTGAAAAGCAGAGATACCGATATTTATTAAACATACATATTGTATCCAAACAGAGTATTTTATTCATGCATCTACATGTAAATATTATTGCAGATGATCGGGGTTCAATTTAGCGTTTGTCGAAGATATGTATATATATATATATATATATATATATATATATATATATATATATATATATATATATATATATATATATATATATAGAATTAGCGTTGTAATAAAATGGGGTTGTTTTTGCTGTTGATGCTTTTAACGGCACTTGTAACACATTATTGGCTATATCATGTCGAAGAAATGGGAGCTAAATACCTTTCCCATGGACACACCAAGACTGGTCTGGACGGGTATCGCGGGTTCGATATAGCCAATAATGTGCTAAAAGTGCTGTTTAAAAAAAGAACAACAACAAATAAACAACATCTTTATTACTATTTGTCACATTCTATGGTTCGGTAAAGTAAACAAGAAAAAAATACCCTATTGAAATTCTAACCTGGTTCTACCGTGTGGCTGTCAGGCGCTTTACCAAAGTTTAGGTTTAACGGATATATTAGATTACACTGTCAAGCTTGAAATTGACTTGTACTCCTGTTCGACAATATCTGTCTTTAAACTGACGATTGTAATATTTTTCCCTAAACTTTAAATTTTGTTTTCATAGTTTTGGTGAACATGAGGCAGCGTATACACATTTCCTATGCGCCATACAAGGTGTATACGTTAGATCTCATTTGAGAACAATCCTTTTCTAGTGTACCCCATGGAAGTACCGTACAGTGCAGGCCCATTGTTTTCAACGTTAATACTGTTAAAACTCGAAGAAAGATCGACTAAATTAAATTTTCTTAAATGTATTTTGGCTTTGACCTTACTCTATGTGAATAATGGCAAGCTGTATTTTCAGATGCATGTGCGTGCGTGCGTGTGTGTGTGTGAAGAAATTTACTTCACTTGAGTTAACCATATGTTATTTAATTTCCCCACTTGATGGGTTGTCTCATAACATTACTGAATAAAAAAACGTTAAATCCTTTTGTTATACTTCATTTGTAAGCAACAATTATCTACTTATGTTCCTATTAGTTATGGCATCCACTATGTGATAAACTGGCAATGTTTAGGCATGATAACAATAAAATGTTACGCATTAGCGCTCAGTTCTGTTTACTTTTTTCCGAATCATCGCTGGCGCCACTCCAAAACAATGAGCCATGTGCACAAGGCAAGCTAAAATTTTGAAAGAATAAAGAATGTAAGAAAGAAATGAATAAGATTATTTAAAATATCTTCTTAACACTACGTAGACCGTTTAACTCCCTTTAGTAGGAGGTGTGCAAATTGGGTATACGTATGCCACCTGGGCCAACAGTTTTATTTTACATTTACTCTTGTACGTATATATTAAGTAGTTAAATATACCAGGAAAGCACAAGAAGAGACTAAAATATGTTTAGTTTAATTCCTGTAAAATTCTAACTGTTTCCAGATGAATTAATCTAAAATTTTCGTTCTTGTGGTACTTTTGTTTCTTGTATCCATTCATGTATTCATTGTAGTACTCCCTATTTTCTTCTCACCAGTTTGTAAAGTAGTCTTTTTTTATTCTTACAAATTTGTGTCGTACTCCTTCACACAGGTTTGCAGTAACTATTTCTCTTATAAAACTCAGTTATAACTTTCTCAATTTCGCATTTCGAACATGTCTTATTATCCATCGCTTATAATATACTATTTTATTTCATAGAATTTTTACTATTCAAATTTTACTGCTGTCATCTTTCAACATAATTGTAAGATGAGTTTAAATGGCTGTAATGGTTCGTTAGTTAGTTGAAATTTTGTGTAGGATAATTAGCTGGTATCCTTGGAATCACGTTTAAACTCACTTACAAAACTGAAGGAACGCCTAAGGTAGACAAATCACTAGAGAAGATTACTTCACAAAAGAAGAATGACCTACATAAAGATAAACTAGGTAGACCACTTGAAAACATTCACAAGAATGTAAACGAACCCATGCAGATAAATTAAAGCAATAAAACATTGTAACATCACAAAATGATACAAGTTCGTGTTGTATAAGAAACATATATTACTGGGTAGTTGGTGGTATTTAAAAGCCAACATACAAAGTTCTAAATTACGCACTTTGAAAGTACTTATAATGGAAAGGGAAGTTAAAATGAGAAATATCAACCTTGTATTTATTATTTAGATTAAAAGTATTATCTCAGAACATCGTTCATCTTTCATGCGTTCAATCATTAACATAACTATACCCTTGCATTAAGTCCTCTAATAAACTGCTAAATGTTAAGTACTCATGTTCTTATTTGAAAGGGTTATTTTGATGCCAATAATGATACTTAGATCAAATATCGAAACATTAACTAATCATAATCTTATTGTCGGTGCTTTGTGACTTTAATTTATAAACACAGTGCATCGCCATTAACACTTGTGCTTGAATAATTAGTTTAGTGGAATGAGTCAGAGTATAAGTAGGTAATTGCGGTACAACATGTTCAATCTGAATATTGCCAATATAAAGTTTCTCACCTTCTCTTTTGGCCAGAAACAATATCAAAATTAACAGCTGCATACATTTATCTTGATTTTATGGTTTGGTTTGATGTTTTACAGCACAGTTTTCGTCCTGAAAGGAATGGAACTTCTAAATATGAAAATAATATTATCTATCTGTACATTTATTAATTATCCATGTTAGTAGCAAGTCTTCATTTTCTTAAATCTTTATATCTATACTCTGCCTAAATGACTGACCAGATTATCATGGACTTTTAAATAAAACACTTCTTGCAACACGTTGCTGGTCCTAATAAAAGTGAACATCCATCTTGAACATTATAAAATCAACTCTGAAACCTTGTTTTTCAATACTGCTTCAAGAGGATCAGTCATATTAACATAGATTTTATCTAAACATTTTGCAAAACGTATATGGTACACAAGTTAAGAAAATTATGCTTTCTGCGGGGTGGACAGTGGGGGGGGGGGGGGCTAGTCGACATGACCACTATGGCCATCTAAAGAAATTTTGTATTAGTACTCTTTACAAAAATCAGTTATACTGATATAAACTTTTTCAATACAGCATTTCTCTTTCTGTACATTCTGTTGATGGCCTTGAATGGCACCCATGTAACATTCAACGTATTTTATTAGAGTAATATCTTCATAATTTATATTCAACTCCCCCTAAATTATTACTTATACTGATTTCGGTTTTCCACAAACCAATCGATTATAATCTACAGTTGTTCAATACCCCCCCCACCCCCCACCCCACCCCCAAAAAAAAAATAAAATAAAAAATCGACTTTTTCTCTAAGCGTGGTTTATAGATATACATTTTCAACATCAAACTATATACAGATTAATTGCAACATTCCATCTACTTGCAATCAAACAAAATTATAAATGCACTTGGAATTACTAAATCATGGCAGTCATTGTCTTTTCTGAGAATTATACATTGGATTATTTGTATATTAATTTCTTGCTGAAAAACAAATCTTGATATGTTTTGACACGCTTTACTTTCTGATTCACGTAGAAAGTATCTTAACTTCACCAGGAAAGGGAAACAGAGAGGCAAATAGGTTGCAATGGACAACCTGATTTACGTGATTAGGACTGAGCCAGACATCTTACATTGAGACACGGCATTAAATCTTCTGGGATATTCCTTTATACGGGAAGATCAGCTCGCCAATAATTCATATGCTTCACCAAATCCATGAAAATCCGTCGTTATCACAACGCTGCCAAGTTCTATTTGGAACTTCTATTCAAGAGGGTTCATGTCACTCACAGAACGTTATGGAAGTTGGACAACTGAAATTGCCAGTTAGAGCAATATTAACAACATGACAACAAATTTCACTGCATGAACAGTGTCATACACATTGACAACGCATTTAATTTCATAAGGTGTGGAGAAGTAGGTACTTTAAAGATATTCTTGAAATTTTATGGAAGAATGTAAACTGTTTCCTCAGTTAAACCATAATTAATATTTGCGAGGACCATCATTCATTTTCGTTTGAAATGAATACTGCTTACAATTAATTTTGTTCTCATTTCCTTAAAATGTTGCATCACAAACCATCTGATTAAATTAGAAAGAAAAAAAAAAAAGAAAAAAAAAAATTAAAGCGTTAAAGCGAGATAGAAATTGTAAATCGCCGTTTGTACCATGATCCCGGAATATTTATATAATGAATTCCTAGGGTGTATACTGATTGGATAAGGTCTGTTGATTGTCTGGTTACATATTTCAAGGTCAGATTACTAAAGGTGGACTACCAGCATTGTGGGTAAAAAAGCGCCTGTAATTAGTCATACTAATTGAATAAGGGATAGTGATGGCCATATTACTAAAGTTAGACTATAAACATTGTGGGTCACAAAGCGCCTGTAAATAGTTAAATATAAGCAGATGGAAAGAATATACAAATGAATGACATTAGCAACAGCAACACCTGTAAATTCTGTTTTGAACTCAATTATAAAAAGTTTCCTCAACATGCAGAGAGAGAGAGAGAGAGAGAGAGAGAGAGAGAGAGAGAGAATGAATGAATGTTATATATTATATGAAGTGATCCAAGGCTTCTGCTTGTGCTATTTGAATGTTATATATTGTTCCATGCATTTTTAGCCACTATTCAGATAGATTTCTGAGGATGGAATCTTGTATTGTACACCATCTGTAACTACGTACAGGAATTTTCTCTAGTCCGTTTGTCCTGTATAGAACTGTTCCCACCAAAGACGTTTGAGGAACAAAATTGAGGAAATAATTAATGTGCCACACCTGATAAAGTGTCATATAAACATCATTAGATTGATGTAAAATAAAAAATGTACGCATCCAACCCTCCACCACACCTATACGAAAACTATTTGTAAAAAGGACAGTCAAACAAACAGACAGCGAGACAAACTGACAGATAGAGACAGATAGATTACAAAGTTACAGCTTATTATCAAGCATATCTCAAAAGACATACAATATATATTTCTTACCGAGTTGTTTATTGAACCAAGAAGTCTCTCCACTTGAGGATGAGGTGAACTAAATATCGCTGCTGTTCAACATATGTCCGAGATATTCAACAAAAACAACTAAATTTGATTACAATGGTGTTGAATTGAAACTCAAAACAAAATAGTTTTAAACTGTATCACTCCTCTTTTGCATATGATCATACACAAGAATTTTATCAGTATAAATCACGCAACAAAACAACAATGGACAAGAGGTCTACGGCTAAGTAGTAATATCCCTACACTTTTCTGCTTTGGTCCAAAAGCTCACTCAAGTCATTACCAAAAGTATAATAAATTGATCTTACCGCAAACGATATTAAATCTCATGATTCTTCATTAGCGCCACGGTAACTCTGCTGGTAGAGCGTCGCACTTATAATCTAAGAGTTGCGGGTTCAATACCCGCCCAGGCCAGCCGGGGTCGGCTTCCGCAGTGTGTCCTTAGAAAAGGCACATTTGCTCATATTTCTTCGGCATGATATAGCAAATTATGAATTAAAAGTGCCATTACAATCAACAAAACCTAAACAAAAATCATTAGCATATTATTTTTATATTTGTTATAGGTGTTGTTCTGCCGGATAATGCTGGGAAGGTGGGAGGAAGACAGACCCGTAAACGCAAAATAAAACTAGCCTAAGCGCTTTCGGGTCCTAATGGACTCTTTCTCAAAGGCAGACACAATGAACGCAGAAAGAAAGAAATAACAATATACAACTGTACATTATGTTCCTCAGATGGACCATTAACGAATGGATCAACGGGCGGACAGAAAGACTGATGGAAGGACGGACTTCAAGAGTATCACAATATCTTAAATATTTTCTTTCTTCCTTTTTTCCCTTTTGTTCTTGCCTACTGTGACAATATTGTCTTTATGACGAATACTAGGTTCGCTGATTTTAGATAAGCGACAAAAAAATACATTCATCTGACCTCGCTCTGTTTAGGTAGGAGAAACAATCTAGAACAGGTTAGTTATATATTGCATGTAAACAACTTTATAATGAATCAAAATGTAAACAGCCAACCTTACCTCCACTTCACATTTTCGTAAATATCGTAAAGTGGTCCTGAAGATAATGAAAGTATTTCCAATGTAACTAAATTTAGAAGTGTGTTTTTCCCAGGGGAAATAATTCTAACAAAAAGAGTTTTGTCAAGTATGAACAAGTTTACTTTTTTAAAGAAATAAATGAAATCTTTTAAGGAAATTGATATTGAACATCATGAAAACAGTGCGACAGCTTTTAATTGTTTATGCAGAAGAGACCAGTCCATGCAATGACTACGTGTATGCAGATACATATAATAACACAATTGCTATATATGTATCTGGTATGTGCTCTATATATTTCTAGTATGTAGAATATATGTCTCTGGTATGTGTTCCATATATATCTAGTATGTACTATATATGTCTCTGGTATGTGCTCCATTTATCTCAAGTACTACATATGTATCTGGCATGTGCTGTATATATTTCTAGTGTATACTATATATGTCTCTGTTCTGTACTATATATGCCAATGGTGCGTGCATAATGTGTCTTGTGTGCATGTAACATTGGCATTTTAGTCCCGAACTAAGTTTACAGAGTCTCAAATTTCAGAGGCCACTTGCACGAGCAATTATTATATTAAGTTCAAATGCGGCCTTATTTCAAAACATTATGATATTTGGCATATAAAGTAAAGAAATCAGTTTAATTACTCTCAGTAGATGATCCAAAAAATTTATATGACCAATATTTACGTAGACGAACATTTACAGCACAGTTTATATTCGAAGGTAGACGCAAACAATTTAATTGCACACAACGGATTGGTTCTTTTTTTAATTTTGTGCAGCCACACAATACTACTACTACTACTAATAATAATAATAATCGTGAGAGGTGCATGTAAGGGGGTAGTGGTGGGGGTTGTGACAATTCCGAAGGTAGACGCAAACAATTTAGTTTCACACAACGGATTGGTTCTTTTTTTATATTTTGTGCAGCCACCAAATAATACTAATACTACTACTAATAATAATAATAACCGTGAGAGGTGCGTGTGGGGGGTAGTGGTGGTGGTGGTGGGGTGACAATTGCACTTTAAGAACATACTTTTATTTATTTATTGTTATTGTTATTATTATTATTATTATTATTATTAAAATAATATCAGGGATTTTTTATTTATTTTTTGTTTCTCAAAAATTGAGTGAAGCTGCATGCAGGTTTTTTTATATATAAAATGTGAACTCTTAAACTCTTACCTATTTTAACTATTTTTCTGTGGACGCTTTAAATCAGTCGCACTTTGCATAGGTGACAGTGATTTCCCCTTAATAATCATTACGTTCTAAGAGGATTTGGCTGGACATAGATGCAGTGACGGATACTCTCCAATATGAAACTGACCATGTAATTGAACTATTTGTACATAGTGTATCCCAGATATTTAGGAGAAAATAGAAAGATAAATGACACACGACTGTATGGCGTTTACAGTGTTTGGGACTTAATGTTATGAACATATATATTTGCCAAACCTAAAAATCAATACAATAATACAACTTCATTCTTAGACATGTATATTTATATATATATATATATATATATATATATATATATATATATATATATATATATTTGATCACAATTATTTACATATGCCGAAATATATTTGCAGAGACACGTGACACACTAATGTACACTTCTGCATTCAATACCTTGCGCGACTGATTTTTTAAATTTTATTTATGAAGCAAATATTTCCATGCGGCGACCTTCTTTCTGTCGTAAGTTTCCCTTACTTTCTTTCTCGTAAGTTTTCAAATGTACAACTTTATAATTAAACGGTTGTACAAATACTTAAAAATCACTTTCTTTAAATGTATGTCTCATTTGTAGAGAACGAGATATGACAAATAAAATGTTTTACTCTTTCTAACATGCTGTCCAGGTATATTCAGTATTTCTAACATAACAATTAAATGCCATGGGGATGAACACATAATTGTGATCTCTGTTTCACTTTGCTGTTATGGAATTCAACATCAGCATTGATACATTTTGTCAAAACAAAGTTACAAGTTATAAATTCGCCATAATGTTCCTTTCATATTGAAGGAGAGTTACAGTTCTTTTTCAAAAGCAAAAGAAATGCAGTTTTTGTTTTGTTTTTTCAACATTGAGATTGTAGACAAATAGTGTATGTACTTGTACATAAGACAATTTTATTCTTAGCTGGGTAAAAATGGAAAGGAATGGTAAATATCGTCTACGCAATCCCTGTTTATCAGTGCTTTTTTAGATTTTTGGAGGGAAAGATATATACAGTGATGAATTTATGATTGTGTGTGTGTGTGTGTGTATATATATATATATATATATATATATATATATATATATATATATATATATATATATATATATATACACATACATACATACATACATACATACATACATACATACATACATACATACACATGCATATGGCATATGAGAGTATTTAAAATGTCTGAATATTATTGCATTTTACCACAAAGTATTTTATTAGTGAACAGTACGTCAGTGACCATCCAGAGTACTCACCATGCACCTCTACCCACTTACACACTTTCTCAGTCTGATTATAATTGGATAATTAGCCAATTGTTTGATGCTGTTTTTTAGTCACTGCTGGTATCTTGTTCATGCATTGGATAACTGCACTTCCAAAAGCATTGCGGCTTTCAAGTCACGAATCTGTGATAACGGGATTCAGCCAAATATCACTCGCAGTTAAATCAGGAATGTATGAAGAATGTGGAAAGGTTTGGATGCTGTGCTCCTTCAGGAAGTCTGTCAAGACGGCGGATTTATGCGCAGGTACGTTGTCATGGGGTAGATAGATACCTCGGGTACCAGTGAGCGGGCGGTTCGTTTAATAGTGTTCCACATCTTTTGGCAACACTTTAGAGGCACAACGATGTTCAGTGATACTAACACAATTAGGCAAAGGTAATTAGATGACCGGGCCTTCTGCTAAAAAAAATAATGCGTACGACCGTACGGGCACTGTATATGGATGCAGCTTAAAAAGTAGTAACGTCCAACCTCTTTCAGCCTTGCTCGTTGTATTTATTATTTCATTATATCGTCTATGTTAATATACACAGCAAACATGTAGATTATGTACAGTAATTACGTTTTTATGTTTTGTTCTCGTTTCGTTTGTGTAATCGTCTTTTGTGATTTTGTGCCCTTGAAAAAGGAATCGAGTTGGTTTCACACCAGTTTTGCACTTTTGTTTGTCAGTTTTTCTTTCATATATACATGGCACCCAGAAAAAAGTGCGCAAGACAAAAGCGCGCCGACAAAATCGCACAAAAATTTAACGCATATTTTATGTGTCTTCTGAGGAAAAGACTAACAAATATAGCATTAAAGATCATTAAACAGCGTTTATTAATTAATATCTCAATCTGAGGAAATATAGCGTTAAAGAACAAATAACATCATCCATTCATTACCCATCAAACCGTGGATAGTAAAGACTTGATAGAAAATGATCGGCGACACTTTGAATTTCCCATCGTTAAACCAATGATCGTGTTCCTCAAGAAGAAGCAGATTCTGATTCGTGCCAAACATCAAAATGCGATTTGCGTTGTCTGCGCCCGAATCTCACAGCAGGAAGTTTGCACCTCTGGTCGTTTGCTGAATTGATTTTGGTATGATTATCTTGGCCAGCGCGTTTATGTCAGCGTACGGATGACCTTTTTTTCATTCTGAATCTTTCAATCGTGCTCTACGAAGCAGTATACGCCGGCAACATACTGGCTAACGCTACCGAATCTCCTGCTGTCCTCTCCTGGATGATTTGCCTAGATTTTTCTACAGTCTTCACGACACGCCGAAGTATCTCAGCCACAACCATCGTCACTTTATTAGGTTCTGGAGTGGGAGCATTATTATGCTCCGAAACAATAGTTCATGCATCTGTTGCATCCAATTTCAACCGACTTTTGCAGTCTTTTATTAGGCATCTCCATGACGAAATCCCATCGTAATTAATAAGATCGCTACGAAACCGATAGTCATATCGTAAAATATGCTCTTTCTGTTTCTGCGATTCGGCTATTTCCATGACTGCAGATTTTTAGACCTAAACATATTTGTGCTATTTATACATTTAGCTTTCTCTATACAATGACATCTTCTGATGACATATGTATAAGAATATATCAATTATTTTTCCTGAAGCTAACTTCCAGTGACTTTCATTCAACGCATGAACTTAGAGCAATCAAATATTGACACTAGGGGACTATGAGTAAAGTAAAATGGAAAAGACATCAATATGGTCATGAATTTCAAAGATCTGCATGTGATTCATACTTGTAAAAAACATCAATATGGTTATAAATGTCAAAGATCTGCATGTAATTCATGCTTGGTAATAATAATATAAGGACTATTTTAAAAACAAGTGAGAAGAAATTAGGGAACACAACAATGAGTACATGGATGAATACCAGAAAACAAAGTACCACAAGAACGAAAAATTCAGATCAATTCATCTGACAACAGTTAGACTTTTACAGGTATTAAATCAAAATATCAAACCAGAAACTACGTTGAAATAACTCGATATTCCATCAATTGACTTCTATCATAAATGGTTTAATTTCGCAAAGACTGCAGGTGTGAAAGGAATCTAGATATAGATCACTTAATTCCTTGGGCTTCTTTTGATTTATGCGACCAAGAACAACAGAGGAAATACTTTCACTAGTGGAACACAGATACATGAAAGCCAGCAATACCAGGTCTAAAAATAATATAATGTAATTCAAAAGAGTGATATGAAAACATAATAGCAACGATGAGGCTTTCGATCGGCACACGTTATCATTGCTTTTATTTTGGATGACATATTTTTGCCTTTTCTTGTGCTTTCCTGGCATATGTAACTACGTAATGTATATATATTCTAGTAGATGCAAAATAAAACTGTTACCCAGGTGATATCGTATACCCAATTTCCACACCACCTACTTAAGAGCTTCCCATCCCCACAGGAGGCTGGGACCGCCAAACTATTAGGGAACCTTTAAAGCGCTGCCTTGCTAACAGAATTTAGCCAACAAATTATTTTTTTATTAATTAAAGAAAAGTATACTTAACTATATAAACATGGTGAGTGGGGTAATAAATGCTTATGGCTGTTGTTTGGGAAGATGAATCAGTACGGTAGGAGCTGCATGGTGAAGTTCTGAAAATCTACATGCAGAGGTTACGCAAGGGCGGATTAACATATGCCTGCACTAAATGTGGCGTAGGAACAAAAGCAAAATTTGCTCTTTGGTACTAGTGCAGACCTCTGGCGATGAAGGCGCTGCGAAAGAGAGAGGCCATATTTGAGTATGAGTGCAAGCATCATGCAAAGATAACATATTTTAATTAGATAAACATGCGCACGCCAATTTAGACCGTTATACGCATATTTGTTTTAATTAGAGGTACATGCATGTAGCGATAATGATTGTCGTACATAAATGAAATAATTTTCATTTAGAGAAATTTTATGTGGTTAAAAATATGCAGATTGATAGTGCAGTACGGGAGCTTACGAGTTTATTAATAAGAATGGAGATTATCTTCCGCCGGCACCAGCATCGCGGCTAGTTCCGGTATCCAACACCACGTGGCAAACGCATTTTGAGAGAGCTCAACAATCTTGATGGCCTAAAGTTTAGTCTTATCTACACGGCACATCTGAAAACGTCTACGGTAAAGAAGCTGAGATGGCAAGCACACAAGTGACAGCTTCTTTTTCACGTGACGCCACCATAGTATTACAAAAGGGAAACTCGTCTGAAAGTGTACAGCACGAGTATAAAAACAGTATAGATACAACTGCAGAACAGTAATGGGCAAAGAGTATTTGACTCACAACAGATTCAGTACTTTAATTGTATCATGCCAGTATATATTTCATCCATTCACTGTTTACATTAACTTTACTTATTTCTTAAAATGTTCTGATCAATTCATGCAAACGGTATTTATACCATACCTTATCAAAGATCACAAGGTCTTACAACATTGAAGACTTTATTAATGTTATGTTTATGTCTTCCACTAAAACGAGTTCGAACATTTATTTTATCTGAATCGGAGAACAATTTCTGACGATGCAAACTTACTTGTAAATAAAAGGCCATTCTAACAAAAGAATTATCTGGACTTCCTTGAACAAAATATATATAACATTTTATTCAATAATAGGATTGGAAATAACCAGCATTACCAAAAGCATCGAGAGAAACTTAAAGAAGTTAGCTAATCTCTGTTATATAAGATAATTTACATTTATTACCAAAATCATACATTTTTGTATCAAGTTAAAGCAGAAGAACATAAGCAGGATGAAAAAATTAATAAAACTAATCCTGTTCGGTACTTTTTGAGCAGATATCATTTAAAAGTGTACATAATTCTTAGCAATAACAAATATGGAATTGAAGGTGAATTGTCATCATTTGTACTAACTTGAAAGGCCTTCATGCTCTCTGCGTTGTTTGGTTGAAATTTGGCTAGTGGATTTGAAAAGGTAAAATCAGCTGATGGATGACGGACAATGCACACCGGCTGCAAGACCATACCATAAGCTCATATATGATACTAAAATTCATATAAAATGTGTACAGTTTAATATATTACAGACAATGTAAAAGGCTTTCAAATGTAATGAATCACATACTGTGGATGATATCATTTTTGTTGGCTTTGCACAAAAGATGTTTATGTCGGCACTGCAATTTATGGATTTGGGCAGGAGTCCAATGGTTTCCACAGATAGATTGATGTTCATTGGAATTTTAAATTCCAAGTTTCTAGCAGCCACGAAATGCAGGAAAATATGTACCCCACATAAAACAGTGAATTTATAATATATTGTTAAACTGAAATTCATTATTCAGAACATATTGTATACGTTTCTTCATTTCTGTATTCCCTGAGTGGTATTTAATATCAAGTATTCACATTATAAAGTAACAAAGAAGCAGTAGTTACTACATTTAGCATGGATACAGTTTTGGAGCAAAATACCTCTTGAAAATGAGCTTCTGTAATCAATCACTACCATGTATGATATTATTACGATTAATTAGAGTGATGAAACCACCATAAGGTAAAAGATCTGACAAGTGATCACCAATATCTGATGAAGACACTTTATTGAAATCAAAAGATCAGTGATATGCACAAGGATTCTACTGAGAAAAAATAGCCAATCTAAATTTAGCTGGATAGCGATTTTACATTTGTATTCAAAAGAACACAGTCAAGAAATAATACATTCCATGATGTTGATAACAAAAGTATTAACAGGCTCAGAGTAAAAAACAATTAACTGTGTTGTATTCATGATACACTAACCATCCAAAATATGACAATAAAACTATCCTTGATAAATTCTATTTATCCAACTAGATTAAACACTTAAAATAAATTGTAATATATCACGTAATTATACATTGTACTTGTATAAGCGACAAAGTATACCATTGTTATGATCTGGATGAAGTCCGTTTTAAATTTGTAGAAAATATTAAAATGATCAGGGTATTTATATATGTGTCTGACTCAACAGTCTTTCCTATAGAACCATCAAGTTCCTTTGTAATTATCTTCTCTTCCTTCGTTTTCAAATACAGAAACGTAGAAAACTGCCCACAGAAAATAAATATTCTTTCCTTTGACCATACCGATCAATGCATGAAATTCAGCTCAGTGTAATCAATCTCAGATTTCTCCATTTTTCTAGTTTGTTTTTCTTAATATGACAATGACCACTGCAAACGTCATTTATATGGACTCAAATTATCGGTTTTCCATGGATTTGTTTTTTTACATACCAATTGCTCTGTTTGTTATCAATTATCCAGATGGAACTCGGTGTTTCATTCGTGCTGGAGTATTCATGTATCACCCATGTATCTCAGTTGCAAAATCATTAACACAAAAATTTAACATTTCTGATGTGCCCAGAAAGTTGACACCTTTTTCTCACAATGCTAAAACAGGTGAGACAAAAGACATCATTTAACAAATTTAAAAAAAATTAAAAACCATAAATCATTATAACAAATAGAGGAAATAAACTGTAGCAACATACCCTTTATGTTAATGTCTTTATTCAGAACCACTGATATGACACAATGGATGTAAAGATAAAAGGAAAAGAGAGTATATTTGAAACAACACATTCAGCTAAAGAACCCGGCTGTACTTTTACATAGTTTACTCTGGAAAAGGATGGAATACCTTGGAAAAACATGGAAAACCCTGGAAAACACTGATACTTGCGAAGGAGAGTTGTCGACGAACAAAATTTCTGAACATGGCAAGAACCAAGCAAACTGCACGGAAATCCACCTGAAATATTCTGGTAGAGATATAACAAATTTTGCTTGATATTTCTCTCCTTTCCTTTTTCTTTTTTTTTCTTTTTCCTTTTTTTTTTCTTTTTCTTATTACCTAATATTTAGCATTTTTTGTATTTTTGTGACGTGTCTTTTGTTCACGCACGCCATTTTGTTTGATACTTTTGAATATATTTTTCCTTATGCTTTCTTTTCAAATATCATTATTTTGACTCATACAGCCTAATATCTTGCTATTTTTTGCTAAGTGAGCATCTACTAAGCAAGGTATATATTTAAATACATTTAAATACTTTTTGCCTTTTTTCCCCCCTTTGTCGTGTAACGTTTGACGATACACGACATCTTTGGAAAGAAATTTGTTTTCTTTATATTTTTCATTACATTTGCACTATATTCTTATATATGCTCATATTATCCATCACATTACTTTGTATGATAATCTCGTGCGCGTAATACTATATAAACGCTGGAGTAATCACGCGAGCGAAGCTCACCATACAAACTTCCAAAACCATATACACCCATATAAACACCACCTGTATTTGCAAGAATGGAAGGAAGGAAGCTTGAAAGTTATTTCAAGACAGAAATAGTAAGCAGAGGAGAAGGAAAGGTCCTGGTGGCCCATAGACCTAAAGGCTGCCAACTACTGGAGGTGGACGAGCCAAACACAGGAACAATTAAAACGGCCGACATCCTCGCTAGCCTACAATGCAAGGGCATTGACATCAGTCAAATAACGGCTATACAAAATGGAGGCTTTGGGAAAAGCTACATCTATACAAACGGGGACTTACCACTGTTGCCAAATGGACCCACCAGTTTTCTGGGAACAAAGTACAACGTGAAGGATGCCCCTCCAATTGAGAGAGCCATTGAGGAGATGACAACAGAAATTCATATATCTGGACTCCCAATGAATATTGCAACCGAGGAAATAGTACACAAATTCCTCTATAAACTTAAGATCAAATGTGTGAAACACAGGGACGCCACAGTATGGGGATACCCCAAAGTCAAAACGGGAGTGAGAATTATCTCTATCCCAGCTGAACTGGCAAAATCGGTACCTACATTTATGTACGTAATGGGTTTTCTCCTGAAAACCTGGTACATTGGCTGTATAAATCACAGAACATGCCCGAGATGCTAAAAAACAGGGCATATTCCAAGAGACTGCCCGGGCCCAATACAAAACAGAAGGGAGCAAGGCACAACACCTGCCACATATGCCCAGAAAGTGGCTGAGACAGTGAATCTTAACATCGACCAGGACACGTACAATCTAGAAACAAACACCAGTGAGGAAATATCTACACAAGTGATAGATAACATATCCGGGACGCCTTCCTTGGGAACCATAGAGATGGAATGGGAGAATTTCCACTCCAAGGCCCAAGACAACTATACAAGGGTCGATAGAAAGAAACGAGGGAAAAAACACAAGGGATCGGAAAGTCCAAAAGAAGAGGGAAACATACCAACGCATATAAATCCCTACTACCTTCTACAAGAAATCGAATTAGAAGGATCTGAAGAAGACACAAAATCTGAAATTGAACAGCTCAGTGACGAGGAGATCATGAGCCAAAAACCCGAGGAGGAGGATGTACAAATAGCCTCAACACCCATCACATCCCAAAAAAGAAAAAGGAAAGTGGTGGAAACACCATCCATCTCTTCAACGTAAGAGCAATCTCTAAGGGAAGAAATCACTCCACCACCGCATATAGAAGAAAATACAAAATTCGTGGCTACAGCAATGGTTCAAATAAAGGCCCCAAAAACCAAAGAAGGGCAAAAAACAACAATTACCATTGCTGACTACAATAGTAGAAAAATGGAGCAAACAAAAACAAAACAAATGGAAACAAATACTACACCAAAACAAACGGAACCGGAATCGGCTAAAACAAAAAAACATGAAATAAAGAAAACTGGAGCTAAAAGCTCAGAAAAAGACAAAGATACTACTTTAGAATACGGAAAGGAAATGTAAAAACATCAACCAAATAGAATATACAAAATAACTATTTTAAATCCGAATAGACTCCTTAAAAAACCATCATGGATCACAATCTGAAAATTTTATCTCTAAATATAAACGGTATTAACATAGAGAAAATAGGAAAATTATACAAAGCATCACAGAACTATGACATAATAATGTTACAAGAAACTCATAATATAAATAAACAACTACAACACCAGATTGAGAAAACCTTTAACACAAATATAGAAATAAATAATAACACAAACGAAAATCATGCAGGAGTAGCCTGCATAATCAAAAACAAAAAAAACTTTCCCACATGGCAAAAAATAGAAACTAAGGAAACTTTTAAAGGAAGACTTCTACACCTAAAAATAAATGATTGGCACCTACTAAATGTGTACGTGCCGGCCCAATATAATACAACTAAAATCAAATTCATGGAAGATCTCACAAACTATGTTGTGAGTATTCATACTGATAAGATTATTATAGGAGGTGATTTTAACTGGGTAGAATCAGAAATAGATAGAACCACGGGCCTAAATAAAAAGGATAAACTACTACTCCCAATTACAAGGGACTTTATAAATAAAAATAAACTAATAGACGCGTACAGAACACAAAACCTTATAAATAGGGATTTTACTTTTAGATATGGCAACAACCAAGGTAGCAGATTGGATAGATTCTATGTCTCAGAAAAAGGAAAAAGGAACATAGAAACATGCACTATAGAAGATACACAAATTTCTGATCATAAATCAATAATTTTACACATAAAAGAAGTAAAAAATGCAAAATGGGGACAAGGAACATGGAAATTAAATAACTCAATTCTATTAGATAAAGAATATGTAGAAATAATAACCAAAACATTACAACAACAAATAAATACAGAAACATATGACATAATTAGAGAATGGGAGTCTCTAAAGGAAAATATAAAAAAAATCACAAAAGGTATATGCACCAAAAGAAGGATAGAAAGAGAGGCGGAAAAATGGAAACTTTTGGAACAACTTAAAGAAACAAACATAACAAAAGAAGAGAAAGAAATATATCAAAAAAGACTTAAGGAATTAGAGGAATACATAAATAAAGGGATAGCAATAAGGGAGGGAAAATATGAGGAACTTTACGGTATAGGGAAGGGACTATATAGGAGAGAAGAACAAAGGAAAGGGAAAATAAAGAATTTAGAAACAATAAAGAAAGATGGTAAAGCATATAACAAAAAAGATGAAATACTTGGAGAAATACACAATTTTTACAAGGACCTATATACATCACAAAATATAGACAAAACTGAAATACACAAATACACTAAAGATATAACCTTTGCACAAATAGACATAAGTGGCAAAAATACATGCGAGAATTTTATAACTATAGAGGAAGTGGAAAAGGCGATAGACCAACTAAATAAAGGAAAATCGCCTGGTTCCGACGGACTCACAACTGATTTCTATAAAACCTTTAAAAAACAATTATTACCAATATTAGAAAACCTCTACTGTAATATATATCTAACGGGAATAATGTCAAAGAGAATGAGAGAAGGTATAATTACCCTAATATACAAAGGAAAGGACGACACAGAAAACCTAAAAAACTGGCGCCCAATATCACT
Organism: Margaritifera margaritifera; assembly: GCA_029931535.1. NCBI lineage: Eukaryota > Metazoa > Mollusca > Bivalvia > Unionida > Margaritiferidae > Margaritifera > Margaritifera margaritifera. Next base: position 93,815 of record JAQPZY010001474.1, read on the forward strand.
TCTCAATACAGATTACAAGATCCTTAGCAAAATTCTAACTAATGGAATCAAAACATGTATGACCCCAATCATAAATAACAACCAAAGCTGCGGAGAGCAAGGTAGGAACATACAAAATAATATCCTAACAATAGAAACGGCAATACAATACATAAACATAAAAGGAGATAAAGGAGCTATAATTTTATTTGACCAGGAAAAAGCTTTCGATAGAATCGAACATAAATATGTAGAAGAAATTTTAAAAAATTTTGGTTTTGGTGAACGCTTTGTCACATGGGTAAGAATCCTATATAAAAATATAAACTCAAAAGTGCAAGTCAATGGAGCATACACAAAAAGTTTCTCTATAGACAGGTCAGTTAGACAAGGATGCCCACTTTCCATGTTACTATATGTGATAGCTCTTGAAGCACTATGTAAAAAAATAAACATGAATAAAAATATAAAAGGAATAAAAATCCCAAATTTGGAAGCAGAGCTGAAAATGGTGCAACATGCAGATGACTGCACAAACTTCATCACAGATGAAAACTCTTTTAAGCATCTGGAAAATGAGTTTAACAACTTTGGGAAAGCCTCAGGCTCAAAACTCAATCACGAAAAAACTGAAATCCTGCTAATTGGAAATTGGAGGGGAAACCATCCAGGCTTACCCCCACATCTGATCAAAAATCAGATTAAAACTTTAGGGACCTTATTTGGAAATAATGCAATTACAGATAACTACAAACAAATCTTAGACATATTAAAAACAAATATCGAACTATGGTCGAGCGAAACTTTGAATACCATAGAGAGAATTCAAATTGCACAAACATACTTATATAGTAAAATAGCGTATAAAATAAATGCAATAGATCTTACAGATATAATGTTAGACACAATAGATAAAATAATAATAGACTTCATCTGGAAAGGGAAACTACATTACCTTCCAAGAGAATATTTATATAAACCAAAAAAAGACGGAGGCCTGGGTATACCCCATCTACGTTATAAGAAGACAACCAACATTATAAATAGATTTAGAAATATACAAGATAAACGGACACACACATGGGCAGCACTATACATATACTGGTTCGGCTACTTACTAAAACATATACCAAATATATATAAAAATAATAAACTAACAAAACTCTTTCAGCCACCAAAAAATCTACAATATATAACAACAATAATACAAAAATATAGAAAATATGAACAAGTATGGAAAGAAGAAAAAGATTCAAAAATATACCCCTTAATCAAGATAGAAATAGACGCCAAAATAAAACTAAAAATCCAAACAAACCATCCAGAAGTAAACTGGAAATTGGTATGGAAAAATTGGGCGGAAATTAAATCCGCAGCGAAGCAGAGTATGCTTTATAAATATCTACATGATGTATGGTTTACAGGAGAGGTAGCCTTTAGAAGGCATATTGTAAAAAAATGCCTACCTGTCCCATATGCAACATAGGGCCACACACTAAATTACACCTCATTTTAAAATGCAAGGCATTAGAAAAAGAAAGAAATAAAATAATAAATAACATCAAAATACTATACAATTACAATGATAAACAACTACTATATACAAATAATATTGATAATAAACTACTATACAACCAAATTGTAGACTATATAATTGATATAATGCTGCGCTGTGGCAAAATAACATCAGTAGACCACAGAATCCATAAGATAAATATAATTGGATATACAAATAAACCATATACATACTCTCTAAAAGAGCTCTAACCTTACATACCCATATTTATATATTGCCATTTTATAAATGGACGTTTCTTAATTTTTTTTTTTTTTTTTTTTTTTTTTTTTTTTTTTTTTTTTTTATTATTATTTTATATTTTATATACATACATATTTATAATATTCTTACTTTATATATATTCTATGTCCAATCAAATAATTTAATATTGACACGAAATTTCAAGTCACCTGTTTCAGACAAAAAGGAAATTTCACATTGGAAGAAAATCCTAAAATTTAGATCAAGAAGTCACCACATACTAGTGTTGGCTTCTTAGAGGACCGAGTATGACCACTGAGAGCGAGATAATAAATAAAAACTCTCGCAATCATGTCAGAAAGGAACTCATCAAAACATGAACGTGTCTATAATAATAATATCTTGTACACACAAATAAAATGTAAAGACACGCTTCATAAATTAGTGATTCTTCAATTTTCCAATAGCAGACGGAGGATGGTGGGACTCCCCACCCTCATACCAGACAGCTAAATTATCAGTTTTTTTCAATAAGGGGCTTTTCCATTTTGGACTGGGATTAAGGGATAAATAAAAAACTGATAACAAAAGTGAACAGGAACTCTGAAAAAAAAAAAAAAAAAAAATGTGTCAAAACAAAATGCTCATCAATCAAACAGGGGACGGGGATCCGCAGATAGTGGGAAGTACAGGGTGTGGATACTGCGGGGCTATGCTACGTGGCTCACGCGAGGTAGACAGGCCTGCAGAGGAGCCCTAGAAAATCACTGTCTGTGGAAATACACATACAAACAAAACAAAACAGACCTACCCATATCATTTTTATATTCTACATCTTTCTCTTTAGTAAATATGTAATACGTGCATATATGAAGGTACATGCATGCACATGATCGTTATAATACTCTAGAACCTTTTTTGGCTTATACTCTAAAATATGTAACTTTCCGCCCTCGTGAACGGGCCTTGAACAGACGGAATAAAAAGTATGAATGCGAATGGAATATTAGACAATAAACTACACATACGGAAAATAAGCCGCTGGCAATGCCGCTAAGGCATATAGAGAAGGTGAAAGTGTGGATGAAACAAACCCACACCAACCCCTTCGTAAAGGAATGAATACATACAAAAAGAAATAAAGGACCTCTCTCTGCAACTGCAAGGAGAGATAGCTCTCTAAACAGGATGAGGGAGAAACCCAAAAACACAGAACACACACACAAAACAACAGTACCATTCTTATCTATTTTTTTCTTCTATTTTGTTATTTTTCTTTCTATCCTTCTTTACATCTCTTTTTTCTCTTTTCCTTTCTCTTTCCTCTTTTGTATGTATGAGAAGAATGTATGCCAGCTACAAGAAGAATAAATAACAGAAGCAGAAATCAAGAATGAAGAAAGAAGAACAATAACAACAACAACAACAACTATAACAACAACAACAACAAACAAGCTCTATTTTATTATTACTATTATTATTATTATTATATTATTATTATTATTATTATTATTATTATTTTATATTCATTTTATTTTATTTTATTTATGTTTTATTTATTTTCTTAAAATACTGCTTTCTCTTATAAAAGTAAATAACAACTCTTGTGATTTGACCCTTATAATGCTGTCCATACAAAAATACGTATAGCACAAAAAACAAAATATAGCACAAACACATAGCATACACTGGACAAGAAGAGTTCCTAGCAAGGACTCACTAATAATGGGATATATGGAAAGGAAACCAGCCGAAAGGTATAATGCCTGAGGAGGGGAGTACGGACCATCAAATAAATGAAAAAACCCTTTTAGATCTAGGGACGGAACGCCAGGGGTCCATGGAGTGGAACCCGAGCAACTACGCCCCATCAAAAATAAAAACGTTAGGAACAACCCGAATCAAAAATATATTAAAATTAAATTTTTCTTCTAAATTCTTTTATTTTTGAAAATACCCGCAACAACAGACCTTTGGGGGATGCAAACAGACATAAAAACCCTTTATCACTTTTTAGACCAAACGGGGGTCTCCTCAAGGGTTCTCTGGCTAACATAGTTAGAGGCCCGAGGGGAGTCCACAAATAAAACGGAAAACAGTGGAAAAACTGAACATTTTGCAGAAAGTATCCTGGAACCCTAGACACTGTTCAAGGAAAAAGGCTGGACATGCCTGGAAAAGTATGGACAGTTTGGACTAAGAACTTTTTTGATATATTGCAGCCTGGAAAACCCTGGAAAAGTATGGACAGTTTGGACTAGAAAAAAAACGTCAATTTTCAAGATTGGCACTTAGAATTAGTTTTCATTTCTTCTGCTAAGAGTTTGTCCTATCCTTTAGCTATCCAGATCCAAGTACCTAAGGAAGATCAACCATGATTAAATTGCACTTTTTTATTTATGTTCCTCCTTAACCCTTCAAAGCACAAGTGTTATAATAGTACACAATTATTTGCATGTACAAACTTGTGTAATTAAATGTCAATGATGAAGCAAACTTCATTATACATAAAATGTACATGTAACACAAAATATACTTGTATGGAAATACATCCTGAAAACGTAGCTAAAATCGTGACCAGAAAATATCAGTTGTTTTTACAAACATAAATATGTACATTATCATTTTCTGTCTAACAGTTTACTGCAAAATACAGCCTGTCTCGAGTCCATTAGGTTTACTGCAAAATACAATCCAAGTTCAACAAAGGTGCTACTGTGATTTTTTTCTCCAGAATTCATAACTTCCAACCAGATTTGTAAATTTCAATAAGTTGTATCAACAACAACAACAACACACACACAAGAATTTCATCATGTTTTATTTAAAATATTTTAAGGTTTAAAAAAAGAAAAACATTGAAATAAAACTTCCAAATTTGGATATTATGTATCAAAGCCAGAATAAAGCAACGTGTGTGTGTGTGTGTGTGTAAATTGCAAAATGGCGACATGAGTGAGCATACACAACCAAACATTGCAAACACCATGTAAACAAGGACTTTTTCAGCATCCAACAATAAATTATTTTCTATAATTTCATTTAAAACAATATTATTTGGTACCAAACATTCAACTGTGTATATTCTAATGAAATCATAGACAATAATTTATTCTTGGACACTGAAAAATTACTCGACATCGAAAAGATGTTTCAATGGCAAAAATCCGGAGCCTAAAAGATTTCTGCTGCGAACGCTATCATAGATTAGACTTGGCCACACTTCCGTTTCAGGAATTTAAATCATTGGCGGTCTGCATCGATGGAATTATGTTTCGTCGACTTATTCGCCTATGGTCGTTTTGTTTTGTTCACTCTGTGCTTTCCAGCATCATGAGGTATATACAAATATCCTAGTGTTGACATGCTGTCAATTGAATTTGGGACAGCCTTCATTTATAAGCTGAAGTAGAATCGCCATAGGATTCTGAAAAACTGCCGCACGTGACTAAAACCTGTTTTTGAATTCACTTGTTGGGGCCTACTTGATGATGATGGATTTTGCCCGAAATATATGTTTCAAAGAAATATTGTATTTATTACTTGGTGAATAAATTATCTTCATGGTTATCGCTTATTTGTGTTATTTAAGCTAACACTTTGATACTGAGCAAACTGTTTCAAATGTGGTGGCTCAAAGCTGCAACTGTACATGCTGGAAATCACTTCCCAAATTGTCATTTAAATGGAAATGTATGAGATTTGTATAAGGTCGGAACTTATAGGTAGCCGTTTACATTTATACGTTCTATGAAACTGATGACTTTATTTATATAAGGACACAATTTCATGTCGGGGGGGGGGAAATTTTTCTCAAGACCAAATTCATTGAATTTAGTGGTAATTCTCTTTTATCTCATGTATAAGTCTAGTAAGTGAATGACCTTCATTTCACTTAGAAGTGACCTAAAAGTAAAGAGTATAAGTGACCTGTAAGCCACGTATAGGAATTTTCCATAAGGGCATCTCTACTGTCTCCAGGGGTGACAACAACAGCAGCAAAATGAAGAAAACTAAATGGGGATAACGAGCTGTGAAATACACCTAAAAATATCATTCCTATATTTGTTTTGTTTTTTGTCTAGTAGTGCTTATTAAATGTAGACGATTGACATTAATCCTTTTTAGTGGCAATTTTCAAGCCTACAAAATGTTATTGTTTGCTAACAAATGAAGGAATTTTCGTGACTTAATTTAAACTATTAAAATTGAGGCAGAAATTAATGTGATTTTTGTTAGTTTGTCCTTTGAAGATTGCTTCATTATAAATTTGGACGACAACCAGAGGAGTACATATTTTAAGAAACATAAGGTGATATAAGGAGTCAGTAATTTGGATTTTATGACACACCAGTACTATAGTGTTACACTGAAAGTGTAACTAGCGACATTTGTTAAAACTGGCAACATCTTCTATTGGATCCAGTGCACAAACTAGTAAGCTGCCAATGACAGGAAATAAGGTTTGTATTTTTCTTGTACAAAAATTACTCAGTACCTCAGTCACTATAAGAAGTGGGTTGGGTTTTTTGGGGGTCATGTTTCTCCTTAAGTTATCATCAACGAAAGTTGCATAACTGTTAAAATCTAACATTTATTAGCTGAAGGAACCCACACGTCAGCTTCAAGCCTGTCAGGGTCTGTCAAAATGAAAAATTATTTTGCAGAGAAATCTCTCTTGTTTTCATGAAAGATGTTCAGGGTTTTCTAGGTAAACATTCCAGGGTTGTCAAGGTAAACATTCCAGGATGGTCAAGGACAATATTCCAGGGTTTTCCATGATATTCCAGGCATATATTCCAGGTTTTTTTAGGCCAAAATTCCAGAGTTTTCCATAATATTCCAGGGTTTTCCAGGCCAATATTCCTGGGTTTTCCATCATATTTTAGGGCTTTCCAGGCCAATATTCCCGGGTTTTCCATGATATTCCAGGGTTTTCCAGGCCAATATTCCTGGGTTTTCCATGATATTCCTGGGTTTTCCAGGCCAATATGTAAGGGTTTTCAATGATATTCCATGGTTTTCCAGCATACCCGGGAAGGAGCTTGGAATATTAGTCCAAATACTCCATGGTTTTCCATGCTAGAATTTTCCAGGATTTTGCCTGGAATACCTTGGAAAATCTACAGTCGGGCATAACGATCATCATTAATCTAGACTATTTATGAAGACCGCATGTATATACGAAAAACTTAAGGAGTATTCAAGTAACAATAAAAGACCCTTTGTGGATATTATTACAATTGACAATCTGTGAGCTTCATGATGGATACAAAGTCGACCATGTTGATACAAATTTGACTACGTTTCAAATTAGCTTAAGATTTTAAACAGAATTGATTACATAAGTGGACTAAGAATGTGCAAAAGTATTTACTTATCTTTACATTGGACCAAATATATATGCATAGTCTAGGTAGTCTGGGTTCCAAGGATATAATTTAGGGATGCCTCCTGCACATTATGATCAAAACTTGTCATCCCACTTTCATGTCAAATAGTCTAAAAACTGATCAATATGTGAATGAAAAGTCACTTCAGTTACCCAGTTATTTGACTAAATAGCCATATTGACTGGTTTATTGGCATCTTTCACGAAATTTTAAATTCTGCAATACAAATATTCTCAATGTCAAATTTAGGTTGTTCAATGCTTTTTTGTCAGTAATATGTAGTTTTTGATTACTCATTAATGTACCATGAGAGCAGGTATCATTCTTGTTGAATTGTCATCATTGCAAGCATTGGCCATGTCAATCATGCAGGTTGATTTATTGATTGATTGCTTGATTGATTTATGGAATGGTACACAACTATCCTGAGATTTGCTCTCCTATAGGGAAATAATGCATTTTGCAGAACTTTAATCAATCCTTGGAATTTTACCAACTCTGCCATACAACTTTGTGTCTGCATATTCACAAATTAGAGTGTTCTTGTTCCTTGCTTTCAATACATAAATAAGTTTTGCATATCAACTCCTCTCCTTTTCTCCTGATTCCAAATATCCATAAAGCTGTAGAAGAATCAAAATTGAGAATAATTATTGGTATAATCTCTTGCACATTAAAACAGTTAAATCTAAAATTTCTCTCAAGCACTAGTGTTTAATTTCTGCAACAAAATCTAACATGAAACAATATTCTTAACTACCTAGTTATAAAGCCATTTGAACTTCAAGTCAGACTCAACAATCACTATACATCACATCATGTCCATCAAATTACAATTTATATTACTTTTTTAACTTCTTTTAAAAAACTGCTTAATCTGTTTAAAGAAACTTTAGTTTTAGAAATGTTCCAAAGGTTTCATCTCCTCATCTGCATCACTGTAGCCAAATATTTCTTGGCAAAGAGATGGATCTCTTTTTTGCATATCTTCATAGACTGATGTCATAGAAACACCCTGCTCTACGAGATCGGTGGGAGAGATTCCAATCTTTTTTTCTTGTTTGTATTTGTCATCGTAGTACCAATCTGGATAACCACGCAGCAGCATCAGCACAACATAGGCTTTACCATCATTTGGGCAGATCCAAAACCCTGGGGCTCCTGATGCACCTTTTTCAAAGGAGCAGTGTAAAAGAACTCGCTGTGGGTCATCAATACCAACAAACCCATCCACACTGACATGTTTGACACTCCATTCTTTAGCAGCAGTTATCTCATGTGGTGCCAGGGTAACACACTGGTACTTATCTGTCTTTTTGATTTCGGCTCTTGAATGACCTATGAAGTAACCATGCTGTTCAGCATTGGACAATTGAGCAAATTTGGTCAAAGGTGGGGGGTACATCTTAGTATCAGGTTTGAGCTGTAAAATAACTGTATCCAGAAAATTATTTTCATACATTATTACAGGTTCAAAGTGAAACCTGAGGTTCTTGTCACTTTGTAGATCATTCCTTTCATAGTCGAAATCTATAAACACATCGATGTTACTCAACTGATGATGTGGAGAGAGCTGCATCTGCTGTCGTAGTGGAACTGGAGCTGAAAAAGTGTGATCATACCTCTTATGAATGCATCAGACATCACTGACATGACTCTAAAGAACAATTTTTTTTCTTCAAATCATAATCTAAGTTTAAGCAGTCACATGCTTGAAAAAGAATGTCACATAAATATAAAAACTCCATTTAAACAATATTTTGGATGCCTTTTGACTGATGGATCTTTTGTAATTTTAACAAAAATCTGATGATAGTGTTAAGTAAAGACAACTGTAAACCACTTTCCCAAAATTACTGATCATGACGGACTGTAAATATCATTTCGGAATAAAACTTAATAGATCTGTGTTTGCAAAATATGTATGCCACTCCCCCCACCCCCTGGCAGACCAAACAGTGAAAGTCCCTCCTATCAAAATATAAGTATTATAGAAGCTTAAAAACTTCTATGATCACATAAAAATCAAATTATGTCATATCAAATTTGATTTGTATACCTCGTGTTATATATCTAATCATAAAAACAAGGTTTTCATCAAAAGGGTGTAAGTACAAAATTTTTAAAAGGCGTTAAAAAACTGGAAAAATGATACAATGGCTTCAAAAGCATATCAGATTATCTACGTATAAATACAAACATGAATACCAAATTTAATTTGTTTGCCTCAAGTTGGTTATTGCTTAATTATGCGAACAAGGTTTCCATAAAATGTATAAGTACAAAAGAAGTAAAAAAAGTCTAGTCATGGAACTTGATCTACAACAAAAGTTACTGTGCAACATACTTTTTTCTTTGAGTCCTTTTAACCCCAAAATCCCCATGATGGAAATGCATCTATAGTAAAAAAGTGAATATTAAGTCTTCCAAAAATAGTGCGAGTACCATGACTGGATAACATGCACATACTCTGAAGATGAACATAACATACATCAAGTTTCAGACAAATCCACTAAAACTGCGAGAGTAGTTGCTCAGGTGAATATTAATTTGCCTTTTCCCCATGAAGCAGACGAGTTAATAGTAAAAAAGTGAATATTAACTCATTCGAACATAGCGTGAGTACTATGTATGCATTAAGTTTCATACAAATCCACTAAAATTGAGAGTAGCTGCATTGACTGAATTCCATCATATACTGCATGCACCTGTTTAACAAAAAGAACAATAAATCTTTAAAAAATCTCTGGAGCACAGTGATTTGTCAACATGCGCAACTTTAGGTGATGATCGTTACATGCAATAAGTTCGACAGCGATCTATACAAACTTCAAGAGAAGTTATGTTCACAGTATTCTGTTGTACGTTACTTGCAACTGTAGGAGAAAAGGGGCAATAACTCGAACAGGACTTGTAAGAGTACATTGAATCATCAATATGCACATCTTGAAAAGATGACCACAGCATGTACAAAGTTTGAAATCTTCAAAAGGTGACCACAGCATGTACAACGTTTCGTGGGGTTATATTGAAATCTGTGAAGTTAGCTGAGTTCACAAGATTCTGTTATATGCTTCATCAGGTTTCAAGTTTAAAATGGTAATAATGATTGTTTTTAACTGCAAATACATTATTCTAATGCAGTTTTTCAATAAATACATCCTGACGATTATGTCACTTCTGCACGTGATGTTGTAAGTTTTGCTATGTGCAGTATAGATGTTCTGGAACATATACCCTGCTAATAATACCACTGAGAAAAGTGGATTGATCTCATCAAGAAACTTTGTAAAGATTAATTCTTTCTTGATTAATAAGTTGCTGTGTTGCGTGAATATTTCTGAAATCTCTGATGTATGTATACATGCCCTTGCAAGATCCATATGTTTTGTGTTTTGAGAACAAGTGTCTCACTAAATCAGACTTTCCTCCATGTGCTAAATTTACGTCACTTGCACAGACGTTGATAAATGCGTAAAATGGTCTGAAACATAACAGAATACTCTTACCATATAACGCTAATTATGACTCAAAACCATATATTTTTTTCTCCGTTGTGTTGCACCAGCTGCCGATTTCCCATATGATCTCAATATGGAGAAATGTCAAACCGTCAGGCCAATCTTTGATATTTTTGATGTAACAAACATCATAGAGAACCCTACTTTGCTATGTTAAAGACTGCACCCCCCCACCCATATATCATTGCTACTAACAATCCACATTTCTTTAGCCTTGTAATACATTTAGAATAATCACTTGCTAACCCCAATATAAAAAGAATACTATATTTCAAACTAACGTGAGAAAATCACTTCCAGAAGCTACAAACATTTTGATAAGAATAATTTCCTTGAATATGTTTATAAAAAACTTAGGATTTCACGTCATTGACACACTTTATTTTTGCAATAAATACAGGTCATATGAAAAACTACTATTGGATGTCATTGATAACCATGCTACGAAAAAGAAAACATACCCCAAAATAGTTCCACATCCCTATATGAACAGTGAATTTAGAAAGACCATATATAAAAAGCATACGTGCCATAAGAAATTTGAGAAATATAAAACACAATCGTTCTGGGAAACTTACACAAATATAACAACTTTGTCACCAAGGTCAGAAGACAATCTATTAGACTTTAATTCTCTGAAAGATTTAGTGGTGGTGTAAAATACATTGGCTTTTTACCATTAGACCATTTTATCGACTAAAGTAAAAGTTCAGACTAACATCATAACATCACTGTGATGCAGGTCGTTGCCTAGAATACCCAAACTAAAGTCTCTGAAATTTTCAACAGGTACTACATTAACGTTTGATCACTAGGCTACAGAACTACATGATCAAAACCCATCAGCTGAACCAGAACCCATTACCGCAGTTTGATTAAGACTCCAGCCAATATAGAGGCCTGCAAGAACACTTTCTTCCCCAGGACACTCCACTGAAATGTTCTCCTTCTGGACCTTGTGCATACTGTTAATGAGGTCGGGTTTGTATTTCTAACGTGCGCTACAAGTTGATTATTTTTCGAATTTCTTATGTATATTCGCATACCCTTGCAACATCCCCATGTTTTGTGATTAGAGTGTATGTGTCTTGCTAAATCAGACTTTCCTCCATGTGCTAAATGTACTTCACTTGAACAAACTTTGCAAAATACGTAAGATTCTCCAAGTCATAACTTGGATAACATGGGAAATATAATAGAAAACTCTTCCACATAATGCTGATTGTGACACAAAACCAGATTTGTTTTAATGCCTTGTGTAACATCAGCCACCATTTTCCCATATGACCTCAGTACGGATAAATGTCAAACCCTTAGGCCAATCTTTGATACGTTAACCTGATTTACCAATATAAATAGTTCAAAGTATACAGTTTTCTGATTATGTATGATATATTAGCATTATATTCTTTACTTTGGTTTCATTAACACAATACTATGTAAAAATATATTGTGTTTGTAATTGTTATTTGTTTGTGTTGCCTGCCTTGAAAAATTGATCAGTAGATCTTGAAAGAACTTGGTCAGTTTATCAGACTTAATGTACTGTGCACAGTCATGTTTGTTTCCTCTATAAAGTTTTCTTGGCAAGAACGATCTCAAATATCCGGTCCATTTGGTAAGATTGTATTCTTTGATAGAAAGGAAAGCAACCTATATGATACTAAAAAAGTCAATATTTTGCAAGTTTCATTTACCTGTATATACTTCAAGATACTCACCTCCTATAAGAATCTGATCAACAACATGTTTTGCTGTCATGATATAACCAGGCCCGACACGAAACCCTGTGCCGCATGTACTGGGAGATCTGATTAAGCCAACAGACTCGGCCCGTTGTACAAGCTCTTTAAGGATAAACACTGCTTCAGTCCGACCAATTTCAGCTTTCATATCCCCTGCATGTCTAGGCAGTTTCTGAAGGGGTACATGCGGTGTATCATGGACTTTATCCTTGGGAGACAATTGGGTTTCTTTCTGTGCCCCAAGGTTTTTGCTCATAATTGTTTGTGGATAATATAATGATGCTGAAGTACAAAAGAATTGTGTTTAAGTCTATGGTATGTATAATTGCATGGTAAAGATATTAATGTTTATGTCCCAAAAATAAGCAATTTATTTATCATTAGTTTAGCATATAAGATATAAGACGCAACTAGACCTGGTTCTCAGCTATACTGGTTGTACACCAGAAGTGCTCATGTGATGATCCTGCATCCATTAGTAGTTGTTTATTGTTGCTACTACCACTTTACTATTTGGAGGAAATTCATGAAACATAGAACATAGTTTTACCCAGAGGTCTGGTTAGTTCTGAATGAAAATGGTGCCCCTCTGACTGCCAATATGGCCACAAGTTGAAAATCTTGTAGGTACTCCTCTGAATGGATGGTCGTATCAACATGGTGTTTCCACTAAAATACTTATTACACTGGTCTACAGTCAAAATGCTTCCGCAATAAATGTTGTCAAACTTTACTAATTCTGGGTCACTGAGAACGAAAATGATGCTTACAATTGTTGATTGGCTCTAGTTTTAAAGATATGATACTGGGCCAGTATATACCACCCTTGACTTGGGAATGGCGGACGATAAGTGAGTTACAAAGGGAAGGGGTCTCAATTTAAACCAGAAATGACTAAAATACATCTTTGACTGGATCTATGAATAAATCTATGACTGGGTTTGGACAGTACTTGCTTTTTAGGCAAAACAATGAATGATGCAATCTGAAGCTGGCATTGCATCATACATTATATGAATATAAGTCATGGATGATGGAATCATAACTAAGCTTACATCACTCTGCTGAAGAAATTGCCCTATATCAGCTCTACAAATCACACAGTGTGGTGCTCTCTTATTTGTCAGTATTTGATTTTGCAAAGGGACACATTTCTGTTTACCCAAAGTGAGCAGAGATGCCTCGTATTTGTGTAAACAATGCAGATAACTTCTGCTATGTTTGTGGTGAAGTGACTTTGCATCACAAAAGCGCAGTATAACCACTTTGGTTAAGAAAACCTATCACCTTTATTTTGGCTGCAAAATTGGAGATCAGGACAAGAGGTGGGCCCCACACATATACTGCAACACTTGTACAACAAATCTTCGCCAGTGGTTGAACAGGAAAAGGAAATATATGCCTTTTGCAGTGCCAATGAGTTGGAGAGAGCCAACAGATCATATCAGCATATCAGCAAGTGTTACTTCTGCATGGTGCCTCCAGTTGGGAAAGGTGTGTCAAAGAAGAAAAAGTGGACTGTGCATTATCCAAACATTCCATCAGCTATACGCCCAGTACCCCACGGAGAAGGACTGCCGGTTCCTGGTGTACCAGAATCATTCTCACTTGAGTCAGACAAGGAAGAGGAAGAGGATGAAACTTCTAGTCCTGAACCATCAATGTCACATGACCCATATTTTCTCCCATCCTCCTCCTGTGAACCACACCTCATAACACAAGGTAAACTGAATGACCTTGTCAGGGATTTGGAACTACCCAAGAGTAAGACAGAGCTGTTGGGCTCCAGACTACAGCGATGGCAGGTGATGTTAGGGTTTCCATGTTCCGCCCATCAAAAGGATCTTGTCCCATTCTTCTTCATGGAAGGTGATCTTGTAGCCTGCAACAACATCGATGGTGTGATGGCCGTCCTCAAAATCGTTCATGGTCCAGATGAGTGGAGACTGTTTATTGATTCATCGAAGATGAGTCTTAAAGCTGTTTTGCTGCATAATGGCAGTGTTTTGCCATCAATTCAAGTTGGTCTTGCAGTCCATATAATGGAAACCTATGAAAACATTAAACAACTTTTGAGGTGCATAAACTATGACAAACATCAGTGGCAGCTTTGTGACGATTTCAAGGTTCTTGCTCTCTTGCTTGATCTACAGACTGGATACACAAAGTACTGCTGTTTTCTCTGCGAATGGGAAAGTCGTGCGAGAGATTCCCACTACATCAAGAGAGATTGGCCACTCCGACAGTCATTGGAGCCTGGGATGAAAAGTGTTCAGCATCCACCACTTGTTGAATCAAGGAAGATATTGTTACCACCCTTGCACATCAAGCTTGGTCTGATGAAGAACTTTGTCAAAGCCATGGACAAAACACAAGCAGCTTTCAAGTACCTACGTGAAAATGTCCAAGGTTACATGAAGCAAAGATAAAGAAAGGTGTCTTTCTTGGTCCTCAGATTCATGAACTTCTTCGAGATGATGCATTTCACCGTGCACTGTGTGGCAAGGAAAAGACGGCATGGAAAGTCTTCCAGTTAGTGGCAACAAATTTTCTCGGAAACAACAAGGCAGACAACTATAGGGAGTTGGTGGAAAACCTCCTCAAGGGATACAAAAGCCTTAGTTGCAACATGTCACTGAAGATACATTTTTTGCACTCTCATCTAGATTTTTTTCCACCGAACTGTGGAGCAGTGAGCGGCGAGAGTTTTCACAAGGATTTTGCAAGAATGGAGAAACGCTATCAGGGCAAATGGAGCCCATCAATGCTTGCAGACTATTGCTGGACAGTGACAAGAGATGCTCCATTTAATGAATGCAAGAGACAAGCCAAGAAGCGTCGAGTAGACACTGTTTTTTAAAGTGTTACATAAACAGGACAGGTGAAATATTATCATGTAAAGCAACGATAAACACATGAAAAGACCTAGGTTTACAATTTATGATTAAAAGTCTACTATGTACACAATATACATAGGCGTAAAATGTAAAAACTTAAACCCATATGTAAATATTTATCTTAATTCCTTTCATTTCAAGGATTATACAGATGCTTGGAAAGTTTGAAACTTTTATTTGGTCAAATTTTGTTTTTACATCTACATCTAGTGCATAAAATAATAAGTGTAGAATAAAGGTGTCCACAATGAATAACTGATCCACATCCAAGTACTTTAACAGTTTGAACCAACTGAATATTTTAAATGGAATAATGGCTATGATGTTGGTCCAACAACTCTTGGATTAAAACTACTAGCTCAAAAATTAAAACAATCTGTGGGCAACTGTAAACAATTTGAATACACAATGCTACTTCTTTCTACAACGTTAACATCATAATGCATATGTGCATTCAGATTTTGCAGACTTGTCCATAAAATGGTATATTTTTTACTTACACTAATTATAATGCCTCTATCCCACTGAAATAAGCAGTGTTGCAAACGAATTTTTATTTTTTGCATCAGAGATAGCATTTTGGAAGAATTCATTATGATCTTGATGCCCAGCCTATTTTCAAGCATTACAGAGTAATACTAATTCATGAAATAGGACAATTTAGAACTAAAATAAATTCAAGGTATCATCTCCATGAAACGTTTTGATGATTACACATAGCACACTAGTAATTTTTTAGTACAGGTAAAATATCCTGGGTTTACATTCCAACTTTACTTTTCTTTTTTTTCTTTTATTTTTCTTTGTCGTAGGCTTTAGAAAATGTACTTGATGTCTGGAAATTGTATGAACTATTGAAAATTATTTTAAAATTCTCTGTCGGCTGTGGTGTTGCACAACCCACGCATTTCAGGGCCAGACACTAGGTGACATGGTCTAAATCTATCACGCCAATACTCCCCTAGCAAATATCCGCTGGCTTTGTATGACCATCACTCACTGTTGCACACTGGAAGTCGCTGTGGTAATCCACAGTGACCCCAAGTGACTGTCTCGCAGATTTATGGGGAAGTGCATCCATGGAGACGAAACAGCGGATAATGCCACAGGCGAATCATGTGATGACCAAACCTATGTGACAGTCAATTGGACATGGCAGAAAGTGGTTTCCCATGGCTACACTTGCATTGCCTGCATGAAGCCCCTGGACAAGGACCGCATCGACAACGTTCGTGCCCACACATGAGACAACTGCCTGATTGTCTGCTGCCACTGTCAGAATGCCAGCTCACACAGGTCAATTATCGAAATGACACAATACACGCATGCGAAATGCAACAAATTGAAGACGAGAACGGCTTTGATATAGATGATCTCAACTGAAATGGAATAGATACCCTTCTCGATCAACGAAAAGAGAATGGCCTTGTAGCAGCGAATGAAGTGGAACGTCAAGCCTAAGGAGTTTATGCCCACAGGCAGCCCTCCTGGCACCCACGAGGTCGACATTGTATTCTCTGATGAGCTGAACCAGTCGCTATGTTTATGCCGAGCCGTTAAATAAGCAAAACCGACGCCGCGCTGGCATTGATCCTGATTTTGTCCAACGCAAAGAGCAGCAGTCATTTGAGCCAGATTGAGCATTGTTATTGACAACTGGCAAAAAAAACTGGAAGGATGCCCTTTCGACTCGTACAACAACTATAAACAATGAGGCGTTGGACAAGCGCCTTCCAAAGTTTGAGAAAATGACTTTTGGAGAGGTTTGGGTAAATGACCAAGCGATCGAGATGTGTGTTGCTTCTCGTTTTGAAAGAGGTCTCCAAGCCACCAGGGTTACAATGCATCATATCATAAACCAGGTAGGATTTAAAAAGGCGAGAGTGCCCCTATGGTTGGAAGGAATGCATGCGATTGAGAGCTGCACCGGCATGGACACCATGAGGCTCAAGGGCGTTAGGGGGATCTTTAAAGATGAGTTTCAGGCAGTCAGAACAACAGAATTCGCCACATCAGTGAGTGCAAGCGCTGGAACGCAAGAGAGACGAAGACAACAGGAGGAACGGTGACTCGAAGAATGCGCTCATTATGCAGACAGCTGAGGCAACAGCCGTCTTTCCAGACCCCTAAAAGATTGCCAAAAAATTAAGTTGTCTGCGCGGCTTTAGCAGGCTTAGGACGCGAACTTGAAGGTGACAAGGGCTGTAACAGCCATTTCAAGGACAACAAAGACCACCTCACAGTCTTTTTGGTCTTCAGTGGGAATGTACAAGTCAGATATAGTGGGTTTGCTATCTAGCGGCTCTAGATTGTCACCAGTGACCAAGTAGCACAACCGTTTGGATTAATTAACATCCTGGAATGTGCGTTTAGTTTGTAGTTAGTGTCAGTGATCCTAGCTGACCCAGCCTAGATGTTCTGTTCTTTTGCGGGACCTCTCAGCGTGAGTGGCCTGGGGTTGTTCCACGGCTTTATGGTGCATTCGGGTACTTTGTCCATGTCTATGCTTTTTAGCATTGAAAATATATAGGCTGGTCCAGAGAAGGTTAGCGCAGTAACTACTGCACTGCTGGCCATGATTAGCGCAGCTGCCATTTGCACTTGGGCATGAAGATCCCCAACTTCAATATGTCCGCACGGATAACACCCTTGCTAATCAGCATGTCCTTAATGACAACGGCATGGTGTATGTCAAAAGCTGACATGCCAACATCACAGAGATTGTGATCAAGCTTTGGGGATGCCCTCTTAAAGAGCATCATGGTCAGTTGCGCATATCCAGTGGCCTGACCAGCAACCACAGCACTGATGATTTGCTTTCCATATGGTACAGTATACATTGTAGTGTTTTTGTTAAAACTTGTTAATGGGACTGATCTGTTGCTTAATTTAATATCCTGATCAGTGTGATAGGGTGGGCAGTAGTCTCGACAGTGTCAAGCACGACGATAGTCGTTTGGGTAGGAAGACGTATTTGCTTTGGGGTTTGTGCTGCATTATATGTGTTACTTGACCACTATTGCTGCGATGACGATAACTGTTTTGGCTGGTTTGGTTACCATCTCCATTCTGTCCTCCGCAGCAGTTGATGGCACGACTCTCTGGTTCGTCATATCCTTCGGATCCATTGGGTGGGTTATTGTTTTGTGGACACTGGTGTCCAATTCTGCAGAGCATGACCATGGTTATGGCTGTTGTAACTTGTGCTAAGAAGATTCAATATTGATGATAGAGCTTGCAGCAGACTGTGGTGAACGCGTGGCCAACAAAGAGATTGTGCTCGAGACCACTACAAGTTTAGACTGTTTCTCTGGGGTGATTGGCAGCACCAGTGATGTGGCCAGTGCATACAGTGTTCTGCTTCCCAGAAGCTTGGTCATAGTGGCTCCAAGACTTGCCTCATCTCAGTCGTTGAGATTTTAAATTTCCTTGTCACCGATTTCGTCCAACCGATAGTGGGGGATCTACTGCCAAATGTATTGTTTAGCAATGCCGCCAGCCACTACTGCAGCTAGGCGTGCTCGCTTCTTGTCCCTCTGTTTCGTTGCTTCATCAGTCGTCAGGCTTGTCTTCACAACTGCTACAATCTAGATTGATTTTTGCCTCTGCAGGTTCGGAAAAGTAGTTGGTCAAGAATCTCGTTGCAGGCCATAGACTTAAAACAACAGAAGCCCGACCAGATGCTTAAGTCTAAACACGCACAATAAAAATATACGATGACCAAAACAATGGTAAGTAGGAAGCTGATTAGTGCTTCCAAGCTTAAGGGTGGCGTTTTCAAGGTTAGTTTATATAAAGTTGGCTGATTAATCTGTAGCATAAGTGTAGTGTACTGAGATAAAATAGCTGCTGAAAGCATATCCGTTCCGCGTCTGTTCGGATAATATAATTTTCCCACAGTCAGTCTTCAAAGCCATCTTGGTCCTTGCAGTAAAAGAGACCAACCCACCTGACCTGCTCTCAGAGATCATTGAGTACTAACTTGTACTTTTGTGCGAGCACCCAGACGCTCTGTTCTGTATGATGTTCAAAAAAGGTGAGCTCCAAGAGCATATCTTTCTTTTTTGTCAGAGCTTGTATAGAGCTGTCATCTGAAATATATAGGGTATGCTCACATGTGAACCGCTCGCCGTGATCAATGAATTACACAAAGGGGTTAATCCAAAATACAGCTCTGTATTTGCTATGTTTTGCTTCAGTGAATGGTTAGGCATAGAAAAGTTTTGATTGGTATAGTGCAGCTACGAACATGTCATCTTCAATGATAAGCTGCAGATTCATGATGACGCTGACGTGCATGTACAGTATACCAGCTGCCTCTGCCCTTCTGTGATCTGGGTCTTTACCTCCTCGCTGTTGTTTTCAATTTTTCTTTTGCTGCCTTGGAGGGAGGCATCATCTTTGGAGCACATTTTCAACAATAGGGTGTACTTGTCTGTGAAGTTCTTTTCAACTGTAAATTCAGGCAGATGCAGGTCTTTTGCCATCATGTCAACATGGGATTGTCGAAGCTTGCCACTGGCGCAGTGTTTTCTGACCTCGTCCCACTGTTGGTAGGGTCAGAGACCTTGGCTGTACAGCTGGTTAAGAATACCTTCGATAATAACTTTGATCTTTTGTATCTTCGGATTGTACACCTTTTTGGTGTCCCGGGCAAAATGTGGCGGCAGGGTCTTGAAACAGCATCAGGATCCCCTCCATGCTCCTTGCAGGGATATGGGGATTGATATTCTACAAGGTATGGCTCTTGTCAAGTGTGATCCTTCTGCGTCGGAGCAATCGTTCATACAGGATGGTATTATTTAATGCATTCAAACTTACAGTGCTTCACCATGTCGTATTTAAGTGAGATGTTATCAATGGTGTAGCTGGCGTTTGGGTCTTTCATGGCCTTGATTACATGGTAGTAGCCATTGAAGGTAAAGTCATACTCTAACCTGATTGGTAGGGCATGTGAGACTCAAGGCGTTTGAAGTCAAGAGGCACACATAATCTGTTCATATAGCTGTCGGCGATGGCATTATCTTTTGCCATGTCATCATCACTGATTTGGCACCCACCCTCCACGCTAGAATGCTCTGCACAGCAAACTTGCCTATACCCTGATAGACCATACTAATATACAGGAATGTTCCAAGATGCCCCACTCCACCCTCCCATTCTCGTCAAAGAAAATGTCTCAGTCACACTTTGACATTAACCGCCAAGGAAACAAGAGCTTTTCCAGGGAACTGACTGACACCAGCTGGTGCCATAAGGACTCGCGTACAGCCATAGTATAATGTAAACTCATTTGAATTGTCCATGGCAACCACCCAAAAGTTCTCATTTTCCATCAAAACCGAAAAGTTGCCAGGCGTCTCTACGCTGGCCGGCCTGGGCAGCAGCAAAGAGATGTCCACGCCGAAGCTTTTCAGGTTCCCGACGTCATCAGCAAATACAACCAGCTCGTTTGATTTTGAGGCGTTGATGCCATTGCTTTAGTCCGCGAGCTCCGCCTTGGTTGCGTTCTCGACAAGATCTGCCGGGGCCCCCATCACGGCGCCCTCGTCTTTCTGTGAGTGTTCAAATATGTGTACAGGCATGGCGCGAATGCCCACAGCCGGCCTGTTTCTACAGTGCCGCCTCCAGCAGAGTTCCAGATGTCAGGTTGCGATCTAGCGCCTTAAACACCCCGATGGACTGGCAGCCGCAAATCGGCCGGGCCGCCTTTTTCTGGACAGAAAACATGGAGTAGGTAAGAGTAAGTGTGAGCGTTACAGCGCCGGCTGCGACAAACTCGAGCTTTTGAGCGAGGCCATACGAGTCGATGTCAAGCAGGTAGCCAGGCGTTAAAAGGAACACCACCCAATACATCCCGCGGTTCCTCAAGGTGTCGAGGTTGATGATGCCGGCCTTGTGCCAGCCAAGCCCTCACAGGCGCCCCAGCTAGTCGCGCATGTAAACACTGGAGAAGTACCTCAGTGGGCGGGCGAGTTGCAGCAGGTCAAAGTTGTAGAGAGCCCTCACCGCCGCCACGCGAGTCGAAGGCTCCGACCTTTTTTTGCTGCCTTCTGCCGCCAACGCCATGACCATCTGGGCGTCCAGGTGGACAGCCCCCCCCCCCCAACGGTGCCAAGCCCTGCCGCCTTCCCAGCGGCCGCAAGGGTCGGGATCTCCGTCGTCTTAAAGGCAATCGCCATCGCTGGGAGGGGGCCAACAGAGGGAGATGTCAGTAGCAAAGGTTGATGCCCATAAAGCTCACCAGCGCCGAGCCGCAGTTTGGCACCGTAGCCGGCTCTCCATAACACATCGAGCTTTTCCTGATGGCCCTGGGTGAGGGCTATAAGGTGCCTTTCGTATGGCATTGCGTGAATGTGCATGCCTAGTGGACTGTAAAGTCTGTGCTCTGGCAGGGCTTCAATTACCCTCATTCGTTTCCCCCTCCCCCCCCCCCCTCTTGCGCAGAAATAATCTGTCTGAGAGGATTTCGGCGATGGCCTGGTAGTTGTCTGCACCTTGTGTTAATGCTACTCAAAAACAGTGATGTTTGGTTGAGCCCAAAGCTCCATTTCACATCTACTCATGTGGCTTTTACCCTAAGCAAAATGCAAAATTCATGCTACTGCTTCCAGAGAGTATGTTTTCTCACTTAGTTGACCTCAAATTTCAATATATTATTAATATTTAAAATTAACAACCAATCAATTTTTCTAGTTGACTACACAGATACTGCCCATTGGATGGTCAGACTAGAGATCAGAATAATAGTAATAAGTAAAATAAAAAAAGAAATCAAGTTACTAGAAACACATGGTGCTTCTCAACAGGATATTCAAGAAGTTGGTTAAAAAAGGATCAGAAATAAAACAATATAACAATTCCTATATGTAATAAAAATGTTCATACTTATCATATTAGGGTCATCCTGTGTGGATTCCATTGTCGATTCAGAGTCCGTTGTGACCTTAGTGAATTGTGGAGTCTTATTCCGATTCAGTCCACTGTTAATTTGTTTGCTTGGTTTGGATGGCTGTTTGTCTTTCATCTTGACCTGAAACAATAAGTAGAGACATAGTGTAAATTCCAGGACGCACGAAATTTGCCAATAATCTAGAATATCTTAAAGACAAAAGAACAGTCCCTTGTAAAAATAGATGCTCTAACTGACTGAGAAGAATTTCAAGAAATCTACAAATGTCTGTTTCTTCTCTCCTTTTCTTTATAAATGCTGGGTATTGAATTAATCAGAGATACTCTAAAGAAAATCCCAAATGCTGAGTTTGGTAACAAGAATATTTTTTTATATGTTTGAGTTAGCATGTTCACAAGGTAAGTGCAGTACAAAAATCTTTGTCATAGCCTTTGACCTGGAACATCATATGATGGATAAAAGATCACTGAACTCGTCAGGATACCGTCATGATGTACCCACATTCTACGTTTGGTTCAATCGGTAATTTATACAAACACAAACAAGATTTTTGAGATGCTGACCATGGCGGCCATGGTGGATGCCAGAGTAGCATTATTTTCATATATGACCATTAACTTTTCTTACTCCATGTTGAAATGACCAATTTTAAGAAGTAGTTATGTTAAATCAGCAACATTCTTATTTAGAACCATCTACTTTTCATAGGAGGTATATTAGTGAAAATCCCATGTCAGTATGACCAACTGTTGAGAAGGAATAATGACAGCAATACGTACAAGATGACCATCGTGCCAGTCATGAAGAAGTTGAATTATCACCATTTCGATTTAGAATAATCTACATTAATAAGAAGTATTTTAGTGAAAACTCCATGTCAACAGGACTAACCGTTCCTGAGGAGTAGTGATAAAAACATGGTTTACAGTTTGATTGCCCCCAGTGGCAGTAGTGGATGCTTGAAGGGCATAATTTTCATTCAGAACATATTATACCTTGGATGATTGTGTGTGTGTAAAGTTTCATGCCAATCCTCCCAACAGTTTAGAAGATGCAGCGATAACAGTCTTTTGCTAACAGACGGTTGCCAGACTTAAGACGACAGGTCATGAAAGAGTGCAGGATAAAATCCTACAAATGGATTAGCATGTGTCAGTTACCATAGTGTGTCCTTAGGCAAGACACTTTATTCCAATTGCCTTGGCACTAACAACCTACTTGTGTTGCTGTGCCGTAAAATACCCAACCCATCAAAAGCAATCACATAACCTCTTCGGATCTTCAACTAGTAGTCTAAGAGCTAAAAACTAGAGTCCATGACAGATGCAGTATCCTGCAAGCCAAACATAAATTGAACGCAACAACAAAAAGGAAGTCAGAACAAAAGGACAAAGCAGCAACAGCATTTGCCATCAAAAGTTTGTGGATGGTGCGGAAGGTTTTCCCTACATGCCAAGCAAAAATGTCCAGAAAATTGCAAACAATGCAATAAATGAGGGAAGTCTAGCCATTGCTGTATGCAGATCAGACGAATATCAAAGCCATTGAATTATAAAATAAAAACAACATATTCATCACAATACATACTTACAAGCAGGACATTACTGAGGATTAAAAACGTATCACAGAGTTCACAAAAGTAATTAGCAGAATAAGGGACTGTGCAACACCAGGACAAGGTTAGCAGTGTTTGCTACTAGTACAGTGTATTTACGTTATTCATCATTTCACTGCAGTTTGCATTTGCGGCATGGATCAATTAGATCTTTCTTTGCCTTTAATGGAAATTCTACCTATTGACCATGAGGAAAAATCCAATAAAACAGCAAAGAAAGGATAGCACTAAAATACTTTTTAGCAAGAGTTACGAGAGCAAAGCAACAAATATGTTAATTATTAAGTACATATTTGGTACACAAACATTTACTTGCTCTTTTGCTTTTCTGCATTTTGGCCTCATCCTTCCTTTCAACTTTCCTTTTTGGCTGATGTTTTTCACTTTCATTTTCCCTTTTCATCAACCTTCTGATCTTTTGCTGTTGTTTCTTCATGCGTAATTTTGTCATCTGGGGCGGATTTTCATATTTCCAGTGTTTTGTTCTCCACTTCTAATGTTCTCTAATCTTGGCCAAGTCAGCCATGGCTTGGTCAGACTTGGAGACCATTTTAGCAACATAATGACCTGATGATCTATCTGGTCTTTTCATAATCTTGTCCAAGGTCTCATTAGAAAATTTGCAGCATCCAAATAGGACTGAGCCTCTATTTCAAAAGTATTGAACCCCATTCCTTTTACTCTAGTTCTTATTACTTTTTTGGCAGCTTCTTTAGTTTCTAAAGTTCTGCATTCAATTTTTCCTCGTTTAATATTCTTTTATAGGATGAATGGTTTTTAGACCTCACTGCCATCTTTATGCCCTTCGTGAAAGGGATAATCTTTGGTTTATTATTCAGTGGATGACGATATTTCACTACATCCACAACCATGCAAATTTCATTGATGGTTGCTTGTTTTGGCCATCTGGTTTCATTGATGGTTGCTTATTTTACCTCTCCTTGGTCACCAATTTATTGTTCTCAGATAAATCTCATTCTGCATCAACATTACCATATGGTAAAACACAATATAGGTTAATCACCGTTTCCAGTGTTGGGGATTTACAACTTCCATCCAATGTTTTTAGTCTACATCTTATCTTCAGAAATGTTCCACTCTAGTATCTTTCACATGATTTACTCTCCATTTCATCCATCTTTATTATTCCCAAACAGATGGCATCTCTTCCTTTGTTTTGTAGGATTTAAGCAAATGAAGATTGAAGTTATTTGTTAGAAAGAGGAAGTGTCGAGATAAAGTCTTCTACAGTTGTACTCATGCATTTACAGGGCTCAGAAAAACCACTCGTCCTCTCGTCCTGACCGGGTACAAATTGGCTGGTCCGAGTAAAACTTTACTACATTCTCGTCCCTGGGCCGAGTAGATACAGATTCGCACCTTGGGGATAAATCTGAGTGCATGTTCTACCCTTAACAAGCGCCCAAATTCAACATCGGTTAACATTTGGCGTGTGTCAGCTATAAATAACCATTGCCTAATCTACCTACTTGCTGTCAGTCTAGAACATGTGGCAAAGGAAACTACTTCGTTTCTTTTTATACATGTACCATGTAAGCTTCATACTAAATGGGTAAATATTATGAACATATCATGTTGCAGTGTCACACTTAGCCCTTGATTTCGTAATAGTGTTGCATTTAGAGTGACACTTTTCAGTAATTTTGGGTTCATTTTGATGTGGAAAGTTTCCCTTTAATTGAGCTATCACACATCTTTACGAGTCAGAACTCTGATAATTTTAGAGACAGAGAATGTCAAAATGTTTTCGTCTGGCCAGACAATGTTACAGATGCCTGTGGTCACTGTTATTTTCAAGACTGACTCTGTATTGATACATTGACATGCCAAAGGGAAGATACCAGCAGATATTTCTGTAAGCATGTAATTACTTTTCACAAGAAAAATGTTGCCAACTTACATTCGAAACGAGTATTTGAAGTATCTCAGCCGCTTCCCATCAACTTTCACACAATGCATGCTCTTGTAACACATTTATAAAGCAGGGAATGTAGAGACAACAGCTGATTGGTCTAAATCAAGTTGGGATAATGACCAAACAAGGTTCAAATTCTTTTGGCCAATCAGCAATTTTCCTTTCTATGGCGACCGGATATAACTCTCTAGAATGGAGGCTTGACCGAAATGGATAATTTAGTACGAAAGTTGGCGGCAACTGAGACTGTTGGAATTCTTTTAAATGCAAGTTACTGACATTTTTCTTTTGAAAAGTATTTACATACTTATATAAATATCTACTGGCGTCTTTACTTTGCCATGACAATATATTAATAAAGTCTTGAAAATAAGACTGATCTTTGGTAAGCATAACAAAGTCTGACCAGACAAATATCATAAATTGTTGACATTCTCTGTCTCTTAACTTCTCCCATATCTAACTTGTAAAAATGTGCGATAACTTGTTGAAAAGGAACATTATGACACCTAGATTACTGAAACGTTTCATTGAAAACGCGATTATCAATAAGAAATCAAAGGCTGTGTGTGCAACTGCAATTTCTCGAGTTACAAGTCTTGTAAAAGACAAAGTTGTAACTCAAACAGAGGAAATAACTCGACAAAATATTGCCAGAAAGCAATAAGTTCAAACTTGATCTATGTCATTTAAACCAAAGCCTGTTTGTCAATCAATGAAGTGCTTCAAAACTTCTTGAAAGGAAACTGACTGGTAAAGTTTTAAATCAAACAGGCATCACAACTCCATAAAAATTAAAAAACAGGAAATGGTGACAATTAATCAAACTCGAACTAGGTCTTCTTAATTTAAGGCCTTATAGCAATTGTTTTTCAATCCACAAAGTATTTCAAAAGTTACTCAGCAAACCAAAGTGAACATCACAGTTCTAAGTCAAATAGGGGCCATAACTCCATAAAACTTTGCCAGAGAATGGTGAAAATCAAAATATGACCTATGACTTCATAATGTAAAACCTGATACTAAATCTGATTTCGATCCATGAAGTTTTCAAAAGTTACTGAACAGAAGTGAAATTGTAGAGTTTAGTTCTATGTCAAACTTTGGCCAGGGCGCCATACAATTTGACCTAGGTTTTCTTAATGCAAAGCCGCATGCCACATCTATTATGTCCTTCAAAAGTAAATGAGCAGAAACAAAATTCAAAAGACAAAGTTTCTGAGTACAACAGAGGTCATAGCCCTGACAATTTTGCCAGAGAAAAGATTAAATCAAACCTGACGTAGATCTTCTTAATGGTACCCCTCAAAAGTTATTGAGTGGAAACAAAATTTGTGATGAACATGTTTAACACTATGATTAACACTATATGTCACAGCCAACAATATGGTGGGAGCATAAGTCTCCACCTTCTTTAGCCGATAAGACGTTTGCACTCAAGCATCTTTGCCTTCCAACATTAAGAGAATAAGTAAATGGTGGGGAGGGTAAATATTCATCAGTTGTTTCTCTCAACAAAAGATAACAGCATATGTCTTTTGAGGAACACAACAGTAGCTTAACCTTACAACATCTGACTGTAGCAGTGAAGCAAGTCACAAAAACTTAAGAGTAAGTAAGAGAGACTAGGTTTTCTATACTTATCCCCCCAAAAAACTTATTGCTATTAGCCAAGCTCTGCAAAACTAAGTGAAAACTAACAGATGTAAGTGCCGTTGAAAGGCATAAGATGCAGTAACCCAACCTGCCATTGGCATGGCTCTGAATTATATTCCTTTCTGAAATTAAAAATACCACTGATGAAAACTAATAAATAGCGGAATGTAAGCACCAGATGGCTGCAACTGTAAAGTTATTTACAAAGGAAATAAGTTTTAAACCTAGCCTTGTTGAGATAGCTGTCATATCTTGAGCTGAAATATGCTTGCTGTTATCCTGCTTAGATGAAAGTGTCTTGTGTGCCAAGCAATCACCATATTTTAAACCCACCTGTTAATGTTTGAGGGTTTGTTTGTTGTTTTTTTTTTTCTTGTGCTGGTTTAACAGCACTTTTAACACACTATTCACTATATCATGCCCAGGAAATGGGAGCTAAGTGCCTTCCCCAAGGACACAATGAGTTGGCTGACCTGGGTTGGCCTGAGAGGAAATGTTCTGAACACACTCTATGAATGGTACAGTGAGATGCTGCCTACTGCATCTAATGCCCTTCTCAAATAAATTCTTAAGGCATATGTAATGTTTTGCAGTCTAGTCTTTGATGACACACCGATGAACAAAAGAGGCTTTCTTATTACCCATGAAAGGCAAAGGATACTTGGCTATAAAGCCAAGTTGTGTCATAAGGATGTCTGACCTCCACTAACCATGATTTGTATCCATTAAGCATAAATCTTGCTAACCCTGCCTGCAGTCTAAAGTGAAAGCAACTGGAAATGTGTCTTATAGGATCAACATACCAATTTGTATGAGTGAAGGTAAAATAGGATCCAAGATATTTAGAGTATAATGAAGAAACAAACAAAAACACAAATATACAAACAAAACAGGCAAGACACTATATCCACTCCCAACTGTGTTGGTGAGGGAATAATATGTACAACACCTACTAATTTAACTTGAGCAATGGCATGCAACCATCTATCAATTAATATAAGTATAATTTTCAATACAATACAAAGACTCATCCTAAGTTTAGTTTCAATCAATCATTATTCAAACATTATGGCATGGAAATAAAATGTGTGACGAACAGATGGACATGATGGACAGACATGAATAACACTGTATGTGTCATCCACAGAATATGGTGGGGGAATGAGAGCTTCTAAACCTTGCCTTAAGTACAAGTATATAACTGTATGCATAACTAGAATTGTTAGCATTCACAACATACACAGACTTCTGTGCTGCGAGTCAGTATTTCAAACAATGCTGAATAAAATTTAGAGGAAAGTAGATCACAGTGACCAAGTTTTTATGTATGACTAAAGTGCATTATGCATTACATTCACATTGCAATTTTGGTGGTAATAGGTGAAAAGATATTAGCACAAGACCATGGGAACAATTTTCAAATGAGGTTTCAGCAGAGCATGGTGTTTAGCCTCTGAATGCACTAAACAAGTGGGACATGCATCCTATTTTATGCACAAAGTAATATAGTGACAAATTTTCTGATGAATGAAGCAAGTGATTTTTAAGCTATATGACTTTTAAGAACTTTAACACAAAAATCCTAATATTATTGGCATCACATATGAAGCTCCTGTCAACACCAGAAAAATCATACCTATGTCTTGTCATTAACAGACTTGACAACAAATGTTATATAACACAATTGGAAAGAAAGTAACTTTCTCTGGATGAAGCATTCGCACACCAAAACTGGGTCACAGTGACATCTTCATCTCAAAATGCACTGTCAGTAAAAATATGGTCTTAGTTGGAGTATCAAAATAAGAGTTACAATCCAGACATTGTGCAAAAACATATAGTTAAAGTTAATAATTTATACTGCCTGCCTATCAAAGGGTGGAGCTATAAAGAAACAGCTAAATTAAGACATAACCTGTTCTTTAAAACTTCTAAATATAAATAATAACCTCCACTGTATCCCTTGTGAACTTATCCTCCTCCCCCTGTGAGTGTCGGCTGGTCTGAACATTGGCGATCACTTTATGTAGTTCATTTGGAGCATTCATCTTTCTGTTAGATAACCTGAAATACAAAATCAGAATGATTATAATGAACTGTAAAGCACTGTCTAAACTAATACATAGTGTTTTTTCCCTGCATGCAGGGGTGGCAGCCGAGGTATTTTCACTATAATTACAATCAGTCAGTCTTTCACATAAAGGGAACATATACGAGAATTTCTTAAAAAATCAAATAAATGATAGATAATAATGTCTGACAGACAGCAGCATGAAATTAAAACCCTACCAAAATGTTGGAAGATATGAATTGTGACATTTTGGCACCGAAACATGACCTGCTATAAAGTATAGCTCGTTTAAAATCAATTCTTAAGTGAGATTTGTCATGGATTTAGTAATTGCAACATGACATTAATTTAAATAACCAAACAACATTTTTCCTTCAACAAATAAATAAGAACACAACAAGATTTTCAAAATGACCACATTACTGGCCATATTGCATGCCAGATTGGCATATTTTTCATTTAGGACCAACCAACCAGACATGACAAGAAGTCTTTTGGTAAAAATCCCAAGTAGCTATTGCTGTCCATTTAGAAGAAGTAGTGATAAATAAAATCTGGCTGCTATGTTGTAGCTCGGACTCTTGCCATTTTCATTTAATACCTAATAGACTTACACAGTCTTTTTGTGAAAACCCCATTTAGATATGACCATTTATACAGGATGAGTAATAATAACAGGATTTTCAAGCTGGCCACTGTGGCAGTAATACTGCATGTCAGATTGGCAACTAGAGCCAACTAGAGTTCATATGAAATCTTTTAGTGAAAACCCCGTGTCGATTCGTCAATACATTCAGGATTAGTTGTAATGATACTTTCTGATGACCACTGTGACAGCCATACTGGATGTATTCTAGGCAATATAAAAAGTCTTGAAGTGGAAAAGTCATGTCACTATGATGGTGGCCATACAGGATGAATGAGAGGCACCATTTTCAATTAGGACCAACAGGAGACAAGAGATCATAATAAGTCTTTCAGTGACAACCCTATGCTGATATGACCATCTGTTCAGAAGGAGAAGCAATGACACGATATTTAAGATGGCCAACATGACGGCTGTGTTGAATGTCAGATTGACACTATTTTCATTTTGGACCAATTAGACATCATAAGAATTTGTTTAGTGAAAACACCTTGTCAATATGACCATCCATTCAGGAAGGGTAATGATAATAAGATTTTCAAGCTGGCTACTGTGGCAGCCATATTGGATGTCAGATTGGTACCATTTTCATTTAGGACCAACAAGACTTTGTATTTCGTATGAAGTCTTTTAGTGAAAACCCCATGTCGATACAACCATACATTCAAGAATAGTTAGTAGTAATAAGATTTTCAAGATGACCGCTGTGGCAGCCATACTGGATGTCCAAAAGCATGTCGGATGGCACCATTTTCACTTAGGACCATCTAGGCATTATAAGAAGTCTTGAAGTGGAAAAGTCATATCAATATGATGGTGGCCATATTGAATGAATGAGAGGCACCATTTTCAATTAGGACCAACAGGAGACTAGAGTGACAACCCCGTGTCGATACTACCGTCTGTTGAGCAGGAGAGGCAACAACACGATTTTTAAAATGACCAATGCAGTGGCAACACTGGATGTCAGATTAACATTATTTTCATTTAGGACCAATTAGATATCATAAGAGTCTGTTAAGTGAAAACCCCTTGTCGATATGACCATCCATTCTAGAGGAGTAGCGATAACAAGATTTTGAAGATGGACACCTCGGTGGCCATACAGAAGGTCAGATTCAAACCATTTTTATTTGGGATAATCTAAAGATCCTAAAAGGCATTTTAGTGAAAACATCCAAGTTGATACAACCATCTGTACTGAAGGACAACGATTTTCAACATGGCCACCATGGTGGCTATATCAGATGTCAAATTGGCATACTATTCATTTTGGACTAACTAGACATACTAACAAAACTTTCAGTCAAAACCCCATGTCAAAACAACCATCCATTTAGTACGAGTAGCAATAAGAAGCTTTTCAAGATGGTTGCCATCGAAATCATATTGTACATCAGATCTGAATTGTTTTAAATTAGGACCAACTAGACATAATATGACATCTTTTAGAGAAACTCCCATGTCGTTATGACTATTCGTTTAAAGTAGACGTGGCGGCTTTATTGGATGTCCGAGGGTCACCGTTTTTATTTAGAACCAACTAGACCTTGGGTTGAATGTAAAGTTTTTCGGGAACACTCACAGTGGTGTGCAAATGAAAGCTGGATGGAAGACAAAAGGTCATTGCATAAACACTTCTGGTCTACGACCAGTAAATCTAACAAATGTGCTCTCGAACAAATTTATCTCATGATATTAAATATTTTAAAATAAATATTTTCAGTTAGAACTGTTTCTTCACCTGAGGGTAATATTTTGTCTGAATGTTTTCAGTTTCTTGACAGTTTCCTTTTGATTGGGCACGCAATACACCAGCTGATACAGGGCAATGATGATTGAGGACAGAGCATCATTCTTGGTGTCTGTTTTCGATTCTTTCTTCAATTCTTCATCAGTAACACCATCCAGAAACTTCAGGACAATATCCTGGAAATGTTTTAGGCATAATTTGAACTTTATAACTCAATGGAACTATATCCCACACAATTTATCGCACATGGTTTAAAATGTATGCCTTGGTGTGATACAGAGAAGTCATGATTAAAGGGAATTTGTATACTATTCAGAATAGAAGTGACATTTAAACTAATATAGAAAAATATCTTGCATCCATCCTTATAATTTGCTCACACATTTTAAAGATACAACAGTGGTCTGCAGAGAGAGAGAGGGTTGATGGGAAAGAGAGAGATGAAGTAATTCTGAGAGATATTCCTCCCACCTACCCCCATTTGCACTGGGAATTTGTCGTCAACACACCACTATAGTTTAGAGAATACTTTAAAACATTCCCACCTGCAAATCTAGATGCCGTAACACTGATATTTTGGTCCCAAATTGAAATCTGTTTTTGATGAAGTATAATCCTATCTCTTCCCCAATTAGTATATATCAATGAGGACACCTTCCATCAACAACTATACATTGCACCATACATGGTAGTGTATGTACACACTGAAAATGAAATATTGCCTTGTGACATTTATGTTTCCTCCTGCAAGGCATTTATTTTCCCCAGTTTCAAATATTCTCCCATCAATAAGACCATTCTCTCACCTATCATGCAGAATATCATTCTTCATAACATATAAAGGGTATTTTCCTTTTCAGGTGAATATTTTACACCTTTCATAAGTACATGTACATGTATGGTGAAAATTGCTAGTGCATACAATGTTTCAACTTACCATAATTGGCATAAAGTACTTCTGCACTGTATGTGGGGTGAGAACTTCTGCACTCTGTCCAAAGGGTCTGAAAACAAACCAAACAAGATTAATGTAGGTTAAGTTCTGGCAGATGCAAAACAAACTTTTACCCACAGTCACAGGGGTCAAATTTTGAGGGAGTATGGACTACTGGTTGGAATCATGGACTCAGAATAGAGACGACTTGAAACAGACTGGCATCCCATCCAGAGACAGTCATGAAGTGTCAGTTGCTTTACACGATGGGATAAGCTCAGACCTTCAGAACCACTTGTATTGACTTAGAAGCAGTTTAACAGAAGTAAATTTAGTTCTAAATTAAGTCAGTATTCAAGATAGTACTAATGACAGTCGCAATGCATGCCTTAAAATCTACAACATAAAATTTATAAAGGTGAACATGAGTAGAAGCAATCGTTTTTCTCTCAACTCCACAGCATCAACTTTTACTCTAGCTTAAGTTGACCTCATGCAGGGTTAGAAAGTCAAATGTACAATTTTAACTTTTAGTGTGTAGTTAGTTTCTGAACTGAGTCAATACTTAAGTTAGTACAAACAACAGGGATCAAAATACACAGATTGGCCACACAGTATGTGCTTTACTTCTTAGCAAAATATCTGGCAACACTCTTTTGCTACCAAGAATATAAATGGCACAATAATAGGTCTGATATTTGTTGATGGATAACTGTTTCCAATACCTATCGTGACAGAAAAAAGTGCTTTGTATTGAATGTTATTACAAATGATAGAAGTCTGCTGATTTTCTTCTAATGTTTAGAATTACCTGTGAGGAGTTTGCAAACTAAAGACAAAATTGTCCTTATGAAGACATTCTGCAACCAGATTTTCAAATGGGTAGATAAAATGCGTTACTTGCTATTGTTTGTTTTTACTTCTAAGCCTGTATTAAGTGCTAATACATTAAGAGAATATGTAAATGGATGTGTTTCAATCCAACATTTATTTCTCTCAACACATTATAACATTATATGTCTTCTGAAGAACACAACAGTATCATATCCTTATTACATATGACTAGCAATAAAATAAAGTCACAAGAACTTAAGGGCAAGCAAGAGACACTAGAGCTTTCTAAACTTATCCCTAGAGAAATAACTTCCTTCTATTAAGAAAGCTCAGCAAAAGTAAAATGAAAACTAATGGTGAAAGGTGCTACTAAATTGTATAAGGAATTGTAACCCTGCCCTCCAGTGCCATGGATATGACTTCAATTCCTTTCTGAAGTGAAAGATTCCACAGCTGGAAAGGTTGATATTGATTCTGATTACAAATGATAACGGTTTGCTGATTTTCTTGTAATTTGCAGAATTTGGTGTAATGAGCTTGTAGGCAGGAATAATTTACTACTTGTCATTGCTAATAAACTGGAGTTTTGTATTTAGTTTCTGAATCGAGTTAATATTCAATGTAGTGCTAAGAAAAATCTTAATGCATGGCTTAAAACTGAAATGTATGGGGGGGGGGATCTCTTAAATCCACTGCATCAACCTTCGCTATGGCCTTGGTTGACCTCATGCAGAATCAGAAAGTCAAATTTACAATTTTAACTGGTGTCATACAAACGGCAACCCTACAGTAAATTATACTATACCAAGGGTATCCATGGAAGCCTATTGCAGAGCAAAAATGGTCCCTTACTCTGAAACTATGGCAACCAATGGCAAAAAAGACTAGGAATTAGAACTCTGATTTCTTTCTTAGTAAAGATTTTGGCAGCTACTAAACAGTGAATGTTAATTTTCCCATTTGTATCAATAAAAGAGGTCTATAGATAAACTGTCTGATACTAGTATTTTTTCATTCTGTTCATACTAGGGTTTTTTTTCATTCTGTTAAATACTATCTTAACATCATGATACAATGAATTGCTTTCCTCTTGTGGTTAAATGATTCATCAAAAATATATAATTTATTATAAATAATGCTTAATTAGCAAATAATCATATATGTATGTCTAAGTGAGAGAGACCGTTATATATATATATATATATATATATATATATATATATATATATATATATATATACAGAGAGAGAGAGAGGTAAAGACAGGAATAGAAGACACAGAGACATATATAATATATAGTGATTGAAATCTCATTATCTCTGTGTGTGTGTGTGTGCTTGTACATGTGCATTCGATTTACATGATTAGGGCAGCTATGACTGGTACAGAAAGTTGCGGTCCACTTGCAAATCTCTCGTACAGAATCTGAAAACCTTCTAATGCACCAAACCTGTTGACTAGGTCTACCAACCAACCCTGGAAAGATGTGTCAATGATATCAAAGCTTCTGTGTTACAAAAGCTTCATAAGATCAGTTACTCTTAAACTTGTAAAAGTTAGGCATATGATTCAGAGGTGAGACCTACCATGCTGCAAGGTAATTATTCAAAATATACAATTCTGGTGATAGGGATTTTGAATTCTAGAAATTCAACTGTGTTCCTCAGAGCTTATTATTATTTTTTTTATAAATATAAGAGTCCTATATAAATGTTCTCTGTAAATTATCAAGAAATAAGTGATTTAAAAAAAAGACATATAAACTTTAAAATAGATATGAACCATTTTTACCGTAATTATTGTATTTTTCACTGCATTAATCGATACCTTTTCCCTCTAAGGAATGACCTTGGTCTTATACTCCACTCTGACTAATACATGGAGTAACAAGTAAAACCTTGATATAACAATTTCACTGTGCACACAATAATTGGCAGTGTTGTAAATGTAAACCATGCATAATTCACGCTATAGACAGCTGATACAATACTTGGGACGGCAAACATCCATGATTATGTCAGTAGAGATGATTTTGTGTTTGAAGACAGCAATTATTTACACAGTTCTTCATAAGATCTGCAGAATGAGTCAAAATTAATGCCTGGTCGATCTTACATGACCAAGCACCGCCATTTTCAAAACACTAAATTCCATCATCAACAGCTTAATAAACAGTATCACAAATGTTTGTCTCTGTGTAAAATTTCAAAGTTTTTTAATAATAATAATAATAACAATAATGAGTCTCTATTGTATGGGTACTGGACATAGTGTATTTCTAAAAAAAGAATCATAGTAAAATATTTAGAGTGGATATAACTGGATTACAGGTACTACTGACCTTGCAGACATTTCCAAGTTGCTACTATGTTTGCATTGATGTCATTAATTTTTAAACAATTGCAGTCGTTATCATGTCCAAAAATACAATATTTCCCCTCTGTTAGCATTCATTACCACTTGTTGATAAAAAAAATAGGTTCCATCCCTCTACTGATCAGTCTATCCATCCATCCGTCACACTTTTGTTTCTGAAGTATAACTCTAAAACTGCTCAAGGTATCTCTGAAACTTGGCACACATTTCAGACTACTGGTCAAAATGCATCGTTTGAGAATCACGAGTCCTTAGTTTCAATATCTTTAATGTTTTTTTTTTATTTTTGTGTGGATTTAATCTATCCATATATCTGCCCATTATCCAAACTTTGGTTTTCTGTACAAACTGTTAAAGATATATCTAATAAAAATTGTACATACTGTACACTCATGGTCCAGATGTGCCTTTTGCTATTCACCATTCTTCAGTTTCAGTATATTTCACATTCTTGTCCATTTATCTTTCATCCATTCATCATTCACACTTTCAATTTTGTGGAAAAAGTCGAAAACCAGTTAAACTATCTGTAAGAAATTTGGTACATATCTTAGACTAGTGGTCCAAATATTGACTTTGCTATTCTCAGTTTTGTCGTTTCAATATTTTTAAAGTTTCCATCAATTTTGTTTGTTTGTTTGTTTTGTTTTGTTTTTTGTTGTCTATTCATCTACCTATCCATTTATTCATTTTCCATTCTTTTGTGTCTGGGAAAAAACTCCAAAATTACTTACACATATTAGACTAGTGTGGTCCCTTATGTGCAGGTTGCTATTAGCAATACTTCTGTTTCAATATTATCAATGTTTTATCCATTTCTCTGTTCATCCATCCATCCATCATTCATACTTTCACTTGCAGAGCAAAACTCCAAAATTGTTCAAGATGTCACTATGAGAATTTATACACATAGAAATCTAGATGTGCCTTTTGCTGTTAGAAATCTTCAGTTTATCCAGAACCAATTAGACAATTGGGTATGCAAAGTTTTGAGGGTAGGACGGGTTGGTAGTGGCAGTTATCATACAGGGGATCTTCTCTACCGAGGATCAGAAACTCATCATGGAATCTACTTCAACTTATCTATGAATGAAGGTATGAAGAAAAAAAACAAAAAACTACAGTTGCGTTTGTAAAACAGGTGTGCCCCACTGCAGACACATCATCTAAAAGTGTCAGCCCCAGACTGTAAAAAGCTAGAGAACGTTGAAATATTTCTATAATTGCATGACATTCTAATCAGGTCATATACATATGCATTGAAACATGCATACAAAAAATTAATTTGTCTACCTGAAATGATTTTTGCTTATTTGTGCAATTAAGTCAAATGTTTTAAAACATGCAAGACTTTTATTTTTAAAAATGAAGAAAACACAATGAGAATCTGAAATTCTAATTAAGTCGTCTACATATAAATAAAAATAAACACAAAATAAATTTTTCTACCTTAAGTAAATTCTGCTTACTCGTGCTAACAATGTTTTTGTCAACAAAGTCCAAATAGTAAAAAAATAACCAAATGCGTACAAGTTTAAAAACTTTATATATAGTCTCAAAAAGCTCAGGGGGACCAATTACATATGAAAACAAATATGCCTATCAAATTAAATTTGTGTACTTCTATTGATTGTTGCCTTATCATGCTAACTTTTTTATATTAGAAATAAGTCCAAAATGTACAGAAATTTATAGAATGTTGAATACTGCTTTTGTTCATTTGAAAATCTAAGCATATAATCTATATATGCTTACCAGTATGCTCTCAAAATTTAATCTGATTGTTTTTTGTGCATTATTGCCTAAAAAAGTTTTGGGACAGATGTACAGATGGCTGGAGGTACGTAAGTACCAATGGACTGATGAACAGGACCAAATCAAAATGCCCCCATTGCAAGTAGTATATAAATTAGCTCTTTCGACTTCTACACCCTACTGAATGATGGCCAGAAAATTACGGTTTGTCCAAGCTGGAAAATAGAACTACCATAATAACTTTCTACCAAAACAATCAATTTTCCAACTAATTGTAAGTCTGCATTCGTTGGATAGTTTGTAACAGCCAATCAAATAACAGATGAAACAAACAAAACGAATCCTTTAATAGTCTTATTTATTAGTGTTATAATATCATGTCATAACATTATAAAAACTGGCCTGACAACAAGTTAAATAACCTAATATCAATTGGTATTTAACATCAGTGTAAGCATCAGTGTAAGCACATGATAAACCGACCCTGAAAACTTATATTTACTGGGTAAAATGTTTATAAAACATGAATAATAATGATAACAATACTTATAAAATAGTTACTCACTACAATCAGCTCATGGAATATTATTTCGTAAGACAGAGTTAACAAGCTTAACTTTTAATGAACTTTCTTTTGCTACTGTTCCACCACATTACTTTTCATAGAGCTTTATAATAAAACGAGGGTTAGACAGCAAAAATGGTCTTACCTTGGTACTCGATGGTTTGGCGGTCTAGCAAACACAGCATCATCATATAAGGTTGAATCTGCTGACACCGTCTCAGAAGGGCGACTTGCATTGCAACAATGAAATCTGGAAATTATGATTAATTTACATCTTGGGTCTCTAGTCAAGTACTGACTACTTAAATGT
The DNA here is from genome assembly GCA_029931535.1 of Margaritifera margaritifera. Lineage (NCBI taxonomy): Eukaryota > Metazoa > Mollusca > Bivalvia > Unionida > Margaritiferidae > Margaritifera > Margaritifera margaritifera. The sequence continues at coordinate 132,473 of JAQPZY010001474.1, forward strand.
ACTTACTGTAGAGCTAGTCTGATTATGAGATGTCATGCTAACATGCAATGTGATTCAAGGCTTAGGTTCATAATAAGTCATAAGGTGTTTACTCATAAATATGAACTTCCTCATCACTAAGAGCACATTTGTGGTAGCCAACAATATACAGACTGGTCAGGTGAACTGAAGTCAAGAAAATGGGAGTTAAGAACCTTACAAAAAAAAATATATGCATTAACACTGACTCAGGTTGGTTTTAACAGGATTCGAACCTGTTACTGACTGGTTGTGAATCTATGCTAATGACTAAACCACGATATGGTGGAAGGAAATATTACTGCAATAAATTACTCAAACTAAACTTCAATAGTGTAGAGTCGAAACAAAGCATGATTAGTCTAGATGCAATAGAATTAAAGATACAGAGGATGTAACAAAGAAAAAAAAAGAAAACATATGTCACCCAAGCATACAATTAGGTTGCAGTGACCTGCATTTGGTATAGCTGACTTAATCCCCTTACGGTGCATCCACGAACCAATTTTTATGAATGTAGGTGAAATAGGGTCCAAGATATTGAGGGCATAAGAGACGAAAAACTGAATATTCATAAGTCACTCAAGTGTGAAACTTAGGTCACAGTGGCTTAATTTTGGTATGGTTGAGTTACTCCTCATAAGATGTGTTCATGGCTCAATTGCATAGGTGTAAGTGAAATCGGTACCAAAATATTGATGGTATAATGAACAAATAGCTAAAATTACAAAAATCACTAAAATGTGAAACATAGGTGACAGTGACCAACTTTGGTATGATAGAGTTATTGTTCTTTAGCTGAATGTTTATACTAATTTTCATAAGAGAAGGTTAAATAGGGTCCAAGACATTGACAGCATAATGAACAAATGACTGAAAATATAAAAGTGACTCAAGCCTCAAAGTTAGGATACAGTGACCTTGCTTGGCGTTGCTTTAGTTACCCGCCTTGAGATGCATCCACATATCAATTCTCGTGAGCATAGATGAAATAGAGTCTAAGAGATAAAGGCCATAAGAAACAAATGGCTTAAAATACAAAAGCTGCTCATTCGTCAAAATTAAATCACACTGACCTAATTTTGGTGTGCTTAGGTTGTTCTTGCTGGGATGTATCAGCATACCAATTTTTCATAGGTGTAGGGTGACATAGGATTCAATATAGAGAGAACGAATGGCTGTAAAGCATGAAAATTAGTTCACAGTTATCTTGTTTTGGTATGGCTGAATTACTTTTGTTAATATGCAAGCATTTACCATTTTAATGATTGTAGGTGGACTAAGGTCTAAGGATGAGGGGCATAACGAATGAATGGCTGAAAATCCACTCAGGCATGAAAATTATGTTACACTGACCTAATTTGGGTATAGTTCTTGTTGAGATGCCTCCACATACCCACTTTTACGAATGCAGGTGAAACACCATCCATGATATTAGGGCATAATAGAATGATGGCTGAAAATACTAACTGAAGATCACGTCTTAGTGATCTAGTTTTTGGTACTGATTCATTTGTTCTTTTACAAGTGCACCCACATATCAATTATTATGATTGCAAGTGAAATAGGGTCCAGGATATTGAGGGTGTAATTAACGAATGGCTGAAAATACAACAGTCATGCAAACATGAAAATTAGATCACAGTGAATTGAGTTACTCTTACTGATATGCATCCACAAACCAATTTCATGTGTGTAGGTGAAACAGAGTCCAAGAGCGTAACAAAACATATGGCTGAAAAAAATCACTCAAGATTGAAAAAGGTCACAGTAGTCTCTTACTGGTATGGATGAGTAACTCTTGCTGATATGGATCCATATACCATTTGTCATGAATGTGCCTAAAATAAAATTCAAGATATTAAGGGCATAATGAACGAATGGCTGAAAATACAAAAGTCACTTAAGCATGAAGTTTGGAAACAGTGCCCTTGTTTCTATAGAGTTCATGATATTAAGGGCATAGTGAATGAACAAATGAACAAACAGACACATGAAAGTATGAAGCAACACACGAATGAACAAGCAAAATAGTATATTTCCTCCCAACTTTATTGATGAGGGGATAATAAGGTCAACATATCTGTGGTAAATTTGTGAATTCATGAACATGAAGTTGACTATGGCCTGCATGTCAAGCCCACCCTGAGCTTCCATAAGAGGAAAATAGAAAACTTTAACACTTTAATGTGAACAGATGTATGGAAAGACGTATGGACAGTTGGTGGGCATATGGACAGACACGCATTCGGATACCTATGTGATTGCTATGTCAATCTTCAATAGGGGCCCCGTGTGGCCAAGTGGTCTAAGGCGCTCGGTTTTACAGATCACTCACACATCTCACCTCTGTCTGTGTGGGTTCGAGTCTCGGGCTTAGCTAATGTGGGTATGTGAGAAAGCTTGCCAGTAGCTGTCCGTGGGTAGGTGGTTCTTCCCGGGGTTTTCCCGGGTTCTTCCTCCACCAAATATACTGGCCGTCATGTATAGCCTTTCATGTGCTGAAAAAAGCGTTAAACCCACAACAACATCAACAACAAAAACAAAAATCTTCAATAAGGCTGGATCGATAATAAGGTATGTGTTACATCTTAGCAAACCTCTAGTATCTGCATCCTAAACCCATCAAGACCAGCATTCATTTTGCTCTGAACTTATGTTTGTCTATACTTACTTGCACTGTGGATTGAGAACCATGGCCAACAGCCTAAGAAGTGGGAAACAGTCCTGTGAAAGTTTGGACACGACCAATTTTATCAGCATCTCTGTATTCTTCAATATACATTTCTGGAAACAATAAACATAATAATAATAAAAAGAATAATGAGGACTTTGTATAGCGCCTAATCTTCAGAAGCTCTAAGTGCTTTACAACGTTAGATAACACATAAAATCATATATATTGATATGATTACGAAAAACACACACCATGAAATTAGAAAACAAAAACATGCTGAAAATAGTTAAGGTAAGGAAACATTATTAAGTCTTTATGTCTGTTCTTGCAGTTGAAATAGGTGAGTTTTAAGAGCACTCTTGAATGAGATCACTGTGTCAGTGTGTCTAAGTTCAGTGGACAATTCGTTCCACGTTGCTGGGCCCTGGTATGCAAAAGAACGTTGTCCGTATGACTTCATTTTGATAGTGAGAATAATGAGAATACAAGTGTCAGAAGAGGAGCGTAAGTATCTTGACGGTGTGTACACATGGGTGAGTTGAGATAGGTATGTTGGACTGGAGCCAGTCAATGAAACGTAGCACAGAGAACAAATTTTGTATTTGATTCTGGATCGAATGGGTAGCCAGTGTAGGGTACAGAGCAGGGGGATGTGTACTCTGTTCGTGGTACTCTAAGTATGATCCGAGCAGCTGTGTTATGAACTTTTGAAGTTTCTGGAGTAGATACTGAGACGAACCAGATAGAATTGAGTTACAATAATACAGTCTTGAAAGTGCTAAGGAACACACAAGTGTGTTAGTGGCATCAACTGAAAGATAATTGCGAATGGAGATGATGCGTCTCAGCTCAAGATATGCAGCCTTGCATATGTTCATGACATGTTGGTGCAATGAGAGAGTACTGTCTAGAGTAACACCTAGGTTTCGTACTGACTGTGTGAATTTAATGTTGGTGTTGCTGATATTTATTGTTTGAGGTAAAGGATGTGAATGAGAAAGTCTTTGTGTGGTAATCAGAATGGTTTCAGTGTTATCATCATTTATCTGCAGCTTGTTACATGCCATCCATGATTTCACATTGGAAATGCACCTCTCTACACCTTGGATGGTAGCATCAACTTCAGTTGGGTGGCTAGATTTGTATATTTGGGTGTCATCAGCATACAATTGGTGAGACACTGGATGACGATCTATGACACTTGAGAGCGGCTGAGTGTATAGAATGAAGAGAACAGGTTCAAGAACCGAACCCCGAGGAACACCAAAACATAGATCAACTGGGCTGGACTGTTTTCCATTTGCAGACACAATTTGTGTCCTGTTCACCAAGTAGGACTTGAACCATAGTAAGGCTGTATCATGAATGTCAAATACATGGTGGAGACGGTGAAGGAATATATCATGGTCCATTGTGTCAAATGCTGCAGACAAGTCAGGGAGGGTGAGGACTGTTATCTTTCCACTATCCAAAGCAGAGAGAAGGTCGTTAACTACTTTCAGAAGGGTAGTTTCGGTACTGTGGCGAAGGCGAAATGCAGACTGTACATTGCTAAAAAGACTGTTTGAATTCAGAAGAGAGACATGTTGGGATAGAAGAACTTTTTCTAAGATTTTTGACATGAATGGGAGGTTAGAAACTGGGCGGTAGTTCTTTAAATCGTTATGGTCAAGTGTTGGTTTCTTCAGCAGAGGCTCTACAATGGCAGTTTTGAAAAATGATGGGAATTCCCCGGATGAGAGAGATGTATTAATAACATCAGTTAGTGAAGGCAATATTGGATCGAAGCACTCAAGCAGTAGTGATGGAATCGGATCAAGTTCACATGACTTTGGGGCACTCTTCATCACGATTGTACGTACTAAATCCATAGAGACCGGTTCAAATGCTGCTAACGGTTGCAGCTGAAATTCTGTATCGCAGCTGTATGGTGATGACAAGTCAATTGAAATTGTGTTGTCAAGCTTATCTCTAAAGGTTTGTACTTTGTCACGGAAGAAATTTGCAAACAGGTCCGGAAGGTCGACTGGAGAGAAGGCAGTTGGAAGTGGTGTACATTTGTTCCTTGACATTAGCTTGTTAGTAATCTCGAAGAGCTCTTTGCAGCTGGAACTTTCAGTGATCTTAGTACTGTAGCATCTGTATAACCTCTTAAGTTGTAGGAAGATTCCCAATGATGAAATGCTTTCTTTCGCCATGTTGAAAAAGAAGATGTCAACATTTCTACAAGAGCAATGGAATGAAGAACACTAAGTTACGTCATAATATTTGATTGGATAAACAATGACACAGAACATACAATGAATGTTCATAGAACATGAATTGTACCTTGTGTGACAGACAGACAATCAAGGATAACACTATATACCCCGTCCTTGTTTGTAACAGATCACAAATGACCCATGTTTAAATGTGACTTGATGATCATACAATCCGTGCTCTTCATCTGTTAAATCATGCAAAATTAACATGCAACGGTCTGAATTAATAAACAATATGCAATAGCCTGGATCAATACACAATATGCAACAGCCTGGATCAATACACAATATGCAATGGCCTGGATCAATACACAATATGCAACAGCCTGGATCAATACACAATATGCAATGGCCTGGATCAATACACAATATGCAACAGCCTGGATCAATACACAATATGCAACAGCCTGGATCAATACACAATATGCAACAGCCTGGATCAATACACAATATGCAACAGCCTGGATCAAGACACAATATGCAATGGCCTGGATCAATACACAATATGCAACAGCCTGGATCAATACACAATATGCAATGGCCTGGATCAATACACAATATGCAATGGCCTGGATCAATACACAATATGCAACAGCCTGGATCAATACACAATATGCAATGGCCTGGATCAATACACAATATGCAATGGCCTGGATCAATACACAATATGCAATAGCCTGGATCAATACACAATATACAACGGTCTGAATTAATAAACATTATGCAACAGCCTGGATCAATACACAATATGCAATGGCCTGGATCAATACACAATATGCAACAGGCTAGATCAATACACAATATGCAACAGCCTGGATCAATACACAATATGCAATGGCCTGGATCAATACACATTATGCAACAGCCTGGATCAATACACAATATGCAACAGCCTGGATCAATACACAATATGCAACGGTCTAAATTAATAAACATTATGCAACAGCCTGGATCAATACACAATATGCAACAGCCTGCATCAATACACAAAATGCAACAGCCTGGATCAATACACAATATGCAATGGCCTGGATCAATACACAATATGCAGCAGCCTGGATCAATACACAATATGCACCAGCCTGGATCAATACACAATATGCAATGGCCTGGATCAATAAACAATATGAAACAGCCTGGATCAATACACATTATGCAACAGCCTGGATCAATACACAATATAAAAAAGCCTGGATCAATACACAATATGCAACGGTCTGAATTAATAAACATTATGTAACAGCCTGGATGAATACACAATATGCAACGGTCTGGATCAATACACAATATGCAACAGCCTGGATCAATACACAATATGCAACAGCCTGGATCAATACACAATATGCAATGGCCTGGATCAATACACAATATGCAACAGCCTGGATCAATACACAACATGCAACAGCCTGGATCAATACACAATATGCAATGGCCTGGATCAATACACAATATGCAATAGCCTGGATCAATACACAATATGCAATGGCCTGGATCAATACACAACATGCAACAGCCTGGATCAATACACAATATGCAATGGCCTGGATCAATACACAATATGCAATGGCCTGGATCAATACACAATATGCAATGGCCTGGATCAATACACAATATGCAACAGCCTGGATCAATACACAACATGCAACAGCCTGGATCAATACACAATATGCAACAGCCTGGATCAATACACAATATGCAATGGCCTGGATCAATACACAATATGCAACAGCCTGGATCAATACACAATATGCAACGGTCTGAATTAATAAACATTATGCAACAGCCTGGATCAATACACAATATGCAACAGCCTGGATCAATACACAATATGCAACAGCCTGGATCAATACACAACATGCAACAGCCTGGATCAATACACAATATGCAATGGCCTGGATCAATACACAACATGCAACAGCCTGGATCAATACACAATATGCAATGGCCTGGATCAATACACAATATGCAACAGCCTGGATCAATACACATTATGCAACAGCCTGGATCAATACACAATATGCAACAGCCTGGATCAATACACAATATGCAACGGTCTGAATTAATAAACATTATGCAACAGCCTGGATCAATACACAATATGCAACGATCTGGATCAATACACATTATGCAACAGCCTGGATCAATACACAATATGCAACAGCCTGGATCAATACACAACATGCAACAGCCTGGATCAATACACAATATGCAATGGCCTGGATCAATACACATTATGCAACAGCCTGGATCAATACACAATATGTAACAGCCTGGATCAATACACAATATGCAATGGTCTGAATTATTAAACATTATGCAACAGCCTGGATCAATACACAATACGCAACGGTCTGGATCAATACACAATATGCAACAGCCTGGATCAATACACAATATGCAACAGCCTGGATCAATACACAATATGCAATGGCCTGGATCAATACACAATATGCAACAGCCTGGATCAATACACAACATGCAACAGCCTGGATCAATACACAATATGCAATGGCCTTGATCAATACACAATATGCAACAGCCTGGATCAATACACAATATGCAATGGCCTGGATCAATACACAACATGCAACAGCCTGGATCAATACACAATATGCAATGGCCTCGATCAATACACAATATGCAATGGCCTGGATCAATACACAATATGCAATGGCCTGGATCAATACACAATATGCAACAGCCTGGATCAATACACAACATGCAACAGCCTGGATCAATACACAATATGCAACAGCCTGGATCAATACACAATATGCAACAGCCTGGATCAATACACAATATGCAACAGCCTGGATCAATATGCAATGGCCTGGATCAATACACAATATGCAACAGCCTGGATCAATACACAACATGCAATGGCCTGGATCAATACACAACATGCAATGGCCTGGATCAATACACAATATGCAACAGCCTGGATCAATACACAATATGCAATGGCCTGGATCAATACACAATATGCAACAGCCTGGATCAATACACAACATGCAATGGCCTGGATGAATACATAACATGCAATGGCCTGGATCAATACACATTATGCAATGGCCTGGATGAATACATAACATGCAACAGCCTGGATCAATAAACGACATGCAATGGCCTGGATGAATACATAACATGCAACAGCCTGGATCAATAAACGACATGCAATGGCCTGGATGAATACATAACATGCAACAGCCTGGATCAATACACAACATGCAATGGCCTAGATCAATACACAACATGCAACAGCCTGGATCAATACACAACATGCAATGGCCTGGATGAATACATAACATGCAACAGCCTGGATCAATACACAATATGCAATGACCTGGATGAATACATAACATGCAACAGCCTGGATCAATACACAACAGGCAATGGCCTGGATCAATACACAACATGCAATGGCCTGGATCAATACACAACATGCAATGGCCTGGATCAATACACAACATGCAATGGCCTGGATTAATACACAACATGCAACAGCCTGGATCAATACACAACATGCAATGGCCTGGATGCATACATAACATGCAACAACCTGGATCAATACACAATATGCAATGGCCTGGATCAATACATAACATGCAACAGCCTGGATCAATACACAACATGCAATGGCCTGGATGAATACATAACATGCAATGGCCTGGATGAATACATAACATGCAATGGCCTGGATCAATACACAACATGCAATGGCCTGGATCAATACACAACATGCAATGGCCTGGATGAATACATAACATGCAATGGCCTGGATGAATACATAACATGCAATAGCCTGGATCAATACACAACATGCAATGGCCTGGATCAATACACAAAATGCAATGGCCTGGATCAATACACAACATGCAACAGCCTGGATCAATACACAATATGCAACAGCCTGGATCAATACACAATATGCAACAGCCTGGATCAATACACAATATGCAACAGCCTGGATCAATACACAACATGCAACAGCCTGGATCAATGCACAATATGCAACAGCCTGGATCAATACACGACATGCAATGGCCTGGATCAATACACAACATGCAATGGCCTGGATGAATACATAACATGCAACGGCCTGGATCAATACACAACATGCAACAGCCTGGATCAATACACGACATGCAATGGCCTGGATGAATACATAACATGCAATGCCCTGGATGAATACATAACATGCAATGGCCTGGATCAATACACAACATGCAATGGCCTGGATCAATACACAACATGCAATGGCCTGGATCAATACACAAAATGCAATGGCCTGGATCAATACACAACATGCAACAGCCTGGATCAATACACAATATGCAACAGCCTGGATCAATACACAATATGCAACAGCCTGGATCAATACACAATATGCAACAGCCTGGATCAATACACAACATGCAACAGCCTGGATCAATGCACAATATGCAACAGCCTGGATCAATACACGACATGCAATGGCCTGGATCAATACACAACATGCAATGGCCTGGATGAATACATAACATGCAACGGCCTGGATCAATACACAACATGCAACAGCCTGGATCAATACACGACATGCAATGGCCTGGATCAATACACAACATGCAATGGCCTGGATGAATACATAACATGCAACGGCCTGGATCAATACACAACATGCAACAGCCTGGATCAATACACGACATGCAATGGCCTGGATCAATACACAACATGCAATGGCCTGGATGAATACATAACATGCAACAGCCTGGATCAATACACAATATGCAATGGCCTGGATCAATACACAACATGCAATGGCCTGGATGAATACATAACATGCAACAGCCTGGATCAATACACAACATGCAATGGCCTGGATCAATACACAACATGCAATGGCCTGGATGAATATATAACATGCAACAGCCTGGATCAATACATAACATGCAACGGCCTGGATCAATACACAACATGCAACAGCCTGGATCAATACACGACATGCAATGGCCTGGATCAATACACAACATGCAATGGCCTAGATGAATACATAACATGCAACAGCCTGAATCAATACACAACATGCAATGGCCTGGATCAATACACAACATGCAATGGCTTGGATGAATACATAACATGCAACAGCCTGGATCAATACACAATACAGACAGACAATCAAGGATAACACTATATACCCCGTCCTTGTTTGTAACAGATCACAAATGTCCCGTGTTTAAATGTGACTTGATGATCATACAATCCGTGCTCTTCATCTGTTAAATCATGCAAAATTAACATGCAACGGTCTGAATTAATAAACAATATGCAATAGCCTGGATCAATACACAATATGCAACAATACACAATATGGCCTGGATGAATACATAACATGCAACAGCCTGGATCAATACACAATATGCAATGGCCTGGATGAATACACAACATGCAATGGCCTGGATCAATACACAACATGCAATGGCCTGGATGAATACATAACATGCAATGGCCTGGATGAATACATAACATGCAATGGCCTGGATCAATACACAACATGCAATGGCCTGGATCAATACACAAAATGCAATGGCCTGGATCAATACACAACATGCAATGGCCTGGATCAATACACAATATGCAACAGCCTGGATCAATACACAATATGCAACAGCCTGGATCAATACACAATATGCAACAGCCTGGATCAATACACAATATGCAACAGCCTGGATCAATACACAATATGCAATGGCCTGGATCAATACACAATATGCAACAGCCTGGATCAATACACAATATGCAACAGCCTGGATCAATACACAATATGCAACAGCCTGGATCAATACACAATATGCAACAGCCTGGATCAATACACAATATGCAACAGCCTGGATCAATAAATGACATGCAGAAAACCAATTAAGTCTGAGAATGAGTCAGGATTGGGAGTAAAATGAACTGATGACAGATGCAAGAACAGCGAAGGCCTTTGCACCATTATTAAAATGTAGGTAGCTTCAATTTTGTCACTTTTACGTTTTCCCTTGTGCAATTTGACACTTTTATGTGTATAAGTTAGCAATCCATAGCTTGTGATGTTAGATTGTTGAAGTCACATTTGTGCACGACCCTGAAGATTGTAATAGTTATGGATTCAAAATTGTGAAAGATGACCTGGATGAGATTTATGCTATGGCTGTATGTATGAGACTTCTGAGATTTATGCTATGGCTGTATGTATGAGACTTCTGAGATTTATGCTATGGCTGTATGTATGAGACTTCTGAGATTTATGCTCTTCTATTACAGCTCTGTTCTATGGCCACGTTGCAATTGAAGGATGATGAAAAACTCTCAGATTTCTTTTGGTTAGTTTTGATAACAACGATTTGACAAATAAGTACTTTTCACAAAGGGTGTGGAGGTGAGAAATGCACCAATAACGGTGTCTCAGTTTTGTATCTGTCTGAAAAATCTGAGGTTGTGTTGTGCTGGCAGCAGGTAGCAGCTCACACCCAGTAGATCTTGCCTCCAACAACTTCGAGCTTACTTCATACGTCTGAGAAACAATGCAGAATGTAAGAAATGAGCAATCTAAGGACAGTGAGGTCTTTGCATTTCTTCAAATAACATTATAGGATGCACAACCAGACCTGCCATCGGTACAAGTCTAGTTCTGCTGAGTCTTTGGAGGCAATGGTCAAGTCTCATGGTAATTTACTGTATTCCCTACAGGAGATGGACATACTTTCAAACATGAAAGGTTTGGTTACAGGCAGTTATACCACGGTCGTCCTTAGTACAACTAGTCTTGAAATCCTTGCACGGTGATAGCACTGGTGGGCATTTGAAGAAAATCAAATAATTAACAATACTAGTTCCAGGTTCTACTGTGTAAGCTATTGCATGGGCATAAAACTCTTCGACAAACTCTAAGCAAACACCTACCTTTCACATTCAAAGCCTGCTTGGTGTTGTAGAGTCTGTCATACCAATTTGAATGAATCGATATGGATATTGTTGATCCGTTATCTTAAACAAAAGCTGGGAATCAGGTTATACTTATACTGTCAGACTAATTCACAAAGTGGCCGTAGGCCTTTCATGTTAAAGATCATAGAGCAAAAATAATCTCCAATATCTTGGTTGATGAAACCATAAGGAATTTTAAAATACCATTCATTCTGACCTGGGTAAAGTCTTTGAGAGCAAACTCATAAAATGACTTTGTAAATTACTTGAAATACAAAGACACACACAAGAACCAGCCTACCATCCAGAATCAGACAAACAGAACAGTTAAAAAAAACATTAGTGGCAATGCTCAGGGCTATTGTATCGAACAACCAGGATAATTTGGGCAGCTTCATATCAACAATATTGATTGCATATCGGTCTAATGGACACTTCACAACAAAATACACACCACAGTTCCTGATGTATGACATAGAGGTAGTGCTACCGGTTGACATGTTGTTTGGAGGAGGAAAGGAAAGACTCAGAGTGGCAATGGGTATGTGGAAAATTATGAAGGAATCATTGAGGAGGCCTATGAAAAGAGTATGCAACAACAAAATATGAATAAAAGAGACAGAAGTAAGCACTGCTATTAGAAGAAAACTTTAGAACCACATTTTAAAACCCGATACAAAGTCAGCAATAGAGTGAGAGTGTATAATCCAAGCACTAAGAAAGGATAAAGCAAGAAACTAAGAAGCGCTTAGCATGGCCCATATCATGCTATTATTGTTCTCTCTGACTCCACTTACAAGGTTAAACTCGAAAACTGGAGGCTGAGGTTGATTGTGCACAACACTAGAATGAAGATCGCTTAGAAGGATGGAGAAAGCACTCAAACTATGACATCTGATCCTGGGAGCCACAGTGTCTCAGTGGTTTATATACTGGATTGGCAACCAAAATGGTTCGGGTTCAAATCTATAATCAGATCAGTTGGGATCTGCTATTATGGTGTCTCCCTGCACAAAGCACTTTACTCTAATTATCTCATCACTAAATAGCCTACTTGTGTTGCTGTACCGTAAACACCAAATCCGAATGAAATCTTTGATCCAAGTGAAACAGTTTTGCAATCTATGGGAAACAGAACAGTGGCACAACAGACATTTGAATTATGAGATGGATGGGGGCATGTGTCATTCAGGTAGTGATTATTAATGGGACGAGTTAGGTGACTGATCTGAGTCTGACAATATTAACAATTGCCAGTACCAGAAGACCCAAGCAGGTCAAAGAACAGGACAACCTGATTGCTTTGACACTTCCAACATTTTATTATATAACTATACTTCGACCTATAAATGTGTTATTAGTAGCTGGGCTGTTGCGAGGTTGCATGCTGGTCTGTGATTGGTCTTGCTGTCGAGTTTGGAAGGAAGCCAGGATAGGACTGATTGATCTGTTTGTAAACTGTTAGCTTTTATACTTACCTTTCAAATATTTGTTTTACAATTGGTCGATACTCTTATGAATGAAATACATTTCTCTAAGCAGTAACTTGTTTCATTTGAAAAATATTGGTTTTCTTGTTTTTGGTTTATATTGCAATTGTTCTTGAATAGATGGTTATGTACTTTTTAATTTTTGGAGGAGTGTAGCAGCATGAATCAATGCATTTGATTTCGGAGCATGACCAGACTGGAAAATCCAGGGCAGCGCATTGTTAGATTTTCTTGGGACCCTGATCTGTGCAAAGGTCAACCATGTTATACATCAGAACAAATCTCAAGTTTTCCCAATATGTTGAAAGTGAAGCAATAACTGTTTTTACAGTCAGTGTGCACTTAAACAAAACAGGAGTTTCCCTGGTTCATAAGCCGCGTTTCACTATTGTGCTGGGTGTTCTTTAAATTGTGTATATTTCTCAAGGCTAGTACTTTTATAAAGAATTTATCAGCTGCCAAATCTTACAACAACCAGGCTACAAATGTTGCCAACAGCCTCTGATAAAACATGAAACGTTTTTATGTATTCAAAATATGTATGTCAAGAGTTGTTAATCTATCATGTTGATTCTATTACCTGGCATTGACATTTTAAGGTGTGAATAGTAAAATATTGGAATTCAGCAAAATGTATTTTTCATATTTTCTATTCAAATTGGCATTAGAGCCTAGTTTGGGGTACATAGGATTCCTTAAAAAAACTGCGATCAATTAGATAATACATACATGGGTTTTATCTTTCCAGTTGCTGATATCTTCATCTGTCATCAGCTTAGTGAAAGAAATAGTAAGTCCTTCACGGAAGAACCTTTGACATGGCTCACTGCGAGTGTCTAAACCTGCAAACAAGATTCGAATTACCATTCATTTTAGATTTTCTCCGCCTATTGGTAGACAATGCATTTATCTCCCTGGATGTGTCACCAGTTCATCACATGTTACCCCTCCCAAAAAGCAGGTGCCAGTGCCCAGTTGAATTGAGATCAACTGTAGCAAGCACAATTAAGTGCCTTGCTCAATGTTGGGTTCAACAAATTTCAATGTAGATGGAATCCCAGTGGAGCTACCACAGGCAAAACATAGTAGCCCAGCTTGAATTCAGTAGGAAAGACCTTAAAATATGAAGTTACCCTTGAGAATTCCCTCATTTGCATTTTATTTTCAATGAACACCATACTTACTGTTCGTTTTTTATGGAAAAAAATAATTGTTCCTGTCCCAAAACATTGGAAAATATTTATTTCATTCAGTGTCCGAAGAAAAACAAACACACGAAAATTCCAAGCCCAGGCAGCAAATACTGCACCTACAATATCAGAATCCCCCTTTTGTCAAACAACAAAATTAATCACTTTACAAGCATGGTAATATTTGACAATAGACATCACCTGCCTAGTTTAATCTGTATTTCAATCCAAAAGAAAATGCAAGCATATTAGAAAACACTGTTTCACATGTGAAGCAAAAAGGTGCCATTTTGTTCTTTTTGTTCTGCACCTCCTTCCATCTTAGGAGACACTCACTGGTAAATAAGAACTTTGTCCTTTCCCCATACTACTATTTACAGCTCTGTACACTGTCAACATCTGGAGATCCATTAGGTGCTGAAACACCATGTCCAAAGTTTCAAGCTTTGGTGCTGGATTTTCTTTTACATGGATTCTTGGGCAATTGGGATAGTCTCTCTTTGTGCAAAGCAAACAAAGCCTTCTTATGTGGAATTCAAGTACATTCAGGTCAATTGACTAATGCCACAGCCGAAATGTGGGTCAGTGCCATCAAGCAGTGATCTGTTTTGTAGTTTGTTTTTTTTTGTTGTTTTCTTTCATCAGTTCTGATGCATCAATCATAATACCACATACATCTATGAGGAAATATTTAAATATCAGGTAACATGTTATCTGATGTATGTTTCAGTGCAGGGCACAAATGACGCACAATCTAATCCTGTGATACAAACAGCAAGCAGGTGGAGTTAGCTTTGTTCTGATTACAAGAAGCTCTGTTAGCCTGAGGATTATGTATTCTTGTTACAAGTTTCAGTTTCACAGGCACTCTGTTCACCTCTATTTAACATGGTCCTATTCAATGCAGTAATGGGTGACAGAGTAAATGTAAAATAGGAGTTTTGCCTCAGCCGCTACCAAGGGATTGTCTAAAAACTCTCTGGGAGTCTTAAAAGTGTTGTCTTCCACCAGCCACCTCCCCAAACCCCATCAGCTGATCCAAAATGCTACGTGCCTGATGGTGACTTTGGCTCGGAGGATGGTAATGGTTTACTTGCAGTGAGGGACCAAAGTTTCAGGACCAACGGGTTTGCAGGGAATAAGGTGGCTCTCAAAGGATCCTTCGTCAGACTGTGAGGGGCGGGCCATGCGTCGTAGCTCCTTGACCATTCGACAAGAGCTGGTGAACTGGAAATAGATCGTGATCGTCAACTGGACGCCACGAGATACATATGCTCCAGTTTTGAATCAATATTATTCAATATCACTATATGGGTGAAATCAAATAATTCAAAATCGCTATATGAGAAAACATCAATTATGCATACATATTACTTGTGGATGAACCTTACATTGTTCATATTTTTTATGAATTATATACATTGATCATCCTTGGTTATAGAATCATACATTGTTCATATTTGTGTATAAATTCGAAACATCGATCATCCAGGGCGATAGATCCATATATATCAATCAGGTTTGTTTATAATTTCCATAGGTTGATCCTTGCTCGATTAAACGTTGACGTTACATCTTCTGATTTGTTCCATTTAGGAATGATATCATTTTCTTATATCCGTTTTTGAACTCAGTGCGCATCATTTTGTTAATCCATTGTTGATCTTTATGCGCACGAGTATGGTGTGAGATTCATATATCGTTCAATTACATTGTAAATAAACATCTCATTCATGAAATTGCTTTCAGTGTCTTCGCTAAATCCAATCTCAACCCGGCTTCATCCTGTTACATCTACTAGCCACTGTCTGTCAGTCCCAGGAGAGTCATCCTCTAGTTAATACACTTAGACTGTCCTGGACAGAATTCATTCCATTTTCTTACAGATAATTGTGCAGGTTGTGACCTCCAATGATCACAATCACGTGTTTGAATTCAAACACCACTGGAGTTTCTAGGACGAAAGGAAGTGATAGGAATTCAGGAAGTAATGCAACCTATATATAACAGTTACCACCCAGAGGATAACGTCCACGGTGACTGCTTGTGTGTATGTGATTAGTTTCAACTCATGACCAACATCACAATCAACTTTCATACTAAGGAATTAATGAACAGGAGCTAACAGCCACCTCCAATTAAATAACAAAAACAGTCTAGACATGGGCTCGATCAAACAGTAGATTATATGATTTAGAACTGGTCAAGTTTTCCAGCGCTTAAGCTATCAAAGCTAACACACCTCTAAATCACTTAATATTTACCTATATTTGTTTTTATAAAATCTGGCTCTCTATCTCATCCATCAGTTCTGGGCACAGAGAGCTCACTAATTTGAAACCTTATGTTATCTACGCTCCAGAGGAGGTCTTTTTGACAGTGAATTTTCGAGAACATATAACAAATCCCTCTGAGATGTACACCATTTTGCTACAATGTACCCAGAAACCATGCTTTTAGATCAGGATGATACAGATAGCGCTAAGTTTATATGGTCTTCACTGTCCCTACAAACAGTTTACAGTTCACAGTTGTGTTTAAATGGTTTCATCCGATTTGTGTGGGCCTGTGAGTTTAACAAAAACCTTTATAATGCATGCATGTTGCTTTTAAGTTTTAGCACATAGTAAATATTTAAAACATATAAGAAAATGTTTTTATTACTTAGCAGTTGGCTAACAGATGGCCGATCTAATACAACTCTCAGAGTGTTGAAAGAACAAAGACCAATATATATACACACACAAGGAAATGTTTTGATCTAATGATTACACCAGCGGGAAGTTTACTCACCTAGATGTGTTTACTTGCCTATGCATGTATTAGTTGTATTAGTTTTAGATGAAGAAGAAGTAACATGTCAAGCCTGGCACAGACTGTGGAGATGCTAGATACTTAGCTGGTCTACACTGATAACTTAGAGGTGGCATGTATACCAATTGGCTAAAATGTGAACCAGATGCTTTCTTATTCATGCCTTCATGCATTTGGCAATTTTGACTGTTGCAGCCTTGGTTGTGGTGGAGTTGGGTATGTACGCATTAAAGCTGGCCTGCCGAAACTAAACTGTTCACAGAGGCATGGAGTAGTTTACAACTATCTACTGCGGACATGTAGGCCATATTGAATAAGGGTGACAGCGCGTGAGAAGGCTACTGTTCTTTCAAATTTGCTATAAAAAACAAGCTAAAAATCACAAATAGGCTGCTTTGGCATCTTATTTTTATTTGTCCACCCGTTAATGAAGATCAGCATAGTACAGCGGAGGAGCGCTTAGGCCTTGAATCAAACAGCTGTCGTTCCAATGATTCTGCCAATACTGTCATTTTGACAGACACCATACAGCTTATTATGAATTCCCAGCGATATTTTTCATGATCTCCTCACGAGCGTCGGCTCTTCTGCAGACTATTAAGTTGGTTTTATTTGTTTGGGGTTTTTTTGTTTTTGTTTTTTTGCCACTCCATCAATTAGAACCGAAGTGTATGCCTTGTGCGTGTTAGATCATATTTCGTTCTCCATGGCTATATATTTGTCAACTTCATCAATTATAAGCTTAAACTCTTCTTTAGAGACAGCGTTTTCACGTAGTACCTTAGATATGTGGTCTCAGATTATGTTGAGCTTTGCTTCCGCCAAGACACAGATTTCGTCATGCTTTTTGGCTTTCATTGAGATTTGTTGGCTAATAAAAGTTCTTGCAATGGAAATCAGATCACAGCTCAAAACAGTGATCTCAAGGATAATCACAATGCGAGCAGCAATGTTTCTAGACAACATTCCATTCCCCACCACACCAGTGCCCAGAGACATACCATCAGTGTAGTGTCAACACCATTCACCATATTTACTGTGCGCTAGTACTTTTTTGAAGACGGCACGCTGCTGTTTAGCTTGTGCCCGTAAGGAGGTTTTAGTTTTGCAGATCTTTTTCAGGCAAAAATCTTGTGGATCTTGGAGCTTTGGGTATAGCATCATTATTATAATTCCTCCATAAGGAGTGTGATATGAAAGTTTAATTGATCTGGAGGGGTGGGGGCTTAGCTCCTCAGTGACCACGCACCTCTAACTGATTGCCTTGGTGTACTGGTAAGATGGTGATGATGTCAAAGAAATAATATCTTTAGATTTGGAAAATGTACGGTCTTCACCACACTTCCCAAGGGTCAACCTGCGTGCCTTCTGTTCATATTTATTTGTGTTTATGGCTGATCACTGTAATGTGACAGAACATATCTTTCTCGAAGATCACAGGTTTGTTTATGTTGGTGAGATGCGTGATAGATGGCGTTCTTACTTCAAAGATGAGCACATTGCTGGTGCAGTACATTTTTTTCAAAAAATAAATTGTTTTAAGGTTCGTGAAGAGATATAAGGAAGTTGCGAAGTAACAACTCTTGCATGTTTGATGCTAGGAGAACATCACTGGAGCATTAACTATGTTTTCCATACGCAGTTGTTATTTTTGCAATGTAAATAATGCACTCGTACACTACTGAATTAAGTGTTTTATCTGTTCTTCATTACGCAGTTGTTTTTTTGTAATGAAGACATATTAGTATAGATTTGGTGGGTTCAAGAGAAGTCACTACTGTTTCTGACTTATATTTGTTTCAGTTAGAGTATTAATTGAGCAATTTACATTTTGTTATCAAGTTTTGTGTAGCACTGCAGTGAAATGAAACTCCCTTCATTTTAGTCTGTTTTCTAGTAAACTTTATAAATGGAAAGATCATTCAAAAAACAGTAGCGTGTGTCCTAGAAACTGCCAGTTCTATACTACTGTGGTACATAACACATATGGGAAGTTTCATCCCTTAATCTCAAATGGCTCTAATGTTATAGAAGGCAATGGAAAGTTTGAAGGAAAGGTTAAAATAATGACCTATGACCTTGACTCTAAGGATAGGACCCTCAATGGATTTTGCTACACACCTGCAAATAATAATGTACATTGAATAAGTACACAAAATGTCATCGCTTAGTTTTAAACACTATTGAATTATACAGAGGAAAGGGAAATGTGATTGAAAACTTTAAAAACTGCTCGATGACATTGACTTTGAAGATACAGCCAGCAGTATGTATAACAAGTTGGGATGGAAAGCTACGAATCTTTTTTTGACCTGTGCCCTTGACATGGAAGTTAGAATCACCATTGTAGTACACAACACACCATGTAATGATGATATGTAAGTATACCAACTTTCATCCCTTAATCTCAAACTGCTCTTAGGTTACAGACTGAAATAGAATGTGTGACGGAAAAAATTTAAATATTTGGGCAAGACCTTGAATCTGAAGACATGAATCCCATTGTGGTAGCCAACACACCTTCTAATGATGACATACCAAGTTTCATCCCTTAATCTCAAACAGCTCTATCTGATAGAGTGGAATGGAAAATGTGATGGAAAAGTTAAAACATCAAGCCGTGATGGTGACATTTAAAATATGATCCATAATGTCCTACTATACACATCAGTTAATGATGATGTATACATATATCAAGTTTTCATCCCTAAATCTCAGACAGTTCTAAACGGGAAGGAAAGACTGAAACTACGTCCCCCATTTTTAGTAAAAAGATGGAGAACAAAATAAATGTATTAAGGTAGTGGGTGGGAGAACAGGAGATTAAAGTTGAAATATTACTAACAGAACAAATAAAGCGATCCCAGTTTTTAGCAGTTCGGTTTCTAAACTTACTTACAACTGATCACAATTAATTATATTCCAATACTTACAGCTTCAAAAGAATACATCAAAGATATGAAATTATCATTTGTGTTGTTCTAAATAACTTTTAGATAAGTTTTTATCCAGTGAATCTCATTCATAAATATGCGACATGTACATGGCCGGGTGCAGGCTACCACAGATTTCAGCCCATTTCAAGTGCTCTAAGAGGTTTTGGCCCTTTGACGTTTCTTCCCCAACATAATACATCACGTATCTGTGTTCATATACTAAGAGGAAAATCCATTAAATTTGCAATATATCTGTATTTATGTGCCTTGTCCTTGTTGATACATTTTTATTTTTAAATGAGCCAGAGTCGTCACGTAAGTTAATTGTTCATGTTGAGAATTCAAGGCACAAACGTTTAAAACAAAGCTCGTAAATGAAGATGATTAAATTTGTATTACCTTTATGGTATTAACAAGTCCTGGATAATATATGTGTTTTATAATTATCATGTTGTAATATGTGTCAAATAATCTCTATTATAGATTATATCTGAGCAACAAACAAAAAATAATAATAATAATAAAATAGCAATATCTCAAAATGTTCAATCTTTTTATGTTAAAATAAGTACAAATTGATTTGTACACTGCATTGAAATCAAATGTATTATTATAAAAATACACTTCTAATATTCCATTTGTTAATGCCTGAATCTCCCAACTATTATTTAAAAGGCAGAAAGGGCTACGAAAGTAGAGGCACAGTTAAAGAAGTGCCAAGTTGAGATTTAGCTTTATTTATGCAAAAATCTGTTTTATCAGGTCTCGCTCCATTAAAAGTATTCTACGTGGGCCATGTGCTTTGCTTTGTAAAACATACCACTATCCACCTTCAAATGTTTGTCATAAAATATCACTATTCAGTCAGAGAAAGTATGGCATACTCTACAAGTGAAATTATGGATTGAGATGTACTGGAAGACAAGCAAAAAGTGATGTCAGATAGCTCTGTTATGGCAGAGGTAAACGCAGAGGTAATGGAAGCAGAGTAGAATAAGATACAAAAGGATATGAAAAGC
The DNA here is from genome assembly GCA_029931535.1 of Margaritifera margaritifera. Classification (NCBI taxonomy): domain Eukaryota; kingdom Metazoa; phylum Mollusca; class Bivalvia; order Unionida; family Margaritiferidae; genus Margaritifera; species Margaritifera margaritifera. The sequence goes on from JAQPZY010001474.1 coordinate 153,826, forward strand.
ATGTTTGAATGTCTTAACGAGTAGACAAATTAATTTGATAATACATTTTCCAACCTTATACAGGAATTCAGCAGACATATGAAAGAAATGAGAGCAGAAATGGGAACTGCAAGGGCTGATCTGAGGACTCGAACTGAGAATTTTGATGAGTTGGAATTAATTTTAATTAATTTTAACCCAAATCCATCAAATAGTTTGAAACAGAAGTTCACAACACAGAAGAGAGACCAGCAGAATGTACTGAGGCAGAAAATAATGAATGCAGCAAAATGTGAAGAAATTAAGAGATGATATAGAAACCAAGTTGTTACTACTTGAGAAAGAAGACAGTGAATATAACATATTGTTATATGACATCAGGGAAGAAAATGATGAAAATGAGCATGAGATTGTAAAAGAATTATTATTATTATTAGCACATGATCTTCAAATAGAAAGATATAGAGTCAATCAAATACCCAACAGTTTGGATCAAAATCGATCATCGTGCGTTTTACATAATTTGATGACAGGGAGCTGGAACTCTTTTGCGCACCCAATTTGATTGGCACCAGGAAATTATTTGTTACCAACTTACCACATCCAATGAAAAAGAACGGGAAACATTACTTAACCTTGCATATGAACTTAAACAAAATGTCAAGCAAACTAACGAGACAATATGCACAAGGATTATATAAGAGGAATTGGAATTCAGACTGGAAGCTAAATTTAAGGGGTAGGGGAGGAGGGGGAAATGAAATGTGATAAAATATAATACACTTTAAATAAGAAGAGGCAAATAATTTCTAGATAATTTGTTGATGTCATGATCCAGGTTTCAGAATGATGTAGGTGGAGATGAAGGTATAAATATTAGTGAAGAGTAGGATGATAGTATAGTGATAGTAATGAAAGTGTAATGATTACACTGGGAAACAATCGCAATAGACAGAATAATACATGTCATAACACGACGTGTCACATGTAAAACACGATTTTGGACTCCCAAATCCCCCGACATGGTCGTGTTTCGAAAATCACGATTTAAAGCAATCTTAGAGAAAAAATAATTTTCCCAAAAAAAACCCCACAAAAACGTATATTTATTGATCATCATAATATGTGTCCATAATCTGTGTATGTATAAACAGTAAACAGTCTTGCTCAGAGCTCATGTTAAACTATCCTCGGGGCGGTTTATACGGCTGTTTTAGGGACAATGAAAAGGTAAGAGGATCAGAGATAAACAGCAACCTTTCTGAGAATTACTGAATTGGCTCACAATAGCTAGGGTGATGTGTTGGGCAAAATCCTTTGAGTACTGATGAGGGAGATCCCATTAGGCCAATTTGCATAGGTAAAGTACACTAAGTGGAACAACCCATTATGTCTGAAGTTAAGTACATCAATGAGATGCGTGGTGAAGAACAAATGTTATTACACATCACTGTCTGGATGGAATGAGAATGTTGAAGCCATCTTTATTAAAGTTTGTGATCAGAAGCGACGTTTCTTTGAAGTCAGATTTTTACTCCATATATAAAATTCACAAATGATTATTTTGGTAGTACTGACGTATATGGCAGAATGTCCGCACACATCGTTAATCCCAAAATCAATCAATCAATTTTGGAAGTTGGAAAAGTGATACTCCGACTCAAGTGGCCATTGCATGTTTCACACTCCCTCACAGCAATGCAGATGTAGAAAAATTATGTTCTATGCTTAGAAAAATTCAACAAGATCTTCAGGGAAGGTTGAGCAACAGCACCATTCAATCTCAAATGAGTGCAAAGATGAACACAAATGACACTTGCATTACCTTCAAACCAACTACTGAACTACTGAAAGCAGCAAAGACTGTATGTAATTAAAACTACATTCCGCTGTCCTATGTATTTTAAAGACAGTAACTTGGTGTATTTTTTTATTTAATGTCTGTAAGGTTGTGACCATGTAAATATGTGTGTGGTGATGTTATTTGACAGTGTTAAGTCTACCATTTTTTTGTAAGTATATTAAATGCTTCAGAGAGATGGTATTTGTTTTAATTCAGGTTTGAATTTCCAGTCATTTCCTATAGGCTGATTTGAAAAGATAGCTTATTCTCATTTAGATGACGTCAATTTTGGGGGATCACGCATACTGACCCCCCAAGGGACCTCAAAACACACTTTTTGAGTCTCAAAAACTCCCCAACACTGTCTGGGAATATGGCAAGTATGTAACAGATTTTATAGCAAAATATTTTAATATAGGAAGAGTGATGTTGAAATATCCGATATACAGTGCAATTTAGTATCATGGCTTAAACTGAAGTCAAATTGGTATGGTAAATTGGTGAAAGATGAAAGATGAAATAACAAGATGATGATGATAATGATGAGATGGAGAACATGGATGATTTTGGAATGGGTGGTGTTTATATTGTCTATATACCTACTATTTATTAGTATATTTAACTATAAGATCTGCATAAACCAGAAATGGAAATTAAATGTATCTTGCGTGTGTATTATCTGATTTCAAGATGTGTGGTAAAAGGTGACAAAATGCTAATATGGCTTTATTCTTACCTCTGAGGAATTAATTTCTTTTTGTTGTTTTTGGATTTTGTTGTGCAAATTTATCCTTAATGTTGAAAATGCTTTTATATTACATTGATTTATTTAATTGAAGGTTTTATATTACATTGATTTATTTAATTGAAGGTTTTATATTACATTGATTTATTTAATTGAAGGTTTTATATTACATTGATTTATTTAACTGAAGGTTTAGTTTCACTTTAGTTTATAATATGTATAGTTTGCATACATTTGCTGACTGACTGAAGTAGTTTCACATTGTTCCCCTATTTTGGCATATATTTTGATGCAATTGAGAAATCTATTTACTCATTTTGAAAAGCAGTTATATGTGGTAAAGCATGTTATTTTAATTGTAGCAGAAAATGTGACTTAAAAAACTTGTTTCAGTTTTTCATGACTGAAAAGGTAACATATTATTATGCTTACATCAATTTCAGTCAAAAGAAATATTAAAACATGATGTAATTATGGCATTCTGTAGTTGCTTTCCGGTGAAAATGTACACATTTTTCATGATTTTATATATAATCAAAAATTAGAAGCAGTTATTTCAATTTAAATATTGAATGTTTATTTGTACATGACATAAACATACAGTCAGGATGATTTAAACTTAATATTTTAGGGTATTGTTTAAAAAGTTGGTACCATGCAAATGCAATATGAATTTTTTTTTCTCTGTTCATCTTTACTTTTGATTGGATTTTATGCATACTTTTCTACAAATGTTCAATACTTCACCTCTGTGGAAAATACTGTATCTGAAGATGGCTAATATAATCTCTTTATATTCTCAAAATTGCTACAGCCTAGATAATGACATTAAATAACTGTTTTTCATTTTCTGAGAATTAAGAAAGAAATATATTATTTATCTGCAAGACATTCATATTAATTAAAAATTCATGTCATATGTGAAACCTAAATGGGGAAATGGCGTCTTTTGCATGGAATTATATTGGTGTTTGTATTCTGTCTAATAGATTTGATTGTAAATTGCACTGATCCAAAACAGACTCCTAGCATAACAAAACACATCTGGATTTTAGCATAGCGTTACAGTGGTTACACTATATGGTCCAAACAATCATAATAATCATTTTTACAGACTGTTGAATCAGAAAGTTGTTGACTATGAAAATAGTTAAATAATATTTTTTAGTGATTGGAATTCAGTATTAGGCCCTGGTATCATTTTAAATAACAATGGTGGTGTTATCAGCCCTATTGCCAGGAAACCCGTTTTGAATCCAATAGAAGAAACAAATTTAATTGACATTGGGAGAAACTATCATGCAAGTGAAAGGCTGTGTGCATGGAGGAGAAATAATCCTAAACAAGAGTCTCAAAGGGACTGATGCTCTACGGGGCAAAAGAATTTTCAGGAATTCAATATAAGACCAATTCTTCCTTTTAACTGCTGAGTATTTAAACCATCCCTGATTTTCTTCAGCAATAGCATGATTTTCAAATTAGCTGCTGTAGTGGCCATATTGGATATCAGATTGGCACTGTTTCCATTTCAAACCAACCTGACACCTTAAGAAGCCTTCTGTTGCAAGCACAATGTCGACATGACCAGCCATCTAGGAGAATTAGCCTTAAGAAGATTTTCAAGATGTCCATTGTGACAGCCACATTGGAGATCAGATTAGCACCATTTTCATTTACAACCAACTAGACATCATAAGAAGTCTTACAGTAAAATCTCCATGGTGATATGACCATTCATACATGAATAGTAATAACAAAATTTTCAAGATGGCCACTGTGGTGGCCATACTGAATATCTGAGCTGTACCATTTTTATTTAGCACCGACTAGATATCATAGGAAATCTTTAAACAAAAGCCCCATGTTGATATGACCATACATTCAGCAGGAATAGTGATAACAAGATTCTCAAGCTGGCCGCTATGGCAGTCATATTGGATGTGCGAGTGGCACCATTTTCATTTAGGACCAACAGATCATCGTAAGAAGTCTGCTGATGAAAACCACATCTCAATATGACCTTTTGTTCAGGAGGAGTAGAAATAACAAGATTTTCAAGATGGCTGCTCTAGTGGCATATTGGACTCAGATTGGCACCATTATAATTCAGAGCCAACTAGAAATTATAAGAAGTTTTTTTTAGTGAAAACTCCGTGATGATATGACCATCCATTTAGAAGACGTAACGATAACAAGATTTTCAAGATGGCCGATGTGGCAGCCATATTGGATATCCGAGTGGCACCATTTTGACTTAGGATCAACTAGACTACTGGATGAACATGTGTGTACTGTTTTATGGCAATACTCCAGGTAATTTAGGAGGAGTAGCGATAAAAAAAAACTTGTGCTAACGGACGGACTGATGTTGGAAAACAGACCATACCATAAGCTCTTCTGGACTATGAATAGTAGAGCTAAAAAAAATCAAGATTAGACTAGTGCTTATCTCTGTGAATTTAATTGATTACATTTGGGACACATCCATTGTGCCATGCTATAGAGGTGATCACTATGGAATTGTTTAAAGCTTAAATGACAAAGGTGTGAAAATTATTGGAAATCAATAATTCTCTTTTAAAAGACAACACAATATATTATCATAGTACAACAAAGCTTTACAAGATTGTTACATTTGGACAATTGGAGGATATTGAAAATTATATAGATATTAATGAAGTTTCATTTCAAGATTTACAATTTAATACTGATGATCAACTATTCGTAGAAACTTTGCATCTTATAACAAGAGAAAATACAATTCAGTATGGAGTCAGCAAGATCAGACCATCAAATCAGAAAGAAAAAAGCTTGAAATGGAAATAAATTTATTAGAAAATGAAATAAATGACAGCTTTAGTAATATTAATAATGACACAATAAAAGTAGTTGTAAATAAAATGGAAAGAGTTACATGAATTGTGTAATAAAAAGATTCAGAGAGTGATGACAAGATGTAGGTACTATGATAAAGGAAAAACAAGAGACCATATCTTTTTTTTAACTGATGAGTGTTGAAACCATCTCTGATATTCTTCAGCAATAAAATTTTCAAATTAGCCACTGTGGCAGCCATATTGGGCGTAAGATTGGCACTATTTTCATTTGAGACAAACTCGACACTACTATAAGACTTTTGGTAAAAGCCCCATGTTGATAGGGCTATCCATTCAGAAGAACAAGATTTTCAATATGTTTATTGTGGCAGCCATATTTGACATTAGACATTAGACATTTTCATTCAGGACAACCTAGCTCTCATAATTAGTCTTCTGGTGCAACCCCATGTTGACATGACATTCCATTTAGGAGAAGTAGCAATAACAAGATTTTAAAGATGGCTGCTATGATGGCCATACTGGACTATTTTCATTTAGTACCAACTAGACATCATAAGAAGTCTTCTGGTGAAAACTCAATGTTGATATGACTTTCCATCTAGAAGGAGTAACCATAAGATTTTCACTGTGGTGCCCATATTGAATATCAAATTAGCACAATTTTTTTAGGACCGACTAGATATCATAAGAAGTATTCTGGTAAAAACCTCATGCTGATATGACTTTGCGTTTAGAAGGAGTAGCAATAACAAGATTTTCAAAATGGCTGCTGTTGTGGACACATTGGCTGTCAGATCTAACTAGACATCATAAGAAGTATTTTAGTGAAAAACCGATGTTGATATGACCATCAATTCACGTGTAGTAGCAATAACAAGATTGCTACTCCACGTAAATTGATAACAAGAACATAACAATAACAAGATTCTCAAGATAACAAGATAACAATAACAAGATTCTCAAGACAGAATCTTTGGTGGCCATATCGGATGTCCAGGTTGCACCATATTCATTTTGGACCAGCCAGACATCTAGAAGTCTTGTGGTACAGACTCCATGCCAATATGACTTGCCAATCAGGAGGATTTGTGATAACAATATTTTCAAGATGACCACTGTGACAGTGATAGTGAACATTTGGTGTGCGCAATTTTCATTTAGGACCAACTAAACATCATAAAAGGTCTTTTAGTGCAAACCTCATGTTGATATGCCATCCATTCAGGAGAAGTAGCAATAACAATATTCTCAAAATGTCTTTTGTGGTGGCCATATTGGACATAAAATCAGCACCATTTTCAATTATGATCAACTATGCCTTGGGTTGAATGTGTGTGGGTAAAGTTTCATGGCAATCCTCCAAGTAGTTTATGAGAATAGCGATAGAAAACCTGTTCTATTGGACAGACAGATGATGGACTATGGACAACAGGCCATCCCATTAACTCTTCTGTTCTTTGACCAGTAGAGCTAAAAAAGACAAATATTTTTTGTTGCTTGGAAAGAGAAATATTATAAATAAAACAATAAACTAATATATGAACATAGTAATGAAATTACTACCATCACAAAAGTTTTTAAAAGAACAAAGTAATTCTTGTGAAACGCTTTATAGTGAAAATCAAGAATTAGATGATACTGCAGTTGAAAATATATTAGGAGAAAATCCAGACAAATTAAGTAATAATATATCTAAGCAGTTAGAAGCAGGGTTCATACAGCTGTTAGTAAAACAAATTACAGACCTTTTCCAGACTTTTTCCATATTGATTGCAATTTTTTCCAGACCCCTCTGGCACATGTATTTGAAGCCTGTGTCACTATAAATGAGCATGCGGCATCCACATAATATAAAATAGTATCCACCAATCACAAGTGCGTGATACATCATGTGTCTTAATGTGTCTTGCCAACCACACTGAACCAGCAGGGCTGTGTCTAGACCAAATGGAGCCCCAGGCGACACATGTCTTCTGCAACCCAAAATTCCATACTTTTTCCAGACCTTAGGTCAAAATCTTTATTTTCCATATTTTTCCAGGTCTGGAAAAAGCACTCTTTTTTTCTCATACTTTTTCCAGACTTTCCAGACTTTGTATGAAGGTGAAATTTCTAATGGAGAACTCTCTAAAGCAGTGAAAAGTATAAAATATTCCATGGCTTGGGACATTATGAATTTGCTGTTCAATATTTTATATTTTATTTATTTATTTAATTTTAAAGAGGAGGTATTTAGGACAGCAGTTCAATAAATAATGGATACAGAAGGTGTAGATTTTCTATAATGCAAAATCTAACTGTTCTCACCTACACCCCTAAACAAGAGAATAATAGACTTGTGTCGAAAAACCAGAGGCCTATTCTTCTGCTGAGTTTTATTTAAAATGACATCTATTTGTATATCCTGAGAAAAGATCCAGATGATATTATACTGATAATCAAAATGTTTAATAAGTGGTATATTTATTGATGAAAATATTAGGATTCTGAATTACATTTTTGCGGGAACAAAGAAGTAAGATCTTCCTAGTATAGTTTTAACTACCGACTATGAAAGAGCTTTCGATAGTGTCTCCTGGATAGTTATACACAAATGTTTAGTTTACTTTAATTTTAGGAATTTTATACCAATTTGGGTTAAATTCTTTTACAATGGAGCAGTCTTGTATTTTACAAAATGGACATTTATCACATTTTTATACTGAACACAGGTTGAATGCAAGCCAATCCAACTTCACCATAATTGTTTCTATTGTGTGCTGAGATTGTTGGAAATACTTTTAACAAATTCAAATATTAAGGGATATCGTTAATGGAAAAAATAAATTAGTCAGTATGCTGATGACAAAAAAACGTTTTAGGTAGGTCAGCAAAACCACTAAAATGTACTGTTAAAACACTACGTCATTTCTATAAAGTTTACTGGATTAAAAATGTTGAAAAAACATAGAATATATGGATAGGGTCACGATTAGCATCCAATATGGAATTATGTGAAAATGTAAAAGTAGATTCAGAGAAAGGCTGTTTAAAATAGTGGGCATGTTTATCTTAACAAATGTTTATGATATATGGGAATTTAACTTTGGGAAAATTTGGAGAAAATGGTAAATATATTCCCAAATTGGATAAAACAGGAAACTATATTTGCCTGGTACTATAACAGTACCAAAATCTAAGTCTCTCCAAATTTGCACACTTAAATCTTTCTTTTCCTAATCCACCAATGGATCTGATCAAAAGACCAAACAAAATCATAAATTTGCATTCAATGGTGGAACAGTAAGAATAAAACATAGGATATTTGTAATATGTATACAAGCACTGGGATTGCAAATGGTTGATCCCAATGACTTTATTAAGTCACTCAAATCTACTTGGTTGCAATGAGTAATTAAAATAGAGAAGAAATTGATTCAACTCTGAAATTTAGATTTCTCAGCAAAAAAAAATTCTTCATGTAAAAAATACATTACTAATGTTGGTCATACAATACAAAAATACCATATAGGAAGATGTTTTAAAAGCTGAGTTATCGTTTTTAGAAACGGTCAAAACCGATTCTTGATGCACTATTTTGGAAGCCTAGGATGATCTGTATAGGCCCTATGTGTTTGGGTACTGGCAGACAATCTTTAGTATGAAACTAGGTAAAAGTATTGGGAACCAATTTATCCACACATAGGCACTTTCCAAGAGTATGAAAAAGCTTGACTTGTTTGCTTCTGGATATCACACCCCTTGCAGGAGCAATGGAATTGAAATTGTGGGACATTTTCAGGATATACGGTCCAATGGATTAAATTTTAGGGGTCACTTTGTCTTTTATACATCCTAGGGACAATTCTGTAATGCTGCACTGTGCAGCAATCTCTGCAAATGTTAGAATAGCTGAATAGCTGAATCATGATCCACTGCGACCTACTTTAACTAAAGCATTACAAGGTGAATGGAACTCAAAATACCTTCTTTACACAGTTTTATTGCAGCATCCAGCAAACATTCTAGTTCTCCCCTGGGGGAAATAGGTATATCCCACTTTAGACGATTGATCTTTTCATCCAGACTGTCTAACAATGCCACAGGAAAGTTCAACTCATGCTCCTTGACTGTCTCCATGACCAACTTTCTCTTGTCTCTTCTCTTGTTCTGCTGAGGAGGAGTGTCACTGGCTATTTGGCTCCACGGTATATCCATTATATTGTTTTCCTGCAATCAATGAATGCATAAATTAATTACTGAACAATGATTGTGCAAATAAATAAGTAAATAAACTATACTGTGTTGAGATCACCAATGTATACTAAGATAAAGTCTGACTGTGATTTTTGTGATAAAAATATAGAGATACTGAGCAGATATGGAAAGTAGACAAGTGTCATGTCTCTATATCACAAGGTATCAGAGTAAAAGTGCAGAAAAGTGAAACAAAATAATCAGTGGTTCATCCCTGTTCCATAGAACAGATTCTAAGATGTACAGCATTTTTCACGCTATTATTAAATGTGGAGTACAGGTCAAAAGAGTTATTTTTCATTTCTGTTTCTCCATTTATTGATAGGCTTAAGTGTACCATAAGGCAAGGCTCCAACCCTTAATGGAGCAAATAATCTGTACGATTATTCCACCCCACCCCCAAACATCATAATGTCCAGCCAAGCATTAATAAATAAAATATTGATGTACTTGCTGCATACTATAGGGATCATGCATGCTTTACTCCTGTATAAACATTCGCTGAATCCCAAGTGGGTCGTTGAAACCCGAACCTAACGGTTGAAGATTTCAACACACCCAAGAAATTCATCAATCGTTTATACCAGAAATAAAATGTATGATTGCTTTTCTTAAATACAAAAAAAAGAAAACTGTTGAAAATTCAAGATTAAATTAAAAGTTTCCCTAATGAAAGCACTGATCCTGTTGGTTCGCTTTACTTGTTAAGTTTCCAGAGCTGTGCACACTCCTGATCTGATGGCATAACTTGTTCAATGTATATGAGCATCTCACAGGAGAGCCAACTAAGATCTATGGAGAAATAATCCCCTTTAGCAAGGTTGTTTAGCATAATATCTCTGCTATTTCTGATTATTAAAACATCTACCAAAAGTTAAACAGGTAATAAGGTTTAGTTACCGGAATTCTCAACCATACTTCTACTGATACATACTTGAGAATACATAGTGGTTCTACTGTACAGAAGAACACAAACACTTGGGGACTTGATAGTAAACTCATTGGAACTGAATAGGAGAAGTTGTTTTCCTTCTCTGTTCTAGGAAGAATATATTCAGTTAAAATAAATCTGAAGTACCTAATGCATCACAAGTAAATTTATCATAATTAATCTACATATAACGACCTTTAGAGGTATTTGCATGATAAACATGTCTAAAGCTAGTCTGAAATTTCCACCTAAATGCCAATATGTACATAAAACAACAAGGTGAGAAACAAACTTTGCAAGGTGTGGTAGCCATTGACGTTAGTGACAGTATACCCCTAAAGTAAACGAAGAAATAAATCATGAACATGTAAATAAATTGCTCTTGTATCAACCCATTATAATTACAAATGATGTGCAAGCACAATGAGTATGTAGTTTTGAGTAGACAAAAAGCAGAGTTCAAAAGGCCATGCATTCAAGAGCAGTGACAGGAATTGTCAATAAAAATAATGTACTAAACAAAAAACGTCTGAGCAAGATTTGCATCTCAAACCGGTTGTATGGCAGCGTTATAAGGAAAACAACGCTGTTAAAGCAGGAAATAATTTGTTCTAAAAAACATCTAAATATAAATACTAACCCCCATTTCATCTGAGGCAAGCCACTTATCCTCATCTCCTTGTGAGTGTCGGCTGTTCACTTCTTTTTGGTCACTCATCTTCCTGTTAAACAACCGAAATGCAAATTTGGAATGATTATGATGACCACAAATACATGGTCCTGAGTACCATTTGCAATGAATCAGTCATCAATGAAAATGGAACATATGTAATACCTTCATAAAAAGTCAAATAATAATCAATAAATGATAAAGAAAAAGGTTTAACAGACAGTAGCATGAAATTAACACACTGTATAGAGATTGTGAAATTTTGGTACCCAAAAATAACCTGCTATAAATTATACTTCAGCAAAAGTAACCAATCAATTGAACCTTTCCTAACAATAATGTGAGAACTTTCATGGACTTCTTAATTGCTATAGGGCATTCATTTAAAGAACTATATAAATTTCTGGCTAAGAATAAGAGTGAACCCCTACCTCCAACAGAGGCATCTAAGGAAATAAAGCCTTTAATCAAACAAGAGTCCCTCGAAGGGACTCACTACTGGCTGAAAATAATTTCTAGGAATTGAAGATAAGATCATTTCTTCCATTTAAATGCTGAGTGTTGAAACCCTCTCCGATATTCTTCAGCAATAACAAGATTTTCAAATTAGATGATGTGGTGGACATACTGGATGTCATATTGGCACCATTTTCATTTAGAACCAAGCAGACATCATTAGAAATCTTTTGTGAAAACCCTATGTCAATATGACCATCCATTCAAGGGGAGTAGTTACATCGAGATTTTTAAGACAGCTGTCATTGCAGCCATATTGGATGCACGTTTGGCGCCACTTCATTTAGGAACTACTAGGTATCATAAGAAGCATATTGGTGAAAACTCCATGTTGATATAGCCATCCATTTGAAAGGAGTAAAGATAACAATATTTTCAAGATGGCCACCATGGTGGCCATCTTCAGGGTTAGCTTGCATCATTTTTATTTTTAACCAACTAGACACCATAAGAAGTCTTCTGATGAAAGCCGATGTCAAAATGACATTCCATTTAAGAAGAGTAGTGAAAACAAAATCTTTAAGATGGTCACCATGGTCGCCATACTGGACATCAGATGAGTACCATTTTAATTTAGAACCAACAAGACTTTACAAGAAGTCTTCTGGTGAAAACCCCTTGTTGATATGACTTTCAGTTTTGAACGAGTAACAATAACAGGATTTTCAAGATGGCTGCCATGGCCGCAATACTGGATATCAGATTCGGACCATTTCTATTTATGACCTACTACACATTATAAGAAGCCTTTTGGTGAAAGCAGAATGTCAATATGACCAGCCATCTAGAAGTAGCGATAAGAAGATTTTCATGATGGCCATTGTGGCGACTATATTGGAAATTAGCTTGGCGCCATTTTCATTTAGGACCAACTAGACATCATAAAAAGTCTTCTGCTAAAATCCCCATGTCAATATGACTTTCTGTTCAGGAGGAGTAGTGATAACAAGATTGTCAAAATGGATGCCATGGCAGCCATGTTAGACCTCAAATCAGCACCATTTTTATTTAGGAACAACTAGACATTATATGAAGTCTTTTAATGAAAACCCAATGTTGATATGCCATCCATTCTGGAGGAGTAGCAACAACATGATTTTCAAGACTGACACTGTGGCAGTTATATTAGTCATCAAATCGGCAAACAATTAATTTAGGACCCACTAGACATCATAAGAAGTCTTTTAGAGAAAACCCAATGTTGATATGACCATCCATTCAGGAGGCATAGTGATATAAAGAAATTCAAGGTGGCCACTGTGGTGGCCATATTAGACATCATATCAGCAACATTTGCATTTAGGACCAACTAGACATCACAAGAAATCTTTCAGTGAAAACCCAATGTTGATATGAAGATCCATTCAGGAGGACTGGCGATAAGAAGATTTCAAAGATGGCTGCTGTGGTGGCCATACTGGACTTCAGATTTGCACTATTTTTATTTAGGACCAACTAGACAGCATAAGAAGTCATTTAATGAAAACTCCATGTTGATATGAGCATCCATTCAAAAAGAGTAGCAATAACAAGATTTTCAAGATGGCCAATGTGGCGGCCATAATGGATGATCCGGCAGCACCATTTCCGTTGAGAACCAACTAGACCAAGGGATGAATGTATGTGTACAGTTTCATGGCAATCCTCCAAGTATTGTAGGAGGAATAACGATAACAAACTTGTACTAACGGATGGACGACGGAACATCCCATAAGCTCTGGTCTGTGACCAGTAGAGCTACAAACTATGCCCACAAACAGGTGCATCTCATAAAATAAAAGATTTTGAATAAACAATTTTAATCAGAATTGTTTCTTCACCTGCTGACCATTCGTTGTTCGAATATCTCCAGATTATTGATGGTTTCCTTCTGATTGGGCAAGCAACACATCAACTGTTTCAGGGACTTGATGATGGAGAACAGAGCATCAGTCTTGGTTTTAGTTTTTGATTCTTTTTTTAGTTTCCCCTCAGTAACACCATCAGTTAATTTCATGACAATATCCTGCAATAGTATTAGGTATAATTTGAGTTATATAACTAAATAGGACTATATCCTGCAAAATGCATCGCACAAGGTTTAAAATTCATTTGTCAGCGTGATACAAAGAAGTTAAATGAAAATGACTTCTATTCGATTTAGAATACAAGTGTTGTTTAAACCAATGAACAAAAATACATTGCAGGAGATTTCCTCTCAACTCACAGCCATAGCCGATAGAATATTTCCAAATACCCATATGCAAGGCTAGATGCCTTAACTCTGACATTTTGGTCCAAGACGGAATTCTTCCTTATGTGAAGTACAGTGCTATCTCTTTCCCCAATTCCTAATTTAAGCTGCGGATTTCCTCTATGAACAACCTCATGTCTTCCCCTATTCGTGATTTGGCATTTTCCCATGGAAAGTGGATTATTTCCTTGTGACTTTTTAATGTCCCCACCCTTTCTCCACCCCCACCCACTGCAAAGCGGTTATTTTCGCCTCTCTCAAAAATGTCTCCATTAATAAGAACCATCTCCCACCCATCATGCTAAATATCGTCGCTTACAACACGCTGGGAAATCCATTCCCGGTCATATAAAGGACATCTATTTTTTCTAGTAAATGTCTTACCCCTTAATATTGGATATTTTCCAAGCTCTCTATTGCAAGTACATGTATGGTGAAAATCGCTAGTGCATAAAATAACTATACTTACCACAATCGGCATGAAGTACTTCTGCACTGTATTTGGAGTGAGAACTTCTGCGCACCGTCCAAAGGGTCTGAAAAAGAAAGCAAATGGGATTTTAGAATTAACTCTGGTAGATGCATGCAAATTATTACCCATAGCCACAGGGGTCTAGCTTTGAGGCAGCATGACCAAATGGTTGGAAAGGTAGACTCAGGATAAGGAACACTGAAATGGACTGGCATCCCATCCAGAGAGAGTCATGTATTGTGAGTTTTCTTACAACAAGGATATTCCAGGATATGTTCAGACCTTATGAGCCTTTTGTATTGCCTTGGGAAGGCTTTAACAGGGGTCTAGTTAGTTTCTGAACTGGGTCAACAGTAGTTGCAATGCATGCCTTGAAGAATAAACCAAAAACTGGAAAGAGCAAACATAAGTAGAAACATTTTTCATTAACTCCACGGCATCAACTTTTACTCTGGCTTAGGTTGACCTCATGCAGTGCCAACAAGTCAAATGCACAATCTTAACTTGTGTCACACAAGCAGCAATTCTGCACCGATTTATACTATGCCAAGGTGTTCATAAAAGTCAATTACAGAGTGGGAATGATCCCTTTCTGTTGAACATATTCTGAACTCATTTCATGATTCTTGCAACAAATAAAAGGAATTAGAACTTTTGAATTTTTCTGTATAGCTTTCGGAAGCTGCTAAATGGGGAATTTTAACTTTCTCACTTTCATCTATTACTAAAAGAGGTATACAGATAAAATGTAAGATTTTGATTTATCTGATTATGATTTATCTTTCCTTCAGTCAAATAATTGTATGATATCATGATACAATTAATTCAACTTCTGCTGTGGTTTGTTCATTCATCGAAAATATATAATTTATTTTAATAACACCTGAATATCACCTAATTATATATGACTTTTAGTGTATTTAAGTGAGTGAAAGACAATGAATTAAACTTCTGCTGTGGTTTGTTCATTCATCGAAAATATATCATTTTTTTTAATAACACCTAATTACATGTATATATGACCTTTAGTGTGTTTAAGTGAGTGAAAGACAATGAATTCAACTTCTGCTGTGGTTTGTTCATTCATCGAAAATATATAATTTATTTTAATATCACCTAATTATATATGACTTTTAGTGTGTTTAAGTGAGTGAAATACAGAAGTACAGACAGGTAGAGCAGAAGAGACATAGAGCAGGGGTTCACCCCAGACCAATAATGTGGGTCTCCAGCGCCTGCAGAGGGGTATTTGAAACATTCTGAATATTATTTGTTTAATAATTTTCTTGTTTCTTTGAACCTGTCAAATATGTAATGCCAATTGATAGACAAAATAATGTTCAATAAAATGATCTGCAGCTGCAAGTGCAGCACGTCGGACACCTGCAGATATATACGTGTGATGTAACAAATAAATGACAGTGACGTAAAAATGTCATCGGAAAACAATTCTGCTACTGAGCAAAGAGGATACTGTAAAATCCAAGCGCTCTTAGTGTACTCTCCGACTGATATGAATTCCGACTTGAATAATTCTACGTTAAGGTGGTTTCATCGTTTTAAAGACGGTCTCGAATTCATGAAAGATGACTCGTTCTGGAAGACCGTATTCGATAATTGGTGAGCAGTAAGTGGCTGCTGTGAAAAGGGCAATTGATGAAGATGCTCAATAATTCTGTTATCAAAGGCACTAATTAATTAGCTGGTTTTAATATACTGAAAAAACATTCGAAGCTAGAAAGGTTTGTATAAGATGGGTCCACCAGCATTTGTTGATGACTGATCAAAAACAGACTCAGGTAGAAATCACCAAATAGCTACTCGCCAAATATGAAAAGAGTAACCAAAGAGGTTTAAATGAGATTGTCGCAGGTGATGAAGCATTGATTTGCTTTCTTTGAACCCGACTCAAGAGAAAATAATAGTTTGGATCAGAGAAAATGATCATAGACCACAAAATGCCTGACATATTCGGCCTGTCAAGAGTGTTTTATACATATTATTTTTCAATGCAAAAGGTCCAGTCATCCAGGTACATAAGCCTGACTCTGCTAGTGTCACTGGACATTTGTATGCCTCCAAAGTGTTGCCAAATGTTGTGGCACACTACCGAACAACCCGTCAGCGCAGCGGTACCCGAAGTATCCATCTACCCAATGACAAAGCACTGGCACATAAATCCACCGTCGTGACTAACTTTCTGAAGAAGTACAGCATCCAAACTCTGACACAGCCTGCATACAGCCCTGATTTAGCTCCAAGTGAATATTGGGTGAATCCCGTTATCAAAGATTTGACGAGGGCCAGACAATTTGAAATCCGCCATGCCGTGTGAAGTGCAGTTTTCCAATGTATGAACAACAATACCAAAAAGCGAGTACAAAATGTCATCTAGCACTTGGATAATCAGACTAAGAAAGTGTATAGAGGTGCATGGGGAGTACGTTGAGTTGATGCACTGATGTACTGTTCACTAATAAGGAACTCTGTTGTACACCATACTAATATTCAGAAATTTTTAAATACCACTCGAACATTTCCCGCAATGCCCCTTCCCCTGCAGCACCTTGCTGGCCTATGCCATAGGACTTTGATCCTCTGTGACACAAGGTGAAGCGTTGATCAAGTTCACAAAAATATAATTAACATATGCTAATTACCTCCTTGATGAAAAACCGCCATTCCCCACCCCACCCACACCCTTAAGCTCCATCAGGCTACTTTCTTGATTGTTATAGTGTCACCATTTATGATCGCCAACTTTAATGACAACACTAGCTCAAACAAATGAGATTTTTTCAACTTTTTAGGGAAAGTTACATTCCATAAATCCGATGGATACATTTTCCTATATATTCAAATCATCTGATCACTTTTTTAAATGATTTATTAGTCAAATAAGAAGATAGATGCTTGAGAGAGGCAATTTACTTTGGGTTATTGCAGCTACTCCGCAGATCGAAATTTGTTACGATGTCTTGTGTTCTGAGGGCACTTTTGTGACCAGAAGTTTATAACCACTTAAACACCCGAATAAAGTATGATGAAGGAACTTGCATCCACGGCATGGCTTTCATACAGAAATCTGTAGCCAACTAACTTGACTAATAATTTTTAATAGACTACATAATTACTGAGTATTTTATTTAAATTTTAGTTGTAGACCTGTAAACATTAGTGCACGATTTGTTGCAATGGTGTATGTGTGTGTGTGCGAGGGGGGGGGTGTCAAGAATAACATACATTTCATAATTATGTTGCCTGTATTACTGAGAATTTTACTTTTTCAGGGATATTTCAATTTTATATACAATCAATACTACATTTCTTAATTAGCTTCAGGGCTCAATAATTTTAGTCTTTCTCACACTTTTGACCCCATTGTGGAGTCTGAATCAGGGAGTGTCTCTAATGAGAAAGAATGTATCACGTGATGTGCAATTTCACTTACTTAGGTAAGAATTATTAGCTTTCGTCTTACAATAATGCTATATCATCCAGATTAAACAAGAGGGTATAAAAGATCAAACAACTGATTAATACTGTTGCAATATTGCATTATATCATGCATTAGTTTTATAGATTTTTTAAATAAATATTTTTGTTTTTGAACAATATTATGATGTGCATATGATTGTTGCACCATAATAGTATAGTCTAATGTTATATGTCTACCAAGTTGATGATGAAGGAGTGTTCTCTCAGGGAACAATTTGATATTCTGTTCTTGATTACTGTTCCCTTTGGAAATATACAAGGTTTTTCTGCAAAATTCAGTTTATAAAGTGTACAATTACTGCTTGGACATGATTCTTTTACAGAGTTTCCTCGGGCAACAATTCGATACATTGTTCCCAATTATAGTTCCCTCGAATATTTTGTGTGTGTGTGTGTGTACATGAGCTTAATGACTGCATGGTAGCATAACATATTTAATTTTCACTACTATTACCTCAGACAGTATAGTAGGTTTCTGCAGAACTAAGCTTGATGGCTGTTTTCACAAAGTTTCCTCAGAGAAAAATGTTATATTCTATTTTTCGTCACTATTCCCTGATGAAATCAAGAAGGTTTTTTGTCTTGTTTTTGCAGAATTGAGTTAGTAATACTTACATGCATTCTTTTCACACTGAGTTTACTAAAGGAACAATTTTTGATATACTGTTTTCCAATCTTCTTCACTCGGGAAATATATAAGGCTTTTTTCAAAGTTTGGGTCAAAGTTGGCAATAGTTATTGCTTAATATAAACAATTTGATATAATATTTTCCACTATGTTTTCTTCAGGAAATATTGCATGTTTGAAGTATCCAGTGTGATGACTGCATGGTTAATGTTGCTGCATGCAACTTTCACAGAGTATCCTCAAGGAACAATTTAATGTATTGTTATCCATCAATGTTTCACCATATTCCAAAAAGCACAGTTTGATTTAGAGTTTTTAGTTACTGTTCCCTCAGAAAACAGTAGGCTTTTGTAGAACTGATTTTGATGACGGCAAACATTACATTTTAATATGAATGTTTTCAACGAGTGCCATCAAAAAATAATTTGAGGTACTGTTCTTCTCTACTGTTCCACCATGAAATATTGTAGGTTTCTGCAGGACTGAGTTTCATGACTGCATAGTTACTGCTTCTACGTTAAGTTGTTACAGATATAAATTTTAGATTGTACTTTCCATCACTGTTACAGTACAGCTCACGTGATTTTTCGGAACCCCACGCATCGCGGTGGGGGTGGAGAGTGAGTGGAGAGGATTAAGAAAAACCCCTCCACCATCACTCCACGCGTCCTGACGGAGTTGTCGCGGAGAATAGCCCTGCACACCACGCTCCCTCGCGGAGTCGCATCTGATCACCACCGCGGAGTGGACGTGGTTTCGATAATATGGGCGTGGTTTACTGTTTATCACCCATGCAAGCAGAGGTTGAGACAGGGGGGGGGGGCACCGATTTATCGACATCGTTATCCCTCTGGGGAGCAATTTGCTAACTTTTTGATACTGAAAAAAACGTAGTAATTCAGTTAATTATAAATATTTCCTTGTTCTAATGAAGATAATGTATGATACATAGTGCCAAATCATATTTTAGATGATGATAATGTAATGGCAATGCCTCACAAACTGTATTAATACTACATTTTGCAAAAAATTTAATTTTTTTTTTCTTCAATACTATGTTATCGGAATCTAAGCATGCATTCATATCCTTATTTCTTTTTCAGTAAACGCAATACAAAATTGTAATGATCATATGAAAGTCAGTGATATTGTACTACCTGCAATGAAAAGAACGATAAATATCAAACAAATTAATAACAAAGCTGCAGTCATACCTGACTGAAGTGAAACAAAATCGCACAAGTTCCGATGGTAATTCCATGCATGAATATTCATTCACATATTGTACGTTTTGTTTCTGACATCCAATCGCTTAAAAAAAGCATTATTAAGATTTCACATCGTTATTTTATTTTAAACTGTACTAATTTGCATTAATTACCAAAGTAGCGGGGTTTTTAAAAATCACAAATGGCCGCAAAAGGTCATCCTAGATACATGTAGTTGACACGTGCAAGTAACCTAGCAATATAGAAGCCATCAGCACTGTGTGTTTTCTTTGATATTGATGTGTTAATTTCATGTGCTAACTGTTAACCTAAAAGTACAACAGCAACGCTTCTGCGGGTTTGTTTTCCTTGCCATTGATTTGACAAACTTGCGCATCAGATGAAATTAATCTTTAACTTTTTCTTTTCTGTTTGTTTTCCTATTGCATAATACTGAAAAATAAGATGAATAAGTTTAGATCATTAACTCTTCTTAGTAAAGTCTCTCTCTCTCATAAAATCTCTCTCTCTCATAAAATATGGAATCCAAATCACTACTGCACAAGTTATCGTAAACTGAAATCTGGAAAAGTTTGCAAGTGGTAAGAAACAGAAACATGCTCAATAACCAAAGGCTCTAACAGTCACAAACAGGAAACTGCATTCTTTAATATCTGCGTAAAAATAATTAAAAAAGAATATTTTATTTTTATATTTTCGCCGTAGGAAAATGAGCAAATAATAGGATACACGTGGAAATTAAAATTTCTGAACATCTCAGATTTTAGAATTTTCCATATTATTTTTCATTTCGGTAATAAGCCGAGTTCAGATTAATTACTAACAATTATCAAACATCCGTTCTTAATGGCGGGACCATAAATGCGGCTATAAAGTTCAACACGCTAAGTCAGATGGCTTTCGTGTGATAAAAACACAGTTCCCACGCTGAAACTTACATCATCCTTTGATGCAAACCCTTGTTAATATTTTACAAGTGTTCACAATGGTCACTGCCTTGATTTCTGTAGAACATCCGCTGAAGTCAAGTCTTTATTAGGGAGAGACCATTGAATTTTCCAACCATGGGGGGGGGAGGGGTAAATGCATGAAAACAATTGTCTTTCTCTGATTTTTGTAACAGACGTTAATCCGTTCCATATTTCACTTAAAATAAATAAATACTGTGATGAAAGAAAAAAAAATATCCCGGTCGAAAAAAGAAAAAAAAAACATAAACCCCGTATATTAAATGGTCAGTGCCTTACAGCACACATGCAGTCATAATATTCAGCCTCGTGACTCTACTATTACTGCTTAAAGACTAAGCACGCGGTTTGCATTTCAGTGTAAATTCAGTGTTTTAGGTTTGTTGTGGGGGGGGGGGGGTAAGCAGAAGCGGATGTCAATTTGGATTTTAATTGTCCATATCTCAGAGAATTACTTTCCTTTGGAACAAAATGATAAATTTATTCTGCTTGAGAGGCTCAGCAATGTGTACTTCTCGTCAAGTAAGTGCATAAGTTTGTTCATATTTCTTTGAAATAAATTAAAATCATAAACTTATTGCAAAAGAAGTCGATCAACCTTTTATAACAGTAATGTGTACTGAATATACAAGACTTTTGAAATTATTTTTTTATTGTCCAAATATATGATCGAAATAAAAACGACTGATTCTTCAGATGGTATCCAGTTGTAAATCACTCTTGACGTCTCAGTCTTTCCATAGGTGGTCTTCATTCATTGGCTGTTCAGATGTCAATCAGTAATGTTGACTAGCCCCTCCACGGTGGAGTTTTCATTGGCATGCCTGCCGAAACGCGGTGGTGATTTGTAGGTATTAAGCCAATTTATGCCTCCACCGCGGAGTGCTATCGCAGAGCTAGAGTGGAAGGGATTAAGTATCACACTGCGATGCGTGGGGTTCCGAAAAATCACGTGAGCTGTACTGTACTTATGAAATCTAGAGGTTTTTGCTTGTTTGTTTGTTTGTTCGTTTGTTTGGTTTTTTGCTGGCAGAATTGGGTTTATTGATAGCAAAAAGTACTACTTACATCACTTTTCAACGAGTTCAAGGGAACAATTTGATGCAGTGTTTGTCATTCCTCTTCCTTCAGGAAATCCTGAAGGCATTTGCACAGTTGGGGTTAAAGATGGCAACTGTAAATGTTTCATACGAAACAATGCTATATACTGTAGTATTCTCCAATTCTCTTTCTTCATGAAATATGGCAGGTTTTTGCATAATTTAGCTTCATGACATGTTTCTACACGAGTTTTTAACAGAGTTTCCAATGGGACCAATTTAATATATTGTTCTCCATTACTGTTTCACCATATTCTCTCAGGGAACAGTTTCGTTTAGCAATTTCAATTACTGTTCGCTCTGGGAATACAGATTTTGGTATAGCTTAGTTAAATGTGGGCAATAATTACTGCTTACTATGAATTGTTTCACTGAGTTTCCTTTTGAAATAATTTCATGTACCATTACTGTTCCTTCAGAAAATATTTGTGGTTTTTGCAGAACTGAGCCTAAGGACTGCATGGTTACTGCTTTAGCATAATGTTTTCACCAGGTTCCCCAACAAGGTATGATTTGATATACTGTTCTTCATTACTGATCCCAGAGGAAATATACCTTAGCAGCAGTTGCTGTTTTTCATCTTTGCTTTTGTTTTAATTTTTATATTTTGGTTTGATGACTGCATGAGTATTGCTTTAAATTAATTGTTGACTTAGTTATGTATATTCTCTTTTCCCTCAGGAAATATAATAGGTTTTAATAAAACTTGAGTCTAATGAGTGGAATAATTGCTATTCTATATGATTTTCACCGAGTTTTCATGTAACAATATTATATACTGTTCTTCATTAATGTTCTATCATGAAGTATGGTAGGGTTTTACACTGTTGGGGTAGATGACTGAATTTTTACTGTTACAGGGATATTTTGACTGCGTTTCATATGCTGTTCTTTATTACTGTTCCCATAGGATATATAGAAAATGTTTGGAAAGTTAAACTTGGTAATGGAATAATAACTGCTTTATACGAGGCTTTCATATATATATATGGTCACCTTATTATGAAGTATTCTCCACAAGGCTAAGTCATATAATTGTGAATATGATCACAGAACAGAATATTATCGACGTAAAACCACATTTTACTTTGCTTTTATTAGACAGGAAATGCAGAGGCATTAGCATGTGAGTAAACATTGAAGCATGTTTATGTACATAATTTGTGTGTTTCGTAAAACAGTTCTACTGTTTTAATTTGTGTAAATTTTTAATGTTGTTCATGCTATGATTAAGAAAACATGACTTCACTTGAGACAGGACATAACTTGAGTAAAATAAGTAGCAGTCATAAAACATTTATCCAATTTAATGGCAATTATACGAGACCATATCCTGGGGCAGTAGTATACCTAGTTATTCCATAAATCAACTCCCAAACCTGTATCGATATGTTCTTGACTTTGGGTTCTGATCTCACCTATTCATAAAAACTTCAATTATGAAGACAGGGTTGTCTGCAACACATAAGTGCACATATCTATCGGTGTTAGATTACTGGTATATCTTCTGCACCTGCATTACATTGCTAGAATGGACCTGGCTACATTGGTGGGTGAAAGCTATTCAGTTGTGTTGGTCATGAGATTCAATATGCCGTGATTTTGTCATGCAACTGACCAAATAATCTGAAAATTTCGAAAAACTGAAAATTGCATCTGTTTGGTTGCTGGAACAGCCAATTACCCACATATGTAGCCAAGTAATGTGAAAAGGCAACAAATCGTAAGGTATTGTAATTCCACGTGGATTAACAAGTTGTCTGGCAATGGATTTGGTGCAGAAATATGCTGTACAGATCGCCGATAGGCCCCTCAAGTGACCGCAACTCAGGAACCACAAATATGTCCACAATAATTGCATTGTTTTATGCATAGGTGAAATCAGACGTTCAAACCACAAAAATACCAATACAGGTTGGGGGGGGGGGGGCGCTGAGTTATCAGGGGCTTTTTAGTGAGGAACCGTGCATAGTAGTCGTTTCGCAAAAATGAGTTAATGACTGCATCTTTCCTGCTTTACATGCTATTTCCACAGAGTTCCACCGGGAAACTACATATAATTGACGTTTTAATTTTTTTTTAAAATACTATTTTCTCCTCAGGATACAGTGTAGCTCTTTGAAAAGATGAGTCAAATGACTGCATGGTTAATGTTCTACATAAAGTTCTTAAAGCTAGATGTCCCTCTGGATATTATGCTATTCTACAATACTGATCCTTTAACAAATATTCCTGCAGGAAACAACATGATATATATATATTAGTGTAGATGCGCAATAAGATTTTACTTATTATCTCTGGTTCTTGGACAATGTCTTGAAAATTAATATCAAAGAAAGAAGGTATAAATTAATATCAAAGAAAGAAGGTATTTTGGGTAATTAAGTTAGTCATCACTTTACCCATCCTTTATTGGAACTTTGTAGGCTAGATATGTGGTTCGTTTAGAATTTTATGTAACCCATTTTTGGGGAAATTTCTTGAAAATGTTCTAGAAAAGGTGAATTTTGAAAATTAAGCTTATGATTGCTTCTCCCATGCTGCTTTAAGAATGTTGTTTAGCTTGAACTTCAGCGAAGAGCGGGAACATTGTTGCTGCCACGTGTCAGTCTGTCCATCTGTTCATCTGTCTGTCCGTCAGTCTCTCCATCATGACCAAAACTTTGCATAGCTGCTCTTACCACACCGCCAGAAGAAATTTAATGAAATTGCGTAGGCTAGATATGATATTTGTGTAGCTGCACAACAATGTTTTACATTTGTTCCACCAGTCATTTTGGGGGAAATTTCTTGAAAAATTTCATAAAGGGTAGTTTGAGAATTCAGTTCATCATCATCGCCTCTCACAAACTACTTGAATAATTTTATTAAAACTTTGCAGGCTAGATGTGTAGTTGGTGCAGATTCATAATAAGGTTTCACTTTTTTCCTCTGGTACTTTTTGGATATGTTTAGAGAAGAACAAAATTAAAATGGGATAGTTTGGGAATTCAGTCCGCCAGCAATGTTGGAAATATTTTACAGAAATGTGTAGGCCATATATGTGATTGATGTAGATGAGCAATACAGTTTCACTTGTTTTCTTTGACCCATATTTGAGGACATTTCTTGAAAAATTATTGACATAGGTGGATCTTGAGAATTTTTTTTGTTTATTTAGTATTTATGCAACTTTATATAATATTAATGTTGGACACTTACAGATGTGTAGGAAACATTCTGATCTGTCATTGTTCCAAAGGTCTTGAGAGAGGATGAATGTATGTAGTTTACAATATAATAAAAACATGTTCAGAAGAACATGCCTGAAATGCGGGAATCTGCATTTCTGTGACTGCATGTTAATCTAGTTTGCGTTTGCTCATCTCTCTGGAAGCATTATAACAGTTGGAAAATTCTAGTGAGATGATTGTCATGAACTTTCCACAGAATTCCAATTTTATATTTTGATTATTGCATGGTTACTGCTTATTTTCACCAAGTTCCCCAAGGAAACTACTTAATGCATTTCTGTTTGCTTTGAAAACAGTTTTAAAAACTTATTAGTGTTAGTAGTAGTAATAGCACTAACATTTTAAAGACGCAGAGTATTTGCTCTGCATCTTTTGCTTTTCTCACATGAAGTTGTCACAGATTTTAATTTAAGTTATATATATATATATTTATTTTTTTCATACCCTAGGATGGCGATCTATAAAATGATACGAGATTTTACTCCATTACATAATTTTTAGAGTTTCATCCACGGACTAAAATTACAAAATACATCCAGTATGTATGTTTGCATGTATTTATATTGTTGAATGGTACGTCATCACAACACTGGCTATATAGTGCCGATTTAAAGTTTAAGTTCGCAAAGATACAAAACCGTAAAAAACTTTTGGCAAACCACATCTAGATTTTCCCATATATATTATTTCAAAGAGTATAAAAAAAAAAAGACATTTTTGTAAGTGATATATATCTGATTTTAATTGTTCTTTAAAAGCTTTGCAAATCTCATGCACTGAAGATTGGTCAGCTTTTACTGAATGGGCTTGACATTTCGTATTAATGTAAACAATTTTCAAATATTTTTGACTGAAAACGATAAAATAAATGTTTTACCATTTTCAGTTACAAAACTCCATAGTTGGAATAAATTAATGACTTTCACAATGGTCAGCACGTTAGCATTTTAGTATTGTGTTAGCAAGTTTCAGTTGTCAGCAACGCTCTGTCGTCAGCAATTTAGCACGACCCAATTTACATTTGTAATGGACATTTGGGCAAAGCTCAAAAACTTCAGTTAAATAATTTTTGAAACTGCTTGAGCATACTGAAATTACTTGTTTTCTTCAACCTGATGATGTATGCAAAAATGGGATCAAGGGCCTGCAGTACCCCACCCCACCCCACCCCCACACACACACAAAACAAAATCATGAAGAATCTGGATTGTACATTACACACGTGCATATGTGTGATGTGTGTTCTCGTGTGTATACCTAGCTACGCCGCTGACACGAAATATACGTACTGCTAAAAATGTATACAGTAATGGAGGAACACTTCCTTAGTGCTTTTTCTTCTCTCTATCTCTCTCTCTCTCTCTCTCTGAAATTGGAAAAATGACACAATACAATGCAAACTAATTTTCCCCTTCAAGATCCAGGTGCAACTCATTGTATATGTCTGTCAAAAATGATAACACTAAGTGTACATAATCCACAAAATGCATTTTGCCGTCCTCCAAAACTTAATTACGGTATATGTAGCCAATATTTAGGTCATTGCTAAGCAAAAAGCGTCTTCTGGGAAGTGGTCCATATTATTAGTCCATACGGCACTGCTAGTTCATGAATTTCCCCACGTCATAAGCATAACAAATTTCCATGTGTTACTCCACTTTGTGGTTTATGTCACCTCAGGGGCAATACTCTATGAGTTCCCCCAGGTCATAAGCATAACAAACTTTCATGTGCCAATCCTCCTTGTGGTTTATGCCACCTTATGGCCAATACTTTATGAGTTCCCCCTGGTAATAAGCATAACAAACTCCCTGAGCTACTACTCCTTGTCATTTATGTCACATTATGGGCAATACTTCAAGAGTTCCTCCAGGTCAGAAGCGTACCAAACTTCCATGTGCTACTCCTGACTGCAGTTTATGTCACCTTATTGGGTAATACAATGAATATGTACCAGACAAAATGTTTAAGATACATGGTCTAAGATACATGTACAGTCCAGAATTCAAATATATTTATTAACTTTATTATCAACTTTTAAACAAAAGAGTAGTAATCTTATGTGTGAATAATCTTGATGTATCAGTCTAAAAGTCTGTGATAATATTATATCCTATCTTTTTATTTCAATAAGTATTTTTAAGCTGTAAGCTTCTTTCAAGATTAACGGTTGCTTTTGAGGAATCAACATTGTTTACGCACTCTTTGAGTTGAGCTTATATACATACATACATACATATATATGTGTGTGTGTGTGTGTGTGTGTGTGTGTGTTTAACTTACAATATCAAAGCAGCCATGACTGGTACAGAAAGTTGTGGTCCACTTGCAAATCTCACATACAGAATCTGAAAACCTTTCAGAGCACCAAACCTGTTGACTAGATCTACCAACCAACCCTGGAAAGATTTGTCAAAGATGTCAAAGCTTCATAAGATCAGTTACTCATGAACTCGAAAAAAAAGTTAAGCAATGTTCTTTGAGACCTACATATATGCTAGATAATTAATTGAAATATGTAATTCTGATGATAGGGATATCTGATTCCTGGAATTCAAATGTGCTCCTCCGAGTATTTTACTTTTGTTTGCATACCATAAGAGTCATAATACCATTATTTCTTTAAATTACCATGAAATCAAGTGAAATTATGAACTATCAAAATTAAAGTGTTTTGCTTATATAGAATGTTGTTCAGGGTAACATATACATGTATGTGCCAGTACTCATAAACCATTATTACACTGACTACCCTATTTTCCACTCTATTAGACGATACCTTTTTTTTTTCTTCGGAGGTATGAATCTGGGCTTGTATTCCACTTTGCCCAATACATGAATATTCTTAGCTGTGTCATAAATGTAAACTATGCATAATTCACGCTACATAGAATAATACGATACTGGAGTGTTAAAACATCCATAATAATGTCAGTGTAGAAGCTTTTGTATCAGAAAATAGCATGACAGATAAATGTTTGTCGTATTGTAAGAATAATTTCCACCAACTCAACTAGGAACAGCACCTCCGTCAGCTATGTTGATAATAATTATGTCCCCTAAGAATGTTTTAGCAACAGATATTTTTCTCGGAACTGTATGACATATAACCAAATTCTCTAATACCAAGTATATTGCATATAATGTGTATAATCACTAAAAAGTTTGAAAAGGTTTCACAATCAAATTGAGAAGATCGCTTCTTTAACATCTATTAGAAATCTGTACTGACTAAACAACCCTTCAAGTGGGATGATGGTCATTCCTTTCAACAGCCTACATTGACCTTACAACCCATGCATACCTAACACAGCTTATAGTCAAACACATGCACACATGCCGCTGTTTACAGTCTGGGAACACATAAGCATAACATATTGTTCCATTTCCCATCCATGCACACGTGTTCATTGAAAATGTGGGTGCTATAGAGTGATATTCGTCTACTGTTACGGTCTTTAGCTTATTTGTAAAATGGAAAGTGAAAAAAAGTAAAAATTATATAAAATTTTTTAATTATCTGTCA
Source organism: Margaritifera margaritifera (assembly GCA_029931535.1). Classification (NCBI taxonomy): domain Eukaryota; kingdom Metazoa; phylum Mollusca; class Bivalvia; order Unionida; family Margaritiferidae; genus Margaritifera; species Margaritifera margaritifera. The sequence goes on from JAQPZY010001474.1 coordinate 182,473, forward strand.
ACATCCGACTATTTAATTTTCATATCGATGACAAATAAAATTGATTTTTTAATACAAAATATTTTTCTTCCATGCAAGTCTCACAGTATCTAAATGCTGCAGGTCCATGTACAAAGTCTCCATGATGCCTTCCAAACAATGAGATTCAATATATGATTTCATAATCAAACTTTACTCTTATTTCCGATCGGAGAGAATGAGGAAAACCCCATTTGTTAGATGGAATTGTGGTGTGAAGCTACATTGTCATGCTCTCACGATAGATAAATCTCAGCTCCACCAAATTCTCAAAAGAAAATCTATCAAGTCTAAAGAGATCGTCTCGCAACCCGACAGGACACCTATTAATGAATTTGACAAAGGTGTGATCAAGAAAACCGTTCAGGATTCGATAAATAAAAGTGACCACAACTTGAAATAAACTGAAAAATGATCTAGAACAACATCAAAATAATGAGAGTTCTAAATTTAAGCTGTGGAAATTATTGCATTTACTGGGAATCCGATATAGCAAAATGCCATGAAACAAAAGTGCTTTCATTGTTAATTAGCGAGTAAGGTATTCTAGGGGAATAACAAAGAAGAGAGTGGCTATACAACTGATTACTTTGATGAAATGTGAATATATGCTAACCCCTATCCATCTCACCAGTAGTTCTTCATTGTGGGTCGAAGGCGCATATGTTTCTCAGATGATGCGATCTTGTTTTCAAATATATGAGCACATGGGGAAGAGACAGAGATGAATGAAGCATTGTTGTTGAACTCGGTAGAAAACCAACTTGACCTAGCATTGCCGCCAAGGTGTATGATAGCTATGGATAATGCCTCTTATCACAGTATATGAAGGAGGAAAAAAGTAAAATACAAATACAGCAATTCCTAAGGGAGGCAGACAGAACTGGCTGAGGGAGAACATAATATCCTTCACAGCAACAATGTGCAAGATACGATTTTATGAAATTATCAAGAAAAATAAATTATATCCCGTAAGTCAGTAGGATGCTTTCAGTCGGAATTTCTTCCAATACTGCTGATTGCATATGCTATGTAAATGTATTCTACTTTTATTTGTGGATTGGCATCATTTGCACAAATTGTGAAAGCCCTTTATACCAGGATGCTGTCTGTAAAGTTTGGTCAAATTCTGTTGAGCACAGAATTTGTTTAAATGTGGGGTTTTTTCTTCTATTTATAGCAACAGTTGCCACTTTTAATGGCAGATTCCATCATTTGTATAAATCTGAAAGACCTTTATGCCAGAATGCATTCTGCTAAATTTGGTTAAATTTAGTTCAACAGTTTTTGAGAAGTCGTATATATGTTTATACTTTTAATAATGGTGTCCATATTTGATAACGGATCAGCATCATTTGTATAAATTTGATATATCTTTATGCCAGGATGCTTCCTGTCAAGATTGGTCAAATTATATTCACCGGTTTTGGTGAAAACGTCATTTAATGGTTTTTCTATGTTTAGTAACGACAGCCAAATACGAGGATGGATCGGCATAATTTACATAGGCTTCAAAGGTTGTTCATGCCAGTATGCTTTCAGTCAAGTTTGGTCATATTCTATTCAATAGTTTTGGAGAAGTCGTTTCAAGGCTTTTCTATTCTTATTAATGACATCTGTATTTGATCATTGATGGTGATAATTTGTATCAATTTGAAAGATCTTCATGCACGCATGCCTTCTGTCAAGCATGATCATATTCTGTCCCGCGGTTTCTTTTATGTTGTTTTTTTTTTAATAGTTTAAAGGTTTCTCTATTGTTTTAGTAATGGTGCCCAAATCCGATGGCAGATCAGCATCAGTTCAATAAACGTGAATGTTTTCTGTGAAATTTGATTAAATTCTGATGAAAAGTTTTAGAGAAGTAACCGGTTTTGGCAAAGAAGCCGTTTGTAGATTATTCAATATTTAGTTACAGTGGCCATATTTAATAGTGGATCGGCATCTTTTGTATAAATGTGAAAGGTCTTCATGCCAGGATGTTGACAAGTTTCGTCAGATTCTATTGGGCGATTTTGAAGATGTCGTTTCATTTTTTAAAAATTTGTCGTAATAATGGCCATATTTGATGGCGAATGGGCATCATTTGTACTAAACTTCAAAAGTCGTCATGCTAGGTTGCTTTCTGTTAAGTTTGATCAGAGTCTAAACAACAGTCTTGGAGAAGTTAAAACTTCTTCTTTTTTTAGTAATGGTCACCATACATTACAGCAGATCAGCATCAGTTGTAAAAATTTAAAAACCTGCCAAGATGCTTTCTACGAAATTTGGTCAAATTCTGCTAACCGGTTTTTGAGAAGATATTGGGGGTTTTTGTTGTTGTTTTTTTGTTTTCTTTTTTCTTCTATTTTTAGTAATGGTGGCCGCATTTGATCATGGATGGGCATCATTTGCATAAATGTGAACGGCCTTTTTGCTTCCTGTCAAGTTTATTCAAATTCCTTTCAGTGGTTTTGGATGCATTCTTTACTATTTGATCGAAATAAGTTCAGCGGTTTGGGAGAAGAAGTTGTTTTAAGGAATTTTATTATTTTTAGTAATGGCAGACATATCTGATAGCAGATCAGCATCATTTTAACACATTTGCAAGCAATAAATGCCTTTAATTAAAACTGGTCTGATTGTTTTTAAGAAGAAGTTTGAGATAGCAATTGTAGATGGTTGCACGATACATGACTATACCAATTAAACTCACTTAGCCTAATGGCCAGGTGAGCTAAACAATATGGATTTTAAAACCTGTTAAATTTTCTTAAGAAACTGAGCTGTGACACTGAGATATTCAATATAGTCAAACCCATGGATTCACACACCAAGGACTGTCCACCAGTGCTGTTATGTAGAAACAATGTTAATGAATCAGAAATTGTATGCAAAACACTTGAAATTTTCCCATGAGGTTTTATTCACCACAGAAACTAATTGGTACTAAACAATCTCAAAATATTCATGGAACCTATTTTTCCCAATTCTGCATCAAAATCAATCAATTACTTGTAAAATTAATGGTATTTATCCACAACAAATTAGACAAGGAAAGCTTTTATGGATAACTGTATTATAAGCATTGATTGATGAAAAATTCATTTTAAATGGCATCTTCACACAGAAAGGCACGCTAAAGACAAATGTGTAGGCTTTAATTAAATAAAGATAATATGATTACTAACTCTTAACGTAATTTCCATCATACAGCAAGTACACCAAACATAATTCATCAATACTTAATTGGACATGATAAAGTATCATGACCAGGGTGGGTTGGGTGTGGGTGGTGATCGTACAAACATTCATGTTATTGAGGCTTGAAACCTCTTCTTATAAATTACTTCAACTTACCTATGAATGAATGATGAAGAAATTACAAATTAGTCATTTTGCCTTATACTTCACATCGGCTATTAGCATCAAATAGGAACGCCATAACCACTTTCTACCGAAACATAAATTTTTTAACTAAGAGTAAGCATATTAGTTTGTAACGGACAATGAAATAATGGATGAAACAAACAAAACCAATCATTTAACAGTCTTATTTATTGGTGTCATATTATGTCATGCATAGTATATGCAAACTGTGACCTGACACCAAGTAAAATCACCCAGTAATATGAATTGGCATTTCACATCAGTGTAGGCATATGATGAACAGACCCTCAAAACATCTATTTATTGGGTAAAATGTTTATGAAACTTGAATGATAATGATAATAATAATTATAAAATAGTTGCTCACTTCAGTCAGTTTAAGGAATATTATTTCATAAGACACATTTAATAAACTATCTTTTGTAATCCCCTACTAATAATTCTATACTTCAGTACCTTTAATAAGGCTTTAAACATTTAACACGGCGAGGGTTTGACAACAGAAATAGTCTTACCATTGGTACTCGAGGATCTGGTGTTCTAGCAAACAGAGCATCATCTGGAACGGTTGAATCTGCTGGTACCGTCTCTGAGAGGCGACTTGCATTGCAACTATGAAATCTGGAAATTATCATTTATTTACATCTTGAATCTATGGTAAAGTATTGGATATTTAAATGAACTTACTTTAGGAGTAGATATTTAAATGAACTTACTTTAGGAGTAGTTATTTAAATGAACATACTTTAGGAGTAGTTATATTGAGAGATTTCGTGTTCACCTGCAGTGTGATTAGGGACTTATGGTCATAGGAAGTGATCAGAACTGTGGTGAATATAAAAATTCATGATTGTGTTCAATACCACATATGGACGAACCTGACTATGGCCTGCAAGTTCAGCCCACCCCCGAGCTTTGATAATGAGTCAGGCTAGATAAAGATAAGTGAATAGTGAAGTTAGATTACAAATCAGGGCGGTATATACAGGGAAAAAAAAAGAATGTTTACATTCATGTTCATTTACCTTGTATATGGACATATGGACGTATGGATGACACCATCAAGCTTTGGCCATGGTGGGCTTTACAACAAAATATGTGCTACATTTGATCACACTTCTAGTATCTGCATGCTAGCATTCCACATTTTCAACTCAATCTCATCCAGATCAAAGTGAGAAATCTCCCACTTTTCAATTCAATCGCATCCAGACCAAAATGAGAAATGTCCCACTTTTCACATTTTTGTTACATTTGTTGTGCTGCTGCTGCTGATTATTGCTTTACCTGGTAATGTCGAAGTGATATATTTATGGATGACATCACCTTGCCTTGTATGCAGGGACATATAATGAAGGTCAAAAAGAATCCCTGTATGTGGGTACCATAAAAATATGGACTGAAATAATAATGCCTACGGATTATTATGCCAATCATTAAGCATGTACAAATTATATCAAGCAGATACCGCGAGCGATGGTCCAACAGACATCGGCTTTATATCACTGTAACAGAACATCGGTGAAAGAAGCACTACAACGGTTTTATTTTGAATGGAAAGTCTGTTGTCAATAGAGACATCAATGTAAACAATATGGCACTTGTTTACTAGTGGAAATCCCTTTTAGATCAGAAAGGTGTTCTTAGTCACAATGAAGATGATTAGGGGTTTGTTTGGAAATGTGGAGGTATCAATATCCATGGGCTAAATTTCATCAAATCTGACATGTAACCGAATTTCTGCACAATAATATCACGTGATTGTCACATGCATTGATGTGCAGGTGCACTGGCACAACCATCCTCTGTAGTAAAGAAATTCACAAGATTGCAGCCTAAACTCCATGAACTTGCCTATAAGTTTATTGATGAGTCTGTCCTGTACAAAGCCTTTTCTCATATTTGAAGATACACTGTACCTCCCAGATTCTGAATTATGACAGGCTTGAAAGTGACCAACAATTAAATGTTTGGGGGTGGAAGTGAAAACAAAAAACAACAATGTAAACAACGATTAGCTCACCTCTATGAAACTTTTAGTAGTCTCCAGTAGCCATTTTAAACATTAAGGATCGTACTAAAAATAAAATCGGACCAAAAAGTGACCTTGACAACGAAATTTTTATCCATGTGGCAGGGAAAAAAAAAGACATAAAACAATAAGAAAAACATTCTTTTCACTGATATCAAAGTAGAGGTACTACAATGGCTTGATAAAGACTGGAGATTAATTTTCTTTTTCTTTTTTAAAAAAATCTTTGTTTATAAAATATGAGTCAGAAAGAAGCTTTAATCATCGTCCACCCCTAGAAGTCACATTTTACTGGGTGAAAGTCACAAGCTTTAAGGTAATCTTGGAGTGAGAGCCAATATGACCATTATTAGAAGCACAGTCTATGCATCACTAATTAACTTGATTAGTTAGCCTCTCATGAAATGCATGCAATCTACTCATCTAATTCCAATAATAATTCGAATACTAATTCACAAGTAAAATACACAGTTAACTTGTTACGGGTAACATATCACACGATACTACAGACAGTCATTAATATAATATGTTTGCATATGAATAAACATATTTATTGGAACTTCAAACTGCACTCTCAGAAAGGGCCTTCTATGTAGGCTAAGAGGAATATAGCATGGAAAATTCAATGTGGTCATGAGCTAAACACTGATACTTAACCGATGTTCGTAAAAGCATAAAATGTCAGTCACAGTGACCTTCTTTGGTTGTAAGAGTGGAGCACAAACAGAGATACATTCAATTATGAAGTTTCGTTATTTTAATATAAACAGTACCCAATAATGACCTTTCAGCAAAAAATTTGATCAAAGTCACTAAAGCATGAAAAAGTCAGATACCTGTTTTTGCAATAAGGGTGTAATACTTATCAAAATGCATCCCATCGCATTGTTTCATTTGTCTAGCGAGAACAGCATGCATATAACATACCTAGAGCTCATGATATCTGAACTAAACTCAAAACCCTAATAAAAACCAGGAAAATATGAAACATAAGTGTCAATGACCTTTTGTTCTTAAGGTTGTGGTACTAGCAGATACGCATATCATCATCAAATCTAACATGAAGAGATACTGAGAAACAAACATCAAACACACAATTTGCACCAAGTCAGTGAAGTGTAAAAATGGGTTTATAATTACCTTCTTCTGAAATGAGAGAGTAGTGCTCATCGGGAAGCATATCATCACCAAGTTTTGTGATGCTAGATAGGATAGGTTCTACATAGCATGTTGCCATGAGCTCAGCACAAAATTTTAACATATTGGCACTGACTTCATGATGATAACATGTTAAGATTTCAAACGTGCAGTTTTACAGCACATGTACATAAATTCCAATAAGTCGTGGGTAAGATGTTAAAAGAAACACATCCCAGCTTTGATAAAGCAAAGGTATTCAATAAATACTTACTGATATCTGAACAATCCTTTGCAGAAGACATTTCAATCTACACTTCTTCCTGACATTATCCTTAACAGTATTCACATTTGCATAAATGATGTAGAAGATGTAGCAAAGCAGGGGATCTTAATGATATCCACTCTAGGCTACTTAAGGAAGCGCTCACAGATGATAGTGACATGTATCATAAATTTTCAACAATTTGCTCCAAGTGGAAACAGGCTAGTTTTACTCCTATTTTTTAAAGGGGATGCAACTGATGTATCCAATTATGAATCTGTTTTTCAACTAAGCTGTTTGGGTAAAATATTCCAAAAATGTGTCTTCAAACATATGTACAACTATCTTACAGCCCAAAACCTAATTAGTTGTCTGCAATCTGGTTTCACTTCAAAAGATTCACATATTTTTCAACTGTGTGATAGGTATAATACCTTTTGTAAAGCAGTCGACGAAGGCAAAGAAATTAGAGCGGTAATTTGTTGCTAAATCCACTATATCTCTTGTTCTGATTTGTACGTACTTTCATGATGATCTCGGCAAATATTGTTTAAACTAACCATGCTGAGTGGTTTCTAAAATGTTTGATTTAAAATTGAACACGGACATATCAAGTCCATATTATGGTTTTAAAATGTAATGTTTTTTAAAATATCTGCAATGCAATAAGGTTCACACATTAAAGTTAGCTTTTGTGGTTTTAACTTTTCATGACCTGAAAATTATAAGTCTAACAATATCTAAATACATTTAAATACAATATATCAAAAATAAATTTAAATAACATATTTATCAATTCTCTAAAGATTGCACTGCCCACAACCAGACTCTCATTAGCTTTTTTTGTACTTTTATATGGTCACAATCATAATCTGTCAAGATTGTAGCAAAGAAGTCCATTTTCTTTCAAATATTTTACTCGTTGCATGTAATATCATCATTGAAATCCTCAAAACTCTGATTTTTGGCATCTTTCTTTCCTGATCAATCACTGAGAATTCTATAAATGTCATTCTGTAAATAATGAATATTAGCAGACCCATCAGCAGATATTACTGACACCAGCACTGAAAAGACCAATGCCACATCTACAAATGTGTAAAGAATCCAAGAGCCCCCAGACAAAGTGCTGTAAATTCACACTGTGCTGACATGGTTGCGTATTTCAGCCTCACTTGGCAGTATAAAGCAAGGAACTCACTTGGCTTTGTAAGGACACAGCAGCTCTCAACTGTTTCCTACCATATGTAACTGAACAGCAGTACAACACTAGATTCTGACAAGGGTAAATCCCAACAAATAGTTGTGATAATACCTCTGTACCATGTAATATTAGATTAGAAAGTTGTAGAGCTGTAGAGGCTATATAAGATTGCAAAACTAAATATGTAGATCAAGTAGGCCTTTGACAGCTACGCTCAAACTAGCTCAACAACAGAAGACATGTACAATAACATCTTATAAGGCTGTCAGCGGTAAGGAAAGTTATTATAAAACATTTTTGGTCATAGATCAACGAATGCATTAATTGTAAAAATTTTAAGCAATCACAAACAACAATTAATCTATTACTAGTGACATGTATTCAGTTGATATAATGATAGGAGAATAATAAGTACAAAGGATAGAAAATTAAATGGTGGAGCTGGCAAAAACAAAATCTTGCTTATCATGAGATCACCATAAAAGTCCTTAAAGCTATGAATAATGCCCAACTCTTTTTATATAAAAAAATTTAAATGTGAAAATGGAAAATAATTTCTGCTTTTTTTCTATGTGCACTAAAATAAAATGAATCAAACTCATTGCATTTGATGGTATAACTGCAGATGGACTTGGTATCAGACATTACATATGTCACATGTATGTATTTAGCAAATTGATTCATGTTATCAGTAGGAACTACATTTACTATATACTTATGTATGAAATACAGAAAATTATTGGTGAAATATTTTCAATTGTTTTTAATTCCTATGTGTTAACATGCGCAAAATATATCCTTACATTTCAAATATTAAAATACAAGATATCCCATCATGCCATGTGATGCTTGATTGTGTGAGCATATAAAAGTTATACATGAAGCAAGAAAAACGTGCATTTTGTAAGACAGAGCCATGAATGGAAACCACGTAACCTTACATGGAAATTATATTTTGCCAAATATATCAGGCTTGCCATGGTTTGTTTCTCTACGACATTATGCCCCTTATACTACTTGGATACCATTGTTAAAACCCAGTGTGCTGCATCACATTCAGACTTGCCTTTATGGTAAGATGAAATAAAATTGTTTACAATATGTCACATATGTAATTTACTGCAACAGAACAGGTCATTATGATTATGATTTTAACTGATGTGAACCTATGAAAAGTGGGGTGTAAGTGGTGTGTTGAAGAGTGGATTTAATCTTCGAAGCTTCAGTTCAGAAGCAAGTCTGGTATATAATAAAAAGAAAATTTTCTTAACCTGTGTGAATACCGGATATATTTTATCTTGCGGTTCAAAAGGCATTATATTTTAACTCTTAGCTTTGCCACATGTTGAAATATCACTTTTTTGTACCGCACGATACAATATATCAGGTGTTATAGCAGCAAAAGTAAATATCATGTATATATTTGTGTTTATAAAACAATCTGTGAGATCTACACATATAAGCATATATCAAATGAGAAAAATTAAATTAGTTCTCTGTTATTTTGCTTTGTTTTGACTTTTCATTACAGAAACATTATTTCTTCACACACAAACAAAACCAATTTAATTTTTCTGTATAATAATTAGTATTTACTTTCAAGGTAAATTTAAGACAGATTGATTCAATTTTTTTCTTTGAAGACTGATTATTGTTTTTATTTGGATCAAAGATTCTGCCAACATATTTTTCAGTAATACATACGTCTTTTTTGATCCCTTGTAAGCCGGGTTTGGGTGACCATGGCAACAAATGTAAATGCTAGAATTTTTATAACTTTTGTATGAGCATTATTAGTTCCCAATAATTTAACAATAAGTAATTTAACAAAGTCATAATTCAGATGGAGACAATTTGTAATTAATACAATGTATGCACATAATACAAAATCAAATTTTAATCATTGAGCTTAGGCATAAAAGTAAAACTGAGGATACAAGTGATACATACACAGCATTTTGATTACTCATATACAAAGTTTGAATAATTATATTTGATGGAATAAGTATACATTATATTACAAAATTTTCAACAAATATTTTTCTACCCAATTTCTATATTTGGCTGCTGTGGTAAGTAACCAGGAACACTTCAATTTCAATGACCTTTTTATGTCAGCAATATGCATGCATACATGCATCTCTTTATACATTTTCACCCCCACCCCTTTCCAAGAAGTACTAGTTTTACAGCAGTCCTAAGGATCTGGGTAGAAAACAGTTGATGTTGTTCAGAAAAAACTGAGCATACACAGAAAGAGCAGTTATACACCAATCTGCATAGGTGACGAGGTCATGCAAAAATAACTAAACAATACTTGGGTTAATCCTGAAAAAGTTACAGAACAATGCAATAACATCACACTAAGTTTTTGTCTGTCATTCTGTTTGTCTGTCTGTCTGTACTTACTTGCACTGCGGATTGAGAACCATGGCCAGCAGCTCAAGAAGTGGGAAACAATCCTGTGAAAGTTTGGACACAACTAATTCTATGAGCTTCTCTGCATTCTTTAATATACCTTTCTGGAAGAAAACAAACATGGATCTGTACGAACTTTTGAAACTACTGCAAGATTCTCAATAATGTAAGAAATATGTTCTCCGCCTTTGTACTAGAACATTGGAATGCAGAACACTTAGCTAAATTAGTGATTGCATTTTTGTAATGGCTGATTGGTTAATTTATGATCTAGAACGGACAATAAATATGTTCAAAGAACATGAATATCCTGCCACCTCTTGTTGTAATATATGAATTCTCACAACTAAATGGAACTTTACCAGGTTTGACAGTCAAGGGTAACACTATATACTCCTTGCAAATTTGTGGCAGAGCACAAATGCCCACATTGATTTATGACCTAATGATCATACAATCCCTACATTCGATCTGCTACATTATGAAAAAATTACATGTAACAGCCTGGTTCAATACACAACATGCATAACCAATTAAGTCAAAGAACCAATCGAATTTGAGAGTGGTAGGAAGTTACCACAGACATGGGAGCAGTGAGAAAATCTTTGGCAAGCCGACAGCAGTTGCTGCTTAAAGTTTGAACATGACCAGCCTGTGAAATCCAACGTAATATGTTGTTACATTTCATGGCAACGGTGAATACTCTAAATTTCAGATTCGATAGTTAAGTATATAGGAGGTGTATTTTGTGTACCAAAAAGGACTTCAAGTGGCTGTACAGATGCTGTATTGTTGAATAATTTCATTGTTTGTTTGTTCAGTGCTTATGTTCATGCACCGATATAAAGATGTAGGTAGCTACAAATATGCTGCTTTCACATTTTTCTGTATGCGATTTCACCTTTCTGCGTTCTAGTATCCAATTCCTTTTGATGATGACAGGTTGTTCATGTCACATTTCTGCATGACCCTGAAGTTTGTGATAGTTGCAGACTTGATGCATATCAATCTGGATATGTCCTTAAACCTGATTTTAATCTGACTTATTTAGAGGTGTTATCAGTTACAGCTCTGTTGTCCAGCCAAGTTGCAATTGACATGCTATGTTTGTCAGATTTCTTTTGGTTTGTACTGGTATCACGGATGTAACAAAGACGTATTTGTGTCTCAGAGGGTGTGGATATGCAGAATGCGCCAATAACAGTATCTCGGTTTTGCATCTGCTTGAGAAATGTATAATCTCTTTAAAAGCAACATTTCTATTTGCTAAAGTTGTGGTTTGTACTGTTCCACCAATTTCAATTGCAAAAATAAAATTTTGTACCCAAAAAGGTATGCTAAATACACATGTATAGACCACAATAAACTAGGAAATAGTCAACAGAAACAAACAAGAACATTTGTCGCCTGTCTTTATTTTATTTGTTTTTTGGGGGTTATTTTTTTTTTTTTTTTTTTTTTTCTTTGATAGAGTTATAATACAAAGAAGTACAAAATGCCTTCAGTGACACAACAATAATAAACAGTATGTGACTTGCTATCATTGTAATAAATTATATGATGGTTTACACTGGACAGAGGGCATGGAGAGAAAATGGTTTTCTCTTTTAATGAAAGCACGTGACATTCAGAATAGTCTTGGGATAGTTGAGTTGCATAGTTCCATTTCGAATCAAAGTACCAAGAGTACTGTACCAAGAAAGAGGAAGCTTTAGAAAAATATGACATTGAGTATGAATATCAAAGTGTGAGTGATATTGCACCTTTATACTATAATGACAATGAAGGAGAACTAGCTGAAGAAGATATGAGTTAGAAGTGGAAAGCCAGGCTCTAAACAGACTTTAGATGTGGATGTATGGTAATTGATCTTTATTGTGCTGAGTAGAAATAGTTCTACTTACCAATGCTACCGTTGGAACAAACCCACATATAAAGCCAAAGGTTCCATTAAATTGGGATGATAAACTGCCTACCCCCTCACTAGCATTATCACAACTCATGAATAGCAGTTCAACCAACTGTTTTGAGTTTTTTACCCCCTTTTGTTCTACACAACCATTATTTCGAGGGTGTGAATAGGGAAAGGGGATGACCTTTAATTTATGGATAAAGCATTTGAATGCGTGGGAAAAACAGTATATTCCAACAGGATAAAGTGCTGTATTTCCGAACAATGGCAGGAGCAAGCACTTTTATTATATACAACCAGCTGTCAAAAGTGGAGCAGAGGCACTTTGATGCCACAAAACAGGCACTCAAAAACCTTAATCGACCCACTCAGGACTGAACTGGCTACTCAAGAGAGGAAATCAAATGAGCATGTGTTGAATATATCTATTCTGGCAAATTAAGGGTGTTAGCTAACAGGGCATACCCCACATACAATGATGTGGCAAAATAAGTTGTCATCTTTACGAAATTCATTGCTGAGATAGCAAGCGATCTAGAAGTGATCAAGCTTCAGTGAAACTAGCTATAGTGAAATCATCCAAGCTGGTAGTCAGGGACCAGATACATGGAAAAAAGACAGCAGTTGTACCAGAGGTAATGAAGGATCTGGATTGCAAGATATAAACATATAGAAGAGCATCTGCAGGTGCTGAAGCTGGAGAGAGCAGCTTTACATACTCAGCACATGAAAAGACTGAAGAGTCAAGGAGCTTGCTACAGCTTTGGAATAATTGGTCATTATGCAAAAGATTGCTGGAAAGTATGTTTCAACAATAAAGAACATAGTGGTGATAAGGACCCCTCCCCCCCGTCATCAACACAATGATGAGAACAGGCCTATAGAATGTATAGAATGGAACTGTATGCACTCAATTAAATTGCTATAGATGCAGCAAATGTACTGATACTTGTTATATGCCTGGAAATGAAGTGGGGAAGGCCAGAGTCAGTTTGTCCATCTGTCGGTCATATTTTGTATACCTAATATCTCCAAGACCCTTTGAAGTATATTCATGAAACTTAGTATACATTTGTATTATGACTAGGTAATGTGTCCTGTAAAAACAAATATTCTTTCTGATAGGCATTTGAAGAGTTATCCCCACTTTTGTATTAACTTGTATCCATTCCATTCATCAGTCACTTGGTTGATATCTCCTGAATCATTTGCTGTGCATTTGTGTCATGGCAAAAGTTTGTGTTCCATATATTTGGTTTTGTCAAATGAGTACTTTTAAAGTTATCCCCCCATATTTGAAAATCGTATTTCCATGACAAGGCATTATGTTACATACAATAATGGTCTTTGTCAGATTGTTACTTTTAGAGTGGTGGTATTCCATAAGCATTCGCTTACTGACAAATCTTGTTGATTCAACCAAGGTACCTATCTAACCAACCTAGAGACTTGTCTTCCCCGTGTTTGCTTAACGGTAATGATGTCCGTGAAAACTGTACAAGTGAGAAATGAATTTGTTTCATAAGCCAGATCAAACTGTGAAGAACTATGATGATGTGTTTGAGAATGATGAGGGTTTACTGGTGTCAAGAACCGCAGTGACTGTGCAGAATGGCTGTACATTTGTACATATTATGAACATACACCAGAGATTAATTAACTACATAATGGTACACCTTTGGACTCATTCTATGCCGACATAAACTCAGGGATACCAACTGCCAAGGTCAATGTTTATAAATTTGTTGGATCAGTTAGAGAATGACCCTTGACCATGCTGTGGGGCCTTAAAGTTGATAAGAAGGACCTCCATCTGTAGATATGCGCACATTAGTGTTTACAATAAAGTAGATGGTGTAAGTAGAGAAAGTTATTTTGGAGTACAGGAATATCGTCGCCAAGACTAAGGATGAGATAGGAGGAACTACTGTGGTGACAATAGACGCTGGTGAAGCAAAACTGACTAAATAAACACACCATGGATTTCCATTATATATTTATGTATATATATATATATATATATATATATATATATATATATATATATATATATATATATATATATATATATATATATATATATGAAATTTCAGGAGCCATGCCACAATCGTGTTATATCCGAATTTGTGCTATAACGAAGCGTGCTATAGCGGGGTTTCATTGTATGTGAGAGGAGTTGGATAGACAAATACATGAGATGTTGGTAAATGGTGTCAATGAGAAGAGTGCAAGCCCTTGGTGTTAACCTAGAGTCTTAGGGAAGAAACATGATGGTAGTATAAGCTTCTCCATGAAATATCACCACTTCAATGCGGTAATATATTAGTGGTCGATTGCTTTGTCACTTGGAATGATTCACAACATTTATAGCACGCTGGATTGCGCCAGTGGGTATTGGCAGGTTGAAATGAGTAATCAATACTGGGAGAAAACTGCATTCTCTGCTGGAAGTAATTTGTAACAATATAACATAATGTTGCTTCGTGTTACAAATAAAACAGCTACACCAAAGACTCACGAATCTGATCTTCAGTGGACTGTAAAACATGCTTTGTATATCTACATGACGTAATTAAACATACAAAGTCATCTTAGTGCCATAGAAAACCAGAATCATATTCAAGTTGACAAATGGTCAATTCTTCTGTTACAACGTAACCTTCTTAGGTCATAAAGTGTCCAAGGAGCCCTGACCCTGAGAACTTTTAAAAAATCAAGATTTATCCTACGCCAGAAGATCCAAGATTCCTGGAGATATCTTCATATTACCGCTGTTTCATACCATGTTTTGGTGACAGAGCTGCTCAATTACAGAACATGCTACTGCAAGAAACCAAGTTTGTATTAGATGATGCTTGCCAGGAAGCATTTTTCTATCTTCGAGAATCACTGACGGAATACCCAATTCTGACCAGGGACGATTCCAACAATAAAATTGTGGGTCCACTGTCCCAAGAATTGGGCATTTGTTGATCAAAAAGCAAGTACTTTTGGGAATTTTTAACACACAGACTTCTGGTCTTTCTAACCTCTTATCCTTCATCACTCTGTAAGTTTTGCTGCAATTGTTTTCATGTCATTTTATAGCAGATTAAAAAATGAATATTATAAGGGTCTGTGTATAGTGAAAACCAAGTTGCCTTTTTTGTAGTAGAAGTGGTAGTAGTAGTAATTGTTATCGTTTTCTTTTGTATACAAAATAGGTTTTTTTCGAACAAGTTCCTAATATGTGACTGAGGATCTGCAGCCTACAAATGTAACTGTTTACTCATCTAACACAATATAAAGTCGTCGAAAAAGTCATTTAGCGTTTCACGCTAGACCACGTGGTTCCACCAATGCATTGGCTCCACCAATGCATTGGCAGACAAATCCCGGGCCCCGAGTTCAATTTAAGCAATTCAAAACACAAAATGTGTATATGTCATTACCAGTATGTACTGTCAACTATCCAAACGGGTAGTAAAAATAAATGTTGTAATTAAGGAAGGGAATACATACAAATCACTATGAAAATGGAGGAGCTGTCTGCTTCCATCTCTACGATGATGCAAATACGGTGGAGAATTTTAAAAAGGTAAAATTACAGTTCCGATCCAGTAACATATGTTATGGATATAAATAGAATGTGGGGAAAGTTCCAGCAAGCAAAAGTTTGAACTTTCAATTGCTATATTTCATAACGAAAATTCTGGGACTGCCAATGAAAAAAAAGGGCCTTCAGTCGGCCGTAAATTATTTTGCCGAATGCTGGCGTCTGCTAATTTTTAAAAACTCTATCTACCTTAAAAGGGATGCCACTAAATGCCACAATAGCAACAGTTTTGTCTCATTACCAAAACAAGAGAGAAGGGGTTAAAGCATATGCTAGTAAATCACTGATAAAGTCTGAAAATAACTGATGCACATATGACAATGAATTCTAGACAATAACGTGGGGCACAAAACAGTTACCCATACCTATGTGGCTCTAACTTTGGGGTTGTAAGGGATCACAATCTTTAAAACAATTTGATCTCAAACTTGGGAATAATATAAAAGGCTGGAGAAAGCAAACGTTGATCGTGTTTGGCACTTATCACCTTATGACAAGACCTGCCATTTGTGCAAGTCCAGCTTTAAAGAGCATTTGGTTTAAATGGTCAAGACTCATAGCAATGGAGATTGGTGGACCTCCAAACAGGAAAGTTTTGAGTGCAGGCAGTTATACCATGGTCCTTGATACATCCTTACACAACAGACATTTGCGACATTAAAAGGTAGTTAACAAGGCAAGGACCTGGTTATAATGGGTAGGCTATTGCTTGGACAAGGAACTCTTGTGCAAAGCAGTGTGCGCATTTTCTAGTGTTGTTCCAATGATCGATTATAATTGAAAATCAGTTGGTTGGGTCAACCGATTATGATAATCCATTATGAAACCCCACAATCAGTTATCCAGAAAGGTAGACAACTCTGAAGCGCTCGGCACACACAAGTTCCTTCCCTTTGTTCTTTTTGGGAAGAACACCCAGGATTCCGAATGGAATAATGGCCTCTAGATCTGATACACGTGTCGAGGATCAAAATGATCAAACCACAATATACCCATATCCTGGTGGAAAAATCCGTTCTCGCGTTTGGACTTCCTTTGGATTTTACAGAGTAAAGGAGGGACCACCGACGCATAATTTAGATATGACAAAGGTCATATGCAAAGGCTGCAGAAAGGTGTATGCAAATAAAGGTTTGTAGATTCAACTATTTTTATTGGGGGGGGGGTATACTTTCAAAAAAGCCTTTTATCATTACAGTAACACAATAACATAATCTGTGAACTGTAGGCATCTTCTTAACATATTCAACAGGGTGATAGTTCCAGTTAATTCTCAATGTAGTAAAGAAGAGTTTTTTTTTTCTTACTCTAAATCTTTCTACATAATAACTTGATAACAGACTAAACTAATTAACCTCGTAGCAACTGTTCTCTGTTCTCTTGAAAGTTAGTCTGGTTCATTACCAAAATAGTAGTGCAAATGACATTGATCAAGACAAATAGTTTGTACTTTTTGAATTTAAACTAAAGTTATAAATCTGCAGTGCATATTTCTTATGAAGTTGGTGCCTTATCAGCATGTACAGTATATAAATAGGGGTAATATAACGTTGAATAAAAAATATTTAAATTATTTCAACATTTTCTTCTTATTATTATTCATCTTCTTGAAATTTGTCAATAATCTTGTTTAAATATTTCAATCCTCAAATAATTTGAAATCCTACAGAAAGAACCCTATTAATTATTTAAATACATGTTTTATAAATTTTCTATTCAGTGGGAATACAGCTATTCTCCAGTTTCATCTGGACCATGACCACCAAGGTGCAAGTGGCATTAACAAAAATGACAAACCTGAAAAGAAAGTTTTTCAGCCCAAAGTCAATGAACAGCTTAGTCGATTGCCTCAAGGTAGAATATCTTCTGGGAGACAAACTGAACTTGATGATGCGCTAGTCAAATTCCTTGTGGGGAAAGTGCTGCCTCTGGGTTGGTTGACCATCTGCTCTTGTACAAGTTTGTGAATCTTTTGGATCCTTGGTTGTTTTTTTGTTTTTTTTGGGGGGGGGGAGGGTGTTTTTGTTTTTTTATTAAAATAAAAATCTTCATATGTCCTAAGTGACTCACGCAATACTTTTCACCGCATTGTCGTAAAGTGAAAGAAGCCAGCGATCTTTATTCATCAGTCCTCCAGTATTAATGACCATCTTATGTCAAAGCAGAAGTTGTTACTAAGCAGAGAGTTCGTTGACCATAACCTCATCAACGACGTGCCATCAAGATGGAACAGTACTCTTGCAGACCTTTCTCATCTTGTACAGCAGACACATGCAATCCTAGCTTTCGCTAATGAGTCAGTAGTTATTAGGAATGCAGTGACAACTATTAAGAACTATGCATATAACTTTGAGGGGGAAGGAATAGGAGAGAAGCTGATTGAAATTATCATTCCTTTTGAGAAAGCTACCATAATTGTGCACAGAAATCAACAACTATGCACAAGATTTTGGCCATCCTGGTCAAAATGGACAAGTTTATACATAATCAAGATGGAGACTCTGCACTGATAAAAAAGGAAAAGAATCGAATGAGGGTAGAAATGTAGAAAAGAACAGACTTAGAAGAGGATGATGAGGGCATTCTGAGGTCCTGT
Organism: Margaritifera margaritifera; assembly: GCA_029931535.1. Taxonomy (NCBI): domain Eukaryota; kingdom Metazoa; phylum Mollusca; class Bivalvia; order Unionida; family Margaritiferidae; genus Margaritifera; species Margaritifera margaritifera. The sequence continues at coordinate 201,019 of JAQPZY010001474.1, forward strand.
GCTTCAAATCATTTCACTAAAGAAATGGATTTGTTTTCTGAAAGTACGGGGGATCAAACTCGTATAGTGTTGCTGGACTAGCTGACTGGTGTGTGTGAGACTAAATTAGATGTTAAGAAGGAGCCAGAGAAAACGAAGGAGAAGCAGAAGCTATATGCAGTAAAGCCCCGTCTCCCACGTCTAGATCTTGACACAGATGTTCCTCAACATAGACGTCATATTCCAACTAGTCCTCCCTGTAAAAAAGCCAAATCAGCAGATATGGATGATTGGCTGGAGGATGTTATCTGCAATGGAGAAAGTCTTCAGTTACAAAATGACAAGGACTTTGTACAATTAGAATTGTCTAGCTATCTAGATGCTGATCAGTCTGATCATGATCTGACATTATTGCAGTAGTGGAAAAAGAATAAACTATTCTATCCCCGCCTTAGTTTGCTGGCCATTAAGCACCTGCATCTTCAGTGCCATCAGATCGAGTATTTAGTTTGATAGGAGATTAGTAAGCAAGAAGAGAACCCATCTTAACTACAAAAATGTTGACACAATCATATTCCTTAACAAAAACATGGAAAAGTACTGGTACAGCCAACGGGTTATTATGGCCAATGGGCCATTGATGATAATTTAGTTGTGTTGGTGGATTATTGTCTCTTATTACTGTAGAAGTCAGAATGGTTATTGTTATTTTATTATAATCCGCAGTCTGAAAGCATTGTTTAAATAATTTGAAAACATTGTTTTTACTAGGCATGTAACGTTTGTGGTTTGAAAGTAAATTGTTGTATTAAAATGTATCTAGTCATAGAAATGAAGGATTGAATGTGTTTTGTATTCCGTTTCCTAAAATGATACTCAGATGTGAAGTATTTTCATATCATTTTTCTACTCATTGAAACCAGTGATGGAATACACTCATTTCCTTTATCTTTTCGGTAAACATGTACTCCAATGTGTGATGTTAAGACCAATATCTGAATTTTGTTTCTTTTTTTTACTGTTAATCTCTAAGCTAAGTGTTCTAGTCATGTGAGAAATTGTTGATGAATTTAACTTGTTAGTCGACCACAAGAAATAAATTTTATTACAGAATTTAATCTAACATTATAATATAGTCCCTAAGACACATCCAATAAATTATTTAAATTTGATCAATAGTGGAGAAAGAGTGCAATTCATAAATCTGTAAATAAATAGTAGTTGACCCAAATACTTGTTTGAAATTTTTTCATTTATTGATTTCATAATATTTAAGAGAAATTTTCAAGTTTAGCAATGTTTTCACTTATTGGATGTGTTTTGTCCTGTTGGTGTCAGAGTCCCATACAGTGCACCCAGGACTCATCATTTATGAAATGCCCAGAAAATATGAGCTTAAGGAATAGTTAACCATAAAACTACAATGTTAGTTGTAACAATTTAAGTTAAGAAGTAAAATCAGCAAACAAAGATAAGCAAGACATCATCAATTAAAAAGAAAAGCAGACCATATCATAATATGAAATAAAATGAAATTAAAATAAAATAAAATAAATATCAAAATAAAACTTTATTCATGGTTGGAAATATGGGGTATCTGAAGAACTCAACCTTAAAATAACTGATTGTATTATTGATCATCAATCAGTTCCATGCAACTCGTTATATCATACAATCAATTGTAAACTTGAACCAATTGGGCAACACTAATATTTTCCAACCAGCACACATAGCCAGAACTCCCTTGTTGTTGGATAGGTGTAGTACCCATTTTTGAACAAATTGCAATGGATATTTTAGATCCATTACCCAAAACAAAGGATGGAAATCAGTTTAAAGTTGTAGTGTCAGTCTATTTCACCAAATGGCTGGACTCACGTCTTGTTAAGTATCATATAGCAGAAACAATCGCCAATATTGTGGCTGATGAAATTATTTGTTACTTCTGAATTTACAGCACCTTGTATACTGATCAGAGTAAAGACTTTCGAGTCCAAAAAGGACTCTGTGGATTACTTGAGATACAAAATATATGGACGAAGACTAACATCCAGAATCAGACTAGTTGAACAGTTAAACAAAACATAAGTGACAATGCTGAGCCTAGTATTTATTAATACACTGGTTTATAAAAGTTTTTCAGCCAACAAATCTTATAACTGTCTACAAATTTTGTCAACAGTTTCTAATAATATGGAAGTGTTCTGTATTGAAAAAATTATATCAAGATTTGTCAATCCATCAAGAAGATTATAACATGCGTGTTACTGAAATTTGACGAAGTGAGTGGTTAAAACTGGAGATTGATCAAGATTTTGTTTTATATTCTTTGTTCAAACTGGAATTAGAGCATACTTTTGGGCCCTGATGACCCCTTTTAAACGAGCCTTCGAGCAATCAGATAATACATACATGGGCCTCATTTTTCCAGTTGCAGACAGATTCATCTGTCATAATCTTAGTGAAAGAAATAGCCAGTCCTTCACTGAGAAACTTCTTACATGGTTCACTATGTGTGTCCATATCTGAAAATAAAAAGGTGAAAATTATCAACCATTTTAGATTTACTGAACTGAGGTTATCACGGTTGTTATTATGTGAGCTAAATTAAAATTTCTCCTCCTGGATGGGACACCAGTCCATCAGAAATTATTGAACAGAACTCTAAATAAGCAGTGTATCTGTGTATTTTACACAAACAAATTCACTGAAAATACATTGACAATTTTAAAATTATGCAAAACAATTAAATTTGAAGCATATACTGTAGTACACAGTTTTCAGCATAGTCCTCGTGCTGAAAGCACAGTCCATGTTTTATGATGGTGAATTCATTAAATTCAAACTATGCTTGTGTTCACATTTGAAGTGACAGTACAACTACTTAAACACAGTGAGAACATTCCAACATACGATACAACCGCCCCCCCCCCCCCCCCAATTTAGTCTTTGTCACTAAGCCATTTGATGCATTCTCAAAGGCATGATTAATGTCTGGATGACTAACTCAATGTGGTATGCCTGATATATCAGTAGTCAATTGTAAACAATAACTAACTGATTACTGCTCTTTAAAGGGAATCACTTGATGATTTTGATGCTGAATAATTAAATTGAGAAGGATACGATTTTGTTCTTTGTTCTATCATTTCCACTCTTCGAAATTAATGAGATTTAAAATTGTCCTTTTACATATCACAAGCCAGTCATATATAAATTTTAAAAAAGAATAAAGGATTTGTAAGCCACGAGAAAGTATGTCAGTCACCTGCCAGGCTTATCATACTATGATTACATCAGCCATTGCTTTTTGCAGTAAATCGTCATTCACTGTATAGCCTTGAGGTGTGGATCTCACTTATTTTCAAATTATGACCCATAAATTAAATACGGACTCATGCAGAGGTTAATGTCAGCTACATATGTTTTATTTGTATGTTTATGCCTAATATGTGTATATATGGTGATAGGGCAAGTCCTCATTGGTTGCCAAGTTATCACCCTGGGTCAAAGTCCCTTGGGGTAAGGATAGATCCAGTGGCCAGTGCCAACTATATATCTGAATTCATCTTCCATGTCTGAACAATCTCCTCCATGGTGGTTAGTTCATATATATAAAATTTCATTACAATATATTATGGCAGTATATGCACATTTGAGCCATTGCCAATCCAAAAAGTGGGGGGGGGGGGGGTAGAACTTGTGGGCATGGGACAGAAGGGTCACTGCTGGAAACAAAATATGTGTCATGTTACATTTCATTATGGGAGAACTATTGCACCAAGTTTTCTGAATGTTTTTCTAAAGCTGTAGAAGTTAGTGTGACAGACAGACAGAGTTGATAACAATATTTTAGACGCATGATAAAAACAATTTTACAACAAGAATTCTGTGCTTGTAAAACCCAAATGACCGCACTTATGTAACTTGACCCTACCACCACGTTTAAGCCGCCAAGTGACTAAGTCACTGAGGGTAAGGATGGATCCGGGGACCGATGTTACCTGCACATATTGTATGCAATTGTCTGTTCATTTCCAGTAAAGCGAATATGTTTATAGTATGGGAACTTCAACATTTTCCAAGTTACAACCCCGGGGCTAAGGCTCCTAGGGCAGGGATAAACCCAGAGGACAATGTCTCATGCATCTCCGAAATAAGATTTTGGGGGTAAAGCTAATTTTAATTATGTAATGCTTATGTACTATAATTGTTTTACCGTCTCCTGTCGCTAGTCTTCAGTTCAAGATCATTCCCTCCTCAAATTACTGTACTAATTGGAGGTTCAAAATAAATTAACTACATGATCACAGTCTGACACCTTGGTCAACTTCCGACAATCGGAATATCACCCTTCTTTGACTTGGACCAAGACTGAAAAACCATTAGGATGGGGAAAAAGGAGGGAATTGGACAATAATAGCAAGTAAGTATTACATAACAAAAATTAGTTTTACCCCCCCAAAAAATAAATTGTAAAACCAGTAATACAATACCTGCTATTATTGCGCCGCTGAATTTTCCAGCCTGGTGGGAGGCTAATGGGCTGGGATAAGCTGTCAAAGTGAACATACCATTTCCGTCATTGGGGTGCTCTAATGCAGACTGGAGGATGGCTTGACAACTTGTTGAACTTATATAATTGGTCCGAAAGAATAAATGTCAATCACTCCAAAAAGAACCATATAATTGAACACATCCATGAGTATTCACCCTTACTCGGGTGCGACACTGATCGAAGGTAAAATGACGAGAATGTGGAGTGAGATCGCAAGAAGGAGACTGACTTAACATATCCAAAGAAGATAAACGACCCAACATGCAGCATTAGCCTTGACATCATGGGATTTAATTTTCATTTAAAAAAATCTCTCTCAGTGAGAGATTGATAGGTTCTTATAATAGTCTGAACAACCCATCTAGAGATGGTGCTGCCAAAATATCAGAGGTACCTTTGAGAGGGAGAAAAAACTAATTACGACCCTTTCTTTTCTCTTTTGCTTTAAACAGATAGAAATGTGAAGCTCTTATTTGGGCAAAGGAATCTATCTTGATCATCCCCAGGACCGATACGACTGAGGGTGAGAATTTCAATAGGAACATAAGCAACTGATGGTAGCTGATTCTTATCCAAAGCTCAGGTTGGCAAAGAAGAGAGACCGAATCATAGTTACCATTGAGCTGTAAACAATCCTTTCCACTGACAAGGCATTAATTTCACTCGTTCTCAACAACTCTAGGGACAGAAAGAAGACTGTTTTAAGGGTAAGGTTCTTAAAGAATCTTCACTCAAAGGCTCATAAGGAGGTTTAAATAATGACCAAAGTACAAAGACTGGTCTCTGGAACACAAAGTACCTGATCAGTTTTGAAAAATGCGGGTCTGACCCTATAGTGAAGCCATTGGAGAACTTAAGTGTATCGCAGATGGCTGCTCTATGTCCCTTAATGATGGATACAGATACAGAGTAATAATTTTCCACAAAGAGAAAAAGAAGAAAAATCTGCAACTGCAGTTAAAAGGGAACAGATAGGACCAATGCATTTCCTACTGCACCAATTACAAAACATTTTGAACTTGGCATCGTAAACCTTGGAAGTCGAGTGCCTTCTAGTCTGAGTGATGCACTGGGCAATCTTGCTCGAAAAATGGTCCTGGTGGATAGATTGTTTAATATGAGCCAGGCGTGAAGGTGGTAAATCTGCAGAATGTTGTGCACGAGGGATCTCTGTGCTGCGACAGCAGATCTCTACTGGTAATTCCCTGGAGTCCACAAACAACAGGTTGAGGGGATCACTAAACCACAATCGCTATGGCCCCATGGAACTACTAGGATGAGCCGTGACTTGGATGTCCTGATTCTGTGAAGAACCTGAGGGATTATTCTGAAAGACGGGAAGGCTCAGACGTACGATCAATTCCACCTCAGACTGAAGTCGTCCACTGCCCATGCCATCTCATCAAGCACTGTACTCCGTCTGGCTCCAGGTGAGCACCCCAGCCTGAATCTGAGGCATCAGTGTAAAGGAAAGAGTGAGATTACGGAGTGTGAACTGGAAATTCAGTCAGAAATCTGTCCTGATTTTCCCAACAACTCTTACGGTGATAATATTTGGATCCTAAGAGGATCCTACTGGACAGGGGGTCCTTGTGAGGTTTCCAGTTTGCTAGAAACAAGAACTGAAGCCTTCCAAAGGGAACAAACTCTACTGCTACATTCTGACTCCCCAGGAAAGAGAGGTGGAGACCAGCAGCTAACGAAATCTTCTCTCGTCACTCTTGCTATGAGAAGCAAGTATTTGTGAGATTTTGTAGGGAAGAACATGGAGTTCCATTGAGGAGTGAGAAAATTCATCCCCACGTAAACAAAAGTATGAGAAGGGATCAGATCTGACTTCTCATAATTGGGGATTAGGCCTGGATGCGTCAATGTCACCCAACAGAGGGAAATATCCTTCAGAAGGGCATGTCTGAGGATGTTGTACATCAACCAGACATCGAAGTACTGGAGAAAGGTGACCCAAAAAAAAAAAATTAAATGAGATGCTATTACACCCATCACCCTGATGAAGGCTCTGGGTGTGGAAGCTAGAAAGGAAGAGCTCAAAAGCAAAAAATCTCCTGTCCCAGAACAATCTGCAGGAATTTCCTGTGGCCTGAGAAGGTGGAAATGTGAAGATAGGCATCCTGGAGATCAATGGAGACCACCCAGTCATTTAGCCTGATGGCATTCCTGATTCGATCACTGGTGGTCAATGTCCATTGCTCAGTGTTCGGTGCCCAGCATTCAGAGACATAAAACAGGAGATCAGTACTAATCACAATACATGGCAATTGGCGCCAGTGCTCGGTACCTGGTGCCTGGTGACCAGTGACAGACCTTCTATGAATGTCACTTAACACATTTCCCGGTGACCGGCACTCTGTGACTGGTGCCTCGTGACCAGTGCCTCGTGACCAGTGACATACCCTCACTCACTATCAGTTTGAAGCTGCATATGCACCATTTTCATTTAGGACCAACTTATACATCATAAGGAGTCTTTAAGTGAAAACTCTATGTTGATATGACAATCTGTTCAGTAAGGGAAAGACTTTTCAAGACGGCTGCTATTGTGGACTTACTGGATGTCTGATCAGTGCAATTTGCATTAGGGACCAACTAGACATGATAAGTCTTTTAGTGAAAACCATATGCTGAAGCAACCATCCGTTCAATTGGAGCAGTGATAACAAGATTTTCTAAATGACAGCTATGTTAGCCACATTGGATGTCAGATCAGCACAATTGTCAATCAGGACCAACTTGACGTTATAACAAGTCTTTTAGTGAAAACCTAGTTTCAATGTGACCATCTGATCAGGAAAGGTAGTGATAACAAGATTTTCCAGATGGCAGCCATGTCAGAAGTTACACTGGCCCCATGTTCATTTAGGACCAACTAGACATTGTAAGGAGTCTTTTATTGAAAACTCTATGTTGATATGACCATCCATTCAGTAGTAGAAACATGATTTTCATGATGGCTACCATAGAGGCAATATTGAAAGTCAGATCTGTGCAATTTTCATTTGTGGACAACTAGACATCATAAGAAAACCTCTTTCAGAAAGAGAAGCGATAACAATATTTTCTATATGAAGAACACATTGGAAATTGCATTACCACCATTTTCATTTAGGACAAACTAGATACCATAAAGAGTCTTTTAGTGAAATTTTCATGTTGATATTACCATCCATCCAGTACTAGAAACAAGATTTTCAAGATGGAGACCATGGTGGCCATATTGGACCTCATAACGTTGATTTCTAGAGCCAAGGTGTGTTTACCTGAGAACAGTTGATGTGTCTTTTCCCAAACCATGTGCACACAAATTTCAAATTTCCAGAGCAAAAAAACACGACAGGAATTGGATGAATTCATCTGTTAACCGTGGCTGCTCAGGAATAGATGATGTTGCTCTACCAAGTTTGATCAAAACCAGGTCAGATATATGATCTTAAGAGCAGTATCAAGGTCTGACAATCTGATGCAAGATCATCTCATTAATATGCCTTGATCTCACTCATTTTCAAACTCATGTCAGCTCTTGATTATATAAGCCTATATCCCAAGTTTGATCAAAACTGGATCAGAAAATTGCTTCCAGAGTGCTAACAATCTCAGCCAATCAGTTTCAGGATTATCTCATTAATCTGCATGGATCTCACTCATTATCCAATTTGTCTGAGATCTTGATGATATAAGCCAATATTCCAAGTTTGATCAAAACTGGATCAGAAATAAGATCTTCAGAGTGGCAACAAGCTCAACAATCAGATGCAATTTTACCTCATTAATATATGTGAATCTCACTCATTATCCAACTCATCTGAGGCCTTGTTTATATAAGACCATATTTCAAGTTGAATCAAAATCAAAATCAGATCAGAAATATGGCTTCCATTTTGGTAACAAGTTCAGTCAATCTGATGGCAAGATCACCTCATTAATATGTGTGAATCCTGCTCATAACTAAAATATTACCTCAAGAGGTACCAAGCAATTGTTGATGGACAGACAGATCATGGATGGATGACAGAAAGATGGAGGTCACAGGGCCACACCATAAGCTAACTTGGCCTTATGGTCAGGTGAGCTAACATTGACTTTAATCTAGGATATTGGTTGATGTATGTGCAAACAGACAAGAGAACACATACATGGATGCCACAGTGAATGATATGTCAAGCTTCCACCAAGATTGGGCTTGACAAAATTGAACTATTCTCAAGCTGGTCGAATGACTAAACATATTGAATAATTTTACGCCATAGCAATAATAGCAACAGCTACAAGCAATACCACTACCAGTACAGCAACAACAACAACTACAACAATACTACACTACTACAATTATTATTATTATTATTATTATTATAGACAGATAAACTAGGACTATTAGCCATGGGTGCATCATAAAGGGCCCCGCTTGCTACAATTTGATCAGTAGGGCCTTAAAAAGATAAACTTAGTGGAAACATATCAGGGTGTATCCATAAATTATAGACCATAATTCTACAAAATGATCATGTAAAATGCTAGCAATCAAACTCATGCAAGAGTTCAAAAGTTGTAAGTGCACAAAAAATTTGATTCAACTGAAATCCGGGATGATCTTGGTAAAAAAAAATGGGCCAGCACTCTACTAATTAATGACATTGTAACCTCAAAGTTAATCCAACACCAAGTAAATATAAACCTGCACAACATATTCAGCTGAAATAGGTCAAGTTATGCTGCAGAAACAACTGTTAAGGAGGATAAACAATCAAGGGCCATAACTCCTGCAAAAGATGGTGTGGAATGCTGGAAATCAAATCACTGCAGACTTCATCAATATAAATCTGCTTACCAAAATCAATCTGAAATCCAACTATCCTGGTAATGTTAAACCAATTTAGAAGAATAGGAAATTAGGAGGAAAAAACTCCTATACGCTGGAAATCAAATTCATTTAAGGTGTCATCAATATAAACTGCATACTATATTTGCTTGAAATCCATCAAGTAAAGTTATGCTGTGGAAACTCAAATTAAGAAGAAAGGCAATTAGGGACCATAACTCCAATAAATGAATTGAGGAATAATGAAAATAAAGTCTGTTCAACATCGCATCAATATAAAGCTGCATGCCCAATGTGGTTGAAATCAAACAATTGTTAGTAAATTTATGCTACAAAAACCAAAGTTAGGAGGCTGGGCAATCAGGGGCCATAACTCCTGTAAATGATTCCATGGAATATTGGAAATCAAAATCTCACTAATGTAAAGTAGAAATCCAACATTCTATTGTACAGTTATGTTGTGGAAACCACAGTTAGGAGGATGAGCAATCAGGGCCATAACTCCTGTAGATGATGCCATGGAACACCGGAAATCAAATCCTTTCAAGCATCATCAGCATAAATCTATCTCTATACCCCAATATGTCAAAATATATTTTGGGAGACAGAAGAATTTTCAAAGATTTCATACACAGTTCATATTTACAGTAAACTGGGAACTTGTTTAATCCGGATCAACTTCATTATAGGCAGTTTAGCTTCTGGTGACATGTGGATGTGGATGGTGACATGTGGATAGGTAAAACAAAAATATGAGTCAGCATGTATTTTTCTGTGTATCCTTTTCACTAAAGAATTCCAAAAGAAAAAGGCACATCTTAGCCAGAAATCCGATAATTATACAAAGTTTCAGAGGGATATATCATTAACAGTTTTGGATTTTTACTCCAAAACTTAAATAGAATATGATGGATAGATGGATGTATGGAAAAAACCTTAATGATATTGAAACTGACAATTTATCAATAGCTAAAGGCACATTTGCATTACTAGACTGATACTACATATGCATGTATGTATGTATGTATGTATGTATGTATGTATGTATGTATGTATGTATGTATGTATGTATGTATGTATGTATGTATGTATGTATGTATGTATGTATGTATGTATGTATATATGTATGTATGTATGTATGTATGTATGTATGTATGTATGTATGTATGTATGTACATATATATACATGCCAAGTGAATGGTTGTGACGAAATTGTGTACTAAAAATACCCTTGTATAATATATGAATGAAAATGTACATGGTTTTCGTTGCCACATACAGCGTTACCCTGGAGTGTTTTATAGTTTAAGCCTTAGCTATTTCAAAATACTGAGTTCTGTTTACCCACTGTTGCACGTACAAAGTGCTGATGGTGAGAAACCCGATTACCTCAAGTTCTCTGACCATGGATTTCACCATAACCAGGGTATGTATAGCCCAAAATTTTCTCTGTATAGTTACAATACAGATGAGTTTTGTCAGGAAGCTGTCCACTTTACGAAAGCAATCTTCAGCTGTAGAGGCATGTGAAAATGAAACTGTATTCTCTCTTGCTATCTGTTCTATGTGATAGAATTGTTATATATTTTGGATGTTTCAGATTTATTCTAAATTTTACAGAGTCAGACCTATGTGACATAACACCATGTTATTGGATAGAATATAGTCTGTTTCAAGTTAGCCATTTTTATAACTGAACAGACAAGTTGAATTAAATTATATGTTGCATGCATTCAATAATAAGTAGTTTTCAAGTTCTTATAAGCCAGTGTGATTATTCTCGCCAGAGACAGATCCATATAATCTCACACAGTCTATCTTGTGAAATAATCTAATGCATAATGAAGTCAATTCATGTGCATGTATGAATAATGTATAACATTGTATTCGTACTTAACTGTGAATCGTGTATTACATGGCTCAGTCATTACATTTTTAGCTGTTCAAGGGGAATCATCCAACTCTGAGGTTTTGTGTAACCTAGATGATGTGGTCAATAGTGACATTGGTTTGAAGGATGGGTCTGGTCTACTCAGTGCGAGGGGCCAAAGATTCTGGACCAACGGGTCTGTGGGATAAGGAGGCTCTCAAGGAATCCTTTGGCAGGCCAGAAGGAGCGGACCACGCAAGGTCATTACACAGAAGCTGTGGAATCGGAAATGTTTTGTGATCGTCAACTGGGCGGCCACGAGATAAATAACATCATACATTCCACTTTTGAAAATCTAATTAAATATCTCTATATGTGTGAAAATCAAATTCAATAACACTACATGTGTGAAAATCAATCACACACCCATCATACTTGTTGATGAACCATATATCAATCATACATCCATCATACTAACTATTAACTGACAAAAGATTTAGCCTAAAAATATAAAAAAATTGGTCAGAAACATATGGGACAATGCTTGTGGAATCAATAAGCGCTGTAACTTGAGGTCAAGGTTGTTTTCTTACATCACTCATTTTTGTGAAAATACGAGAAAAAGTAGCAAAGAAAAAAAATACACAACCAATACACGACATTATTACAAGTATTTGAACAAATATTAAAACCATACATTTTCAATCCTATCTTGAGATTGTTGTAACAAAGCTAGAAAGTGAGTGGTCATATGAAAAAAATCCTTGTTTCTAAAAATTGATGCATATACTTTTAAAAACTTCACCAAAAAATGAGAGTCAAAAGATTCACATTTAATTTAGAATCAACTCCCTCAAAATGCAGTTGTAAAGTTCAGATTACTCATCAGTGACCTCTGTGGTTTGAATTGATGAAGACCATGATGTTGAAGACACATGTACATGTGCTCTTATGTGCTTGCTGTAGCCTAATATAGGGGCTCTTTCAAACTAGTTTATAAATGTTTTTGACTGCCATTTTCTAATGAAGCAACAAACAAACAAAATTATTTGTTTTTTAAGTGGCAGCTGCTTAAGTATTTTTACCTACTTGCAATTACAATACTGTAATATAGGTACTCCTGTCAGTTACAATTACTTACAATGTATAGTTTCTGCTATGCTTTTTTGAAGTCATAGGCCAAAATATATTGCATATTTCTCTCCATCTAAACATACATGCTTTCAAGTATGAATACACTGCATATGAGTATGACACATTCATACACTTACAAAATGTGTTTATAATATACATACAACATAGATAATTTTCTACTTGAAGATAAAGTATTGCTTAAAACGAATGTTAAATGCAAATATGCATAATGAGAACTACAGGACACAGTTCAAATAAGAGAACCAGAACACACACAATATATATATATATATACATATATATATATATATATATATATATATATATATATATATATATATATTGCATTTCTTGCTATGCTGCCAATTCTCCCTGTTCTGCTCTCACTTCTCCCTATTCTGTCCATAAGGAGAAGTCACTTGTCCCTAAAATTCAAGTCTAGCTTGACCCCTGAGATATCAGCCATCAGCTGCCACGAATTTAACCCAGATCATTTAATTGATCTTGAGAGTTGCCGTGCTATGCAAAAAAGATAGACAGTCCTATATGCTGTAAAGAAAACTCTTGAAATTAGTGTAAAAAACAATGACGGCAAAGCAGCACAGTTCTGTACAATGAAACAGTGAATAAATTAATCAGAATAATGGAGGGAGCGGCTTGTACTTGAAGACTTCGATAACCAGAATGCCATACATACATTTGTTAAGTCAAAGAACAGGAAAAAGTAAAGAAAGTAACTAATTTGAAAAACTAGTTTTCAGATGGTAGAGTGCAGTATGATCAGGGCTGAGCAAATCCCATAGCCCTATGTCCCAGACTATTAATTTTTCTTTTTTTTTTAAAAGTCAGGCAAGTGCTTATTTTGATGCCATAATCACTTTATCTGCCTTGATCTGGCCATTCATGCCCTCCAGGTGTAATGAATACTTGATTCTTGCTTGATTTGAATTAACGTCGCTTATCACCTTACGGCATTTGCGACAACTTAGGTTGTATGCTTTTGCATACTTATTGATTTATGCGGTTTACCACAAAATATTAATGCCTCCGTAAGCAAGCCACAGGAAGAAGGGCACCAAGAAGGCTGACACCCCGTCATCTGCCTAGAGGGAGGTAAGTCCACTGCACACACATCCATGAAGTCACTGAAGCCCCTTGAGAGTTCACAAGCTGAGCCAATCACATGCAAGAATGCTTCATTAATATGCACTTATGTCACTGATAATCAAATTCATTAAAGATCTCAGTAGAATACACTTATACACCAAGTTTGATCACAATCTGTTCAAAAATTAAGACTCTAGTGTTCACAAGCTCAAACACATGCAAGAATGCCTCATTAATATGCACATATGTCACTCAATCAAACTCATTCAAGATTTCAATTATATAAGTTTATGTACTAAGTTTGATCACAATCTGTTAAAAAAAGATGCCTCCTGAGTGTTCACAAGCTCAGCCAATCACATGTAAGAATGCATCATTAATATGCATAGATGTCACTCATAACTGAACTCATCTAAAACTTTAATAATATACGTTTATACAACAAGTTTGATCACAATCTGTTAAAAAATGAAGCCTCTACAGTGTTTACAGTTAAGTGTTGATGAACAGATGATATATGATGGATGACAGACACAGGACCAAACCTTCAGCTCACTTGGCCTTTGAGCCAGTGAGCTAAAAACTGGGAACCAGTTTATCTACAAACTGGCACTTTACAAGAGTCTGAAAAAACTTTACTCTGATACTTCTCAATATCACAAGTCTCTGACATCATTTGCGTAACTTTTTGGGATCTCTTGTGGGCAAAGTGGAATTCAACTTGCAAAACATTTGCGGGATAAACTTGCTCAATGGATGAAATTTTAGGAGTCACTTTGTCTTTTCTATGTCCAAGGGACAATTCTTTAATGCTGCACTGGCTAGCAATTTCTGAAAATGCTGGAATAGCTCAATCATGCTGCTTTGAAACCAACTTTAACCAAAGCATTATAAATAGAATGGAACTGACAATACCTTCTTTAGAAAGTCTTATTGCAGCATCCAGCAAAACTTCTAACTCTCCCTTAGGTTGAACAGGTACAACCCAACGTCGGCGATTGATCATTTCATCCAGCCTGGCTAACTCTGCCACAGGGAATTTTGGCTCTTGTTCTCTTTGCTGAGACAAGGAGTCCTGCAATGAATGAATGAATAATGAATAATGCTTGTATAAGTCAATATGATTCTCCATTAAACACATGTCAAATAAACTATAGACTATTTGCTGTCCCTAGACAGGACATGAACTTCAGTTTTCTCCATTCTTTTTATGTCCAGACAATTATGACCCAGCTCAATATTCAAGTTATTCTCGAACATGCTTCTATACAATTTTTCCAAAATGTTTATTAGGTATTGTTAACATTTTTTTCCCCTATACTTTAAAAGCAAACACTTTGGATGAATTACCACAGTGTTATTCAGTAGGTTTGACAGCACACTTTGGATGAATTACCACAGTGTTATTCAGTAGGTTTGACAGCACAATTACAAGATGTGATTGGTTGTCCACTCAAAGTTACTTATAACAAATTCTACCATAAATTTATCTTATTTCTTTGTTCAGTTTCATGACTTATGCAATGGTTCATGATTATTATATGTAACAGTTTGAGGAACTACAATCATGGTAACCTTGTGATATATATATATATATATATATATATATATATATATATATATATATATATATATATATATATATATATATTGTTTTTAGTTATAGATAAAAAATGTCTACTACTTTCATCTGCATCAGATTGGCTTAAATTATATAAAGAGATCCAAGCACAAGCATCATCCAATATAATGGACTTGCCAGCTGGAGATGAGAGTAGTACCATTTTTAGTTAGTTAGTTAGTTAGTTAGTTAGTTATTTAGTTAGTTAGTTAGTTAGTATACATAACCCAATGTCAACAGAACCATACACTCAGGAGAAGTAATAAATGATGAATACAAGATTTTCAGGAAAGTTGCTGTGACAGCAAGGTTGGAGGTCATGAGAATGATACATTTTCATTTAGGAAATACATATACTGCATATTATAGGCAGTATTGTATTGAAAACCTCATGCTGATGAACTATATCATGTCTTGAGGAGTAGCAACAATAAGATTTTCAAGATGGCTTCTGTCATGAATATGCTGGTAATAAGATCTGCACCATTTTTACTTAGGATACATATTTGTAAGACATGTGCTCATGAAAATCTAATGGGAAACAACCATCTGTTTAAAAGGAGTAGCAATGATAATGAGGTGCTGATGATAACAACACTGTCAACATAGCTGCAGCCACTGATATGCCGCACTTCTCACAAATGAACTGAATGTTTAATTTTCTGTGGTGGTTACCTGAGATTTTCTTTCAAACCAGGATATTTTTTTTTTCTTTTTTCTCAAGAAAAAGTTTTTTTCAATGAATATAATGGATATGATTGGTTCTTTTTTTCTAAAAATCTGAGCAAGAATATTTTTTTCAAGCCAGCTGAGGGCCAGAAACTTTTTTTCCAAAATATCCAGTGCCCCCACTCCCCCCGTCAAATTAAATGGTCCATCCCTAATGTGGGCTCGACAGAAATGAGTGGCGAGGAACAACATATTGATTAGTCTAAGCTAATGCCAGATATTAAGCTCACTGTACAAGGCGTTTTTACTCTTTAACAATGATCAAGGTATTGTAAAACAACAATTACCCAAGGAAAAGACACAAAGAACAACACATCATGTTTTCTTTAGCCACCATTCTTAGATCAAAACATGCTTAGACTCAAACTACTCCCCAAATGATGTCATAAATACCACCATTTGACCCCAGGGTCAGCCTTGTTTTGAAATATAATTTCTGTTATTTTAGCAATTAATTTTTTGCAAAAAAATCAATCAGTTTACTATGACGGCATTAAATCTTCTAGCTCAAGCATTAAATTGTCTTTTATATCTGGTACATTGGAAACAATTTTCAAAAGCAAAAGTTAAATCTAGAAAAAGCCCTTCTGCAAGTTTCAAGAAGATTTCCTCTTGTGATGGCAGTAAGGGGATGTAAACCACTGTAAGGTGTATGGCTTAGATTGTAGTTGTGGGGAGCACCGTTAAATTAGTGTCTAAATAGCATAAGAACATCCTGAAAAGGCAACTACTTTTTCATAATTCTATCCAAATACATTATTATGATAAATACATCTATATATTTTCATAATTCTATGCAAATACATTATTATGATAAATACATCTATATATTTTCATAATTCTATTCAAATACATTATTATGATAAATACATCTATATATTTTCATAATTCTATGCAAATACATTATTATGATAAATACATCTATGTATTTTCATAATTCTATTCAAATACATTATTATGATAAATACATCTATATGTTTTCATAATTCTGTGCAAATACATTATTATGATAAATACATCTATATATTTTGTGCTAAGTCTGCCTTCCTTCCTTTTTGATTTTCTTTTTACCTTTTAAATTTTGCAAAATAATGGGGACAATGTGAGGAGAGATAATTCAACATGAATGAGTTGCTCTGATAACTTACATGAGACATTCATATGCAATTCAAAAAAGAAAAAAAAAGAAATGAAAGAAAATCAAATGACGCATGAAATGAAATAAACTGAAAAAGTTAGTAAAATATAAAAATTGGTTTGAAAGCTCAGAAGAATTTAATTATGGCATGTGCTTCAATACATTTAAAATCAAGTAAACAGTACTTCTGAACTTATAACGAAAACTTAATTTAAACAATATAGAGACAGAAATTTGACTATAGCACTTAAAAATGTTATACACATACGAAGGGCAAGTTAGAATTAATAGACATCCAGAATTATGTCTGCTTTTATAACTCTGAAATTGGTCCATTTACGATCATGTTAGTGCTCCATTGTGCTCAAAAGCAAACTGGGGAACTGATATATCATACATTTTAAAATTCAGGCCCCTCCATCATAAAACTGTACTCAACAGTTTCTGTAACAGCTGTTACTCCCAATCTGGAATTTTTACTTGAAATGTGCAAATTACACATTTTGATTCATCAGAAAAGTTTCAATAAATGTTTGGAACCGATTAAGGTTTTATGTGGAGGCTGGTGCTGGTTAAATCATACATTTTGTATTTACTGATAAATGAAATTAGTAATTTGATGTGATATTTGGTGACCAAATTTGGTTTTCTGTTGAGTAAACATTTTCACTGGAAAGAAAATTTATGATTGGACAATGAGATGATTTTGCTGGACAGCCAGATTTAGCGGACCGGTTGTGCAGAGGGTAACCATGCTTTTTGAAAATGCCCTGTAGGATAACTGGGACAAGGAGGACAGAAATATATCCTAAACATACCCTACCTACCGCCCGCTTCTTGAGGTAGGGGAATTTTAAGTTATCCGGATATAATTTTCTAGGTGAGGAATAATTGGTAAGTAGGTCAAGGGAAGCTGCTATATTGCTACTTTCATTGATACCATGTGGATTCTTCATGTCACTATATTTTATTCTTCATGTCACTATATTTTATTCTTCATGTCACTATATTTTATGATATTTTGTGTGTTGTTACAACATACCAGTTTGAAAGAAGTTTTAACTTCAGAGGGCCAAAAGTGTCTCAACCACAGACATTATTTAATGTGCTCTGACTTTGCATGTTGCTTTACTAGATAAAGAAAAAATTATCATTTCACGAACTTAAATACACATCAGTCAATAATACGCATAGCATCTATTTGTGTGAACAATAATTTTTTTGCCAGTATGTTGCCAGATAGTCATAGTATCATGTTGTCAGTGTATCTACACAGTATTGTCATAATATTGCCATTGTGTGTTGCCAGATTGCTGCCAGCATGATTTTAATGCCTGGCCAGTGAGCAATTTTGTTGCCAGCTAAGCTGGCACTAGCTGGTAAGACACTAGCACTATCTGATAATAGTATTTAAATATTCTAAATACAAACTGTTACCAGTGTATTGCCAGAGTATTGCCAGCCAGATAAATTGTGTTGCCAGTTTCACATCAGACGATTGTATTGTATTGTAAGATTCTTTCCCAATAACAGTGCTTTTCAAAATCAAAAAAATTGATAAATAGTTCTTATATAGTCAGCACAGAAGAAAAAAAAAAGAAAATCATAATATAAAAGAACAATTTTACAAACATGTAATCAAGCCATGTTATTGTCAGATTCAGTAATAAACTGGCAAGAATGGGCATCACTCTAGTAATAACCTCAGGAAACTTGCAATTACCACCTCTGTTGTCAGATCTGGCATTTAACTGGGAAGAACCTTGCAACACTTTGGTGTCATTATGGCAATACTCCAGCAATACACTGGCATATCACACTGATATAACTATGACAGTAGTCTAGCGATATACTGGCATATCACACTGATATCACTATGACAGTAGTCTAGCAATACACTGGCATATCACACTGATATCACTATGACAGTAGTCTAGCAATATACTGGCATCAAACTGGCAACAACAATAAATTTCATAATGATTTATTATACTTGCCATAAACAATAATTGACCCATGAGAAAACTGGTAATTGTTTGCCCACCTATAGTCAATTTCTGGAAACATATATGATAACTGATGGTTTAGGTAAAGTTAAAACCAAAACCTTGTACCTTGGTCTGAGGAGAACTCATTATTATTATTATTATTATTATTATCAGAGTACTGATCTCAAGACACTCCCTTGTGACACTCCACTTCTTACTTCCTCCCATGATGACTCATTACCATTTACAAGTACTCTGTTTTCTTTTGGTAAGAAAATCTTCTTTCAACGCATGAAAATACCCGTCATTTTAAAAATTCCCTGATCTTTTTTTTGAGCATTAATGAGGTATTTGTCAAATGCAGTTTTGAATCAATCATGTTAACACCGTTGCCCATATTATAAGCTTCTGACCAGTCTTCCGTATATTTTAAAACCTGTGTCACACACAAGTAACCCTGTCTAGGAGTTTGATATACGTTTGGTGGTCTCTATGTGTTCCACAATATGATTTGCTATTATTTTGTATGCAAGTCTGCAGCATATTTGTGTTATGCTAACTGATCTATTATTTTCTGGTCTTGTTTTTGTTCCAATTTATAAATCCCAGTCACATCAGCAGATTTCAACACACTTTGTAGTTTTCCCTCTTCCATTGATTTATTAAATATAATTGATAATGGTGTTGCCCATGAGGCTGTACATTCCTTGATGATTGCTGGGTATATGTCATCTGGACCTTGAGCCTCTAATGCATTAATATTCTTCTTCATTAATTGCTATAGTCTTAAGTAAATCTTCAGCTAGCTTTTCAGTAAACATTTATTGGTTTTCTTCAGTGATCTTCATTTGTAAAAACACAAAAAGGTTGTTCAAAGTCTCCTCTTTTTCTTTATCATTCAGTATTACTTTTCTGCCAGGCTTATCAAAATTTCTAACTGTTATCCAAATTACTAACCATTATTTTCGTTTTAGTCTTTGAGCACACATACGTGTATTTTCAGAAAGAACTGCTACTGGTTTTGATTCTCAATGCAACATTTTTTTTTAAAAAATAGTTTGCTCTTGTTACCTCATATTTAACTGTGTTTTTTTATTCTTTATAACTGTTGGATGCTTGGAAGGACAATTTTCCGAGTATCAGCAATGTGTCTCATCCCTACAATCAATGTTTGAAAGCTTCCATACCCCTTTCTTGAAAACAAAAATTACTATATGAAATTTCTTGATCTCACTTATCCATGCCTGTACTGGCAATGCTGTTTGGTTATTAATACTACCTGATGCTTGCATGCTACATATATAACACCGGGAAGAACTCTGTTCAAATTTAAACACTTTAACGAACTGGCAATTCTGAAACATGGCACCTGCAAGACAATTCATCAACAAGAATACTTCAGAACTTACAAAATCTAAATGACAGAGAAATTTTGCCATGAGTGAAGACATAATGGGGAAGATGTTCAACAATTTTTTGTAATTTAATATATAACAACCAAACACCATTGTCAGTGTATACGACATTTCAAAATAAATGTATCAACACTGTTAAATGTCTTGCACTAACTTTGTGCATTTCAGTTTTTGAAATGTGAGACAGTAAAAAGAACTGGTTATTTCTATCAGTCTGTACTGTTGTATGCCATAGCTGTTAATCGTGCTTCAAATCTGATTATATCTTCAATCTGTTACCTCAATTTGCAATGCAGGATAAAACAAAATAACCAGGTTATCAGAATTTTCAATGTTAGTGAGGCAGTTTGAAGTGCTTTTATTATAGACAATGTCAGCTGCTTGAAAATGTAGGTCCCTAAGATAAAACCTTATTTTCTAAAATAAAACAAAGTGTTTACTTGTAAACCAGGATCCCCTCACCCACAGGAGCACATTTACATGGAGTACCTGACAATATACAGACAATATACAGAATACCTGACATTTACATGGAGTACCTGACATTTACACGGAGTACCTGACAATATACAGAGTACCTGACAATATACGGAGTACCTGACAATATACAGAGTACCTGACAATGTACAGAGTACCTGACAATATACAGTGTCCTACTTTTGGCATGGTTGAGTTACTCTGGAGATGTCTCTTACGTACCAGTTTTAATAAGTACAGGTGCAATAGGGTCAAGTAAAAAATTGGGTGCTTCAGGAATGAACTAATGAACAAATACACTGTACAAAAGGGAACAATGTTATACATGTACCCCATTCCAACTTCCTGGATGAGGAGGAAAAAAGTATCTGTACTTACTGACCCAGTCCCAAATCCAATATATACAGGAGTTGGGAAGGGGAACGAAACTTCATTTCACCTTAAATACTTGCATGGATATATGAAAAAAATGGCTTTTAAGTCACCTGACAGTATCAAAGGTGATGTGATATGCATAGATACTTTTATTGATGATAGTTGAGATGTGATCTGTGAATAAGGAGTGATGTTGACACGTTAGCTGGGACCAAGAGTACACTACTTCTTAAAGTCACTGATAGAAAGTAATGATGTTATGTGCTTTACTAAGCAGAGGGAGTTGTGATTATTTTATTATGTTCTTAAATTATGTACTGGTGTGACTGCATGCTACCTAATCATATTTAAATATAAATATGTTCAAATTCATTTCGTAAACTACTAAAATCTGGGTTGCTGAATATCACCCTGATTTGAAGTCATCCAGCTTTGTACTTCCTGGTCTGATCTTTCTGGGATGTGACATGCATATTCATGTGTGTAGATGTTTACAGTGTAGATACATAATTCACTTGGTCTTTGCTTTTTTTAAAAATATCTCTGAGCACTATCGTAAAACCGCCAAAGTTGTCAAGTGCCCTTCACAGTGTTGCACATTGCACACAGAACCTCAGGTTTCTGGCAGTTTTCAACTTCCATGGTGTCCAAACTTTTGACTCCTGTTAACTTCATGGGCATGCTTTCACCACCATTATTTATAAATAAAATAATTAATTGTCCATTTTAAGTTGTGTGTGCCCTCCAGAGTTTGGGACAGTGGGGCACAGTGTCCTTTGCCCAAGGGATCCTAGTTGCAACACTGCCTTTGTTAACTTTGCTCTTTGGTACATATTTTTCTATTCCAGGCCTATTCAACCCCTTTTCAATGACGAATATATTCCCATTTAAAGTTTTCAATGTCAGCTTTCACAATTTGACGGTCTCCTTTTAAATATTTGAATCACATTTCTCTACACCCAATCCAAGAAAAATGGTCCAACTAAGGTTTCATTCCACCACTGATGGTTTTTGTTTGCACAGAAAAAAGTGATAGAACATTTTGTCATAAATTAGCTTTTTAATGAAAGTTATGGAATTTATTAATATTTTTAAATATAATAAAATGTATACTTTATTTATCTTTTCTATATGCAGATGATTTAAAAGTTGCAAATATTGCATATTCTGCCTGTCGCATCAGCAACTACAGCCCTTCAGCTTTAAAAATGCATAGTTAAGTTGCAGAAATTATATGTCTGTTTGATGTTTTTGCGATTTAATACCATCTTGGAATCTCATAAATGCCCTACATATTCACTATGTAAGTGTTTTGAATTTTTTGTTTCCGTTTTATTTTTGTCACTCAGTAGCCTATAACATCCATAACATTTTTTCTGTTGGTTGCTAAACAATTTCACCATAACTAATTAAGAACACAGAAAATGTTTATGGACTACATATTAATACTTACTAAGTAAAATCATGCCCTCTATCAAATTATTTTGATCGGATTTTTCCCAAAACATATTTAATTACTTGGCGTTAAGCTGTGATATTTACGAACATAACTACCATAACTTAATTTTCAAATAAAAATGGTCTATTCGTGGCATTTTCACATAGTTGTCCACATCAGAAAGCTAAAATTGTCAATACTTTATGAATTTTCTTCAAATGATTTGAAATTTATTGCTGATATTATAAAAAAATACAACTTGTATAATGTATAACATCAACAACTAGACAAAGAGCAATGTGTCCCTTTTTTCCATAGAAATTGTTTCCTGACATGTGTGGGTCATTTTTCGCATTTAAAGGCTGAATATGTCTATTTATCAGAAACTTCAAATAGTGTCCATTTTTCCAAACTTTAAAATTTAAACAATTTTGTTTTCCCAATTTGGACCATTTCCCTTGGATTGGGTGTCTAGATTTCCACTTAAATTAAACTGAAGGTCAAAATAAAGGTATCAGTCTTGTACTACCACCAATGTACTGAATGTATTACATGGGCAAGGGGTCAAATTCAATGGGGCAAAACAGTCACCTTGTGATGATTGGGCGGGGGTAGGAGAACTTTTTTCAATGTTACACATCTCCATCATAAGCCTTATGGACAGTGAAAATTTCTTGTGTAATGGGCCCTTGTCCTAATGAAAAATATTTCAAAATCATACAAATCTCCCAGTCGAGCATTTTTTCCAAGATGACAGTCCCAGGACACATTCCTGACCTAGAGTGGTCATTCGTAGTTTTCAGCTGGTATGTCCCTTCCTTAACGTGATCATTTTTGCGTGTGTGCAAAGAAGTGTCCGGTATTCTTGAGTTCAGTCAGTGGCCACCCTGTCCTAATCATAAAAAAATCCCCCCCCCCCCCAAATAATATTGCACAGGTAGGCCTACATCACTCACCAGACATCACACTCGCCAACAGACTAACTTTCACTTTGATAGAAGTCCATTTGACAATGACCTGATAATTATGGTTCAAAATTAATACATATCAGGAAGCAAACGCAATTAATGTTGCAAAGCTATTAAAAAGCCAAATATTACCTACCATTTCAAACTTTGTGCAAATTTAACCGACAATAGTATATACAAATACTAAACTCCAGCAATGACTGTAGCAACTGTAACTTAGCATGATCTATCAAATTTTCCATGCAGGCGTACTTATTGAGCCAGAGGAACATCGCTCCGCTATTTCCGTTTGGAGTCGACTTGACGGAAAAGGCCGATGATATTGACAAAACGTGTTATACCCCAAGACTAACCGGAACACCCTCGAAACTTGAATGGAACAAGAAATTTTTTTTTTTTTTTTAAAACGACAGGTGGCAGTGGATAGTTTCTTAACTTGGCCCCTGTACAATTTCTTAACTTAAATCTATGATGTGACTTTTTGAGCTATTATTGTTTAATAATTAAAGATATGGATATATTTGTCAATATTGGGCTTGTGTTGTTCTTCAAATTGATGTGAGGCACGTACACATCCCATAGTCAGTTCACATGTAGACAGTGAAATACCAATAGTCGGCTAGGAAGCAGAGCTAGCCACCCACAGCAGTAAACATGTCGATTCAAAGCAAGACAAGAATATCTCAAAAACGGCTTGGATGGCAACTATTTTGAATTGTGTAGTATCAGTTAATGAGGCACAGTCATGTGTAAATTGGAGTTTGAGACACAGATAAAGGTTGACAGCTTTAAAGCTAGTAAGACATAAGGTCAGTCTAATTAGAGTCCAATTAGGTACAGAATGCTTGTGATGTACATTATTTATTTTATACTCTCCCACCTTTATGTTCACTTGATGTTCGGTCTTCATTTAGTTAGTAGCATTGTCTGTATATAATAAAAGTAGTGTAGAGAATATCTTGTGTTTGTCCCTACATACTCACACAACATGGTGTCAGATGTGGGCTTTGCCTAAGACACAGTGGATTATCAGCATTTCTTGGATATAACCGAACTGAGAATCATTTTCACAAAAGGAACGTTCCAGTTCAGATTTAATTTACCAAACAGTTTCCGGCAATGGCGACATTTTAGGTTCCAAGTCCAGAAAACTTTTAATTTTCTAACCCAGAGTCTTGGTCAAAGTGGATTCAGAGACTTGAGCGGTTTAGACTGGCTTCTGGATTAAATGACAAGGAAGAAGAAACGCAAGTGAACACTCTGATCTATACTATGGGGCCTCAGGCGGATGGCCTGTTTTATTCGGTTGGCTTAAGTGATGACGACAAAAAGAAATATGAAATTGTCAGAGAGAAATTCGAAGGGTATTTCATCACGAAAGAAATGTTATTTTCGAAAGAGCCAAATTTAACCAGCGACGACAAGAGGAAGGTGAATCCGTCGATACATTTGTTACGTCAGTAGTAAGGGAGATAGCGGATCTCAGCACACACACCCCTATCCTCCTTCCAATCCGTCGGCCCAGACCCTGCGGGTCCGTTCCTCCGGATTTTCAGTCGGCTAGAAGCGTGTGTGCTGAGATCACGCTATATCCCTTACTACTATAGACAGACATCTAAATCGTTATCATTGTTCATGAATAGCAAATTTCGTCCCCCCTACTATAAATGTTTAGATAAAACTTATACATAAATCTTATCTCTAAATGAAAATTATTTTAATGATCACCCTTTATAATCGTTTATATATAAATGTTTAGATAAAAATGATTATAAATTTTAATATTTTTTCAATGGTTTTCATACAATTTGAATACGTTTGATTGTCCAAACACACTTGATCTGTTAAATATGATGTTTTATGATATAAGTTATATAAAATCACGTCTTGAAATTTGAGTCTGATTATAAAATTACTGTTTTGGAGCCTATTTTCTGAAAAAACATCACTAGAATCAGCAGGATCGTTGGATAGTAAAAATTTAGTAACTAAGTTGGCTTCATCAGAATCATCGTTTATACTTGGTATTAACATATTAATTTGATCAACTGCATTTGATTTACCAGGAAGAATAACATTGAACGCATTTGATTTACCAGGAATAATAACATTGAAAAATAAGTTGTGGATGGTTTTGAACGTTTTTATTTTGATTATATTGCCGTGTTTTAACGTATAATAAATTTTAATGATTGTATCGTTCATGGTATTCATATCGTAATAGAATTTAGAATTTATGTAAAATATTGCATTATGTATGATATAACAGTCTTCAATGCCTCCATGATTTATAAAATATTTTACAATCGGACACTTTTTGCATATCATTTTATTCTTTACTATATATACTGTCATATTTTTTTCATATTTTGATATTCTGTTTGGGGCAATATCGACTAACATATTTTCTTTGGTTTGTAATTCATGGATTAGTTCAATAATGTCGTATTTTTTACCACATAAATAAGCTTGTAATTCTGTTAATATTTTTGAATAGATTGATGCGGCTAATTTACATGATGATCTTTTGTGTTCGAGTTGCGGTTCAAGACGTCGTAATCCAGCACTAACAAATATTCCAACACCGGATAATATTAGAAGTAGTGGATTAAGTGTACTACCTGCTGAAATAATTCCACTTGTTGTTATTAATAGTGGTGTATAAAATATTATTTTTATTAGTCGACTGTAATACTTGGCAGCTTGTTTAGAACAATACGCTTTTTTATGATAAGTATAAAAATATGATATTAGTTGATTGCGTTCCTCTTCTGGTATTGATGAAGAAATATGATTAAAGTCGATGATCTGTTTCATTATATTAATTCGTGTCGATTATTTTTAGGTTAACTTGTGATTTTTAATTTTACAGCGGCACCAGAAACCAGTGCATTAAAATCCGCATTACGTACATCTGTAAGTACTGTTCGGTATTTGTTAAACATATTAGATGTAGGACGTCGCAGTTGTTCTTCTTGTTTGTCTGTGTACTCTTTTGTTGATTTGTGGTCGAGTGTATTTGAAACTGTTGCAATATCATTTATTTCACCAATATCATGTTCATGTAAATCAATGAATTCGATAGCCGCTTTGATAAAGTCGATGTTAATATTACGCGGAATAAAGTATTGGCGAAGTATTACATATGCGGTTGCGAATCTTTCTTTTATGTTTGATTTATCGTTTTGCGATTGGTCGTCTTGATTAGAATATCCATCAATATGTCGATCACCAGCGTAAAATGTTATTTTAAATTCTTTTATTCCTGTTTTTTCGTTTATTTGTCTTAATGTAACTAGTCTTCCAATAAATTCGGGAACATAAACATAAAGATAATTAAAAATTCTAAAATCAATAATATTATTAATCTCTTCTATTGGTATCCATTGTTCACGCGGAATTTTGTAATGAGCAAACAAATATTTATTAATATCAGAAATTTTTGTCCATTCGTTTATTCTATGTATATCCCTTGTTCTTACTTTATGTCGAAATTGTTCAAAATTTGTATTATGAAAATCTAATGCAGCGTTAATATGTTCCTGATCCATGGTAACAGGATCTTCGTCAAAAATGTGCCAACGCTTCTTATAAATAAAAAGAGTAAAATACGCATCCTTAAATTTACTAAAATTATTATAATATTCAATTACATTTTCGAATTTTAAATTTACTGCCGCTTTTTCAATTAGGTCTTTAAACTTTTTATTTACAGGGTTATTGAGAAAATCCCTGTATTTATTAAATATACTAGACTTTTTATCCTCTATCATTTGTTCTTGTTCTCTTGTGAGGGTTAATTTACCTTCAAACTCAAATTTTTCTGGAACATGATGTATTTTGTTTACATCAATATTTTTATGTGATTCAATAAATTCAATAGCTGATTTTGCAGCGCCTGCTGGTATAGTGTCTAACAATAAGTATTGGTATAATATTGTATATGCTGCAGCAAATTCATCTGGTGTATTATCTTTAGACAACAACTCGTTCATCTTTAATTTTTCTTTTATTAGTTCACGTAAATTTGAATATAGTGGCTCGATTATAAAGGCGTCTAATAAACGGTTGTCATCTCCATTAATTATTATTTCATTATATATTTTTTGTTTTGGATTTGGATTCCAATTTATTTCATCTGATATTTCATCAAGTGCGTTTAGTTCATCATAAAAAGAAGTTCGTTCAGCTTCCGGTAATGCTTTTAATTTTTTTCTCAATTGTTTCTACGGTATCAAATGCAGTTGCTATATTATCACTGCTGTATTTATTTTTAAATCCTGACGTTTTTGATAATACTAGCATTAAGTAACTTGTAGCAAGTGCATGAGCATCATCCGGTTCGTTGTGGACTGCAACAATTGTTTCAGTGTCATTGTAATCTAACCCGAGTTCTCTGAACAATCGTCGTTTAGCAAAATTATTAAACGTTTTTTCGTTTCTTCACAAGGCCGTGGCGTTTTTTCTCAAAAATTTTATCTAAGCAATCTATTCTTTCTTTATGTTTTCCTGCTTCTCCTCCAGTAAATTTTCGTGTTTGTACTAATTTTGTCCGCATTATTGTAAATACATTATCGCGAGATAATTCTATGATTGTATCGTGAAGTAATTTTTCAATTTCACTCTCTAGTTTATCCATTTCAGCTTGAGTGCAAAATTTAACAAACATATCGTATTTGTCTAGTATTTCTTTCATTTGAGTTTTTCTCATAGCAATAACTGATTTTAAGTTTTCAATATTTGGAGTTTGTTCCTCTGGATTTTTTAATATATTTGATAGTTCACGAATAGCTGTTCGAATATTTTCTTGTTTTTGCGCTTCCGCTTTTTCTTGAGGTGTTTTATTAGGAATAGGCGCATTAAATTCAGGTTTATCCAATTGCGAGTGATCAAATTCGAATATTTTATTGTAAAACTCGCGGCATACTTCAACAATTTCAGGCATTGCGATTGTATTATATTATTACAATTATACAAAAATTTAGACGGTATCGTCCAATGAAAATATTTGAAACAGAGTAAGGCCAGGATTTGTTGGCTCGGCATTGACCACATACAATCTGAAATACGAATATTTAGTTGTATTAGATAAAGTAAATTCTTGAAGTGCGGCTCCGATGTACTTAACACCAGGCGCGGTTGTATATAATGTTGTATATCCAACATCATTGTTGGAGCCCTCGAGTCGTCAATTGTATATTCGTTCTCCGTTGCTGGCTCGTCCACGCAGTTGAAATTTCCATATAGCAACCGAAGATGGACATTGAATTTTGATCCAGAAGTTTGCTGACATGCCATTGGTCGCCCATTCGTTTGTATTTATTGCTGAATATAGATGATATGTAAATGCGTAGCAAGGATCGTACCCTGAATATGCTGACGATGATGTTACAATAAATCCGGTACGATTGTTGCTATTTCCAGCTAGCGGTGGAATATAACCGACGTTGTTTTTGACTCGAATAGTACCTACAACCTTAGAATCAACATACGCTTTGTTGGCGAGGTCATCTGTTGCCGTTGGCGCTGTTGTGCATTTGACAACACTTATTTGTCATTACGAGATTGCCAGTCATTGTGTCGCCGATTTTGTTGACCACTGTGCTTTTGAGGTTTATCAGCGATGAATATGGAACAGCATCACCGGGGTTGGTTGGTACTGGTACATTTGTTATAGCTACATTGTTCATGTTTAACGGTCCAGTCATTGTACTTCCGGTTCTAAGAACAGCATTATCGTTCATATACTTGACATTGACCGCGTTATCAAGTGCCCATGATAAGTATGTGTTGAGTCCGTTTAGAACATATCCACCCATGTTGAGTGAGCCAATCATTGTTGTTCCAGTTCGCGGGACGTATTCGGCGAGTTTTGTGGTGACTTGCGCATAAGATGTCGCATCAGAGGTGTTTCCAGGTGGAAAAGTTGTTGGCAATCCAGTTATTTTAGCGCCATTAACCATTGTTATTGTTCCGGCAATCATATCTCCGGCGCGACCAACATATTGTGATGTAATATCATCTACGACTGTTTTGTTCACTAGGTCAATGGCAGTTGTTGGAATTGCCGACGATGTTATTTTGTTTGATCCCATGCTTAATGTACCCATCATTATGTCGCCGGTGCGTTTGAGAAATATCGTTGATGAGTCTACATATAATTTGTTGACGAGATCAGTGTCGTTGATTGGAACATACGTCGATGATATTTTGTTTGATCCCATTATTAGCGCGCCTATCATTGTGCTGCCATAGCGATTGACGTATGTTGATGCAACTGTGTCCACATATAATTTGTTGACGATATCCGAGGGATTTACTGGAACATACGATGAAGTTATTTTATTGGCGCTCATATCTAAGACTCCGGTCATTGTATCGCCGGATTTATTGACTTTTCTGTCGTTGGTCGTTAACATCTGGATTAGACTTACCGCTTGAGTATTATCGGGATTAAGTACGGGATAATCGGTTTCCAAACCAATTACTCTTGAATTTCTCATTATTAGGTTGCCAGTCATTGTATCTCCGGATTTCTTTACTAATCCGGATACATCTGCTGCTGCAACAGCTTTTGCGGTCGATGGAGAATCCGATGTTGTTTTTATTACTGTACCGAATTTACTGTAATAAGACATTGTTATTATAAGATTTTGCATAAAATATAAACGCGATTTTGTATAAAATTTGATTTTGTATAAAATTAATTATATATACGTTTATTATATAAATAAATATAAAAAATGTCAATTATAAATTACGATGATCCATCGCGAAATACAAAAACAAAGCATAAGAATGAGTTGCCAGATACACATTATTTGATTGTTGGACGAACTGGATCGGGTAAAACAAATCTACTAATGAATTTAATAACGGATAAAAAATTAAAATATGATCGCGTGTATATTTACACAATTAATTCACAACAACAAAAATATGATCTACTACAGCAATTTAATGATCAGGTTCTAAGACCAATATTGGGTCAGGATATTATTACATTTCATTCTCCCGATGATGTTATTCCCATTGCTGAACTCGATGATGAGGAAAATAAGATTGTGGTATTTGATGATATACCTTTAACAACCAAGGATACTAAACCCGTGGAATCCTATTTCGCATTGTCGCGTAACAAACGTTGCAATTCTATTTATCTCGCGCAAAGTTATTTTACTGTTCCAAAGACGATAAGACGCAACACAGGCTGTTTTATTTTATTTGGTGGCCTTGATAATAATGACATAGGTAGAATCGCCAATGTTTTTATGGTGGAGCTGTTGACAAACGACAATTTATTCAGATGTATCGTCATTCCACAGGTGGTAGATACGATTTCTTTTTGTTTGACAAGTACGCGCTTGATCCTGCGAAAATGTTTCGAAAAAATCTCGATGAGTTTTTATAGCTGATCAATCGCTGATCAATCATAGATTGATTGTTGATTGACGTTGATTCTCAACGCGATTTTTATAAAAATTGATTATATAAATGATTTTGTATAAAATCCAATTATAATCAATTAATAATGGAACGATACTATTTGCAAAAGGTATATAGTATTGGTTATCGATTAAATATTTTAAGAAAATTGTCCGCGGCTAAGTATAAAAATCAGAGATTGTTTCAGTTTACGAGACAAAAAGAACAAGAGGATCAGGAATCACTGCTACGGTTTTTAAAGCCAGTGCGTAAGTTCTTTACTGGTACTGTTAAAGATGATAAAGGTAAAGAACAGGATGCTGATCTTGCTACAGCGATTTCTGCGGGATTTAAGCCAACTGAACAAGCACTTGCTGAGATACAGCGGCTACTAACTCCGGCACAAAAATCTGATGGATCCAAGAGCACACCTAGCAGTTTTGGATTAAGTATTATTCCACATGACGTTGATGGTAATGGAGATGATGGTGGTGGTGGCGATGATGGTGGTGATCATGGTGGTGATGATGGTGGAGATGATGGCGGTGACGATCAATTTAAATCGACCGTTGATATAGATCAATTGGATCAGAATGAGCGTGAAAGGAAAATGTTATATGAGAAATGGCTACAAAAACAACGTGAAGAAGAACAGAGTGAATTGGAACAATGGATGCAAGAACAACGTGAACAAGAAAAACTCGATAAAAAAGAACTGGAACAATGGGTACAAGAACAACGCGAAAAAGAACAATTGAAACGACAACAGGAAGAAGAACAGACTAAAGAACAATGGGAACAAGGACAACGTGAAGAAGAACAAGAACACCTTGAAGAAGAACAAAAACAACTCAAAGAACAACAATGGCGGCAACAACTGGATCAATGGATAGAAGAACAAGAACAGGATCAAGAACAATTGGAACAAAAACAATTGGAACAAGAACAAGAATCACCGGAATTAGAGGCACCACCACTATCTCAACGATTAGATCAACTGGGACAGCAATTAGAGCAGGCGATGAACATGGATGATACAGTTAAATCGTTGCCAGTGGTATCGTCACCAGTGGCATCGCCACCACCATTGACAACGCAGGAAGAAACACTACAAATACTACCACAACTAACACTACCAATATCAAAACTAGAACTACAACCGCAACAAGTACAACTAACACCATCATTGATTTCAACCGCAATGGAATTACCACTACAACTCCAATCACCGGATTTAAAGATGACAGTGAAGGAGGACCAAACACTAACACAACAATCATCAATACAACAATCACCATTACAAAACAATGGGATCAACTGCAGCGAGAGAAAGACCAGCTGAAGCGCGACCAACAACAATTGGAACAGCAGCGATTGGAACAATTGGAAATAGTAAAACGTGAACAAGAACAATTGGAAAAACTAAAACGTGTGCAAGAACAAATACAACGTGAAAAGGAACGATGGGAAAAAGACTATCGTGAAAAAGAACAATTGGAAAAAGATCAACAATTGGAACAAGAACGATTGGAACAAGAACAACAATTGGAACAAGAACAGCGTGATAAACTCAAGGAAAAGAGAGAGTTAGAATGGGCTGCTTGGGAAGCAGAACAAGCGCGATTGGACCAAGAACGGCGATTGGAACGAGAACAATTGGAACGAGAACAATTGGAACAAGAACAATCTGAATTATTAAGTGCAGCCATCAAACGACAACAGCGAGATGAATATCAACAGGCTTTAAAACAAAAACTAAAAGAAGACCATCAACAGTTCATGCACAGTTTGCCACCGTTACCAGCGATACGACCACCAACGCCACGAATTACATACCAAGCAGTTCCAGAGCTTGAAATACTGGAGTCGGCCCGTGTAGTTAAGCAACCGTTTGAGTACTCATCTGTTCAATATCAATCAGCGGCAGCACCAGCACCATCGCGATTGGAACAAGAACAATTGGAACAAAAACAATTGGAACAAGAACGATCACGACAAGAGCTATTGGGACGACCACCACCAACGACACAACAACCAACGACACAATATCTATTACCACGGCCTACATACTGGGCAGTGCCAGATCCTGAAATACCATCACGACAAGAGCTATTGGGACGACCACCACCAACGACACAACAACCAACGACACAATATCTATTACCACAACCTACATACTGGGCAGTGTCAGATCCTGAAATACCAGAGTCGGCCCGTGTAGTTAGACCAGAGTTTATGTACTCCACTGCTCGATTAGTGGAATCACCACCATCACCAGTTGCAGCACCAGCGCCACCAGTGGCACAACCGCGATTGGAACGAGAACGATTGAACCAAGAAAAATTGGAACAAGAACGATTACGACGAGAGCGATTGGTACTACCAACACAGGAGGAACGTATAGAGCGTAACAAAGATAGAGCTTTAAACTTGATGAAAGAAGAACAAAAACGAGAACAAACAGCGGCAGTGGTACAACCACCACCAGTGGTAATGGTCCAACTACCACCACAACCAGTTGCAGCACAAACGCCACCAGTGGCACAAGCGCGATTGAAACAAGAAAAATTGGAACAAGAACGATTACGACGAGAGCGATCGGAGGTACGCACAAAGCGTAACAAAGATAGAGCTTTAAAGTTGATGAAAGAAGAACGAGAACAACCACCACAAATGGTACAACTACTACCAGTGGTACAACCACCACAAGTGGTAATGGTCCAACTGCCACCATCACCAGTTGCAGCACCAACGCCACCAAAACAGCGATTACGACGAGAGCGATTGGTACTACCAACACCGGAGGTACGCACAAAGCGTAACAAAGATAGAGCTTTAAAGTTGATGAAAGAAGAACAAGAACGAGAACAAACAGCGACAGTGGTACAACCACCAGTGGCAATGGTTCAACTACCACCACAACCAGTTGCAGCACTAGCGCCATCAGAACAGCGATTGAAACAAGTGAAAAAACGTGAGAAGGATGAATGGGAAATAGAACAAGAGCTATTGGAAGAAGGTCAATTGTACCAAAAACAGTTATTGGAAAAAGAACGATTGAAAAAGGAAAAAAGTGACAGGAAACAATTTAAAAAAAAAGTGACAGGAAACAATGGGAAGTAGAACAAGCGCGATTGTCACCAGAACAGCGATTGGAAAATCGAGACCGAATTAAACTTTATATGGAACAAGTGAAAAAAAGTGAGAAGGAAGAATGGGAAGCAGAACAAGCGCGATTGGAACAAAAACATCAATTGGAAAAAGATCAATTGGAACAAAAACATCGATTGGAAAAGGAACAAAGTGACAGGAAACAATTGGAAAAAGATCAATTGGAACAAAAACAGCGATTGGAAAAAGAACAATTGGAAAAGGAACAAAGTGACAGAAAACAATGGGGAAAAAAAACAATTAACATTAACAAAGAGTGACAAAAAGCGATTGCAACAAATGAAACTTATAGAAGATGAATCAAAACGTTACCAAGAACAGCGTGACAAAGAGCAATTGGAACAACTAAAACGTAACAAAGAACATATAGAACGTAACAAAGATCGATCTAAACAACTAAAAAAACGTGAACCACCAGTTGCAACACCAACGCCACCAAAACAGCGATTGGACAAAAAACAATTGAAACAAAAACGATTGGAACAAAAACAACAATTGGAAAAACAACGACTGAAAAAACAACGACTGGAAAAAGGAAGGGCGCAAGTGGAACAAATGCAACGAGAAATAGAAGAATCGGGGCAGGATGAACGTGCAGAAGAACAAAATTACCAACTCGAAGATGAACGACGTGAATCAAAACTTACATTTGATGCAATGCTGAAACAGGGTGAAAAAGAACGACTATCAGAACAACTTGAAAAAGAGGAACTTGAACGAATTAAACAAGAACGATTGAAACGAAAACAACCATCAGCATCAGTGGCAGCGTTTCTACCACCATCACCAATGACAGCATCGGCAGTAAAAAGGTGGCGGCGATTGTATTGGCCTATGGAAAGAGCGCATCAACGTATAAAAGAAGAATATGAGCCATCTATTGAAGAACAGCGGGCAAAAGAGCGATTGGAACAAGAGCATCGACTGAAACGGGAGCGATTGGCACGGGAGCGATTTGAACGGGAGCTATTGGAACGACCGGTAACAGCGGAAGTAGAAAGGTGGCTGCGATTGGATTGGCCTATGGAAAGAGCGCATCAACGTATAAAAGAAGAATATGAGCCATCTATTGACGAACAGCGTGATAAAGAGCGATTGGAACAAGAGCATCGACTGGAACGGGAGCGATTGGCACGGGAGCGATTTGAACGGGAGCTATCGGAACTACCGTCAACAGCGGCAGTGGCACGGCCTGTTTTATTTTAGACAGATCGACTTAATATTAGAAATCCTGAATATTATGCACGCGTTAATTTTTCTGAGTATCATCACGATGATCTTGCTAGAGTGCGAGCTGAAGCAATTCAGGATTTACAAACAATAAACGCGGTAAGGGATCTAGCCAATCCAAATGCACGTATTGATTATATTTTCAGGCAAATTGAAAATATTCTTAATCGTATTAATTATGAGGAACAAAATCGCACCAATCGTCAAATGATAGGACAACTACCAGCCAGACGTTATTAACGTATTTGTCATTAATCAACAATCAATCGCGTTTATTGTATAAATGTTTATTGTATAAATGTTTATTGTATAAACGTATACATAAATGGAATGTAACAAATTTATTAAGATCGGTCGTGGATTATCAATCGGTCAACAACCGATCGGCGATGGTAATGAACGATATTATTTAGAAAAAGTTCATAGTAGCGGGGATCGAATAAAACTGCTAAAAAAACTTGCCGAAGCCAAGCAAAAAAATCAACGATTGTTTCAGACGGTACGATGGAACGAAAAATATGAACAGGAATCACTGCTTCGATTGTTGAAGCCAATTCAAAAAACTTTTATTGGTACGTTTAAAGACGAACACGGTCAGGAACAGGTTGCGGACATAATGACAGCGATTTCTCGAGGATTTATGCCAACTCAAGAAACACTTACTCAAATACAAACATTATTGACTCCAGTTTCTGGCAAACCAGTTGTTGGTCAACCAGTTGTTGGTCAACCAGTTGTTGGTCAATCAGTTGCTGGTCAACCAGTTGCTGGTCAGACCGACGATGACCAACCGGATGATGGGCCATCTGATGACACATATACTGGAGTAATAACCGCAGATGATGGACGTTTTGAAATAACACCACAGGCTGAGGCTGGATTTAGAAGATCGGCGGAACATGTACCACCGGATGAGCGTCAGGGTCGTTTAGATTACTTAGCTGGTGAAAACAGAAGAAGTGGAAGATATATAAAAAACATTATAAGGATTTACAATCAACGGCAGCTCATAGATTCAATTTAAGAAAACGACAAGTATTTAAAGAAACGTTCAAAGAAATGGCGGTAAAGGAATCTGAACAACGGCAACGACGAGACGCAGATGAATTTACAGCGTCTATGATTGGCATTAGTCCCGATCAACTGCAGCAATGGTATTTACCGCCTCCGGATCAATCAGCGTCGACGACGTTGACATCGTCAACGCAGACAGGGTCTACGCAGACCGGATCAGGCATTAAAATTTTTTAAAATGCTCGTGATATCATAAATCGATTAACAGTACTTACAGCGTCAAAGAACGCCGGTAATTGATAATGAAATCGTTGAAATACTGGATTATCTCAGGGGCAGCAAGCACATTACTGCAGCCGAGTACAAAAAGTTTGTAAAAAAGTTTGTAGGTCGACGATGATCAATGCGTTTATTATATATTTGATTTTATGTAAAATCGCGTTTATGCAAAATAGCGTTTATGCAAAATCAAATATATAATCAATTTTTATTAAAATCAAATATAATAATTGCAATAATGGCTGCAGTAACACTATTACTTGATTCAACTGCAACATCGCAGAACAGCGCAAATTTCAGAGTATCTTATTTTCCAGCAATTGAACTTGCCGCAGACACCGATTATGAGCTAGGATTAATATCTGCGACAATGTGGCATTCGTTTTATAACGTTAAAAAGAACGTTAACGATCGATTAGATATTATTGTCGGCGGCGTTACCAGAACAATTACAATACCACCGGGCGCCTACAACATCAGCGACATCAACGACGTTATTAAATCAGAGATCGTCAAACTCGGATTTAACAGCGACGATTTTAACATTGAACCAAATTACAATACAATGCGCTCGGCGTTACATCTGAAAAACAATTTTCGTGTTGACTTTACTTCGCAAAACACAATTGGCGCAATGTTAGGTTTTGAACGACAGATATATGGTTCTCTAACCAATTCTGATGTAACAATAAGCGGTGAATTTCCAATAAACATATCCGATGTTAATACTATTTTAATCAATTGCTCGATCGTTTACGGGTCCCATACAGCCAGGGGCAGTCGTGGTCAAAGAATTTATTCATTTAGTCCAGAGGCTCCTCCGGGAACATTATTGGTGGTGTCGCCGAAGCAGGTCATTTATTATCCGCTTAACGTCAGCGACAGAATCGCTGATATTACAATGTCAATCACAGACCAATCAGGGCGACAATTATATTTTAATAATGAACAGGTGACGTACTACTTGCATTTACGCAAATCCACCTAAGAAATTTACGTAGATTCATCCACGGAAATTCGAGAATTTCTTAATGCAATTATTGTATAATCGCGATTATATATATAAAATGCGGAGACGCAAAATTATGAACAAAAAAATCGTTGGAGTGTTTCTCGGAGGAATATTTTCAAAGATGGTCAGCACAAAACCAGGACTATCATTTAGAGTATCTCCGGTCCCAATTCACGCAACAAAAAAAATCGGAGGAAACATATTATTTGATTGGCTCGGTCGTCTAGCCGGTAAGGCACCAGGTCTTGCTGTTAAAGCAGCGCCAATTGCGTTTGAGGCCGCAAAGTCGTTTGCCACTGGCGCATTATCTGCGGCTGGAACAGCGGTTGGACAAAAGATTGCCGATAAAATTCGAGGGCAACCGCCAGCTCCACCATTAAACACGCTTACATCGGCAGAATCAATGCCAACGCAAAAACAAATCAATCAGGTAATAAAGAACATAGCGCCAACTCCTGAAATAGAACGTGCTATGAAAAAAACTGTTAAAGAATTTAGTCAACAATCCGAGCGACCGGTCATACATAATCAAGTCTTTTATTAGCCTGTTTTTATATACGCGATTTTGTATAAAATCCGATTATATACATAAACGCGATTATATACATAAACGCGATTATTATATAATCGATTATTATATAATCGCTATTAATAAACAAAATGTCTATTAGATCCTATCTTAATATTAATGACGTTTATGACGTAGATAATTCTGCGACAGAATTAGAGTACATTGAATATCAAGAAGACAGTCCAAATACTGCTGATAAAACAGGAAATCTAATTTTAAGGACACGTGACGAAGACCTCTATCTGTTACCTCACAAAGGATACATTGAAGTCCGCGGACGTTTAAGAGACGCAAACGTAGCAGCAGCGCTTGTAGATTTTGTAGGTGATGAAACCATCTCGCTGGTAAACAATGGATGGGCTTTGTTTAAGGAAGCGAAATACATAATCAACGATCATGAAATTGAATATATAAGACATCTACCAATTGCTAGCACAATAATGAACATCGTAAGTTTTTCCGATGATTATTCGCGATCAATTGCAACAAATATGCTATGGATAAGAGACACCAGTACTGGAGCCGCTGTTCCACACGAGTTCAGAACAGAGAACGGTGTCGGTGCTGGAGCTGCTGGAGCTGACGTACCCATCGCTAATAACAACAACATTCTTGTTCCAGCAGCTATTGCTGCTACTGCAGCCGGTGTTAATGCTGCAATTCGTCAAACAGTAGAAAATCTAAGACAAAAACATTACAATTAAGGCTATGCAAAAAGACGAGCGATATGTGATGGTAGTCGACTAGTGACAATACTTCTTCCATTGAGTTCAGTCTTTGGTTTTTGCAAGGACGTTACTTCCGTGGTTAGAAGTATGAGACATCGAATCGAATTAACAACAAATGACCCAGCAAAAACTATACACAAACACCCTGGAACTCATGATGGTCGATTTGTTATCAATTACGTATCGTTATGGATGCCAAAGGTTACGCCATCAACTCTCGTATCGTTGGATCTCGAACAGGCGTTGACATCCTACACGCGCAGATTGTATTTCTAACAATGGCGAACATATGATTTTCCTATGCCAGCGGGCAACCCAGCGGTACATGGAGAATAGATACGGTGCCATCGGAACGATTGCCACGTCACATATTTGTGGTATTTCAATCAAACGACCGAATGAACGATCAAAATCAAAATAATATGATTTTCGATCATATGTTTGTTGAACGAATACTTGTAAGAATGGCTTCGAGACAATATCCAGAACGCGCTCTAGAATGTAATTTTGGGACAAACAACAGAAACGTTTCTCGCGCGTACTTAACGTTAATGGAGGCCATGCAAAAGTACCACGACACCTCAGATGGATCTCAAATATCCCTTGACGAATTCGCGAGATTATATCCAATATTTCATTTTGATCTTACAACACATTCTGAGCGATTAGTTGGCACCCCAGCGGATATTGAAATTCAATGGAACCTCAACAACACTTTATACACTCTTGGAAGAACAGCTGCAGATATTAATGGGGGTAAAGTATTTGGTGGTGTTGCTACAGCAGGTGGATATGGTGGTGGAGCTTATACGGTTTACGCGTTAATAACGTCGGACAGATACATTGTTCTTGATGCTCTTAATGGAAAAATGTCAATAAAAGTGTAATCGTTGTTAATATCATCGATTAATCGTAGATTAATTGCGCATTGTTAATAACAATGATTTGAAAATTCAAGAATTTTTGTATAATCAATTATTATTATGCCACGTAAAACAACTAAACGATCAACTCGATCGACAACACATCGGAGACGTAGATATACAACAGGCCGATCCGGCGGATCAATTGGTACTGCAATTACAGCTGCAGCCAGAACTTTATTACCAAAAATATTACCAGTGTTGGGAACATTAGGTGTTGCAGCGGCATCTGGAGCAATATCCGGAGCAGCAGAAAAAGCAACATCTGGAAGAGGAATTAGAAGTTTGCAGCGTCGTCTAAGAGTGCTTACACCATTTCGTACACGTGTACTTACACCTGTGCCATTTGTTTATGGGTCAGGTATTAGACGGTGTTGATCATTGATCGCAATCGATCAACAATCAGTCGTTGACTGATCAGCGATAATTATTAAATTTTTATATAATCACAATTATATACGATGATTAGAAGACCACGGCGCTCCATTGGCGGTATGAGACGAAGAGGCGGATTTATTGGTCCATTATTGGCGGGAATAGCGGGTTCCCTTCTGCCAAATTTACTGGGTATTGGGCGAGGTGTTAAAAAAAGACGAACTCGATCTGCTACAAGCAGATCACGAACAAAACGAACAAGAAGACCACGAAGAAATGGCCACGGAGTAACTCTACCGGGAACAAGAAGACCAGGATATTGACTGACGACGTTGCGCCATTAAGTAACTTTGAAATTGTAGATTATTTACAAAATATAAAAAACTTTAGTGGTGTGTTTAGCAAGGATCAACTCAATCAACTTCCAGTTGATCAGGTTGATCGCGGTCGAGGCCGCGGTCGTAAACGACTGCAATTGACAAAGTCAATCGTTATTAATATACAGGATTTTAATGATGGATCGGGAACACATTGGGTTGCATTACACGGCAACAATTACTTTGATTCATATGGTCTTCCACCTGGTGATGCTATTAAAAAATATTTTAAAAGCGGTCCAATAAATTACTCGTCAAAGCAAATTCAACCCGCTGGAACAAACACATGCGGCTATTATTGTATTTTATTCATACGATGGATGAACTCGAGAAAATCATTTGTTGATTTTATTCTGCAATTTGATCCAACCCCGACGTTAAACAATGATAAAATTTGTATGAAAATGTTCCGTCGTCGTTATCAATAATAACGTTAAATGTGTTGTTAATAACGATTTTTATAAACATTGTTAATATCAAAATTTCTATAAACATTGTTAATATCAACGTTTATATAATAAACGTCAATTTAAAAATTCAAGAATTTTTATATAATCGCAATAAAATAATGTTGATTTACTGCCTCAAGTGTAAAGCTAAAACAGAAAGCAATAATGAAAAAACAACAATAACAAAAAATAACAGAAAAATGATAAAAGGTATATGCGAAATATGTGGTGGAAAAAAGAGTACCTTTATTACCGCTGAAAAAGCTACTAATGGCACAGTCATCAATGATAAAGTAATTGGTAGCGGCAATAATATTTATCTAGTAGTCGATGATCTTAGCGACGATGATTATGATTTTTATAAGTAATCGTTGATTTTATCAACGATTTTATAAAATAAAATTGATTATTAACAATGCGATTATAATATAAAATCGATAATATAATCGCAACATGAACTGCAAATGCAAAGTTAATGGCGCACCATCACAGAAATGTATTTGTGTGGAAGGTAATGTAGTTCACGCCTACTGCAAACAATGTAAAAGAAATAAAATTATTGGCGGAGCAATTGACATACACAAATGGATTGGAAAATTGCCGCGACCAGAGGGTGGTTGGGTCTTACCCGGGCATAAATATACTGGACCGTTTAATCCATTAGAAAATCAACTCGATGAAAATGATCAACCACTGCCAGGGCAAGAACCTTATAATCAAGTTGACGCTACAGCTATGCGGCACGATATATGTTATCGCGATAACGTTGCCAATGGTAAGGCAGACAAACATATGTGTGACAAAAAAATGTTGGACGAACTCCGAGAAATAAAACCGGAAAATATGAGAGAACGAATTGACAAACTATTCGTGCGAGGAGTAATCGGAGCAAAATATAAACTTGGACTCGGACAAGGCCAATCAACATATCTCAGTAAACTTGCCACTGAGCTCCACAAACCAAAAAAAAAAAATTCAACGGCGGCGTGTTGTCGTAAACGCCGTAGACGATACATGGGCAGTTGATCTCGCTGATATGTCTGCGCTGGCCGACGACAACGACGGCAGTAGATTTTTATTAACCGCGGTGGACATTCAGAGTCGTTTCGCTTTTATCACACCAATAAAAAATAAAATGGGAGCAACGATAACATCAGCGTTCAGTAAAATTATCGCGGATAGTGCGCGGCAACCAAATAAAATATGGACCGATCACGGCGTGGAGTTTTACAACAAACAATTCGAAGGCTGGTTAAAACAACATAATATCACAAAATATACGACCGGCAATGAGGGTAAAAGCGTAATTGTCGAACGATTCAATCGAACCATCAAAGAAAAATTGTACAAGTGGATGACCGCTAATGATACACGCAATCACCTACCACAAATCGTAGCCGAGTATAATAATACAACGCATAAATCCATTGGAATGACTCCTACTGAAGCACTGGTCAATCCAATACTAGCAGGTGAAAATCTGTATCGAAAACACAAATTTAATGTCGGCGATCGAGTTAGAATTTCACTATCGAAAAAACAATTTGAAAAAGGTTTCACACCAAATTGGAGTGAGGAAGTATTCGTGATCAGCGAGATATTAACAACAATTCCCACCACATACAAATTGCAAGACCAAAATAAAGAGCCAATCACAGGAAGTTTTTACGAACAAGAACTACAACGCACAGATCAGGATATTTTTATAATTGAAAAAGTAATAAAACAACGCGGTAATAAATCACTTGTTAAATGGCGAGGATACGGTGATTCTTTTAATAGTTGGATACCAACACAATCAATTACAAATTGATGATCAACCAAACCAACGCATCTCACGGCAAATTCTAATATAATTATTTAAAATGTATTTACACTTGACAGGTGTTCGTCAATATCCAGTAATTCAAAAATCTTAACAAAAATATAATCAAATTTAATATTCTTTTTACGTCCTGGAATGCGAACATTTAAAAAAAATTTTAATCTTCGCTGGAATTCTTCTCGTTCTTTTGGTGTAAAATTAAATTTAATCGTTTTTTTAATAACGTGATATTTCGCGTTGTAACAACTTTTCTTTCTAAAATTATTATATGGTCTATGATCAACAACTGATACAGCATCATACTCATCGACGGCTTCTCCAGGCTCTGGATAATATGGTGGAACATTATCGCTGATGATATTAACAACGTTGATGTTAATGGTAGAGTCTGTAGTTGGTGCACATTTATGATTAATCGGCAATTGTTGATCAACAGTACTAATTAATAATTTTAATCTCGATAACATTATATAATATACACAATTTTTATCTAAACAATTATTATATAATCGATGGCAATTAGATATCACTCGCGAGGTTTTATCGAAAATATATCCAATTTGGAGCGGGCAATAAAATATTGTTTCTCAAACAATAATACTCTAGGGAGTGTTGCAATCCGAATAAACAAAGTAAGTGAGGAAATTGGAGCAGAAAAAAATAATGTTTTACTGACACCAGAAGAACTTAAGACGTTT
This sequence comes from Margaritifera margaritifera, assembly GCA_029931535.1. Classification (NCBI taxonomy): domain Eukaryota; kingdom Metazoa; phylum Mollusca; class Bivalvia; order Unionida; family Margaritiferidae; genus Margaritifera; species Margaritifera margaritifera. The sequence goes on from JAQPZY010001474.1 coordinate 244,724, forward strand.
AATGAGTTTGGAAGTGTAATCGTCGATTGGAATGTTGAAGTAATAATGTCGTACGTGCACAATTGTATATCAAAGAACGAGTTGATTCGAATACTTAAAACTTAATTCACATATTTAAACTTAATTTTGAGTTTCAATTTCTTAGAAAAAGCTGATCGGTAAGTGCCATCGGCAGCCTTTTGTATAGATGCATTAACAATATTAAAATGTTTACTTGCAGCATACGTTGAGTCAAACTCTTGTTGTTCTCCGGTTTCCGAATCAGTTGATGTTACGGGACGAGCTTTATTATTACTACTACCACAACCTCGCATTAGATTTTCGCTTTGAGTAACGAGATCTAAATTTTCGAGCCGGTTGTCCGTTTTAATCCTATTAATATGGTCTATGACTAACTTTGACTGAATAACATCATTGAAAACTTCGTACACAAATCGATGGGATAGCATGATTTTATGTGGATGATTTAGAACATCAACCCGTAAATAACCATGGCAGTTCATACAACCGACTACCTTTTTTGTTCTCACATGCCTGATCATTCCTTGATCGTTGGCTTCATAATTTTTATATACTGGATGTTTTTGATATTCATCCTGTAGTCCAATGTTGTCCACGTTATTATCCATAACTGAACCATTAACATAATAAACTCGTTGCCCCTCTGGAATTTCCCCAACAAAGCAAGTGTAAATAAAGTCTTTCACAAACATCTCTGTTTCTTCACAGACAATTTTATAGCCGGCGGGTGTTGTAATAATTTCCATATAAATTTCATCATCGCAAGAAACTGAACCCAACATTGTTCCATAAAATCCATCAAGTTCAGGATGCGCACAGGGTGTATTGAGTTCGTCATACTCGGGAATTCTAAAATTTTGCATTGTGTATAATATCACGTAATAATTATTTCTCTAATTGATTGTTTTGTTTCCCGCGTCATTTATCATATTATCATAATAAAATATCAATTAAAGAAACAATATATATATATATATATATATATATATATATATATATATATATATATATATATATATATAATAATGACGCGGAAATCAACACATGTTAAGCCTATTGCGTCAGCATTTGCGGGATTTGACAATTCGTGGCAAATTGATCTAGCGAGTAATACTGTGTCATTATCACCATCAGAATTATACAACATAATATCACCAACAATAATACAAGAAGGATCAAAACATTTGAGTATCAAATTTTTAGTGCAATACAAAGTAATATTCGAAAAAGCAACGGCAAGCGATCAATCAGCAAATAAAATTGAGGCTTATATTTCATCAAAATCCAAAATTGCTCTTCTTGGGTTAGACTTAAATAAAATAATAACTAAAATAATTTTCAATGAACTCGAGAATAAAATATCGGAATACGTTTCATTAGGTTCTGCTTGGACATTACAGCGAATACAATCCGTGCTTATTCACACTCATAAATTTAAACCATTGCGAGGAAAATCCTATATTGAGTTACCCGAAAGAACTAATAACAGTTGATGTGTAATAAATGTAAAAAACAGCGACAACAAATGTTTCCAATGGGCGATTCTATCAGCGCTTTACACACCTGACAGAAATCCAAACAGAGTATCGCAATACAAACAATATGAAAATTCATTAAATTTTACTGGAATTGAATTTCCAGTTGCCGAATCACAAATTCCAAAATTTGAAAAACTCAATGGAATCAGCATTAATGTGTTTGGTCTCGAAGAAACTGCCAACAAAATAAAATATTATCCTCGGCTGATAAGTAAAACAGCATCACAAAATACAATTAATTTACTCTATTATAAAGAACATTATTGCTATATTAAAAATTTTGATGGACTAGTTGCATCGCAGTACAACAAACACAAATCTAAAATATATTTTTGTTACAAATGTTTGCACGGATGCCAATCAGAGGATCCGCTCAGTAAACATCTCGAGTACTGTGTAGAAGTTCAAAAAGTAAAACTTCCAGAAAAAGGTAAAGAATCATTAAGTTTCAAAAACTATAACAAACAACTAAAAATACCGTACGTAATTTACGCGGACTTTGAATCATTACTCGTACCTATTGCAACAGCACCTAATGATCCTAAAATATCGTCGACGACAGAAATACAAAATCATGTCCCCTGTGGTGTTGCATATAAAGTAGTATGTACAAATCCAAATTTATCAAAAGATATTAAATTATATCGCGGCAATAATCCTGCGGAATGGCTATTATCAAACTTAATGGATGAAGCAAATAACATACGATTAATGTACAAACGACCTAAAAAAAATGATACCGCTAACACAGCAACAAGAAGAAGAATATAATATATCAAATATATGTCATATTTGCCAACAACAAATAATAAATAAGGATAAAGTAAGAGATCATTGCCACATTACCGGAGATTATCGTGGACCAGCACATGATAAATGTAATTTACATTTCAAATATCCTGATTTTATTCCAATAATATTCCATAATTTTCGCGGATATGATCCACATATAATCGTTGAGGCGTTTGACAATGTTAATCTCCGCGATAAAAAAATCAGTTGCATCGCAAATACTGATGAAAAGTATATGTCTGTCACAATAGGGCCTCTGCAATTCATTGATAGTTTACAGTTTAAGCCGGCATCATTAGATGTACTAGCAAAAGGATGTGGAAAATTTACTCACCTCGAACAGTATTTTAATGAGCAATATACTAAAAAACAAAGGAATTTATCCTTACGAGTATATGGATGATTGGAACAAATTCGATGAAACATGTCTGCCACCACAAGAAAAATTCGATTCCAAACTAAAAATGGAACAAATATCCGACGACGATTACGAACACGCGCAAAAAGTCTGGTCCACACTAAATTGTAAAACACTCGGCGACTATCACGATATTTATCTTAAAACTGATGTTCTATTACTAGCTGACATTTTCGAGGAATCTAGATCCACATGTTTAAACTACTACGAACTTGACCCCTTTTGGTATTACTCATCACCGGGATTATCATGGGACGCTGCATTAAAACTAACCAAAGTAAATCTAAAATTGTTGACAGATCCAACGATGTTTTACTTTATAGAAAAATCAATACGTGGCGGAATAAGTGTTATTACTAAAAAGCACGCAATCGCCAATAACAAATACTTAAAAGACTATGACGTAAGTAAGCCATCGAGTTATATCACATATTTAGATACAAATAATTTATATGGTTGGGCAATGTCACAGCCGATGCCTGTTGATGAATTTCGTTGGATAACAGGAGAACAATATCTAAACGAAACAAATAAAAAAATACCTGAAGATGTAGGATATTTTGTTGAAGTCGATTTAATGTATCCCAATCATCTACATAAATTACACAATGATTATCCCTTCTGCGCTGAACAACTTTTAATAACCGATGATATGATATCCCAAGAACAACGCGTTTTAAAAACAAAATATAATCTCAGTAAAAATGTTACGAATAAACTTATTCCAAACTTAATGAGCAAAACCAGATATGTTATTCATCATCGAGCGTTAAAACAAGCTGTAGATCATGGTATCATAATAACATATGTACATCGTGCACTAAAATTTAGGAAATCGTGCTGGCTCAAAGAGTATATTGACTTTAACACCAGTAAAAGAACAGTAGCAACAACTGAATCAGAAAAAGATTTCTTCAAGCTGATGAACAATTCAGTATTCGGCAAAACAATGGAAAATATAAGAAAGCGTCGAAACATAGAACTAATCAACGATCCAGTACGACGAGATAAAGTTCTAGCCGAAGACACATTTGTATCAATGAAAATTTTCAAAGAAAATCTAGTAGCAGTGCATAAACGTAAAACAGAACTAAAACTAAACAAACCAATCTACGTTGGATCTGCGATACTAGATATATCAAAAATATTAATATATTAATTTCATTACGATTATTTCAAACATAAATACCCAAACTCAGAATTATTATTTAGCGACACAGATTCTCTATGTTATCACGTTGAAGTTGAGGATTTATATCAGGATATCTACGACAACAAAGCGTTGTTTGATCTATCAGACTACCCTAATAACAGTCCGTTTAAGTGTGAGGAGAATAAAAAGGTAATCGGTAAATTTAAAGATGAAACTAACTTCACTCCGATCAAAGAATTCGTTGGATTAAGATCTAAAATGTACAGCATTAAAACCGATGATAATAAAACAAAGAAAAAAGCTAAAGGAATTGTAAAAACCGTAGTAAGTAAACATATATCATTCGATGATTATCTTAATGCGTTACAAGGTGAACATAATCATGTATCAATGACAACGATAAACTCAACCAAACATAATATTAAAACAAATATTATCAATAAAGCTGGACTATGTAATTTTGATGATAAAAGAATTTGCTATGATGGAATCAACACATTCGCATTTGGATACGATCACGATGATAACGAACCAGAGAATATCCTTGACATAATTTTCGGAGAATAATCATTTTTATCTAAACATTTATATATAAAGGTTGAAGTGGAAAAGAAATTTGCTTTGTTTTAGGAATAACTGCGTGAAGACGACACGATGTTTTTAAATCGTAAAGAAGTTCTTCAATAAAATATTTTACATCAACGTCCCAACCGTCAATTCTAGGATCGTCATCATAAAAAAAGATCCAGTTGGTATTATACTTTTTACTTCGAATAACTCTAGTATTACCCCTACAATTACCACAAATAGCTGAATGACTAACTCCAATAAATCTAGCAGCATGAGCAATAGTCGGTAATTTTCTTGCCCATTTTTCTGTAATGTTAAACCCGACAACAAGACGAGGCTCGCTATAATAAGACATTATATGTAATATTTTATTTCTAATTAAATTTTATCTATAAAAAACAAACAATAATAATTTTCATTTAGAGATAAGATTTATGTATAAGTTTTATCTAAACATTTATAGTAGGGGGAGCGAAATTTGCTATTCATGAACAATGATAACGATTTAGATGTCTCTCTATAGTAGTAAGGGATATAGCGCGATCTCAGCACACACGCTTCTAGCCGACTGAAAATCCGGAGGAACGGACCCGCAGGGTCTGGGCCGACGGATTGGAAGGAGGATAGGGGTGTGTGTGCTGAGATCCGCTATCTCCCTTACTACTACGTCATCACACCGTCAAGCAGAATACTGCAATTTTGGAGTTCTTAAAGATGAATTGATTCGAGACAGAATTGTTGTTGGATTGAGAGACACACATTTGGCAGAAAAACTCCAACTTGATAGCAAACTTAGCTTAGGGGACGTCCATTAATTATGTCAACAATTTTTAGGCAATTTTTTACCCCCCTCCCCCCCCCCTTGTCAACAACTGTCAAACTTTCAGTGACCCCCCTAATAAAATTATGTCAAAAATGTTTTAACCCCCCCCCCCCCCACAAACTAACAAGATTAATACCATATGTGGTTAATCTGTCTACAGTCTACAATCTACATTGAACAAAAACAAAATATGATGATGCAAGACTATGACTTCCTTGGCAAGAGCTCAACCGGTTTAGGATTAAACTGGTGGGCTGTTGACGGGCGAGCGAGTGTGTGCCATACCAACGCACCGACTAATTTCCTATTTTTTGATTTATTAAATTTATTATAAAAAATAACATTGTTGACGTCAATTTATCTTGAACTCCCCCCTCCCCCATGTCAACAATTGTCAAATTTCTTCAAACCCCCTCCCCCCCCCCCCTATTTTGTTGACATAATTAATGGACGACCCCTTAGAAAAAGCAATCAATTTATCTAGACAGAGTAAGACCGTGAAGAAACAGAAGCCTCTAATCCAGGGAGGGATACACGTAAATTCCCATTTGAATGCTGATGGAATAAAGTCAAAAAAGAAGGTACTATACCAAGTCAGTTCCAATACACAAAAGAGGAACAATGTTGCTTTAAATAAATACAGTTTCAGTCAACTATGGAGAAATGGCAAATTGAACTACAGTACTGAAAACATACGGAGATTTTACAGATGTGGGAAAAATCCTCATAGCAGAGACAAATGTAAGGCAAAAAAAGCAACATGCAATAAATGTTCAAAGATGGGACAGTTCGTATTGATGTGCAGAACTAAGAAAAATGTTTCGGAGGTAGAGAACCCCGATAACCCTGAATCTTATGGATTTCTTGGCAGGAATTGATTCTGGAGCGAAACCCTGGATAGCAAATGTCATAGTTCAGGAACAGGAATGTGCAATGAAAATTGACACAGTTGCAGATGTTACTGTAATTTCAGAGGATTTATACAGAAAACTGCAGAGAGTTAAACTCGCCAAAGCTGACAAAATCTTGTTTGGACCAGGACAGAAAAGGCTCAATGTCCTAGGAAAGTTAAGGTGTCACTTAAAAGTGAGCAACAGAAGTACAGTACAGGACGTATATGTAATCAAAGGTCTCAAGCAATCGCTGTTGGGAAGACCAGCAATAGAGGAGCTAGGAATCGTCATTAAGGTTGATGAGATCACCAATACAGACTATAAATACAGAAGAATGTACTCTAATGTATTCAGTGGATTGGGGAAAACTGAATGGGAGTACAAGATAAGACTCAAACCTGTTGCAGTTCCGTTTGCACTCAGTGTACCTAGGAAGGTGCCTATTCCGTTAATGGATAAAGTAAAATCGGAATTACAAAGAATGGAGAAGTTAGCCGTCATTTCTCGTGCATAGTCTTGATCGTGCTGAAATACTTGATCGACTACATGTAGGTCACCAAGGAATTTGAAAGTGCCGAGAGTTGGCCAAGTCATCAGTTTGGTGGATGGGACTGTCAAAACAGCTTGAAGCTAAGGTCAAAGGTTGTGAAACTTGCGCAATGCATAGTCTTGATCGTGCAGAGCCATTAATACCTTCCAGAATTCCGGGTAGGCCATGGCAAAAACTTGGTACTGATTTGTTTGAGTTAAAAGGTCAGCAATATTTGCTTGTTGTAGATTATTTTTCAAGGTTTATTGAGCTACAAAAGCTGTCTGCTGCAAGCTCTGGAGCTGTAATCAATCACTTCAAGTCTATTTTTGCTAGACATGGGATTCCTGAGATTCTTATATCAGATAATGGATCTCAATTTACTTCAGCTGCATTTGCAATCTTTGCAAAAACCTATGGGTTTGAGCATAAGACTAGTAGCCCAAGATACCCCCAGAGCAACGGGGAGGCAGAGCGATGTGTACAAACAATAAATAAGATGTTACAAAAATTAGAAGATCCCTATCTGGCTCTGTTATACTGGTTACAGCCCAGTTGTACTCTTAATGGGTCGTAAATTAAGGATGACCGTACCGAGCCCAAGCTCAAACCTAACTCCAGGTTGGCCATATTTAGAAAGGGTTCGAAATTTTGAGAATCATGCAAAGGAAAATCAGAAGAGACATTTTGATAGTCGTTTCCGCACGCGAAATGCCCATATTAGATCCAGGTGATAACGTTTTTGTTACAGATATGCAAAAGACAGGTGTGGTTCTGTCAAAGGCATCGTCTCCACGATCATACTTTGTGCATACCCCTGAGGGTGATCTGCGCAGAAACAGACGACATTTAATTCAGCTACCTTCAAGTAGGTCTACAAGAGTGCAGGAAAATAAAACCTTGCAACAGTTAAATGATGAAGCCAAGGATGGTTTGAACAACAACACTGAGAGCGGTGATGACTCTACAATAAGTAGACATGAAAAACAATCTGTGGAAAATATAAATAATTCTTCAGAAACACCAAAGACAAGTTCTAATCATAGTTATAGGACAAGATCAAATCGACTTGTTATTCCACCAAAAAGGCTGGACTTGTAAAGTGTATTGTATAAGCTAAAATGTTTGATTACATTTCTTTAGGACTGATAGAACTGTTCATATCAAGAATAGCACAGACAACTACATACATATAGTGCATTCAGATTTCTTCAGGTCACAGATTTATTGTTCTCAGAGGGGGAGATGTAGTATCAGTTAATGAGGCACAGTCATATGTAAATTGGAGTTTGAGACACAGATAAAGGTTGACAGCTTTAAAGCTAGTAAGACCTAGGGTCAGTCTAATTAGAGTCCAATTAGTAACAGAATGCTTGTGATGTACATCATTTATTTTATACTCTCCCACCTTTATGTTCACTTGGTGTTCGGCCTTCATTTAGTTAATAGCATTGTCTCTATATAATAAAAGTAGTGTAGAGAATATCTAGTGTTTGTTCCTACATACTCACACAACAAATTCCATCAAGCTATTTAGTACACAATGTTTTGCGGAATTATCACCTAGGGAAAGGGCTTGTGTTTGCACTGTGAGCATCACTTGGTGACAAAAATGACCTTCGGACGTGAAAAATGCAGGTATAAATTTGGGGTTGGGGTGCATAAACTTCATTTGCTATGAACTGCTATTGACTTGTCAGGTCAAGTGAATAATATTTTTATGCATTGTTTTAATATAGCTATTCAAAAATATGAACCTTTTTACCTCACTTGTGTATTTAAAAAAAAATTTATGATTTTTTATATTAGGCTAGTGGATGCAGCATTAAATTCGTGCATAAAAACTGTTCCTTGCACCCTTACGTCCCTTTAGATGTTTGACCCAAACTATCAATTGACCCGGAAGCAGAATATTTCCACCAGTCTGGCACTGCACGTTTTGACGTGCTTTATAAAGTATGTGGACTTTAGAAATACAGAGTACCATTGGCGCGAAAATCGTCAGCGTTCAGGCATCGTGGTGATCAGGTAGTTTCTTTTCTGTATATTGTTTCATTAGTATTGGGCATGACTTCTCCAAACATAAGTTCCGAGCTGTGTATCTGAACTTCGCTTGACGCCTAATTTGAAAGAAATATTTCGTAGCGGCAGCAGCATCCACAGGGGCTCGTATTGTTGCTTACAACAATACGAGCCCCTGTCGCAGCATCAAGTTAAGGCCTTGTGGGACAGCACGAAATACCCAGAACTTGCCCCAAACTACCCAAAACTAGTAAAATATAGCCCTAACTACTGTGATGATACCAAACTCTAGATGTCGAAACCAAAAAGTATGCTATATGTAAATCCTGTGATTAATAGCTAGATCATATGAAACAAGAACACTATATTGGTGTTGTGAAACTTGTAAAATCGTAATGCATGTCGACAGTATTTTATTAATTTGGAGCATTTTTTTTCTTCTGGCGCTGAGTGGTACTTGGGTAGAATCGCCGACCCACTGTATGCTACAGGCAAGGTTTCTCAATTACAAGTCAATTACGACTAGTTTCCCACAGGCAGAATTTCAACCATGTACAGGTCATTTGATGACAACAATAACAATGCAATATAGCGAACGTGCCAATTACACCTTTGCCATGTTAATTGTAACTGTCAAAACCGTATGTCAACCAAGGATTTAAGAACCAGGTAATAATAGATCAATCAACAGTTTTGTTAATTGACCGCATTGTTGTAGGCCGACGTAGATGATTAAAGGCAATTTCGTAGCACATTTTTCGGATGGGAACAATAAATAAAAAATTAAGCAAAATGTCTTCAATCCATTGAAAAGCCAAATCATTTCTAAACTTTGGACTAACAACAATGCCGAATCTCTGAATAACCGACTGAAGCAAGCGACTGAATGGAAACAATTTTGAATTCCGGAACTTACAGATTATCCACCGTTTTGAACACTCAAATCATAGACTTGAGACGATCTCTGTATGGGAGTGGGAACTATAAATTATTTGGCAAATCTGTGTCATTCTTGATGAATGAAAACACTTGGGACAAAAAGACTGCTGACGAGAAAAAACTTGTTTTCAAAAAATTTCTTAACGCCCATCTCCATCCAGAAATTACAAATGCCAATTTTGTTCTATCAACAAATGGAGCAAACAAGTAGTTGAAGAAACCGAAAGATTCTGCTGGTCGAAAACCAGGGCAACGCCAACGGCCGAAAGTTGAAAGGGCAACTAATATTAAACATTGATGACTAATACAGGTTTTGTTAAGAATGTGCCTACCTATGTAATTATGCGTTAGATATGTGTTGCATATGTTCATACATAAAAAAATATAAAAAATTGCATTTGCATGTTGTCTACTACTGTTGTATCGTCTTTTAATCTGCTGTTGTATTGTCTTTTATCTAATGTTGCATTCTCTTTTAATATGTTTTTACCATTGACAGTAATGTCTATATGTTTACTGTTACACTGTAAAAATGTACTATCTGTGTACCTGTCTGTTTAATTATGACATTATATTGTTATGTCGGTAAAATAGCTCGTACAGAGCTAGTGTTATATGTATTTTAATCAGACCACCGACGTTAAATAAAATTTCTTGTATCTTGTATCTAGATAAATACAGGGTTCCCGCGGGTCATGGAATCCTGGAAAAGTTTTGGAATTTAAAAAATAAATTTCAAGGGCCTTGAAAAGTAATTTCAATTTGTCAAAACCTTGCACAATTTTGGAAAAGTCATGGAATTTCTGACAATGGAGTTAAAGAAATTGATTACTTCAAATTTCATAGAGCACCGAGCACCAATTAAATAAAACACGATAAAATTACGATCGATAAATGGTTTCATTTCATATAACAAGAGTAAGTTCCCCTAACAGTAGATATCACGTGATTTCCGGTGTAGTTCGATTGGAAATTCAAATGGTCAGCTGCGCCGCTCTGAGTAATTACCACTTGACAATCTGTCCAAACGAAGTTAATTTCTTCCGAAAAAGTCTGTTATTTCTCTCTTGTTTTTCGGGTCTGTCGTAACATCTCATGCGACTTGGTCAGTCATTCCTTTAATAGCCTAAGTCTGCTAACTGCGTCCAATTCTCTCAGAAAGACTGCAAAAGTGAAACAAGAGACTCTGAAGGACCTTGAAAAGGAGATAGAGCAGAAAAAGTTTGCTTCTCACTAAATACAAGAAAGCAACTGGAAAGCGATGTGTTTTGTTAATATTGTAAATAGGAACACATACAAAGACTACATAGGATTGTTTCTTTTTTTTTTTTTTTGAATACAAAAAACATTGAACATTGGATTACGACATGAATTACTACATAAAGTCAAGGTGTGCAAGCCCAGGTAAATTTAAAATGTACATATTAAAAATATTTGTCGTTAACTTATTTGTTATTCTTCATTGATGTCGTTCTTTATATTAATTTACTTGACAATGCAAGATAGTGTGGTCCTTGAGTTTTGTGAAATTGCCCTGGAAAAGTTTTGAAAAAGTCATGGAATTTGTTTTTGTTAAATCTGCAGGAACCCTGTAAATAATATTTGAACTTTCTCCATCTTTTCCATTTTTATATACCGGTACTATACTATATCTAGAGGGCGAAACACCCAGGACGGCATGATTTTTTTAGGTCAAAATTTGGGTAATATCACTGTAGTTTGAGTTATATTTTAATAGTTTTGGGTAGTTTCGGGTATTTCGTGCTGCCGGGCCTGGTGGGGTAGAAGGTCCCAAATTTTGCTCACTTTTGGAACGCAAATTATCGATACACTAACCACACAGTATGCCTGGTTCTGTTTATAAACAAGCAATTTTTTATGGGAATGGTGTGCCCAACAAGACAAAAGTGATGACTTTAACAATCTTTTCTCAATATAAATATTTTGCTGAAATAAGAAACCGATATATATCATCCAACCTCCTTTTTTCGTTGCTATCCTTCAATCGTGCGCCATGTTTCTCGTGACCTAGCGCGCTTGTTTCGAGATAATGACGTCATCAATCGTGTCACCAGCGTTCTTCAAGAGTGACAGCAAGTATTTAATAAGTGAAATCAGACAAAATGAGATATAAACAGGTAATTTCATGTAATTAAAAATAATCAGAATGAAAATCTATATTTTCACTAATGCCTTATTTGTCGTCCAACATTTTGGCCTTGAATTTTGTATTATATGCTAAAGATAGGTCCGCTGATGACGTGTTGGCTTTGTTTACATATCTTGAACAGGAAAGCCCACTTTGGGAATTTATACAACGGCAAAGCCAATGTAAATGTTTGGTTTTAATCATGTGGGGTTCTTATACAACGTAAGATAAATTTAAACTGGAAATGTATATTCACAATGGACTTTTTCGTTTCAGTATTATTTCATAATAAACATATATTCTACATCAAAAGACATTGACTCTATTATAAAATGTGTATCCATTCACCAGTGTCTATTTTTAAATCTCTCTCTCTCTCTCTCTCTCTCTCTCTCTCTCTCTCTCTCTCTCTCTCTTTTGATTCATGTATTTATATGGTAAAGAACAAGCAAGCATTAATATAAGTGCACAAACTGCATATAAAATGAATGGAAAAAATTCTCATTTTTAAATTTTATCTTTTTTTATTTCAAAAACACGGAGATACTATAAGCTAATAATATCCATACCTTGGCCTAACTGGCACATTCTGGTCATGTGCCACGTGAATTTTTAGTCAGTGTCACGAACCATGGATGCACTTCCAGAAATAAGTAAATTTCCACATGCTTGGAAAAACAGTAATTCTGAACTAATGTACATGAATGTCAAAAATTTGTTAACGATTAAATGAAGTAGATATAATTGAACACTTTCTATGGTTATTTGAATAGATTCTCACAATATTATAACGAACGCGTTAAAATTCACGTTAAGGGCACAAAGTATGGTGGTTTGAGGATATATGTAAGAAATATCTTAAAATGTTAATACATACAAATTTAGAGAACAGATATTTAAATTATGCTCATTCCAAATAAAGTCGGAATAGTTATGTCTATTACCATTTCATCCCGTTTTGTTGTGCATGTCCAAGATATTGACCAGAATATCTCTAGCTGCAATTTCCTTTTGTATCCGATATACCACCAGAATTAACGATTTGTATTTGTACTGAATATGTTATATCTATTGTTAGACCTGAATTGGCGATTAAGTTCAGTGTAGTTCTGTTTTGGTACAGTTGCTCTATTGTGTCTGTATTTTAACTTTGTAACTGATTTAACTTTTTGTAAAGGGTACTATATTAATCAGAATTCTGTATTTAAAGGCATACAACCTAAGATTTTCATTCTTTTTGTTCTTACAAATGCTTGATATTATGAAAAGCAAAGTTAAAATAATGAGTAATTAAAAGTCATCTTTGTAAAACTGTCAGTTTAATTATTGAAAATGTAATGATTCTTCAAGCAATGTATATAGGGGATGCTAATTAATTATGCTGAAAACGGAATTTACCGTCATTCGCCGAAGTCACCAGTGTCACGTGACATGTATCAAGAAATATGGAAGTAGAGGTAAGTGTGTGATTTTCCTTTGTTGGAATTATTGCTTTATTCTTCTTATTTCTTTGTATGTTGTTACTATATCCTTCTCCTTAGTTCATTATAGCCACGTGCAATATATGTATTAATTGTAGATTTCTCATTGTATATAATAACTTACAAAAAAGCGATCAAAATAGTCAATATTATGGACTAGCATGATAAGGGGTTTCTTTAAGGGAAATTCTCAGAATTCCCATTCCATATGACTTTTCATGTTTTTAAGATTGTGTGTTACATTGCCAGTTAAAAATAACTAAAATGAAGATAATTCGTATCATTCTATACAGAGCCGCTTTTAAAAGATCTCGCTAAAGTTTCCTCTTCTGCTCTGAATAAGCTGATTGTCTTGTGAATTTGCACGTATAACTTTATTGTGTTAGGTATCCGATACTCCATGTGATTTTGCACATTCATGTTTTTAATCTGTAAATAATAATAACAATAATAATAATAAGTAGTAGTAGTGTTGTTGTTGTGGCCAAGCTCCATTCTAAATAAACTAAATATCCATTTCATGGCCACGATTGCTGATGTCAGTAAGAAACTTATGGCACATTGTTATGCGATAAATGCTATTTTCTTTTACTACTTTGCAGATTAAAAAAGGAAAAATTTAAGATTTTTTTTATCTTTCTTTGCATATATGCATTTCAGATAACGCTGCAAGTGAGTCAGTATCTCAGACATCATCACCTCATGACAGTACTGAGAGCAAAGAGTAGCAGCAAATAAGAGATGTTATGAGAAGAAGTCTAGTAGAAGTGGTAGAGGAAGAGAGTCAAGTAGAAGTGGTAGAGGAAGAGAGTCAAGTAGAAGAGGTAGAGGAAGAGAGTCAACTAGAAGTGGTAGAGGAAGAGAGTCAAGTAGAAGTGGTAGAGGAAGAGAGTCAAGTAGAAGAGGTAGAGGAAGAGAGTCAAGTAGAAGAGGTAGAGGAAGAGAGTCAAGTAGAGGAAGACTTATAAGGCAAAAGAGAGGAAGAGGAAATCAAGAACCATCATCACTTAGCAGGACAGAAGTGGTTACTACAGTTGAAACCAGAGATAATCAGTTGAAGGTAAACATAATTTTGTTACCTTTAAATTTGCTTTGTATTAAGACTTGTAAATTTATGCTTTATTTTTCTTGTCAGTTTATGCATAATGTTGAATTTATTTTTATAGGAATGCATAGCCAGTATGTCACAGGAAAGAAAAGATCAGTTGACTCGAATATGCCAGAAACACCCCAACATGGTGTTTGAAGTAATAAATAGCTCATCAACGGAGGAACAAGAATACCACCCAAGACCAGGCAGTGAATCTCCAAGTTGGTGCATATGCAGTAACTGCCATGAAATGCCAACTGCTGAAGAAAAACAATGCTGCCAACAAATTCCACCAAACTGCTATTCAAGGCTTCCTGTAAGTAATTTAGTTTGTAAATTGTCTGTCTTTCTACTTTTGATAAGTCTTGTGACTGCAATGTGTCTCACTTGCCCATCCAAATTTTGCTTGTTATTATTGCAGCAGTTTTAATGAACGGGGAAGCTGTTTGTAACACTTGTTTATCTTTACTTGTATTTGTTTCAATGCATAATACAAGAATCCATATTTTCCCACAGTACATTTAATGTTTGTATCTTTTTAGAATATTTCTTACTGACAGTTTTTCAATAATTTCTGCAGGACTTTGACCCAGTTGTTTTAGATGAAGTTGAGCTTCTTGTTGTGCAGAGGTATAGGCAGGATGTCCTGGCAGCAGAAGGAAGAAAATGATTTCAACAGGGGGAAAAGGCATGCTGTTTATAGACTGGCAACAGGCGTGTTATTCCAAGCTGTTGTGTATGGAGGATAAGGGACAAATACCCAGATAGTTTTGACCAGTACCATGGCTTTACTCAAGGAAGACTTGGATGATCTTTCTAGTGCTATGCTTGGTGAATTTCTATTATTAGACATACGTCTTACATTTTTCATTAATAATTGTACATAAAATACATTAGAGATGTAGTACCTGATTTCAGGTATTATTTTCTTAGCAGGATTCTTTTTCTGAGCAAGCCATGATTTTCTTTTAAGTTGTATAAAGCATGTTATTTTGTATTATTCCATGTTTATTTTGCATGAGTAAGTTTTGTGTAAACAGTTTATTAGCTACTAGTTCACTAAAGCATTATTATATTCATGGCCATGTCACCGTTTTAAATGTAACTGAGCAAATCATTTGTTGGTTTTAACACTGTAGAGAAAATTCAGTAAAAACACAGGATCAATGAACAGTTGACTACCGTATATACTCGCATATAAGCTAGGTCCAAATGCAAACAACATAGACCCTGATCTGCCGTTGCATACTGCGCTGGCAGATCAGGGTCTATGTTGTTCTACTGATTAGTCCCTACAAACTGCATAAACCCAGATCTGCCGGAAACATTATGCGACAGCAGATCTGGGTCTTTGCAGTTTGCAGTTGGTATTAGCTTATACGAAAGTATATAAGGTAGCCTTGTTTTGGTGGTGCGAAGGATGTATGGCCCAAATATATAGGGTGAAAATGATTGTATGAAATATTCTTGCATTTACACATGAACTCGGTAGCAGATCAGATAATTTACCATTGTATATAATATTCCCTTTTAATTAGGTTGGATGAGATATTTTATCATTTTATATAATATTCATTTGTAGTTGCAATAAAGTCACCAGTTGCAATTAGTGTCATTCTTCTCTTGGTCTACCCCATTAACAATTAGGCAACCTTGAGCCAGAATTACCTTTTCAGGTTGTTTTGTTTTCCGTCTAGGCAATTAGACTACCATGATTACCTGTTCATGCTGTTTTTTTCCAATTATAAGACGAGCGATAAGCAACTTGCACATTGGTCAGTTTGAAAAATGTTCATGTATTTTTGCCCATGCATTCAGCACTTTGTGAACAACATCAGAGATAGAGTGTTGGATGCATGGATTGTACTGAGGTTAGTACTATTATTTTCAGCATTTTTAATGTTGGTTTCTTTTATTATTATTTTTTTTGTTGACAATAGGTACATTTTTCTCATGTTAGATTCTTTATTTGCATTCAGCCATAAGCTGTTAAGTATGAAATGTATGATAGATTTAAATGGCTACTTTTGATAGTTTGCTGATATTTCTCAGTACAGAATAGCAACTTGTGGAGATGATGATCTAATGAACAAGATAGAATGCAAATATACATATTTTCCATTTTCATTTCGTTAATTTGTGATCTTAAAATCTATGACGTGTATTTCCACAGTACTGGAATAGTAGCAGGCAAAATGCCTTTGTTTTCCTATAGTTGATCACTCTTTCAATAGCCATGTCCATAAGTTGTAAGTGTACTTGCATGTTATATATATTAGATATATGGCAGTTATTTTAATTTCTTTGCATTCCCATATGCAAGTTTGTTGGTGATCTTTGAAATTGTTATTTCAATTGTGACCTTTGTCCCAATGAGAATGTATCTAGATTTATGTGATATGAATATATTTTAGGCATGTTTGATATATCACTTTGTTTTATGTACATTGTATATTTCTTGATGACATGTATACGATAAAGAATGAGCATATACAGTGAAACCCCGCTATAACGCGATATTTGGGGTCCATAAAATTCTATCGCGGAAAAAGCGGGGTCGCGTTATTGCTGGGTTTTACTATATTTTACTTTTTTCAGAGAACAACGTATACACGTCTAATGTATAGCATGAATAGGGTATCAACACCGTTTACTATCTGATATCGACCCGTCTTTGTTTTCCCACATGACAACCCTTTGATTGAGCCACGAGTTTGATACAGCTGTACTTGTTTAGTGCTAAGTGACAGAGAGTGGTTATTTGAACTCCCTGTGATCTTGCCGCCCAAGCTCAGTCTCTACATAAGCACCCACATATGACAATCTTTGATCTTGCCGCCCAAGCTCAGTCTCTACATAAGCACCCACATATGACAATCTTTGATCAACCACCGCATTGTCTGGTGCTTTGTTGTTTATGCAGTTAAAGAAGAAACATAAGTCGGCTATTGTTTGCGCAATGATTGTATACAGGATGAATTGAAGTCCAGCGCATGTGTTGGCGGCTTAAGTTTTTTGATGTTTATTAAATTGTGAGAATCTTTTATCAACCACCACATTGTCTGATGCTCGGTTGTGTATGCAGTTAAAGAAGAAAAACATGTCGGCTATTGTTTGAGCAATGATTGTATACATAATGAATTGAAGACAAACACAGAGAAGACTTACTGGCTTTACTCATGGATCAGTAATAAGTAACATTTCCGACAATGTTTATTTTGGCATAACATTTCAAGAAATTGGTGTAATTGTTAAATTTCAGAAGCCACGCCACTATCGAATTCATACGTGATCTCTTCCCCAAAATGATAATAAACTTTTATACACTATTTCTCGTACTTAAAAAAAAATTATTTTTTTCCATGTACGAGAAAAATACATGTACATGTATATAAAATTTCAGGAACCACGCCACAAATGTATTATACTCAAATTCATACGCGATCTCTTCCCCAAAATGATACTGTAATATACACATTTTATACACTATTTCTCGTACTTTGCACACAAAAAAAAATGTTCATATGCAAATGAATATATGCAATTTTGGGAGCCACACCACGATCGCGTTATATCCGAATTCGCGTTATAGCGGGGTTTCACTGTATTCCAATGCATGTTGTTCAGCTTTGAGTACACTTAATAGCCTATCAATCGGCCTACTCTTATCTTGTTCAACCGTTCTGTCTATGTGTCTCTCTGTTTGTACTTTCCCTATCTTGCTGTACAGCGCTGTTTGCTCATACATCTGTAATTTGTATCTGTACTTTTGCATATTATCTTTAGTTTTTCCTTATCTCTCGATCTGAGTAATTGATGAATATTGGAGATATGCTTTAATTTTTAATTCAGTGTAGTGGCAAATGGATTGATATGTACGTGCAAGCATAGGTAATATGCTGATGATGAAATTGTGATGTATATTTGTACTGAATGTATTTTATTTGCACTTTCAAGGTAAAAAAAACAATGTATCATAATGTGCCATGCTGCACAACCTCCTGCACAATAAACACATTTTTAAACACTGGACTGATTTGTGTGGGTGCCTACCCTAAATTTAAAATTAGTGCAATAGGAAACACTTTTTTTGGGGGGAACTTGTATAATCACAACATATGTGCATGTACAGACATAACTTCACCACAAGAACATAATCAGATGTCAGAAACTGATGCAATATCATTTAAAAAGAATTATGGAATACATCAAATCTCTTGTCTCCATTTTATAACTATAGCTACTACTATATCATTCTAAGAAGTTTTCTTTGTATTTATACATGGACATATCAGCTGAAGTCCTTGTTCATGCCTAGTACTGCAGCCAGAAGTGACTTGTCCATCAATCTCCAGCTTTACATAAATGGAGAGTTATATTTAACAAAGTTTATTATGAGGGCATGTTTTCCTGAAAGTAAAAAAATTGTGCCTTGTATATCAGGAAGTAGTCTGCCATTATTATGATACTATTGATTGATTACAGACATCCCAACCGAGTATACTGGCCAATTCTAAGTAAATTACATTGATGTTATATTTTCCCTCTGTTTATATGCTTTAAACTAAAGTGATTACCATTTACTTAATGCACAATGTTACTGCATCACCTAAACTAAATACTGCACAGAAGCAGATATTGTACATTATGCATACCCCTTGTACTGATTTTGTGACAGTGACTATAAGCTATAGTCAAGTATCAAAAGATCTTTCATTTTTTCTTTGAATGTATAAAATGAATTTTCAAGAAAGAAATTATTTTCATCTATTCATAAGCTTTAGGAATATTAATCAACAGTGGTCTGAAAAATCTGTTGCTACTTGGAAATCAACTAGATCCTGGAGTTGTGGCTCATGTTAGGCACTTTAAAAGATGAACTGACTCCAAGTCTTTATATGGGTCCAAAACATGGATCATTTTTTTAGTTTACAATCATTAGTTTAGTTATCAAATTTATAGTTATTCAGGCCTCTACTCTAAATAATAATTTAATATTATCAGGTTGTACCTGACTAAAAAGCCTACATCAGTATAGCTAAAAACGAGATTTCTGCTTGGTAACAATCTCTTCTGTAGGCGGTGGTGGTATTGGAGCAAGTACAACAAATATTCTTCTAGGATCATTCATGTCCAAAACAACTGGCTGGTTCATGTCAACTCTATCATCTAACCTAATTTTTAATATTTTCATAATTATTTCCAGAATATACAAGTACTGTTTAACAACTTTCTTTGGGTTTACAGACCATCTCCCACTCTTTTTGCTGAATGACCTTTGGTATCGGATAAGAAAATGTAAAAATGTCACTGTCAGTGTATGTAACAGAAATATGTTACTATAAATTTGTGACTTTACATACATATATCATAAGAAATGAAGTTTCTGTTTTTACCTTCCATGCTTCAGAACTGATATATTGCAGACCAAACACCTTAATTACTGCATGTTACATGTGCTGGGCACAGATAGTTGTTTAATTATGCAAATTGTCACAAAGACATAATTTATGCACAACAATTACTTGATGGAGAAATGATAAGTCAATTGTCACAAAATTGTGCAAGTCAGTGCACCATTTTTATTTTATATATACACTCCAGTGTGTATAAGTTATATGATAAATATCGGCATTGTTTTTATGTGGTTATCTTCCTACTGTAAATCCCATACCATAGGTCATTGTCAATACAACCATGCAGCACAAACCAACATTGATGCCTGTCATGACCCCCGTACAGTATTATAAATAATACTGCAGATCCGCTACAGTATCATAAATAAAACTGCTGAAGGTGTGCATTAAAATTTAACGACTCATGAGCCCCCAGTCAGCAATGCCGACTCTAAATACATATAACAATGCAAGGTTGAATAGATAACAATTTTATCAAATATAAGAATCAGTTCAAATAAATTCCTGGACATAAATCTTCAATTTCAAATTTTCAATAATAACTTGGACAATTCAGAGATACAAAATCACGTAACTCCTAAATAAGACGTTCGGCCTACATGCTATGATTTCTGCAAAATTATGCCCTTAAGTTCGTTACAATCCCATAGTCGAAGCACATTAGATTTTTCAGTTCAGTACCAGTTAAATATAACATACATAATGAAGGATGGATACACGTGTTATTGTCCTGAAGTGACATTAGATTCCATTTTTATATTAGGTATGGCTCAGTATTATGTATAATTTGCACAACATTCAATACATGATATATGACATGTATGTTCGGTTATATTACACAAGTGTTTTATCATAATTTATATTTGCTGTTTATTAAGAACATACCAATGCACAGAACTTCAGGTCATTTTGTTATATCAGTGTAATTTAAGCACAAGTCAACTTACTCATCAGCGCAGTAATCTGTACGTGTGAATCTGTGACGACTTCTACAACTTGTATGTTCTTTTCCTTTAAGAAATTCAGCCCTTTTACAAAGCAAGCCTTTTCTAAGTTTTTGCTTTAACTGTCCGTCACTCTTGTGTCCATTGTTATAATGCGTAAAATGTTCTTGCTTGAATTTTCCATGAATGTGTACATGCAGTACTGGGCTGAATGTCCAGGACTGTCCATTCTACCATCACCTAAAAAGCAGGATACAAGTAATATTAGGTCAAACTTTCATCTAAATATAAACATGTATTAATAAACAATAATAGCTGTCTTATATTAACAGTGCCAGATTGTCTTCCAGCTGTAACTTGACCAGGGCTGGGATTTAGCCTGAAATGAAAGACTAAATGTTGGAAATCCAGCCTAGGCCAGAAAAATCCCTGGCTTATTTGATATACTTTTAAGAATGTATTATTATTATATCATTAATGTTCACACAGAAATAACAAAATATATCAACGACCTGAATGATCAAATTTCAAGTCATCGTGTTAATATCAGGTAAGGAATATCTTGTATAAAGTTAAGATATGCAAGCATGTGACTGACATGGTAAGCACGTTGATCACCATGATTTGTCTTGGTTCATCTTTCAACAATAATACTGGCCACAATTTATATCAAAACCAAGAGCTGAGCATGACTGAAAAACAACACCAAATGCAATGTATTTCTACTTGGGTTGGAGGCATTTTCATGATCTTTGAAATCTGAAAGTATATCTTGGATTTACTTTCAAATTTCATGTCTTTCAAGTTTAGGAACATTAACTGAAATGTGACTTACCAAGAATTACAACTTCCTTTCCCCATAATGATTGTAATATGTGATCCTGATGGTCAATCCAATACTGATCAATGGATGGAACTAAATACATCCATTGAATTTTATGAAATGTTGTAGAACTTAAAATAGGTAGCTTCAGAAATTTTGAAAACAAGACCATCTTCTGAAAAATACTAGCAGAAAATTGTATCACAGATGCAAAAAGTAAATCACCACCATCGAGTTGCCGATTCAGCAGAGGCTGAGAACACCATTTCTTGGCACAATGTCCATTTACACAAATCTGTAGTTAAATATAAAATTTGATTTATTGTACATACATCACAGGATTTATTTTTCTATATTTAGTTTGACAGTTACAGTTTTGAGTAATAATAGTGGTTTCTACCTATCTGTTTATTCTGCTATGCACTAGATGTGAGCACACTGACATTAACAGCCAACATATATGTATGTCCACCAGTACAGTATGCATAAACATGTCAAACAATTCAGTAATATTACTTTATACCTAGGATGATAGGATGACAAAAAGTACAGTAATATTAATCTAAAGATAACATCCTCCATTTCTCAAAACTCTGATACCTTTCTGAGCATATATAATTGTTTAGCTGATGATGGAGTCCATGTATCTTTGCAAAAGTTAAAAGAAATATTGATAAATATATTGATGATTGCAATATAAATTATGCTTAGGTCTGCATATTCCACTGGAATGTAACTTAGCTGTAATTTTACCCAGTTTAAATATAATGCTGATCCAACAACTCTGCATACTGATATTTCTGTCCCACATCCCTTAGTTCTGCAAGTAAGCGGCACATTTGTCTTTGCAAGACTTTGGAATGCACTGTAATAAACGAGAAAAGGACTGTCACCAACAAAGTTAAAGGTATCTTCTACAGTATGGATATGCCAAATATCAGGTCCTTCTTCTATTTCTAGTTGATCACTACCATCCAACTCATCATATGTGTCATCTTCATCTTTGGCATCTTCCAAACAAATATTACTGTCTGGTCTTAGAGATAAAAATGGAAAATTTACGACATGTCATAAAATGCTTTAAAAAAAGAGTAGGTCACATCTTATGAAGTTTTATTATATGTGCTCAAATGTAATATATATTTGTTTTCACATAAACATTCTGAGATTCTGATAAATAAAACTTGTCCAATGACATTAACAGGCAGTCTGATAATAGCTTCATTATCTTTTTACTATCTTTTACACAGTTACACACATGCTAACAATTTTAATCACATAAAAAAGATTTCTTTCATGAAAAAGATACTCCAATTTATGTTACCTGAATGAAAGATTTAAACTTGGCTCATAATCTTCTTCTGACATATGGTCATCAGCTTCAAAATTACCCTCACAAACTTCCATTGTAATACTAGAAAAAAAAGAATATTGTTAGGCCATGCTTAAAAAATGTTATTGTTTCCCCTATCCCAATGCAAGGTTTCAAACTCTAGTAGGTAGGTAGGACATTTTTTTTTTCGTAGGAAAGCATGTCGGATATGGATAAAATCCAGTTGTTGCTTTTGGAAAAAAAATTATTTAAAAAAATCGAGAAAACAAAACTTTTAGTATGTGGCTGTTTAGCTCAGTCAGTGGGCGAGGGGAAACAGTATTCTTAGAATATGGTCTTAGTGTGGTTTGTGTTTATAATCCAATGTATTCGTTTCAATTCTATGATAACCAGTATATCTTCATGGTTTTCAAATATGCATCTATACTATATTTAAGATATATTGTAATTACATATTTGTACCTTGTAAGATCATACAGAGAAAAGAAAGCTTTTGTACGAGCAATTTTCTCATTATTCAAACACAAATACAGAGATGCTGCCAGGACATGCGAGTGCGGGAATCGTGGAAATTTTTTTATGAATTCGCGCACTTGGAAAGCAGTGATGTGTGAGAACTCCCGCAAATTTGTTTAAAGTCACGCATACAAAAATGTATTCTGCGCAGTATGCAATTTTTATTTAACTGTTAAACCATAAAGTGCTTGTCGCGGCACAAGTCGTGCCACCAGTAGAGGTCTCGTAGCGCTATAATACAACAAAACATAAGAATATCTTTCACTTGACCTGACAAGTCAATGGAAGTTCATAGCATAAAAAGTGTATGCACCACAACCCAAAATTTTCACATGCATTTTTTATGTCTGAATGCCATTTTTGACACAAAGTGATGCTCACAGTGCAAATGCAAGCCCTTTCTCTAGGTGATAATTTTGAAACACATTATGTACTAAACAGCTTGATGCAATTCAAAATAGTTGCCATCCAGGCAGTTTTTGAGATATTCTACTTGCCTTGAACCCACATGTCTACTGCTATGGATGGCAAGCTCTGCATCCTAGCCAATTATATTCTTATTTCACCGTCTACATAATGTGAACTGACTATGGGAGGTGTACATGCCTCAAATCAGTTTGAAGAACAACACAAGCCCGAATCATCTAATTCACAAATATATCCATATCTTTAATTATTAAACAATAATAGCTCAAAAGGTCACATCATAGCCTTAAGTTAAGAAATTTTACAGTGGCCAATTTACGAAATTGTCCTCTGCCACCTTAAGGTTATGATGTGCCTTCTTAATTCACGTGAACTCCTAAATACTTGGACATTTTTATGAATAGATATGCACACATTTAAAATATTTACTTCAATTTAAGCTGCTGCGAAGACTATTACATCTGCCAATGTTAACTGAACACAAAAAAAAACTTGCCCTCCTCGTGTTATTGACCTATGATCTATGTAATTTTCGAGGTGAGCCCCAACTATGCTCCCATATATACCTGCAACAGACCTGATAGCAACCAAAAGATAAACGCTATGGAGTGATACGATAAACATGATAGACACATAACATGCTGGTTGTTAAATTTAAATGAGTTTCGATCATATAAACATGATATTTTGTTGTTTTGTGGTTGTTTTTTTTTTCAGGGTCAAAATCTCAATTCTGGAGAAACTACATGTTTAACTTTTGGTACATGTCTCTTCCAGTTTGAATTGGGCAAGAACATAGTCTATTATCTGAATGAACATAGGGTTATTTCCCCTTGACCATATGCGCCTGCAATACTACGGTCATATGTGACGTATACTTCCAAGAAAATTTGTTTGTTATTCTACAAAGGAAAATTTTCAAAGAATCATGCTTCATGCAAATATTATT
Organism: Margaritifera margaritifera; assembly: GCA_029931535.1. Taxonomy (NCBI): domain Eukaryota; kingdom Metazoa; phylum Mollusca; class Bivalvia; order Unionida; family Margaritiferidae; genus Margaritifera; species Margaritifera margaritifera. Next base: position 269,550 of record JAQPZY010001474.1, read on the forward strand.
TGAAATTCTATATAGTCATTGCGTACAATCCAAGTGATGCCGACCATTTTCAGTGGACATCATTAGTTAGGGCGTGGCAAGTCACTGAGCTTGCTCACTATCGCTCCCTAGTGAAATATATACTCTACTGGTAAACCCTAGACACTTGAATCATGTTTCATTCATTTCCATCATAGACTGAGACAACAATCCTGTCGTATCCATCAGCACATCGCTAGTAAACAATCTGAATTATATTTTCAGTGTCTTTTTACTTAGTATGTTTTGGCATGATAATCAATCAATCAGTGGTAAGATAAAGACATTTTACCACCACATAAACAAATCAGTACAGAAACAGGTCTTGTCTTGATTATTAGCACTGAAGTATAACCTCATTGCTTCACCGTTTTCTTTTTTCTTTTTCTTTTTCTTTCTTTTCTTTTTCTTTTTTTTTTTTTTTGGAGTCTATAGTTTTGCATACTTTATTTGGCATATTTTTTTCATGCGTCACGTGTGACCGAAATGTGTATTTTAAAAAAAATTGGCGAACACATTGTGTAATGTAATTCTACACATCTCTTTAGTACAAGACTCATCCATGAACCATTCTAATTATCATTTACATTTCTTTTAGTGACATGCTTTCTGACAGAGGATATGATGTCTCAGGTATCATTTTCTGGCGTCTTGGTCTGTTTTGTCATTGCCCTTCAAATCGAACTTGCCTTCAGTATGTATCCAGTACATGTATAATGCCGTAATACAAACATCTAGTCATGTTATAATCTCAGTCTCGTTGTCATAGACTTCTTGATGCCAAATATGTCCCTGCCTTTTCACACACATGTATGTGTATCAAGTGCAAATAATCTTCGTTTACAACATATAAAACACAAACTACCGACTATTTCAAACAATAATTTCATTAACATTAGGGATTATTCATACAACAAGACAAATTACAGATGTATAAAATGCAGGCAATCTACAATTTAGTACATATATTCACACAGTCATAAATGGCTTAAGAGAATACATACAAATTACAACATTCAGGCCAATCAATGCAGTTATACACTGAATTGCACATGACTTGACAAAGTAAATTTATGCATACATAGATACACTATGTGTTTATGATGGGGCAGGGATCTTACCTACATACATACACAAAACATTCATACATACCTTACAGATTGAAACACACACACACATATATATATTTCTTTTCAAGCCATTTGTTTCTTTTCAAGTTATTTATTTACATATTTGTTAATCTTTCACTTTGTTTTGTTTATATAGCTTTTATTTATTTATTTCACGACTTACGTATTTTATCTATCAATTAATCTATCTTTGCATTTGTATATGATATGAACAAAGAAGCAAATAATGCAATCCAGGCAGGACTACTGAAAGCATGAAACAACAAATAAGAGATTTTGTACTACAAAAAAGGTAACAAAACAACCAGACTTCATTTCATAAATCAAAATGGCTGCTTCGTGCAAAACTGTATTTATTTACTGCTCTTTCTTGCTTCATTTCATTTTGAAGTTAATTGTTTTATTTACTTTTCTTTCTTCATTGTTCATGGCTTTTGAATACATAAATAAACAAATAAATAGATTCTGCACTTAAGAATCTTTAACATCTCATTTGAAACATAATATAGGGTGCATGCTTTTTCTTTCCTTGCTACTTTCTTTTTTTCAGCATGTTTTCTCTTCTGCTTTGGAGAATGTAACAATAAAATAATTATATATATATATATGCGGTAGGTGATATTTTTTTTAAATATTTACATTTGAATTTTTTTAATATATATTTTATACAAGATGAAATCATTGCAAGTAGAAACAGTGAAATAACTATATGACTTATTTGAATTTTAAAAATGGACAGGCTGCATTTTTTATTAATGAATAAGTAATCTCTATTCTTATGAATTATAAAATAAAACAAAACAAGATCAGGAATTAGGAATGTCAGTGTCATAATATCAAGAAGTGGCATGGCAGAATTGATAAACAAATAGGAAAATAAAATCAAAATTAAAAATAAAACTTTAAATGAAAGATGTGATATGAGAAAGTTCTTATATTAATTATTTCTTTGATGAGCATATTAAATTTGTATAAGGTTGAAAAAGTTGTTTTGTACCGTAGTCAAAATAAAGTATCCACCACTGTGTATTTACTAATGAATCCATTCACTAACTTATTCATTAATTTATTCGTCTTTCATTCATTCATTTGGAGAAGAATAACAATTTCTAAAATCACGTGATATCTCAATGCACGTCCTCTACGATATTTTAGACTTCGATTCTGAAAACTGCTATCTTTTCTAATGCAGCATTAATTATCACGTTATGCATTTGAAAAGTACAAAACAGTGTTCCCTATCTCTTCGTTATGTATTCCAAAATGAGTTGACACATAATGTGAGACTAAAGGGGCAATTTGAAAATGCCCGCAGAAAATTTATTGGAGCAATTTCTGATGTTGTATTTAACAATATAAAAGTTGCATCGTTCCAATTGCATATGGAATCCACCCAAAACATTAAAAGTAATCATGAATAACCTTTCTAAAAATTGCTTTTTTGAGTACTGGGCATGAAGCAACATAATTCTTTACACCTATGCAAACAAACTTGTTCATCTAGACGAAAATTCACTATAATAATTGGAAAGAAATCGTAAGGTAGATTGTTTCAAATTAACTGTTGTAAGCAAGTTTTGTGCTCAGTAGTTACCTACATTTTTAATAAAATGCCTTGTTCAAATTCAGCGCTGTTTCTAGTGTAAACAGTCAAAAAATAAAAGAGAGTGCCTAATACGGAAAATTATGAAGGTACATATCTTTAAATATTATATTTCTCTGTCTTTTGTCTGTTTTGCATGCCAGTTTTTATAACATTATACTTACTCTAGTCTACTAGTTAATATTAAAAGATATGACATAACATGAGTGTTCTACATTTTTGTGTTAGTTATTAACACACTGCACTAAGATTTACAGTTTCCATCTTATCCAAATGTCTGATGTCAAAAATATGGCTCCTTCATAACTGTAAGAAATGTGCAGTGTAAATCATGGTGCAAATCTTCTTATGAATTTCCAGCTTTGTTATGGAAGAACGTCTCGACAAATATCATCTCGTGTGAGCATGATGATGTCCAGCTGATATGGGAATACGACCTCAACCCTGGGGAGTATATCAAGGCCAAAACTTGGTTCACTGGAGTGAACAAGACGGCGAAAAGAATAGCCTACTGGAAAGACACAGACGGACTAATGATAGAACCTGCATACACAGACAGAGTTACAATGACTGGAAGTGATTCCCTCCTTTTAAGAGATGTAACAACCAGCGATGAGGGAATGTACACTTTTATTACAAACTTTCCACTCACCACTCAGTTCAGAGCCAGACCCAAGGTTAACTCTAAACCTCACTATTTACGGTAAGTATATTATGATTGTATGTATGACGATATTTACTAGAAACAATTCTATTCAAGCCGTTCATTAAAGTAATTACATACGTATTATCTTTATTCTATAATGACAAAATATTTCACCTTTAATATATGCTTGGTTATAATTGTGCATCATTACATAACCATTTAGTGTCTTTTCTTTATACTATCGTTAGTGGCAGATACTTATTGTTGGCCGCACGCAGAATGTCTGTTGGTAACAACAGAGATTCCACCGCGAATACCTTTCTCGACAAAATTGAACATGTCGATGTCAGTGAGCATATCCAACTTTATCTTGGTCAACTTAAGCACTGCATCGTACAACAGATCAGGTCTTGAATAGTACCAAGCAGGATCCAACTTGTAATAGGACATGCAGATGTTTAGAAAGTTTTCAAATACACCAGTGTTTTCAGATACAGGTCATTATATTCTCCAAAGTTTTTCATGTCAAAAACAGACCAGACATAGCACGCGTGTTCATTGTCAGCATCAGAAACATCAGCATCATCAAGTCAGCTGTAAAATTAATCCTTTGATGGGATTCTCGTTTCCTGAAATTTATTCCACGATGACATGTAGTCATACGGATAAACTCCGTTGCGGGTGACCAAATTAAGTTTGTCGCCAGGAAATTCTTTTGCTGTATAATGAAATGTTTTTGTATTTTTGACAAGCTTATTCAATGAGGCATTTAAGAACTGAAGGCTGTCAATAAAGCGCAGTGAGTCAAACGAAAATGACATATAGTGCTCCATGTTATTTGGTATTCAAGTTATTTTTCAGAAAATGTTCGAAAATGCTTTAAGATGAGATGCGGGTCATAGCTAAACAGAGTATGCAACACAACAGGAATAAATTCTGGCATCTTCAACTGAAGATTGCATTTGTCATGAGCAGCGCCAAGATATTTTCCAGTAAAATTACAATGATCGCGTACTCTGTCTTAACCAAGTTCCTTTTCACAGATCCACCACATTTCAGATTTTAAAAAGTTAGCTTTGTCTTCTGGAGTATAAATCATCCTTGCGGGCGCAATGCGGCTCACATAATTTACTTCGCTTAGTAAACTTGTTATAAAATGTTCTACGCAGTCAGCATTGCGATACGATTTTATTGGTTTGTTCGAGCATCATAAATGCAGACCAATGTGTAAGCATATCCGCAAGGAACATGCTTTTGGTACTTTCTGGTAAAAGAAGAGCTCGGATTATTGTTCGCACTGATGTCTACAGTGAGCGCTTCAAAGTCAGCATAAATATTAAATGGAACCCTTGTCATGTGAAAAAAGTGTTTGAATGCCAGTGTACTGCTTTTTCCAGGAATAACGGCTCTTACAACATCAATGCAATCTTTACCGTGCTCAACAAGTGGGTCTTCACACGCAAAACCATGAAAACATCTTCTACAGTAAAATATTTTGCCTTTGTGTTTGTTGCACTGTCCGTTCATAAGTTTTCAAAATTGTTTGATCCAGCAGTAAGGTCCATCTCTGGTATCATTATGAATATAACGTAAATCCACTTCTTGCTTGCTAGTCACCGAAGAAATATGAAGAGGATACATTTTATCATTTTCATCGACACCAATATCATTAATCTAAATGTTGTTTAGTCGTTCAAACATTGGTATGTCATGAATCTGAACAGGAAAATGGATTCCATTAAAATTGAACGCGTACTCATATGCGGGATATTTGCTTATGCGATCAGGATCATATGCCGCAGGAAACAGCGCAGATAACACTGCCCACATAAAACATTTGTTGTCATTACTTTTTATGTTAACGCAACTTTGGCTTTTCTTAATCTGTGCTGGCAATTCCAAATACGAGCTCCCGTGCAATGGATTGTACTTAACAGTGTTACCAATGCATGCCGAAGCACCAGACACAAACCAACCAGAGCCCTCGCGTTGGAAACGACCAACACTATTTTCAAGAGATTCGTAAAAGCTTTTAATGTCAACATGGTGATGGAATGCACAAACTGGTTTGGAAACAAAATGTGATTCAGTTTCGGATCCATATATGTTTCCACACACCACGCCGATACAAATAGAAAATTGTATGCCACGATGCAAATGCAGCTTGGCCGACAAAATTCATTTTATTTTTTGTCTCTGATAACCTGACCAAAATACTAAGCAGTATCAACTTGTCATCTTCCACGGCAAATGATTTGTCGTATCCGGCAAAGGCCTGTATTTTCTCTCTAAAACACATTCTTGTGCTCATTATATATACAGTGAAACCCCGCTATAACGCGAATTCGGATATAACGCGATCGTGGTGTGGCTCCCAAAATTTCATATATTCATTCGGACATGAACATTTTTTTTTGTGTGCAAAGTACGAGAAATAGTGTATAAAATGTGTATATTACAGTATCATTTTGGGGAAGAGATCGTGTATGAATTTTGAGTATAATACGTTTGTGGCGTGGTTCCTGAAATTTTATATACATGTACATGTATTTTTCTCATACACGGAAAAAAAAAAATTTTTTTAAGTACGAGAAATAGTGTATAAAAAGTTTATTATCATTTTGGGGAAGAGATCATGTATGAATTCAATCATGGCGTGGCTTCTGAAATTTAACAATTTCACCAATTTCTTGAAGTGTTATGCCAAAATAAACATTTTCGGAAATGTTACTTATTACTGATCTACGAGTAAAGCCAGTAAGTCTTTGTGTTTGTCTTAAATTCATTATGTATACAATCATTGCTCAAACAATAGCCGACATGTTTTTTTTCTTTAACTGCATACACAACCGAGCATCAGACAATGTGGTGGTTGATAAAAGATTCTCAAGATTTAATAAACATCAAAAAATGTAAGCCGCCAACACGTGCGCTGGACTTCAATTCATCCTGTATACAATCATTGCGCAAACAATAGCCGACTTACGTTTCTTCTTTAACTGCATACACAACCAAGCACCAGACAATGCGGTGGTTGATCAAAGATTGTCATATGTGGGTGCTTATGTAGAGACTGAGCTTGGGCGGCAAGATCAAAGATTGTCATATGTGGGTGCTTATGTAGAGACTGAGCTTGGGTGGCAAGATCAAAGATTGTCATATGTGGGTGCTAATGTAGAGACTGAGCTTGGGCGGCAAGATCACAGGGAGGTCAAATAACCACTCTCTGTTACTTAGCACTGAACAAGTACAGCTGTATCAAACTCGTGGCTCAATCAAAGGGTTGTCATGTGGGAAAACAAAGACGGATCGATATCAGATAGTAAACGGTGTTGATACCCTATTCATGCTATACATTAGACGTGTATATGTTGTTCTCTGAAAAAAGTAAAATATAGTAAAACCCCGCAATAACGCGACCCCGCTTTTTCCGCGATCAAATTTTATGGACCCCAAATATCGCGTTATAGCGGGGTTTCACTGTATATGCTCATTCTTTATCATATACATGTCATCAAGAAATATACAATGTACATAAAACAAAGTGATATATCAAACATGCCTAATATATTCATATCACATAACTTTTTATGGACCCCAAATATCGCGTTATAGCGGGGTTTCACTATATATATATATATATATATATATATATATATATATATATATATATATATATATATATATATATACATATGTATATATATATATATATATATATATATATATATATATATATATATATATATATATATATATATATATATATATATATATATATATAGGTAATTTATTTCTTGATATGCTTGTTTAGTGGCTGCCAAACAATGCCAGAAGAACATGCCACTTGATGTAGAAGACGCTATGACAAAATAACATCGTTGTTGTAGCAGATATTAATTTGGCCAAGTTCATTTAACATTTTCCTCTGCGCGCCTGTTAGCAAAATTCGTGTTGGGATTTTCCATTTTTGCCCATGGATCTCTGTACAAGGTCCTGATGGCATCAAGAATAACCTCGGGCCGCTCTAAAAAGATGTCTGTAATACAAACAATTGTATCTGACATAATATACAACATGATTGAACAAAACATCGTTGATCCAAACGAAGATGCCATTGTCCGCTATAACGATGAATACAACCAAGTGGAAAATATGTATCTGCATTACAGTACGAGGCAACAAAAATATACCAGTAAATATCACATCAGAAATAAGCTGGTGCGATTTAATTTGTCGTACAAGAAACAGCATGATTCAGCAAGATCTTTAACAGATTTATTAAATTAGACTTACCAGGATGACAGAAATTTATCAAGCATGATTAAGTATTTAAGAAAATATTTCTGCTCATAGGTATGCCAGACAAAGCATCTATGTGTAAGCCTGTCACCAACAAAAACGTATTGGCTGAGTACGATAGGATTATTTCCAAGTACTTGTCAACAGTAGATATCAAAGATGTCCACACTTGTGAGCATGTTGCGAGCGTATAGTTTGTCTGTGTAAAAGAAACTTTTTTTTTTTTTTTTTTTTTGTTGTTGCAGGCATGTCGTTTGCATGTCTAAAAACCAAAGGTTAGACAGCATGTTGCCTGTGCAGAAACCAAAGGTTAGACAGCATGTTGCAGACATGTAGTTTGCCTGTGCAGGAACCAAAGGTTAGACAGTATGCTGCAGAAACATTTTTTGTTAAATTTTTGTGGCAGACAATCCAGAGATAGGTTCTCCGCTAAGGATTGATATTCTATACGTTGCTGGAATTGTTTTCAATATCTCTCTCCTGGTAAATATCTCTTTGGTCCAGTTTGCCATATGTCCTTTTTCAAACATTCTTTTATTATTCTGAAAATCCTAACTCGGTCACCAACATTACATTTTTGTCCAAAAATAACTCGCTCACAACCTTAACTTGATTCAGTTTGTCGCTAGCTTGTGCTAGCGTCATTCCAATACTTTATGCTTAGAGTTATTATCTTTGTCTATTAGTGGTTGTAATTTGCTTTTACATATTTATTCGTTTTAATTTTTGGTAAAGTGTTTCCACATAGCATATTTTTGTGTTCGATTAAATCTTTCAACGACAAATGCTTTATCCTTGTTAAAGGTAGAATACTTACGGATTTTATTTTCTTCGAGCCACCTTTCAAATGTGTTGTTGTAAAATTTGTCGCCATGATCCACCCAAAGTTTTTTCGGTTTTCATGTTGATGACAAAGTCATCGACACAGGCATCTCTGATCGAGGCAAAGGTTTTTTTTTTTTGGTGGCAAGCTCCATGCATACTTACTAAAAACATCGATGACATTTAACAAGTATTTGACATCATTATTACTTATGGAATATTCTTTTGTGTCTATGTGATCAGCTGACCAGACATCATCAACGCCATTGGAAACAACCCTGCGTCATGGAAAACGTGTTCTTGACAGGTTATGAAGTTCTTCTGCAAGTATGTCATCATTATTTTTTAAACTTACAGCAGCATCGTTCTTTTTTAAACCTTTAGTTTTGGTTGTGGCATGTGTGCTGGAACATTTGGTTGAGGCAACATAGTTGCCAGCTCTAAGTTTATATTTGAGTCCGATAGCACCTCTGGCAAAAATTCTGTCAACACGCTCTCGAATTCCTTTAGGTTTTTTTGCGGCTAACTCATCCAGCATAATCTTGTCACGTTTTTTATTTTGTTTTTTTTCTTCTTCTTTTGCACGATCTCTGTAGCAAATGCCATGCCGCATTGCCATGGTGTCTACTTGATTATAAGGTTACTGACCAGGAAGTGGCTGATCATTCATGTCAAATTGCTTATCCAGAGGATTCCACAGACCTGTATACTTATGTCCTGGCAGAGTCCAGCCGTCTTTTGGTCTCTGAAGTTTGCCAATGAGCGCATGAAGATAAAAAGCACCGCCATATATTTTACAACGCCTACACACAGTACAATTTCCTATGGTCTTGTTTCCTTGAATGCAAAATATTGTCATCACAGGCATGCCTATATAACAAGCAAACATAACATTTTACGTGGATACCATAGGTTAGACACTTTACATGACCAAGACAACAATAGGTTCATCGCTGCAGGTTTCAGCACAACCACCAGTATTCGCCCTGGTAAACCTGGATTTTCTTTTGTTGCAAACGGAGCACATTGATTTTATCACAAAACGTCTGTTTCAGTTTAAGATATTTTTCCTCAAGGCTATCGGTATTCTTTCTGCACGATAAGCAACAGGAAGCTGTTATTATATTTATCATTTACATAGAACATACCATGATTTATGTTTTCACTTTGTCTCACTTGAAATAATGCTATGATTCACTTTGTCATACTATGGTCTTTTGCAGCTTACCGTATGTACTCGATGATAAGTCGACTCGACTATATGTCGACCCCCCCTTTTTAGGGCTGCAAAAAGTGAATTTCTCTTTGACCCTCCTCTAAGTCGGGGGTGTATTTTGGAAGTCAGATCCGTCTGAAGGGGTGACTTCTTAGTGAGTCAGAAACGCACATTTGGAAATATAAACAAGCCAAACTGGATAGATGCATAAGAAAAATAAAGACAAAACCAGTGTAAAATACAATTATATTATTGAGTGAAATATGTCACAAATAAATTGACAACTTACAATTTGTCCATCTTTGTGTAATAAAGTCCATTGAAATCCATAATGCTTGACATTTTAAATCCATTTATATGATAAATCCATGAATTCAATTATAGGTCACATACCGGTATAAAAATAGAAGTTCAGAATGATCCGATTCACAATATCCCGTAATATGTTAATTCCACACATTGTACAAATAAACAATGAAAGTTAAGTCCACTTTTTTGTGATTCACAATATCCTATAAATATCACTATCTAATGTCATCTGGTACAAAGTCCAAGAATTAATCCTCATTGTCTGATAAAGTTCTGAAATCCTACATCGTCGTCTAGTCATTGTAAATCTCGTCCGACTCCGATTCTCGGCTTTACTGTCATATGTGGGTGCTTATGCAGAGACTGAGCTTGGGCTCTGTGAGTAACACTTTGATCATAAAGTCAGAAATCTATTAAAGACTGCAACTGAACACATGTCAATTGTGCGGCAAGATCACAGGGAGTTCAAATAACCACCCTCTGTTACTTGGCACTGAACAAGTATCAAACTAGCGGCTTGATCAAAGGGTTGTCACATAGGAAAACAAAGAGCGTGGTGCCTTTACAAGCAAAGGGATTAAAGTCAAAGTATATGCACAGGAAGTTGTAGAACTCTACTTGGCACTGAACAAATATAGATTGGCGGCTCAATTAAAAGGATTGTCAACTTGAAAACAAAGTGAGTTCCTTTACAAGCCAAAGACTTGTCGGCCCACGTGTACTGGCAGATAACTTGGGAAATATCACTTGGGAATTAAATCTGACTTGTGGAAAAGAAAAATACAAATAAATTCAAAACTTTTATTGCATCAAGCACAGTCTTTATACAGCAAAACACAAATATTAATACAAATACAGGTTGTTCTGACTTGCACGAAAATGGAGGCAATATACTTACTAGTAAACACCCACGGTAAACATTGACGGACACTTCATTTTGCGGTAGGTAGTATTTAATTTACCGGTAATATTTTCAAATTAATAAAATCCAAATAACTGTAAATACATGTATTGTGCAATTAATACTGTCATGAAACGGATAAACACAGTGCATACCATATATGCATTACTGCCTAGGAATAGTGGCATGAAAACGTAAAAATATATGAATTGACAGTATTTTTATGTACTGCAAACATCTAGAGTTTCCAACATTACCCCAAGATTTTTTATTTTTTTTAATGTTGCGCTTATAAGACAACCCTACTCTGCATGAATCGAATTCTAAGTAAAAAACATCGACTTATAAGCGAGTATATACGCTACTTAAAAACTAACTTTTCATTGTCTAGTGAAGGCAATGAGTTAAATTGCAGTCAGATGTCTAATGAGGATTTTCCCTGACATTGTGCTTGTGTAATAAAGACCACATGCAGAATTGTCCACGTGCTAAATTTGTGTTGAAATATAAATACAGCTGTGGAGCCAGAAATATATTTTTTGATTGATTTGGTGGCAAACCAAACGAGTCAAAATATTCTGCATCGCTACTATTTGGCCTGTTGACAATGGCAACCCAACCGTCGAAATAATTTTCTATATTTACAACGCAGCATTCCTCATTTATGATTGTATTTGCATCCTATCTTTGGAAAAAACACAGCAAAATGATTTATATCTTCAAGGGCTGTCACAGATATTGCTCCAGACGCTGTGGCTAATCCTAGCGTACCAAGAACAGGTAGTATTTTTGGCACTAGCGACATAAGAATGGGTCCAATAGTGCTTAGACAATCATCCATGCGAGATAGTTGCTACGCAGACAACTTTATAGTTAAGCCCTTATTGCAATGCTTTGCCACATTAAATTCAGCATATTATCTTTCTGTTAGTGGAAGAACGTGTTGCCCATGGCTCAGTTGGCTGCTTCCAAGTCTGATGGTTATGCTAGCGCTTTTTTTGAGAGTTATTTGTGTTCCCGTGTTGACATCCTAACATTTTTACATAGCTTCCTGAACCTTAAAGTACGCTCATGAATAAATTCTGCTAGCTACCCTAAAATCACACTCAAGTTTGTGTTCAGGATATTGTCTGCTATTGACTCCCATATTGTCAAATACCTGGCTGCTTTCCTCCTGGTCTGTATCTCGTGTTGGCCGTTGAAAAGCTACAGAGACGTGTCTAGGTCCAGGTAGTTCGCTGCCAGGCAAAGTGGCTATTTTCCACGTGACATATAATTGTGCTTGTAAATATGTAACACTGTTACAGATGCGCATCTGCTCAAAATAAAGTTTCTTGCTAAATCTGACCAAAAGGTTGTCCAATTATAACGCATGATAAATAGATGGCATTATCTTTGGCATCCACAGAGATAATTTGGTAAGAATGAATTGTCCGTCATAAACAGCATCTGTGTGATGCATGTAAGTGGTAGGATCAGCTTGTTCCAAAATCAGCATGTGATTAATGCCTCTAAAAACTTGTCAGTGTCGTGGCAAAAACCAAACATGTTGCCGTCAGTGAGAGCACGTCTAATCACAAAGCAAACATTATAATTAGGATTTTCTGGATCAATAAAGACACCGCGGATATCAGCTCTGATGTTATCAGCATTAGCAAGAGCAACACCATCAGCAATTAAGTCAGCACCTTGTTTGTACTTTTTGCTAACTGCTGCATTGCTCGTATCTTGGTACCAAAACATGTTTGTTGCTGAACTTCTGCTGTGATCATCGCTCATCGAAATTAAATTCATGATGGTGCTGGAAGTAGGCGCTGATGTCCTCAACGGCTGATTTTCCAACCGTTGTTTGTCAAAGTCACGTTTGCCCCAGCAGATGGGGCAGCACTGGTCTGCAAAAAAACACAGACTTCAAGAAGAACTTTATGAGGCGATGGGTAAAAGCTTCAGATTAGCTATCAATTTATTTATTGTGTATGAAATTGAACAGTGTAAACATTATCAGTTATGAATAATACTACACAGTTAAGCTTTCACCAAAGTCTTCATCACACGTGTAAATTATTCTTTTTCCAGGTTTATTGATCTGATGTGAATCCTTGTCCAAGTATTCCACATATTCATATTCGGTGGTTGATTCATCAATTGGCGCGCTTCATCAGAAAGCTTAAAATACTCTGGAGTAAATCTGTACAGCATATTTACACATCCTCGTTACACAAAATTCTCTTTAGACTGGAGCCTGCCACAAGATTTGACATTGCTGCTCTCACATTGGGAGAGCACTGCCGACCACACATCTAGTTCATTTATAATTTCTTCGCCAAGCTTTTGATAATATTTTTTGCAGTACTAGCCATTATGCGGTCAGCTTCCTTGCTTGGCGCAATTTCCTTGATGGTTTCTTTGACAGATTCCAATGCAACAGTTTTATGTGGCGCAGGCGTTCTTCTGATCTTGTCCATGATCTTTTGTCCGACTGCGCTTCCTGCAGCTGATGCGGTGCCCCTAGCAAAACAAAGCATCGATGGCGATAGGAGCAAAATGTTTTAAAACAGCATCAACAAGAAACGTCCTATGATCTTTTTGCCCTGAATTCGTTTTAATTCATTTATACAACCTCATTACATAGTTTTCTTTAGCGCTCGCACGTGCAAATAGAATTACTCGCTCATTGTTAAGGTTAACATTGTTGCCTGATTGATCAGTAATTGATATCGTGATTTCTGGTATGCTGTTAGACATTGTCAATGGGATAGTAGATAAATGGCTTTATGGTCTTCAATGATCCTGGTGGCGCGTTTGAACTGAAGCTATAAATGACATGGCTAGGTGCTCCTATCTCGTCAAATGATCCTTCATCTATGAAACAATTGATGAGTAAGCTTTTTACATTACAAATGCTTACGGGAAAGTTGACGTCATAAATACCGTTTTGTTGTATATCTCGCGAACTAAAACCTAATAGGTTTCTTAAGCTGTTATCACTGGTAAAGTCAATCCGGTAGCCACCCTTGAGAGCGATTCATGTTTTAAGCGTAGAATTATTTGGCTCGATGATGATGTTGTCGCTCACATGACCTTTTTCTGTCATTATCATTTTATTTCATCAGCAATATCAACAATGTTGTAGGCACCTAGAATGATGGTGAGCAATATTCCTGCATCATTAGCAGAAGTAAAATGCATAAACCTGTTATTGCTAGTTGTAATATTATGAAACGAGTTCCATATTTCTGCAAGAATTAAAGCGATCTCGTAGCTTATATCCTGCGATAGCTCTATGGGTGTGCTATATCGTTTGTGACATGTTTGCCTATATCAAATCTTTGTACAAAACTTTGAACTCGGCTTTATTAAGCATATTGTGTTGAAGTAAGTGATCCCGTATTTCTACGATCTCATTGAAGATTTCAGTGCCATCGTTATCTGCTTGTTTGCTGCCAGCCAGTAACCTCAATCGCAATACTAATTCTGCCGCATTTTTAAAGTATCTAATGTTGCCCTTGCCAGTTTTTTCAGATTTGACTGGAGGTCTCTAATCAAGTTCTTTAATGTCGTTGGTTAGCAATTTTCTAATGCCCACACCCACTGAAATAAAATATCTCAGCCTAGAGGATTTAGATCTTTCAGTTCTTCTGCCAAAAAATATGGCTTATTTTAGCCACTTGATCGTGATAAGTCTTTAAATCCTCGTAGTGTTCACTGGTCCAAGGCTTCTTTTTTTCCAGCTCCCAGCGTTTCTTAAATAGTCCATCAAGATATTTTGTGTATTGCCAGTCAGCATCTACTTCTGCCCAATTTTGTATAAAGGATATTTGTCCTTCCTTGCTGTTTTTTTATGCTTCTGCTTGTTTTGGCACGTGTTCTTTAAACCAATCTTGTATACATTTTCAAACTGGGATTTCACGCAACTCTCGCTGTTCTTTTACACATTTATAAAGTGGTCCCCACGGTGTTTCTCCAAAGACTTGCCATTCTTATGGCTCAGCTTCTCTGGCCACATGAACATCTGATGGTGGTTCTTCAGAGACCCCCTGCTGTCTTGTTGACTCAGTTTTATGTGATGGCTCTTCGTTTTGTCTGATTAGTTCCTCTAGCGTGTCAAGTTGGTCTTGTGATAGCTTCTCTTATTTTTTCTGTTTCGCATTTAGCGCCAGCAACAAATTTGCTAAAACTGCATCGGTGACCTTTTGTTCTTGAATCTGCTTATCTTGCTTAGCATCGCGCGCTGTTGCAGCTTGTTCTTTTTTTTTTTCTTCTGTTATGGGCTAAAATAGTTTTTGTACTATGTTGCACTGAAATACTTCTTCGCCAACTTTCTCTGCAAGTATACGGCTGTGTAATTGTTGCTGATGCTCCATGTACTTTTGCATAACTTGAGCTTTTTCTTTTGGCTCTTCCACGCGAACAAATGGCATTGTATGCAAATTATTTGCATTATTGCTTCCATACAAAAGCCATTGTTGTCTACATGAGGCAGAGGTCGATTACTATGACAAATAAAATTCATCAAAGCCGCGACAATACATTTCAGGAACTTCTTTGGCATCTCTGTGAAAAACCATAAAATTGTGCTTCCTGCCACGAACAGCTTTGTGGTAACATTGTTTAAATTTGTCAGCATCTATGCCACAACAATGATCTAGTGGAATGGAGTCTATGTTGCAGTTGTCCAGGCCAAAAAATAGCACAAAACAACCTGTGTCGCATCAAATGTAGTTGGGCAGACCATAGTAAGACTGCGCCAAGTAGATCTAATTTCAGTTTGTGTTGCGCAACAGAGAAAAATATTCTTTGATTTTATTCATGTTGTCAGGATTGATTTTGATATTGTCAAAAACGATGACTGAGTTCTTGTCGCTATCAAGTTCTTCCATGACAACACAGCTGGGATTTCTGAGGCAGAACTTAACAGGCAAGTGCTTAAGACTGGCGATACCATCACTGGCCACTCAATATGAATTCGCAAAAGATTAACAATCTGGCCGCGCCAACAGATAACACAGATGCGGCCAACAACTAATATGCAGACATATTCCGCAATGGATGTTTTTGTTGTTGGCAATACTTTTCACTTTCCAAATACAAAAGTTTTTTTGGTTGGGGAAAATTATGGACATGACTTTTATTAAGCAATTTGGTTACTTCGAATTCTCTCCGCCAAATCTGCTAAAGAAAACTGTCGGTATGTTGCAAGGAGATCTCAACATGAACAACAACAAAATACTTTGTCTGGAAAACGGATATCCACCAATACAAGAGGCTGCTGCTCGCTGGTCTCACGTAGAAACTTTGCAACACAAAACGTAGCAAGAACAGCGACAAAATGACAGGAAACCTGCAAATGGGCAACAACATCTTATATCAATTGCCAACACAACATCCCATGACAATTTCAACACAAGCTGTATACTTTTTGCAATTGGAATCTTATGGTGCTACAAAACACAACACAACAGGTGGACAGATTTCTGGCGATGGATCCGTTACTGGAAATGTTTCTGTGGCAGCCGCGCCAGTAATAGCACTTATGTGACAACAAAACAATACGTTGATGCTAAGGGGTAAAAAGAAATGTTGGTTTTATTCCAATGCTAAATGCAAACACGGGCAACAGAAACGGCTTTATTGCTTCTGCATCATCAGAGTATAGTGTAAACTACTGAGCATTTTTTGCGTTTGCTAATCATTTGACTCCATCTAGAGCTATTAATGAGTGGGCGACTGCTGGCGAATATTAAATTTTTTTTATTCAGATACAAGGCCCTTACGTGGTTAGCATCTGGAAATTTGAATTGCACAGTCGCACAAATGGTGAGCGCATTACCAACTGGAGACTTGCCGCGCAGAAGGTTGGCGGACCTACGTGGACTACTTTGTACTCAAGCATGACCACCCATGGATCTAATTTTCTTGAATTTCAAATCAATAATCATAGCACAACAAAGTATCACATATTTCGTCTTACTTGTTTAGTAGCAGAGCTTGCAAACCCCGGTCTGACTTCATTTCAGCTGTTAACTCTCAATGATCTTTTGTAAAAACAACTTGCATATAACGTCAGAAATCGTAAGGATAGCGTGCGAACTTGACGCGTTGCCGTTTGAAGAAAAACATGCTACGTCTTTTGAAGATCCTACTTTTGCAGAGCCTTATCGCAACATTGGAGAAGCAAAATTATTGTATAAAACGTTTTTGGCAGATCTGGAAAGTGTAAAATTGGATGATCGCAAGCGCAACATTTTTTCGGTAGGTAAAATGAGAGGATTGCAGCTGTGGGAAGAACTAGACAAGTATAGAAAATTTCTGCGACGACAAGGAGTCGGCTAGCATTGCTAAATAACTTAGGTATGCTTATAAAAGACATCATACACAAGCTAGACCCACACCACATAAAATAAATTATCGCTACCAAAAAACCAAAAAGCAAACAACTAAGCGAAAGGAAAAAAAAGAAATCACAAGGAGGATTATGCATGCATAGATGAGCAAGTTAAGCGAAAACAAATTAGAAACCAAATATTACTTATGAAAAAAGTCCACAAGCGAATTTTGTACCAAGAACATAGTCTGGATTATGATGACAAAGAAACGATTTTATCGGTGATGTGTCTGCCTGATAAAAAGTGGGTGGAGAAGATCTTTGTTACTCTGACAAGGAGCAGCTGCCACCGCAGCCAGAGCCTCCACAGCTACAACCAGAACCTCCTGAAGCATGGCTTCCTGATCAGTCACAGCTAGAGCCTCCACAGCCGCAAAGCAATACCCAGCAATTGACTAACAAGTAGGCAGAGGCATTTTATTATCTTGTTAGATAATTAGCAAAACACGAATATATTGCAGATGTACTTTCCTCATTGGTAGATTATCTTGATGAGCACTTTACTGAAACTGATATTGATCTTGACAAACTAAAAATCCTAACCTGGGTCTTCACACTGAGTAAAACAAAAATACCCGAAGGCAATTTTGTAAATTTATCAAAAGCCAGCGCAGAAAGACAAAATGCCTTCAGTCAGCACAAAGTTCCTGAGTGCTATCTACCCCACGTTTTTTTTGGGGGGGGGGTGGTATGTGTATGCGCAAGAGACTTTCACGATGAAATACTAAGCAGATTTCTCATGTGCCATAACTTCTGATCATCAAATATTTTTTGCAGCAAGAAGTTAATATTGTTTCCTTTTTTACAACTTTAATTACGCAGAGCTGCACTCAAAGGACGGAGAATTTACTGAGTTGCCAGACAATGTCATTTTTTGAAAATCCGCCACCAGCCAGTGCTGAAGCAAGAAAAGTGCTAGAAAACAGGTCAATTGACGATAGTAATTTTGTGGAATTCCTAAGAATAAATCCAACATTGCACAGGCTTATTTACACAAAACTTGGTGTACCTCAGCCTGAAGCTGCTTAGTAAAAGATATATTATATGTGATGAAAGATATCATAGACTTCGATCACATTAGTAGCCATCTCAAGAAAAACCAGCGTGAAGAACTTATCGCTTATTATTAAACATGTCACAAGCGCTCTTATTGTTTTAAGCTGTCTTACAGATATTACAAGCATCAGTTGTTTTTTGTTGTCCCCAATTCTGCCAGCGTTAAGCACTGCAGGTAGTGCTGCCACAGGAGCCTAAGTCCAATGTGCAAGAGTAAACACGAACAAATTTTGCAAAAAGATATCAGAATGCAGCAAAATAGACATTTCTGTTGGCATGCATTAGGCCTTGCCATCAAGTCATTATTTATTTAGTCAGATCCAGGCGCTTCATTGAGTTTATTTTAGGTAAAAAGTAAATATGCATTATTAAAGCATAGTGCCGTCAGATCTGGTTTTGACAAAATCGTACAAAGATCTTTTGTGGCCAAGTTTGGTGTATTCTTCTCCTAGCAAGTGTCTGGATCTTTCAACTTCTATGGTGATGTTTGCATAAAGGTCAAAGTGTTCCAGATTTTCTTTTGATGTTTTGATAAATCATCCTAAGAGCGTTTTTCACAAATTTGTAGGTACCATTTAATGTTTTGATTTCTGAGTCATTAATTGGACGTCTTCTATGTTCCAGGCAGGTGGAATAATTAATGAGGCATCATCAGCAATCTCGTATGCTGCCATTATTATTCTTGGGTCAAAGCCAAAAATGATGTATTACTATTTTGTAATCTCTAATGTATGTACAATTTGTCGCAGCTTTGATATGGCCCTCTTGATCATTTTGCTGTTGCCAGGTTTGCAGGGAATATAGTTGTGATCATTTTAAATATTTTCCACAGTAAAAAAGCATTCAGTGAGATAATCAATTGCGTCAGAAATACAATCAAGCTGATCTTGAATATCTGCAATAATGTCATGCTCTCTATGTAGGTCTTTTGTCAGAAACTCTGACAATTCAGCTTCAGTAGATTCAGCATGATCAAAAAAAGCCATTGCAGACATTAAAGAATCCTGTAATACCTTGGATTGGATCTTTAGTGTACTGTTATAATCTCTGCTATACATTTTTCTGTCGTATTCTGGATAAAATCCAAATTGATTTCCAAGTAGCACTTACGAAACATTGTATTGATAAGCAGTCCGTATGAAGCGACAACTGAAACCTCTAGACCTGATAATACTGATAATATTTGCACTGATAATACTGACAATATTTGCAGGAGATACTATTCTGGCAACCTTGCTGATATCTCTGCTAATGTGATACTTTAATTCTAACAGCAAAATTGTATTGTTCTCTACAATGTAGCCATATGAACTATATCTAAAACCATATATGGTTTGGATACAGATTTCGCTGCCAATTACTTTTTCATTTGTGGTGATCTCAGGTATCTTATAATGACTGGCTCAAACAACGTTCCCCATAAACAAGGCAGAGTTGTATACAATTTGTGTATGCTAAGTTTTCTTCTAGCTACGTCATTTAGTAGCAACCCCAGTCTTTTTTTTTTAAAGATATTATAAATGAATGAAATTTATTCCAAATTCAAAAGCTCATTGAAACCTCTTCAAAACAGTTTAAATTATCAAGATATCTCTACTAGAACCAAAGTTGCTGTAACTTAAAGTTGAAAAAAATCGAGTCATTTTCAGAATTGTTAGCCTTATATAATGCCTGGTTTGTGTTGCTCGATGACGGACCCGAGACCAACAATATTCTTCTTTAAAATGTTGTAACTTTTTTATTTTTAAAGATATTGCTATGAAATTCGGCATTCCTGTGTAAATTTTCCTGCTGAATGCATCTGTGCTGTCAGATATTTTGTATGTGTAGGTGGTAATGAGTTAACTAAGAAAAATCATGTAAAAATGCTACCATTTTATTTACAAAATTTGTAATTAGTTATATATAGACTTCTTGTCTTGTCCGCCTCAAGTTCCTGTATATTTACATTTAACTCGTTACCTTCTGCAAGTACTGAGTGGCCTGGCTACTGAGGCTACTAATAAGTGTGCCTTCTAACAGCTGTTGCTAGGCTGAACCCCAGAGCATCATAATGGCTGCACGAGTGTAAGTTACTGGAGTTAGTGCACATGCTTTCTGCATGAATTTGGTCCCATGCAAACTATGTAATTTAATGAGAAATAAAATGTGAAACACTCACCTAACTAAACATCTTTTGATTTTGTTGCAGTTTTGCTTCTGTTTCCTTTACAAGTCTTTCGTTTCTTTACTGATCGTTCACTGTCTCGTAATAAGTGAAGGATTTTCTTTGTTATCTCATCTCTTTTATTTAAATTTTTTTACAGAGTAATGTCCAATTCTGCTTTCCAATGATTTAAGTTTTTTTTAGTTTGCTGAATTCAAACTTAAGGAGGTTTTTTACTTTAACAGTTTCTTTCTGGCACTCTTCATCAGTCTGAGTGCTCACATGTAAATTTAACCTAGCTATGCACAGTTTTTTTCCATCTCTGGTTCCTTTGAATTTATTCTTTCCTCAAAAACAGATTGAATGTTATTTGAGGATACATTGATTGCTACTTGAGCTTGATTTGTCAGGGTTGCTGGTGGTACAAACAAGTTTTCTAAGAGGTCAGATACATTTTTGAAGCCTGCAACTTTTTTCTTGTGGCCTAACTTGATTCTCTGTTCACAAAGTCTGGTGATTTTTCTTGCCAAAGATTTTTGATTCACTGTATTACATCTTGGGTCCAACATTAAAACAACATTAGTCAGTTTACTAGCAGCTCTGTTTGACTTCTCAAGGAAAGTTTTAATTTCTAGTACAACTCCATTTTGAAGATTAGATATATAGGTTTTTGTTCATGGACGTGATTCAATATTTTATCTTTTGTCAGGTCATATTTCTCCGCAGAAGGGGCCAGGATAGTCCATTCTGCAGGGCAAAGGACCAAAAAGGCCAGAACAGCTTAGAATATCTGTATTACCAGAATAGCTTACATGCACATCAAGCTAAAAAATAGGACCAACTATTGTGCTATATGTAAATAAAGTATTTTAAAAATAATAATAATAATAATAACATTGATGATAATTTTAAAAGGGGCTTGCATAATTTTTATTCATAACCAAAACAATTTTTATAATTTACTGTAAAAAAAAAAAAATAATAATAATAAACTAGCAAATTTAAACTACTGAACTATACTGTATATAAATATAATTTAAGGGAGGTGTAATTTTCATGTCAAACATAGATGAATATTCAAAACAATTATTGTAATTCACAATTTAAAATCAATATAATGTTTTTAACTGAATGGTCTACTGTCAAAAGTAATAATAATGAACTAGCAAATGATTAAAACTAAATTCGATACTTTAACTGCGATTTTGAATGGTTATGAAGAACGATTGTCTCAACAAATTCGCAAAAGACAAGACTGCATTAAAAATATTTGAATAAATGCTACAAATTTTTTATCGTTTTATTTGTTTGCCATAAGTCATAACTATATTTGAACATTTATTGATTGATATGGTCTTAAAATATTGGTTACAAAAGTTTGTTTACAAATATCGTAAAATATTCAAGATGGCGTCTATACCACACGCTTGGCAAAGTTGAAAAACTCGAAATTTTCTTACCTTTGAAGCAAAGTCCGGCACACTTAATCTCCTTTGCGATAGATGTTTTATATATCAAATTAAAGATGAGAATGTGTAGAATCTAATGGTATGCGAAGAATATTTATATACTTTGAGGATCATGAACGATGAATAGTTGAATTTGCATCAAAATATCTTCAGCATGGCTTGTGATATTTTAGTTCTTCAAAATTCCGCAATAACCATCGTTCAATATTCTGATTGGCTGGAACATTTCATGAATATTCATAGTCATTAACCCGGTTGCATAATTTTCCAAATGAACCATACGTTACGTGCAAGTCACTGAACTATTGATTTTGTACAGGAAGCGTAAATTACCTGTAATTTACTTTTCAACCTGCGATAAAGTGTAAATCCAAATAAATAACAATAACATCTAATACATATTTAGAAAGATAATTTGATTGGCTTTAATTTCATATATACTTTATAGCATTCTATAATAAAGAAAGTAACATATGGAAAAAGTGCAGTGACCATGTAAAACTGTGACAATTCCAGGGGATATATGCCCTGTACTGGGGTTGCTACTTTTAGAGTGGCAAATTGGCAAATTTTGAGAACTGTACCTAGCTCTGAGCCGCCCATGGTGCTTGACATAATGGAGTACCATTCTTGAGACATCTGCTTTAACAGATGGCTTTGCACAAATGGTTCCAACACACTATGCAGATCACTTCTTATGCAATAAGGTTAACTTCAAATGGCCTACACTCATCAGTAGTAATATGAAAGGCAATCTATGAACGCAACAGTAGGGTTACCAAGCCGCAGTATGAGCTTTTCCCAATACTAAAACTGCGCTCATGGCCACCCCAACCATTGGTCTCTCATCTTGACCTCCTAGCTGTTGTGTTGAAAAAGCGAGGGCTGAGGTTTGGTAATCATACTGTTGCGTTCATAGTCGTCTTTCATATTACTGCTTGTAGTAGCTATCATCTATGAAAACTGCTTGTCTTCATTTGTCATTCACTGCAACATTCTGTCAATGTTTTAATAACAAAGGTTTGCCATAACCATTTTCATACATACTTTTCTTGATGCGTGTTAATTTCATATGAAATGAAATCAATCGTATGTTAAAAATTTGAATGCTTACAAGTAATGTTTTCTGTTGTTTTCAGGAAAGTAAGATGTCGTTCTTGAAATATAGTGACTTAGATTCTCCGGCTTTTAGCTTTCATTAAGAAATATATCTGAATTTTACTATGTAAGTCAATATATTGATTTCCCAATATTGTGACAAAAAATTTCATCTCATTTACATACTCATTACTTGTTCTATGTATAAATATAGTTTAAAATTTAACTAGTAAAATCTGTAAGTCCTGAATTGGTTTTCATTTGTGCTGCGGAAATTGAAGTTGAAATAACTTTAAATTGCATAATATATTCCCATACAAACATAAAGATCTCCTTTTGTTCATTAGACGTCCGTTCTACGATTTTGTTATGTTTATGGTTTCCCCGCAAACTTGGGAGTCTGTAGACATGTTTCAAGACCCTCTAACATCTCAAGTAGATGAAGGAAAGAGAATATTGTTGCAACATCAATGTGAGTGGAACTTTATAACTTGAATGTGTTTTGTTTTTACCTCCTTTTTACATTTGTTGTCGTTGCTATTCATTTTGTATTTATTTTTTCTTGTTTATTTTTTATATTTAAAATGTCTCGGGGCTTTGAAATGACTTACTAAGTAATTATATTTTATTTCAGTTGCTCCGTTAAAGGGAGAATATAGCTGTATACCTGATATTAACGCCAGCCATGATGAACTTCATGCTTTTTTACACTATAAGCAAGGTTGCGGAAAACCATCACCGATACTGACCTGGAAGGTCACCAGAAATAAAACGGTAAATTATCTTCCAAAGCAGAGGTAATACAGCAGAATGCCCATTTTAGGATATTTTAATATATGTATGCCGGTACAATTATTCATCAAACTAATAATTGATACTCAAATACATATTTGTGTTGTTTCTTTGGATACGCCAAGGCATTTTAATCTTCTTCTTAGATTATTATACTTAAATTAAAAGGAGTTTATATTTTGTCATTATATCGAAATTATAAGGACCCAAAACAACTAATACATGGTCAATGAATTCATTTGTTTTATTGAAGACAATTTAATATTCTGAATCTATGTCATCTAAACAGCAATATACTTTTTCACTGCATATTCAATAGTTGGAAAGGCTTTGTATGCCTGCAGGTCTAGTTAGTGTATATTTTCTATCTTGTCTCTGTTTTTCACTACTAATTAGCAGAGGAATTGTGGCAGATACCTGTCAACTTTGTGTCTTATGTTGTACTGCAATCGGGTGATTACTGTGCATGTTAGCTATGAGAGTGATGTCGCAATTTTATGGAAGTAGTATTTGTTAATCCAAGTGATTATTATGAATGAAACATTCTTGTGATATGAGTAGTATTCGAACTAATCGGTATGCTCAACTATTTACTCCGTTATTTATAGCTTACTCAGGAGATGGGAAATGGTACAAGCCACTGAAACAATTTTGGTAACAAACACTTATAATAAATGTAAAATGTTGGACTCAAATCACCCTCGATTCCCTGCTAGCATAATAATGCATTCTTGTTGTACAACTTGTATGCAGTTTGATATCTACTGATGTGGTCAATATTTAAATAGTATTGTGTTTGTGTTAGTGGTACTAAAATATGGTGAATAACAGCATTCTGTGTAAATTGCTTTCTGACCTCAGAATTCTGCATTATGCCAATAATTAGAAACGAGTATCCTTTACACTGCTTACAAAATGAATTGAGATTACTAATGTTATGTATATTGAATTTATAATATGTGTCCATGATTGTAAGTACTTTAGTCAGATCATGGTCATTTTTGTAAACAAGTTTACATTGCATTTGAGTTCAAGGCCGGTTTTATTAGCAGCAGGACTGTTATTTCCATGTCTTCTTGTGACAAAAGTCAGGTACACACAGTAATGTTCCATAAAAATTACTCATATTCTGATGTGACAATTGTCAGGTAGGACAGTATTTTTCCCATTAGAATTACTCATGTTGCGATGTGACATAGGTCACATAGGCATGTGTATTCATATACAGATTTTGGTAAATGATTTCATTCCTATTCTAGAATTTTAGCTCTAAAAGATCAGTCTGTAAGGAATCTATTTTAGTTGTGTTGTTTAAATCAGATATAATTTGAGATGAATTATTTATTTACAATATTTATTGGAAATACTAAAGTGCTCACTCATTTTTAGATTAATACAGTATTTTGGGATTTATGTGAACTCATTCAAATACATTCTATTTTCAAGACTTGTGGTACATCAGGACATTCAAGACTATTTGAATTCATTCGGAACATTATGTATTCTTGGATTTGTGATTAGGACCAATGATTATTTGGACTTTAATTTGTGTTATTGTAAGTGTCTTTTGAATTTTCACTTTATTTGTCATTGAAATAAATTGTGTGTTGATTTTACTTGATTTTGTTGGTTTCACTTTCTTTCTGTTACATATTTTTAGGCCATAGAGACGTAACACTAATTCCTGTTTATATCTTAAGTATCAATTTTATGTTTTCTATTCAATCTGATGAAATTTCAGTGTCAAACAGAAAAAATGCAACGCCTGTGTGGCATTGATGCTGGTAATATATTCTCTATATGCAAGACTTTTATTTTGCCTTTTGACAAAAAGCTTTTTTTCCAACTTCTCCATGCACTTCGTTGAGCATGAAACCATTTTAAGACATAATGTATCCATAATATTGTTTCTAAACATCCATATCACATATACCCGTGGTACAGTGTCCACTACTCTGTATTTTGTACAATATAATTTGAAAAGTATTTACATACAATCATGTGATCTCAGATGTCCTTTAAAATAATAATTGTGCTGATATGGCGTTATAGAGCTGAACCCAAAGTCATCCCCTTGATGAAAGTATGATCTTTTTTTATAAATTAGGTGAAGAATGACCAACTGATTCTTGGCGACAATGACAAAGGGGAATGTATAAAGTTTGCTTAGTGGGACCAGCTGTTGATAGATGTTATAACGGTGACAATGAAATTCTCTGTAAATCTTACATAGTTCATACAGAAAGACGTAAGCATATAAAATGTCCTTGTTCTTTTTAATTGTGTTGCTTATGTATTAAAAGATTACAAGTAACTTACATCATTCTGCCTATTTTCTTCTACAAGTCAAGATTTTGGAAGTAATAGTTTTTATTCCAAAACAAGTTAGTTAAAATGAAGTTATATGGATATAAGTAACCAAATGCAGTAAAATTCTCAATTGTTAGCTACTTAGAGCACATGCTTACAAAGAGCAATCAATACTAATAGTAATGTGTCATCTATCGAGTTGAGTATGACAACTAGTCATTGTCAGAAAGTTTAAAACAGAGAGATGATGTGTTACACCTGACGGTATCTATGATTGAGATCTCACAGAAGAATGAGTAAAGTTGAGACTACGCAAAATATTTATATATCCGCTTCAGACGGAGAATAGTAGGTCTTTTTATTGCTCCAATTTTGAATGCATTCAAAGCAGGAAAGGTATGATTGACTCTCACCATCAAAATCAGAAGAACCTTTTTCCATACAATCTAACCTTAACCCGAACTAAAACATTCACAGATCATAGAGCTATTTTTACTCATTGTTATAATAACTGTAATGGTATTTAATTGGTATATATCTGCAGTGTGCGACATTAAAGTTGTTGGTAAATATACGCAATTCATGAGATCCTATCTTTAATATTACAAGAACTATCAAGAATGTTTGTCCTATGAACAAGATACATTGCCTTTTTATTTATGGTTCTGGTGTAAAAACCTGTAAGAATCCAAATCTTTATAATCAAATGCTTTAGCCAGTTTTCAAAAGAATTTACAACATGCATATGTTTTGTCAGTTGCCATGAATGTTTCAAGGAGAACATGCTGAATTTTAATAAGTAGCTGTGCTAATCGGCGGATGGAAC
Organism: Margaritifera margaritifera; assembly: GCA_029931535.1. Classification (NCBI taxonomy): domain Eukaryota; kingdom Metazoa; phylum Mollusca; class Bivalvia; order Unionida; family Margaritiferidae; genus Margaritifera; species Margaritifera margaritifera. Next base: position 296,579 of record JAQPZY010001474.1, read on the forward strand.
GTTCTCCTCAAATACGAGAGGTCCATTCAGGGAGAAAACATTAATTTATATTGATGACATTGATTAATGGCATTAAAAGCTACAGTTTTCGAAGTATTAAATCTATGTTGAGTATTTGGCACATAAGATTATTTACTGGTAGTATCACACCTACTAGAGGAGGATCCTATTGGCAGTTTTCACGAAGTTTCTGACTACTATGATTTATATTCATCGGTCATCTAAATTCACTTTTTTTTAAATCTCAGGTACGACTTTCTACAGCTATAATGGTTGCAAATATTTCTTTCAGTAACTCAGATAGCTGAAGAAAAGAATTCATTTCCAAAGGAAGCGTGGATTGGTACATCAGTGTTGATATTCTTGATTTTACCTGTTATGGTAAGTTTCTTCCATACAAGAGTACAGAAAGACAGAAAGGAGGCTGCATTTAAGTATGCAATTTAATGTTACCTCTTCACTCTCTTTATATCAATGCTAAACTTACTAAAGATTTTCTAATCTTTAAAAACGAGGACACAAACATAGTCAATGATAAGATTATGTATATGTGTCTTATATTTTATTCTGTGGATATAAAAATATGCTCATTATAGTTTCGAGTTAATTGGCATAATTTGCAGTGCATTTTCTCAAATTTAAATTATTTAACATTACACTTTGTATATTTGACTATTTCATTCCTTTCAAGGGCTAGAAGTAACAGAATACTGCAAATATATGTCCTTTATTACTAGCGTTACTTTAGAAGGAACAAGGTGTCATAAACCTAGTTTAAATGTTAAGAGCATCATGAATTAAAGACGATTGATGCACGATTAGACATTTGTCTTAAATCATCATTGGCAGATATTCTAATTTTTGAAGTTTTATTTCCCGATAGATCAGACTGAAAGAAAAGATATTTTAATGTGAGTAAATATTACTTTTTATTGTATAAATTATATTATCTGTTAGGTTATCAATAAATGAAAACTAATTTAGATGTGAAAAGGAATGCTTGATCGGCCCATACATTTTGAACCATTTCATTCTGATTTTTTTCATGCCTATCGTAATTTGCACTTGTTTGTTCTTACTAGTACCAGACATGCTCCCGATAGTGCACAAATAACATATCGTTTTGATTGATTGACCTTAAATCGATTGCATTGATGTTCGTTCTATACTACATTTTGAAGTATTAACACTTCATTTCTAGATAGATGCCAGACATGTCTTTGCAAACTCCTTGAACATTTAGAATAACTTTGATGGCACTTCTTTGTTTAATCTTTTTTTCTTTCTTTTGTTTTTTTCGTTCTTTTCTTTTTTTTTTTTTTTTTTTTAGTAAAATGTGTGAGAGGCATACAGATGTTTACATCTTATCAGTAATTATATAGCGTACTTCATTCAAAAGCTAAGTACCTCTCTTTCGGTACATCAAGATAAAGAATCGTCATTGTGCCCAAATTTGGACTATTACATTACTGATCCAAACGAACGAAATATTGACTGTTTCAGTCTCTGGTTACAAAATGTATCTAAATAGTGATATTTCTTTTACAAACTGACAAAACTTCTCATCATTCTTTCTATTGTAAGCAGAATGAAGATGCAGATTGACATCAAATTTCCCATAATATTGTAACACTCCCATTTCCATTATTTGTTATGCACACAAGACAAACTAAATAAAAAATCAAAAACTGATATCAAGTAGTATCTTACTTAATGCTTTTGTTTTGGTACCATTGAACTATTGTATCGTTTTCTTCCGATCTATGATGTGTTGTTAAAGATACCATTTGCTAGTTTCGACAAGAACTCCATGCTGAAAACAACACATTATCCTTATACAATATTATACACTCTAGCCTTCAGTGTCTTCTAATCAAATTAGCTGCGTATAATTATCTGAATCCTGCCTTTAAGAACATCAGCTTATAAAATCCTTGTGCTAATCTGATGTTTTCTTTTCCAACAGTGTCAGTTTTAAACATTTTCAAGAACTATTACAGCACTTACCTTTTCAAACAATTTTAATTCGTTAAATTGATTACAGGATAGCGATTGAACTCTTTTTTATAACGGCGAATCCATATTTTTGGAGGGTCATTGCAAGATAATGAATAAGTGCCATTTGAGTAGAGGCAAACCCCTTTTGAATACCAAAACCCCAATTAGGGAATATTCTTAGCGGTGAACCAATATATTTTAGTGTGTATACGTGTCTTGTTAGTAATTTGCCAATTCAAAGGGTCAAACGCCAAACAGTATTTGCAAGTTTGAGCCTTTTCATACACAGGATTACCACGTATTATAACTACCTACTGTATATGTCATGATAGAGTGCATGTCCCTTCTTGAGGCTGTTCTAGGTCAGTATATATTTATTTTTGCCTGAAACATGTTTTATCACAGTATGTCACAACTAAATAAAGGCCAATTTATATCAATAAGATGGCAGATAAGTCTATTTTCTTTTAGTCATGATGATTCATTAAAAAATATATAAATATTTGACCGTCGAAAGGTTAAGATGTGTGCCTACAATAGTGCATTCATATATATTCTTGACAATCAGGAGACTAAATTTTTAGTTTAAAATCTTACGTCTGTGTCTTCTTTTCATAATACTGCCCCAAATTGTCCTAAAGTGTGGATATAGCATTCCTATTGGTAAATGACAGACCTTGCTTGGAAATCATCAAATAATTCCGAAAGCATTCAGATATTTTCTCTCCTTGATATTCCTTCTGCTTTTTATTAGTATGTCCTTTTCATGGTAAAAGATAAAGCAAAATAAATTGACATTAGATTTCTTCCAAATGTTTTATTTCTTCCATGAGCCATACCACGTGACCATTATTCTATTAGATGTATATACTTATCAAATACAACAAATTTAACATCTTCATGTGGTGCCAATTTTTGTTGACGTCGTCGTAGCTTGATATCTTGAATGTAAAGACCCAACTAACAATCGTTCTTCTTGGTAGCAAATGCGGGCATGTATCAATACACAAATTTTGGAACCGACGAAAATGTCATTTTTTTCACAAAACAACCAAAATTGATATCCACATAAAGACGTGGACTGACTGTTATATTTTGGAAAGTTCTAGTGTATCTTCTTTCCATTCTCAAGGTTCAAAAACAATAAGTTAAGCTCTTTCTTGCCTCAGTTGGAATAAGAAGAAGATAAAAAAGAAGAAATTAACTTCCCAACATTTTATGAATTTATTTAACGCCAAAGCCTTTATCCCTTTTCCTTTGGCGTTGGTTATCTAAAGAAGGCAAACAACCAGGAACACTGTTTGCGAAGTCTACATTTTCAGCATTTGTTTTGTTATCGGTAACCTACAATAAACTAATCTCCTTGGTGACTGAAGATGATGTGTAATGACATTGGCAAAAATTTGGTGCTATGAGCAATACAACACGGTCATACACAACTTTGACCTGTTCCAGTCACTCCATCAATGCGTGCAAATATTAGGATCCTCTATTAAAAGCAGGAGTTATTTCTATATAAATAGGTTTCAAGTGTTCATCGGATATAACAATGCTTTTCAAAAAGACAAAAGTTTCAGAAATAAATTCTCCAAAATTGAAATTAAAGTTTATTGTCATGCTTGGTATAAGAACTAAACACTGAAACCTTCAGTGATTCGGTGTCGATTTACATTTGATCAGAAAACTCCACACCATTTCTTGGAATCGGAGTAAAAAAACCATTTCATTGCAATCATGCATCCATTTATGGAATGAATTGATTCAAAGCTGATTTGACTTGGGTGCGCTTCAATAGGTAATTACTATGTTAGCTTTTTTTGACGTTAGTTCTTGACTTGAAAAATGAATCGAAAATAATCATGATGGTACAACATCGTACATATTTACTATGGAGACTTATTAACGTGTATCCCAGTATGTCCGCTGTAAGCCTTTGGATGGGCAGTTGGGATGCATGTGACATCAAATAAACGAGTAAAATAGTAAATATCCATGCAATCTGTCGCATATCTCTTCACTTTGGAAGTCATGAAATTGTCATAAACGGATATTGGTGATGCACTTCTGTATGCCAATCGCTAAAAATTCAACAATATAAACTGAGTATGTTTCATTTATCAGTCTTCTTTTACTGACGGTTCTCTACAAGCATGTTCTGCTTATGAAAATCTTTAAGCTGATTCTAACCTCATCTAATCAGTAATGTTTGGTATGATTTTCTTCCAGCTTGTGCTGTGAAATGTTGGATGATTATATAATAGACATGGCAGGCAGGAGCTTTTTAAAAGTATTTATTTGCCTAGTACTTTATGCAGAATGGGCCACAGTATATTGCTTTTTGAATATTTGCATATGAAAAATCCTTGACAAAAGAGCTGGCTAATATTTAGAAAGAAAAATCACAATTTCAAAATTCTGACAGTGCTTTAAAGTTAAAAAGATCTATACGGGATCTACACAGGAGCTTGACATTACTATCAATATATACAGAAATATTTTTAAAGAAATGAACAGCTTATGAAAAAGATCCTAATTCAAGAAAAGGCAGGATGTGGAAAGAAGATTTGGTGTAAAAGACTCACACAAGAGTGGTGTAAGGTGCATGCTCCAAAAGATCTGGATCTGACTCAAATTTCTATATCTGCCAATGATAGTATAGAATTTCTACAAGGTTATGACTTTCTTTTTAATATAGTTCAGATTTGTGCAGACATCAATGGTTTGCTTACCTATCTATATATTTTGATGCTTGGTCAATTGAAAATTGATTTTTATTAATAAGTCAAGAAACATAACACGATCATTATCTTTTAGGGTCTTGAATATTTTGCAGGTCCTTCCAGTGTAAGGAAGATTCTGTCTTATGAGGATCTAGAACATGCAGTAGTCATCGTCACATCGACTCCAATGATATGGAGTAGGGATTATCCAGAAACTTCAGTTTACCGGACCATTCACATAAAGGGTCTGGATAAGGACGAAATCGAAAATTGTGCACAAAAATACTAAATACAAACAGTGATCAATGAGTTTTTGACATCAATCAAATCAAATTGGCTAGAAGAGTTTACAGCGGAGCCTGTCTTCTTGCCTTTTCTTGTGAAAATTTAGTGGCTCTCATAATTTAGATCTTTTTTAATTTGCAAACATGTGAAACAGATTCAACAACTGAAAATGGACTCGCACTGTCACACAGACGAAATAACATGTAAATTATCTAGGGTGTTTTTTCACAAACGCAAATTCAAAATGGTTAGTGTGACACATGCAACAGAACACAACTGACCCATAATTAGATTTTTAAAAATTGATTTTTTCACGTATAACCACCTTAAAATTATCTGCAAATGATGTAATTTCCATAATTGTAATAGGAAACCTCATTTGTATTGGCTTATGTAAATGATAAAACAGCGCTTTACCCAGCAATCGCATCATAGATTGTGTAAAGCGCTCAGATAATGAATTGTACCGCATTGTATTTTTTATATACACCTTGATGCGTGACTGACATCTTATTTACACTCTGAGGTGCAACAACTTATATCTCTTATGCAAATACACAGTGAACTTTAGAACTTTGAGAGAGAGTTTGACGAGCGTTCTTCGCTTAGTTGAGTTTTGAAGGTTGTAGGGAACTGGAGACTTCACAGTAGGATTAAGGAGAAGAATTACTGCAGTGAACTTTTTCATTATAGACTGAAATCAAACTTTCCCAAAACAGTTAGATATGTTGAAGTTCTTTTTTATTCAACTTTGCTTTAGAAGTATTTTTAAGGTCATAATATGTATAAGAATAAAACTAAGTAATTTGTTATGAGAGCATTAAATTCAACTGTGGTGTTTTACATATTATTCTTCTTCACTTTCAAATTGCGATTTGTTAAATAAATTTTCCATACACTACAAAGACATTGTATTGTATTGTACTTCTCATGCAACTGGCACATTGTATAATGAATATAACATTGAAAAAACATTCTTTTATTCTGGTTATTTCATTTTAATCAAAACATTGCTTCACTCATGTAAGTGGAGCATATACTGCATCTCATTGCTCTTACCACAAAACAGGATATTCCCACCAGAGGAGCCTTAGACATTAGCCTAAATGTCAATTTCAAAAAAAGGACGACACTAAAAGCTCGCAGTTATATCAAGTTATCAACATTGCTCTAAATACACGTATCTTTTAAACATAGGATGGGGCCTTGCAGGTGGCAATCGGTCTTGAGGCTGTCATCACCGGGAAAGATCTATAATTTTGTCTTCTTTTTAAAATACCCCAGATGCATCCAAATTGTATGTCAAATAGACAGTAAATTGTCAAAAATATGTCGGCTATGATGTTAAGTTTACTTGACATCCCATGTGTCACAACAAATGATAACGCTAAATATTTTCTACAGAGTCAAAAATGCACAAGAAATGCATGGGAATTGGTGTTGGTGTACTGTTAAAGAAATACCAGTCAATGATTACTGATCTTACCTTCTGTTGTACATGCTTTAGATAACAGTTAGGTTAACAGCGAATGGTTTTTTCCTGTAAGCAAACAATGTATTATGCAATCAAAGTATTGATACTCTCGCTCATAACAGAGATCATGCGCGCAGTGTAGGCTTAAATTATCAGTTTCCAGGCTGGGGGAATGCCTGTCAGTTTCCTGTCAGTATTGTGATAGCATGATTATGTCGGGTATTACTCATTCCAGGTAATCGCTGTTTGCTGTAACGTGAGATATTCAGTGATCGCTCTTCATATGTCGATGATTTTAGTGGTTCCCTGACTTCCACATCCTAAGACAACTGCACACCAACATCTGAGCCATCTTGTACTTAACATTCATCTGTATCTTTTTACATCGTTCTGGAAAAAAAGACTTTTGGATGGCACATTCAAGTGTTTGTATCTTCTTTAGGATAATCAAGTAGCAATTTTTGCATCATTAAAACATCCGTGATAAGAACTCATTCAGAGACATTTGGTATCCAAATAAACGTAGCTGCAGACTACACATAAGTTCGAAGATGAAAAATTCGCATAATGGACATTTCACTGAATGGCATTCACATAACAGATTTAATAGAAAACGAGGATTAATGTATTTAGAATTGTTGTTTTCAGATAATGAGGTTGAGATTTGTGAAACTTTTTTTCAATACATCATCAAATGTGCTTTTCAATCATTCCAGTTTCAAACACTAAAATATATCAAATATATTTTTTTTACATTCACGTAAATATTTAAAGTAAGATTAAATCTGAACTTAAACATAGAACATTAGAAATATTGGGGTGAAGTAATGCGACTTAATTTTATGATTGATTTGTTTAGAGCAAGGGTATGAAGTTTCAGGACAGGGAGTGAAGGGGTGAATGATTCTTTAAGGTATGGGGGACAAGGCTGCTCTGTCTACGGTTTGTAGTTTTGGGACTATTTGATCTTGCACGTCCGTTCATCCGTCCACCCATTGGTCTGAAAGTGTGTGCACCACCTTCCACACCTTTTTGAAAAAGATTGGATACTATTAAGATAACAAGTTTCAGATATATAAAAGTTTTAAATACATCATCAACAGTTCTTCAAAAAATTCTTCCATTATTTTAAACAAAAAACAATAAACTACATAGACCCAGGTCTGCTGGCACATTATGCAAAGACAGATCTGGATCTGTGCAGTTTGCAGTTGGGCTATAAGCGAGTATAAACGGTAGTTGATGGGGTTGCTATATTGCAAATACAAAGGAAACCAATTGAGGGATACTAACAAATAACTCGAATGCAAAATGCTCCAGACATTAAAATCTGTTATATGACCATATGTGACTTTCATTGTTACTAATATTCATGTTGACATGGATGAAAGAATGAAGTTTATGAAACTTTCAACACAACATGATTATACCTTTTTATGCACATAACTCTTATTGCAGAAGGGGCATATTGATTTTCTCATATCCATCCATACTCCTCTTATTCTATGCACATTATGCCAATATTTGAAGAAAAGCTGATCATTGTGCATGGGCAGATTTCAAAATCTGAACTATTGTATGTTTTAATAACTATATACATATATGCATTTACAATATTTTGCATAAATTTTACCGATTTGTCGGGGTTTTAACATTATATTTTTAGATTTCTGTTTTGGCCATTTTTTAGGCCAACATCTACTATATGTTTATATTTAATAAATTTAAATATAGTTTTAGTCCATGCTTATTTGCTATGCAATCCAAATGCATAAATAAAGGATGACTAATGGTGTGAAGATGCAATACTTAGAAATGTCGTCATTTTGTAAAGAAACACTCATTTGTCACATTTTAAGAAAAGCAGCATTTTCCTAAATTGATATATAGAATTTGCACTTCTGTTTAAATTGGTATGTTAGACAGCATCATGAGTTTTGGTTTGAATGCATTATGTAATCATATGAAAAAATTAAAAGCAAACCTCTGTAAAACTGGAACTGAGATCTGTGTCTGGAATAAAGTATTTTTCTTTGTTTCCACAAATAGTACTGGGCTGTTCTGCTTTAATTCTCTAGATATAAATACAGGAAAGTGCACATAAAGTTTAGATTAATTTATCCTAAGAAAGTGCAAGGATATTTGTGCAGATAATGCAGTTAACTATTGCTAGCTGCTCATATAATTGTAAGTTTAATGTCTAGCTTATGACAGAAATGTTCGAAGTCCTCATTAGAAGGATACTATAACAAAAAACACAGGTAAATGTATAGGTAGTGTAGAGGATAAACATTGGACAGTGTGGAAGGAACTGAAAACACAGGTAAGTGTAGAGGATAAACATTGGACAGTGGAAGGAACTGAAAACACAGGTAAATGTGTAGGTAGTGTAGCGGATAAACATTGGACAGTGTGGAAGGAACTGAAAACACAGGTAAATGTATAGGTAGTGTAGAGTATAAACATTGGACTGTGGAAGGAACTGAAAACAGGTAAATGTATAGGTAGTGTAGAGGATAAACATTGGACAGTGTGGAATGAACTGAAAACAGCTAAATGTATAGGTAGTGTAGAGGATAAACATTGGACAGTGTGGAAGGAACTGAAAACACAGGTAAATGTATAGGTAGTGTAGAGTATAAACATTGGACAGTGTGGAATGAACTGAAAACAGCTAAATGTATAGGTAGTGTAAAGGATAACCATTGGACAGTGTGGAAGGAACTGAAAACACAGCTAAATGTATAGGTAGTGTAGAGGATAAACATTGGACAGTGTGGAAGGAACTGAAAACAGCTAAGTGTATAGGTAGTGTAGAGGATAAACATTGGACAGTGGAAGGAACTGAAAACACAGCTATGTGTATAGATAGTGTAGAGGATAAACATTGGACAGTGTGGAAGGAACTGAAAACCCAGCTAAGTGTATAGGTAGTGTAGAGGATAAACATTGGACAGTGTGGAAGGAACTGAAAACAGCTAAGTGTATAGGTAGTGTAGAGGATAAACATTGGACAGTGTGGAAGGAACTGAAAACACAGCTAAATGTATAGGTAGTGTAGAGGATAAACATTGGACAGTGTGGAAGGAACTGAAAACACAGGTAAATGTATAGGTAGTGTAGAGGATAAACATTGGACTGTGGAAGGAACTGAAAACAGGTAAATGTATAGGTAGTGTAGAGGATAAACATTGGACAGTGTGGAATGAACTGAAAACAGCTAAATGTATAGGTAGTGTAGAGGATAAACATTGGACAGTGTGGAAGGAACTGAAAACACAGGTAAATGTATAGGTAGTGTAGAGTATAAACATTGGACAGTGTGGAATGAACTGAAAACAGCTAAATGTATAGGTAGTGTAGAGGATAAATATTGGACAGTGTGGAAGGAACTGAAAACACAGCTAAATGTATAGGTAGTGTAGAGGATAAACATTGGACAGTGTGGAAGGAACTGAAAACAGTTAAGTGTATAGGTAGTGTAGAGGATAAACATTGGACAGTGGAAGGAACTGAAAACACAGCTATGTGTATAGATAGTGTAGAGGATAAACATTGGACAGTGTGGAAGGAACTGAAAACACAGCTAAGTGTATAGGTAGTGTAGAGGATAAACATTGGACAGTGGAAGGAACTGAAAACAGCTAAGTGTATAGGTAGTGTAGAGGATAAACATTGGACAGTGTGGAAGGAACTGAAAACACAGCTAAATGTATAGGTAGTGTAGAGGATAAACATTGGACAGTGTGGAAGGAACTGAAAACACAGCTAAGTGTATAGGTAGTGTAGAGGATAAACGTTGGACAGTGTGTAAGGAACTGAAGGAAAAATGTAACTTTCACTCATGTCATAGTATGTGTTATCTGCACAGTACATGTCCATACTGTCAAAAGGTGAGGTTCAAGTTCATCATGTAGCTAAGTGATGTGGGGATGGATGGGGTTGAGCAAATCTCTGGAAATTGACCTAAGGCCATTGTCATCGAGCATATGATTTATTTCATCCTGTTCAGAAAGGGCACTAGTGGATCTCTATAGTTCTCCAGCTATAGCTGTAGTGATCTCAATAAAAGTACATGTGGTTGAGCGTGCTTCATATGCTTTGATAAGACGGAACTGGATAATCAACATATTATTATTCATCCCAAATCCTTAAATTATCATTGATAACATTATTTATCAGGACATACAATCTTTTAAGTTTCTGTATAGCACTCAGACATGTACAAAATATATAATTAACAATTTTGCCTTGAATACATATTTACCATTTCCTGATCTTGAAACGTTTGTATTGAATTCTTCTGGGCACTTCTCCCAAACTTTTTTGGAATGACTTTTGTTTGAGCTGCTATTCCAAAGAGGAATCTTGTTTCTGCTTTACTTCATTTGCTTGTACTTGCCAACCCAAGTATTACATTCTCATTTTGCAATATACTTTTAAAATGATAATGATATATTGGTGATTTATCATAGAAAAATATAATACAAAATGTGAATGTTCTAACAAATTTCACAAACCGCTTACCACAATAAAAAAGATGCATGATAAAAACATTTCATAAATATGCTTGATAAAAATGGTGCTAAAAAAACATTTAAATATATATATCTCGTGATTTTATTTCCTTGAAATTTATTTCTTATTATCTACTTGGAAATTCAAAACTGTTTACGAGACAATATTATTAAAAGGCCATATGGTCCTAAATATGCAAACTGAATTCTAACTGAACTGAGCAAAGAAACAAAAAAGTGCTTTATTTAGCGGTCACTTTTTGTCTTTATTAAGGATGGTCCCTTTATGTATATCAAAGGAGTAGCATAAAGTGTTAAACATGCCAATCTGTCAGAATTCATTCTATCCCTTCACAACGTATGTTTCTGCTCAATCACTTAATATGAAGTAAATGAATGTAGCACAAATCTGAGTAAAGGTTTCATATTGATAAGATCTAGATAATCTTGAAGTTCCATTTAAAAAAAAAATATATATATACTTTGACAGGAGTATCCATTATATATCAACATATATAAAATTTGGTAACTGCATTCACACAATAAATGTCAATCAAGTTTTAAACGATTATAATGCAGAAAAATATTGCATGGACACATACCTGGTATGTTATGGACATCATAACATGGTCGTGTACACATTATGCTCCCTGATTGCTCGTCCTTTTAACTTTGGTTTCCACGGAATAACTTTATCCAAGATTGTTGGATTTGAACCACACTTGGCATAAGACTATATATTGATGCGGCTTTGAATAAATGTAATTCCCAGCTTTCTACAACATGATTTATAAGGAGTTGTGCCACCTGATTTTGGGTCTTTTTGAATTTCGTTTTCACAGAATACATTTACCAAAGATTGTTGGATTTCAACCAATTTGGCATGCAGGTCTATATTGATGAGGTCTTAAATGAGTTTAATTGTCAGCGTTTCACAAAATAATTTACAGGAGTTATGCTCCCTGATTGCCTATCTTCTTAATTAGTTTCATTTCAAGCGTTCTACGTTATTTTTTTCGCGAGTTATGTTCTCTGAAAATCCATCTTCCAGACTTTGGTTTCCACAACACTACTTTACCAAGGATTGTTGGATTTTAAATACATTTTTATACATCTTTCTATTGATAATACACTGAATGATTTTAGCATTCTGCAACATCACAGTACCTGAGTTATGGGCCTTGTCTTCCGATCTTCCTAAGTTGAGGTGTCACATCAGAACTTTAGTAAAGGAAAAAGAAGTTTGTTGGATTCCAATAAAATGTTTGCATACACTCTTTTTAAAAAAAATATCTTGAATTAGTTTGATTTCTAGCATTTAAACGACAAAATTTACAGGAGTTACAATCTTTGATTGTCGGTCTGCTAGAATTGGGTTTCAGCAGCGTTACTTTATTAAAGATTGCTGAACTTCCATCTCATTTACCAGTCAGCTTTTTTTTTTATGAGGCCTTGAATGATTTGGATTTCCAGCATTCCACATTATCATTCAGAAGGAGTTTTGACATTGATCGCCCTTTCTCCTAACTTTTATATCTGCAGCGTAACTTTACCAAGGAATTTGAATTTGAACCAAATTTGTCATGCATCTTTACATTGATGAGTATTTGAATGATTTTGAATTCAGGCATCCCGCGGCATTATATAAAAAAGTTATGGCTCCTGAATGACCATTCACCGAACTTTGGTTTCCCAGCACACGTTCCTCTGTCTAAAGGCCCTGTAAAGCAGTTTGCAGTGAGCCGGGGTCTGTTGCAATGCACTCATCGCCAACACCTTTAGTTTGCAATAGAAAGGGGAAAATACCATTCTGAGAAGAAGAGAACGCAGTAATAATGATTGTAGTGGCAGAAGCTGCAGAAAGAGTAATTGTAATAGTAGTGGTAGCTGACTTTTGCCGGCACTACATCAATGGACGGTGGCATATAGAGTTGCCAATGTTCCTCCGAACACGTCACATGTCGACCCGAAGATTTCGCTTCCGCTCAATAACTTTTGAAGGACTAGCTTAATTCAAGCCTAATTTGGCATGGGGCTTTACCCTCAGAAGAACTAGGACAAGTTCATTTCTTACCATTTTCCAACAAACGTTAACAGAGTTAAGGACCCAGTTTGACGTAGAACTTTGCCATTCGCTTGTAACATACTTTAACTTCCATACAGTAATTTTTGAAGGATTTAATGGTTTCAAACCAAATTCGGTATGAGGTTTTACATTAGGAAGCCATGGTTCAAGTTTCATTTTAACAATTTTAAATTAAAAAAAAGTTAATGGAATCATGTTTCTTGTTTGACTCCAACTTTGCATTTCAACTGCAATTTTATTTCCGCTCAATACCTTTTGAAGAACTTCATAGCTTGAAACCAAATTTAGCTTGAGGTTTTACATGAAAAAGAATTTGGTCAACTTCGATTTTCACTATTTTCCTACAATATTTACAGAGTAATGGCTCCTGTATTTGACTTACAATTTTGCCCTTCAACTGCATCATATTCTCGGGGGAGTACATGTTGTATTTATATATTTAATGTGTTACATCTTAGCGTCTTTTACTCCTCTCGTGATTTCTTTTACTTTACAAGCTACTCCACATTTTCCCTGATCCAAACCTTTGTTCAGAGATATTCTTAATTCCACAGAGTTTGAATTAATCCTTATGCAATATATAATTTAGCCTGGTGCCCAGAGCTCGTATATATTCACAGCTTGCACTAAGTGCACGGAAACCAATCTAGTTTAGTAGCTTCAAAAAATCTTGCTACCATTCTCTAAGCAACATTAAAGCAATATATTTAACAGTAAAGTGTAAGCAATAAAACTAAATATTTTAGCGGCGTTAAATCTTAGTCAATCAATAAATCAGAATATTTGAAATATAAATTGTTCTCAAATTACTGACGGGCAAATGCAAAAACAATGTGTTGATAGTTTTTGTGAATACAAACAAACTTAAGTATACAGCCTCTCTTAAAAAGAAACTGTTGGTACTAAAGGTTGTGGCTGTTTTTTGGAGATGACCAAAATATAGAGGTTTCATTAGCTTTAGAAGAACTTTATCGGGACCAGATTATGTGGCCATATAGCAGAAGGTGGCCAGATTACAGAGGAGCCCTCTTAGGGAAGTTTCACTATAACTGTTTCCCTCCAAATTAAGGAAGGCATCACATCGCAAATGAAAGGAACCATTACCAACATATAGGGCTATTCAAATTAGAATTAAAGCAAGTGATCAAATGGGGTAAATTCGTCGTTTCCTTTGCATGGCCTTTACAAAGTGGTGACTACCATAGAGATGCTGCCAGGGCGTGCGACTGCGCGAATCGCTCAAAATTTGTACGAATTCGCGCACTTGGAAAGCAGTGATGCGCGAGAACTCCCGCAAATTAGTTTAAAGTCGCGCAGTTAAAAATGTATTCTGCGCAGTTAACAATTTTTTTTTAACTGTTAACCCTGTCGGTACTTATGGTAAGTTTGCTAATAAAGAGTGTTGTATGCTCTTACGACCTTGACAATACCCGGTACTTCGCTAAATTCGATACTTTGAAATAAATAATAATGTTTCAAGCTGAGAAAAATAATTGAACATTAAATAGAAACATTGAATACACCGCGCAATACACTTCATAACAAGCAACATGCCATTACAAGCGACGTCGTTAAAACAAGATCTGGGTTATAATGGTTTTTATTATGTGTTTGCTGTGTAATCACCTAGTGATCACTTTATTTTATTCAGACCAGAAAAATTTGAATCGTTGCAACCTGTGATGAATGTTCATGTGCAATTATAAAAATATATCGATGATTTATGAGTACAGGATGGTGCATATACAGTAGTGGTTACATACATTGTCATCGGTGTTCTTATCATACATTATGATTAAACTAGTGACACAGATTAATTTAATCAGCAAAGCTTGTATCAGATAGAAATGTTATTCCAATGACTGCCACCAGTTAACAGTATTTTTTAAAATACCAATTGAATTAACTAGTTCATCATCTGGGAAGTAAACACCACTTGGCTTCTTCAAAAACAAATGTGCTTATCTTTACTACCATAGTTTTTTGTCCACTTTCTTCGTGTGCTATATGGTAATCTTAGACTAATAGTTGAAGTTGATTTAATTAAGTATACTTTCAAGTAAAACTGAGTTTTAAAAACTGTGGTTATATTCCTGTGCTTGGAAGTTGAAACAATATTAAAGAAAAATGCATCAAGCTAGAAATAAATTAAATATTGACATAAGCTGACCTGTTATTTTTCTGATCAAAATCGCTAACCAAACGATGACAGAGACGTATTGCAATGACAATCACAATATTTTATTGGTAATGTAGGCTATATGTTCATAATACTACAGTTACATAACAATATTGCGGGATGTATAGTGCCATATTTTTAAAAAAAATTTACTCGGTGAAGTGAAAAAGGAAAGGAGAAATCCAGCACACAATAGAAATATGTAGGAAGATGAAACGGATATAGCATTACATAGCTGTGTTATTGCACATAGGTAGAAATATCATTGCATAGCTGTGATATTGCATATAGGTAGAAAAAGCATTACATAGCTGTGATATTGCATATAGGTAGAAAAAAATAATATAGTCACATGTCAATTTGATCTCTTCGGTGAAATGCTAAAAAGACATTGTGCAAGTAGAGATATTTTGACAGAGTTCTTAGACTTCATCAGAGAATACAAGATTTCTTCACATGGGTGTTTTTTGCTAAATATTCCTCGTATGGATCTCTTTCTAAGATCTGTATAAAATGGGCATTGTAAAACAAAGTGATATTCATATTAGAGTTGACTTTTATCACATATCGCACATATACGTTGATTTGGGGGATGTCATTATGCCTTCCTTCCTCTATAGCTAAATTATGAGTGGAACATCGGAGTCTGGCTAATCCATTTTGTAGAGGGATAGGTAAATCAATGGTTATATAAAACTGTACGGAAAAAGTATCATACAATTTATTTTAGTGATATGCTTTATTTGATTCGGTTACAGCTGAATTCCAATCCCGAGTTAAATTGTCTTTCAGACGTCTGAAATTGAGCAAAAATACCTTTTCATCTCCTACATACTGTGCGTACCGAAGATATCCAAATCCATATCTGAATAGTATGTCTTTAACTTTCGAAACCCATGTGACTTTACCCAACTCATCCATTTTTTTTTCAGCATAATATAACTTTGTCTTGGATATCGGTTATCACCCAATCACTTAATACATTTACAATAATTAAGTAAAACATAGAGGTAATCTTCCGCATTCTCCTCGTGGTAAAAGGGAGTATGTATGCATCGGAAGGTTTAGATATCTATTGCAAAACCAATCATGTACATTTCCAATTGTATATGAATATTCATACCCCCAAAATATCAGCGGCATAAGTTAATACAGGTGTGATCATAGCATCAAATAATTTGAAAGCTTCTGTCGGAGAAATGTGCCTAACTTATTTTGAATAATACTCAATATATGTAGGGACTTGTTTTCTTGAATTGCGAGTTCTTGCTTTGTTTTTGTGCAAACCTTTTTAGGAGTGATACTTTATCATTTATAAATAGATTGAACAGCCTTGTCTGGTGCCAATATTACCGGTAAAGAATTCTGTATATTGCCCTTTCATCTGCACACATGAACGTAGATTCTTGTACATCGAATATAGAACTTTAAACAAATTTCCACTGATAACTTTGTTGACTAAGCAAGTCAGTAATCTTACATGATCAATAGAGTCAAAAGCCTCGGAAAAGTCTACAAAAATCAAATAAAAACGACATCCCTTTTTACTCGGATATTTCTGAGCCATTGCTTGAAGCGAAATAATATTATCTATTGCTGAGTAGCCAGTATGGAATCCTGCCCGAGTTTCTTCAATTTTTGTTATTAGCTTCGTACAACTGAACGAGGCGTTGGTTTAAAATACTGGTAAAACTTGTTTTCAAGATATCAGTGACAGAGATACCCCTGTAATTGTTAGGGTCATCTTAAAAACCGTTTTTGTATAATGGGAAGATAAAGCTTTCGTCCCATTGTTTAGGGAAGTGCCCGGTGTCAAAAATGTCTTTAAGTAATTTGACTAAATAAGGACATACGTTTGGAGTCGTGTTTTTTTTTTTTTTGTTTTTTTTTTTTTGTTTTTTTTTCTCATTTCGGCTACTATTCCATCCGCTGTACCATATTTTCCTTATTTTAGAGTTCGGATATTTTTAAGAACTTCAAATTCAGAGATGGGACTTTCAAAAATATCATCTGGGATTTCAGTCATACAATCAAAACTTTATTTAATTTCCGAGTCATTACGATACAGTAACGATCTGAAGTATTCATACCACTGATGACACGAGATCGTGCCGTTACTGCATGCTTTGCGCTCAGATGTTTGTTTAATCAGCTTCCAAAACATTGATTCTATTAATTTCCTTTTTCTTTTTTACGCTTATAATTCTCTTTTTTCATGCGAATCACATTTTTGAACCTATTTATACTCATTTTATTAGTCTTCAGATTTTGAATTCAACTATTAAATATAAATTTATGGAGAGAATACATTGTTTGCCTTTTTAAGAGATGTACTGTATATATATATATATATATATATATATATATATATATATATATATATATATATATATATATATATATATATATATATGGGTTGTATCAGCCATAGAAACAATCTGACATCGTGTGTGTGACCTGGTGATATTACAGCACGGAGAGTAATTCCTGTATCTTCATAGACTTCTTGGTTCTCAACTGAAGTGTGAATTAAAGATTAGAGAGATATGTAATTTCATCATATGATGATATTGTTGACATATAGATTTGAATGGTACGCACATTTGTTCAGGAAGGATACATTTACCAGATCCAGGCTATGATTAAACATGCATAGAACTAATCAGTGGTAAAATCCATGAATGTTTTTCTAAGCAAAATAAAATTTCTCTCTTGACTGTCTTGTTCATTCATCTCCGATTTCTTCCTAAACAAAGTCGAGGCAAGAATAGTCACTTGTTCAGTACGAATAAGGAAATATCTAATTCATTCAAATTCAAAATATTGTTAAAGCAACTTGAGAGTTTCAAAAGTCTTAGAATGTTCCTAACTCTCAATAGCTTATGAAATGGTAAATTTGTTTTTTTATAAACATCCTCTGCAAATTGACTAAACAAATCGTTCTAAGCCATTCGGTTGCCGATAAAACTTGAACCTTGTGTTTATAAATTCACACAGAGGGCATCGGACTAATAAACTTGAACCTTATGTTTATAAATTCACACAGAAGGCATCGGACTAATAAACTTGAACCTTGTGTTTATAAATTCACACAGAAGGCATCAGACTAATAAACTTGAACCTTGTGTTTATAAATTCACACAGAGGGCATCAGCCTAAAGTCTTGAACCTTGTGTTTATAAATTCACACAGAAGGCATCAGACTAATAAACTTGAGCCTTGTGTTTATAAATTCACACAGAGGGCATCAGACTAATAAACTTGAGCCTTGTGTTTATAAATTCACACAGAGGGCATCAGGCTAATAAACTTGAGCCTTGTGTTTATAAATTCACACAGAGGGCATCAGACTAATAAATTTGAGCATTGTGTTTATAAATTCACACAGAGGGCATCAGACTAATAAACTTGAACCTTGTGTTTATAAATTCACACAGAGGGCATCAGACTAATAAGCTTGAACCTTGTGTTTATAAATTCACACAGAGGGCATCAGACTAATAAGCTTGAACCTTGTGTTTATAAATTCACACAAAGACTAAATCTGTAATTTGGTTTACATTTACTTTGAGTTAGGACTGGAAATGGATTTGCTTCTTTGTTGACTGTCTTTGATAGTTAGACTAGCACAGGAAATACAATGCAAAATATGGGCTTCAAATGAACGGTCCACTTGGTTTACTTGCTTATGTGTGTCTGCTACAGTTATAAATATCTCAAAATCGAGATGGTTGAGAGGTAATGACAAGCATGCCAATTTGTTATAATAACAATGCACTTTAATCATGCTTAGGGCACATATTGTAAGTTTGAGCCTCATTGCCAAAGGAAAAAATTCAAAATAGTCATATAAAAGAGGAGTTGTTCGTTCAGTGTAAAAGCTAACAGTTGTATAAGGAATTGACCTGAATACCATAATCAAAATCTTCCAAGCATTCTTTCTTCATAAGTAATTAATTGGTTATTTTGCTGTTTGTATCTTTAATGTAGAATTATTCTCATTTTTCTGCAGTCTGTCTTCGTCCGATGAAAATTCACCAATAAAAAAGGTTCAGTGAAACATTTGGTTGCTGTCTCGATTTGTCCTCTCAACGAAACACAAGAGATCCTGTACCCTGCTTTGATGCATTCACTCGCATCAGCTGTAAATCAAACGCTGTTTCAGTACAGATATACCAAATCCCTTTCTACAAAGAAGTCCATAAATGGGAGCAGTAAGAGTTTTGCACCAAATTAAACTTTCAGTAAGTTTTTAAAAAATTGTATATGCCTTTCGCATTCAGTGGGAGGTGGGTATGAATCAACAGGAAGTTTGTGTGTACCAGAACCATAACCGCAGACGCATATGGTGTACATGGCACACTGGGTTATCTTCCTTATACTGTTCATACAACTATACCAAGTGTTTTATATATATTCTGGTAAGTTCTCCCAAGCACATAACTTATTCCCTTTTCTATGCTGTATTAAATCCAGTTATTAATCATAAACGAATAAGTAGAGGTTTTCAGTAATTACAAGATATAAATACATATTTCATAATGAATTACCTTTATGGTGCCCATTACTTGAATCTAACAGAGAGAGGGTTATATTTGGAAAATAAAAAGGGTAGGGAGAGGATTGGGTGTGGGTGGGGGAGGTGATAGGCTACATACATGAATGTGGCTCTCAAACGGACAGACGCTAAAACAGACGTGTACTGACTCAAAAAGATAAAGAAATACATTCATTTGCGTTGAATAAATGTTAATTTTCTTACGGGTAGCATTTTGCTGATATCAAATCCACAATTCCTACTTTGTTGGATTAACGAAGGATTTTTGTGTAACATGAAACATTCTCTTTGCGTGCGAAAAACTGCAAAAAAATATACATTTCCTTAAGTTTCCAAGGATTATCGATCTTAATATGAATGGATTGTAGAATTAAGATTCGCGAGTATACTTTTGTAATCAAAATAGTTTGTCTTTTTTTTTTTTTTTTTTTGTTTGTTTACTTTTTGTGAATCTTGTAATAGCTAACATGTATAACTTCGTTTTATCAAATTTAAGCTACATTCCAGACGCATTAAAAAATGTACCACGTTTATAGGAATACTTTTTATCAAATTTGAGCTACATTCCAGACGCATTAAAAAAATGTACCACGTTTAAACGAATACTTTTTATCAAATTTAAGCTACATTCCAGACGCATTAAAAAATGTACCACGTTTAAAGGAATACTTTTTATCAAATTTAAGCTACATTCCAGACTCATAAAAAAATGTACCACGTTTAAAGGAATACTTTTTATTAAATTGAAGCTACATTTCAGACACATTAAAAAATGTACCACGTTTAAAGGAATACTTTTTATCAAATTTGAGCTACATTCCAGACGCATTAAAAAATGAACCACGTTTATAGGAATACTTTTTATCAAATTTAAGCTACATTCCAGACGCATTATAAAATGTACCACGTTTATAGGAATACTTTTTATCAAATTTAAGCTTCATTCCAGACGCATTAAAAAATGTACTACGTTTAAAGGAATACTTTTTATCAAATTTGAGCTACATTCCAGACTCATTAAAAATGAACCATATTTATAGGAATACTTTTTATCAAACTTAAGCTACATTCCAGACGCATTAAAAAATGTACCAAGTTTAAAGGAATACTTTTTATCAAATTTAAGCTACATTCCAGACGCATTAAAAAATGTACCACGTTTATAGGAATAATTTTTATCAAATTTGAGCTACATTCCAGACGCATTAAAAAATGTACCACGTTTAAAGGAATACTTTTTATCAAATATAAGCTACATTCCAGACTCATTAAAAAAAGAACCACGTTTATAGGAATACTTTTTATCAAATTTAAGCTACATTCCAGACGCATTAAAAAATGTACCACGTTTATAGGAATACTTTTTATCAAATTTAAGCTACATTCCAGACGCATTAAAAAATGTACCACGTTTATAGGAATACTTTTTACGAATACAAAATATAGGAATCTCTGGATAATAATGTCATGACGTCATCAACAACTTACTTCCCCTCATTGGTGCGAAATCATTTTTTAAATATCTAAAAAGTAGAGGTCAGTTTTCAAAGACAAAATATGTATTTTAAACCTTGATTAATATTCCTCCTATAATGTAAAAGTCCTAAAATCTAGAAAATACACACAGACACACACACACACACATATATATATATATATATATATATATCCAGTTATAACGAAATCGCTTGCGTATTCCGCGCTTCCATATGTGTCCCTAATTCTTTCTGATGAAATTATCTACTTACCGCTTGTAACAATCTCGGATGTAACGTAGGACAGTCAAAGTCAGAAGGACATTGCATCCTCTTTGAAACTTTGTATCATTCCCACTGTCTATTTTCGACAACGAAAATCTGGGCGTTTTGTTCATATTATTCATGAAAGGCTCTTGTTTATTATTATTAGTATTATTATTATTATTATTATTATTATTATTATTATTATTATTATTATCGTGGATATATGAGCTTTTTACAGATACAAAACTTTCCACGGAATTCTTCGAGTTATGCAGGATTGACATAAGCAAGTATTAACTTTTTTGTATTTTTGCTTGAAGATTCTAGACTGTACCTTTGATCACAAAACCATTTTGGGGAATAATTTTCAGGGAACTTTGTCCAGTTTAAAAATATCTGATGGTGTTAACAAATCCAAAAATAAAATGTGACTTTTTTGTTTAAAATTTCCCATGGTATTATTAGTCTTATCGGCCATAGATACATGCAATCCTAGTTAAATGAAAAAACCTGACACTTTCATACTTATAACTGTAATTAAGCAACATTATATATATATATATATATATATATATATATATATATATATATATATATATATATATATATATATATATATATATTTAATTATTTATTTCTGGTTAATTTATAATTAAAATCACGTATAAATGAAAGAACCTGACACTTTCACACATACAATTGTAATTACGCAGCATTATGTATATATATATATATATATATATATATATATATATATATATATATATATATATATATATATACATATATATATATATAATATATATACATATATATATATATATAGAGAGAGAGAGAGAGAGAGAAAGAAAGAGTTATTTCTGTTTAATGTATAATTAAAATCACGTGTCAAAAATATTTTTTTTTTTATATGTCTATTATTTATATTATTTATATCTATATTTTATTTTACTATCAAATTGTTCCATTTTGTTTAATTTGTCCTCTATCGTTTCCCATCTTCCTTCAATTTTCAGCACCCTCTTTGCCTTAAGTGTATACACTTCATCAGGAAGGTGTTATATACATGTAGAATATTCAACTTCAAAGAATGTACAAAAATTAGCAAATCATACCACATTTGCCACCTGCGTTTCCTCTGCACATGGGAGGTCTACCTCGTCGATTTATACAGCAACATCTGTCTATGTTGTTACATGGATGACAATTTACATATCGCCACTATCAATTTCCATGGATTAGTGGATCCAGTTAAGAAAATAGATGTTTTGAGCTATTTAAAACAAAAGTAATATTCAACATATCTACTTCTAGATACCCATTCTATTCAGAAATGAGAGAACTACATATGATCAACTTAGGGTTATGAATATCTTTTTAATTCCATTTCGTCTAATTCGAGAGTGTGGCTATTCTACAGAATAATAATTTTAAATTCACCTTACATAAAATCAGGAATAATAATACTGGTAATAAAATAATTCTAGATATATTCACACACAACTATACATCTGTTGTAGTTAATAACATGTTATCCTAATAGAGATAATCCATAATTTGACTAAGAAATCAAGAATTATAAAACAGCCTTCAGCAATTATTGGAGGTGATTTTAACTTCGTCATGGATCTAGACTTGATATCTATAATTATAATCTGTTATACGATCCCAGAGCATGTGAGGTTGTTCTTGGCACATACTTTGGCTGATATTTGGCTAGAGAGAAATATTGGTACTGTTACGACTCTATGTCTTAAAATATGTAACAGAAAGAAAGTGAAACCAACAAAAGCAAGTAAAATCAACAAGCAATTTATTTCGACAATTAAAGTGAAAATTCAAAAGACCCTTACAATGTGTGAGTTAAATTCCAAATAATCCTAAATGGACTAATCATAAGTCCAAAAATAATAGAATGTTCCGAATTAATTCAAATATCCTTGAATGTTCTGATGTACCACAAAGATGTAATCCAGAATGTATTTAAATGAGTTCACATAAATCCCCAAATCATATATTAATCCAAAAGTCAATGAGCACTTTAGTAATTCCAATGAATATTAAAAAAAATAATTCCTCTCAAATTATATCTGATCTCAATAACACAACTGTAATTACCAAAATAGATTCCTTACAGACTGATCTTTCGAACCTGAATTCTAGAACATGAATGAATTTGTTTACCAAAATCTGTATATAAATACACATGCCTGCATGTCCTATGTCAGATCAGAATAAGAGTAATTCTAATGGAAAAATACAGGCCGACCTGCGATATGTCACAAAGGTCTAATTGCGAAATGCCTATGAAAATACTGGCCTACTTGATACATGTCACAATTTACAAGCATGAACCAAAGTTAAGTATGTATTTTCTAATAACCATAATACTTACAATCATAAACAAAAGTTAAGTATGTAAACATCATACATGACAATACAAAAAGATACACGTGGAGAAAAAGCAATCCAATTAAACAAGTCAGGTTAGACTGTGTTCTTATTTCAGAAAATCTTTTCACAATGATGGAAGAAACTAACATAAAACCTGACTTCAGAACTGATCATTTCCTTGCTAAAAATGACTGACATTTATAAAAACTAATAAACACAAAACTTTCTGGCAATTCAATAAGTCTTTATTAAGACAATCGTATTAGATTTCTCTTGTTAATGATACAATTCATCACTGCAACAAGCCATTATATTTTCTTTAAGTATACATCTAATTTTGAGCAAAGTCCAGCTTGTGAAATAGTTTTTACTATATAATATCATCTTTCTTTTGAAATGATACTGTTAGAAATTAGAGGGAAAACCGTCTCTTACTCGTCCATTAAAACAAGACAAGAATATCAACTTGAGATTACAGCTTATTAATGAAGTTATTTATTTGGAACAAATCAATGAAGCTAATCAATTACAAATGCTAGAGAGCAAAGCTAATCAGTTGATTAAATTCGTAGCAAAAAATGGAAGACATGGTTCTTACAGCCCCATGAAACTTTTTTTGAAGGACTTTTCAAGGACTTCTGCATACTTTCAAGCAGTATTTCTTCTTCCCGAAATTGTACTTTCTCCATGTTAAATTTGTTTACCACTGCATAAACATTACGAAAGAAGAAAAAAGAAGCAAAAATGCATAACTAATTAGCACGCCACTACAGTACTGTTTGTTACATGCCTCATGTGCATTTGTGCCACACATTTCGTAAAATTTATTCATTCATTCATTCATTATTTGTTTTAATGGCAAAAGTTATGAATTCATCAAGTGATCTATTTTATTCAGCTTTATCGTTTTGTATTCCCGCAAATAAATTCAATTAGTTTTGGGAGAGAATTCAAGGAGTTCAAACATTCAAGGACTTTTCAAAGACGAAACCAACTTTTTTCAAGATTCAAGTAGTTTTCAAGGCAAATTCTCAAACTCAAGAATTTGTCTATTGAAATTATCTATTGTACGAACCATGGAAGGTATTAGAATAAGATCAGGAACAAAAAAGATTGGAGAAGAAAAACAGGTAACAAAAACTATGGAAAATGGAAACTGTCACGAAGTTGTGTGTACTTTATATCAATGTATATATGTGAACGAAAATGTACTCGGGTTTCGTTGCCGCGTACAGCGTTACCCGAGGGTGGTTTATTTTTCGACTTTAGCTATTTCAAAATACTGTGTTCGATTCATCCTATGCTGCACGTGCAAATTGCCTGCAGGGAAAAACCCAATTATCTCGAGTTCTCTGGCTGCGCACATTCACCACAGCTAGGGTACTTATTGAGTGAATTCTCTATGTATATTCACATTACAACGAGAGTTGTCAGGAAGCTAACCACTGTACGGGATCAATCTTGAACTGTAGAGGTATGTGAAATATAAAATTGTATTCTTTCTTGCTATCCATTTTGTGTGACAAAATTGTTTTATATATTGGATGTTTCAGAATTTATTCTAAATTTTACGGAGGGTCAAACCTACGTCATATAACGCCATGCTATCAGAAAGATTATAGTCTGTGTCAAGTTAGCCGTTTTTTTAAAACTAAACAGTCAGATTGAATTCAATTAAACGATGCATGCATTGAATGATGAATAACATTTGAGCTCTTATGATCCATTGAGATTATTCTTGTCGGACACAGATTCATGTACGAACTGGGTTAATATAGTTATAATCTCGTACAGTAGTTATGATGAAACAATGTAATGTGTAACGAAGCCAATTCATGTGCGCGCATGCGTAACGTATATTTTTGCATTCATTCTTAACCGTGTAATATGTACTACACGGCTCCGTTATTATATTTTTATCTGTTTAAATTTGGTGATCAGTAGTCGTAGAACTCTGTTCTGGGATTCCTTGTAACCTGTATGCTGCTGTCTGGTGACGTTGGCTCAGAAGAGAGTACTGGTGTCCTCGCAGTGAATGAACAAAGCTTTGCGACCAGCGGGTCTGTGTTGAATGAGGAGGCTCCCGAGGGATCCTTCAACAGACTTAGAGGGGCGGACCGTGCCTGGTTACTCCTTGACCATTGACTAGAGCTGTGGAACCGGAAATACATCGTGGTCGTCAACTGGACGCCACGATATATATATGTTCCATATTTGAATTTTATATATTTCACTATTTCAATATAAGCATAAATTATTAATTCCATATCGCTAAGTGAGTGATAAATCCATAATACATGCAGCCTACTTGTGGATAAATTGTACATTATTCATATTTGTGTATAAATCGTATATTTTGGTCACCCTTGGGGTTGAATCATACATTGTTTGTATTCGAGTGTAAATCCTATACTTTTTCATCACTCTTGGTGATAGAAATGGACAGCATCCATATTTGTGTACAAATTCTATACATTAATCGTCCATCGTGATATATCCATATATCAGTCATATTTGTTTATAAGTTCATGTTAGGAACTATATCATTTCCTTATATCAGTTGTTGAACTCAGTGCGCATCATTGTGTTAAATTGTTGGACTTCATGCGCACTAGTATGGTGTCAGATTCATTCCCCGTTCAATTATATTATAAATAAACATCTCATTAACGAAATTGCTTTCAGTGTCTTCGCTAGATCCAATCCCCAAGTCGTCTTCATCCTGTTACAGAAACTACGTAAGTAAAATCATGTAAACTTTATCACAATCCGATGGAATATATTCCGGTAATTATTCAGAAAATTTGAAAGAAACAAAACTTTAGTATCAGAAGCTATATTCTTATCATTAAGTGTATACAGTTCATACAGAGTCTTTCTTCAGTTAGATTTATTCCTACACTAGACATTGTACATAATGAACCTTGGAGTGGTCCTATAACTTCAACTGTAGCAACTGTAACACAATCTAAAATACAGACCACATAACTAATGCCCTGGATCGGATGAGTTTGCATTTGAGTTTTCAAAGTTCTCTTGGAGAGATATTGGTACATATATGACAGGGCAATTAATTTGTCATAAATTTGGGGAGTTCTCATCAACTCAAAAAGAACGTTGAGTAATTTATCTTATGAAAATGAATAAACCCAAACCAACAAATTTGAAGAAGTGGAGACACATTTCTTAATTTAATGTAGCTGACAAAATTGTATCAGCATGTATTGCAAATAGATTAAAGCATGTTTGTGCAGCAGTTATTAATAATGATTAAGCTGGTTTCATTAAAGGAAGATATTATTGGGAAAATATTCGTACCCTCCTATATGATCTTATGTTTCTGCACACACACAATATAACTTCTCTTGACTTATTCATTTTTGTAAAATCTTATGTTTCTACTCTAAGGTCTTTCATTGATAAATATTAGACAATGTACATTTTTGAAGCGGATTTCAAAGCTTGTATAAAACTGTTTCAGAAAATTTTAAGTCATGCATTATTATGTATTAACAATGTTCATCTTGAATAAATATAAATAATATATAATATCTTATCTCACCTTATGCAGATGACACAGCACCCACTCTTGATGACTTTAAAATGTCACTGACATCAGCATTGGATCTCATTTATCTTTATTATAAATGTTCAGACCTTGGTATAAATATTGAAACAAAAGCTGTCTGAATTTGAAGTAGAACAGATAGCAATATGAATTATTGCTCAAAATACCATTTAAATTAGGATTCATCTGAATTTATTTATCTAGGCATACAATTTTCCACAGAGCTAAGCAAATGTAAAATTAAATTAAAATAAATTAAGGAAATAAAAATGTACTGCTGAAGTGGTCAAAAATATCACTAACCCGTTTCGTTTTGGTAAAAGAACAGTTATTGAAAGCTTGGAATTATCAAACCTTACTCAACTATTACTGAGTTTACAAAAGCCTCCCATCAGAATGTTCTCCAAGAAGAACAGTCTCATTTTTATGAGTTGTTAAAGACACAATAAAAAATAAAATCATTTTTAAAGATTATCATAAAGGTGGCCTTAAAGTGGTTTATATCAATATGTTTGTGGATTCCGCTGAGATAGCCTGGATCAAGAGAATGAATTACTCGTGAGCCAAAACAGCAACAAAATTTTTTTTTTCCCGTCTCCTAAACATAAAAAATGTTTCCTGTTTGGAACAGATTTTCTTATAGGATTGCATAAATGCATGAATAAGTTTTGAATATATGTTTTTGCAGCATATATGAAATTGTACAAGAAGTTTACTGTTGAAAGCAGAGAAGAATTCCTTCAAACACAAGTATTAAAATTGATCCTAATATCGTCATTGAAAATTCTAGTGTAATGTACAAATACTGGATTGGAAAAGACAAGGAAATTTCTGTATAAACTACTTTGGAAATGAAGATGGTTCTTGGATCAATTTTGACAATTTTTGTAACAGATTTGAGTTCCATGCAAAATGGATTACAGAATTAGATGCTTTAAATGAGAATTAATGGAATGAGGTTTTTTCTTGCCTCACAATATAGGTAGATGTCCTGGACTTAAATGGTTTCAAGCAAAGAATTTGCACAAAATTTAATTTAGCCAACAAATACTTTTCTAAATAAAATTAGAAATACTTCAAATAATTTGTGCTCTCTTTGCAAAAGCTCTGTATACATATTATTTCTCTTTTATAGGAGTATCCAAAAACAGAATCAGTTTTAACTAGCTTTATAGAATCGATAAAGTGCAAGTGCAATTTCTTTGCATCGAAGATAGAATTTAAGCTATGTATAATAGATAAAAGAAAATATGATTATGTAATTAACTTATTTATATTCACAATCGAAATTATATATTTATAACTTGTTTTATAACAAAGTACCAAATTTGTCACATTATAATATATAAAAAAAACTGAAACTACACTTTCTGTCCGAAAGTATTGTTCATACGCAAATTTTACATGGGAAAGTTTGATACCAAATGGCAACAATACAAGTTTTTTCGAGAGGGAATATTAACTTGAGAAAGAATTTTTTTATTATATCCATAGTAAGGTGTGTGTTGATATGTTGCATGCATTAATATATTAAGTATACATGTCTTTACACCATGAAGGTTCCATAGGCCGCCACAACCACCCACCCACCATCCCTCCACCCCCACCCCCGCCCGATGCATAGCTTCCTTTTCTGATATTCTTTTATTTTTGGATCAATTTCTAAATAGATGTATCCTAGCCACCTATAATTTCCCAGCCAATGTCCGGTCCAGAGGGGCTTCATTGTAATATGCTTATATGTTTATAATTGCATGTGTATGTATAGGTACGTAAATGTTTGTATGTATGTATGTATGTATGTATGTATGTATGTATGTATGTATGTATGTATGTATGTATGTATGTATGTATGTATGTATGTATGTATGTATGTATGTATGTATTTATGTATGTGTATGTATGTATGTGTGCATGGGTATATGTATGTATGTATGCATGTATGTATGTATGTATGTATGTATGTATGTATGTATGTGTGCATGGGTATATGTATGTGTGTACATTTGCATGTATGTACTATACGTCTGTATACATTTATGCATAAAGGTATGAGTGCATACATGGGTGGAAGGATTCGTGAGTAAATCCATAAATCAAAAATGTGAGAATATGAAAAAAGCAATCAGTAATCTTCAATATAGGTATAATAGGTATTTATAATGGAAGTAAATATTATCTTTAGATATTCAGATTTTGTAAGTACAGTGTAACTTGAAAGCTAAGATATATATATATATATATATATATATATATATATATATATATATATATATATATATATATATTTATGCACACACACCTCTTACTCTCTCTCTCTCTCTCTCTCTCTCTCTCTCTCTCTCTCTCTCTCTCTCTCTCTCTCTCAACCTTCTCAAACGTTTATGAAGAGTTAATATACTAGCTGTAGTTTAACCTGGCAGTTTGATGCACTAGTATGAATATTTCATGTTTATATTGACTTATACATTTGTAACGGTGAATCCATGGCCTCAGACCTTGGCACCATGATATCTCGTGTAATAAAAAAAAACTATTTCTTGTGTAATGTATCTGCCAAAATTCAGAAAACTTTCCTGGCCTTTTAGAATACTTTTTAAACCGTGATAAATGTTTGCGACATAATTTTAAGTTACTATGAACTTCCATTTCAGGATCCATTGAACTCAGGATGTAACCAGGCGTTTTATTAAGTCCGCTGGACTTCGCAAACAATTTGATACTTACCACATAAAATATATACATCTGCGAGCATGTTATAGACATAGGTGAGAAAGGATTGTTAGACGTAACCCTGTAGATGAACCCGTTTCAGGCAGAATTGCTAGCTCAGTATCATTGGATAGATGTGTTCCATATATGAGCTCTGATATTGTGTTTTCATTAAATATTTGGTACACACATCACGCTGTAAGAATAAAGGCTACAAAAATATTCCTGGCTTTCACGTGTAATAATATTGTGCACGAAACTTTAAATTTCGAACACGATAACAGCCAGTCTTAGGAATTGGGCAAAATGCAGATTGGAATTGGCATGAAATTAGCATCTGTACTGTTGCTTTATGGGCGCATGAATGCGAGATTTCAGCGTTTTTCATTACCTTGGGGCAAATGAAACCACTAGTTGAGCAAAACAATATGGCTTATAGCTCAAATTATCTCTTCATCCGATGCATAATGTGAATCATATGCATTGCATTTTTGCAAACATGTCGGTCAGAAACTTCATCTTGTAAACGTTGTTGGGGACAACCAACTCTAGTCAAAAACTTGATTTCTAATATGTAGGGTTGATACCTAGAATCACAGGGGTTCTGATAATCCAGCAGTGTGTTTGAGTTGTGGTAAACTGCGAGTTTGATATTTTTATTGACGATCCTGGTTCGAACCTTCTACCCCCTACGATTTTAGCCCTGCGGCAAACGCGAGAGCGCCCTTGAGACTACTCCGCGAGAGCCCCACTGTTGTATTGATCAGCTGTGGAATCCGCAAAACAGCATTACTAGAGTGCAATTTTTACGGAAGCTACCATGATTTGGGGCTACTGCGTTTTTCTGCAGAGGCCATTGAAATTACAGAGGGTTTTAGTCGTTTGCTGGATTTGTACCGCTGCGCTTCCCAAACCTAAACTGTAACTGCTGCTGATGGCGTCACAGGTTAGATTGACCTATATCTTTTGGACGCTGAATTCTCGGAAATATTGTGTACGATACCGCACAAAAATACGTACAGCAAATCCAGCTCGAGTTGTAACACTTAATAACAGAGCCGAAATCGGAGGAACTTGCGTCGGGTGTGGAGTAAAGAAGTTTACGTTTGTAAGAACTTCCATCGGCCGTAAAGGCGCAGGGTCTAAAACAACTCAGAGGTGATATCGCATATCGCGCTGAGGAAACTCCTTGGGTACAGTGGAATAAATAATATCCTAGTGAAAAATATATTCCTGGATACAATTACTGCGGGCCTGGAACACGACTGAATATACGACTGCAAGATAATCGACAGAAGCTCAGAGAAGAACCTGCAAACCGCGTCTATGCTGTATGTTACCGAAACGATCTCGCGTACAAGGCATCAAATGATCTTTGTGCACGTAAATGCGCCAACGTGGATCTCATCCCTGATTTGAATGCAATCAGTCCTACACTCTGAGAAAGAATCGCCAAAGGAGGCACGAAGGCTAAGATTGTACTTGGAGGTAAAGTCTCGATATAACAAACATGCTCGCGAAACCCCCTGCGAAAAGCGTAGTTTCAGAGCGGACCATATCCGCT
Organism: Margaritifera margaritifera; assembly: GCA_029931535.1. Classification (NCBI taxonomy): domain Eukaryota; kingdom Metazoa; phylum Mollusca; class Bivalvia; order Unionida; family Margaritiferidae; genus Margaritifera; species Margaritifera margaritifera. The sequence goes on from JAQPZY010001474.1 coordinate 328,376, forward strand.
GTATACTACAGTCCTCGCGGTTATTGGAAGGTTGAAGCAGCCGTTGGAAAGTTAGCGAGCTCGGCAAATAGTTACCCGTGGTGTCGCTCGAGCGTGGCTGGCCAAACAAGCATTGTAGCAGATTTATTTACTCGCGCCAAGGAAATTTCCCGTGGATGCTTTGATGTGAGGACCCCCAACGAAGTTCATCAGGCTGATCTTTTGTTTCTTCCGCACGATAGGGTATGTGCGCGTACATACAAATACGCGTTAACCGTCGTAGTTGTTGCCAGCAGGTTAAAGGAAGCTGAGCCGTTGACGTCCAAAGATTCAACGAGTATCACAGACGCGGTTAAACGTATTTATTAACGTGGACTGCAAATATAGCCGCGGCTTCTGCAGGTGGATCCAGGTAAATAATTTGTCGGGGCATTTGCTGCATTGTTGGCAAAGCACCATGTGCGGGTTCGTCGTGGACATGTTGGTATACATCGAGACCAGGCCCTCGTGGAACGATTAAACTATACACTTGCAGAAATATTATTCGGGCACCAGTACGCGCAAGAATTGTTGATGAATTGCGAAGCGATTTACGATCGGTCTCGTTCGTGGGTGATACATAAAACCATCACGATCACACAATGTGCTTTACCGCCATAGCCACCATTCGAGGAAAATCTTTTATCCACACATAATGATGCTGCTTCTCTGAGCCATGTAACAACAACAGATCAACATTGAACCGCCTGAGTAAATCTTTGTTTTGTCTGTATGTGGATAGCCAAATCAGCTGAAGGCCGCTGTTCCAAGCAAATACATTAACGGAGATTTAAGTGCTGATTCGTTCAAACTTGCCGATGTCTGTAACTTGTACAAGGAATTCTATGCTACCAAACTCAAGTTGACCCAGGTGCTGTCGGTATTTTCGAGGCCAATATGTATTATCGCGTGCGGGATGCAACGCGGACAAAATCACCCATTCATAAAACAGGTTTGGGATGATTGCCCGGTAATCTTCGAAATTACCCATGTGTTTGTGCAACTTAAACTCGGGGACTTGGAATCGTTGGTAAACATACGCGGTAGCCCCGGCGGCAATAGTAGCTGAGATACGGCGGCCGTTTTCTTCTTAGGCGACCGCACGTGCAATTTCAGCTCGCCTGGTCGTTGAAGGAATTTAGAAATGGTAAACATGCTCTTTTTTTAATCTTTGTTTTGGTCAATAACATTTTGTAAAATTAGTTTGACTTAACCAGGATTAAAAATTGCAATCACCTCGATCCTGGATATTATTTCATCGACTTATGTGTCTTTTTCGACGACATCATTGGCTTATTCCCTGACGGTATCAATGTTTCCACATTCGCGTTGCTAAGTATTTGCCGGCGCGCGCGATAATACTCGCGAACAGATCTGCATGGTCCGCATAGCTGATTACGCGATTTGACTGCGATACCGCAATTTAGTCATGGTCGAGCGGCAGTGCCAACACGCAACGCAAGCGAGTGAGATTTAGAATATTCGTAATGACATGTTCTGCCGCAAAGTTTATATTTTCCAAGGCATACTTTTTATATACATGAGGACATTTTGATCTATAATTGAATTCATGGTTGCTTCATTCTGTCTGTCTGTATCGCTTTATTTTTATTTTCTTTTTCAGATGCACTGGTATTTTTTTAGCGAACACTTCATAATCCAGAGAATGACACTCGATTTTACGGCCGCAAATCATATGATACCTTTTTCTACCCAAAATGGTGATTCGTAGTGTAATATCGGGATCTGCTAAATAAATTGGCTCATATGTGAGGTCTCAGCACAGATACAATTTCCCCCAAGCTGGGATCAACAACAATTATCCCAATATTCCATTATAACATTTTACACCAACTACATGGGCATTCTTCGTTGGTATCCAATAATGTCAATCATCGTGTGCCACCATTCATATGCATACTCAATTCTTTGTATACTTTCAAGCTTAAATATACCTTCGGTAAACTTACCACATAGGGCCGGCTGCCTAGCTTCTGTGTCGTTGTACATTTTTTCGCATTTCTTCTTAAGGTCGGTGAATGTAAATCCAATCTCTATTATAATGCTGAAAGCATTTCTATAATTACATTGGTTTTTGCTATCTTCACGGGTCATTTTGATGCCATCGCAGGGCTCAAGAAAGCATTTCCCAATCACTCGTCCCTGGGACGAGTGAGTTGCAAGAGTTACTCGTCACGATCATCATTTTACTCAACACAGTACACTTCTCCACTGCACTGCTTGACCCTTTACTAATGAACCACATCTAGGATTGATACTAAAATGGGTAAAAACCATGAAAATATTAGCTTCTAATACATGGCTCCTTAGGTGAAAATATAATAAGAGGCAATGTTTGTAACTAGAGAAATTGCAATTGCACACATAGCCCTTGATTTCTTTGCGGCATTGGCTTTTACAGTGAAAACTTCAGTAATCTAAGTGTCATACTTTTCCTTTTCAAAAATCTATCACACATCTTTTGAGTTAGATATGGGAGAAGTCAAGAACCAGAGAATGTCAACATTTTATGATTTTCTCTGGTCAGACGTTGTTTCGCTTGCCCCAGATGACCAGTAATTTCAAGATTGTGAAGCGTTGTTAATACTTTGTCACGCTAAATAAAAGACTCTAGCAGATATTTATAGAATTATGTAATTATCTTTCACAAGAAAAATGTCAGTAACTTGCAATTGAAAGAAGAATTCCAACCGCCTCAATTTCCACCAACTTTCGTACTAAATTATCTAATTTGGTAAACCTCCATTCTAGATAGCTACACACGGGAGCCATGAAACGGAACATTGCTGATTGACCAATGGAATTGGAACATTTCTAAATCATTATCCCAACCACATTTCGACCAATCAGCTGTCATCTAGACATTATCTGTTTTATAAATAGATTACAACAGCATACATTCTGTGAAAGTTGGTGGGAATCGGCTGAGACACTTAAAATAATTATTTTGAATGTAAGTTGGCAATATTATTCTTGTGAAAGCAATCACATACTTACAGAAATATATGCTGGCATCTTTCCTTTGGCATGACAATGAATCAATAAAGCTTCAGTCTTGAAAATAACGGTTACCTGGCGCAAATGTTACATTGTCTGACTATATGAAAAATCCCCAAAAAGTTGACATTTACTGTCTCTTAACTTCTCAGATGTCTGCCTCGTAAAGACGTGTGATAGTTCGGCTCGTTGAAAGAGGGACTTTCTCCGCATCAAAGTGACGCCTAAGTTACTGAAAAATGTCCCTTCAAATGAGGACAACATTAAGAAATCGAGGGCTAGGTGTGAACTTCCAATATAGTATGTTCATAATATTTACCCATTTTAGTATCAAGCTTTACATTGGGTAGCTGTGAAAAAAATGTAGTCGTTTCCTTTGCAACATGTTTTAGACTGACAACAATTAGGCAAAATTTGGCAAAAGTTATTTATAACTGACTCACTCCAAATGTTAAGCCATGTTGAACTTCAACGCTTTTTGGAGGTAAAAAATGTACTCAGATTTATTCTCAATGTGCGAATCTGCATGTACTCCGCCCAGAGACGTAGTAAAGTATTACTCGGCACAGCCAATTTTTACCCAGTCAGGACAAAAGGACGAGTGGCTTTCCTGATCCCTCTATCGTTGTCTTCACTATCCTCGCTATCTTCGTTAGTCATCTCACTATCTTAGTTGGTCATCTCACTGGACATGTCGCTGTCGCTGGTCATTTCACTGTCCTTGGGTGATTCAGTCAGCGTCAACGATTTAACATTTTCTTGCACAATATAATACAATGACTTTTCATGCTTTTTGTTTATTCCTCGCCGAGTTTCGGCGTGCAAGCTCTAACGCAATTCCTAATATGATTAATTGGTCCGGATACATATTTGAAAAATCATAAAGCATCTTTTGGGCGTCTTTGATAAATCAATATAATGCATTAAGGCTCAATAATGATCTGCTCTTTTCTATGGCGGTACAACAACACCATTGTTTGGAAAATTTGATTCCCGCATCCGCCACGGACGCGTATTCTTTCATAATACTGTTGTGTCAAACGGTGGTGCTTTCGAGGGCGTTATATAATACTCGCTGCAATTATTTAATATAATATTCTCACACAAAAGAAAATAGCCTCCACTCGGATTGCGCTTGTTGATAGTTTTTCTTTGAGATATTATAGGCACGCTGCTCTCTTCAGCTGTTGCACATATTTTTCTTACACTCGGCAGACGTGTTCTGGTCAATGTCAATTACACTACCTCTCAAATAATTATTTGTGCCTGACAAGTAATCGACATTGAAAGATCGTCCGATTGGACTTTCATATTTCATATACAACTCAACCCAAGCTCGGCCGTTTCCTAAATTAATAAAGAAAAATACAATTTCCGCGAGCGTGATACCAATCTGAAATGTCTATCAAGAGTATAACCCTTTAAACGATTATGCCACGGCTAAGTTCTTGTACATAGAAGAAAAGAACTCATACATAAACTTAACAGCGAAGGGGAAATAAAACACGTGATGCACTCCTGCCTTTTTTGCCAATGTGAAAACAAATTCATTTTAAAATTGCCATCTATCGCCTGCTTTTCTAATGCAATGACTCTTTCTAGTGTAATTAGCTACTTCTGACGATTATAGTGTACATGTCTCGTTTTAGCAATGTTAAAAATCGCATACGTGGTCGCACAGTCGTTTATCAATCACCTAGCTGGCATCTAGAATGGCAATTTATATGTCTTAAAATTATTAAATTAGCACATCCATCAACAATAATTTGAGTCGTTTTTCACATCGTCGATGGTCACTTGACTGTTGCGGACCTGAAACATTTCTGTCCTTCCCTGAGAATTGAAGGCACGCCTGATGAAAAAATGTTTCAGATTAATCCGTCCGCCACAATATGTGTCAAGGTTGTGATATTTTGTTCTGGAAATTCCACAGCTGATCAATACTGCAGTAGGGCTCTCACAGAGCAGTCTTAAGGGTGCTCACGGGGACGGGAGTCGCGAGGACCGGACCCGTGTACGTGCGCGCCGGGCAATCCAACGCACTGTTCTCGCGTTTGCCGCGGGGGTAAAATCAAAATGGTTGAGGGGGTAGAAGGCTCGAACCCGGATGAGTAACAAAAATCTCAAACTAGCAGTTTTACCGTAATGTTTGGATAATGTAGACAATGCCCAGTTACGTGGCATACTCATGGCTAAACGTATAGTCTGCAGGCGGAAAAATATCACAAAAAATCAGAAGACAATTTTGCATTGTTTTCGGAAGACATTACAAGAACAATTTCTAGACAGTCAAGAAATTTGAGCTCCTTCTGAAGATATCAGTTACTCGTTGCCAAATCAAGCATCTGGATCTGAGACTAGGAAAGAAGGTTGTAGCTAAGACTACGCCGCCATTGTAAAAAGTGAGATATGATCATTTGTTTCAAGCAAAGTGGACCGCGAAATGACCATTCCTATCGTTAAACGATAAAAGAATGATGTGTTATGTATGTGTCAATCATAGTAAGAATAATGTATTTTTGACAGGATGTACAAATTACCTAACTAATACTGTTGAAGGATACATAACAACTTAGATAATCTCATATGTGTAAGTAAGCGAGTTACGCAATATAATAACACAGAGATGGACATTGAGTTTTGATGAATTTTATTCGACTTTTTTTAACCATAAGTCATGAAACTATTTGCCTGCTTATCTGCAGATTTGGCCCTCTTTAAAAGTTTCACTAGATGAATTGGCCCCTTTCTGAAATTACTAGAAGCAATACTGCATTTACTTCCAAGTTTCGAGAAATGTGCATATCGCCTACGCATTGTATGAAACGACAGAATGCCTGTTCATTTCATTAACGGAATTCAACACACTTACACACACACACACACACACACACACACACACACATATATATATATATATATATATATATATATATATATATATATATATATATATATAGATGGGTGATGGATTTGTAACCTAGATATGTGGTGCGAATGTGAAACCTTAAGCCGTGGCAGAAACGAATATATATGAAATATATGCGCCACAATTATATATAATATTTGATAACTCATATATATATATATATATATATATATATATATATATATAGAGAGAGAGAGAGAGAGAGAGAGAGAGAGAGTGAGAGAGAGGAAGGGAGAGAGAGAAAAATGCTGCACAATCCAACTGAAACTTATATATATATATATATGCCGTATAGTATTTATAAATATCTCACAATTCTATTTAATCTGTATTATGTATTTCCCATAATAATATTATATATCCAGCAATAGCTACAGTAATATCCATATCCATATACGGCTTACATTCATATTTAATTTTTAACATATTCCCTGCAATATAACTGTTTGAAGTTTTGCTATATATTTTATGTTTGTCAAATCCATTTAAAATCCAGTAATAGAGTAATTTTCAATGCTTATATACCTTTAATCCATGTTAGCAATTTTTTGTTCACTCTGGATGGTATAGCCTACACCGAGTCATGTGCTGTTTTTGCATTTAATACACTTAAATATAGACTGGTCGAAAAATCGCAGTTATTCACCTTTCACCACCATTACAGCCCAAGACGCCTTTCAACACCTCAAACTTACGTTGTGTTAACAGCAAGAACTTGATACAAGTACCTCTTCTACCATCCACTTCTAATTTCCCGAGACTACTGTGTATTGCATCATTTAACGCCTGATCAGTTGGAACACCAGAAAAACAACCAGAAATCTGCAATTTTATCATCGACCATAACATCGATATCTTTTTATTTACTGAGGCCTGGCTTAATACATCGGGAGATGAGGAAAAATGTTCCGATTTGACACCCGACGGCTACAGGATGATGTCATTTCCGCGCCCCTCACGAGGAGGAGGCATTGCTGTCATTGCCAAAAACACCATTTTCTCGTGTCTCACACTCACACCCAGCTTCAGTTTTGAACATACATCTTTTGAACTCGTTCAAGAAACTCAAACACTGCAGAAAAGGTCAGTCAATTTCTTTTGCCTCTATCGCCCACCACCTAGTCGAAATTTTTTTTATCTGATTCTCTGTTTTTAGAACAATTCCCAGCCCTCCATGAATTTTGTAATTCCACCAGTAGCAGCTTAATGATTCTAGGAGATTTCAACTTCCATTTCGACTGCCCTACAAACCCACATGTGTCAAAACTCTTAGACTATACTCACATATTCAACCTGGCACAGTCAGTTAGCATACCAACCCACTGAGGTGGTCACATATTAGGCTGGATTGTGTATAGATCTGACGGTGATATTTTGAGATCCACTACTGTCTCCCATGAACTTACATCAGACCACCTGTGCATCATATGCCTCCTTGATCTGTCTGTCCCATACCCACCAGCTTGATTAACAGAACTCAACTATCCAACGACATCAGTTCATACCTAACAGCTGTAAAAAAAAATCCCACAGCGGAACAACTCCACAATTGCCTGCGTTCAATGCTTGATAAGCATTCCCCTACAACCTCAAGTCGAGTCTCTGTGAAGAAATGTGATCCATGGTACAGCAGCATAAGCGACATGCTATGTGCCGCCAAGAGGGTACGCTGTAAAGCCGAGAGATTGTGGCTGTCATCTGGTCTGACAGTACATAAGCAGATTTATGAAGCTGCCAAAAGGAATGTCACCAATATAGTGCATGCAGCAAAATCCACATTTCAGTACAAAAATCACTGCAAGTACCAGCTGCAAACAGCTTTTCTGCATCACAGACAAATTATTAGCGAAGAACAAACCTACACCACTTCCAACCACAGCCTCCCCACACAGTCTACTAGATCAGTTTGCAAATTTCTTCCACGACAAAGTGAAAGCTATCAGAGATCAACTTGACGGCATCACACAACCTGACCCGTCCTCACCCTATAGCTATGATCTAGAATTTCAACAACTCCTATTCACAACATTTCAGCCTGTATCTATGGATTTTCTACGAACAGTCCCAAAGAAATGCGCCCCAAAGTCATGTGAACTAGATACAATCCCTACATCACAGCTATTTGAGTGTTTGAATGCCGTATTGCTGCTCTGACCAACGTCATAAATACTTCTCTTTCTACCGGTGTTTTTCCATCACTTTTTAAAACTGCTATTGTGAAGCCCCTTTTGGAAAAGCCAACCCTTGACCCCAACAACTTGCAAAACTATCGTCCTGTTTCTAACCTCTCATTCATGTCATAAGTCCTAGAAAAAGTTGTTCTGTCTCAAATAGCATCTCACTTAAATTTACATAATCTCATCAGTAATTTCCAGTCGGCTTATCGCCCCTCTCACAGCACTGAAACTGCCCTCCTAAAAGTTGCGAATGACCTTCAATGACCTTCTTTCTGATTTGGACGACGGTAAGATTTCAGTTCTCACACTCCTTGACTTATCCGCAGGCTTTGATACAATTGACCACGATATCTTACTTATCTTACTTCATCGTCTGCAGCATGTTTTTGTCATCCACAGTACTGCTTTATCGTGGTTCAATTCATAACTAATGGAAAGAAACCAAATTGTTTCAGTAAATAATAAACATTCCAGCCCAGATAATCTTTGTTACGGTGTCCCACAGGGTTCGATTCTAGGACCAGTTCTCTTTAATCTTTACACACAGCCCCTGTTAAGCGTTATAAATCGCCACCCTGTGTCCCACCAGCTGTATGCCGACGACACTCAATTGTACAAATCTAGCTGTCCAAATGAAGTCGCTTCCACCATCCAAAGCATAGAGAAGTGCATCTCTGATGTTAAGTCATGGATGAGATGTCATAAGCTACAAATGAACGATGATAAAACTGAAGCCATGCTTGTTACCCCGCAAAGAATTTCTAGAGCCCTCCTGTTACCAGAATCAATTAATATCAGTGACACCCCCATTACATTTAGACAATCACTTAGGAATATAGATGTTACTTTTGATAGCTCCCTCTCACTACACCAGCATGTCCTGAACACTTGCAGAGCAGCATACCTGGAGCTGAGACGCATCAGCACTATTCGCAACCTTCTCACAGTTGATGCCACAAAAACCCTGGTGTGTTCACTAGTACTCTCTAGACTTGACTATTGTAACGCTCTTCTTTCTGGTCTGCCACTGTGTCTTCTGCAGAAACTTCAAAAGGTCCAAAACACTGCAACAAGGATCATTCTTAGAGCACCAAGAACGGATCATACCACCCCACTTATTCACAAACTCCACTGGCTACCTGTTCGCAGTAGAATCAAGCACAAAATCGCTTCTCTGTGTTAGACTTCGTTGATTGCTTCTGGTCCGAAATACCTCTCCGATCTGACCCACGTGTACACGCCTGCTAGAAGCTTGCGCTCATCATTGGACACTCGTAAACTTAGTATTCCCAAGGCTAAAACTAAGTTATATGGACAACGTTCATTTGCATATCAGGGCCCAGCTACTTGGAATGAACTGCCTCTTGATCTCAGACACAAAGAGACCACGATCACATTCAAGAGAGCTCTCAAGACACATCTTTTCCATCAGCAAGAATAAATTTGTCATTTACCATTGGCCATTAGTGTTAGATTGAAACTGTATTGCAAATTCATGTTTCATGTTGTTTTGTGTGTGATAATTCATTTGTCTTTGACATTGTTTGTGAGATATTTTCATGTTTGTATATGTTGTCTGTATGCAAACTGGTTTTCTAATGCCTTTATATGTTGACGTTATGTTGTAAAGCGCTTAGAGCTTTATAAAAGAATAAGCGCTCTATTAAGTCATTATTATTATTATTGTTATTATTATTATTAAATACAAACAATATTTCTCCTTATTATTTAGCAAAGCAAATTTCACATATTAAAGGGACATAATATTGCCTAATGTAAGTGAAATTGACTGGTATTCAAAACCACTATGACGTCTTATAACCTTTTTTTTTTTTTTTTTTTTTTGTGTTTTAAATTTAACTCTGGTTTAAATCTGAGTACAAACCTGTATAAAAGTAACAATCATAAACTACGTAATTTTCTCCATTTTCAAGTGGCAAAACTATTCTACATTTGGATCAAATAAGCTTACTTTAGAGAAGACCCTGATACTTAAATACGCCCCATATATTCCATATATTTAATATCGAAACTACAAGCCTATATATAACGTTTGAAATACAGAAAATTATTGATGAAATATTCATATTTTTTATTTCCTATATTTTCACATGCTGAAAAGAAGGATCACAAAAGAGTTAACTGTGAAGGATAAAGAAGTCAAAACATCATCGAGAAAGGATAAGAGAAACTATGTGCACAACCTTGCAACAGAAGCTGACACTGCAGCAGCTCTCAAATACATTAAAACAGTTTACCTGAGCACCAGAAGTCTCCAAGGGGACCATGCGCAACATCAGATCCTTCTCATAAAAGATACAGAAGGCACAACCATCTCAGATGAAGAAGAGACACTGGAACGTTTGACGCAGCACTTACAAACAATACTTAACACGAATGACCCCATTGCAATTGTAGTCATCACCGAAGATGATGAAGACCTCGATATCCGCCTAGATGATATCAGAAAAGAAGAGGTGAGGTAGGCAATCAAAAGTTTGAAAAATGGCAAGGCACCTGGAGAAAAAGTAATCTGTGCAGAAATGCTTAAAGCAGGAAACCACAAAGATCCAGTGTCAGATTCTCCATCAGTTATGGAACAGCGAACATATGCCAACAAGAAAAGGAATGGAAAACAGACATAATATAAACGCTCCGAAAGAAAGGTGACATGGAAACTGCAACAATTACAGAGAGATCACCCTACTGTCTCTCACCTGCAAAGTGTTCAACCAAATCACATCTTAAAAAGAATGACACATCCGCCAAGAGCAAGCCTGTTTCCGAAAAGACAAGCCATGATTAGACCAGATATTTGTCCTGAGGCAGATTATTGAACAATGACTCTCTACATGGTGTTTGTCGACTTCTAAAACATTTTCGAGAGCTTACACCAGGCATCAATGTGGAAGATTGTATGGCATTATGGCATCCCACAGAAAATGGTCAGCATTATCAAGGCACTATATGAGGATTTCCAATGCAGCTACCTAACAGAACGTTTCAAGGTGGAGACTGAAGTGCAACAATGTTTTCATGATCAGCCAATAAATACGGTTGAAACTAAGGTGAACTTACATAAAGAAGGTGGGGCATAATAAGCAAGTATATAATCTAAGAAATATTTCTTTTCCTATGTTAATACCGAATATATTTGATCGTATGGTACAAAAAACGATAGATTGTAACTCATGCCTCCGCCATCAGTCAGAATATTACGTTTTTGAGGCATATCAGATATAAATGTAGGAAAAGAAAATATCCTCTCTCTCTCTCTCTCTCTCTCTCTCTCTCTCTCTCTCTCTCTCTCTCTCTCTCGCAATTCTATTGAATCTATACTATATATTCCCTGTTATAACTGTTCGTATAATACACAGTCCTACCGAGCTCTACGTCATATTTAACCTGTGATAATATTTACCCTTTAATAAATGTCCAGTATAACTCATAATCCTACAATAAATATTGCCAGAGAAAAAGAATATATAACTAATCCTACTGCAAATACATACTATTTTCTTCAATACACACACATACATGCATATATATATATATATATATATATATATATATATATATATATATATATATATATATATATATATATATATATATATATTGGGGAACATAAAATTTCAGCATTTGCAACATTGATTTTTGGTTGCTTCTAGATGAGGATGAATTTGTATGCCAAAGATGGTATGCATACCATTTGGTTTCTGAGAGTACAAGTTTTTGTACTTGGGCCTGAAGACTACATTATATGCGGGATTGGACTGAACTGAAAAATTAGTTTGGTAGTATGCTAATAATGCCTAATTTTGTTTGTCTGAGATAAAAGGATGGTTCATTTGCCTCAACATTGACAACGATACTTTCTGAGTGGGATGTGCTCCCAGACTACCACCACCACCACCACTACTACTACTACTAATAATAAATAAATAAATAAATAAATAAATAAATGTTACTGAAATGTGCACCAAGTTGCCAATGTATTGGATATGTAGGTATGGTATGGGTCCTATTGTTTGTTATGTAATTACGCTTACAGCAATACACATCGGGCATGTTTTAATTCTACTGAACTAGCATGACGCGTACAAGTATAGCTTTAATTATTCATTCAACGAATTTAATGTGGCAGCATGCGAGTTGTCAGCATTGACCATGAACTCACTTACTTGCCAATGTTTTTCATCTGTGGTTCGCGCCATTGAGGAATATATAAAGATTGAAATTTCCGGTATAAGCACATAGCGTGAAGCCTTGCCAGGATGTTGTCTCATTTACGATAGTTTATATCTTTCAGCTCTAGATGTATGTAATCGCATCCATTCCTGTTTCTTTCTATCATCTGTGTTTGATATATATATATATATATATATATATATATATATATATATATATATATATATATATATATATATATATATATATATATATTTTGGTCAGATTATACGGGTTTTTCCAATATTTTCATAATGTCAGTAAAATTTCACATCGCACAACGCTGTCTGATTTAATAGTGCCTGTTTTCGAATGCAGACGTACTTTTTTCTGGATTGACAAGCTGGTTTCAATTATAAATGTTGTATATAGCAAATGATGATGATGGTTTCGTATAATCGTGTAAAATTATTCTTGTCATATATATATATATATATATATATATATATATATATATATATATATATATATATATATATATATATATATATATATATATATACAAGCTTGGTTGTCATATAGCCCTATATAATTGTTCTTAACGTAGAACGGTTTTTAATGTTAAACTAGGTCTTTTCTTGTGTGTACGCATACGTAACATCTACTGTTGTGTTTATACCATTATGCGCAAATAGATTCTAAAACATGTATTGCACTGTTCAGTTGTATTTCAGCTGATCAGGTGTGTTTGACCGCGAAAGGATATTTGTGTAAATCAGAAGTGTTCGACCCAGTTTAGCGTTGTGTGGACTGGGTCGCCACTTCGATGACATCCTCTGGCTTTCGGCTACTTGAGCGTGTCTCCGTCAGGGTTCTTTAGCAGACGGGACGGAATGTCGTGTTTAGGTTAATTGCTTGTTTTCACTCCTTAATAAAGCGCAGTAGGACATTTGTTTATACTCCCTATATGTACCTTATAGTATCACACTTGTTATGTGAACAAGAGAGTCTCGTACTTATTACGTGAACAGGATAATCTCATACTTGTTATGTGAACAGAATAGTCTCATATTTGTTATGTGAACAGGATAGTCTCATACTTGTTATGTGAACAGGATAGTCTCATACTTATTACGTGAACAGGATAATCTCAGACTTGTTATGTGAACAGGATAGTCTCATACTTATTAAGTGAACAGGATAATCTCAGACTTGTTATGTGAACAGGATAGTCTCATACTTTTTACGTTTACAGAATAATCTCATGTTTTGCTACATGTACAAGATAATAGCATACCTGTTAAGTGAAAATGATAATCTAATGTTGAGGATTGGATTGTATCACAACTTATACACAAGCATTTGATTTCGGTTCCTATGTTGAATAGGCAACGTGAAACCTTTTCTTACAAGAACCGATAAATTCAGCAAGGTCATGTGGAAAACTTTTAAATACTTGATTTGAAAGCTGAGATGTCAGAAATTACTTATGATAGTGTGAGTCTGTGTTCCTTTAGAATTTGGGGAAGTTTGATTACACCACGTTCAAACTGTTCCGCGCTTTGATTCTGCAAGGGGTATTTGAACAGTTCTGAATATCTGTTATAACTTTTTGTTTTTTTTAAACCTATCAATCAATAAATGTAACGGCTATCAATACACAAAATAACGTTCTATAAAATAATCTGCAACTGCACGTACATCACGCCGGACACCTGCAGATATATATATATGATGTAATTTAGGTAAAGGAGAACAATTATGCTTCTGTGCAAAGAGCATGCCGTAAAATACAAGCACTCTTAGCGTACTCTGACCGATATCAAGGCCAACTTGCATAAACTTTACGAATGTAATTCTCTGTCATATTGTACAATTTTGAATTGGTTTTGCGGTTTTAAAGATGGTAGCGAATCAATGGCAAATTACCCACGTTCTGGCTGACCGTTGTCTGAAATTGGTGAGCGGGAAGAAGCTTCTGTGAAGAGGACAATCGATGCACAGAGGAATATATTTATGTTATCACGGGCATTAATTCGTCAGCTGTTGTTAATACACTGAAGAATCATTTGAAACTCAGTAATATGAGTGCAAGATGGATCCCACATTTGGTGCTGCTGATCAAAGACAGACTCAGGTTGAAATCGCCAAACATCTTCTCGCTAAATATCAAAAGAGTGATCAGATACGTTTAAATGAGATTGTTACAGGTGATAAAATATGGATTTACTTTATTGAACCCGATTCAAGATAAATTGATCAAGTTTTGATCTGAAAGAACGAGCAGAGACCACAATTCGCTCGATGTGGTCTGACACATTATTTTTCATTCCAAAAGGTCAGGTCGTCCAGGTACATGCGCCTGAAACTGCTATAGTCACTGGACATTTGTATGTCTGATTCTGCTATAGTCACTGGACATTTGTATGTCTGATTCTGCTATAGTCACTGGACATTTGTATGTCTCCAAACTGTTGCCAATACTTATGGAACACTACTGAACCAACAGTCCGCTCACCGCTACCTGAGGCATCCATCTGCTTCATGACAACATAATGGCGCATAATTTCGCTGTCGTAACCGACTTTCTGAAGGAGTACGGCATCCAAACTTTGACACATCGTCCATATAGCCCTGATTTAGCTCCAAGTGATTTTTGGCCGAATCACGTTATCAAAGATTCACTGAGAGACAGACGATTTTGAAAGCCACCATCAGGTTGCAAGTGCAGTTTTCTTTTGTGTGAACACCATACCAAAAAGTGAATACAAAGTGGCTTTAAAAAATTGGATAATCGGACTGAGAAAGTGTTTAGAGGTTCACGGGGAGTACTTCGGGGGAATGCAGTGATGTAATGTTCGCTAATAAAAATATTTGTTGTACAGCGAACTAATATTCAGAACTTTGTAAACACCATTCATATAAAGCTGAACCAAACAAGCTTAGATCTAACGATTTGGAAAGCTTAAGAAATGTGTAAAACATCTGCGAGTATGTGCTCTTTTTATTGATTGATGATTAGGTTCTCGAAAATTTAGCTGGTATGTACAATAACTGTGATACTGGTTTAGCTGCTTCCCTGCTTTTGGTCAAATGACCAGCATTTCAACAGAATTAAATGTACGCACCAATACTTCTTCTTGATTTTCTTCACTTCACCAAGCAGTTCTTATACTTCAATTGATTTAGAGCTGGGTCAGTCTTTCGTTCTGATCCAGAGAAGGTAGCCCTTCGATAACTGCGCCATTAGTTTCGATTAACGATTTACTGCGTGCATGCTCCATTCTAGAGTGACAATAAGTCGATGACATCTGTATTTATTGAGTTTAAGAGGTTTCTTCTAACAAGTGCGCACATTATGCAAGTTTCTTTCTTATCGAATGTGTCGAGAAGCTATCAAAGTTGTTCATCCGTTGAATCAAAACTATATTGCAAATACATAAAAGCGCATAGCACGTGCTTTCTATGTCAAAGTTTCTATAAAACGCATCGATTTTCTGTTAGATGCCGAAGATTAGATCAGTTAAGTTATCAGTTATAAAGACAATATAAAGGCTCTTGCCTGCGCCTAAACATATCAATAAAGCGATTTCTCTTCTTTAATAAATTTTTCGGTCATATTTGCAAAACTTTTAAAGCTTACTCGGGTGAGTACAATATATAAACCTGGTGCACATTTATTTTCGACACCAACATCTGAATTTGGATCAACATCGGCATTATAGACATCCCCCACGCCCCGTTCAAATGAAGTTTGCATGTGTTTGTTGGGGGGAGGAGGAGTTAACAACACATCAGTACATTCCTAGCTTTAGTTATGAGTATAAATAAGGCAGTAAAACTATAAAGATTAACAACTGCAAAATCTTCAGTAAGATAAGACCTTACAGAAAAATAAACATGTTCTCCTGAAAGACAAATGGTAAAAGTAATACGACATCGGTATGATTATCCATGGCTCAGATATAGCGTACCTAACGCTTGTGATACGATATCGATATGATTATCCATTGCTCATGTACAACATACCCTAACGCTTATGATACGACATCAGTATGATTATCCATGACTCAGATATAGCATACTTGCCGCTTATGATACGACATCGGTATGAATATCCATGGCTCAGATACAACATACCCTAATGCTTATGGTACGACATCGGTATGAATATCCATCGCTCAGATATAACATACCCTAACGCTTACGACATCGGTATGATTATCCATGGTTCATATATAATATACCCTAACGGTCATGATACGACATCATTATGATTATCCATGGCTCAGATATAGTATATCCTAACGTACATGATACGACATCGGTATGATTATCCATGGCTCATGTACAACATATCATAAGACTCATGGCAGGTTGATTATAAGACATAAGGAAAGAAAAGAATCAAAATATTCAGAGGCTGTTTGTAATTCCGTGTTTATACGCATCGGAGGCAGAAATTGTTCATCTGCGATAAAGCGATAACTTTTATCTTAAGTATAAGTTTTCAAACTATGAATATCAAGCAAAATGAAAAGTTAATAATACATCTTCATTTGTGTGTAGGAGATCAAACGGAACTGAAAGGGCAGGAAACTAAAAATCATTATGCTATGATTAGAAGAGAATATAATTAGATGATTCATGTTACTTTTATAAAAAGCATTATATTCAATGTGGTATTTAAGTGTAAAAATCTATCATCCCAGACGAAAAGCCTTCTCGATCGATCGACCTCGTGCTATAGCTAACTCCTCCCAAGATTCTAGCTTGCAGCTATTTCAAACCGATTCCATGGTCGTTGTGTATTTGCACTATTTATATCTCTCATCTTGTCTCAACTCTCAAAACATAAGACTACATGACCTACAATACATGTACTGAGAAATACCGTCAGACTGGACACTAGATGACACATAATGTGCACATAATTATCACATAAGTACTTATATCTTTGACTGACTAATTTATAATAATAATAATAATAATAATAATAATGAAAACTATTATTATTATTATTATTATTATTATTATTATTATTATTATTAAGCAGTTCTTATCTGTTCCCTTAAATCTTTAAATCCAGTGTTTTGTAGTTAAAACATTTTTATTTTAATTGATTTATGTTATTTTATTCATTACGTGCCCTGGAAAATGCTTACAAAATGATTAAAAAAAAAACAACAGAACATTTTATTGTGTGTTTACATACCTCAAAAACATCTTCCTTCGGAAGGCTCCTTGTATAACAAACTAAGTCAAGAAAAAAGTAGTTTCTAATTAAAACAAATTTTTTTTTTTTTTAAATTATATTTTACTAAATATACTTTTAAGAGGTACAGGCTGTAGCTAACAAATATAAAAATAGAATTTGTACGACGTGATTGCTTCTGAAGAGTTATCAACATTTGCTCATTAGAACAATTGGACGCATGTTGGTTTCAAAAGAAGAATAAATTAAACAGTTTTTGATCGTGTGATGCACAGAACAGTTTCATTGAAATCGTAACAACAAGCAATGTCTTTATTAATATAAACAAGATAATATTGAATCATATCACATAATATTGAATCATATCACATGTTGCGGCGCCGTTTTGTGTATTGCCCATCTGTACTCTATACCAAAAGAATCAACGTTTGGGCAAACGAATGGGTACCATAATTCTCTCTGTAGCAATAAGAATCAACAATTGGGCAAACGAATGGGTACCATAATGCTCTCTGTACCAATAAGAATCAACGTTTGGGCAAACGAATGGGTACCATAATTCTCTCTGTAGCAATAAGAATCAACGTTTGGGCAAACGAATGGGTACCATAATTCTCTCTGTAGCAATAAGAATCAACAATTGGGCAAACGAATGGGTACCATAATGCTCTCTGTACCAATAAGAATCAACGATTGGGCAAACGAATGGATGCCATAATGCTCTCTGTACCAATAAGAATCAACGATTGGGGAAACGAATGGGTACCATAATTCTCTCTGTAGCAATAAAAATCAACGATTGGGCAAACGAATGGGTACCATAATTCTCTCTGTAGCAATAAGAATCAACGATTGGGCAAACGAATGGGTAACATAATTCTCTCTGTAGCAATAAGAATCAATGATTGGGCAAACGAATGGGTACCATAATGCTCTCTGTAGCAATAAGAATCAATGATTGGACAAACGAATGGGTACCATAATGCTCTCTGTACCAATAAGAATCAACGTTTGGGCAAACGAATGGGTACTATAATTCTCTCTGAGCAATAAGAATCAACGATTGGGCAAACGAATGGGTGCCATAATGCTCTCTGTAGAAATAAGAATCAACGATTGGGCAAACGAATTGGTACCATAATGCTCTCTGTAGCAATAAGAATCAACGTTTGGTCAAACGAATGGG
Source organism: Margaritifera margaritifera (assembly GCA_029931535.1). NCBI lineage: Eukaryota > Metazoa > Mollusca > Bivalvia > Unionida > Margaritiferidae > Margaritifera > Margaritifera margaritifera. The sequence continues at coordinate 347,089 of JAQPZY010001474.1, forward strand.
TGCCATAATGCTCTCTGTAGCAATAAGAAGCAACGTTTGGGCAAACGAATGGGTGCATATATTGCTCTCTGTAGCAATAAGAATCAACGTTTGGGCAAACGAATATGTACCATAGCGCTCTCTGCAACGATAGGAATCAACGATTAGTACATATAGCCGTACAAAAATTTATTTATAACAGACCAGTTTTTACCGTAGGGAAATAAATCAACAGCACAATTACTGTGAGCTCACATCCCAGAAAAAGAAAACAATTATCTAATTATAAATCATAATAAACTGAATGCAGAGTCGATAATGTGGATGCGCCCTCCTGCGTGTTATAAGAGGAGACTAACGGAGTCAACGTTTTGCTCTTGGATTCGAACCGTGAAGATGTTCCGTTTAAGGAGGTTTTCGATTTCTTAAAAGAGTGCGATTTATTTTATTTTTAAAACATTCTTTGTATTTTTTGCCTTTGTTTTGTATGCCTCTTTTGCGATACCTAAATTTACTTGTCATTATATAGCCAGGAGTGTGCTGATGTGCCGTTATACATACATACATACATACATACATACATACATACATACATACATACATACATACATACATACACACACACACACACATACATACATACATACATACATACATACATACATACATACATACATACATACATACATACATACATACATACATACATACATACATACATACATGACAGGACCGGTTCAAGGTGGTTTGACGTATGCGCTTTTGGAACGTCAGCTATGTTCAAACATCGAAATTTCACGAGCTGCTTGATATCAAGTTTATGTGTTCATGTTTAAAAGCCTATGTTTGACTGCTGATGGTAATTCATTTATATACCTGACGATTGATCATGTAAGGATAACAAAAATGCGCCGGCCACTACGTGCAATCGTTTGCCGAGAGAAGAGTTCGAACCCGTAAAAGGGAGTGGATGTATTGGGATATATGTTAATGTAACTGACGTCACTCCTACCAACAATCTTCAATGTTTTCGGTCCTGTCCATCTTCCCTGTTCCTCTTTAATTGAAAGGATTATATTCAGTCAAATTAAAACTTTACTGTCTCTTTGACCCCGCGAGGATTATCAGGAGAAGGTAAAGGAAATCAAGATACTTGTGTTAACAAAGCGCTGCCAATATTTTCTACCCTTTTCCCATCTTGATGCATGTATAATGACCAGCTTCGTTTTTATGTATCTGCACTATGTCTAAAAATTATAATTCTGTTTTAACTATTGCCCTAGCTACAGCGCAACACAACATTATTATAGTATTGATCCATTATGTGTAAATCAGTGTACCTTGAATTCCTTTCAAGTTAAAACAGCAAGTTGTAATTTATGTTTAAGATTCCACGGAATGTCCGGATTAAATAAAAAAATATTGCATGAAGAACAGAAACAAGAGTGTCAGAGGAATTTGTATTAAATAGCTCTTTGTTTTGTATAGGAATTTGCTTGCCATTTATGGCGGAATGCCCGTGTACTTAATCATAAAGTAGACCCGCCTCTACTTTACTACTTGAATATCTTACGTACCGCATTGTTTTCTTAACCTCTGTTTATATTTTCTTATTACGGTGTCCCAAAAAATAATATTGTTCACAATACTGACACTTTGCTAGTATACCTTAGTTACCAATATGCAGGTACTGGTGGCAACCATATGACTGTGAATGAATTTGTTCGGCACAGAATATGACATATTTAACATATCGACCAATTAATTTGCATTTTACATCTTCGATTAAGAGTTCCAATCTGCTTCATGTGTAATAGATTGCCCCCAATGCGGACATTATTTACGCACCGTAACGCTATATTTAAATTACATATATATATGTTTTATCGCAATTCATGAACACAAGTTTTTTGTTGTGTTTTTTTTCCCCTCAGAAACCTCTTTTAATCAACATGCTACCTAAATCTTTAGATCAAAGAAAAAGCCGTATTTGAAGTTGTTGAGACAAGTGATCTGTTGGTTTACGTTCAATACGAACCAGATCCACCGACTCCTCTGCTCTGCTTAGTTCTAAAAATATCAGAATCAATTGAACTAATCTTTCCCAAAAGTCGAAAAGACTCTAACAACAATAGGTCGCACTCATGATCGTATTTCAAATATATGTATACATTTTCTGGTCATTTTTATAAAGAAAACAAAATACTTAACATACAACCTAATGTGTTACAAAACAATATCCTTTCACCTGGCGTCTATGTAAGCGACACAAACTCATTTGGGCAGCACTAACACCTGTTAGCATTTAGACATGTCTGAAGCACATTTGTTGCGACACGAACTCACAACTAGACGACAGCTCGCGAGGAGAATATATATGATTAGCCTGTTGGCGCTGCGACACGAACTCTCAGTTAGATGACAGCTCGCGAGGAGAGAATATATAAATCGGCTGAATCGATACATGCACAAACAAAATCACCGTTCAATTTCATACCACAATAAATTGACTCAGTGGAACAGTTGGATATTGAGATTTTGTAATGAGAGGAAATAAGTTAGAATTATGAAATAAAGAAAGCTTTGTCTGTAATTTTATTCTTATTTTGTGAGAGATGTATGTTTATGCATTATCTTCCACTGAAACTCGACTTAGGTAGATTCTGACTCGTTCGATATTTACGCGATGATGTACGCCTTTGATCAAAATGCAATCTTGTTACCATAGATGTCTGTAATTGACAGAAATAAAACCTGATTGCTATAATCAGAATTCGCGTATAGGTCAGTTTAGGAGAGGAAACCACTATTAATTTCATACTCTGGAAAGTTGGGATGGCAAAATATCAAATGAGGAAAATGTTAGCAAAGATGTTGAATCAATGGAAGACAATACAAGTTTCTAGCGATACGAGATATGGTATAAATTATGAGGAAACTCAAATATCAATTTTTCTTTACTAAATAGTTTTGACTGGAAAATTTGTATTACTTTTAATAATTTTGTTCGATGGAGTGCTAATGTGAAAACTCTCAGATTGGGTAAAGGCGGTTTTTAAATGTTTCAAAATTTCAAGTAATATTTTCACGTCGGTATTTGAGAGGCAACAAAATATAAATTGACTTAAGGTTGTGCTCTGGACTTTTAATTTTATAACGAACCCAAAATTTTAGAAAAAAATTATTATAATTTAGCAAGATATGAGCGTATTTGAAAAAGATGCAGATGGCTTCACCGAGGAAGTGACATTACGCACCAGACGTCGGTTTAGAACGTAGTTGTCTTTGATTTATTATTTATTTATTTATTTATTTATTTTTTTATAGAGGCTATACATTTGGCATAAAGCAAGTCTGCCATGTAGACCTCAGCATATTTACATAACACAAAACACACTGATGGATATACAGAACGCACATACTAGTAATTAAAAGTACAATAACATGCTTTAAAAATGCATTAGTATACCATAAAACTATGTAGATCTCTCAAATCCCATTACACACCCATACAGTACACACACATAGCTAGGCACACAATGCACACAAATACTACACAAAACATAGCAAGAAACATAGAAATAAAACACACACACACAAGCATGAAAATACAGGCATATTGCAGGAAAATTGAGGATATATATGTTGATATGAATTAGAAACTTTGCATGTAGTTGGGTTTAAACTCGAAGATTTCAGCACAAAGTGCCATCCCTGATCAATGTTCTAATGTAGATTTTCATATATAAATACCCCAAGATGTTTTTGAGAAGAAACGTGTATCAGTTGAATACCTGTGATACACAATTTCATGTCTTGTTTATCAGTCAATCGTTGTCGAGTAGCAATTTTCATGTAGATTTGTTTTAGTCACGTGATTAGATTTACACCATTCAGAAACAGAGACCATGCACTTCTGCATTTTAATTTGAATATCCTCTGTTGATTTCCCAGAAGTATACACAGTTGTGGCATTAGCAAATAAGTAAATGCTGCATTGACTAGCATGGAATGGAAGATCATTTACATAAATTAAAAATAGAATGATATCTAAATTAGACCCCTGTAGAACACGGGGAGTTCTCTCGAAATTAGAATCAAAATATTTAACCGAAACAATTTTTGTTTATGATGATCGAGTTATGATCTAAACCAAGAGGGAGTTGAGTTGGAGCATTTGTACAAATATAACTTTTCAACATAAAAGTGTTGTCCAAAACTTCTAAAGCTTTACAAAATCAATACATATTGATCCAATAATATTGCCATTATCAGTAGAGTTTATCCTTTCATCTATTATTTTAATCAAATCTGTCTGACAAGGGTGATGTCCTCGAAAACCTGATTGTGTTGCGTGCAACGGTTGTATTTATTACGGTAACTAAGGAAATGGCGGGCAACATGTTTATTTCAAATAGTTTGGAAAGAAGTGGGAGAATTTATATAGGTCTGTAATTTGAGACGTCAGTTTTGTTGCCACCTTTATGTATATGGTTAACAGTAACTGGTTTGAATGTTTGCGGGAAGACTTTAGTTGAGATATTGTGGTTCATGAAAACGGTGATAGATTTAACAATTACAAATGCATATATATTTAAGATTTTACGGCTAAATCGATCAATACCATTATATTTGTTTGGATTCAAATCGAGAGGATGTTTTAACCCTTTATCTTTTGATATTAATGGTAGACAGAATAGGTATTAGGAATACCCGTTCATGGACAAAAGGAATTCAGTTTAGCATAGTCATTTCATGAAAAAGGTTATGTTTGGACCAAAAACAACGAAACCATTAAGCTGTTCAACAAATATCATGAAGATCAGAAAATACTAACAATTGAGGTGCAGTTCGTTTAGAATATTAGCGTTGGTATAAGTGTTAAGGCGACAAACATGGTTCCAAATCGATTTAAGAGCTTTAAACTTAGAATTTGTTTTACAAAAGTAATTTTTCTTATATTGTGTCATGAAAAGTTTTGATTTATTTCTAAAGTTCTAATGGTTTTCCCAGTCTTCAAAACGACGAAACCTGTCTCTAAATCTCTGTGCTTCCACTATTTCGGTGGAAAACCACTCATGAAGTTTTAGCTTTTTCATACGCTTACTTTTGACAGAAGCGTGTGTATTTAAAATATGTTTTCAAAGTAACAATTTTCAAGCCTTTGGTAGATCAAGCTGTCGCAAGTTCAGTAAGAAAGTCCATTGCATCAAATTGGCGAGAAGTAAGTAAGTCGTGAATGTTTTTGTTTATTTAGCTTTTGACAAATATTTCCTTGTACTACATACCGGTTAATGGTCACTTGTTAAGAAAGTGTTCTGGATCGAGTATTGTTTTTCATAAACGTTTCACAGAGTCCTAAAACATCAATTTTGTTGTCAATTTCTTCTAGATTGTAAATTGTGTCCTTGGCGGTTGCAATTTTTTAACTGTTACTTTTATCGGCTTCCATGCTTTTATCAATGGGCTATGCGTAGGTAAAGTGATTCCTGTGGGATCACAGATCGAGTCAATGGTCTAATTCTTAAGATCAGTCTTATACAAAACTTGATATGGTATGTTAATACTAAGATAGTAAATGCCTACAAACCGATTTTGCACAAAGTTTATACTATCCTAGCGTGTGTCAATTCCGAATTGTAAAAATACAGGAATAGACCAGTAAAAATTTAGAAAATCTCTCCTGGTAGCACAAACATCTATGTCAGCGTGAATCCCTTCATGTGATACATGTCACTAAATTGTGTGTACTAAAATACCTTTGTGTAATATATGAACTAAAATGTACATAGGTTTCATTGCTGCGTACAGCGTTTCCCGGGGGCGTATAGTGTCAGCCTTAACTATTTCAAAATACAGAGTTCTGTTCACCCACTGCTGCACGTACAAAGTGCCGGCGGTGAAAAATCCGAATACCTCAAGCCCTCTAGCCGTGGATTTGACCACAATAAAGGTACTTATAGCCCAAATTCTCTGTATCGTCACAATACAGATGAGTCTTGTCAGGAAGCTGTCCACTTTACAACAGCTGTATGTGCATAGGAAAATATATTCTTTCTTGCTATCCGTTCTATGGGATAGAATTGTTTTATATAGTGGATGTTTCGGAATTTTATTCTAAATTTTGTGGAGAGTCAGACATATGTCGCAATAACGCCGTGCTATCAGACAGACTATACTTAGACATTTGTATAGCTGAACAGACAAGCTGAATTTAGTTATATGTTGCATGCATTAAATGATGAGTAGTGTTCGACCTTTATAATAATTCTTGCCGGAGATAGATTCATGTACGAAAGTGGTTATGATAATAATAATCTCGTACAGTCGTTCTTATGAAATAATTTAATGTGTAATGAAGTCAATTCTTGTGGGCGCATGCGAAACGTATACCATTGTATTCGTACTTGGTAGTGTATCTTGTTTTACACCGCTCAGTCCTTGTGTTATTAGCTGTTCACGGGGAATCATCGAACTCTGCGTTTTGTGTATCCCGGATACTGCGGTGGATGGTAATGCTGGTCCGACTGAAGGACAGAATTGGTGTATTCAGTGTGAGGGGCCAAAGGTTCTGGACCGACGGGTCTCCATAGGTCTCCGTAGGCTGTAGGGAGTGGACCACGCGAGGCCGTTCCTTCACCATTGGATAGGAGCTGTGAAATTAGAAACATCTCGTGATTGTCGACTGGACTGATTGAGATAAATAACATCATGCACTTTTTAATCAATTTAATTTAATATCACTATATGTGTGCAAATCTAATTCAATACCACCATATGGGTGCAAATCAAATTTAATGTCACTATATATATGAAAATCAATCATACGCCTATCATTCATATTCATGAACTTTGTATCGATTATACATCCATCATACTTGTTGATGAACCGTATGTCAGTCATACTTATTTATAAATTTCATACATTGATCATATTATGGTGATAAATCATATGTCAACCATACTTGTTTATAATCCCATATATTAGTCATATTTGGTTATGTGTTTATATTATTTCTTTATAAAATATTATTCTCAATACGTTTACCATATCCGTTGATATATGCAATCATTTGTGATTATTTGCTGAGATTCCATGATTTGATCGATTCCATTTAGAAACGATACCATTTTCTTATATCCTTCGTTGAACTTTGTGCGTATTACTTTGCTATATCATTTGTGGGACTCTATGCGCATGAGTAAGATGTCATATTCATTAATCGTTCATATGCATTATAAATAAACATCTCATTCACATGTATGTGTTTAGTGTTTTCGCTAAATCCAATCCTACCCGGCTTCAATCCTGTTACAATAAATGTCTTTTATGGCATCGAATAAACGTTTTTAAAATCCAAGTATACACGATCAGAATGTTCCTTCTCTTGAAAATTAGAAAGTTTTAATTACCTCAGAGTACCGGATACATAATGATTCTGACCTAGTCTCCGTCTAAGAAAATCTTTGGAGAAGAAAAAATATTATATATATATATATATATATATATATATATATATATATATATATATATATATATATATATATATAATTATACCAACAGATTTGAAATATTATTAGTAATACAGACACTGTTTTAAAGGTTTATCCAGAAGTGTATCGAGTCAAACTGAAAAATGTTCGGTGCTGATGTTATATTTTAGGAGAGGAACAAAACCATCTAACTTTCTTTGGCCACATCAATCTGTTGTCAGTGGAATTTAAAAATAATGATAATCTTTGAAGATATATACTTTATATCTTGACCATAAAACCTACCTGATTTTGAAGATATTTTGAAGAAATCGTTTGTTCGTTGTTGATAGGGACCATGAAAGGGCTGAAATACAAACACTTTTTGGCGCTGTTATGACAGAAATCCAAGTTTTCCCCTTTTTGGCGGGATTGTATACTCAGAACCACCTCAGTTATATTTGTCCAAGGATACTCAAGACATATTTTGTTTTACGACTATATTCCACGGAGCGTTGTTGAAGTTCATTGAATAACTGTCTTGTCCTCATAATAATAATATCCATTATAAATATTAAGCATTGTTAAACATGAGTAATTCAGTATCACACAAGTGGTTATAATTATATAGTTTTGCTTAATCCTGGATGAAATCTACAGAAGGTTGCTTTCACAAGTCAGCAAAGATGGCGCTCACTTACCTACTTTTATTTTGCTTCAGACCTTCGAATATTATATGATCTTAGCTTGAGAAACACTAGAGTGTTGCAAATTCAATTTTTGACTTATATTTACATACCTTTTACGAATGTGATGGTTTGGCCCCTATATATAATGAAAAATAAAAGTCATCCATAATATACTGAATGAAGCACATAAGATCAATATCACAATATTCAACGTGGATGTCTTAGCGGACCAAAATCTATTTTGGCAGTCATTTACTAAAGCTATCAGGCGTGACGTGCATCAAGAGGAAAAGAAAATATTTTTTTTTTTTACTACAAGAGTACACAATAGAGATAATAGTAGGAGTAGTATTACAGTATATAATGAATACTATTTAGATATACCGTATATACTCGCGTATAATCCGATACCAACTGCATAATGCGACGGCAGATCGGGGTCTATGCAGTTTGTAAGGACTAATCAGTAGAACAAACAACATAGACCCTGCTCTGCCGGCGCATGCTGCGATGGCAGATCATGGTCTATGTTGTTTGCATTTGGACCCGGATTATGCCCGAGTATATATTACGGTATATCTAAAGTCTTCTTGTTCTACGACCCACGTGGCCTTCGGCTTCACAGATACTGAGTACACGATTTTGAAATGATATTTTACTTTTGAGGAACAAATGAAGAAAAGATGTCATGAACGGTGGAAAGTGCAAATGATATTTAATAATGAGCATGCCAATTCGGAGAAGTGCATGGAAATATATTTCCTACCAGTACTGTTTAACATACGGTATAATTTCCACAGAAGCTGACGGCACCATATTGACCGATTTATTTTAAACATTATACAAAATAATATGTAACACGGTTGAAATTGTCACGAAAGGGAATCCATTCATTTTCAAAGGATGTGGGATAATAGTAGCAATAAAAAACTATTATTAAAAGTATGCTTTTAACTATTACTCCTTCACCATGAAGCTTTGTCTGCGCCTAGATTAGAATTTCTTTGAAGAACTTGAAGAACGCAGGCAACTCCATAGGGAGATGATATCTGGAAACCTTTTCCCCGGACTGACTGACTGCTCTTTGTTTAAACACTCGTTCAACTGCCTTTTTGAAACAATTACTCGCTGCTTACGATTCATTTCCTTGTATAGAATGTATATAATTAATTCAAAATGTTATGCTCTTTTATGACATGCGTCTGAACCCAGATAAGTTTAGACATAGCCATTTGGTAAAGATTCATGATTAGGTTCTTGTCAATTTCGTTGATAAGTAAGATCAGTGAAATACTGTTTTAGCTATTTTCCTGTTTTTACTTGAATGACCAGCATTGTAATAGGGAGAGACTAACTGACCACCCTGATATGTGTTTTTTGAGATTCTTCGCTTGACAAAATTGAAATAATTTAGCGCTTGGTCACCGTAATTTGTATCTCTTTTGTTTCTCTGCTAGAGAGGGAAGCCTGTCGATAATTGTACCATACGTTTTGATTAAAGGATTACTGCATGCACCCTCCATTATGGTGATAATGATAAGGCGATATCATGAGTACTTACTGGGCTTAAGCGGTTTTTTTTCTGCCAAGCGCGCGTATTACACAACTTGCATTCATATTAAATAACTCGAGAAGCCATCAAAGTTGTTTATTCGTTGAATCGAACGATTATTGGGAATACCTTAAAGCGCATCAAACATGTTTCCATGGCAAAACTTCTTTAAGTATGATCGATTTTCTCTTAGATGTCAAACATCAGATTAATTTCGTTTTCAGTTGTAAAGACATTAAATGGGCTGTTGCCTCTGTCTATAAATATTGATATGGAGATATTTCTTTGATACATTTATGTCCTACTTGTGCAGCCGTACACTAATTTTTGCAGTCTTTGGTGATTGTTATATAGAAGCCCAGTACATATTTCAGAGCTGATTCTGTAAGTTAAATTTGAAACTTAATCCGTATTGGTAGTATGGGCATTCTTCCCTACCTTCTTAGAGAGCAATTTGTGATGAAGCTAAGTCCTTCAGTTGGGTGTCATTGTTCCAAAAGGACTACACTTGGTTTCGAGGAACCAGTTTAATTCCGCCAATAAAAGTTAGTATTGTTCAGCGTGGACTTCCTTCTTCAATACAATCAACCATTTTTCCAGTTTTCATTGCAGCCAAAGTTACGCCCTGCCACATTTCTTTCCAAAACCAATGTCGCTTTTCTGCTACTTTGAGGATATGCATGCATCGGTTGTTTATTTTAAAAGACGATACAAATTCATGCTAAGTTAATATGGCGCAGCTGAGCCCGATTTGCACGGTGTGAATAGTTAATAAAACGCATTGCGAGACCAGCTCTCTGAAAATGCCATCAATGCAAATTAGCTTCTCAAAACTAATCTTTGGAGAAACGCTGATGAAACGAACAATTGTTGCTCCTCCTCTCGATGTACATGTATTGTGACGAATGGCGAACTAATATTTAAAGTTATGTCCTGTATTACAGATAATACATGTAATCGATTTTTATAGTTACAAATCATTCGTCTTTGTATCAAAAATAATAAAGACAAAATCCAGAGCAAATGTATTCCCCTGTGCGACCCTTACACATGAGAATATTACACAACACCTTTCAGTCATACTGCCGTGTTCCGAATGACAGCTATTTTAAAATGGAAACTTTATTATTTTAATGTTGACATTTATACATTTCCCACGAAACAGGATACATTTCCCATGATACATTATACATTTCCCATGATAATGTCGAGGGATGAAATGGCTAATTTTCCTGCTTAAGAATAATTTGGCCGTATCGTGTCGTAAATCCGTTTTATTGCCTTGGGAAATCGACGGAGAACATTTTCAGTAAAAGATTCACGTATATCATTGCCCCGACCATTTCTCCGCGAGAGAATATGTATGTCGGTGTGTATAGGACTGCACAGAAGGAAACAAAAAAGATCGTAAGACCTAATGCAACACATATTGCATTATTTTATTCTGTCTTGGGGCAATTCGAACCAGGATCGATAGCCACTTCAATGCTCTCTTATTTCACAAAATTATTTTTAAAGAAAAGTTTAATTTCTTTTCACCCACAAAGGCGGCATTTTATGATAATCGGACAACACGAATTTATAATGGCTTTTAATTAGCAGATATCTAAAAAAAAAAGAGCAATATATCTTAGCCTTTATCGAACATTAAACAGGCATTCCTGACGACACTGTCGGGAAAGTCACGGGATTATGGTTTTTATTGTGACAAATTACCTCTTTATTAATGGTCTTGATCCAGTTGCAGGCACACTTTATCGCAATTCTTTGAACCTGATTTATAAAGCTTTTAAGAATTGAAAAAGACTTTCAAAGTGAGTATTATCTTGTTCAATTAAATACTAAAGAAAAAAGAAATACAGAAAACTTAATTGACATGAAAAATGCAAGGTCACCCATAGAAATGTCATCTATTTATGTTGCAGCAGAAACACATCTTTAAGCATAGCTAAATATGTCATGAAATAAAATAAAATAACAGTTTGGGAAACTTACTGAAAGACATAGGTATCAAGTATTGCTCTCGCTCTGAATTAAAAAACAAATATTAGAGGTGCTCTGGTAAGAAAGGAGCATTGTCGGATTTTTCTATAGCTCCTACAAACATATACAGGTTAAGATTGTATTAGCCAAAAAAATTTAAGTGATCTAGCAAACTAGGAGCTTAAAAAATCGAAGATCATTCTGAATCTAGAAAAGGAATCTTAAAATTTATATCACTGATAAGTACAAAAATGAATAGTGGAAATATATATACAATTTTGTAAAGATCAGTTCTTTCATACCAGTTTTTGTATACATAATCTCGTCTACTTTACTTCTTTAGTCATTGTCAGATAAATTATTTGTGGTATCTGTTATGCTGACAAACAAAGACCGAAGATGCTAGTGAAGAGCAATTGGAGAAAGTAGGCAGAATGAAGCGAGAATGTTGGCACAATGACACGAGAAAGCAGGCACAATCAAGCGAGAAAGAAGGCACAATGAAGCGGCGTTTCTAAGTTTAAGTATTTTTCGTACGTGGAGGCATGCAGTTTTGTAATAAAGACCATATTTCTTTTGATTATAGATGTGCTTTTAGACACACCGATACATTTTTCGGAAGGCAGTCAATTGTCTATTGTTCCCTCTGGCACTGAGTTAAATACGGATCGGATTATTGTCTGTAAGACAGATAAGCCTCTAGATTAAACTTTCAGTTTTATACACTAGCAAGTGAAATTAAATTCGAAGTCGAGAATAAAATGAAGCCTCTGAATGTGTTAAATTTTGCAGACTTCGCTGTATATGTTTATAGGCGAGGAACGCATGCACAAGAAGGCGGAGCTAGCGGATTCTAGCTTTCTACTGAACAATGAGTCATAAAAATGTGCTTACTTTCTATTGAAATATTTCTCATTGGATGTCTTAAAGAAAATTAAATACTATATTTATTTCGACAGCGCGTTCATTTTGTTTATCTTTTCTATGGTAAAATATATATAACAGCGGGGTAATACTAGAAATTTTAATATATGAAAAAGATCTAGGGTCAAGTGTACAGGGTTTGAAATTTTAACTTGAGAAACATGATCACTGGTCAATTAAAATTTGGAATACATATGTTATAAACGTTATAATCTATTTTCTACAAAGAAGACAAGCAAGCAACCCACACTGAGTATATAATCCTAGCGTTGCAATTATGTATGCACGTGCTATCAATTATAAAAGGGGAAAGGAGAATTCTTTCAATGAACTCTGCAATTTCTATAAATAATTAAGGCATTATCTGACATATCACTCATTAAAATAGATATTCCGACATAATTATGTAAGTTTATACTAATTGTACAGTTATTAATTGTTCATCAGTGACACGTATGCAGTAACACTATTTCCGATCTGAATTATATTCATTTGCAAAATATCAATACCAACAAAACAGAAAGTTAAGAGTACACCTTTTTTAGTGCGATAGATATAAAACGGAACTAACAGTGCTGGGAGCTAATCATTATTATCATATGATCAAGAAGATGGTAGTTTTAGATGATGCTTATTTCCTTTTATTATCACAGATAAATACATTTTCAGTGGGCGTTGTATCCAACTTGTTATTTAGCCGTGTAAAATGTATCACCTCGGGCGAAGTCTTCAATCTATTGACTTCCTGTTATTGCTGGCTCTCTCTGACATTCTAGCTTGAAACTAATTCAAATCTATTCCAGATTCGCTTTTTTCTAAAATACTTTTCGTTTTGGGATTTTTAAAAAACCTTTGAACGTCTATTCATGTCTCAACTCGTAAAATGCACTTGTACTTAGAACAGAAAACCATTCAGACTAGACAAGACAACATCTATTATACTTAGACATTGTATATATTATACTTAGACATGACATATATTATACTTAGACATGACATATATTATACTTAGACATGACATATATTATACTTAGACATGATATTAGTCTAGTGCATATAATTTTGATTAACATATTAACTGTTAAGCAATTCATGCATGTTTTGCCAAATCACTACATTCTGTGTTTTCATTAGAGAACACTTCTATTATAATTAATTAATTTTATTTTATTAATTAAAGTTCCCGGGTGACTGCTTATAAAATGGTCAAAAGATAAAGAAACAAACAATTTCATTATTTATTTATAGATTTCAAGTATTGATATTTCATGGAAGCATAATTCTTGTATAGAAAAAGAATTCACAAAGGCTGTCTCCTTTTTATACAGGATTGTTGAAGACGTTTGAAAGATATTTAATTAAGTATGCTTTAAAGAGGCACAAACTGCACCTAACGAGAAGAAATATCAGATTTTTATCACGTGGTTTTCCTAAACAATTATTTTCCTAAACAATTATAAGCTTTGCGTCTTGTAGGAAAAATTGGAGAGGGACAATTTCAGAAGAAAAATTAATTAAATAATTCTTAAATGACCTGATGGATTTAAACAGTCTAATGTAAAGCGTAACGACGAGGAAAGGTTTGATAAATATGAAAATATATTGAATCATATCACAAGCTTCGACCAAGGTGCATGCCGTTTGCGTTTTGCACATCTGTGCTGAGTAACACTAATAGTCAACGATTGGCAGTACGAACTTTAAATGTTCTATGAATTCAATTCAAAAAACATAGATATCTTCTATATATTCAATGCAAAAAACTTTTCAGAATATGATATTTTAAAAACATAAATGTTTGTTTTGGTAGTCAAAATGTTTTATCAACATTGACAAAAATTGTACCACATTTTAATATATCGGTTATACTGGATATGGAAAGTTTTCTTCGTGATTAATATTTCTTTCCAAGACCTCCTGTGTCATGACAAATGATGTAGACCGCTTTGTCCTTTTCTGATGAATATTTTCATGACACTCATCAACAACATTCAAATACCGAATTCAGGATCCAAAATATTCCACGGCTTTCAAATGACTAAGGATAATTTTCAGATTTACTACAATTTCTGAAATTCTGTAATCCGTTTAATTCTAAATCACAGTTATTAGTGCATTTGATATGCTACTACTAATATTTATATCTGCATTTAGCCACTTGATAGTATACGCCCTGTCTAATTAAACATATTATAATAAATTATGCTATACTATAATTTTACTTTTATCAGATAGACAATTTTACTCTATCAGTATAAATTATATGTGTAAACAGTTCTTCCTAATATGGCAGTTCGTACTGGTATTCTTATTTGAGTCACTTGCAGCCATATTTAACGTACAATCGAGTCGCTGTCAATAGTTTTCTGTTTACCTTCCAGAGAAGTGTGTATTTTTCAACTTTTCTGGCATTTTCTATACTTTCGCGGTGCACGATGCAGGATAATATACCATATAATCACTGTTATAAGCGGTATGTTTGTAATTTCCACTTGTCGAGGACGTTCAGCTTCCTGTGGTAATCTACGTTATCGATGGACTACACAAAAATTGTATGCACCTTATATAATTATTACCTATGTCAGGCCTATTATTCCATGAAAGTGTAGATTTGTATAATCTACGTTATCGATGGACTACACAAAAATTGTATGCACTTTATATAAATATTACTAATGTCAGGCCTATTATTCCATGAAAGCGTAGATTTGTATAATCTGCGTTACGATATATGAATTCTAGCTTACCATGAAAGCGTAGATTTGTATAATCTGCGTTACGATATATGAATTCTAGCTTTCGCGTCAGTTCATCAAAATTCTATTGTTTTGTTGTTCGAATCTGAAAGTTACGACCGATTAATGGTATATTGCCATTCCACAGATCTTACAACACGCGTATGTATCAGAAAGTATGTATGTATGTATGTATGTATGTATGTATGTATGTATGTATGTATGTATGTATGTATGTATGTATGTATGCATGCATGCATGCATGCATGCATGCATGCATGCATGCATGTATGTATGTATGTATGTATGTATGTATGTATGTATGTATGTATGTATGTATGTATGTATGTATGTATGTATGTATGTTATGTATGTATGTATGTATGTTTGTATGTATGCGTGCGTGCGTGCGTGCGTGCGTGCGTGTGTATGTATGTATGTATGTATGTATGTATGTATGTATGTATGTATGTATGTATGTATGTATGTATGTATGTATGTATGTATGTATGTATGTTATGTATGTATGTATGTATGTATGTATGTGTGTAGGGTTTAATGTCACATCATCACAATCCTGGCCACGCAGTGCCGAGTAAGTTCATTAATACAAAAACTGCTTACAAAACCAAGTCAAAGGCAAAAAAAGGAACACCTGGAACATCATCACGGGACGCATGCCACGAGATACAAAACAAAACAAAGATATCGGCAAAAAAAGGAGGGAAAACTTCTTATAATACAATGTCAATCATTTATATATAAACCACACTATTTAAAAAGTCACAGAACATCATCATAGGACGCATCCCAGGGCATAAAGGTTCCGTTCATTAGTCGCCTCTCACAACATGTAGAAGGACGCAACGGGCCTATTCAACATTCCAAAGCTTGGTTGAGGTGTGTGTGTGTGTGTGTCTGTCTGTCTGTCTGTCTTTTTGTGTGGGGTGGGAGATGGAAAGGGGTTAGAGAACATGAGTTTAAAGAACAGTAGTGCATCTAAATATTTAAACTGGTATTTTCGGGTCAACATGGGTTCCATTAGAAAAGAAAAAAATATCGGTCATATTTTTCTGTACCCTTATTCTATTGAAAACCAAAATAACGATCTGATGATATAATTAAGGTCCATACGACTATAAATGTAGGGTATGATTAGCATCTCTTCGCCTACGTTGTGATATTGTATCTACAAGTAACAAAACAATCCTTTCCTTGCTATTGGAGATAAATCATTCTTGAGCAGATGCCTAGAAGCCCAAGAAGGGATTTGACGAAGACAAACAATGTGTTAGTTTATTTTTAACAAAGAAGGCAATATTTATAATTAAAAGGTGAATATATACTCCCTAACGATGTGATGGTGTTTATTGCCATGATCCTAACACTACAGTTGTGGTCTTTACATCTACATCAGAAGTCAATTCGGTTGTTGTGTAATTATATCTACATCAGAAGTAAATTCGTCATTATGCTTGCACAGAAAGTCCGCAAGACATTTGTTTACAGCAAACACCACATTTCAACTCATTACTATTTAATTATAATTGTAATTAACATTGAACACTTACTTTTTGCAGACGATACACTACGTGGTTTCTAACATGATGTGTGTGTGTGTGTGTGTGTGTGTGTGTGTGTGTGTGTGTGTAGACAGATATAGAGATAGATAGATAAGTAAATACATTCAGAGAGATAAAGCAATGTTTTCCTGATGTCATTAGGAAAGGAACTGCTGAAGGTTATTTTCAACACCAGTTTTCCTTACACTTTTTAAGCCGTTTTACACCGTGAATGATGATGCAATACACACTGGAACCATGCTTTATCGTGCCTATCAACGGTTACGTAATACCATGAAATGTATCGTTTAGGACTAACATGACCATTTCTCAAGAGCAATTATTATTTTGGTAAGTCATTTACCCATTTGTAAAAATATCTACAGTAATTTGGTGAAAATTGACGGGAAAAGACTTTTTGGGCCATTACAATAGTAACATAATTGCATGTTTTTAATATGCTTATTAAAATTCTAGAAAATGTCTGCTGTTTATAGACAGACAGGCAGATAAATAGATGGATGGGTGGATTGATGGATATGTAGGTAGAAAAGGAGATACGCTAATCATCCTTGTAAAATATCATGCAAGAGAAAAGACTGACATACCAACTGACAAATGCACGGAATCACGCACTGGAAAGAAAAAGACGGACATACAAGGGACGAAATCGATTGTATTTCACTCCGCAAAGTAGCTGATATAATGACAAACCCCTTACACAAAGATACAATGCTTATCTGAAACAAGATAATATTTACCATTGAGGTTGTACTTGCTCAACAATATTTGTCACAATCTGTCACATTTACAGTGGTAGGATTGACAGTATAGTAACAACTTTTTCCGTTTACTGGCAACGCAGCTTTTAGTTACCTGTGAAATTTACCAACGACTTTGTATACGATCTCACCGTTGTAACATTTACTGGCTCTACAGTGCTTTATCGAGGACGTTTTCTCGTTAGCGTGTGCCTTTGTCATTTAGTGGTGTACATTTAGTATGCAATAGTATTTTTTCCAGTATTACATCATCATCATCATCATCGAGAGAGTAGCCTCGCAAGATTTGAGAAGAGTCCGTAAGTTTAAATTGTATGGGGGTTGAAATACTGCTCGATTTCAATTTTCAAGTTCCTTTTGAGATTCCAGGTTGCTGTATTGCACCAACATTTTTGTCAAAAGAATGCTTTTCTACTCGTAAGTATGGTAACTACATTAATAGACAAGGAAAACCGTTTATTATTGAACCCCTCAAAACTTCTAAATTAAATATTGGAGTTCTCCTCTAATCTTTAAGAAACAATAACAAATGATATTTTTACTACGAAATACCAAATACATGACCCAAAAATCAGCATACAAAGTCAGTTTCGTCCTGCTCTCCCCCCCCCCCCAATCCTCTTTATTATTATCGTTATTACTGGTGTTGGTTTTGTTGCTGTTGTTGTTATTGTTGTCTTTCTTGTTGAAACCTTTTGTTTTTAGTATTTATTGTCATTTTTTAATATTTTTAATTAACTTAAGATTGTGGTATATTTATGTCATGGGATTTAAGATCAGCACCATTCAGGAAATCATTCATTAAAAAAGATTGTCTGTCGTGTCTTTACTATGAGAGACAATCATTATTTCCAATTACACAAAGCAATATGAATTACCAATGGCAATAAAATCATAATTTCTCTGTATTGGAAACCCCGGGAAAGAGTGAGTATCGACGAATTTGTCTGCTAGACGATTTGCCCATTTCAGCAAGTTGCCGCGCACCTGTTCACAACAAAGTGATAGTGACCATGAACGAGGCCATATACACTTGACAAATCTGTGTTAAAAATTTATAGCATTATAAATAATAGAACAATGATGTTAGGTACATTCCATCGTACTGAAGAACGTTTGGTCCGCACTCTTTCGTACTATGATATATATTATAATTATGTTAATAATGTTATTACTAGACCGACCTCTCTCTCTCTCTATGATAAACAAGTGACTTGTCTACTGTCTGAGTACTCGGTGTACATGGGTCACATTTAATGTATACTTCAGACAAACGATTATCGATTATGTGAAGCCGAGTGAAAAGGGCTCAACGTAACGTATTCGATTATATGAAGCCGAGTGATAAGGGCTCAACGTAACGTAATCAATTATATGAAGCCGAGTGATAAGGACTCAACGTAACGTAATTCTTTTGGTTGTACTGAGTTTTTCTTCTTCCTCTTTGATTGAAATACATATATTTTAGTCATATGAGAAGTTGAATGTCTCTCTGACCACGCGAGATGTATAAGGCGGACATTTACACATCAAGGTATATGGTCTATGTTGTTTGTTGTACTGATTATTCCTAGCAAACTGCATAGAATCAGATCTGCCGGCACAGTATGCGACAGCAGATCTGGGTCTGTGCAGTTTGCAGTTGAATGACTTATAAGGGAGTATCAAACGGTATGTCTGTTAAACGAACAATTATTGGCAATCATTTACTATCTTAATGAACATGTGATGACTAGTTTTGATTTTGTTACACGGCCTTCTTGACTCAAATAATAGTTTTGTCAAAATAATTGCTCCAGTCACAGCGCAAATCAACGTTAATATAGCATTGGTCTATTCGATGGAATAACAGTACACGGTATACTCCTACGTGAGTTTCTGACATGTGTACGTATTAATGAAATAAGACTGAAACTGTTAGCCCTTGCATTTCTTATACATCAAAATCTCAAACTCTAATTTATTTTCAAGATTGTACGGAATGTTAGGATTAAATAGAAGACACTGCATGAAGAATTCAAACAAGAGCGTCAGAGGAATTTATTGTGAACAAGGACCCTTTTATATGAGTGTTTACTCGCAATTTACGACGGAATGTGTGTGTATTTAGACCCACTTCAACTTTCCTATCTAACGCTCTGTATATGTGTAGTAAACTCTTGGTCTGCGTCCCAATTACGTTCTCCTAACAATTATATTATTTATAATTACCCACTATTTGTACATGGACCCTATATGACCATATAAAGGTACTGCGACTCTTGAGATGATTGTTTGTGGACTTTGTTAGACACAGATGAACTAGGTATTAATTTTCTCTGAGTTTATTTGGTATAGCACTAGTATATAATCAGGTGCAGAGTTTATTACATGTTGATTTTTTTTTTAGCATTTTTTGATTCAGTAGTTTATAAAATATATTTTGTTGTTATTATTCTTGAATTATCTGTGTGTTGAAATAAAATAATCTGTTGGGAAAACATATTTGGAAAATATAGTTTTCAGCTCAATTTTTTAAACATCTTAATTGATTTGTGAAGATATGCTACAATGATTCAATTGATCGATCCACAACAACCGGTTTCATCACATTTTTAATTAGACCGCACCTGCATTTTCCATTCACTGTTTAGGAATATGCCAAAAAACGTCAGATATTTCAGGATATGTTGAATGTTACTCCTACACATATGCTATCTTCGGCGATTGAGAGACTCTTGTCTACGGTTAAGTCCGGGTATTTCATTTGTTGGAAGAGAGCATGCGGTATCCATTCAGTTATGGTTTAATGTGATAAAATATTCTTCACAACCGAATTTGGCAGACAAAATAAACTTAAAGCACCGTTAGAATTTCAAAATACTGAGTGACAGGTTTTACAAGAAATAGAAAATGAATATAATGAATTCTAAATATTCGGTCTGTCAGATATAATATTTATCCTCAAGGAGTATGATGTTAGGCAGCTTAAGGCTTAATGTGAACAACATATATATTTATTTTTTTTTTTTTTTTTTTTTTTACATAACATGCTTTTACTCAGAAGCCGACGATGGTTGGTTGGTTGGTTATTAACACACTATAAGCTAATTCACTTTGTGGAAATGGGATCCAAGAATAAACCGAGGCAGCCGACCCGGGCTTGTCTGGGTAGGTTTTGAATCCGCGACCTTTGGATACCGAGTTAGACGCTCTAGCAGCTAAGTTACCGTGGCTCCTAACACCTTTGATGGACGCCATGCTACACAACACTTTCGATCAATGACAAATGAACATATGAAGTTGCAAAGATAAATCATTTGTTGGTTTAACTTCAAATTGATTCAAATTCTCCAGCTATATTCTCTGAAGAATTATTTAAAATCAAATACTCTAAAGCTTCCCAGTGAAATCATTAGCAATATAACTTGTCTTTCTCAAAAGTTGGAAGAGCCATAGAGCCCACATAAGGTTGACGCACTCAGTTTTCTTTTCGCTTAGTGCATCCCCTATTCCCTTATGGAAAAAGAAGCCTAAAAGTGAACAACAATATGTGCGATAAAAAATATACTGCCAGTAAGTCCAACACCGATGAAAGTTGTCTACAGTGACCAGAACCCATTGGGGTACCACAATCATCAAATGAAATGAGACCTGTTACCATACAGGTTTGACTGAAGCACCTTATTTGCGATATGGACTCTCAAGCAGACGACAGTGCGAGAGAAGATGATATCTGATTGGCCTATCGGCTGAATCGATAGCCAACCTCCAAACAAAATCACTGTTCAATTATACAAAACTGGAAACTGGCCTAGTGGAACAGTTGTTTGTCGATGAATAGAGGAAATACATTAGGATTAGCAAATGAAGACAATATATTTGTTTTCCTATTTTATGGGTAATGAATGTTTTAAATTATCTTACATTTAAAATTAATAAAAGCCTCGGCAGATTATCGCTCACGGGAGGTTGATGTAATAATTTACGCCGTGAATCAAAGTGCAGTTTTGTCGCCATATTTGAGCATACAAGTACCCGTAATTCACAGAAATAAAAAGATATCGCTGACGTCAGAATTCGCACTTACACCTCAGTTTTGAAAAGAAGTATAATGCCTGGAAAAACGAGATGGCAAAATATCCTTCCAGTGATATGGGAATAGTGTCATTAAAGATGTAGAATCTATGAAAAATACATCATTTTTATAGCAAAAATAGGTGCGAAATCTTGTACAAGAAAACACAAATATCGATTTTTGTGTTTGAAATATTTGTAATTGTGTGTAACCATTTTGTCACTAAGATTTGCATTCGTTCATTAGAGAACTGCATTATCAATCTGAGAATGGGGTCAATACACTTTTATTAAAGTTCTAAATTTGAAAATACAATGTTGATAGCACGTCGGCATTTGCTAGGCAGCGAAAAACCATGACTTGTGCCAATTCATTTTTTTTTAATTTTTTTTTTCAGGAATCTAAGATTTTAGACAGTTTAAATACTTTCGCAAGTTACGAGCATAATGAAAAAAGAACATTTTAATTCAGTTGGCTACACTGATTACGTAATACTGTGGATCAGACAACGGGAATTAAAGAAGTCAATTTTCATGGATTTGATTTGCATTTATTAGAAGGAGAATATGACACGTCGTATTACACAACTAGAACGTTCTTCTCTTTAAAATTAGAAAAGTTTAAATACCGCGGAATAACTTATCTTTAATTATAATAGCCTAATTTGACTCTGTGGGATTGCGATTCTTGAAAACCTGTCGGAATGAAATATTCTTTTTGAGTAATAATATCAGTATATCAGGGATAACATAATTAACACAGGCAATGTTTCAAGGTTGCATTCAACTATCATTAGATTCAAACTATGCAAAATGTTCTGTACTGATGTTATTTTTTATAACTGAACAACAACATTTTATCTCATTTGTGATCCTGAAACGGGTGATTTTACTAAATCTGCATTTGGTTTGCATATAATTTGCATTTCATTTTGCATTTGAAATGCATTCGAAATTCTTTTTATTTGAATTCTCTTATCATTGAATACAGGTTTGCATTTCGTCTTTCATCTCGTCATGTTTCGTGTGCGGTCTCAGAAATGCATTCTGATTTTGCGTTATCGCTTCCATTCATAGTTTCCTTTGATTTTAATTCATTGGCAACTAAATGGAGCAACATTTACTTAAGTTGGAGTTTCCCATTTTAAAAAATGTTAATTTTTGCGAAAACTATTGCTATTGTATCTTCTCTTGCTGCTTTGATAAAAGGGCATATGCATAAAATGCAAATGAAAACATTTAATATCTACGATAAATGAAAATATAACCGCAGCTGCGATAAACAAATATAGTTGTAGAATATTTGTCAGCAACTGTTATACCATTATGGATTTTACTTGAGTTCAATATATATATATATATATATATATATATATATATATATATATATATATATATATATATATATATATGAATGCAGTTCTGCACTGCAACCGGTTCCATCATCAGGTGGGTATCCCCTATCCTAGATCGTTTCAGCGCTGACCCACAACACTCTCCAGGGATGCGACTATTGAGTTGATCAGACTCAGCCCAGAACCGATTAGCTTTTCCATCGCTCCTCTCACTTCCGCCAAATCCAAAGTGAGGCTTCTTTTGCCTGTTTGCTATGTATTGCATTTTTTGTGGGGAAACAAAAGCCCGTAATTGTTTTATTACTTTCTCACCACCTGACTACTGGTACATAACGATTCACAGAGCAAATATGCAACGATCTTATTCAAAAATCTTGTAAAAATAAATAATGATATATACATCTAAACAGTTATCATGTTAGATCACAGAAATACATGAAATTTGTGGAAGAAACCCGCATGATACTTATACTTGTATTCAACTGATGAATGTCGGAAACAAAGCATTTATTAGTCATTTATTATTAGTCACGTATGAACAATAAACGAACTCTTAAAACCATTAATTTGTCTTTCATTCGGAATGATTCTGTAGTTTTACTGAAATAACAGTATACTCTCAAAACATGAGCATAAACAGCTACTTTCGATAAATATGATAACAAATGTTGATGGTTCCATAGTTCTGAATGGGTGATAAGGGATGACTGCATGATGTTATTTATCGCATTAGCTGTTTCCACAGGAACCTTTAGGCGCTTTAAAATTTCACAAATCACTGTCATTTTGCATGTCTGCAATCAGCTTATCCACTTGTGAATTTGTCAAGGATTCCAGATTAAGGTCTGTTTCTTGTAAAACTTCATGTCTGACGACAGATGTACATGAAGAGCAATTATATTTCCTGCTGCGAAGGTTTTCACTAATGGCCTTTGACACCACTCTCTTAGTGTTTTCATAAGTGTAAACCAGTATAAATTCTCAGACTGTTTCACATTTATGAACATTCACTGCTATAATATGACGTGATGGAATTTGATCTGAATCGAGGATGTGCATTGCTATGACACGCAAAATTGTGACTTGTGCATTTCTTTGATAACAGACTTTTGGCATGGTATTATCATCATGCTTCCGATTGTTTTTTGTCCCAGAAGTGCTACATCATAGTACACATCCTTTTTTCTATTCTTGCTTAGCTCTTGAACAAAAAAGAAAAAAACAAACAAAAAAACACAGCTTTAAGGATTCAAATGGGATTTGTATGTCACGAAGCTGTGCACAAGGCACCGGGCATTACCATCTGAAGGTGTCAAAATGAATACAATTAAATCATTCAGTACGTGATATTGTCAGGCAAAATTGTAATGGAGTATATACTACATTGTTATTTGATCAATTTTATCAAAATCAATTTTTCGAATAAAATTGTAGATGAAATTCCATATTGTGTCTATACCTCACTGTTATATTCGGTCTGAATCAAAGTAAAACAGTATTGTGATGATGATGATGATGATGATGATTACTTATATCAATAATAATAATAATAATAATAATAATAATAATTGTATTAGTATCATGGCTGTTGTTGACATTTGTTATTATTAATATTAATCTTATTATTGTTGTTGTTCTTGTTAATGCTATCATATTTATTGGTATTGTTCTTACAGTTATTGATGTTGTCATTATTATTGTACTGATGAGAAGGAGGGCGTAATATTTGATACTAAGTACCTTTCATTTCACACATTCTTCTGGATGCTGTATTGGTGTCAAGCTGATGGTTTTAGTTTTCTGATCAATGCATATGTACACATACCGAAAACCTTCATCATCTATAATTATAGCAAAGTCCATTATCGCCTGTTCTCTCAGATTTTCCCTGCCATCTCCCCCAAGCTATGGCATGATATCGACGAACACTTTTTGTTGAAGTGATTCTGGGTTCAAATTGAATAACTGATACATTTTTAATTAATCTACGTCACAAATAGATGGGTAATCTTCAATACCTCCGCGTTTTTTTTCGCTTTAACTAGACGTCATTGCTTGGAATGTTTTATGAGAACGCTTGAGTGCTGGATCACGGATTGTGTCAATTTGTTTTGTTTCATTTCGGTGTTTGTTCAACTCATATGTCGTGTTAACAAGCAATGCTTACTTATATATGTGGCCGTTTTCTGTCCTTGCTTCAGCGTAGAAGCTATTACGTGTATCATCCAGCTCCCAAACAGTAAAATGTTCAAAGTTGTTTGACTAGTTTTTCTCAACCAAATACGGTCTAAGAATCTACACATACCGTACAGTGGCCAGATTGTGTTCTTGGCACCTTTCTTTTCAACTATTATCTTGCTCTCTTCCAATAAATACAATAAATAAAACAATAATATGTGTTTACTTTTGCTTTGTTTAAATAAATACTGTACAGATGCAACCACTGGTGAGGAAGTCAAACAAAACAATGGCAATTGCTACGTCCCCCTTCAAAAGAACAATGTTATGGCCTATGAAGAGGGACAAATTGTCAGTTAGTGTAAATAAGCTGAGATGGATTATAATGCTAAAGGACTTTCGACCGTGGAAACTAAGCGGCAGCCTGAAAATAATTGATTTTCAAATCCACGCATGAAATGTTTTCCAATTCCGTTCGTTTGCAATTGTCATTCATCGTTTTGCGTTCTGCATTTTGCATTTGCGCTCCTTGTTTATTTCAAAATGTTTTCCTCATTTCGAATGCGTTCGTTCTTCATTTCTTTTGAGTTCGTTCTGCATTCTGTTTGCATTCTGTTTTCGTTTCAGTAATACAATTACCCATTTCAGGGTCTGTAGCAATGTTTTTTCATTTAAACTTGAGTTTTAGACCCAATCTATTAAGATAATACAATGTATTACTTGATCACACAATATTTGACATAAAGGATGTTTCTCACGTATTCATTGCTTGATAGGTACCATGAAAGGGGTAAAATAAGGACATTCTTTCTCGCCATTATACGAAATAGCCTACGTTTCCCGTTTTACGCTTTTCTACACAAAAATTGCTCATGTCTGTGTTCCCGTGACAGCTCAAGATATTATTTGTGACTCGACTCCATGGAACTTTATTGAAATTCATTGAATGTGTGCCTTATTCTCTGAAATTTATTCTTTGAAAATAGTTTTTATTCAGTCTTAAGCGCAACATGTCCATTTAAAACAGTATTGCGGTTGTCTTACATTAGGTTTCATCGTTAACACGTAAATGCGAAAATAAATAATATTTTGAGGTTCCATTTCTCCGAATTTATTGTCCTTCTTTGTGTTTAATCGTATTCCTTTCTAATAAATATTATTGTTCATTCTTCAGTGCTATTAGATGCATACTTATGGGACACAATTTGTAAAGTCCCATTATCAATATTATTGAGATAAATCACTATAAGCGATTATCCTAAAAATATTAGATTTCTAGAGCCGTAAGGGTGTTTACCTACGTGTGTGAACTTGTGAGTGTGCGTTTATAAGAGAGACAGAGAGAGAGAGAGAGATGGGGGGGGGGGGCAAAACATATATAGATAGGTATCGTGAATGAAAACAATGATTTAACCCAGATTCCATCATTCGCGTTTGAATTACAATTAAAATCAACACTATTTATTCTTTTTTTCATTTATCATTCTATTTTTTTCTTCTTTTCATTATCCCTTGGGGGGGCGGGGGCATATAAGAGAAGCAAAAGTAATTGTTCAATTAAATTTCATTGTTTTATCTGGGAGACATTTGTAGCAAATGCTTAAAAAAAAATGTACAAATTTCTAACCGATTGGATATCGTATATCCTGTATGTCGATAAATTCTCCATATTTGCAGTATTTTTACGAAAGGTTACATGAACTTGTTTAATTTCAGATTCTAACTTTACAGGATGTCCACTCCAATATTTCAGTACCTCACTAATATTACCAGTGTGTATTCATTTTGAATTACAAAAAGATAAATACCAGCAGTTAAAAGTCAAGTAGCGTTTTTTAAAAACTATTTTGGATACCATCTAATATATCGAATTCAAAAACTTTACAAGACTGGTCTAAGTCTTGGACTTATAATTATATTTAAGAATTCAAGGATGGTTATAATTTGACAAGAGAAGCAATAAATGCAGGCCTATTATATATACTTCGCTTACAACTAGGATGCAAGTTTTCTGTCGTAACTAAAATATAAAGTAGATTTCTAGTCAAAGAAGACATGTTCATCTTCACCAGAATATCCGGTATAGAACCTGTTTGCATTCCCACCTGATAATTGATAATTTCTGTTTTGTATAGCGAGACAGTAAATAGTGTCTTATCTCTATGTCCAGCGAACATGACCAAAGATGGTTCTATCGGTAACGGATACTATCGCAGACAAGGACAAACTAAGGCCATAAAGCAAGGCCGAATTAAGAAGTTAGGAGGCCCTGGAGCAATTGCAAAAGGTAGCCCCCCTACCCCAACCCTGAAACAAATACAATTTCACTGCGTTGCGGAGCCCCCAGACAGGCGGTGACCCTGGAGCAACTGCTCCTCTCACTATGCCTTCAATCCGGCTTTATTAATAAGGACTTGAATTCAGAAGAAATAATATTCAAAAATCTGGATTCTGAATTATTAGATTAGAAGGCAGTCTTTGCTTATCGATTTATCTCTGGCATCAGTTTCATTCCAAAGAACTACTCCGTGTATGTTTCATCCCGTTCTCTGATTGGATGCTTATCAATGTCAAAAGTAGTATTGTATATTCATTTATCAGGCTTTATGTGAAAAGAAGTAATCCGTTGCGCGTCGAGCCCCAAAACAGAGACGCTTGTATTGTTTTTGAAGTATTGTAAAGCTATCTCCTGGGGTTTTTTTTGTTGTTTTGTTTTGTCTTGTTTGTTTGTTTGTTTTTTTTTATTTATTTATTTATTTATTCAGCTGATCTGCTGTTTAGATTTAAATCGCTTTATCCACTGTGTATCTATCTTTTCTTTTTCCGTGGGATTTGTTTGTCGACAAGTACAATTCCATGTATAGTAGCACCGTTTCAGTTCCACCTGCTTCGTGTACAAATCTTGGAAGGAATTATGATGCAAGTTTAACTACACTAATGAAAACTGTTATTTGAATGCAGCTCAAGGGGAGTAACTGTGTTGGCATCATGGACTTTATGACGTCCTAATATACATATCAAAAGATCCTAGACTTTTATACAACTAAATTGAACTTTACAGCATTCCTCCTGACTGATATAAATTGTACTTTTCTTTGCCTTAAATGTGTGAATTGACATGGGGTTTTTTTTTTTCATTATTAGTGTTATTTCATCTTAGTTGACATTCGCAGCGCTGCCTAGTGCCGAAAAAATTTAGGGCACCTCGTGTTTATTTCACTTTGTTCTTCCCCACGCCCTGATTTGTCTTCCCATTATGTAGCGATGAAATCAGAAGCTGGCCGGGTGATCCAGGCTAATGCGCTCCTTACAGCTCATACGCTTTCAGAATATATCGCTGCCAGAAGGCTGTTTTGACTCCGAAGTCATCTCTCCCTTAGTACATCATCTTCGCGCATTTATACACGATCACGTTGGCTGGATCCTACCTTGTATCTATTACAACAGATTGAAAACCAATGAAAAACGAGGTATAAACAACCAGACTATGGAAGGTGGTTCAGAAGCTCTTCTATGTGACGTTATTTGTATATTGTGACGTCTGCCGTGTGCTACATTGTAACGTCGTCAGCCCTGTGCTCCATCTCTACAAGAAAAGAATTCCTGACATTTTCCTACTGCGTATTACGTAAAATCTTCACATTCTGCTATAAAGCCTTTCTAGAGAAAAGATCGCAGAAAATACAGTATGAACTGAGTGTGATGCAGTTATCAAAGTCTGCGGTTTACTTCAAGTGGCATTTTACAACCAGATTTACATCGTTGTGGCAATGGTATTATCTTCGTCAAGGGGATAAGAGTATGTCATACTAAATCCCAATAATCATCATTCCATTGAAGACTTTGATGTTTATTCTGACAATGAAAATGAAGTATTCTTTCTTTACTGCAAATGTTGATTCAGCTACAAATGAAATATTATAAAACTCAAGTACTGGACCAGAATGTACGGTATAAACACTTTTCTATATTGCGGTATTAACAATAGTTTTACTTTTATGGTGTCTAATACTTTATTGAAAGATTACACACGGTCGAAGTCACAATGGGACAATATTTATAATGACTCAGATAATATGTTCACATTTCTTGTTTGAGTATCGGCCACATATTTTTGTAATTACTCAAATAATGTATTAATGTTCTTCTTAAATATCATAACTTATGGATTAATTATAGAAGAAATAACAAACGTAAAATATAACAACTCTAAGCCAAAAAGAAATAGTACCTCTACAATACTGCAGTATAATGTAAGCTGCTAACAAAACCATAATTTTTTATTTTTTTAATTTTTATTTTGTTTATTTTTTAATTTATTTTTTTAATTTTATTTTTGGGGGTACTATTAATACACTTCGGAAGGGTACAAAATCTTCGCATCTTGAAAGAAGTATTGAAGCCGTTCAGCCGTCGGTAAATATTTATGGATGCTTCAACAGTAGGATGCAATGATCAAAATTGTGTGTCCAGGCACTGGAGATCGAAATGAAATCGAAATCGAAAGACAAGGAG
The DNA here is from genome assembly GCA_029931535.1 of Margaritifera margaritifera. Classification (NCBI taxonomy): domain Eukaryota; kingdom Metazoa; phylum Mollusca; class Bivalvia; order Unionida; family Margaritiferidae; genus Margaritifera; species Margaritifera margaritifera. The sequence continues at coordinate 376,872 of JAQPZY010001474.1, forward strand.
AGTGATTAAATCCTCTGTGTTGTGTCAATTCTGGCCGAAATTAAACCTTGTATTTCTTCTTCTGGAGTGCTTTGTCCACACTTGACAGAAGCTGTTATCCGAGTAATGTATCACAAAGCTGTTCCGTTTAAACAAATAAAGCCATCTTTCATTGAAGCATTCGTGTCAAGTTAGCGATTCCAGTTAGAGAAAGATTTATCCGCGGATACAGCTAAAATTCAATTCTCATTGTTTTGAACGTGACTTTGCGAATTGTGAAATTTAAAGAACAACCTTCGGTTTTTTTTCCTGTATTTGTCTTTCAAGATTCATCTTAATCTATTCAACTTTCTATCTCAATTAAACGGACAATAAAGAAAAACGTTATCAAGCTTATATATTATGGGAGAGATTGTGATGGGATATATATTATTGATATCCTTACAGTTTACTAATATTTCATAATAATCAATTGTCTCGATATGATGACATACAAAACCTGAAAAAAAATAGAACTCACATTAATTAAAACCTTACTTCAAGAAATATTTTCAACAAGAGAATAATCCTTGAAATGTATGTAAATGGTTTGGAAGAAATAGTTTTTCAAGCCAATATAATTTCTTATCTCTTCGATATGTGTGAGTCAATTTACAGAGTTAATATATATTGACTCTTATTGACCTTATGCCGATTAAACATATGTAAAATTTCAAACAGAAGGGAGGAAGGAATAAAGGCGAATGACACAGTGAATTGTCACTGGTGCGAAGATATTAAAACAATCCGCAACGAGCTGGTTTATTGTACCGCTGTCATAATGAGTGTAATTCATAAGACTGTTAATAGACAGGTAAATATTTCATGGTAAGAGCTGTTGCTTTACAAAGGTACTTCATTTCTGTCCAGATAAGTCGTCGTTTAATTTAAGTTATATCTGCGATTTGCCTGATGTAAAAAGGTAGGCATTGAACTTCTGAACCTGCATAATGCATATTCTCTCTCTCTCTCTGTTTATATATATATATATATATATATATATATATATATATATATATATATATATATATATATATATATATATATAGTGCTGGATTACCCTGTAGGCAGACTAAGCACGTGCTTAGGGCACCAGCAAAGCAGGGGCACCAAAAAAAAGAGAAATTACGGTTTAGTATTGTTTTTGTTTTTAATTACATGGGGGGGGGGGCACACCATAATCTTTTAAGTGCTTAGGGCGTCTAAAGGTCCCAATCCAGCCATGTATATATATATATATATATATATATATATATATATATATATATATATATATATATATATATATTAATGTGGACAAATCATGAAATTATGAAAAGATATATATATATATATGTATATATATATATATATATATATATATATATATATATATATATATATATTAATATGGGCAAAGTACGAAAAGAAGCAAGTATGCATGCTCTTTTCTGTAGCATGCAAGCAGCAGGGAGGTGGGACAAGGAGTTAAACTGTAGACTAGACTAAGACATGAACATTTTGTAAGAGATTTCCTTTTAATGTATTTATGTTCTTTTGTTGGTTGGACGATTTATGAACAAAATAGAAGAACAAAACAAAAAAGGGAATATAATAAATAGACAGAGTAGTCGTCCCTAATATCACCATTACATTACTGCAAAAATGGTATCCTTTGGAATTTGTAGGCCTCTGACCACTATGGGTTGTCCTATATACCGTAGGGCCATGATTTCTAGCCTCGTTCCTCCTATTTTGCATTTCGTGGAATCGATATTGCTTGCTATTATGTAAGAACTATAAGTCACTTTTAAAGGAATCCGGAATCCTATTTTTTTTTTTTTTTTGCCTAAATAGCTGAGGCGTTACTTGATAGTACCACTTTTTTACGGACAAGTGTGAAGTCAGATCCTTATGCTTGTTTCAACTATTTCTGCATCTTTTTATAAGAAGTAAGTTCATACTGTATCATTGTCATGGAACAAGAACCTACCATGTTTCTACCATCGAACATGAATCTCTTCCTTGTTTTACATTTTACTCATTGAATAGGAATATAACATAATCTATGGGAAAATGGCATTGGAATCTTTGCATTTTTGCCCCTGGTAGCTCTTTGTACTTCCACAAGCTCTCTTTTCCATGATCTTCGAAATATTGAGAAAACTGTACATTGCTTACGATCCCTTCCTTCAGAGAATGAATGCTGAGACCTTTAATACGTTCAGACTGGACATGCTGCTTTACTATCGTAGGCTATATCGGAGACACATATATATCGTGGTTGGCGAGAACTCCAGAAGTGTTTATAGCGTCCATGACCGTATGCCCTAATGTATTGATTTAATATAAAGCTTCTCGGTTAATAAAATCAGACTTGTTTTGCTTTTCCACTTTTCTTGGGTTCTAGTGCCAATTTAATTTTACTCGAATGACCATTATTCCATGAGGGAGAGACTAAGCTTCTGCATTAATATTCATTTCTGTCAAACTTCGATATATCAAACACTTGGTCACAGCAATATTTTGCAAATGTTTTTGTTCCCTCAAATAAAGAGAAAGAAGTCTATCGATAATGGCTCGAACTCTATTCTGAGTGCACTCTTCACCACAGAGTGACGATTTGTCCATGCTGTCTAGAAGTCATTTCCGCCAGACAAGTATATTATCCAATCATCATTCAATATTAATGATTCTGGAAGCCATTTAGAAGTTATTCATTCGTGGACTCAAACATCTCGAAGAAAAATATATAGCTTACAGTGCTTAAAACGTGCTTTTCATACCAATGTAGACGTGAGGAAACATCAATGTTTCTACACGTTGTCAGATAACACATCACTTCCAATAATGGACACAAAAACCACCTTATACCGCTTGCATTCCTTGATGGAGGATTTTCTGGGAAGCCTCATTACTGATAGTTTTCAGCCGCTTTGGATGAGATTGAAAATTGTATTTGATACCGTGACTGATAACACACAAAAGGACCCAAATATTTAGGATGATTGTAAAGTTTATTACGTAACTGACTTGGGAATAAGGCTAATTGTGGTATATTTTACACTGTAGCATTACTGTGCGTGCCATATACCTTTTTATTTCACCGAGGGTCTGACAACATATAAAAACCACATTTGACAATATCTCATTTTAATTCAAATAGTATTTAGTAGTCGACAAGTTATATCAATTCCTCACGTACTGTACGTACTACGCGTTACTGCCAATTACAACAATTTGCATTATTTGTTGTGATGTCTCAAGTGATGGCATCATGTGTTTTGATGTGGTTGGATACAATTTCTAGACGTTTTCTTCACGACTTGGGCTTTGATGAAACAGATCAGGAAGTTATGAAGCATTTTAATGCGCTTTGAAATCTATGCATCCAAAGGATTTCGTATTAAACTTTGACTTTTAACATGAGTTTTAGTTAATTCTAAAAATATTTGTATAAAACCTAGCTACAGGACTTTATTCCGTTCTTATCTATTACAAACGCACTCTGATTTTATGCATTTAAAGCTCATACATAGAAACGAATACCCACTCATAATTTCCTTTTTTAAGAAAAAATTCAGTCTTCTATACTTGTCAGTTTAAATCTAAATAAGTCCCATGTCTTACAGCGAAATTCTATAGGCCTCTTGAATACTGGACCCACTGGTTATTAATTCCAGCGTAACATCACATAACGTGAATATATTTACTCAAGCAAGTGTTACGACTCTATGGTCTAAGAAAAATGTAACAGAAAGAAAGTGAAACCAACAAATCAAGTAAAAATCAACAAGCAATTTATTACTAGATAATTAAAATGAAAAATAAAAAAAAGTCACTTACAGTAATGTGTTTTGAAATCCTAATAATCCAATAAGAATGATTGTTCTAATCACAAGTCCTAAATATAGAATGTTCCGAATTCACGGATGTGTCCTTGAATGTTATGATGTGCTTATGGTCTCCAAAGTCCTGATGTACTAGTAATCTTGATGTGCTGAAGTCAAAATGAAGTATTCCAAAATCTCTGAATAAGTTCACATAAATTCCAAAATCATCAATTAAAAATCCAAAATCCAAAAGTTTATGAGCACTGTTATAATCCAATGAATATTTAAAATAATTCCTCTCTTAGAATTTGGAATGAATTTTTACAACTGTAATAGCTCTTTACAAGACTGATGGTAATGTCAAAACTGAAAAAATGTCCACCAAACATGGTATATATAAAGATTGGTCACATGACAGAATGTTCTAGAATGTGTGTCATCTTAATGGAATTTTACTTGTAAACAAAATTCAACCTTGACCTTCAAATTGAGAAAACATATTGATCAAAACAACCTAATTCAAGGACACTAGTTAAACATGTTTTTCCTGATAAACATAAAGATTTAAGCAAATATTAAAGTGAAGAAACATTTATAATTTCCTAAAATATTTATAATATTATATAAGCATCATACATAACACCTCCCCTCATAAAGAAAAAGAAAGATTTATGTAATAAAGCTTTCTTTTGAATATACATCTAATACTATAATAACCAAAATTACATAAGAACATGTTTTATGATACTAGACTTAATTACATCAAGCAATATTACATTTCTAGGCACGTGAGAGTGCATCTGCAATCACATTGTCTTTTCCCCTGATGTGTTTGATGTCAATGTTATATTCCTGCAATATCAAACTCCATCTCAACAATCTCCGATTTTTATCTTTCATTTTGTTGATGAAAGTAAGGGGATTGTGATCACTGTACACAATAATTGGAGAAAGAGCTGAGGTAACATACACTTCAAAATGCTGTAAAGCCAATATCAAAGCCAAACATTCCTTCTCAATTGTGGAATAATTTTTCTAGTGCTTGTTTAGTTTTTTAGAAAAATAACACACAGGGTGATCCACACCACTTTTGTCTTCCTGAATCAATACTCCACCAACACCTACATCACTTGCATCAACAGATAATTTAAATGATTGGCTAAAATTTGGTGCAGAAAGAACTGGTGCATTCTTAAGCATGGCCTTTAACTTGTCAAAAGATTCCTGACACCTGTCAGACCAATGAAATTTGGATTTCTTACTCAATAAACTTGTCAAAGGTTCAGCAATTTTGGAAAAAATTGGAACAAAATTTCCGATAATATCCAGCCATACCTAGAAATCGCATCAGTTGCTTTTTACAAATTGGAACTTGAAATTCAGAGATAGCTTTGACCTTAGCTTCTATAGGTTTAACTTGACCTTGTCCCACAATATGTCCTAAAAATGTGACACAAGCATGGCAAAACTCACTTTTGCTCAAATTAATTGTCAGATTCGCATCGCTGAGTCGATCAAAGAATTTTCGAATGGTTTCCAAATGATCTTCCCAGGTGTTGTTGTAGATAATGACGTCATCGATATAAGCGTCACAATTATCAAGACCAAATGTTATCATGTTCATCAGACGTTGAAACGTTGCAGGTGAATTTTTCATTCCAAACGGCATGACTTTATATTGATAAAGTCCATCTGGAGTTGCAAATGCTGAAATTTCTTTTGCCCTTTCCGTCAATGGAATTTGCCATAATCCTTTTAAAAGGTCAAACTTGGTGACATATTCCGCATTTCCAATTTTATCAATGCAATCGTCCATTCTTGGGATTGGAAATGAATCAGTTTTGGTGACACTGTTGACTTTTCTATAGTCAGTACACATACGGAATGTATTATCTGGCTTGGGAACAAGAATACATGGTGAACTCCAGTTACTTTTACTTGGTTCTATGAAATCATTCTCCAGTTAATACTGAATTTCTTTCTTCAGATAGTTCTGTTTGAGAGGATTCATCCTATAAGGATGCTGTTTCACAGGCGCAGAATCTACAATGTCAACGTCATGATAAATTTTACTTGTTCGTGTTGGAACATCAGGAAACAAGTGCTCATATTCATGTAATAGCTGTTTTAGTTCATTCCTTTCCTGTTGTTGTAGATGTGAAAGTTTCTGGTCTAGGTTGTTCAATATTTCTGAATTCCGAAGATTGGTTATACCAGAGTCACTATAGTCTGATCGTATTCCATCGTTGATATCTTCACTGTGTGGGACAGGTACAACTAAATTAACTGAATAATTAGCTGGGCTATCTCTGTCAAAATATTCCTTTAACATATTTATATGACAAAGTTGTTTCTGTTTCCGTCTCCCAGGAGTGTTAATGATATAATTTAAGTCATTTACTTTCTTTTCAACGGTATAAGGACCATAAAATTTAGCCTGAAGAGGATTCTGAGGTATGGGAAAGAGAGCCAGAACTTTGTCACCAGGTTTAAAACTCCTTTCCTGTGAATTTCTGTCATACCTTAATTTCATTTTTGACTGGGTAGTGTGAAGATTAGTTCTTGCTACTTCACAGGCCTTTGACAACTTGTATTTGAAATCAGAGACATAATCAAGAAGATTAATCTTTGAATCTTCATTTGAAAGAAGTTTCTCTTTCAATAATTTCAATGGTCCACGGACAGTATGACCAAAAACTAGTTCAAAGGGACTAAAACCCAACGACTCTTGAACTGATTCCCTAACATCAAACAACAACAAATGAACACCCTCATCCCAATCCTTTTCTGTATCAAAGCAATATGATCGAATCATATTCTTCAAAGTTTGATGAAATCTTTCCAAAGCACCTTGACTTTCAGGGTGATAGGCAGAAGATTTAAACTGTTGGATGCCTAATTCATGCATAACTTGTTGGAAAATTCCAGACATAAAATTTGACCCTTGATCCGACTAGACAGATTTGGGAAGGCCAACAAGTGTAAAAAACTTCACCAAAGCTTTCACAATAGTTTTAGTTTTTATATTTCTCAGAGGAATTGCCTCTGGAAATCTTGTAGATGTACACATGATGGTCAACAAGTATTGGTTGCCTGACTTGGTTTTAGGTAAAGGACCAACACAGTCTACCATTATTCTACTAAATGGTTCATCAAATGCAGGAATAGGTTGCAGATGAGCCTTAGGTATCTTCTGATTGGGTTTTCCTACCATTTGACAAGTGTGACAAGATCTGCAGTATTTAGAAACATCACTTTTGAGTTTCGGCCAATAAAAATGATTCAAGATCTTGTGATAAGTCTTACGGACTCCTAAATGACCAGCCAAAGGAGTTTCATGGGCTAAATTAAGAATTTCCTGTCGATATGACTTAGGAACAACAGTTTGATAGCTCACTGACCACTCGTCACCAGCGGGTACATCAGGTGGTCTCCATTTCCTCATAAGGACCCCATTTTTCACAAAGTAACACACTGGAACTTGTGTAGCGTCAGTTTCACTAATAGCCCTCTGAAACAAACAAGATATCTCGGGATCTTGCTCCTGTTCAACGACAAGGGATTGTCGTTTGTCACCCTGAGTAGGACAAAGAGAATGAGTTGCCAAAAGAGGATCACTGTGATCAATACCATCTGATTGATCAATACCTGAGGAAAAAGTGACCTCATCAAAAAACTGACCAATACATGTGTCAGCTAAAGCAATAATATCCTGATCAACATCACTCTCAAGAGCTCTTTTTGCCATAGCTCTAGTAACTGCACAAGCAGGGTACAAATCAGGGATTTCAGTTTCGACAGGATCAACTTTCTGATCCAAACAAGGCTTGTCAGTTACAAGTGGATTAACCACAACCTTATCTCCAGCTAGGTCATTGCCTAGTAATAAATGAACACCCTCTATGGGTAAAGAAGTCACTGCCCCAACAGTCACAGGTCCAGAAACTAAGTCTGATGCCAAATTTACACAATGGAGAGGAACATTTACAAAGCCGCACTCTACTCCCTGAACAAGAACACTTTCACTTGAAGAAGACTCCTCAGACAAAGGCAAAGTACCTGACAATAAAAGACTCTGAGAAGCTCCAGTGTCCCTTAATATTTTAATTGGGATAGGCTTGGCAGAATCACCAATAAGTGATATAGAACCTTCTGACATGAATGGCTCATAAGCCTCCAAAATAGAATCAGACTGGGATTTGTTTGACCCAACAAATGTATTACTTTCAATACAAGACCGTGACCTTGACCTCGTAGAAATAAGAGCATTTGGAAAAGCTCTGTCTTTTCTCTGTTGCTTATTTTTCAACTTGAAGCAATCAGAAATAACGTGCCCTTTCTTTTTACAATAAGTGCACGTAGGAAGAGATAAGGATTTCTGATCAGTCTTATCAGATGTTTGATTCCTAACAGTTGTGCTGTTGTTAAATTTGGAAGTACTCGAATGAGATTGAAATGGTTTTTTACCAGAAAACTGCTGAGAGGACGACTTACTGCCAAATGAAATTTTGTGAGTCAAGGAATAATCATCAGCCATACGAGCAGCATTTTCCAAAGTTTCCACATTCTGCTCGTCAAGATAGGTTTTAACATCACTATGGATGCACCTCTTGAACTCTTCAATTAATACGAGCTGTCGGAGGTTATCATAACCTTGATCAACTTTCTTGGCTGAGCACCACCTATCAAATAGTTGTTCTTTATCCCTTGCAAATTCGACATGAGTTTGTCCAGTTTCTTTTCTACAATTCCTAAACCTTTGTCGATATGCCTCTGGTACCAACTCATAAGCTTTCAAGATGTACTCCTTAACCACATCATAATCAGTGCTTTGTTGTACTGACAGTGAAGTGTAGACTTCACGAGCTTTACCAATAAGTACACTTTGTAATAACAAAGTCCAATGCTCTCTGGGCCATTTCAAGTTTTCAGCTATTTTCTCGAAATGAAGAAAGTATTTATCTACTTCTTTTTCCTGAAAAGGGGGTACTAACCTAATATATCTAGTAACATCAAAACCTGAACTTGTTTTTAAAGGAGTGGAGTGTGTTCTGTTTGCCAGTTCTAATTCTCTTAACTTAAATTGCATTTCCCTTTCTTCTCTTTGCATCTGCATCTGCATTTGTATTTGTCTCTCTTCTTTCTCTCTCTCCATCTGCATTTGTCTCTCTTCTTTCTCTCTCTCCATCTGCCTCTCTTCTTTCTCTCTCTCCATCTGTATCTGCCTCTCTTCTTTCTCTCTCTCCATCTGTATCTGCCTCTCTTCTTTTTCTCTCTCTCTCTGAATCTGAAGCTTTGCCAATTCTAAATCCATCTGGTTCTTTAACTCAAATTCCCTTAATTTCCTGTCAGAACCAGATACAGGCTTTCTCTTCAAACTTAAAGCACTATTTTCAAAAATTCCCTTTCCTACTAAATACTGAATTAAAATAATCTTTATTTCCTGTTTTGTCAATGATACTTTTGCCTCAGATAGACTGTATTTTCTGGCAAGCTCGAGCAACTCATCCTTTCTCATGCACTCTAACCCCCCCTGGGTAGGTTTTGAAATGAAATTCTGAACATTAGATGCCATTGTAAATGCTTGTTGGTTTCACACACAAAAATTTCTCTATATAAAATCTTTGCCAAAGACAAAAAAATTCTCCGAGACAAAATCAATATGAATTTCAAAAATAACTTTAATATCTCTAATATGCTTTAAAGAAATTCAGATCCCGGACGAGCCCCCAATTTCTGTTACGACTCTATGGTCTAAGAAAAATGTAACAGAAAGAAAGTGAAACCAACAAATCAAGTAAAAATCAACAAGCAATTTATTACTAGATAATTAAAATGAAAAATAAAAAAAGTCACTTACAGTAATGTGTTTTGAAATCCTAATAATCCAATAAGAATGATTGTTCTAATCACAAGTCCTAAATATAGAATGTTCCGAATTCACGGATGTGTCCTTGAATGTTATGATGTGCTTATGGTCTCCAAAGTCCTGATGTACTAGTAATCTTGATGTGCTGAAGTCAAAATGAAGTATTCCAAAATCTCTGAATAAGTTCACATAAATTCCAAAATCATCAATTAAAAATCCAAAATCCAAAAGTTTATGAGCACTGTTATAATCCAATGAATATTTAAAATAATTCCTCTCTTAGAATTTGGAATGAATTTTCACAACTGTAATAGCTCTTTACAAGACTGATGGTAATGTCAAAACTGAAAAAATGTCCACCAAACATGGTATATATAAAGATTGGTCACATGACAGAATGTTCTAGAATATGTGTCATCTTAATGGAATTTTACTTGTAAACAAAATTCAACCTTGACCTTCAAATTGAGAAAACATATTGATCAAAACAACCTAATTCAAGGACACTAGTTAAACATGTTTTTCCTGATAAACATAAAGATTTAAGCAAATATTAAAGTGAAGAAACATTTATAATTTCCTAAAATATTTATAATATTATATAAGCATCATACATAACACAAGAATCCGATGTTCAGACTGTGACACCAGTCATTTAATAAAAGTACTGCAATCGATCCATAATAAGGTAGACATTCCAATTAAGACATACATTAATTATCTTAACGATTCCTGCTATTCTTGTAGTACTAGAATGAACCGACGCCATATTACATCCGAACGCTTCACGTCTTTTCTCGCTTTTACTATATACAAATGGAAACAACTTGAACTTCAAACATCAGCCCAGTCTGCGAAATATAAGTTGTTACCAGATCCGCAATACTTCTTCATGATGCTACGTTAAGATAAAATATCCTCGTAATTCGATTATACAAATGTCGCTTAAATGTCTCCCAAAAGACTTATATATCTTCGAAACAGAAAAACTATATATTCAAAATTAATTTTCACTCATTTTCCACGGTAATCACAATGTAACAAGATTTTCTCGGCTTGTAGTGTACTTTTGTTATAGTGTGTTTTCCGACTGTGTATTTTATGAAACGGTAGGGGGTCTATTCAAATACAAACTCTAGTAGACATGTATGCATTGCATTTTCATTGAGCAGCAAACCATTCATGTTTGCACACCGGAAAAAGCAATATTAAAATGACTCATTAATCATAAATCATTTCAGTTTATATTAAGGCTTTTCAAAGTGGGATTCATTAAATAGTTGCTTAAACGTTCTCTTACGCCACGATAGCAAAATTTTAAATTTCAAAAGTAGCACAATTCATTTTAACCTGTAGGAGCGAAATTTCATAACAGCGGGAAAACACAAAATTTATTAATTCCATGATTTAGAATCAGTTTCTCCGGGAAAGCATTCAATCTGAGGTTGTCACAGAACATATAAACATAATTTCATTAGGCTGCCTAACCAGGCATGTCGTAAACTGAATGCCTTCTAGCTACCAATTTAGAGTGTATGGTGTTATGCATTAACCGTGGAGACCAAATACGCCGCATGTGCATGTACATAACGTGCACCGAAATGAGAACGGCGTATGCTGTCCCACATTGCTCCGGTATATCAAGGAGTACGCAGTTACGATTAGCACGAACAGCGTGGAACCTGATTTGCCGAAAGACTATGTGACGGCAGATTTACGTCTCGGCTGTACGCAATAAGGTTCGAGTTTATACGAATAAATACGATAAAATCAATAATTAACTTAATCGTGTAAGGAAAATATATCCTCGAACAACCACTTTTCGTGCACTTAACGTGAATTTTAACTCGTTCGTTATAATATTGTGATAATCTATTCAAATAACCATAGAAAGTGTTCAACTATATCTACTTCATTTAATCATCGTTAAAAAAAATTTGGCATTCATGTACATTAGTTCAGAATTACCGTTTTTCCGAGCGTGTGTAAGTTTACTTATTTCCAGAAGTGGCATCCATGTTTCGTGATACTGACTAAAAAGTCACGTGGCATATGACCGGAATGTGCCAGTTAGGCCAAGGTATGGATATTATTAGTTTATAGCGTCTCCATGTCTTTGAAATAAAAAATAAAAAATTTAACAATGAAATTTTTTTCCCGTTAATTCTATATGCAGTTTGTGCACTTACATTACTGTTTGCTTGTTCTTTACCATATACATACATGACTCAATCGACTGAGAGAGACAGGCAGACAGACAGACAGAGGGAGAGAGAAATTTGAAAATAGACACCGGTGAATGGATACACATTTTATTTTAATAGATTCAATGTCTTTTGATGTAGAATATATGTTCATTATGAAATAATACTGAAACGAAAAAGTCCGTAGTGAATATACATTTCGAGTGTAATTTTTTTTTACGTCGTATAAGAACCCCACATGATTAAAACAAAATATTTACATTGGCTATCCAGTTTTATAAATTCACAAAGTGGGTTATCCTATTCAAATTAGGTAAACAAAGCCATCATGTGATCGGCGGCGCTATCTTTAGCATATAATAGAAAAGTCAAGGCCAAAATGTCTGACACAAATAAAGCATTAGTGAAAATGTAGATTTCATTATGATTTTTTTAAATTACATGAAATTACCTGCTTAAATCTCATTTTGTCTGATTTTACAGTTTAATTCATTCCCGTCACGCTTGAAGAACGCTGGCGACACAGTTGTTCATGACGTCATTATCTCGAAACAAGCGCGTTAGGTCGCGAGAAACATGGCGATCGATTAAAGGGTTGTCGCGACATCGGGTGGTTGCACGATATATATATATATATATATATATATATATATATATATATATATATATATATATATATATATAGATATATATATATATATATTCACGATTGTGCATTTTACAGCTTTCCCGTTATGCAAAATACCAAAAAACAGGAACATATTGTTTAATAGTGAAAAATTATAATCATGACAATTCCTGCGTCCGCCTTACACCGCATAGAAAAGTCAGCTTTCTATTTTAGCCGAAGATACACAACTTCCTTATTTATTTATTTTTATTAATTTTTGTTCACAGAAATTAGCATAACAACTAATTACAGGGGGAGGGGGGGGGGCTGGCAAAAGTAATACCATGACAAAGAAATTGAAGGAAAAATGCTACATTCATATAGAATTATGTTTCCTAATATTTACAAGCTTGATGCTTATTTTTTTCCTGTTTTTTATTTAACGGTTATATTGGGGTTTTTTTTAATAAATAAACCAGTTGCTAACAAGATTGTCCTCCAATGTTTTCAGCATGAAATTACACGTGGAGAATGTGTCTTCATTTAGTAATTCGTAATTTTCAGTGATGGTTTCTATCAGAAAATAGTATTTGGTAACTTACGTCATCATGAAAGAAAATGAAAACATGCATTCTACACAAATGATTTCAACTTAAATAGTCACCACTGTATTTCCATCGGGCCTCTTTATCCGTGACTGAGTATCTCACAAAAGATTTGCATTTTTAATATAATGTATATTTTTTAGGTTGGCGAATATTTCAGAGTTAAAAGTCTTATTATAGGAATATCACTGAACGACTTATTTAGATGACATCTACAGATAACGACTTATTTAGATGACATCTACAGATAACGACTTATTTACAGATAAAACCAATAAACCTGATGTTGCCTGTGGCTTTGCTCTCCACTGGTAGACGTAACATTTAGAGATCTTATCTAATAACGATGCAAAAGAAAACGATATTTATTTATTCATTTTTATTCTTGTTAGTAGTATAGTTTGAACAGTATATTATTATAAACGTGCAAGCTAGCATGCCTGTGCATGCAAACTTACCCGCGCACATCATTCAAGAGCTGAATATACATTTTAACAAAAATATCAGTCTCTCTCTCTCTCTCTCTCTCTCTCTCTCTCTCTCTCTCTCTCTCTCTCTCTGAGATAAACATATATTATACTAGCAGGTGACACATGTATTTCAGGCTGAAAAAACAAGGAAGAATATGATCGCTAAAAAATGTCTTAAGTCTTAAGGGTTAACATTACGCGACGTTAATACTTGAATAGGCCAGTCTTGTTTGACTGTCATGGTACTTCATGCAAATTTATTAGTATATAGTCCCTAAAATGAAAATAGTAGTACATTCTCTTTATTTGTATCTTTAATACTTTTCTCAATGAAATGATACTGTCTGATTTATTCATGTCCTCTGCAGATAAAGACAGAACCCATTCCAAGTATTTAACACAACATTCCATTCAGTTTACAAACAGATGTGGATTTATGATAGATCAGAGGAAATACTAAATGTTGGTGTCGATATGCAGTGTCATTAATTAAAAATTGAAATAATTCTACCAGCTAAACAATTTATGTAGACTTTCACATTTTATGTTAAGGGTATCAAACTGAAGACTTAAGATGTGGAAAGCAATTGTGCTACCCATACCCTAAACCAATTACATATCCAGTTATTATAACCTATATTAAGGTTTCAAATCGTGCCACTTGTTATCAAAGTATATTTTCTTGACTGGTTCACACGATATCCGTTTATATTCTTTATAATTATACTAATATTTGAAGAGCGAGCCTACTGAATGTCCAGATTTTTGTGAAATATATTAGTACGCATATGTTTGTATTTTAATGAAGACAAACTCGTTGTTGAGTACACAAACTAGGTTCCAGAAGCCTGCAAAATTTGAAACGTTGGTGAATTTAGTTCTTGACTTTAGAGCAGTAATGGACCTAACAGATTCTACTGCAGTATTAGACAGAGAGCAAACACATTTTACCAATTTTCCGATTGAAATCGTTTGTGTAATATTGAGTCCTCCAAGACAACAAAAATTCAAAGAAAATCTATGTTTCCAGCTAACAAATGCTATTAGAGAAACTGAAATCTATAGTATATACCCGCTACTAAATGCACATTTCTTAGACTGTGCACTTTAGATGTGACAGTACATTTTACTTTGAATAGATTAAAGAGTATGGAACAAACATGACTCGTTCGCAATAAATTAATAGCACGTGAGCAAGCATAAATGGCTAAACACCTAATTATAGGTTTGCGGCCTATACATAGTGTCATTGACTAACACACAATGACATATACTTAGCTGTTCTGTACGCTAGTGATGGAAATACTTATCCCGGAACACGACCTGAATGTTCTGAGGGGCTTAGGCCTTTCAGTCGCAACTGGGTGGAGCCTTCGGGCCCAGGAGAAGAGAACAACTCTTCTCCTGATATGGGAGGAAGAAAGAAGAAATCCTAATGAGAGAAGTCCCAGGTATTGGCGAAAAGGGAGACAGCAGACTCAGAGACAACTATCGAAGCAGACTAAGATGCCGAGCCCCCCGAGTAAACAACCCAATAATGGACAACAGCAGCCATCTCTTCCACAACCGCCACAACCACCAACACAGGCGTTTAAACCACCTCAACCATCTCAACAAGGGGAGTGGCAGGGGAGTGGCTAGGAGTGGCAGGGGAGTGGCAGGGGAGTGGCTAGGCTGGAAGAAGAAGTAAAGAAGAAGAAGCAAGAGGCTCAAGAGGTACCTCGAAAAGAGGTGGAGAAGAAGACGTTAGCTCCACCTACACCGCCTATTCCACGTACTGCTGATCCAATCCAGCCGAAGCCTAGGGCCCAAGAAAAGCAGCCAGAAAAGAAAGTAGAGGCTGTGCCGAACATTTCACGGAGAGGAAAAGAACTACAGTCGGAAGCAGGATGGAATCTTCTGGAGCAACTCACTCGTCACCGTATAGATGATATATTACTGGCGGATAGGAGTGGGGAAACAGCAAAAAGGTACATTGAGGACTTCAGAACATTAATGACGGTTCAAACGAAACTCAAGTCTGAGGGCCAGATTACTAGGAACATGCGGGAAAACGCCCGGAAGTCAGCTGAGAAAATAAAATAGCTGGGAATAACTTTCAGCGAATGCTCTCTACCTCTAGCAACTTTGTTGCTCAACAAGACGATGGATGTTCTCAGGTTTACACGACCAACCTTAAAATTGTGGCCTCCAATGTACCACCTGATAGTACTTGACCTAACTGATCCAGACAGTACCAAGGCTCGAACTCGACGCAAATTCGAGCCGCCTGAAGAGCTGCAACCTTACCTGATACCACCAACTGAGGATACCACATAGCCCTTTTAAGGGCTCAAGAATTTGCCTCATTGGCTTAGGGTTTTCACTTTGGCTTGAAAACCCATTTCGACAATAACTCTTTTAACAAGCAAATATGATCCATTTGTACACCGTTCCAAATGAGTACTTCATATTATCTAATTAAGATCACGAAAATATAAATATTGGGTTACATTAACCCTTCATTATTTTAATTTCGGAAACATTACGTACGCTATGTATTCTAAAATTTAAAATGGTAGGGATAGGAAAATTTTATAAACTTGTTTCGATCGATCATAATTACAACATGTGGCTAACACACAATTGGTAATTGGCTTCGCGCACCCCTGTAAACCTGTAAACATTGTGGTTCTATTCCTATGTACAGGTATAATTAATTATACACACCCTCCAATATCGCGCCTTCAATGAACCCCCTTAGTGGGGAAACCATGCTGCGATGGAGGGGTGTGTAAACAGCGTCTTTACCGCTTTAACGTGTCAGGTGTGTTGCAAACTGGCAACACACCTGGCCACAATTAAATAAGTATGCTTAGCACATTAGTTTAACCCCCTAGTGCGTCCTTCGCACGCATTAAGGGTAAATAGACGTACATGGTCGAATGACCGAAAACGTCTATAATTCAAGTATCATCATCACCAACTTTTATAAATCCCAGTTCGTTTAGAATTTCATTCATATAGTAAATCTAAAAATATTTCGAAAGCGTAAAAAGGGTGTATGTAATAAATACAACACCGCATTCGTACTTTTTACTGAGTCGGGGGAAAGAACTCATTTGATATGGCTTATGAACATGTCTTGGCCTGACGGCCTCGATGTATCCCTACGCCATATCAAACTCGTTCTTTCCGCCGACTTAGAACAAACCACGTATACAGTTTTGTGTAAATATCGTCAACGTATCTTACATCCTCATGATAGGTCAACCGCATTAGGAACGAAGGCGGCGCAATTTAAGTATCTTAACGTTCGCAGTCGTTTAATGGGCAAAGGGTAGATGAAAGATGGACATTTCTATATCTTAACTTAGATTACGATAATTATTCTATATGCAGATTTCTTTGAAGGACTGTGTACGCAGAAAGAAAATTAAATGTATTCCGGATTTTCATTGTTCCCTTTGTTTGACTAGTAAATGCTATACACACACAAAAATTGACGTTTCCCCATCATCATCATCATTGTAGAGATCAAATCTAAATTAACTGATTTTTCTTTGAAAATTGTTATTTTATGGCCAAAGGATGACAATTTTAGATAATTAATGATGCATTTTGCCAACGCTTTATATTCGATATCGTGATTACCAGTAGGCACGGTACTAATTACGGTACTTGACCACGTAAAATGTATCAGGCCGCTGTTTCATTTTTTTTTTTTTTTTTATTATTATTTTTTTTTTACTAAGACTTTTTGTTATCTTGTTTATGACATTTCAGACAATACTGAGATTTTTATGGTCAGTAGATTTAGTAGAAAGGTTGAGTAATAAATTGTATAACTGGTATGGTTTGTTTTGTTGTTTTTTTTTTCATACCAGAAAGCGAGCTGAGGAATTATTCACATTTGAGGAAATCCTTACATTTCCTCAGCGATAAAACAATAATATTTGCAAGAAAATTCGAGATAAATATAGTCTTTTGCTTCTTGATTTCTGCGTAACCATGAGTTACAAATTTTTTGTTTCATACAAAGAAATATTTACTGGACACGTTCCCTCTGGATGAGTCATAAACTTATCCTATATAGCGGGCTTTTTTTTAAACATTTCAGGTGTGATACTGGATGTAAATAACTACGTGGAGAGGGGTAGAATCAAGCATTCAGTACGCCCGGAGGTCATGAACGGCCAGATAAATGCAGACAAAGTGATTGTGGCATGATAATAGGTACTTGCCCGACTTTTGTTTAAATAGGCAAAAGGCACTTGTCTCGGATTAGCAACTTGGAAAATTTTACTTGCCCGACTTCGAAAATGAATAGTCCGGGACGTCGGGCTATGGTATTTGCACAGCCCTGAGACTTGATACATTCCTCGTGGATGAGACACACACTTATCCTATATAGCGGGTATTTTGTTACTTACTTGATAAGTTTTTCGTGCATGACTCATACACTTATCCTATGTAGCGGATATTTATATACATGCTTCATATGTTTCTCTTGGATGAGTCATACACTTATCATATATAGCAGGTATTTAAACACTTACTTGATACGTTCCATCTGGATGAGCCATTCACGTATCCTATATAGCAGTTATTTAAACACTTACTTGATACGTTCCTTCTGGATGAGCTAGCTCACGTATCCTATATAGCAGTTATTTAAACACTTACTTGATACGTTCATTCTGGATATGCCATTGACGTATCCTATATAACAGGTATTAAAACACTTACTTGATACGTTCCGTCTGGATGAGTTATTCACGTATCCTATTTAGCAGGTATTTAAACATTTACTTGATGCGTTCCTCCTGGACGAGCCATACATTTATCGTCTTTAACGGGTATTTAAACACGTGATACGCTCCTCCTGGATAAGTCTGACTTGATCAGGGGCCCCGGGTGGCCGAGTGATCTAAGGCGCTCACCTTTACAGATCATTGACATCTCACCTCTGTCCGCGTGGGTTCGAGTGTTGGCTCGGCTAACGTGGGTATGCGAGAAAGCTTTCCAGTAGCTTCCCGTGGGTCAGTGGTTCTTGCCGGAGTTTTTCCCATGTTCTTCCTCCACCAAATATACTGGCCGTCGTGTATAGCCTATCATGTGCTGACAAATGGCATTAAACCGATAAAACCAATCTGACTTGAGCATGCTTTTTATGACCTCATGTAAGGCTTTGTTAGCTTATGTTGTATACTTCAAGTTTGAAAATATAGACTTTATAAATGTTCTTACAGTTATGTTCACCATATGCGTAAAATAAAGTCTTCTTTCTCTTAAAATACAAATTATTGTTGCAATTTTTATTTGCATTTTATACTTTTTTGAGCCCTAGTTTTTAAAAAAGTTACAAGGTTTTTATTTTCTGATTGTTTAGTATCATTGTGTATGGCTTAATATCAAAAACTTCGCTGCAGCAAAGGCAAGACCTAATAAAATACATTATTTTCAAGACGAATTTGCCCATTGTACATGGCACAATGGGAGCAACACAAGTCTTGTCATCAATTTAGTTTGAAATGCAGGCTTATCCATCAGCTTACCTGAGTGGAATTCTTATGATATCTCTCTTGGAATGCAAACAAAGAACCATATGTTACTTTCGAGTCGACTGTTGATTTCTAAATACTTCTGTCTGCTTAGTATTATTAAGCAATAGAGGTTAAATGTGAATGCCGTTTAATTAACCATAACTAAAATACAATATAATGCAGCTTTAAGAAAGTTTGTAAGAAAGAAACAAATATGCCTTTAGTGTTATACTAATAGAATTAATCATTATGAAGTTTTTGTTTTCTTCCAGTTATGAGTTTAATGATACAGTTTTAAGTGTTTTAAATACTCTGTTATGTTCTCATTTCGTTAGAAAGTACATTTATACTTCTATTTTTCTAATTAGTCTTTCACACGGAAAATATGATGTCAAGATCGAATTAGCGCATATATCATAAAAGAAAACATGTATAAAGAAGAAGAATAAGAAGTCGATAAAAACAGATTGCTGAATATTACACTCATAAGGATTTTGATGTTCTGATAAACTCTTCTTATGTTCCATATTTTGGCATCTTTCGCGATTATGTTTTCTATTATAATATATGGAATGTCAGTAATTATGTAATAAAACCTTGTGCTTTTGTTTGAGTAGTTGTAGAGCAGATTATGACATTTGCATAAATTTAACTGCTGACCCTGAGTTTGATAGAATCGATATTTGAGTACATATTCTTCATGAGCCATGTAATTCATAATTCTTAAAAATTAAGACAGAGAGAAAGTAATTATTCTTTGATAAATAACAGTAAGGATCAAACATATTTACACCTCTTCCCTTTTACTATGGTGTTTTCTATTTTCATTTAGGGTATATGCATACTTCAGCTAATATCAAAATATACTCCTTTATCTCTGAAACTTTACTGAACACCAGACACAATTTTCTTCATAGTTGCAATTTTATGCTTCAAAGCATGCAGTGAATGAAATGTAAACTAATGTAGACTAAATGTAGACTAATGTAGGCTAAATAATGTAGACTAATGCATGACAATTATAGACATATTTGACTTTTTTTACTTCCAGAGTTCTTTGTTTTAATTTTTGATATAACTGATGTATGTATATAAGAAACTTTGCCAAAAGAGCCTTATATTTCAAAGGCTTTATTGGGCATCAAAGAGAATAAGCAGTAAGAAGTAAGCAAAACATTTTCTGGCTGTAAATCAAATATATTGTTCCCAATTTTAATTTTCAGGCCTCAACGCATAATTGATTAAATTCAATGTGGATAGGTGATGGGCATAACTTGATAAATTAAGTATCGGGTATTATTTTGTAATATTGGTCAGGATGACATTTTGCAAAGTGTGTGTTATTCAGCGAATGCAACCATAAATGTGAGAATGTTACATGATAGAACGGGGGGCCGAATGGTCTAAGGCGCTCGCCTTTACAGATCACTGATATCTCACCTCTGTCCGCGTGGGTTCGAGTCTCGGGCTCGGCAAATGTGGGTATGTGAGAAAGCTTGCCATTAGCTTCCCAGTGGTTCTTTCTGTGTTTTTCGGCTTCTTCCTCCACCAAATATACTGGCCGCCATGTACAGCCTATCATGTGCTGGAAAATGACGTTAAACCCATAACAACCAACCAAAATGTAACAGAAAGAAAGTGAAAGCAACAATGTAAGCAAAATCAACAAGCATTTTATATCTAGACAATTAAAGTGGAAATTCAAAAGACACTTACAATAACGTGAATTAAAGTCCAAATAATCCAAAGTCTCCTAATCACATGTCAAATAAAAAATATCGTGTTCCGAATGAATTCCAATAGCCTTGAATGTCCTGATGTACTACAAGTCTTGAATATCCTGATTCCACAATTATGTAATCTGTAAATTTTTGAATAAATTCACATAAATCCCCAAAAGTCCTAAACTATATGAGCACTTTAGTATTTCCAATGAATATCTTAAATAAATTATTCCTCTCTCTGAATTACATCTGGTTTTCACAACTGTAACATTTGATTATTAAAATAGCTTCTTTACTGATTGATGTTTAGAATAAGACTTTTAGAACCCGAATGATCTCTTGTTTACTACGCCCAAATATATATATATATATATATATATATATATATATATATATATGTGTGTGTGTGTGTGTGTGTGTGTGTGTGTGTGTGTGTGTGTGTGTGTGTACACCTGGCAATTCTCACATCAGAATATGAGTAACTTTAATAGAAAATTACTTTGTGTACCTGACTTTTGTCATAACAAGACATGGAAATAACATTCCAGCTGCTAACAAAACCGGCCTTGAACTCAAATGCTAAGTAAATATGTTGTTTACAACATGACCATAATTAAAGTACAACTTGCAATCATGTACACATATTATAAATTATATATATATATATATATATATATATATATATATATATATATATATATATATATATATATATATTCCTTTTAGCGCAAATTTCTTGATAGCCGCAAAGCTAGTTTCAACAATGACAGCAAAAGAAAATGGGCACGTAATTAACATTAGAGAAAGCCGTTAATATTGAGCTATGACAACTATGGCCATAAATTTTACTTTGGCAAGAACTTCAAATCTGTAACTTTTCAATTACAGAATCATCTGAAAATTACAGATCAATGTGATTCTATAGCTGTGTTTGCTGTCATTATAACATTTAAAACAAATTGTTTTAAACGTGCTGAATCCAATCTTTCTGGATAAGAAACCGGTCACGGATTTTAATAAAATAGCCCTTCAGACTATCAGATGCCTTAAGAAGTTTCCAGATGTCGATACCCAGCGGAGGCAGGGGTTTATTTATTTTGTAGTTAGTCTTATATTTTAATATTGTGTTAACTCCAAACATTATAAATTGCATCATGCTTTATATGGCTATTTCTTCTTTCCAATCTGAGGAAAGTTATTCAATTATGAAATAATCACTGGAATCCAGTAATATATTGGCATCAAACTTGAAGAAATTACTAGCATTGGAACGTATGCAAACATTGTAACAAATGCAAAAAGCCAACAAAGGAAGCAAAAGATAAATACAAAGCAATTACAAGCAATACTGTCTATGTTGTACCTCAGTCCGCAGTGACTTGTAGGAGTTCTTTTGCATAATAAGGAATGGGCTATAAATTAGAAAGAATACAAACACGATTCGAGATATAAGAAACAAATATAAAGGAAGATTTTCTTGTGAATACATTTCTTGCGGTAAAATTTAGATTCAAATGAGTACGTAACCTTGTACTTTTTGTTTAACATGCGATAATTTTACACATCTCAAAACACGAATGGCTCCATATCCTACATTGCTGATTGATCTATCTCACTGCAAGCGCATACTGACGAAACAAACGGACAGATTAATTGACAGAGGCTTATTCTCCTGGAGTCATTCATAGACTGGCAATGAGGAGTAATGACAGACTGAGCGACAGAGGCTTCTTTTCCTGAAGTCATTCACAGATTGGCAATGAGGAGTAATGAATGTCTTGACAAACCTTCGCGGTATTTTGCAGTGAGTTATACAAAGTTGAGATCGAGATGAACGGTTTGAACGAGAATCGTTGGATGTCTCGGGATAGGCTTTGCTTACAGTCTATAGGCATTTTCCAGAGAATATAAAACTCGCTAATATCATGGAAGTAGGATAATCTACCTATGCAAATGCTGCATTGCGTCACTCTGTTAAACCTAATCGTTCTTCATCTACTTTTTGCGCTGACCAATCAACAATTACGTCATTATTAATAAAATTAAAATTAGAGGAATTTTGAAACAAATGGGCTTTTAGATTGGGGTGGTGGTAAAGACGCATGTCGCATCATATTAAAAAATCATTGACAAACGTGAGAACTATAAGAATAATTTCTGACATATATATATATCTGTGTGTGTGTGTGTGTGTGTGTGTGTACCTGACAATTCTCACATCAGAATATGAGTAACTTTAATAGAAAATTACTTTGTGTACCTGACTTTTGCATAACAAGACATGGAAGTAACATTCCAGCTGCTAACAAAACCAGCCCATAACTCAAATGCTATGTAAACATGTTGTTTCCAAAATGACCATAATCGGACTAAAGTACAACTTACAATCATGACACATATTATAAACTCAACTCACACACACACACACACACACACACACACACACACACACACACACATACACACACATATATATATATATATATATATATATATATATCTTTTAACGAAAATTTCTTCATAGCCGCAAAGCTAGATTCAACAATGACTGCAAAAGAAAAATAATTTCTGATAATATAATGCAGAGGACAACGACATTTTTCCCATAAAGGTTAAAGTTAGATGGCATGAAGGATGCGTGACATGCACGTTTGAATATTCATGAACTTGTTTTTATCTGGAATTTAATCTGTCATCGATCTACTTTAAACTTCAATGCTACAAATGTCAGTCATTCCTTCAGAAGATCCTTTCTATTTATTGAAGTCCAGATTAACAAAATCCTAATTGAACAGAGATAGTATTTGCATTGAATACAATACATCCTCAAGTATCATTTGGGAGGAATGCAGATGACCATTGAAAACTTGTTTAATCTCACAGGAAGATAACGTTGCCAGCAACTGATGCTGAATGATGATGTTAAGTATTGCGTCATCGCTTCATGTATAATTTTCCATCACATACATTAGCTGTATGTGGACTTTTTAAAAATGTAGATGACGACGGCTACAATGACAGGAAATGCAACTAAAGATTATGTGTTATCTGCAGAAAGACGACCCTCGAAAAGAGAACATCTGCAATTGCAATCGCATGCAAAGAAGAAACACTCGCTGATGATTTGCTCCTGAAATAGTTTGTCGTTAATTTACTTTTTGTATTTATTTAATGAGAACAAACATACTTTTTAAAAAATACTTAGATTCCACCTTTAATCAGATTTACTCGTTCTTTTTTATGTGTCTGCATAACTTTTTATGTAACTCTTGATATACCATTTGTAAACATTAGTAAACTATATGGTATAGTCATGTTGTTATTAGTTACATAGCTGCTATTTTGTATGTATTAATATAAGGAAAGGGTTTGATATAGAGTGAAAATGTCATTGAACGCCACAAAGTTGCTCTTGTTAAAACTAGAGCAAATGAAGAAAAACAAGAATATATGCTTATAAGATAAAGCCACTTGTTAACATCCAATAGAAACTATGTCTATATCCGTTTTATGCTTGACGCTTCGTAAGGTATTCACTTTGAATATTGTTTGTATGAAAGGAAAAGAACGGAAAAAAGGAAAGATTTAATATATGTTAGTTTTGGGAACGATTTATATTATAAAAGTATCCCCACCCCCACCCAAACAAAAAACAACCTGAATGCTCAGTACTAGGTTAACCACGGTGTCTTATGAGAACTACTGAACTAACCTAGTTAATATAATGTGCCCATTAACTATGTTAATTGTGTTGCCTTAGGAAAACTGTTGAACTAACCCAGTTAATATTATGTGCGTTGTCATTTAGTTTTTACGATGAAATGGTTCACAAGAAAATAAATATGTTTATGAAAACGATATATGTGTACGAAAAACATTTTCTGAGTCTCAAAAGAATTGTTATAGAAAAATAGGATTTATCTGTACTGAATAATGATTCTGCAATTTGAGCTTAGGTTGTATCTTTAGTTACACCATACATGTATAACTGAATCACATAATCGGTTTTGTCGTTTACGTAGACTTTCAAAAAGAACACCCAAGTTTATCCGAGTGTTTGTTGTCATTTAAGATCCTTGGCTGAAAAGTGCATCTCAGTGGATCTGTAGGACTTGAATCAACATGCATCTGCATGCAAGATTTTTTAAAACATCTGGAGAAGGATTCTTACATCGAGTGATCCAAAGTCACTTGTCCTGTGTTAAACTGTTATTCAAACTCTTTACGGATTTCGCATCACACTGCTTCAAATCGATCTTATTCTAAAGGTTCATTAACTTACGATAAGTACGCCCGTTTCCACTCATTTTCAAGCTTAATTTTCAGAGGCAGTGGTTTCATTTCAGTGCACAAATCTTTGCTTAAAATTGTTAAGGAATTCTCTCTCTCTCTGTCTCTCTCTCTGTCTGTCTCTCTCTCTGAAATATGCCGGAACTTCTTTATAAATTATATTTTTCTTCCATTTGTATTGAATATTTGCCATAGGTCAAGCATAAACTGTCTCCTCACATATCGGACATCGTCTTCTTACTACGTCATGCTGTACGAGTTGCTTGCCATGATTCTTTACTACAGCGCAGAGAGTTTACGCTGAAATTGATTTGAGAAGTTTCTTCGCTTTTTAATTGATTCATGCTAAACTAGTGCGTGTAAATGAGATATAAATTCGTTTATCTGTTTTTAACGTCTTAAATACAGATTGAATCAACAACCTTTGTAGCAAATTTCCGTGAATTACTTTGCATTTAATAGTATTCATGATAGAACAGCCCTTGTTTCCTCTTCATGAAGATAATGTAGTCATAGTATGTTGAATTAGTAGGTGTTTTCTGTAATTTAGGAAGAGGCCGTTAACAAACATAGGAAGAGAAGGTTTTTCGTACAGGATTAGAAGCACTTCAAAGTCCCCGTTGGGACCAATTTCTCTAGTAATCCCTGACCATTTCTCTCTCACTGGTAATATAACAATACCCTAGCCAATATCCATATACAGGATGGATAATTCTTATTATTTTAAACTTAAAATACCTAATAAGATCTACACCAAGTGGAAACAGGTAACTCAGTGTGATGTGATGATGCCCTATATAACCACATTAAATCTCTAAACACATAAATAAATTAACAGGAATTAAATGTCTCTACCGTCTACAAATTTAGTGCAATTGCATTCTGCTGGTGATGCATCTATGGCATCATTATCTGCGAACCTAATAGTTTCACTTTAATAAAAGATGACTGAGGTCAGGGGCTCCAGGTGGCCGAGTGGTGTAAGGCTCTTGCCTTTACAGATCACTGACATGTCACCTCTGTCCGCGTGGGTATGTAAGAAAGCTTGCCAGTAGCTTCCCGTGAGTCGGTGGTCCTTTCCGGTTTTTTTCGGTTCGTTCGTTCGTTCGTTTGATTAACGACGTGTGCGGCCATTCGGCCATTTTCCGGGTTCTTTTTCCACCAAATATACTGGCCGCCATGTATAGCCTATCATGTGCTGAGAAATGGCGTTAAACCCATAACAACAATAGCAACAACAACCGATGTCATTTGAGTCCACTAAACGTGCCCGAATGCTAAAAAGATCAACAAAGCCAGTAGTATTTTGCAGAACTATGTCCCTCAAATAGTAAATAATTTGCTATCAATATATCATTTATATATATATATGTATAAATATATATATATATATATATATATATATATATATATATATATATATATATATATATATATATATATACCGTCTACAATCGCTCTTAATTGCCGTCGCATAACGGTCTATATTGTTTGTTCTACTCATTACTCCTGACAAACTGCATAGGCTCAGATCTGCAGGCGCATTATGTGATGGCCGATCTGGGTCTATGGAGTTTGCAGTTTACCCTATAAGCGAGTATATGCGGTAATAACAAGCCTTGCTATTCCTAACCGGTCCGCTTGACTAAAATTGAAGGTTCTGTAAGACCGATTGCTCTTGACACAGCGTAAACACATCATTTATATATCATTCATCCATTGTTATTATGACATTGCAATGCGTACTTTTAAGTGATTTTATGACCTGTGTATTTATTGACAACTTGAGATGAAAAATTGTTGCCCTTTGTATTTTTCTAATATTTAACTAGTGTGTTGTAAATTAGTTTCAAGACTCCGCGGTATTTTAGGATCAAACAGTATATACTGCGTATAAAATGGAGACAATAGGGGCAAATGAATACATTATGAACAGTTATTATCTTTGCATGAGTGTTTACTTGCCATTTAGCTCAAACTGAGTACGTATCTTGTGCCAAAACAAAAAAGACCCATCTCAAAGTTTACATATCTGACGTTCTGAATTGATCCCATAATCTATTTTCCTGTTTCCAAATGAAGAAAACACACACAATAGCCCTGCTATCCTAAGCCTTGCACGTGGAACCTATATGACCATTTAAGCCTTGCACGTGGAACCTATATGACCATTTAAGCCTTGCACGTGGAAGCTCTATAACCATTTAAGCCTTGCACATGGAACCTATACCATCATTTAAATGTAACAAAGGCAACATATCGATTGGGTAAATGTTGGCACCAAATATCAAAGTATTTTCATCGAATTTTGTATGGCAGGGTGTAACATATTCTAAGATGCAGAATTTCATACCAGTACATGTTTATCTTTAAAACTCTGTCAGTTCGACTATTATGCAGAATATATATCATCGTCGCTATAACTAGATGGTTGATATGTTTGAATTAAATATTCTCACTGGAATGATTATTTTTAAATCTTATTTAACTTTGTCACATTTAGATATGAAGGAGTAGACATTTTGAAAGATATAAATTGTCTGAAAAACCATTTCTGAAACAAGGACTCCCCACTGGACGACAACGGGCAATAAGATGCGATCTGATTGGCCAATCGGATAAATCGATTTTCTACCTCCTAATGCAATCACTGGCCAAATTTATAGCAGAAGATATAAACTCAACTGGACGGAAGAGTCTCGATAATGAAGAGCAATACGATGTAATTTGAAAAATAATGAAAACATCCTCGTGATAGGATTGCTTTTCTTTTTTTGAAAATAATGAATGTATTGTATTTCCCTTTCAAGATAATATAGCATAAGATGCACAGCAGTTTCGAACTTACGGGAATTCATATAGGAATTGTATATTTTTGATGAAAATTGTGAATTTGTCAACATAGTAAAGATTTGACAGAACGAAATAATATGAATAATGTTAATTTTTGTATGTTCAGAACTACTGTGAAGAGATGTTAGTTTACAAATAGAGCTGATGCTTCACGTAATGTTTGGAACTTAACCTCCAAAATAAAAGATGAATGTCCAAAAGTGTCTTGAGTGATGTGTATAACATGGGTAGATGTTGAATCCTTGGAAGGCATGAACATTTTCCGGTAATACAAGGAGTTATGTAGCATATACTGGAAGAATTATAATCGATTTATGGCTGGTTCACACTTCTGCGAATGAAACATTAAAATTGTTTTTCAGCACTGTAAGAAGAATCACACGGAATACTTATGAAGAACAAATCTGCGGATAACCTTCAACTGGTTCTTGAAGGTTCATTTTTTTTAAAGTTTCGATTCAAAGTGGATTAAAGTCACGTCGCCTTTTTTAAAGAAACAAAATAGAAATTCATCCAGGATTGTGCCCTACAAGTTAAAATTCCCATCAAGACAAAGACGGTAGAAAAATCAATATAATTCAACAAAATGAAAAGGATTTCTGTGACTAATGCGGTTTGTAGATCTTAAGACAGTACTACACGATTCCAAATACGCCAAGGAGAGAAATCAATCCTTTATAGCATCTGAAATACATTTCTGATTACGCAAGATAGGACCCGATTTATTAAAGAAGGAAACTTATGTTCTATTCCCAGGAATAAAAATTTCCGCGGAATAACTGTTATGTTTTATAACTTTGGCCTTTGACTATGTTCGATCGAAATTCTGTAAAACATGCCGACATATATGGTCAGTTTGATTGATATTATCAGTAAATTATGGATATTGTTTTGGATGCAAACTCTGTTTAAATGCTATATCCAAGGATATGTAGAATTAGAGCATAAAACTTTCCGTGTTGGTGTTTTTCTCGAGGACTGTGCACAACAAAATTTGGCCTCATTGGAGAAGGAGGACCTATTGGCATTGAAATTTGAAAATTATGACATAACGTTAAAAGATATATGTCTTGAAAATAAAACCAGTCTTGAATCAATCGAGGTTTTTAAGAACTCGTCTATTCACTGTTTGATAGGTACTATGAATAATGAATGGGATCAAATATTAACGAATTTGGCGAGGTTATGCCAAAAAGCGTACGTTTCTCCGCGTGCTGCTTCAATCTACAAGGACGGTTCTCGTCTGTTTTCCATAGGAAGTAGTTCAAGAAAAACGTCATCCGTCTTCATTCAGATTCTAAACTATTTTGCGTGGCAAAATATTCTTCTAATTGTTCAAAGGCATCAATACTGGGTTGAATTTGGTTTGACAATGATAATTTCTTCAGCTGAGGATCATTTTATTCCTACAGTAAAATACATCGATGAACATGAGAACGATTCGTCTTCTGCCTTGTCATCCATCGAAAGGATTTTAGCATCAGTGACGTCTGAACAGAAAGGTAAGTGTAATTCATGTCACTTATGTTGATGTTTTTTTCATTTAGTTTGCTTTTATGTTTTTCACTCTGTAATATTTTGCTTATAATTTTGTGGCAATTTCAAATTCAAAATTAGTGATGCCTATAAAGTATCCTTTATAATTACATAACAAGCTGGCTTCTTTTCCGCTTTTCAAAAATTCCAAAATCACTAGTCAGTATGCTAAACAATTGAAGATATCTGGGTACACATCCAAATCCGTGCAATGCGTTGTAAAAGCGATTTTGTTTCTTTTGCGTTTTTTGGCTAGTTTTACTTCCATCTCAACCACTCTTACCGTCATTACTCGCGTATAATCCAAATGCAAACAACATAGACCCTCATCTGGCGTCGAATAATGCGCCGGCAGATCAGGATCTATGCTGTTTGTTCTACTGATTAGTCCTTACAAACTGTATAGACCCAGATCTGCCTGCGCATTATGCGACGGCAGATCTGGGTCTATGCAGTTTGCAATTGGTTTATATATGCGAGTACTTACGGTAAGCCATTTTAAGCTTTTTCGTCTTATGTACCAGAAACTGTAGGGTACTGTAACATATACTAATGATTTTCGCATATTGTTTCCTCTATGTATGCCAATCCGATCATGACCTTTAACTTTCAATACCATTCCAGCTGGTGTCACTTTTATATTTCATTGTAATCGTTAAATCTTCAGTCAAAATTAGTTATTTCTTCTTTACGTTACCTTACCTCATCGTATCTTATACAAATCGATATGCATTCCTTAGGATAACGCGTATAATGCTTCATTTTCTGGGAAACAGTTTGTAATAGCTTAATATTCGCAATGAAATGCTAAATTTGGCAAATAAATGTAACATGATATATCTTGCCCAGTTTTATTCTTAATAATACAATATGAAATTATGTCTAGTCCAGAATATTGATTTCAAAACCAGTCTCCAATCGTTTGAAAAGTTAGATGCGCGGAACTCTTTTTTTTTTACTTGAGTAATGGTGTTTAAATAAGTGTATTGAGAGAGAGAGAGAGAGAGAGAGAGAGAGAGAGAGAGAGAGAGAGAGAGAGAGAGAGAGAGAGGGGGGGGGGACAATGTGCATGCTGTATATACTGGATAATAAAAATATGTTATTCGAGAATCCGCGGTAATTTTCTAACATATGGTTCAGATAAATACTGTAAATACATATATGTTATTTTCCACATTCAATGCATAACTGAAGACAAATAAAAAAAATACGAAATTATGCTGTAAAATAAAATCAATTCTTCTGCCTCATGATTATTCATGGCATGCGTTGAGGAATTGTAACGTTCATCAAATCGGTATCCTTAGCTACTAAAAAACTACGGCTCCGTAGAAAATGTGTTCATACATACCCACACTCGTTATGTATAAGTGAGCACATCTACTTCGTAAATTACGCAAACAGAAATTAAATTTTAACTATATTAAGAGAGTTTTCTTCATAAAATCGAAATTAATAACACCTAACGTACTCCGTGTTGACGATATGACAGTTATATTAGTGTTATATCAATAATAATAATATAATTGATACGACACAATGATGGAGTCACAAATCAGTTGAAATTGTTCTTTCATTACACGTCCGTATATAGCCCGTTTCTCTCTTGCCACTCTCTATAATTTCAACTAAATTTTAGTATTTTCTTTGAGCGCATAGGTTGTTCACATTATCTGCCGAATATCTAGGCAGCTCCCTATATACCGTATATACTCGCGTATAAACTGTTCCCAACTGGAAACTGCATAGACCCAGATCTTGAGTCGCATAATGCGACGGCAGATCTGGGTCTATGCAGTTTGTAAGGACTAATCAATAGAACAAACATAGACCCTGATCTGCTTTCGCATTGTGTGACGGCAGAATAGGGTCTATGTTGTTTGCGTTTAAACTTGTGCTATACGCGAGTATATACGGTACAGTTTTATACATTAAAATTTTAAAATATTAGCAGTGAAAAATAATCTCGTATTATAAAAAAAAATATCCTCTTAAACAATGGTGAAGTAAAAAACAAATCTATGATAACCTCGGGTAATTGATTAAAAACTTCTTCGGAAAGGTTCTTAATTTCACTGTTAAAGGTTTCCTGAATTAAAAAGCTGTTTGTACTGCAAAAGGATTCCTTCTTTTTTTTTTTTTTTTTTTTTTTTTCTCTTTTTTTTTCATTCCGAGCTTTAAACGTAACTCTGTCTAGACGACATCAATGGCCTAATGGCACTCGCAGAATATTTTAATATTAGTACTAGGGACCACGGTTCCATCATTCACAAGTTACTTATGAATCTAATACAGATTTTCATGTCGTGCCTGAACGAGAGGTTTCTAATTTAAGAGGACGTTCTGAATTTCATGATTATTGCCAGATTACAGACGTCTTGCGTTCCATATTTATCCTTTCTTCTTGACTGAATGATAAATGTGAATGGCGCCTGATTCCCTAGATTAGTGGTCTCCAACGCAGTGCCAGCGGGCGCCATGGCGCCCGCCAAGGTTTTTTGTGTGCCCTCGGAAGAGGTTATAATGAATAATAAAAAAATTTAAAAATGGGTCAAGTTAATTGGTTGGTGCCAGCCACTCTTTCATAAACTTACAAATGTGCTCGTAGGCACAAAAAGGTTGGGGACCCCTGCCCTAGATCGCCTAACAAGAACATAACTGGGTCCACTGACAATACATAATGAGGAAGGGGACGGGTGGGGATGACTAAAGCCATGGCGATGAGTTTGCGGGAAATGATATTGAATTTTTTTTATACAAATTTATCTTGTACTAATTACAAGATTACAAGAACGGCTATAGCTATCGATTTATAAATGTCATGAAGCAATACCTAATGATTTAACAAACCCAGATGATACAATGTATCAATTTGGCGGATTTTCTTCATTCGCTTTAACTAGGCAGAGCTCAATTTACCCAAGCGATGAACTTTGTGTTTTAAGTGATATCTGTTAGAGACATTTAGCCAATTACCATTTGGGACTTTGATGGTCTACGGATTTAACGCACAATTTGGCAGACGAATGTGGTTAATGACTAAAAGGTTGCAAAAACCGGAGTTGTCCGATACAAGAATTAGCAGACAGCTAAAGAGAATATTTTCCGCTATAACCATCAGATTCGATGTTTAATAATATATCAACACAACTTTCGTCAATCGCTTCCATTCAATTTTAAAATACAATTTTGATTTCACATAGCTTATGATAACACTTATTATTATTATTATTATTATTAATATTATTATTATTATTATTATTATTATTATTATTTCAGCAGAGACTATGGTTTTTACCATCTTATTTGAGTACTGACTACAAAGTATTTCATTTTAAAGAATGACTTACAATTACTCTTTGTCCATGCTGTCGTAAGAAAAACTTCATAGTAAGTCAATAGTAATTTTATATATAAGAGCATTCCATGCTAACAAACCGATGTCAAACAGATTTAGAACGCTATGTAAAGATTAACTTTGATATTGTGATTAGAAAATATATTACTCAAATGGAATTAAAGTTGGCATTCTACGCTCTTCGATATTTGATATGTATTCTAATATTTTCCGATACAAGAGAGAATACACGATAGTTGAGCACCTTGGAAATACGCATAGAACATACAGACCCTGAAACATTAATGTACCCCAAAAAAGCATTTAAAATGCATTTCTTCAGCGTTTGCGTTTAAAGCTAAATAAAATCTCATCTTTTATCGTTTGTCAGCTCAGCGTTTACCGTTTATACATTTCTATAGCCTTTGTGTTTAAAGTAGAATTTCTTCGCTTACCATTTATCATGTATTATCTTAACATTTACCATTCATGCATTTCTTTACCGTTTGCGTTTAAGGTAGAATTTCATCGTCTATCGTTTATTATCGTCCTTTTTTACCGTTCCAGCATTTCTTCACGGTTTAGGCTTTAACTACAATCTCTTCGTGTATTCTTTATCATCCCGTCGTTTCCCGAAAATGTTTATTTTAATGTCATTTATTCTTTTACTGTCGTATACGAATGTGAAGAATACAAAAGTCGCGATGGTACGGTGACAGGTAGTTATTTATCCGCTCGCTATAAAAATATTCCTTTAAATAATTTCAACTATACACAATAAAACAAGATGAATATGTGCTTTAAATTTGTGTCACAGAAGACAGACAGGGATGTAAATGATTTTAAGGGGGGGGGGGGGATTTCGCGATTTAATTTATTGCACAAAAGATACACATAGCTAATGTATTTAGATGTCTCTAAATATATTTACCACCTTGGCACATAAAAATATCTAAAGAGAAGAAAACGGTGAAAAATGGATCATGCCGATGAAACCGAAAAATAAAATAAAATGGACCAGTTGCGAAAAATCCAATCTCACTTGCATTCGTTTACTGATGTATCCCCCTCTCCCCCCCCCCCCCCCCGCCAAAACGTTTACACAAAACTTGAGTGCAGAACGTAAACACTGCTGATTGTTGATGCTGACGCCGTCGTCAAAACCATAAAAAAGAAACCTGTGTCTCATGATGATAACTCAAGGGAGAAAATAACGTATGTTTTACACTACAAAGACAACTGTGTAAGTGACATCGTATAAAATGGTATGAGAGAGAGAGAGAGAGAGAGAGAGAGAGAGAGAGAGAGAGAGAGAGAGAGAGAGAGTTGTATGGACCGGAGCTCAATCACAGTCGCCATTAACTCATGTGCCCAAAGCTGTAGTGTACTAAGGAGGGGGGGGAGGGGCGGTTGCCCCGGGCGTCAGAGGTGAAGGGGCACCAAAACAGCTGATAAAAATTTGGGCCATCATCGTCGCCCGGAGCGCCATTTACCCTTAGTACGCCACTGATCCCAAGTCGATAATTTCATATTCAGAACTGAGAATACAAGTATTAATGAAAGATACTGTCAGTTGTGTACTGTGTTTGAAAAAAAATAAAACACAAATAACAATTTATGTCGTCACTTTTTGGCCACACAAGCACAATCCTAACTGATAATTTAGTCTTGAGAGAGAGAGAGAGAGAGATAGAGAGAGAGAGAGAGAGAGAGAGAGAGAGAGAGAGAGAGAGAGAGAGAGAGAGAGAGAGGGGGGGATGCTAACTGGAAGGGCCCAACTCGCCTTCGTGTATTTCTTTCGATCATTCTGTCAATCATCAAGATGTAATCAGTTCCTGATTGACAAGTATGGAATGTTTATTAATATCCAGAGCTGCTTCAAAGTTATTATCCGATATCAAAAGTTTAACTCCATACGTACATCCTTAATGTGTTTCAAACAGCATAAGTTGTATGTTCTCCATCATAATCACAAAGACAGCAGTTATACATGAGCACTGACAACATAGCGTTAGTTTGATTGTATATTTTTCCTTCCTATTTCATTTTAATGAAAATTGAAACACACAATTCATGCACTGTCTTTACGATAATGTCTGCTTCCAACGTCACAGTGAGCAGTATAGATTTATCTTACTTGCAAAAAATAATAATGATTAGATGAAATATGCACAATTTAATTCCAAGCAATAAGCGTAATTTATAAAATAATTGTATATTTTACACTGAATTTTAAACAATGTGCTCTTCCATACAACTCTAATGGCGACATACTGTATCAACACTATCACGTGTTCGCTCGTGTTGCAATACACAAAACTTTAGAGTTAGATGAAATTATGATGTATTAGGGCCTGCTGTGAACTTTATCAATGACCTGGCTTCGTTTGATTTTTCTACAAAGAGGTTGTCGATTTTATTATACCTGAGGCTATTGATATGAAAAACTATTTATATAACCAGGCAATTAACGACGGAACCTTTATGAAAAATTAGTTATATAACCAGGCAATTAACGACGAAACTTTTGTGAAAGTGAAAGAGTATATAGAAGACAGAAGAATTAAAAATCATCGAAACCATACTTCCTATGTGTATTCATGTGCCTAAAACATATATTATAGTAGAATTTCATCGCCCGGATGATGTAGCCTTGCATGCGAAATCTTGTCTGGATCAGATTAATAAAATGATCCAGACGATGGAAGTTTACATGCGATTTCTTTTCCGGATGTGTTTTAAAGATTTAGGGCCTGCTGTGAACTTTATCAAGGACCTGGCTTCATTAGATTTTTCCACAAAGAAGTTGTCGATTTTATATTACCTGAGGCTATTGACATGAAAAACTAGTTATATATAACCAGGCAATTAACAACGGAACTTTATGAGAAACTATATATATAATCAGACAATTAACTACTAAACGTTTATGAAAGTGAAAGAGTATATAGAAGACAGAAAAATTAAAAATCATCGAAACTATACTACTTATGTGTATTTATAGAAACCATACTACCAATGTGTATTCATGTACCTAAAGCATAAATGCTTACATAGAGAAATGCGTCTTAACTTACTGTATTATATCAGACGTATTTTTAACTAATAGTCTAATTAGTCAGTATTTGATTTAAATTAATAGCGAACATACTCAGACTGATTATTCTGTTTCTGTCAGTCGTGTACTTGGGCTCTCTCTCTCTCTCTCTCTCTCTCTCTCTCTCTCTCTCTCTCTCTCTCTCTCTGATGTAAAGCAACCCTCCAGTTTATAAAACGACAACAATTCTATGTTGTAGCTTTCGGATACCTAAACTTAGTATATACTCGCGTATAAACTGGGTTCAAATGCAAACAACAAAGACCCTCATCTGCTGTGTCATAATGCGCCGGCAGATCAGGATCTATGTTGTTTTTGTTCTACTGATTAGTCCTTACAAATTGCATAGACCCAGATCTGCCGGCGCATTATGCGACAGCAGATCTGTGTCTATGCAGTTTGCATCAGCATATACGCGAGTATATACAGTACTCGGCACTATATGACCAGGATTGTGCTGTTGTGCCGTTTAACCCCATACATACATACATACATACATACATACATACATACATAAATACATACATACATACATACATACCTTTTTTAACAGTATGGTCTATATTTTTTGAACCCGCTTTTAGCATACATGCTTACGATTGCTATTATCATCTACTGAAAATATTCCTTTTAGTGTAGCTCGTGGATTGTACAATCAAACTTGCATTCTCTCTCTCTCTCTCTCTCTCTCTCTCTCTCTCTCTCTCTCTCTCTCTCTCTCTCTCTCTCTCTCTCTCTCTCTCTCACACACACACGCACACACACCACACACTTATACATTCACTACTGAAAATATTTATTATCATAACTTGCATTTATAACTGACAGCCTTTGTCTAATGAAAAAAATCGCATGCTAAGTATGTGCACAATTTCCTTCAACCTTAACAGTCGAGAATTATGCAAATACACATTATTAATGCTGATGGTCTTACGCACACTGTGTTATAGACGCAGTTTCTAGACAAGAACAAGTTTTAAAGCAAAATGTCTCTACTGTGTGAACATTGCATAAAAAATAATATTTCACAGGAAAGTTAATCTGATCACAGTTTGTCATTATTTTGAAATATGTGCTCTTTTTATATATGTGTACTGGTGTACAACAGTCTGTAGCATACTAACGGGGGTGGATGGGAGGGGCGGAAGGGGCGGTTGCCCCGGGCGCCAGAGGTCTTGGGGCGCCAAAACAGCTGATAAAAATTCGGCCTCGTTTTCCGGCCCTTTGGGTCATCATCGTCGACCCCGGAGCCATTTACGCTTAGTACGCCACTGGCAACAGTCAGCAGAGTCTTCTAATCTCGCTCCCTCTGGCACCGAATACAATTTAGTTTGAACATATTTAGAAATAAAAATATAGAATAGCATGATTTATGGGAGGGCTACTTGTATTTCTTCCTCGTTATGTATAATCGCTACTGTTCTTTTTCGGTATCTCCAAGACACGGTCATTAAATTAAATAGAGTATGCAAATAACTACCATTTATTTATGAATAATAATATAAAAAATGGAATGTTTGAAAATTGCAGCATTATATAATACCGAATTAAACAAGAAAAGTTGTGTTATCTTTATACGCTCGTAACTTTGATATACCTGACTGTCGCGTCACAGCAAGACGATTTCTTTCATGCTTGAAACAGGTGTTGCTCATATTCAGTTTTAACTACAATTACAAGCGTCCTAATGGCGAACCATGTGATTTGATTTGCAAACCATTTCGAGGTTTGACAATGAAAACAATTTTTAGAATTAGTTTTCGTTCCCAGTAACATCGAGATATATATGTAAGTACCATTTACAGTTTCAATAGTTTCAATAGATAGACATCAATGAGCAATGGCCGCTCAATTTTACAATAGAATGCTGGTCTTGATATGATATATTAAACTCATGCATTATGTAAGTAATAAATAAATAAATAAATAAATAAATAAATAAATAAATATAAGAAAAGTTGTTGGAGTGCAAGAGCGGTCCGGTTGAGTCTGACATGATGCAGGTTCCAAACAGAGATAAAATAGTAAATTTAAATCCAAAAGGAGAACGTTGATCTGCCTTAATAAATAGTACGTACCTGATCTCTTTTTTTTTGCGTGGAATAACATTGTCATATGTTTAATTATTTCTAAAATAATTATTCAGATAAATAATACATTGTGCAAAAAATATACGAGAAAACAGTGTTATCGTTAGTTTGGTATGATAATACTTCGTGATCAGATTTAAGACCAAATGAGGATGAGCTAAATTGCAGCATGGCAATGTTCGAAATCATTCCTCTGGCACTGAGAAAGTCGAAAAATAAAACGTTATGTACAAGGGGCGTGATTAGGTCCTTCTAATGTGCCCACTCAGACTGTTCATAAATCTTGGATATCTCCACCTGAAGTACTTTGTCCTCACTCGAAAGTCGGGGCCATATTTTTTTAGCAGCTTAAGCCATCTTCGTTCAAGACGTGTAATGTTGGTGGACCATTCCAGCTGGCAATAATATCATCAACTATTAAAGTTTAAATAAATTATTTCTACTTTTAATCATGTGCAATTGTAGTACATTAAAACTAGGATCACACCTAAATTGTTCACTAACTAGTGAAGTGCGTGAATTACTTCTTTTACCGTCTTACAACGAGAGCAAACCGTGCAATCATACCCCGACAGCAATAGCAAAATGGAGCAAACAATTTTAATTGGTATATAAAGAACGTCAACTTGTTACAGGGAAAGGAAATCCTTTTTTTATTTGTATATTTGTGTTCTCGGTTTCAATACTACTTTCTGAAAGACTCAGAAAGTAAATATGTGTTTCCGATTTGCCTACCGACCCAAACATTTTCGCCGATACCCCCCCCCCCCAAAAAAAAATAATAACAACGAGGGAAATAAGAATACCATATGTTGTGGCCATTTTCCATCGTTTACTCTCATGAGATATGAGTCAATAACTCACTTTCTATGTAACACACAAAGCTAGTAAGTGTTTGACCGCTTCTGACTACGATTTAAAAAATGACTTAGCATCTGAGATTCCTCTGTTCTTTCCCACCTAAATTGTTAGATATTTGGACAGTTATGTTTGGGTGATAGGTAAGAGCGCATTTGTTTTCGAAAGCATGGAATTTGCCGAAACTACGCAGTAGCGGTCGTTGCCTTACCCAGGGGCTAGCAAAATTATGCCACCTTTTATCAAACCTTGCCGTTGTGAAATCGTAAAGTTGATCCTTTCGCGTCTTGTTTATACAATTAAAATATAGTTCATCTCTTTAATAAACCGACACATCAGTCAATATTACAATGTTCGCCAAATGGACCTCGTACTAGGCCATTGCTCGTATTGCTTGGTCACGTCATCCAATATTTCGCGGCCTACATTTTCTGACGTTAGGCTGATACCAGACCATATAGAGAAAAGGCCGATGATAATTCGATTATGTTTGATTAAGTTCGATTACGTAGGGTCCAATATTTGGTGATCATGTGGCCAAGCAATGCTGTACTGCACGGTAGAATCTGTTCATAAATATTGAATATTGGCTAAAATGTCGGCTTATTAAACTTAAAAATTATGTTTTAATTGTTGTTTGAAAAGATAAATATTATATGTCTCGACTTCAGGCAGGTCAGGGTCGATAGAAGGTCACATTATATTGCATGTCAGGGTCGATACAAGGTCACATTATATTGCTAGTCACTGGATAAAGAGACTACAATACGCAGCTACCTCGTCGTTTTGGCGAATTCTAGGTTTCCGAACGCATGGGATTCCCCTCCTCTGATTGATCTTTTTTCAGTTACTAATTGTAGGTATACTTTTAGACCATCCAGAAGAGGTGAATCCCATGTAGCTTTAAACTCATATCTCCCATTCTCTTGTCTGAGGCGTTGCATCGTTTTCACAGTGGCATTTAACAAAAATGCCGATGAATTTGTTCAATACATTACATGCGTTATCAAGGGTTTACCCAGAAAAATATGAAAACAACACTGTAACCGAGAATTATATATGACTACCGAAAGAAGTAAAGATGGCGACTGTCCGTTCTTATCTTTATGTTTACTATCTACTTCAAGCTCCGATGACCCCATCTTAACCTTCCAAATATCTTGCGCTAAGAGGAAATGTAATTTATTTTTGCAATCAATGGCCTGAGTGCGCAAGGTTTCAGGTATACAATCCTTGGTATATTTAAAATATAAATGAACACTACTGAAATAATGCAGTTTCTAGATGTTGGAATTCAAAGGAGCATGAAGACTGCAGCAAATGCCAAACTTGAAGGTGCATATATTGTGGGTATATATACAGGTTCTCCACAATTCATTTTTGTTAAAAATAATTTTTCACTCTCATACAGATACTCAAGAAATACACCTATGTACATGAAATGAAAGTTAGTCATATGCTGCAGTTATACTGTAACCACACAAGTTAAGCTTTACATATTGAAACAATCGTGGTTTTCTTTCTCCATCAGTGCTGGTATGAAAGATGGCAACATGTGAGGGAGGCTACGAGGATTGATCGAAAAGTTGTAAAATAATTGGTATATCTTCTAAACAAAGCAACTCAACGTTATAAAATTCGCCCGTCTATAATTGAATACGTGTAAATTATGATGTGACGTCATTTGAAAGTTCATGACTTAGTGAGGTCATCTTTTATACGTGATATATTTAGACTCGGCGGCTAAATATCACATGAGTCCGTTTTCAAACAGATAGTGATTATAAAATTTTGGAATCAGTTGATGGATGAAACGTTTTAGTGATGGTAGGGAGACTGTTAAAGACGATATAAGAAAAGGCAGGCTAGAGACATCACGTTCTAAAGAAATAGTTGATTCTGTGAAAGTATATGTGAAGGAAGACAGACGTGCTACTGTCCGAGAGGTAGCAGACAATTTTGATAGTTCATACGGAAGTGCAGAGGACATTCTGATCAAGAAATTAGGAATGCACAGGGTTTGTCCCCTTTGGGTGCCCAGATTGCTTGATAAAAAATAAAAAGGTTTAAGTGTAAAGTTCTGCATGGAATTATTATACAGGTAAAAAGTAGAAGAATATAATGTCTTAAAAAGATCATTACATGCGATGAAACTTGGATACAGTACTTTGAACCCAAGAGTAAGAGACACAACAGTGTATGGAAGCACACAAGTTCGCCATGGCCTATTAAAGCATATCATTCCAAATCTGCTGGAAAGATTACGTGTGAAATATTCTTCAACACATAAGGAATAATTGTGAACCACATGGTACAATAAACACAACAGTTCATGGACAGTACTATGCCACAGTAATATAATTTACGCGAGGCTATTTGCAAAAATTGTCTAGACCTACTGACGGGTTAATTGGTTTTGCACCAGGAAAATGCCCCCCCCCCCCCACACACACACACACACATCACATGCAGGTTTTTAATGCAGACCTTTTTTCCCAAAAATTACAAATTTGTTACGGGAGAATCATTACAAAAGCAGAGAAGAACTAATGGATGTAATCACCGGGTCGCTACGAATGCTGTCACGTTATGGGTTGTTGCAAGTGTTCAAGACATTACTCACAAGATGGGAGAAGTGCATTAAGTCTAAAGGAAGTTACGTTGAGAAGGATTACTAAAATTATTATAAACAGTAATGTACTTTTGTTCTTTGCAGCGTTTGTTATAGAACTTTTTGATCAACCTTCTTACAAGGATACAATATAAATCTCTTTATCAATACTTATTTTAAAGTCATAAATAACATAGTATTATGACGGTCAACATTCAGTAATATTTTTAAAAAACAAACAAACAAACAAACAAATTTCCCTACCTACAAACCCTATTTGCTTTTCATGATGAAACTTGAAACACACAATTTGTTTTACTCATATCAGTAGGTTTCATTCATATAATGACATGTCACACTCTTTGAATTCGGGAACTCTTTTTTTTGGAAAGCATTCAAGAAGAAATATGTTCTTAGCATTAAGTCATGAAGTTCATTTCATACCGTATATACTCGCGTATAAGTCACGTTCAACTGCAGAGAACACAGACCCTTATCTGCCAGTAGATCAAGGTCTATGTTGTTTGTTTTACTGATTACTCCTAACAAACAACATAGACGCAGATATGTCGGCTTATTATGTAACACCAGATCTAGGTCTATACAGTTTTAAGTTGGATCCAATAAATGCGGGAGTATATGCGTGTGTTTACATGAAATGAGTCATAAAACTTAAAGTATGAGTCATTTGTTTGACAAAGTGAGTCGAATTAAAGAATAAATATATTATCACTCCTTGATTAACCGCAAGAACTCGGATATTGATCTCCATTATGAAATTGTTACATTTTATAATTATCGACATCGGAATAAGTGTAAACAAAATTGATATACCCGCTATTGGCCAGGTAAAAATAACCAGTATCTGTCCGTTATCAAATATGCGATGTCAGGGACACTAAGAAGTGTAGAAACTTTCTGTTAATGGTATTGCTCAATTTTATGTCTAGTCATCGAGATTCATCAACTTCGTCTGTAAATATAAATCCAAGAGCAGGTACGATATGGTCACTTGTACTTTGACCCATTTGTTACTGCTCTGATCGGTATCATTTCTACAGTGAGAAAATAAACGTCCACGCGAACCTTTTCTTCTGAACCTTATATCTTAACACTTGGAACTGGTCATCGTATTTCTACATGTTCTGATCCCTCCAGATCCAAACGGAAAGTCTCGATTTATAGTAGAGCACGACCGTGTAATTTTCCCATTAGAGAGTGACGTTAAGTCGTTGATGTTGGTATCAATCAGACTGATAGCAATTCGTTTGCTAGACACAATCACTGTGCAATCTTCTGGGATGCTTACCATCAAGTGTCTTCTTCACTGGAATCAAATAATTTAGTGCAATTATGGGTAAAAACAGAGAAAACTTGCTTTCCATACCTACAACGGGTACACAACATATTGATTTTCTTACAACAACCAGAGACAAAATAATTTCATTTTCAAAGAAAAGAATTAAATTGATAATAGATTTTAAAAGAATAGCTTCTAAATATAATTTATCTGCGCTCATATACAATGATTTTGTCTACGTTTGTAAACCACATTGTGGTACTGTGGCTGGATGATTTGCATAATAAAAGAGTAACAGATTATGCATATTAACACTGAAAAGAAGAATTTGCATAGCTAATTTCTTACAGTAAATTCAGTGGCAGATCGTAGATTTTGTACACCTGTCACCTTAGTAGTCTAGTAAATAATATATAAAAAACAATGCAACGGAATCATATTGTTATAGGAGTTAAAATATCATAGTAAAATAGTTTAAGTAAAGAACTTTAATTTTTACGATTGGCACTAAGTTTCAAGTAACAAATTCAATCGCAAATATAGACAAAAAGTTCGGAGGGAAAACCTTCTTTTGAGTTTTTATTTGTTACTGACATACCCGTCTCTAGTTCAATTGATAATCGAAATTCTTGCGACATTGTTTTTCATAGAAAAAAAACCAGGTTCTTATCCTCTACAATTGATTGTAAACTATTAACCACCATTGTTATATCAATATTAAGAGAAGTTATCTAAATTAGTTTAACCCAATTTATCATCATCTAGGAGCATAAACTAATTTGCAGGGCGCAAATATTCAAAGATGTTTTTCAAATCCATGGATTCTTAGGCCAGTACTCCGCACAGCATTGTTCAAAAATAAAGTGAGACACCCGAAACATTCATGTTCTTCTTGTCAATGTATCTTAATCACAACGATGAACGGTATTAGACTGACACGTTTTACCTCAATTATATTCCCTCCTGTAATGGTCAATAAATAATAAACCATCTGTAGAGTCCCAAAATTTATGTCTCTGTTTACGAAAACAATTGCTGCTAGATTACTCTGTTCCACGACGCAATCATGACATATTCTGTCTGGTCCTTACGTTATAAACACTCGACCTAGACAGATGAGCAGATAACTGACACCGTTCAGCTTGCTTGGTAGAGCTAATCCCTATGCACTTGTCACAATCATGACCGTATAGG
Source organism: Margaritifera margaritifera (assembly GCA_029931535.1). Lineage (NCBI taxonomy): Eukaryota > Metazoa > Mollusca > Bivalvia > Unionida > Margaritiferidae > Margaritifera > Margaritifera margaritifera. Next base: position 420,875 of record JAQPZY010001474.1, read on the forward strand.
ATGAAGTAGGAACAAATTCCTCTGCCTGTGCAAAACTTTTGCCGTTTCGTGTCGAAGCACATAATAATAATCATGTCGGCACAATCAGAGAGGAAATACAAATTTCAGTAAAATATTAATGACCGTCGTTTACTTTGGAGAGTACAATTCTTTTCTGCCCACGAAAGAGGAAAAGATTGAAAGTATCGACGCAATTAATTACGTGGCATTATCTTGTGTTTAAATCTAGGTTTAGAGCCACTTAAACACTTTTTATATCACGAAAGCAGGTTAAAAACAAAACTGGCTTTTGTTCACCCACGAAAGCAGCTTTTGATATCAGCTTGATTACACGCGAGCTACTATAGCTAGAGTTAGCAGATGTTGAAAAGAGAGCTTTCACAAAGGGCCTTCTTGAACCATATACAATCATTTGCTTTTCAGTCCATTTGAGCTTCCAGTTTTTTATGTTTTAATTTTAGGATGTTTATTTTCAAATTCCTTGTAATATAATTTTTTTCTGTAAATCAGCTATTTTATTTTCAATGTTGTATTAAATACTCACCCAGCAGCGTTATATATTTCCTACAAAACACGAGGATACTGAAGTTCTAAAAGAAATGGACTTGACATCTTACTGATTTGGGTCTGTTTTGGGATTTTCAATTTTTGGGAGTTGTCATGAGCTGAATTACACTTTATTTCAACGTACTCAATGTCGATATCACTTACTATAAAGTCATTGTAATCACTCTGATACTTACTTGGTCGGTTGTAGGGAGGATGGGTGGAGATATCAGATAGTGTACATTTTTACAGGTCTTGTTTGTTTTTCTTTTACCTTATGTTCTTTCATGTTTCATATTTGAAGTCAGTCAAAGAAATCACGTTTGTAACTGAGGGTCACCAATTTAAAGAAGCAATTTCTCAGCACCAATATTTTAAAACAAACTCAAGGGAGACAACTTAATGATTCTCATTCTTCTTTTCAAAGTATTAAAATGATCGAGACCAATAGTATTAGTACGACACGCTCTTCTTCTCATCAATTCTCTATTTTAAAAGTCTGTATATTGTTATGTATAATGTTTATATAATATTATAGATATTTTAGGAAATTATAAATGTTTCTTGACTTTAATATTTGCTTAAATCATAATGTTGTTTATCAGAAAGAAAAAAAAAACAAAACATGTTTAACTAGTGTCCTTGAATTAGGTTGTTTACTTCAAATTTAAGTTCAAGTATAGTTTTGATAAACATAATGTTTTCTCAGTTTGAGGTCAAGGTTGATTTTGTTTACAGATAAAACTGGAAATACCTTAGGAGTTACCTGTCAATGGACACACATACATTTATTATTCTAGAATGTTCTGTCATGTGACCAATCTTTATATATACCATGTTTAGTGGACAGTTTTTCAGTTTCGACATTACTATGAGTCTTGTAAAGAGCTATTACAGTTGTGGAAAGTCATTCCAAATTCAAGGAGAGGAATTCTTTAAAATATTCATTGGGTTATAACAGTGCTCATAAACTTTTTGATTTTTGATTTTTAATTGATGATTTTGGAATTTATCTGAACTTATTCAGAGATATTTTGGAGTACTTCAGTTTGACATCAGCACATTAAAGACTACTAGTACATCAGGACTTTGAAGACCATTGGTACATCATAACATTCAAGGATACAGCCGTGAATTCGGAACATTCTATATTTAGGACTTGTGATTAGAACACTAATTCTTATTGGATTATTTGGATATTAATACACATTACTGTAAGTGACTTTTTTGATTTTTCATCCTTATTATATAGAAATAAATTGCTTGTTGATTTTTACTTGATTTGTTGGTTTCACTTTCTTTCTGTTACATTTTTCTAGACCATAGAGTCGTAACAATATTATACACAATCTTTCAGGTCCCACAATCTCATTCCTTGTTTTCGAAAACAATTACTGCTAGATTCCTGAAAACCTCTATTCGACGAAGTTAGGCTGAGCTATTAGCCCGGGGCCTTCAATCATACAAGGCACTAGATGAGCATATTACTGAAAGTGGAGAATTGTTTTTTTATATTGACTTTCATGGATTGGCTATAACAGCGACGATCAAACATAAAGTGGAAAAATTATATCCGTTGGTAGGGACATTTTAACGTTTTCTCTCGTAACTCTTAATATTTTATGCATCGGAACAACTGGGGAGGAAATGAATTCAAGTTTAAGACTCGTGCACGTCATTCACGTCGCCGAGCACAATTTACGATTATTTTTGCACAGGAAAAAGGAACAGATTCTACAGAACCAACGCAATTACTGCAAAATCGGAAATATTCGTGGATAATTTAACTCATTTTTTCTCTTGTTGTTGTTTGTAGGTAACTAATATCTTTAAAATTTACCATTGATTATTTGATATATTAGGTAAACAGTGTGCCCACATGAAATTTTATCCCCAGGAAATCAAGCATTTACTTTCAAACCACGAAATTTTATTCCCATGAATATTTCTGATTTTACAGTGATCGCAACATCTGTCCCGTGTCTTTTGGAGATGTTCAAATCAAGACCTGTAGCCGCTTAACCACGTTTTATATCACGAAAGCGGTTTTAATCAAACTCGATGTTTCACCTATAAATGTAGCTTTTTATGATAGCTGGATATCACGAGAATTTATATTGCTAGATATAGTAAATGTTTGACCTTGAACATTTCTTGAAACCTATGCACGGACGTTAAAAGGCTTCTAAACTAAGCATTATAAGTTGGATATAATTAGCGTGCCTTTAAACGTACACGTTGATAATGTCGGCTGCGATGCTCAGTCGAATGAGTTACAAATACAGTAGTTTCTGATCTGTCCATGAATACTGTCAATACAACAAAACCATATATGTCCACATCTATTTGTATTTTCTCGTCCTCCTGCCACGCGCTCCTTGCGTGAACTAAAATCTTAGACTGGGTCACTAATCTGTTGTTTCAATTATGGTGGATATTGTAAGAAATACAATTTATTCCCGACAAATGAAACTAGACAGCAAGAAGCATAGACTGGCATGCAACCAATAGGTGGCACAAATTCATTATAATAACTTAAGCTACGGACAAGGTGGTTTTATTTAGCTGTAATTTATAAATTATATGAAACAATTCACTTGTTCTCAGAGGCAATATAGGCATATATACAGTAAAACTTGGAAGTCGAAGAGCTGAAATTTTTTTCTTGTTCCAGTTGTTGGTACTTTTGAATTATCCTAGATCACAAACAAGAGAATATATTACAGTGAGACAGAGAGACTCGTTTGAGTTATACAAAGTATTCGAGTAATCGATAATTTAGTTATCCAGTTTGCACTGTATACACTTCGTAAAGGCAATGTTACCATCATATGGAACGTATTTATGGTGTGGCGACTGAATGAGTGACAAAGACTTAGCTATGTAACCTTATTACGAACTGTCGATCCGAAAAAAAAAACAGTAGTTGCTCTAAACTCATTTGTACTAAGAAAATTCAACAGAATCCAAACTGCTAGGGATTGAATATTATTCTTCTTAAACTAGCTTCCGGTAAATAAAGGATATAACTAAAATTAGGTCATTGGCACGCCATCCACACTACCGAGCTTCCGAACTACGCCACTAGGGGTATGGCCTGACCCAGGCAAAACACTGTAAATATGCATTTGTCTTTCAGTTCAGTCAGTATATATATATATATATATATATATATATATATATATATATATATATATATATATATATATATATATATATGCTTATAATATGGGATCTTGATAGTTTCCAAGTTATAAACCAAGAGAAAATCCCCGACACCAGAGGCATGGCACGGGGTCTGTGTTGAAAGAACAAGTGCATTTATCTCTTCATGCCCATCAAATGTATACATTTCTATAGGGTGGGGGTGTTAACAGTATCCTGGTAATGATCCAGAGGCAAGCTCCCTCCCCCATTGGCATGCTGTGCTGCATATAAGCCTTTTTTCCTCTTCTCATGTCCTTCAGACCTATATATGGTTATAGGGTGGGATCTCAACAGTTTTCAAATTATGACCCAGGGGCAAAATACTCCTTCCCCAGCCCCTACGCCTGATTACCTTAAATTAGAATATGAGTAGCACAAATCTTATCATCCATACATTCACTGACAAGAGAAAGCTGCCAGGAATGGTATCCAGCTTACCTGACATGGATTTATAAAACATGTTCATTGGAATGTCCAATCCATTCCATTTGTGTCAGTGGGGGATACTTTCCAAATGTTATTATTTCCATTTTAATTTCTTATGTAAGAACTAGTACAATAGACAGAACCCCGTAGAGATGAAAATAGTACAACAGACAGTGCCTGTAGAGATGAAAATAGTACAACAGACAGTACCTGTAGAGATAAAAATAAAATGCTAATATACGATTCTAAATGCCGTTTGAAGTGTTTTCACAGTGTTTTAAACATGTTCATTTCTAATATAAATTTGTGGTACAATTGTTGAAAATAATCGTGTGCATTTCCTTCTTGATAATGACTAAAAGTGAGGCGTGCTGCAGTCTAAGTAGAACATGCAAGAAGAATTACACATATAGTCCGGTACTTGTAAGATAAAGCATTGCTGATTTCTCTTTTGAATTCATATTGGTTTGCTGGTGCGTTTTCAGCAATGTTCTCTAAAAAATTATTTCTGTAAATCCACCCAATTTAATTCTCGTCTTCTGTTGAGTGGAAGTAGTGCATCATGCTAATGAAGTATATTAAGGTTTTCATCTTTTTCTGTTGCCATTTCTCTCTGTTGCTCATTTAATGATTCGATTTAATAATGCAATCTGGAAGAAAGGGTAATCAACTTAAATGGTGAGAATGAGTGGTCTTTTTTTTAGTAAGGAAATTACATTCCCAGAAAAAGAAAAGTGGTGATAATCCTTAGAGAATTTTTTTAATGCACATATCATTTGGAATCCGTACTGTGCTTCATGAGATGTCTATTAAAACCAAAATGTAAGAGTTAATACGAAATAGCAAATATCCAATTTAAGTTTTTATATTATGGTTTTTACTTTTTACTGTAGTGTACGGTTATATCAGAGAAATAACAGTATATACTGTTTTTGTGTCAGAATCTTTGAGAAACTTTTCTTCTTTCTTCATAATAAAGCTTCAATTGGTATTAGATACGTAAAGTTTCAGAAAAAGGCCCAAAATATGTCCTTTTTTCTTTTCAGTATCAGAAGTATTGATTAGAATATGAGTTTTAATACGTTCTCGTAAACTTAGGCTCAGAATCATGACACTTCAGGGCAAATTTGATTAAATACCAGGATCTACCAATATTTCATAATTCATTTGCTGAGTATTCTGACATATGTGTCCTGACGTCGAGTGAGTTGAAAATGCCATGAGCTTGCAATGGAATTTTATTCCATATTAGCTAGGGTCCATTGTCATTCAAGACTAAGTGAAAAGCATTTATATGGATTACTTCAGTACAATTCTTAAGTATATGCCATTAATGGAAACAAATGTACAGGTGTGGCATTTCGTTTAGTATCGTGCATTTCTAAAATTTATAATTGGAATCTGAAAGCAGAGCAACTAGTGTCTGTATCGTGACATGCGAGTGCTCAGTGATACTCGGGAACTGAATGTGAAATATCGCAAACGCCGCTGCTTACAAGTAACGTCAACATACATCTTGCAAGAAATGAAAGCATACGTGCAGAAAAAAGAGATGTCCAGTTATGTGAGTTATAGGAACAATGAGCAATCATGCATTGTCAGTAGTACTAATGTTCTACGGGGCAATGGTCTCGGCATTTAAAGTAGCAGCATTTATAGTGTTATGGAAAACGAAAGTAGGTTAACGAATTTAGGCACCATTATTTACCACATCAGGAAATTATAAGCTCACGGTCAATACGGCAACATACTATCTTTTATCTCGGTCTGTGCGGCTGCATAAGTTGCACATTAAAAATGTCATAAATTCAAGATCTTCGTAATGGAGGTTTATAACGGTATTGCAGACTAATGTATTTCAACGGCTGTATATTGAGTGAAAACATAGTTACAAAAGGGAGTTTCTTAAAACTCTGAACACAGTTTATTTTGATATTTTAAAATGTGCATCTATCAATGAAATATATTTCTAGTCTACTCGATAGCTTGAGAACTTTTTATTTGTTTGTCCTGAAGTAACAGTGATTTCTCTGTTGTATTTTTTTCCCTCTATTTTGTTTCTTCACTTACCATAAGCACTGATCTCCGAACATTTCTAAACTGTTTAAAGTGTTCTTGTGATTAGCATTGCAAACAATGAAAATAAACAAAAATGCATTGTATAGTCAGTAAATCTTCTTATTATGCATTATATAGTCTGTAAGTCTTCTTATTATGCATGGTATAGTCTGTAAGTCTTCTTATTATACATGGCATAGTCTGTAAGTCATCTTATTTTGCATGGTATAGTCGGTAAATCTTCTTATTATGCATTATATAGTCTGTACGTCATCTTATTATGCATTGTATAGTCTGTAAGTCTTCTTATTATGCATGTTATAGTCTGTAAGTCACCTTATTATGCATGGTATAGTCTGTAAGTCTTCTTATTATGCATTATATAGTCTGTAAGTCTTCTTATTATGCATGGTATAGTCTGTAAGTCATCTTATTATGCATGGTATAGTCTGTAAATCTTCTTATTATGCATTATATAGTCTGTAAGTCATCTTATTATGCATTGTATAGTCTGTAAGTCTTCTTATTATGCATTATATAGTCTGTAAGTCATCTTATTATGCATGGCATAGTCTGTAAGTCTTCTTATTATGCATTGTATAGTCTGTAAATCTTCTTATTATGCATTATATAGTCTGTAAGTCATCTTATTATACATTGTATAGTCTGTAAATATTCTTATTATGCATCGTATAGTCTGTAAGTCTTCTTATTATGCATGGTATAGTCTGTAAGTCTTCTTATTATGCATGGTATAGTCTGTAAGTCTTCTTATTATGCATTGTATAGTCTGTAAGTCTTCTTATTATGCATGGTATAGTCTGTAAGTCTTCTTATTATGCATGGTATAGTCTGTAAGTCTTCTTATTATGCATGGTATAGTCTGTAAGTCTTCTTATTATGCATGGTATAGTCTGTAAGTCTTCTTATTATGCATGGTATAGTCTGTAAGTCTTCTTATTATGCATTATATAGTCTGTAAATCTTCTTATTATGCATTATATAGTCTGTACGTCATCTTATTATGCATTGTATAGTCTGTAAGTCTTCTTATTATGCATTATATAGTCTGTAAGTCTTCTTATTATGCATTATATAGTCTGTAAGTCATCTTATTATGCATTGTATAGTCTGTAAGTCTTCTTATTATGCATTGTATAGTCTGTACGTCATCTTATTATGCATTGTATAGTCTGTAAGTCTTCTTATTATGCATTGTATAGTCTGTAAGTCTTCTTATTATGCATTCTATAGTCTGTACGTCATCTTATTATGCATTGTATAGTCTGTAAGTCTTCTTATTATGCATTATATAGTCTGTAAGTCTTCTTATTATGCATTCTATTGTCTGTACGTCATCTTATTATGCATTGTATAGTCTGTAAGTCTTATTTTTATGCATTATATAGTCTGTAAGTCTTCTTATTATGCATTCTATAGTCTGTACGTCATCTTATTATGCATTGTATAGTCTGTAAGTCTTATTATTATGCATTCTATAGTCTGTACGTCATCTTATTATGCATTCTATGGTCTGTAAGTCTTCTTATTATGCATTCTATAGTCTGTACGTCATCTTACTATGCATTGTATAGTCTGTAAGTTTTCTTATTATGCATGGTATAGTCTGTAAGTCTTCTTATTATGCATTGTATAGTCTGTAAGTCATCTTATTATGCATGGTATAGTCTGTAAGTCTTCTTATTATGCATTATACAGTCTGTAAGTCTTCTTATTATGCATTATACAGTCTGTAAGTCATCTTATTATGCATGGTATAGTCTGTAAGTCTTCTTATTATGCATGGTATAGTCTGTAAGTCATCTTATTATGCATTGTATAGTCTGTAAGTCTTCTTATTATGCATTATATAGTCTGTAAGTCTTCTTATTATGCATGGTATAGTCTGTAAGTCTTCTTATTATGCATTATATAGTCTGTAAGTCTTCTTATTATGCATTATATAGTCTGTAAGTCTTCTTATTATGCATGGTATTGTCTGTAAATCTTCTTATTATGCATGGTATAGTCTGTAAGTCATCTTATTATGCATTATATAGTCTGTAAGTCTTCTTATTATGCATTGTATAGTCTGTACGTCATCTTATTATGCATTGTATAGTCTGTAAGTCTTCTTATTATGCATTGTATAGTCTGTAAGTCTTCTTATTATGCATTCTATAGTCTGTACGTCATCTTATTATGCATTGTATAGTCTGTAAGTCTTCTTATTATGCATTATATAGTCTGTAAGTCTTGTTATTATGCATTCTATAGTCTGTACGTCATCTTATTATGCATTGTATAGTCTGTAAGTCTTATTATTATGCATTATATAGTCTGTAAGTCTTCTTATTATGCATTCTATAGTCTGTACGTCATCTTATTATGCATTGTATAGTCTGTAAGTCTTATTATTATGCATTCTATAGTCTGTACGTCATCTTATTATGCATGGTACAGTCTGTAAGTCTTCTTATTATGCATTCTATAGTCTGTACGTCATCTTATTATGCATTGTATAGTCTGTAAGTCTTCTTATTATGCATGGTATAGTCTGTAAGTCATCTTATTATGCATTGTATAGTCTGTAAGTCATCTTATTATGCATGGTATAGTCTGTAAGTCTTCTTATTATGCATTATACAGTCTGTAAGTCTTCTTATTATGCATTATACAGTCTGTAAGTCATCTTATTATGCATGGTATAGTCTGTAAGTCTTCTTATTATGCATGGTATAGTCTGTAAGTCATCTTATTATGCATTGTATAGTCTGTAAGTCATCTTATTATGCATTATATAGTCTGTAAGTCTTCTTATTATGCATGGTATAGTCTGTAAGTCATCTTATTATGCATTATATAGTCTGTAAGTCTTCTTATTATGCATTGTATAGTCTGTAAGTCTTCTTATTATGCATGGTATTGTCTGTAAATCTTCTTATTATGCATGGTATAGTCTGTAAGTCATCTTATTATGCATTATATAGTCTGTAAGTCTTCTTATTATGCATTATATAGTCTGTAAGTCTTCTTATTATGCATGGTGTAGTCTGTAAGTCTTCTTATTATGCATTATATAGTCTGTAAGTCTTCTTATTATGCATTGTATAGTCTGTACGTCATCTTATTATGCATTGTATAGTCTGTAAGTCTTCTTATTATGCATGGTATAGTCTGTAAGTCTTCTTATTATGCATGGTATAGTCTGTAAGTCTTCTTATTATGCATGGTGTAGTCTGTAAGTCATCTTATTATGCATTATATAGTCTGTAAATCTTCTTATTATGCATGGTATAGTCTGTAAGTCTTCTTATTATGCATTATATAGTCTGTAAGTCTTCTTATTATGCATTATATAGTCTGTAAGTCATCTTATTATGCATTGTATAGTCTGTAAGTCTTCTTATTATGCATTGTATAGTCTGTAAGTCTTCTTATTATGCATTATATAGTCTGTAAGTCTTCTTATTATGCATTCTATAGTCTGTAAGTCTTCTTATTATGCATGGTATAGTCTGTAAGTCTTCTTATTATGCATTGTATAGTCTGTAAGTCTTCTTATTATGCATGGTATTGTCTGTAAATCTTCTTATTATGCATTATATAGTCTGTAAGTCTTCTTATTATGCATTGTATAGTCTGTAAGTCTTCTTATTATGTTTCGGTATCAGATTCAATATCAGAGTTGTCGTCGTTCAGGAGAAACACTTATAAAGATCCTATCATGGGGCCGTTCTTGTACAATGCACGAACGCTTACAAAATAAAAAACAAGAAAGGGCTCAAATATGGACAAAGTATTCGCTTAATAAGACTAAGTACGACACAGTTACATAGGAAGATAAAATGCAGTCAGCTAAAGTCCATTTCAACAGGGTCTAAAGTATACCCTTACAGTTTTCTGAAACAAATAATATTGACCAAATTAAAAATGATAACTAAAACCTGGACAATACGAAAGCTCTGTGACATTGTGAAGGTAAATGAATGTAAATTTCGGTTAGAAGTATCATTTATGACGACCAGTCGTGTAGGATGAAATTCTGCACCTCTCCCAACCCCACTCCCGCAAAACTTAATTCTGGGTCCCCGTCCCAATACAATTTCTCATATTTGATAGGACTTTTCGGCCCCCACTGGGCCGGCCCCCCCCCCCCCCCCCCACACACACACACAGAGTTGCGGGGGATGCTTGGACGGTTGTAGATACTGCAGATGACGGTAGATACTGAAATACATGTATAAATCGGCCATTTTTGCAATTCATTGTGGGTAATTTTCTGCAATGCACTGTGGGTAAAAGTACAAATGTTATACTTTTATTAGTTTACCCCCCCCCCCCCTCGATATCAGTGAAGTTTTTTTCAAGGCATAACCCAATACCAGTCATGCTACCTTGACGAAAAGTACCTACAATGACGTGTGAAAATGGTAGATTTGTACTGATATGCCACTAGTGGATTCAATCAACTTAGACTCTAATACGAAAGGATGAATCATACGATTTTCTCAAAATCAAGAAGCCCTAGATAGATGATTTACCAAAAGTCATGAGAAAGCAGCAATTAAAATTGTTCTGAGAATGATGTGTGACGTGGATTAAACTGTTTCGTCGAGCTTCGTACAAAGAGAGCGGGAAGCCTGTTAGTTTGGAGATGAGGAAGATGTTCAGAAAATATTGCACTTGATGGAAGCAGACATGATCACAGATCCTTTAAAACTTCGTGAACGAATCTGCACTTTCATCGGTCCTTCTTTCTTTCCATCAGCATTAAGTCGGCCCATTTGAGTAAAGTCAGGCTATAGTTTGTGTTCTCTTTGATCATAAAAAATACCAAGACTCGGACTGGAACTCGTTAAACTTCTCAAGTGAAAAACTCATACATTACCTCGAAATTTAACTTTTTGATAAACGTTTTAGCTCATTAAAGTCATTCAAAATCAGCAGAAACAATATATATGTAGCCAGTATTGAATTTATATTGTCAGTATAGGATTGTTCAAATACATACTAAATAATTGATTTATTTACTAATTTAATTTACATGTATAAACGAAATTAGTAATAAATGCATATAGGACCCCTACTTATCAAACCAATAGATTTGTTCCCTTTATGCTATGCAAGATATCACTACACTAATTAAGTTCTTTGAATACATTCTTAATTTTCTGCATTTCCGATGAAATCCAGTGCATTAGTTATAAGTTCATATTCGCCAAGACTATTCTAATTACGTTAGGCACTAACTTGGTCATAACACATCCAAAAAGCTGCAAAAATTATGTTGCATCTTTTAAAAGTAATTGCATTTGAAAGAGATAACTAGAATTTTGAGTGTTCATGGTTTTCTTAGGGAGTAGAATTAGTATAAGAATTAGAGAGAAGAATCCATGCCTTAGAGATGAGATGTTATCGAAGGATCCTGAAAATCTCACACTTGACCATGTCTCTAATGCGGAGGTGCACACTAAAATCCAAGGTGCAATTGGACCTTATGAAGATCTGCTCACCACTGTAAAGAAACGCAAACTAAGATGGTATGGTCAGGTCTCACGCTCAACTGGCCTGTCACAGATAATCCTACAGGGCACAGTGAGAGGAAAGAGAAAACGAGGCAGACAGAAGAAGAGATGGGAAGACAATATCAAAGAGTGGACAGGCATAGACTTTGCAAAGTCCCAAAGAGCAGTGGAGAACAGGGCGAAATGGAGAGAGATTGTCGCAAAGTCATCAGTGGCGCCCCTACGACCAGCAAGGTTACGGGAGAAATGAAATGAAAATGAACAATACGATGCAATAACAGCGCACTGGCTCAAATAGTATAGCCATGTCTGTTATGCCACAATACTTCCACAGCAACGGCCAGGATTTGTAGATTTTAAAAATGAACTGAAACTGGACAATGGGTCTTAGATATACGCTAACATTCGTGTCATCATCGGCAGAAATACTAATAAAATTTTTTTTTAAACGTTCCGTTATGTCGTTTGATACATGGAGCTGGAAATCTTAATCATGCTCGTTTCTCATGTTTCAAGTCATCAGTATTCTCGACCTTGTTCAGTCGTTCGTACAAATTATATTCAGTCTCACTGACGCAATCTGAATTGAGTCGCCATGTGAAATCTTGCAAAGAAGAGTGTGACGATACATGGAAAAATCCGTCAAATCAAATTTGGTGAAATAGCATAGTTATTATCGTCAGGTTTGCGGAAACACAAGTCGTTCCAGATTGCTCTAATCAAACTTTGGCGGCAGCATGAGATTTAAACTAGAAATGTCATTAGTAGTTTTCTTCTTTCGAGTTTCAAATGAGGAGTAGGGTTTATTCAGCCTAAATATGAATTTATCAATTATTTATTGATAAATGTTGTTGCGATAAGTCTCACTTTGCAGTAAGCACGTAATGTTGTTTGTCCCGAAACAGGCGAAGGCTGTCTGGACTGTTCAATAATGGATTATTTGCCAATGATTAAACACAGCACTCACCGTTTCAGTCATGTGATGCTAATCCAGAACCATTATGGAAGCCTGAAGTTATTTTTATTAGCATTTATAAAGATGTAAGAAGGATGGCGCATTGCAGATTTGAGACATTTTCGTCTTTTCATCTTCATATCGTTTTGCGTCATCGTATTCTTTCTTAAAAGATAATGAAAAGGGAATCATATTGAATATATGGTATTGAAATCTGAATTTCTTATACATTAGTGAAACTTGTCAGGATTTTGTCTTTAAATTTTATTTATTTCTTTGTTTATGTATTTTCGATTCAGCGATTCTATTGTTTCTTGTACAAAATGGCAATGTGTTTCTACGTTATCACAACATTAAGGCCCTCTCCCTTACAAGTAAAGAAAGCACCAACATAAATTATAAATATTACAATATTAATAGTAATACCTAATGCATCTAGTGACGTAAAAAAGAAGAAAAAAGCGAGGGGAGATAGATTTTGTTTTTCTGTGGTAATTAAATATTGAATTTTTATGTTTGCCGTTATAATGTCATATACAGATAAAGACAGCTTTATATCCTTATGTTAATGCTATTGTTATATATAGACGGAATTTCATATTTCAAAAGTATCAAAAATTGAATCTCAGATCCTAATATTTTCTAATTTAAGCCATATATAAAAAAAATCCCCGACACAATTCATTAATGCCTATTGTTACGACTCTATGGTCTAAAAACAATGTAACAGAAAGAAAATGAAACCAACAAATCAAGTAACAATCAACAGGGAATTTATTTCTAGACAATTAAAGTGAAAATTCAAACGACACTTACAGTGACGTGAATTAAAATCCAAATAATCCAATAATCCTAAGTGTCCTAATCACAAGTCCTATATAAAAAATGTTCCGAATGAATGACTGTATCCTTGAATGTGTTGATGTACCAGTAGTCTTTAATGTCATGATGTACACGTAGTCTTTGATGTGCTGATGTGCCAAAATGAAGTACTCCAGAATATCTTTGAATAAGTTCACATAAATCCCAAAATCATCAGTTAAAAATCCAAAATCCAAAAGTCTATGAGCACTTTTATAATCCAACGAATATTTTAAATAATTCCTCTCTCTGAATTTGGAATGATTTTTCACAACTTTAATAACTCTTTAAAAGACTGATGGTAAGGTCGAGACTGAAAAACGGCCCACTAAACATGGTATATATAAAGATAGTTCACATGACAGAATGTTCTAGAATATTATGGTGTATGTGATTTTTCACACATAACTCTAAAGGAAATTCTGGTTTTATCTGTAAACAAAATCAACCTTGACCTCAAACTGAATCAACAACTTGTTTATCCAAACCATCCTTGAACTCAAATACTAAGTAAACAACCTAATTCAAGGACAATAGCTAAACATGTCAACATTATACTAAACATTAAGGTTTAAGCAAAAAATATTAAAGTCAAGAAACATTTATAATTTCCTAAAATATTAAAAATATTATATAAACATCATACATAACACTATATCGGTCCATAATATGACAAACATTGAATATATATATTTAATGTTATTTAATATGATTGTTCAAATTAGTTTTGAACTGTTTTTAAGAATCTTAAATTACAGTCATTAAAAAGTCTCTTTCATGTGGCTAATACTAAGTTTGTTAATTTTCAAGACCTACACAATGTTTATCTCATATAGGTAAAGAGAAATTCAAAAATAATAGGTATACTAGTTTCACTATTACCCATACTTTTACTTTAAATCAAATACAATAATGGATATCGCAGCAGTCAATATGCTGTCTTAGCGTGTTTAATATGTCAAGTCGAATACCTTCGTATTTTTGGGTTTCTGATAGACGATCCACATCAGCAATTTGTCCTTTACCATTCTATTACTCTCCATCCCAAACACGAAGAATGCTAATGCATGTTCCTTTGAGCATACTTTATACATCTGAATAAACTTCATACAGCTTAGAAATTCTAAAACTATAGCTAAGGTAGAATAAATAATATGTCTACATGGTATGAAGGATGTGGCGAATGATAGGGTAGTGTTAGTTGTCATTCAGATCGGCTGGAATATTATTATCCTCCACTGTCTTCATTATCATGTACATGGTATAAATTCAGATGGATATATTTTAAACATTGACCACAATTAACCAGTTCTTGGGCTCTACACTGAAGATAACATTGTATTGTGATGGGTCAGCACGTGATCCAAATAAAACGAAAGCGATAGGCTTTCTCGATGCTACAGGGGGAGAACCATATATCTTGTGTACGAGGGGTATTTAAAAAGTTCTGATTATTATTGCGTTGTACAACAAAGTCCTTTATTGGTGAACAGTACGTCCGTGTATTCCCTTAATGTACTCCCCATGTACATCTACACACTTTCTCAGTCTGATTATCCAATTATTAAATACCATTTTGTATTCACTTTTTGATATGTTGTTCATACACTGGAAAACTGCACTTCCAACCGCATTGCTGCTTTCAAATCGACTTCCCTCAAGTTTGGATGCTGTGCTCCTTCCGAAAGTCTATTAGGACGGTGGATTTAAGCGCCGGTGCGTTGTCGTATAGTAGATGGATACCTCAGGTGGTTCGGTAGTGTTCCACAACCGTTTACAACACTTTGAAGGCATAAGAATGTCCATTAACACTAGCAGAACCAGGCACAGGTATCGGGACGACCGGGCCTTTTGCATCGAAAATTAATGCATTTAAACCTCTCTTGACAGTGCGACTACGTCGAACGAATTGTGGTCTCTGCTCCTTTTCTCCAAACCAAACTTTATTTTCTCTTGAGTCGGTCTCAAAAAAGTAAATCCATGTTTCCTTACACGTGACAATCTCATTCAAACGTGTCTGGTTACTCTTTTCATATTTGGCGAGCAGCTGTTTGGAGATTTCAACCCGAGTATGTTTTTGATCAGCCATCAAGAAATGCGGAACCCATCTTGCCCAAGCCTTTCTGAGCTTCAAATGATTCTTTAATATATTAGAAACAGCTGACGAATGAATGCCTGTGATAATAGAAATATCTTCCACTGTGTATCGAGCATCTTCATCAATTGCCCATTCACAACAGCCACCTCCCGCTCAACAATAGCAGAAAACGGTCTTAAAGAACGTGAGTCATCTTCAATGGATTTGCGACCATCTTTAAAACGTTGAAATGACCTCAAAATTGTAGGATATAACAAAGAATTATATCAGTAAACTTTATCCAAATCGACCTTGATATCAGTCAGAGAGGACCATAAGAGCATCCGGATTTTACAGTATGCTCTTTTCTCAATAGCAGAATTGTTCTCCTTCGACCTTTTTACGTCACCGTCATTTACCTATGGTACGTCACACGCATGTAACTTCAGGTGTCTGGCGAGTTATACGTACAGCTGCAGATCATTTTATAGAACGTTATTTTGTATATCGATCGGCATTACATTTACTGACAGGTTCATAGAAACAAAAAAGTTATAAGAAAATATTTGGAACTTTTAAAATACCCCTCGTATTTGGGTGCATCTCTTACATAATGGATAAGACTCTGTCAGCCAACCTATTAAAATGGAAAATAATTTAAGTAATCATCAAATATACAGAACGAAATAAGATACATTCATCCTTGTATTCAAAACAATGCTACTAAATATAATTTTCCAACAGTATTTCTACAGATTATCTGTCAGGTACCATACAAATAATACCAAGTGAAATAAGCCCCGCCCCCTCACCCCATTGTTTTCTGCTATGTGTTGGTCTATTATTACAGATCTATGCGATTTACTGACAGCAGATTATACCGAATTTAACTCCTACACCGCAACTTGAAAAATAGTTTGACGTAAAATAAAGGCACATACAATGCATCGTTAAAAATATTTCAAGATAAAAAAATGGCACGAAAGAGGACACGTATTTACAAGAAATGGGAAAGAAGCTAAATAAATTCCTTTATCTGCAATGTCAGTTGTAAAAACCATTTTACATAAGTTATTTAACATGCAATTTAGAGTTCTTAAAAAAAATGAATACAATTATTTTCACAGTTTGAATTGAGGTGTTGTTAAATCAAAACAATACAGCTTGACAAAAGAAATGAACAAACTAACAAAGATGCGAGCAATGCTGATTTAAAACAATATTGGGAAATAATGTTATAATATAAAAGTATAAATCATTGTCATTACAATACAAACTACACACACAAACAAACAAAAAAGAAATTTGTCTCCAAGGTTACAGAAAAGAGTTTTAGAATCATTGTAGACCACCATAAGTGCAATGGCATGACATTTCTAATCATGTGTTCATGAGATTGGTTTTTAAACATTCCGTCCAGCGACATTTTTTTTTTTTTTACAGGAACTGGAAAAAAACAAAATGTATCTACGATAATTGTATTGCTGATGTCTTTGAACTATATCTTTTGGCAAGACGTGAAAAAACAAACTGTTACAAATGTATATAGACTGTGGTCTAGAAGTTTAAATTATAAAACCGGTAATCCGAATCAACTTGTGTATATTTGTTTTGCAACAGATTGAATATAAAAATAAATGTATGCTGTTTCCCCGTGTCGACCAAATAATTAAGATATTAGGTTAATGATGCAGTAGTTAAAGAAAAGGCACGTGTACTAAGAGAAAGACAATGATCCTTTCTAAAACGATCGTAGGAATTACATTGGGAAAAGATTGTTTACCATTATCATTGTTTATATAAATCAATGCATGATCTGATTTTCACAAGCAGATTAACAAAAACGAAGAAGTCTGTCTGGCATTATAAGAGCTCATGAAATTGAAAGATTGAGACAAGCAGTTTTATTAAATCCTTTCACGATATGTCAGCTCCATCCCAAGATGAAAGTCTGTTTAACTTAACTTTAAGTGCTTTGTCCACACTTAAAGAAAGAAATTAGTCGCGTAATCTATTAAAAGCCCATTGTTTGAGCTAACAACACAATTTTCGAGTTCACTTTAAAATTATCTCGGGTCACCTGGAAGTATTTAAGAGCAGAATTCAAATATGTCAATCACTTTCCTTCCCTGCAGATATATATTTTCGCAAAATAATTTAGCATGAATTTCAAACTTTTATCTTTTCTATGGGCTATGGTTCTTCCTTTTACAAGAGTTGATATCTTTCCTGATAAACAGCAACGTGTTTAAAGAATTCTTGAAAAAATAATATACTTCATATTATAGTCATAGATTTCAACTAAATACGGTAGTAACAAAAGATATCATATTCTTGGGCTAGCAAACAAATTTAAATATTGTTACTACAACATTGCAACTTGCACATCGTAGTAGTAACCCATCTTGAGAGAGAGAGAGAGACAGAGAGAGAGAGAGAGAGAGAGAGAGAGAGAGAGAGAGAGAGAGAGAGCAGAGTTCTAGTAGCTTTTACAGTCATTACCTTTAAAACAGAGATAATATTTCTATCTGAGGTTATGGGTGTTTCGTGTTCAAAATTCGCTAACAATCACAACTAATATAAAAAGAAGTGATTCAGCCGTCGGCAAATAATGGTTCACTTTATGGCTCGTTTTCCATGAATAGCAACTACAGAGTCGATAAGACAAAATCTAGTTGTCTCCGGTTTTTGAAAGGAGAGGGTTATAAACAGTTAGATATTGAAAAGTACATTTGAAATTATGGATATTTTTCTCAAACCTTTTTTTTTATAAATAAATATTTTTTGATACTGTAATGTAATGTCTGCAATGCAAACTTCTCGCATGCGGCTTCCAAGGCTGAATAATTTTGTGCGGCAATGTTTTCAAAAATGTCTGATTACCTAAAGAAAATGCAAGTTGAATACTCAGGATCGTACCATTGTAGGCCTTTCATCTTTACCTTTAGACGACAAAATATTAGTCATATTTCTACGAGGTTAGAAATGTGTGAAGTATGCAAAAGTGAAAAAGACTTGAAACAAATTTTATAACGACTACCGTATATGGCATTGAGCACAATGGAGATCAATATTTGAGACAATGACAATGAGCATTACGGAGGTCAATATTTGAGACATTGACATTGAGCACTACGGAGATCAATATTTGAGACAATGACAATGAGCATTACGGAGGTCAATATTTGAGACATTGACATTGAGCATTACGGAGATCAATATTTGAGACATTGACATTGAACACTATGGAGATCAATATTTGAGACATTGACATTGAGCACTACGGAGATCAATATTTGAGACATTGACATTGAGCATTACGGCGATCAATATTTGAGACATTGACATTGAGCATTGCGGAGGTCAATATTTGAGACATTGACATTGAACACTACGGAGATCATTATTTGAGACATTGACATTGAGCACTACGGAGATCAATATTCATATCGTTGAAATTTTTTAAACATAACTTCAGACTGTTTAATGTCAGATTTAAAAGGCAGAATTTTACTGAACTTTTATGTGTGTGTTTCGCATACCCTACTATCTACGTCCATAAAAGAGTAACAAACTTCAATCAAACATATGACGCTGAATTATCATTGGAGGAATAAACTCTTCTAACATCATATCCAATATTTTCTTTGATGGTGAATTTTTTTTTTTTTTTTTTTTTTTCATCCAGGAAAGCTGAAATTAGTAGGTCAAAGAATGTGCGTAACAGTAATATAATAATGACGTGTTTACAGACTTTTGTACACATCTAATATGATATAGTTTTAACTCTTTATCGGCTTGGATGAGACCGTTTAGGAGTTCTTGACCACAGCAATGTTTTTAAACATGACAAAAGTCACCAAAAAGTCAGTACAAATCACAAAAAAGTCATCCAAAATTCAGTACAATTTAAATATGGATAAATATGGCATTTCGTCTGTTCTGTTTCGTTCATCTCAAGATTTTCATTGAGTGATCTCTCCCTTTATTTGCCTCGCAAGAAATATCCACACTGATTGGGGCAATATTTATGAATACTTTAACAGTAAGTACATGCTTATTTCCTTTTAATTAAATTGAAGATTGAAATTAATAAGCAATTACCTAGTGCTTGTGAACAAAAGAAAATCACCAATCCTTTTGTTATACATGTCACTTTTTTATAATTTTGTCAACTGTTGAACGAATGATTATTATTATCAAGGTCTCAACGATAACTGTTATCTCTTTTGATACAGTCATGATATAAACATTTATTGTCATTTTTATATGGTTGTCTGGTTCTGAGTCATTTTCTGGAGATGGCTTTCAATTTCTTTGTATTAGTCAAGCACGTATCAAACGCTTTTTACAAATGTGTTAGTGTGCTCGGTCTATATCGCTAAAGCGAAAAAAATTTAATTTACTCATGCGGATACCACCCTTTTTCTTTCGCATATTTTCCCTCTCTTCATACACGCAAATGCCGATTGCTACTAGCCGAGATGTAGCCAAATAAATGTCTCAGAAATAGGTTAATGAACCAAAGCATGGCGGGCTATATAGGTAATAATAATGTTTAGTTTTATTTATTATACTCAAATTTTATCTTTGGTGCTTTCCGGTAGCAACAAGAAATGACATTCTGTATCTACCCTCCCTAACTACATACTTACTTCGTTATGTCACCAAATATTGAATTGTACTCTTTATATAATCTCAAGTTGCGTTGTCACACGTGCTGGTACAGTCTGACAGCAAAGACAAATATTAATTGGCAATTTCCCGGCCAGACCGTAATTTGTCGAGTGATGATAATTAACTTGTCTAGATGCCGAATAATGCATTGAAACAAATCAATCAGAGAGCTTTTAATCAGTTTATAGTTGTGTAATTGACAAGACTTCTGTCCAATGTTGGCAATTAATCCGAAGCTTCGTATTGCATTCTATTAATTTGTACGTCAAGATGGATAGATGTGGATAAAATTGCATACAGGACAAATATCGTAAACATGGGGAGGAGCTTAAATATTTATTTCTAAGGCTTTTCCTCAATTATCCCCGCTCTTGTTTTCTATCTACTACATCCACTGTTTTAAATATAGCTCAGTTACTTTTACGATGACTACCACTATTACCGACAGCACAACTACTACTACCGTATGTACTCGCGTATAAACTGACTCCAAATGCAAACAACATAGACCCTGATCTGCCCTCGTATAATGCGCAGGCAGATCAGGGTCTATGTTGTTTGTTCTACTAATAAGTCCTTACAAACTGCATAGACCCAGGTCTGCCGGCGCATTATGCGACGGCAGATCTGGGTCTATGCAGTTTGCAGTTGGTATCGAGTTATACGCGAGTTTTGAGGGTACTACGACGACGACGTCTTCGACAAATACATTTTCTACGTAGAAATAGTAGTAATTATTTTCTGGTTATGGTAGTTGTGGTGCAAAATATTGTAGCAGTAAATAAAACAGATTAATATTTCGCTTAAAGATTTGACCTCCTCTAGAGAAATAAAGTCATAAATAGTTTAGAAATGCACGGAGAAGTTTAATCATACATCTGTGTCAGCAGACCGAGTTCTGGGATCTGTTGTCAGTTCCGTAGTATGCATGGTTACAAAAGAGATAAAGAAAAGGTCCTTTGTGTGTTAATGATACTGCTGCGTGCCTGAGCATAATCATCTAGGAACCCTTAAAAACATCAAACTTAAAACATATCAAATTCAGTAAATTATGACAAGAAAGTAATAGCACACGATGCAATGTTGTGTGTCCTGCCTGACTCTTAATAGCTTTACTAAAGACAGGAAATCCCTCAGCTTCGTTAGTCAATGGTCGTCAATCCACCCTTGGCATATATAGCTAGCCAAAACAGCTTTTTCCGCAATTAGCCTCGTGCGGCTGAAAGAGTTACTAGCCATATCAAGTGAAATTAATTATCCAGTAAGAATGATCGTTACGTAACCTGTAAGGTATTCAGTATTGCAAATTCCATGATGTCCACGTGCCTTGACTCGATAAAAAACGTTTATGAACGGTTTAAATTAGAGCAACGTTCATACGACAAGCGGTGTTGTCTACAAAAGCCTCTAGGAATATTCCCAACTATCAAGCTCGGTAAATGTCACAAGCGATTTGATTGGATTAATTTCTTTCAGCTGCATCCAAACTAATAGCGGAGCTGTAGATCCTATTTCGGCTAATCACATATGCAAAGGGAATATGTGGAATGAAGTGGATAGACGATCCTTGTCTAGCGAAGATGGGAATTCCTAGATGCCTGCTGTTCGTGTATAAACAATTCAACTCAAACGTGAATCGCAATGTGATGCATAAAAATGCATCGGCATTAAGATACGCCAAAGTTTTAAGTGAAAGTGAAGATATCACACTACAATCCCTTCATTTGAAAAGATTTTAAGGATTATTCTATCATATTACCGTAAATTCTAACACATTAAAAATTTAATGTGGAAACCAGAATACACGATCTTACATGCATTTGTCAATATGCAATTATATCTTTATTATAAGTGAATTATATACAACTCAGACAACGAACAACTCTTAAATCCAAACTACTTAAAAATAAAAAATACAAATATGCCAATGAGTTGAAGGCAGGAGCCGCTGTGAGGTATACTTGATACACCCACCGTGATAGGTACAAGCAGAAACACCCATAATTTGTAGGTGGATTCTACCTTGCGTGTACGGGGCCCCGGGTGGCCGAGTGGTCTAAGGCGCTCGCCTTTACCGATCACAGTCATCTCACCTCTGTCCGCGTGGGTTCGAGTCTTGGGCTCGGCCAATGTGGTTATGTGAGAAAGCTTGCCAGTAGCTTCCCGTGGGTCGGTTGTTCTTTCTGGGACTTTCCCGGGTTCTTCCTCCACCAGATATACTGGCCGCCATGTATAGCCTATCATGTGCTGAAAAATGGCGTTAAACCCATAAAACCATAAAACCTTGATATGTACAAGCAGAAACACCCCTAATTTGTAGGTGGATTCTACCTTGTGTGTACACTGCTTCCCAGATATTATGCTTTGTGGAGTTCGCTTACGATTGTTACATTTATGTATTTATAAATTTCGACTTCGAAATGGTAACTTTAGAGGTTATGTATAGCATACAATATTACATGACCCAGACTGATTTAAAGTGCTATACACTTATAAGATCTGAGATGTCTCAAATAGTGTCGCGCATTCAGTCGCTGGGTTTGACTTATTTTTAATTATTGGGCTATGATGTCTTTAAAGTTAATCCGAATTGTCCTAAATTGGTCCGAGACGTCTCAAAATTGTCATACTGCATTTGTTGCCCTCTACAGATATTACATACTTCTGACAGAGTGACAGGTGTAAGGTGAAGTTGTTTGCATCCGCAACATGCACATTGGAAAGAACGTTGGCATACCTCTATGCTATTTTCATGCACTGTGGCTGCAATTTCATTAGAAGTTGTAGCTGTGAAAATCGTGTGTGATCTTAGCACAGACCTGATCAAAATGGCAGCTCCCATGTGCTCACAAATCAGCCTCAAATAGTCCAAAGTACACTATCTTTCACAGTTATTAAAATAGGGAAAACGAATTTTGCCAGAGTAGGCAATACCAACGTCTGAAAGTACAATTAATGAGTTACAATAATAAAAAAAGGTAAAAACAGATATCGGCTCATTGTTTTTCAATTTACTTTTTGAAAACCAGGAAGTGAAAATGAGCTTGCAGTTTTTTTTATCGATGCACATCTGAAGTAAGACCAAGCTGTATACTCTATAACCCAAATTATACCCATCAATTATACACCAAAGTAAAGATAATTAGAAGTTCTTTTAATAATACCTAAGATATACAAGGTTTTGTTTAAATAGCCAGGATAACCAGTGAGGAAAACCTGGGAAATTATTTTTCTTTAAAAATCAAACCATATGCAAAGTACGAAACTGTAGAGCGCAACCATTGGGACGAGTTGTTCCAGAAGTGGAGCGAAGTTGTCCACGGTCCGAGTTGTCTTGTTTCCTACACGATTTTTCAGATGCGTGTTCAGAGATATTAGCAGCACAATTTGTATAGACTTACAAATTTCATCTAGTATAACGGTAAACAAAAATCCTCTTGTATCAATTAAGTGACATACAGTAGTTTTTATGATTTTTTTCCACCGAAGACAACATTCTTCTGTCTTAGTTTACTTTGTTTCTCTGACTTTATGTCATATTCCATATAAACTCCATCTTGAACGTCTCAGAGATATGCAGAGAGTAAATTCGGGAATATATTGTCTAGTACAAATTTATGAAATCAAATATGATTAGCAGTGATTGTTTTCCTTTTTTTCATGGTTCCCTTCAAGAATTCTTGGTCACAGCAAGATAATGAATGAAATATCTTTTGTGCAGACATTAACTTTCCAATTTCAGGACAATAGATTGTCTTGTGACATGTTGAACAACTTCTGTTGAAGAGTAAAAGAAGAGAGCACCATAGCCAGAGTTTGCATAAAGATAAACAAGATAAAAATAAAATGTTTATCATGGACATAAGTTAACTTATTAAATAGTTATGTCATTGATATTTAGCAGCAAGTAAATTTGAAACAATTCAAGTTTGGTACAATACTAACATACAGAAATTTTAAAAACGTTTACAGTGAACGACAAAACCAGTACTGCTATAGTTCATAACATTTGGGTGCGCATGCGTTTAAAACTGATTGTGGGACTATCACTGAACATCCTTGAGAGAAAGTTAAATTATAGATACTTTTCTTCCGCGTGTACTAAATTCTTAAATGTTTTGTGAAATATATGGGCACCGCAGAGACGCAGCTGAAATTTTATAAACCTTCTAGTGTCCTTTAAGGGATATTGTTACCCCAAACAAAACAAAAAAATCAAGAGTCATGAAAACTTGATTCAAGAATTTAAAATTCAATTCATGAAATTACAACTGAGCCTTGAAAAACCAACCAAAGAACAAAAATAGATATCTAGAAAGCACATTTGTTTAGTAGGTCATTCTCAGGTTAGCTGCTTAACTGTCACTTTCTAATCTTCAGAAATGTCAATTGGTGAATTTCTGACTAATCGCAAAGAAATGCATATTTTCTTTACTTCAAGTCCAAATGTTTTGACCTCGATACTTCCATGCTGAGTACGATCCTTAGCCTCCCTTAAGATGTGAAAAGGCTGCGAGGTCTAATAGCATCTGATAGAACCATTTGCTATACTCCGATAATTCATTTTCTGATTATAGAAATTAGGAGATAATAAAGCCAGCACTTGGTATTGATATCTCCACGGACTTTCCACCTTCTAAACTGACAAAATCAGCAATGAGAGAGAATACTAAAAACACACATGTGAAAAATGAAAAATGTTCCTTGTTTGCCATAGAGCTACCAATATAGTTTCACCTCATCCTAACAAATATGTTATGATCAACTATACTAATTTGCAACATATATCTCTAGAACAGATATAACATGGAGACTCAACACAAGATAATCTCTCTTCAGAGAAACCTAATAAGCGAGGAAAATGGTTTTCGCCGCATGAGATCGCAGTAAAAACGAAACAAATGTTTAATAGCATGTTCAGTTACTTCAAGAGGAATTCTCGTAAAGAAAGTACAGATACCTATAAAGTCAAGAAACGTTCTGACCAATATGAATCATATTTTATTTTACAGAATTCTTGTAAAGAAAGTACAGACATCTATAAAGTCAAGAAACTTTCTGACCAATATTAATCATATTCTATTTTACAGATTGTTTAGCACAAGTTGAGAAAAAGGAACAATGATTATGATGGTGTTGGCTTATTGATAGAGTTATATATACATTATAGAAAAATTATTTTAAAGTTAAAAAAGAAGTACACCGAAGGAAAGTAGTACATTCATTAAAAAGCATATGCTATCCTTGCCCGGTGGTGCCGCTGCAGTCGTTTAGTTGATCCAACAGTATCAATAGGGTAAAACATCATCATTATCATCTTTATTTCATCCATAGGAGATATGAAGTACAAAACAGAAAATACAAATGCAAAAAGAGAAAATATAAAGGGTGCAAAATTTGCGATACAATAACAAATAAAACCATCTAATCGCTTTATTCGCTCTCTTTCTCTTTCTCTCTCTCTCTCTCTCTCTCTCTTGCACGCACATATACTCACACGCACGTCAACACACATTCAAGAAGAGAGCAAAGTGAAAATGTAGTAAAATATTAATTATTCACTGTTCAAAAGACATTAACTTGCATATAACTCGATTTTACACTTCGGTATATGTAGAACATTTTAGCAAATAGTCATTTCAAAGCTGGAATCTTACTATTTCATACTTCTTTGCATAAATGTCACATTGATAAATTAAACCTGATTTCGAACGTGATAATATCTCACTGCACACTGCACACATTTAAAAAAGGAGATGGATACAGACAAAAAGGATCTATAATGCAGAAAATCTGGAAAAGACAATAACAAACCATTACCGGTAGTAGCAGTAATAGCAGTAGCAGTAATAGTTGTCGTTGTTATTGGTTGTCGTTGTTGCTCCTGCTTTTTATGTAGTAGTAGAGGCATTAGCAGTAATAATGGTCGTAGTTGTACTCTCTGTAGTAGTAGTAGTAATTGTTGTTGCTGTTGTTGTTATTGTTGTTCTTGTTCAAGGTGTTTCAGTGATCATACTCAGGAAAATGAGACTCACAGTATAAAGCATCCCAAAATTATATTTCGATGTTAATAATTTATTTCCTTTCTTATAAAATTAACAGTTTAGAAGTAAATACACACCTATGCATGACCAATAATTAGTGTATTTGACATCTCCTACATGGATACGACATTGTTCAAATCTAATTTAAAATGTTACTAGACGAAAATCACTAGGTTAGTTAGAGTTTTGTTTATCATCGTCTCGTCTAGGGATACAAGAACATTCAAAATAGAAATTAACGATTTCGAGACTAGGCAGCTTTTGAGCATATTAATTCAACAGTTTTAGAGAGTTTGTTGAAATGTTCCATGAGTTTAACATGAAAGCGAAAGTGTTGGTAGCAAGAGACAATGCCTATTTATTTACAAGTTTGGACGAGGTAATAATGTGGTCAAAGCAAGTTGTGTTAAAGAATAACATTCCGGAAATAATAGAGTGAATGTGTTGATTTCAAATATACAAAAAGATATGCTACAATGCTTTAGAAAGGATGCAGATCTGCAGATTACCTACAGCGATGCTAACATCGGGATATGTAGCATCAGCACAGGTACCAAGACGGTTAAAACAGTGTAGTGTGAGAAAGGAATAAATTACGCATTTCAAAAAGTAAATTTGTATTTGGCTAAATTGAAAGATTCCAAAAATTCCAGAAGGTTAATTTACAACGATTCAACAAAAAAGAGAGATCATTTATTTAGGAAAAAGGTAGATTTAAAACAACGCATGGCTACAAAGCAAATGAAGTTTTAGAATCAAACATAGAAATGGACAAGTTGATGTAAATCTGAAATTATTTATACGTTTGAAATGATTGAAGAAATTGTTTTAAAAAAACGTTGAAACCTTTTGACAAAACCAGTAAATGTTTTAGACGGTCGTCCGGTAGCCTTGTTGAATACCATCTAACGACAATTTCTCAAGAATAATTTTTTCTCTTGCTACCTTTAATGCATTTTAAAATACCAACAAAGAACAATATTTGATACATATTTTTACTATCATGAAAGTCCAATTGTTTATACAAATATTAATTATTTGTGGAAAAATGTTAGTCAGGATATAAATAAAATAAAATACACTGAATTGAACGAATTGAACGAATGGTTATCGGTACAATCTACATTAGACAAGCAAGCGATACAAAATATGTCTCTACAAAAGAGTTTATATAATCACATGGATGAACATTGGCCGACGGACACAGTTCACATGCAAGAATATGAAAAATACAATATCTTTCTCAAAATTTGCATGGACTGAAAATTGAACTCAATAAACCGGGATGACATATACGATGTTTAAAACAAATCTTCAAAGAGTGAAAACGTCAAAAAAGATGATGAAGGAAGGAAGTTAATGATTTTGCTTGAAAAGGATTACATTAAAGATAATGAAGGAAGGAAGTTAATGATTTTGCTTGAAAAGGATAACATTAAAGATGATGAAGAAAGGAAGTTAATGATTTTGCTTGAAAAGGATAACATTAAAGATGATGAAGGAAGGAAGTTAATGATTTGGTTGAAAAGGATAACATTAAAGATGATGAAGGAAGAAAGTTAATGATTTTGCTTGAAAAGGATAACATTAAAGATGATGAAGGAAGGAAGTTAATGATTTTGCTTGAAAAGGATAACATTAAAGATGATGAAGGAAGGAAGTTAATGATTTTGCTTGAAAAGGATAACATTGAATACGTTTTAACTTACTCAGACAAACAAGAATATGTAGTAAAAAAAAAATATTGTGAAAGTATTTCACAAAATTTTTAACCAGAAAATAGGTTGACCTTTTACAAAAGCTAATAGAGAGATACAAGAACACTTATCACAGATCAACAGATATGATTGCATTTTAACACTTATCACGGATCAACAGATATGATTGCATTTGAACACTTATTACAGATCAACATATATGATTGCATTTGAACACTTATCACAGATCAACAGATATGATTGCATTTTAACACTTATCACGGATCAACAGATATGATTGCATTTGAACACTTATTACAGATCAACAGATATGATTGCATTTAAAAACTGATTACAGATCAACATATATGATTGCATTTGAACACTTATCACAGATCAACATATATGATTGCATTTGAACACTCATCACAGATCAACATATATGATTGCATTTGAACACTTATCACAGATCAACAGATATGATTGCATTTGAACACTTATTACAGATCAACAGATATGATTGCATTTGAACACTTATTACAGATCAACAGATATGATTGCATTTGAACACTTATCACGGATCAACATATATTATTGCATTTGAACACTTATCACAGATCAACAGATATGATTGCATTTGAACACTTATCACATATCAACAGATATGATTGCATTTGAACACTTATTACAGATGAACAGATATGATTGCATTTGAAGACTTATCACAGATGAACAGATATGATTGCATTTGAAGACTTATCACAGATGAACAGATATGATTGCATTTGAAGAAGACTTATCACAGATGAACAAATATGATTGCATTTGAAGACTTATCACAGATCAACAGATGTGATTGCATTGGAGAACTTTTCACAGATCAACAGATATGATTGCATTTGAAGACTTATCACAGATCAAGATATATGATTGCATTTGAAGACTTATCACAGATCAACATATATGATTGCATTTGAAAACTTATCACATATCAACAGATATGATTGCATTTGAACACTTATCACAGATCAACAGATATGATTGCATTTGAAGAAAAGCAGGATGAAAAAAGATTATAAGTATGGCTCAATCTATTCTTTTAATTGACAGCTGAAATATGTGAACGCCTAAATTTAAAATTGGCGAAACAGTTATAATTTCAAAATACAAAACAATGTTTGAAAAAGCTTACCTTCCTGACTTTAACAAAGGAAACCAATATTTAGAATCAGGCAAGTAATGTCAGGTGATCCAACTGTTTGAAAACTGGAAGACGTCGAGGGAGAGATTATTGAGGGCATGTTTTACCCCTATAAGACAAAGAAGAGAAAATATGCAAAGTTGAACAGATTTTAAAAACAAAAAGAGTGAACGGTAAAATGTATGTGCTAGTGAAATGGACAGGATACATTGATTCGTTTAACAGCTGAAAACCAGCTTGACACATTATGCATTTAAAATCAATATTTATTAGGTCCAATTTAATTTTTTCATTGCACGAATCATCTTTGCCTCCTTATGGAACATTACCGGCACTTGTCTCTCCATCATCTCTACTATACATTTTACCAAATTTGACAATGACAGAGTAACTGTTAATTATAGCAGCTATGTTTATACCCTTGACATTAACGGTTCTTTTAAACTATCAATTAATCGTAATTTTGTTCGAACTTTTTAATTGATCTTTTCCATACTTTGCTCAAACAGTTCTCTCCAACTGTATAAGGTGTCAATCAAATTCGGCTCCATTACTTTTACAGTTCTCAGCTGTTCTGGAAATACATCTTTTTTGTTTGGGTTTCTTTCTTTGCTTATCTCGTTTTTTAACTCAGCCTGTTTTAATGCATGTTTAACATTAGTATGCATAGATTCTATTTCGAATAGACAACTTAATTTCTATAGCATTTTCATAACTTTCATCTTGTGTAATCATCTAGTAAAGTATATACTTATGTTACCCTTGGATCAAATGGTTCATTTCTCTTAATAATTTTGCTCCTTTGGGTATTCTTATTAGATGCAATTGTGCAAGCCTAGGTTTTATAGGATATTTAGGTCCTGCATCAACTTTTGTATTGTCCAGATGTAGAAATGTGTTGCCCTCTTTGATCCAACCTAATTGATTTCATGTTGTCTTTCCTCGAAATTGGAACTATATGACCACTATTTTTTTCATAGTAGAGCGTTTAATTTTTATTCGAAAGTTATATCTTTCCAGTTTGTATTGTATTTCATCAATGTCAATTGCTTTGTTCAACAGCTTTCTGTATGTATCAATAACGTCGATTGCAAATTTTGAATAAGTGAGATTTATAGTATCATCGATTGCAGGTTTATTATCTAGGATATATAATCATCATCATCATCATCATCATCATCATCATCATTTTCATACAAATGATTTTCAATTGAACAAAAGAAATCATAGCCATCATCAGCCATTTTTTCGGATATTTCAATAGAAAAGATTATGCGTCGTGCGCCTCCGAGGGTGCACATTCAGTGCGCCTCACCTTTGGCAATTCAGCCTTGACGCTCTTCGACAATGTCTAAGACTGTGCTTAGCACAACTTCGTCACCAGAGACGAGGTGGCCCACAGTGTAAACACTTTCTCTGCTTTTCATGATCGGATAGATCAAACGATGCACATGGAAATTAAATGTTCAATGTCTAGAGTTTTATCTGTAGGACCTACACGTTTAGTGAAGTTTACCTATCTACGATAGAATTCAATAGATGGAACACATAACATTTTTCAAAGTCATTTTTGCTGATAAAATTCTAACGAGTGAATTATCCTGATTTGTTATCATTGTGATATTTCTATCTGTTTTATTTAGTTGTGTGATGTCGGTTTTCTCTCTTTTATTCTTTATTGTAACTTTATTTTCATCATACCACCTTTTAGAGTATGCTTTATGATAATAATTTCAACAACGGTGTTTGTTAAAATCAGTTATGATTTTTCTTCTTCTTATATTCAATATTTGGACATAGCTTTGTGTTCGTCTCTGTCATTTAAACAATTAAATTTAACATTAAATCTTTACTTTTTAAAGTTACATTAAAAGAATACTTGCAAAGAAACCCTTTTGACCTCTTGAAATACTGTTGAAGTAACAAATTTCCTTTTATATTTAATGCATTCCTAATAAGACAAGCCTGAAAATGAAAACAGGGTTAGCAAAGAACCTAAAAAGCTTACTTTCCAAAAGTTAAAGGATCCACGTAGAATTGAATTTGGCAGACAACTTGGTAAATATTCACAGGCATTTTAAAAAGGCAATGCTGAACTTTCAAGACAAAACATGAAAATTCTAAAGCATCAGATGATGCCACAATCAAACTAGATGAAAAGAAAAAGACAGGTTCAGGGAGTTCAAATAAAATATATTGTTTTAGAGGTAGAGGTGTGTCTGTTTTAATGTAACTTGTTTATTTGGTAAAAAAGCAAGGTTGCTTGTTACTTAAGCTGAGGAAATGGCAAAAGCTGTAAAATAATGTTAGAAGCCACAAAACTCAACAGTACTAAAGAACAGCCGAGAAGCCTGCACAAAGTTCAACATGACAAGATTGTGTCTGCATTTAACCCGATCCTTTAAATGCTTAAACTTCCAGGTAATAAATAGCATACTTTTTTCCTACATAAACATGTCCAGTAAAACAAAAAATATTATCGATTTTGCAACAGCTAAAACTGTTTTCACAGGTGTCTACATCATGCTTTTGAATAAGTTTTATTTCAGATGTCAATAGATCCATTATCAAACACAAATACTGGAGAAATTGTTGAATTAATCATTCCATTTTTAACAATTTCACAGCTGACTACCTGACAGCACAAAAACTTTTAGCAAATACAATTATTAAAACTGTAGAGGCAAAAGAAAATTCAAACTTGTACTGGTAAATTTGTTAACTTGTTGGCTCATAAATATCACAGCTTTTACCTGCAGACAAATATCGACTGAAACGAACAACATCCTCAACACAATGTATCATACAAGATTAATCTCTGATTTTACGGTAGAATGCTTTTAAAAAAGCTATTGCGGTTTACAATTTGTCCACCATCAAACACGGGTATTGAAGAAGCTGAAAAGCTAATCATTTCAGTTTCATTTAGCCAGTTCACAATTGACTACCTCATAGTTCATGTATTTTTACCAAATAACATTGTTACTCATTAAACAGCGTGGCATCTGCAAATCAGAATAAGTACTTCTGTACCAATGGTTATTATATTTCTGTTTTAAAATGCAACCCAAAGAAAACAGTTAAGATCATTATTTATGCATTTGCACTTCCTGTACACCTAGAATCTGACGATGAAGGTAATGTTTACCAGAGGTATACTACAAAAGTACTATCTAAAACATCTGCATAGTCAAAATAACCCGCTTACCACTCCAAAGTCTAAGCTGAGACAACTTTCACATATATAAATTAGTAAAAAGATGGTAAGTATTCGACCGTTATATCCTACACATCCAAATGACAAAAATAGTAAATTCAGGTTGCAAAATATTCACGAGATTAAAAATGATTTGGTTAACGAGATAAAACACTATAGAGGTATTAGAAAGAAATACAAAGTATCGTTGAAAAAAAAAACAGTTTAAGGTGCTAATGATATTAGGATAAGGATTTGGCAGCTAGATTAGGTTTTTCAGGAATAACTACGGGTGTAGTTGTTAACATTTCTTTGATTGTCAATAAGTTTTGTGCAACATTAACACGGTTTGTTCCAAAAGCTTTCAAGAATAATCTGACGTACAACTGAGTTAAGTTTTAAAAGATGATAAAATGGTAACATCTGCCAATAGAACGTTGAACAGTCTGGACTACACGATAAGCAAGGCGATCATTGACAATGAAATTGACCATAAGGAGACTATTTTAAACATTAAGAAGTACAACAGGCACAAAGATATAAAAAACAACTGCAATCAGAAAGATAATAAACAATACAAAAAGCCAAAATATAGAAGCATTTTATAATATTTATTAGAGGAGGAGAAGAAATTAAAAGAAAAAGAGATACGAGCTACGATATATATGTATCTAGAACGGTTAGGTTGTGCCGATATTATCTGAATGCAACATCTGATTCCTTTGCAGACATTATATATATATATATATATATATATATATATATATATATATATATATATATATATATATATATATATATATACACACATATATACATACATATATATATATATATATATATATATATATATATATATATACATACATATATATATATATATATATATATTATAATTTGTCTTGAAAAAATCCAAGCATTTGTACAGAGGTATATTTCCTTTTCATGTGTTTGACCGTGATGACACCAACTATTAAAAATCTTTTCTTTTCCAACGTAATTCATTAGATTCACTAAATTGAAATATAATTATCATGTCAACATGTATTTGTCTTTTTCGGTTATTCTAATCGGTTGGTATAATTTAAGTCAGCTTCCTCTGATACCAGTTTGATGTTTACCACCTCTAATATTTCATACACATTTACGAATATATCAAATTCATTGTCAAATTTGCCAGTACACTCTATATTTACTGATATATATCCAACCAGTGCCTGTATCTATCTAAACTGTATTTTTATATCAATATGCACGATGACTTGTTTAACACATATTTCACTGGACAAAATAAACATCTACGGTCATTTTTATTTACGTTACAACAAACTTTTTATTTTTAAAACATTTAGTAAACAATATACATTAGTCCTTTGGGAGGTTGATACCTATATGTGTGATATGTTAAATAGTCAATCCTGTCAGACATCCAGCTTGCACTTTCCATCATTTCCTGTCCATATTGGGTATTAAAGTATCGAATAAATGTTTAATCCATTCGCCACTGTTCATTATGTTATTAGGTTTGGTTCTTAGTAAAAGAAAAGTAAATGCTTAACTTGTTTCCTTGTTGATAGGTTCTCTTCATTAGTCTTATCGTTAATTCTAATTGAGCTTTCACAGAATGTTACTACTGACAATTTTCAGCAAATGTGGCACAATTAATGCCAATGAAAAAATCATACAAATATTAGTTGCTAACGCCATAAAATCAATACCTATTTCCATTTCTTTAAATTGAATCACTATGTCTTTTCCTTGTGATTCTTTCAAATTTAGCCTATTCATTGTCCTTAATACCGTTCTAGTTTGAAGGCGTATTAAAGTTGGCTGCAACTGTTTTTGTTTTTTGCATTGGCATATGCATCGAACTAATCGGTCTGATTAGTTTAACTGGAAATACTTCAAAACATATTTAACGACTTGTAACATTTGACCCTTAATCGTTTTATATTTTTTTGGCAAAATACCCACCATTTTGTCTATAGATTCTGCTCCAGAATGTGGTTATGTCGGAGCTGTACAATACCCCACCCCACCCCCACATCCCAGAAGAAGGAGAAGGCCACTTTCTTGCAGTAGATCTTTATGTACACTACCTTGTTCTCCATAAAAAAGAATTTTCTTATGTCATTTTTCTTTTCTTGTTGCTCTTGTGCAACGCAGCTATTTTTGCATACGTTCCGCATGAGAGCATCTGTTCATTGGAGTCTTTCTGACTTTCTGTGTTGCATCATGCGTTCAAATGGTAACTTTGGCTCAGCTGTATCCGCTTATATTTTATTTATTCATTTATTTGTCCAATTGTTGAATGCGACCCTCATGCATGAACACCAAATAAGATCAAATCATGCTTTCAGTCTTTCTGACTTTGTAAGTAGCTTCTTGGGTTCACATAACAGCATTCTCTCTAATGCCGTATAATTTCTTCTTAATTGCGCAACTTATATTTATTTTCATAACTGAGTGTAGTTGGTCTACTGTTAGAATGTGACCGTCTATTGATAACGATGCGGATCTCAGTTATTACATATACTAATTTGCTTATATATTGGTTTTGTTATTTTTCAAAGGTATGTTGGTCATCTGAATACATATTTTTTGTAATATCTTAAAAAGCATGCAAGCTTTTTGATATTCTTGTGAAAAAAGGAGATATAAATATAAAACCAAAGTTAACTTCCTCTTACTTTTAATTTTCTCAATCGTTTATTTTTAGATTTTTTTAATCTATAAAAATTAGCTTGAATTGGCCGAGCTAGAATTGCAATTTATATCTGCTAACAAGGGAAGTAACTCGCAAAAGTATGACACATAGTAAGAGATTTAACCCCCTTATCGCTCAATGCATTGTGCCACATTACTAATGATGTAAACAGTTTTGCGTGTTCGCAAAATTGTCTTCATAGTCAGGTGATTTTAATTTATGAAGTAATATATAGTCCAACTGGTCCAGTAATTTTTAATTTTAATTTTTTTAATGTTCTCGTATCGCTACATGAGATGGCGATACACAAAGTATGAGTGACTTTGCTATTTTTAATTTTAATTTTCAAAAATCGACATATCATACTGGCCTATAATTTCTGCCTACCCTCCCGGCAGCTTGTACCCCCCCCCCCCCCGATTTTAAAAACTAAAAGCCTAAATAATATCATAAAATGCACAAAACTTACTCATTTCATTCATTGACTTATAATTTCTAACTTGATTGTCACCAAACGGTCCCTTACATTGTCATGTTCTTCGCGTTTCAAACCTAACGGAACTTCAACACTAACATGGCGTCCATATTTGCGTGGGCGAGTCTGTATTTTTCACACAACAGGAGTGATATAGCTCATAGTTTTCCGTCAGCTCCGAATAATTCCGTAAATTTCCGTAACGTTGTGATGTAAAGGCATATTTTCCCCCTTTTTTCAATTTTTCTTTGAAATATTAGAATTAGACATTGCCTACAATGGATGCAGACGACATAGTGTTTACCTTCTATGTATGTGTAGCCCTTAAATCCACACCTTCACTGAAGATGGACTCTTCCTACAACCGGAGAATGGCAGTGAACAGCCTAGTCGTTTAAATTGAAAACTTTCGTTTGATTTAAAACGCGAAGAAGCTGAACGCTTGGTGACAATCGAGTTAGAAATTATAAATCGATGAATGAATTGAGTAAGTTTTCTGCATTTTTTATATCTTTGATCCTTTTCGTTTTTAAAATCGGTAGGGGGGTACAAACTTCCGGGAGGATAGGCGGAAACTGTAGTAACTTTTATATTGTGATTTACTATTCTTGTATGTGTGTACGAGATGTGAAAACCCATAAATATGAGTCGTCCCTCACGGTATATATATATATATATATATATATATATATATATATATATATATATATATATATATATATATATATATATATACTCATTTTCCATAATGCAATATATTTATTTGTATTTATTCTGTTTATTAAAGATAGTGGAATACAAGCTATGCTTTTGTTTTACTTACCGGGAGAAGAGCAAAAACTGAATAGCGCACGGAATATGAAATGTCGCATGAATTTCTCTAGCTCTTCATCTGATCCTTCTAATGTGTCTTGTCCTCTAAAATCCACATTTTCTTTTCTCTTTTTGTACGTTGTCTGCGGTTTTCTTAGTTTGACACCCCTTTTCAGTCTCCTGCATCTAAAACAATTATCAAGGGGCTGGAACATTGGATTAAAGACTAATAATTGAATGCATCACAAAACAGTAATTTAGGTCCGTCATTGAAATAATATTACTGCTGACATCAGGATATCCATTATCGGACGGTGTTGAATGTGTCACAAAACAGAAGAATCGGTCATTTAAATAATATCACTGCTAACATCAGGATATCCATTATCAGACGGTGTCATTATATATATATATATATATATATATATATATATATATATATATATATATATATATAAATTTTTGTTGTTATCTCATTTCAAGAGAAATATAATGAAGCATTGTCTGGGGAGTCATTGCGCATCCGCTTGGTGTAAGGAGTTTACAATTTGATGATATCAAAAAGCATGTATAATTCAGATTCAGATTCTGTATGTACTCGTAATCATTACACAATTTATCTTGAATATAGAGGAGACATACAAATAAACATTAAATAATGAAACATAATTTTACATAAATTAAAATTGAAACTTCTAATTTAGGAAAGGATTAGATGTAACATCTCTCTTTCTCATTTTAAATGCTAAATACACATATTTTTGCTAAATTACATATAATTTTTCTCACAAGTACAATTTATCATCTCTATACATTTTATCATAAAGGGGCGTTTCTAATAATATCTTACAACGAGGATTTTCTCAACAAATAAACCTTCTTAGAAACAAAAAAAAAATGTTATATTTGTCGTCAAAATCATTTTGATCACACAATAAGTACATACCCTAAGGTTTCTATCTATACGAGTACTGCCAAATCTAACGGTCTCAGGTCACAATGGGTAAGACGCGACCCTTAGTTTTGTAAGTGCTGTTCTAAGTTTAAAATTCATTTAAAGCCAAAATTAGTTTTAATGCATTTATAAAACAATAGTTTACATGAATTTACTATATTTTGATTCAATCAGATATATATATATATATATATATATATATATATATATATATATATATATATATATATATACATACATACATACATACATACATACATACATACATACATACATACATACATGTATTCAACAAAGATAACAAGAGATATAATTTTGTGACTGTACATATAATAATTTCTACATTGTAGTCAGGGCCGGATTAAGACACAGGCTAATAAGGCAATAGCCTTAGGCCCATATATTTTGTGGACCCTACCTTAGGCCATCCATTCCATATTTTTGCAATATGTAATACATACTTAGGCCCATCCCACCTATTAGACTTAAGCCCCTCATAACCTTACTCCAGTCCTGACTGTATATAATATTACATTCTCAATACTTCTTATTTTAAACTAATATTTTACAATATGTACAGGACTTTTTCATTTCATATGCAAACGATCAAGTTCTCCATATACAGTAGAATTTGACGTTGACATTTTTACATTCAGAACATATTTCATAAACTTAAGTCGCACGCGCTAAATGACATTAGCACCATGAAATTCCCACTCTTCAGAGGCGGTGGTGGGGGGGGGGGGGGGGCGCCGTCGGGAGATTTTTTTTTTTTAATGTAACCGGGGCATAGATGAGGAGGGGTGGAGGTTAGCAACTGACATAAAAAGCTGTTCTCTGTGGCAAAGTAGTGGCGCCACTAAAGAACACTGCCCCCGGACGCCTCGTACCCTCGCGCCGCCACTGGCGTAACATAAAGCTTACAGCTTAAGTCATTCCGTCTATCGTTGTTCTATCAAGCTAAAAACAAAATCAAATGACGCACACAAAAAACCCCAAAAGAATTATTGTTTTTCAAAAACTTTCTCAACCGGGAAATGTTGTTTACTTCTAACTCCTGAAAAAGTAATAGTAACCTATATTTGTAGCTGAACAAAAATATGAAACTGTACATAAGTCATAACCCAAATATGTTTACAAATTTTCTAAATAAAAAAAAATTCATTCAAACTAAAATTTGTGTCTACATATATGTTCATACGGCTTGTAAATAAGGTATTCAAGATGACATTCTTTTACAAAATCACCTTTTAAAGTGGAAGAAGATTACAGCGCATCAGTGCCTGTAGTAATGGACTAATGCAATAAGTCCAAAATAC
Organism: Margaritifera margaritifera; assembly: GCA_029931535.1. Lineage (NCBI taxonomy): Eukaryota > Metazoa > Mollusca > Bivalvia > Unionida > Margaritiferidae > Margaritifera > Margaritifera margaritifera. The sequence goes on from JAQPZY010001474.1 coordinate 459,617, forward strand.
AATTTGTGACAAATGAATACTGTTGGCAAGGTTCTCTTTACAATTAATTACGTTATGCAGAGACTCTGCATTCTGAAGCTGCTGGAAAGCGCAGACTACTTCATCCAGCCTAATGGCCTTTCCATTACAGATATCTATGGCTCAAATTTAATAAAATGACGCTTTTACCCCCGGGCAAAAGCCATCGAATTGTGAACAAATCAACATTATCTAATAATTGCTTTTGACTCTTTTTGATGAGATTACGGCTACACATTGACTGGAAGACATTGAGATACAATGGTTTTGTAGTGGTCTCAGACCAATGGTTATAGTCAGTCTCTGCTTGGGACATCAAATATATTCTAAAATAAGCCTATATATATATATATATATATATATATATATATATATATATATATATATATATGCGTATTTTAGAATATATTTGAATAATAGCTTATGTATGAGAGAGAGAGAGAGAGGGAGAGGAAATGAAAGAGAAAGAAGGAAATATTAAAGAGACTTTCCCTTCTGAAGTTTTCACATACAGAATTCTTTACATATGTACATTCGAAACACGTTTTTTTTTAAATAAAAATTATTATTGAATTTCATTGTACAATTGCCACAAACAAATTAAACTATGTAAATCTCAAACTTAGATTTAAAGCAAATATTTCGCATGTCACTGAAAGCATATTATCAAGTCAATATTACAATTCCTATACTAATGTATCATTATGTTAAGGGCAAATGTAATAAACAACAAAGCTGCCATTCAGGAAGAATATATTGAACCATACTAAATACCAACATGGAATTGCGGAATGGTGTACACGTTGCATTTTAGTGGTCGCATTTGTAGAAGACGAGGGTATACTCACATATTTTGCGATATTGTACGGAAAGAAGAGTCGTCTACTCAGGGAAGATACCAACATCTTTGAGATAGATAACTTTTCACTATACCATGCCCTTAAAAATCAATATATATATATATATATATATATATATATATATATATATATATATATATATATATATATATATATATATATATATTGCTACATAGGAATATATTATCCACCCCACTTTGAATTCTATATATTTCAGGTTTAAAGTCATAATTTGTTAAGTTTTTTTTCTGATCGCAATCCATGTTTGGTGATGTTATCAGATGCTTTAATTTTATTCTCAATCCAATAAAACCAAGATACGTCACTAACAGTGACTGTGAGAGTATTTTGCATAAGTAACTCATTTTAGTGTGTGCGTCGAAGCAAAACTGGTTCAGAATTTGGAGATGTTTAGGAACATATGCATACTACACCCTGAGCTTACTTAAGGAACTGGACCTGGTTCAACAACACTGAATATTGCAAAATTGTGACAACTTACATTGTCATTTTGCTGCCTATTAAGTAAATTTCAAACCAGAAAATTAAATAAATTTCAAACCAGAAAATTCTTAAGAATGTATAAAATCTTACAAATTACATTTGTTTTTTCTTCAGATGAATGGAGATGAAAATATATATAAATTTTAGGATACAGAATTGCACAAAAATAATTAGGGGAATATAGGGCTAGATAGGGGGATAATTACCCTAGAAAACCGAGTAATCAGAACTTTTGCCATAGTTTAGAAGGAGTATGCTTATAACAATATGTACTGTACTAATGCAGCTTTTCCCTACTTTGTAACCTAAATTGTTCAGGGTAGCTATTGTTATTATTGTTATTATTATTATTATTATTCATATTATTTATTTATTTAATTGATTATATAATTAATACAATTATGCATTTTAATGAAAATGGATGATACTAATTAATGCAGAGTTGTTTCGAAGGTGATGAATACAAATTTTTACTAAAGTATGGTTTAAACAGGTCGTTTAGGCGTGAGGTACCGACCTTTTCAGCTAAATGTGTGATGTTTGAGAATTTGATTACACATGACTTTAAATGTCGATAATTCTGTATCGCTCCTCGTCGATCAATATTCCTTGCAAGATCATTATATAACCGCCCCAGGAATAGATCAAAATCAGTGTTAAAGTACGTGCACATTTTTGGATGAGGCCAGCAAAGAGGAGTGATCCAGCGTAAACAGGACTGATTGTTTGCACGCTATCCTGTCGCAATAAAAGCGCCGCGTATCGGAAACAAAATTGTACGACACTGCACTGGTAATGGTTAGATCCAGACGTTTACTTTTCTTGGGCCAGTTTAGTGTCTGGCCACTATTGTTAAAATTCATAGCGATTGATAAATTTTGGTACGAAAGTTTTGTCAAGACAACTAGTGTAATACAAGTAAGAATATTGTTTTTATGCAAGATTTGCTGTGCAAAACTTTGAACACAAGAGTGAACCCCGAGGTCCCGCAAATGCTTGCACACAGAAATCGTGTATGATCTTCATTCATGCATGGCCCATTACTACGTATATAAATTATAAATCTACAAAAATACAAAATATACACAGCAACCCGTTCACGAATTAGCATGAGTTAATACGAATACAGCTTCCTTCCTAAAATTGCCCATAACAAAGCTGGATAAAACCGGCCCGATTATATACGAACATAAAGTGGTTTAAATTGTTGAGATCGTCTTTTCAAGCAATTGTCTGTCAACACAATTACAATTAGGAACAATAATGTTTCCATTTCAAAAGCAATATTATAATTAATAACATCTGTTATCACGCGTGGGAGTTTTACACACAGCTAACTGTGTCTGCGTCTGTACAAAGCCTCTGGAGATCTTATGTTTTGTGTTAATATACCTGACTTAAAAATAAAATGTACTTGACTTGATCCCTATATTAATATCGAAGAACACTTTATATGGTAATCGCCCCAATGTGATACCCGTAGGCACTGATAAACTCACGTATTTCATTACCCTAAAACAAAAGTATTAAATCAATCTGAACAGGACCCTCAATAAATATAGGATATCTTTGTGTGTGTGTTTGTGAATGTGTGTGCGTATATATGTGTGTGTGTCTGTCTGTGTGTATGTGTGTGTGTGTGAGAGAGAGAGAGAAAGAGAGAGAGAGATGTTGCTAACATATTTTCAGTAACAGTAACATTATAATTGTCAATGCTTTTCGTACAGAAGTAATTCTGGCATGTACAATATTGTACTCACATTCAAGGTCAAGTGAAGAAGAAAAACTAGGACAATGTTGATGATTTTTGGAATGGGTCTTCATTTATAGCTTAAAACCACAGTTTAGATGTTTGGAAAAGACAACAGTAATATTAAAGCAAGTTCCAAACAAAGACGGACTTAGATCGCATTGCAATAAAATATAATAAATCCTAATCATACACATAAATGTAGAAGGAAACGATGAGCCTTTTGAGATACAGGCTCAAACTCTTCTTGGGGGCATTAACAATATTATATAATTTGCAAATATGTATGCCGGTTCCATGCGGGAATTGATGCAATCCCTCACACCGTATCTGTAAATATGTATTAGATACAGTTAAAAGGTTAAACAAATAAACAAGTATGAAATTTAATTTTAAATTAGTTATCAGCCTTTTGAAAAACATAACATAAGACTATGGAATAGAAATTAAATGATTCTAGACGATGTAAGGTATATCACTGAGAACAGAAAGGAAGTGGTTTACAATGTAAAAAATGGACAACAATTTTGTTTAACAAATATTTAGACTTTTGAATATGATACAACGGCATAGAATACGACAAAATGGAAGATAACTGGCAAATGTAGGATATAAAAAAGGAAATGCTGCGGTGACATAACATAAATAGATATAGCAATACGAGCTACAGTATATACTCGCGTATAAACGAATACAAACTGGAAACTACATAGATCCAGATATGCCGTAGCATAATGCGCCGACAGATCTGGGTCTATGCAGTTTGTACGGACTAATCAGTAGAATAAAAAACATAGACCCGGATCTGCCGGCGCATTATGCGACGGCAGATCAGGGTCTGTGTTGTTTTGCATTTGGATCCCACTTGTAAGCGAGTATAGACGGTATTTAATATTAAAACACCTGTTTTGTTTTCCCAAACAGGAAGACGGAGATTATTCTCATAAATTAAAGACTATGTTGGGATTTAATATCAATACACGCTAAACACGTTAAAAAAAACGGGTTACTGTATACCGAATATGCAGTCAAAGGTACGATATGTCCTATAAATAAATGAGAAAGATCTCAATTAATAAATATTTAACTTTAATTATTTCTAGTGATTGCTTTCACACGAGAACTCAACTTTTAACCAATTCACACTACTTAAATTTAAATCCAATATAGCACAATTTGGAAAAGGAGAAAATAGCTATTCTGCTATCACAAATTTAGATTATAAATAAACAAAGCCATCAATTCCTTCATGACGACGTTTTGTTGTGATACTCAAGCGCATTAGTTTAAAATATTTTTAAAATGTAATTCAATTAATTATTCTATACACTTACGTTCATAATTTTTAAACTTACGATATCATTTAAAATGTGGGACTACGCACCTTTGAATATCATACAGTCTTTCACCCTGTATTGGTCATTTAAAAACAAAAAGCAGAAAAATTCTTGCTAGTTTTGCAAAAAAGAACTAGGGATTATCTGTCTCAATAAAAAATATAGGAACACTGTCACGTATCAATAAATAAAAAGGTGGGAAATAGACGATTCTACATAAGTATTCATTTCAAATCAAATTTATGAAACGAGTCGAACAATTTACATCTTTTGCGAACCTTCCCGTGTGTAAGATCGACATTATTCGATGGGTTTCATAATTTTATGTGAAATATGCACAACTGTAAGATTCTATTTATCGTATGACAAAAATACTGATTTTATTTTACCAAACTACAGATTAGTGCAGTGAAATGACTTTGAAATACATTCAGATGCCTCGGTCGTTACGCCTTTCCTTTGCATGACTTTTTAACAGTTTTTGTGACGTCATGATGTGCTATTTCACGCGTTACAGATATCAAAATTATTATATGGGTATATTAACGTAAATACCATAGTAGTCATGTGATAAATAGAGGATCTCAAATGGGTAATGATTTAATATTGAATTAATGAAAAGAGTTCAATAATTTCCTGTTTTTGCTCGCCATGACTAGCAATCAAAGCTGGAAATTATTTAACGAGTTTAAAAAATTCGATATTAAATCTTTGCCCGTTTGAGATTCCGTTTATCACATAGTTTTTATTTAGAGTGGAAATAGTCTGGATTGAAAGCAGAAAAAATAATTCTGGCTCAGACGCTGAACCGTTCAATCAGTTCAATTCTTGAGCGTGTGAAAATAGTCCCAGACGCGAGTTGAAGCAATATTGCATTATTCGGTGACTAATATCATTTAGAAGTCCATTTTCTTTTACAAATTACGATTCAATGAGCAACTGTCCTTCCGCTCAATAGAATATTTTTACACGGCCAACATCATTTTTCAACACTGTATCTCCGACGGAAATTCGTCGGTGATGTCACATAGTTCACTCGGTCGGAATAGTTGAGGCGCCATATACATGGATTTCTATGAGACTGTCTACAACGTTTCAACCGAAAAGTGTGTCGATTCCACCATGGCCATTCACCACTGATGCAGTATTTTATATGGCATAAGAAACAGCATTCCATTCCAGTTGTTGGATATTTGAGAGATGATTACCGGATGCAGAAATTGTACTAAATATATAGAGGTGTTGCTGAGAATGGAGATAACTTTTATATGCCGGCGCTGATTTGCATTCATATAGCTCTAGTTATTCCCAGACAGAATGTTTATGTGACTGCATATTTGCATTATTTGATTTGGATGAATGCTGTTGTTGGATAACTTTTTGTCAGTGACAGTTGAGAGACCAGCATTTGTCGACATTCATGTCATAAGAGAGGTCAGCTTATTTCCTCCTAACGGTTGACATTTAAACCATGCTTGTTCAAAGCGTGGGTGCAAGAGCAATACCGCGTTGAAACAGCAATTTAAAGGGGACTGTCCGCATTACAGTATGCTGATGTGCGTTTCCCTACATAGACTCGTTATGTTCGTGTTGGACAACGTAATAGATTTTCTCAGTTCACCAATATTTTTGGTATAAGTAGGCGAACGTCCAGCAGTTTACACATGTTCTAGTTTTAGTCTGGCATTCGTAAAATTCTATGTATGGTAAATGGACCATATTCCTACATATATAACCACTATTGTGCATTTTTGTTATAGTCGCCCGTTTTTTCCCAATGTCCATTACGCTATCGATTGGAAAGATGGCACCCATGTTGTTAATAGTAATAGTGAAAAAAGAGTTCCAGAAGGCAGGGCCAGGAAAACTTCCACTGTCGCACCCAATCAATAATAATAAGAATACTGCGCAAGAATTTCGTGGGCTTAATTGGACCCATCATATTCACATAAAGTGATATGTTAACGTGTTTGACATACCAAAAATATTAAACCGCAAACACTATATGTAAAGTGTACCAACTATGTGATAAACAGATTTTAAAAAACCAATGAGCATCTTAAGTCTTAGTACAAAAGATTGACATTATTATTTTGTTCAAAATTGTATAATGAAGAATTGCTCTTTTTGTTTCAACTTTTTAAGTATATTCCTATTGAAAATAATTTCACTCGTGTAAATGATTTATAAAGATTCTAATTTAATGATGGCTAGAAATATCTTGATTAAAGCTTGTTTTTGATACATCCTCGTCTTTTTATCTATCTATTTATATATCTATTTACCTTTCTACCTACCTACTCATCTATCTATATGGATATGTTTGTGTGAACGGGGCAAAATGTCCTTGAACTAAAAAAAGTACTTCTGGAGAATAAATGTCTCAGATTAATTTCTACGTTGGACTGGCCACGTATTTTCAATAATGATAGAGAAATGGTGTCGTTTTGCTCCTTGAAAATGCTCACCCACTGCCTCAAGCATGTGAATGTCGTTTTCTGTTTGGAATCAGATCCAATATCTTGAGAAATTTGAGCGTTTTAATTAGCTGTCAAATTCTCAGTGACAACTCAACCCTTATTTGTTTGTTTTTGCTTTTTTTATAAGCAATATATATTTTGACGATGAGAGGATAAATCTGTAAAATAGACAGGTTTTTATCATCATAGTAAAAACATTAATGAAACTACTTCCCTACAATGGACAACAACTAAGCTTGCTATATTGTCATCATGTCAAAGGCACGGCACGGCACATGTAGAATTAAACACTCTTGTCTCTCATATGAAATGTTTGAGGGCCCAAAATGCAATTATTGCCTCTGAACAGTACGGTATTGTTTAAATATTTGTGCCAACTATTGTCCCGAGGCTATTAATAGTATCTTGCTGTTTCCAATGTATCCTTTGTAACTGTATATTTTGTACTGATCATAATGAAGTGCCACGTGTTATTACGACAGTATCTGTGTATTATCCTCATTCAGAACCAATCAATAAGATAACTGGCTGTGTAATTGACACAAACCAATCAAAAAGATAATTGACTGTGCAATTGATACAAACCCATCCATGATAGGTAGTTAAACAAAAGTTACTATCCTTTGCCATTGTATTGCACAGACAGCGGTAGTATAAGACTCATTCATACACGCACAGTTTAGTTTGCTATTTAACCTTTGGATTGAGAGTAGTCTTATTGACATAATTTGTATGTTTATGTCTTATTCCTAACTAAAACTCTCTTATATTTGACCATTTAAAAACCCAGGAAGTCTTTCGTGAACCTTTATACCCTCTGTCTTGAATTTTGCATGTTAAAGTGTATAACTTGAATAAAATTGAAAAAAGATGAAAACATACCTTGAAATTGTTTTGTTAACTCAAAAATATTATATATTTGAAGCACGTTCCTACATCAAGAAGCTCGTGATGAATGGTCTTCATGCATGAACCTAAGATTTCTCCTAAATCATCTCTATTATGTTTTATATGCGAAGATATAGGACCTCCCAAACAAATATAACCATGTCAAAATAATTGCAGAATACAATCAGAGACATGAGAACCATTTAGTTTTTATACCTTGAAATTTCATTTCCTCTCCAGGAACGCAACAAATAAGATTTCTTCTCCTAAATAGTTCTAATAAATATTATTGATTAAGATTGCAATCTATGACTTTTACGTCTTGCAAAAAATAAGAAACGCCCAGGAAATGAAATTCCACTCTTGCGAATACCGAGCTATTCGTTGCAGAAGAGCATGTAATCAATTTCCTACCGAATGTTTAAAAAAAGAACTTGGCTTTAATAAGTTTTCTTGGCAAAGTATCAGACCGTTGAAAAATGCAAAAATCTCAAATGAATTATACTTCTGTTAAATAACAATACTCAGTCTTCAAGAATTCTTGACGATTCGCCCTGCAAGTGCAACAGTATTCAAAAGTATAAGCGTGCGAAGACAAATTACCGTATGTACTCACTTATAAGTCCTGTCCAACTGCAAATAACATAGACCCTGATCTGCCGTCGCATTATGCTCCGGCAGATCAGGGTCTATGTTGTTTGTTCTACCGATTGCTCCAAAACAAAACGCAGAGGCCCAGATCTGCCGGCCCATTATGCGACAGCAGATCTGGGTCTGTGCAGCTTGCAGTTAGACTCAATTTGTAAGCGAGTATTGACGGCACTATAAACTGAATATACGCTAACGTTTAAATGTGCTGTCTTAGATATAAATATATATGTGCAACACACCGGTACTTAAACCCCATCACTGTACAATTTCTTTAATATCGCATTTAATGAATCGGTTAACAAACAAATATTTTATATCTGTCAATCTTGTATTGTCCAATACAAATATAAATTACAAATACTTACAATTTTCCAAATATTGTTACAATTGATATGGATAATTATACTGAGTCATTCTATAATGTCAAATGTCTACATGTCCTTAAACCGAACCAGCAGTGCTCCGTGTAAGCATTGTATTTCTTCATAATATTTTGTTACATAAGTAATGAATGTTTATTTCTAAGCTATAATTGAGCTGTAATATACTTTTTCTACTTGTTTTGCTTTTGATTGTCTTATATTCACTGAAGCATACCTTGTTAAACCTCAAAGAAGGGTTTTTTTTTTTTCTTATTTCTTCGTTTTCGCTTTGTTTTGTTTTATTTTTGCAAAGATCTTACTCCAAAATTAGTATGAACCTATCAGATGTATCATTACTGAATGTCATTACGTAACCATTGAACATTTATTTTCGGGAGAAAGCTATGCATAAAATATTTAATCTACCGAATTCGACAAGTAGATTGAATAAAAACACTTATTGTAATTTTTGAGCTCCATAAGAAAGACTTTTTCTCAACAGCTGTAATTTTTATTTATTTATTTATTTATTTATTTATTTTTGCCTTAAGTTGACAAAACTCTTCAACGTTTGCAAGTAGAAAATAAAAGGACACATTTGAATCGTGTTTTACTTACTGAGTAATTTGACGTCATTCTAATATCAATGTCGAGATATTAGGAGATAAGGATCGCCAATTCACAACACCTAATCATGAGTATGTAACCCTAAATTTCTCCAATATGACATAATCATTGATATGGTATAATCACCAGTGACCACATATTCCAACAGTAAGAAAATAGTTAGGTCTCACTTAATCCTAAAGAACAGAGTTATCAAGCTGTTTATAAGCCGACATATCATTATTGCCTACGATTTAGTTTCATCAAGTCCATTTGTTTGTCTATACTTAGTTTAAGAAATCAACTTAATACTTGACTTAATTGATTCTATGTGTTTTAACATAAACGACCATGCACAATATTTGCACATTTCCAATTCTACGATAAAAATTTTTTTAGAAAAATTGACAACGAACCAAAATGACCAAAGTCATTTGCATATTTAGGCTTTGTGTATTTTCTCCTCCAATTTAATAACCCACAGTTAAATAGAGTATTTTGTTTTCCTTTGACCTTGGTATGTTTTATCAAAATCAGTTAAAATCTGAAAAACGCATATCACGGTCGCGAATAAATGTTTCAGTATGCTGTCAATTCTTTAGCTTTCAGCCACACAACAGTGAATTAAAGTATTAAAAGGTCTTCAGTACCAGTATTCTTGTCTTTCCTGAGAACCGTGATAGATTAGTTTGTAAAGTGTCGAACTCGTAATCCAAGGGTCACGGGTTTCATACCCTCCCAAGCCAGCCCAGATCGGCTGCTTCGGTGTGCCCTTGAGAAAAGTTTCACTCAGCTCCCATTATCTCGGCATGATATAGTCAAGACCGTGTTGAATGTTCCGTTAAGATCAAACGAACGAATTAACTAACTTGTGTGAAAAGCCAGAGCTGTCTTAAGTGGATAGTTTTAAATACATGAGATTCAAACTACATTATATGATCTGCATTCTTTTTTAAATGTTGTACATTTACTATTATATGCCGTACATTTCTCATTTGGTCTCAGTTGCACTTGTCAAAAATAGCATATCTTGTTGACTTGTTTAGGAACCGTTGTAATCTTGCCCTCAATACAGGTAAATTCAGGCTTAAAAATGGGTGCAAGAGACTTTACTGAAGATGCTTTATAGTGGGGACTTTAGAACTAAAATCAAACGCATTAACATTATCATCAAATTTGTAAGCTTTTTAATCTGTCTATTGAGGCTGGCTGTAGAGTATTTTTCTGCATCGATTTTAAGAATTGCTTATGCATTAGACAACACTTTATCTACTAGTTCCTTGCCCTTAAAAGTGCAAAATAATTAGACCCCTACTGTTTTCAGACTTTTATTTTCGATGACTATCGATTTGTTTGCTGAAACTTCAGCCATTTAAGCCTTTGAAAATCTCAAACTATAAACAGCAGGGTTCTGACCAATTTGCATTGTAAAGCACTTGGAACCGGTAAAAACAAATGATTGTCTAATACATAAGCAATTGTATTGTGTTAAAATCGATGGAGAAATAATGTACGACCCTATTCATGCGCCATACCCTAACCTTAACTCTAAAGGCCCTACCATAAGGAAAAAAGAAAGCGACTTGCAGAGCTAAAGTAGCCTCCGCTAGCAATGTACAAACTATTTTATAGGGTCATGAAGTTAAACTTTGAAAACAACCAAATATGTACACTTGCGACTTATGCTCCGAGTAGAACACCAACATACTGGAAGTGGAAAACCGGTGACAATGGTGACAAGCATCCCCCATTCTATTCCTCTCACCTGGGATGCATCCGTTGCAGAGATCAAATCCAAGAACCTGTCTGATCGATGAAGAGTCTATTGTCGACAATGACAAGACAAAGCTTCATTTAACAAAGACCGCAGCCTGAATGTCGAACTAACGTTCATGTTGTATATTCTATGACAGTGACCTTGACCCCAAGGCCAAATGCGTGAGCGGGTGTGTTACAGAATAAATTGTCTTTGTTTTATGATGAATCATCCCAAGAATCCATCAAGGGTTATAGAAATATAATCAAATGAAAAACTTTAACCAAAACCTAACAGCAAATATTTTAAGTCCGTGACCATAATCTCACGGTCAAAGGATGGAGCAGGTGTGTCACAGAAAGATACATCTTTTCCTTTATAATAAACCATTCCAAGTATGAACAGAATCTATCGGATGGTTAAGGAAATAAAAACATATCAAGTACCTTAACCAAAATTCTTTATAAAATTTTGACGCCACCGCTGCAGCCGTCAGAAATATAACTGCCTTATCTCGTATCAACTGACGTGGGCTCGACAAAAACTAGAGCAAATCAGATGGCTCCCGATTGTAATTCCCATGCTCAACACTGCATATTGCATACTACGCCCCGCCCGGCCCCCCCCCCCCCCCCCGGGCCAGTGTGTCAGGGCTCACCCACTCCACCAGACAGTGACTGAGGGAACATAACGGGCAATAGCATACATATATAATGGGTCTTACTGCGATGACTGCATATATTTTGTTTTTTGGTCACAAAATATTAAATAATGTCACGGTAATTGTTTTTATATTGGACACAATCCTACCAAACCCCCAGCATCCAAAGGGAGAACGCCAAGAACGATTAATTTATCAAATTGGGTAAATTTACGCTCAACGGTTGAGGGGTTGGGTTGTATCAGACTGAGGGACAGACAGTATTAACAATATACTATATGTACATATGAATTTAGGCCTCACTGGTTAGCAATGTACCGGTATTGAGGTCAAGATGGCAGACGATACTCTATTAGTCAACAAAGATTTGTCATTTTCGAGACCAAATCAGTACACAAATTACCAAGACACCGACAGAAAGCCAATTTCTACCCCGTTCTATTGATGTATGTTTTATAATTTTGTATTGAGACAAAAAGAATTTGAATTGCCATACGTCCTACATAATCCTTACAAAATCTATCACTAAGTTGTCTTCAAATATGGCTGCCGATGACGTCATCTGAAAAGAGTCAACAAGTCAAATAGCAAGGGACTTGTAGAGCTTAGTTAAATTCAGCTACAACAGTGCAACCATGTTATACGTATTTCAACCAATGGGAGGAAAGATATTTGGACAGATTGTACAGCATTTTCATTCGAAACCGGTGCATTAGTAAATTCTCACTCTTAAGAGCGTTTTCAATTGTATCCTCATGATAAAGTGTATGCACATCATATATGAAAAATGCACATCATATTATAAAACATCCATATCACACAATGAAGTCTGTACAATATACAAAGTTTGTATTTTGCCACATCATATAATAACAAATGCACAATACATAATAATGAATATACAGCATATAATTAAAAGTACACAGTATATAATTAGAAATGCACGTCATGTAACAAATAATGTTCAGCATATAATAACAATATCACATGATATAATAAGAATGCAGAGCATATATAGTTACAACTGCATATTATACATTTAAAAATACACATCATATAAAATGACATGCATAACAGAAATGCACATTATATAATAAGCAATTTACAGCCAACAATAATAAATGCACAACATATATTAAGGAATGCACAGCCTACAATAATAGATGCACAACATACAATAAGGAATGCACATTATATAATGTAGCTTCATCCGCATGTATTCAAAACGGACCACTTATGACAGCTTTGGCGTTCAATAAGCTTGCAGTCTCCTTTTGCATTTTTATCGAGTTTCTCTTAATATTTACTATTACAGACCAAAGTATCAGCTTTTTCCTTCTGGCTTAGTGATTATGTTTGCGTATCGTGACTTCTAAACACTGTTCCACCACTGCGACGCAGGAACTCTGCAGTAATGGGCGACATTTGGAGAGATTAGTGATCCATTTATTTTCTGTAGATGAGATACAATTTCCGTTGCTCACACGCACAGACAACAACATTTTAGTTTATCATTTTAAAAAAAACCCCGAGTATTTATTGACTCTTTAAATCATATTCTATAGAAGACCGTATTGTGAGACCGTTTTCAACATCGTTTCATTGTTTAGTATCTTCTGTGAAGATAGTTTTGGGATAAATGAAGATCATGGCGGTAAAGAAACTCAAAACATTATGCACTTAACTCTTGGCATTGTTGTGTATGCTGTGATGCTCTAACTAACATAATAGTTCTGAGATAATTAGTGACTGTTGAAATAATAAAACAGAATACAATATCTTGCAGGACTGATTTCAAAGCATGTTCGTTCGCAATATCAAGGTCTATCTTTTCAACTGAAAATAGTATTTGCTGCATCCTTCAAGAATGGATAATATACGCAACGTCATGATTTGGAATGCTGGTATATATATATATATATATATATATATATATATATATATATATATATATATATATATATATATATATATATATATATATTATATACACATCTTTTGAAACTAGTGGTCACTTTGCTTTGCTGTGTATAAGCATCTCCACTGATTTGTGTTGTCTGATTTCGCTTTCTATAACGCTAAGACAAAATGGTATGTTTGAAAATATTAGGACTTACCGATTGATTGGTTTCTTCGTGCCACTTTCAGCAAGACTTCCAGTAGATGTGAAATTAAACTTTTTCTTCAAAAGGATGGGGGCTTTTGCTACATCAGGATGAGAGCGCCAGCGGTCAACCTGTTAGGGGGCCAGCCGGTTGGGTGGACAGCGGTCAGCCGGTTGGGGGAAGGGCGGTCAGCAAGTTGCAAACAAAGGGAAAAACGGTGGGTTGTTAGGTCAGACATGCTCCCCATCCCCACCCTACCCACCTTAAAGCCGGCGCAAAACGATGGTTTTATTCCACGCCGTTGGCTTGCCAAAGCCCAGTTTTTACAAAACAACAGGTATAATGTGCGACCGCATTTGTGTTTGTTGGTGCTGTCGTTGACTTTTTGCGCATACAGGTAATAACAATATTTTTTTAATCATTTACGGCACATGCAAACTTTCTTTCGGAGATGATGCTATCAAGTTGTCCATTGTAAATAGTAACAAGACCCCAAATATGAAATAGAATACTTGTTGAATAGTTTCAATTTACGTTCAAGACTCTGATTTAGTACAACGTTATTATCACGCTCATATTCACTATTTGTTTAAAAAATGGCGTTTGGTTTTGTCCTGGTTCAACTTTAAAACCTTGTCGCCTCAGCCCTGAATATAGTTTTTTCTCACAATACTCATCGTAATTATCTCCCTTCATGGCTAGCTTAAAAGCTAATCTTTAAGATAGAGGTATCATTTGTTTAGAATGAGACTCAAATTACACCCACGCCCGTTGGTCTATGCCCTTGGGGCCAGCGGGAGCTCCCCGGAACCCGTTTCTCGCATGCTTCTCGTGACAAATACAAAAATTGGTATGCGCCAGAGTCGCGGTGCAAAATATACTAAATTTCTAGTCAAGAAATTTCTAGTCAAGAAAGAAATTTGTCGTCAAGAATGAAATATTCGGTCAAAAAAGAAATTTGCAGTCAAGAAAAACATTTCCCGTCAAGAAAAAATATTTCTCTTCCAGAAAATTATTTCTTGTTCAATGTGCTACACTTAACTGTTATATACACACGCAGAATTTTCTCGACTATTGCATCAGTCGGATGTTTACTCACCTATGTGTGAAAAGAATGTTTACTGGCCTACGCAGTAAAAAGACCGCTGTATTAGTTCCAGATGAAATGATCTTTACTAGATTTTCGCGCTATACTGTAAATTGAAAGTTATAAGAATCTATACATTTACTTTCTCATTTATACTGGAATATATAGGGCGCACAGTAGAAAGGACATGGCATATAAACACATATCTTGTGATATAGCTATTCCCAGTCTTTATGATCAACTAGTGTTTTTACCGATTCGCCGATTATGAAAAGCTGGCTCTTCTTACTCTGCAGTCAGTTTTTTGCTATGCATGTCTATGATGAAATATGCCGATATCATCAAAGACATGTGTGAAATCTTCAATGGAGACTGAGTCGTCTCTTGGTTATTGGCAATTATAAATGTGGTAATGGCTGAACAGAGAGGGGTATGGCAAAACGATAATGTCGGCACTAAGTTCAGCCTCGTATATAACATTGGTCTTTTTTAAACTCTGTATATTTTCAACATGACATTGCGAATTTTTGTATGCATCCAAGGTAGTAATGAGGTAACATATAGGTTACTGTCAAAAGCTTCCATAGTTTTATGAGATCCTAACTATAACTGGTTGAGGGATTAACTCTAAGTAAAAAAAAGAATCCACACAAGGCCAGGGGACGGCTTACCGTCAATGCCAAAGCGTGCTAACAATACTGGGGTGGCGCAGTTGGTGTTAGAGCTGTTTCTCCCCGTAAGGAGGTTTCAGCCTCGCTGATCCTTTTCAGACGAAAATGTTGTGGGTCTTTGATTTTTTATATATCGACATTATAATTCCTTTATAAGCAGCGTGAAAGTTTAATTGATCGGGGGGGAGGGGGCGGGGGGGAGGCGCAATCAGCTCATCTGCGGACACGCACCTCT
The DNA here is from genome assembly GCA_029931535.1 of Margaritifera margaritifera. Classification (NCBI taxonomy): domain Eukaryota; kingdom Metazoa; phylum Mollusca; class Bivalvia; order Unionida; family Margaritiferidae; genus Margaritifera; species Margaritifera margaritifera. The sequence continues at coordinate 475,588 of JAQPZY010001474.1, forward strand.
AGCCTGTCGCCGTAGCTTATTAACAAGACGACGGTGATGTCAAATAAGACTTCAGTTTGCTTTATATCATCAGAACCGGATCAGAGACGATCTTCAATACGCTCGCCAAGAGTCACAGATACCATGCCTTCGGTCCGCAGGTGCAGTGACTGTTTGTTTTTCTGACCGATTACTTTGATGCCGCAGAACTGTATCTGGTGAGTCGAGTGATAGAGTGCGCTATGTATCCCGAAGGAAAGGTTATTGGCAATAACTTTTCGCTAACAAATGCCTTGTCGACTTCATTTCAGAATCGTCAGGTGGCACCAATGATCATTATTCATTATCTATGTCTGGTTGCTCTCCCATGGCTTTGTTGTTTCGCTTTTAAATTAAGTATAGCGTGAGTTTTAATTGCGAAACCCGAAGCTGGTCATAGTGGCTGAGAATCCCGACGTTTGTGCGTTAAAACCTTCATACCGGATGATGTCTCCAGCAGCAAACATAGACACAAAGCTAGTTGTAAAGCTTTCGTATGAAACATTATTGAGTTAATGATCACTGCTGTCATTATGTGCTCTTACGACTCCGTTTACACGGATTGAAAGCCTTGTCCAAGTTTCGTTACCAGGATGCTCATGAATGTTAATGAAGTAAAATCATGCCCCCGGGAGGGTGAGAGTGGTCGTTGTTGTTGCTGATGGTAAAACAACTAATGTTCTGAAAGTTATGTATTGAATTCCAGCGATAGTAACCAGACGCATTCATTGCTGTAATCCCACTCACCACTCACCGACGTGATAATCTCGGCCGCTAAGTACACGACAATCAAGGCGGCGCGGTTACTAAAGAACCCCGACCACGTAGACTCATAGTGTGCAAGGTCTGTTTTTAATCACATGGATGATAGTGCACTCCCGCCAAAGAATCTTCTGCGAGCGTTTTCAGCATCCCGGTCATTTGGGCTGTCTGGGCTAGGTTTAAGTATCTAAGGTGGTGGCGTTGCGCCTGCGCCACCTGTGATGGCGAGCACAATTGTGCTTATGATGAACCCCAGCGCCGTGAGAATCAAGGCTATGGCGATTCCATGTTTGCGATAGTGGGCTTGCTCAGAGAACGTTGTATTCTCGTTAAGTATCCTGTCCGAATCCGAGAAAATTGGCTGCGGTAGGCCTCTCGGTTAGTGCTGGTAGCCTTTAGCTCAGTCGGCCTAAAAAACCAGTGCTTTTTCCCTTTCTTTGCAAACTGCTGACCGCTGGCCACTGAACCGGATGCCCAACCAGCTGTCCTCCCAACCTGTTGACCGCTGCCCCGTCCCCCCGGAACGCTTCCTTTACATCTCACTATATTGTCAGAATTGACACAGTACTAACAGAATAATGCTGATGGATTACGTGCACGTTTTTTTCCCTCAGAATTTGCATATGTCTAAGGCCTAATTTATTTTCGTTAAGAAAGAGTTACGATATTAACAAAAAGAGCATCCTACATACATATCAACTGATGGCTTAGAGACAGACAAAGGTGCTTCAAAATGATTTACTTATCGGAATTACTTATCAGTGACTAGAAGTTCGAGAAAATTATACATTAATTATTATTGGCATATGCTGATATTTTTTTTTGGATATATTCGTATGAAATAAACATTAAATTATATACGAACTGAAATGTGTCCCCTCGTGCTCATCAGGAAAACATGTTCCATCAAGTATGCACTTAAAAATGTGGATGTCATGTTAACATCCTCTAAGAATATATGCTGAGTAGTCTTTTGTAATCATACAAGCGTTGTAGAAGTATTGTATTTGGCGCCAGCTTTAAGTGTACTATTGATAGTATTGAATTGCATCATCCTATGATTGTATAAGATTAGAGTTTTTTTCTCTTCCAATGAAAATAATCATAGGGACTTTAAACCCATACAGTCCGATAATTGCCTAATGTAGTAATATTATCACTGATGATTTTTCGTACTTCTTGTAATACAAATACCGCGACCACCACCACCATTACTTGAATAGGATGGAATGAAGACTTTATATATATGGTAAGAATAAAACGGCTATACATTGAATATTTCTCAAAGCAAATGGCAACAATTTTAATATTCATGGCATTTGGATGTAACGTTTATGTATACTCTACGTGTTACCCATCAGAAGGGTACAAAATCCCAGTAAGATATCACATAATATCTAGTAGTAGTAGTAGTAGTAGTAGTAGTAGTAGTAGTAGTAGTAGTAGTAGTAGTAGTACTGTTGTTGTTGTTGACAAGAGGAGGATTTGTGAGGAAAGTGTTTTGCTTTTTTAATAGAACTTCTCTAATCAGAAGGATAGAAAAGAACATATTGCTTAACTATGGATTTGGAACAATCAAAAGGAAATTACTTTATTCATAACTCAAGTATAAATTTCGCTAAAAGGCATTACCCATGTAACTCTTATGAAAAGATACTCTTAATTTTTATTCAACGCCTCTAACAAGTGTACTATGTTTTTATCCTCTCAAAGAAAGCAATATTTCATTTCAAGTACGAGTCTATGTTAGTTGGTAAAAAAAAATTTTTTTTTTTTATGCCTCGTATACCTTTATATGGCTAAAGTAGAACGTCGGTAGTTTCGATAATACCCCGAAGGACATTTAGCATTGAAACAAGCCGAACAAAGACAAAACTCCAAAAATATGTAATATCCTATTTTAAGAATAATACACCGTCTTATAAATAATTTCAAAGCAATCTCTTATTTCATAAATATTTTAGATAAGGACACTTTCTTCTATTTTAATTGATTAAGTTATGAAACCAGCAATCCCGGCAAGATAATCATATTTGCAACTGTATTCTCAGCCGCAGTGCTATTTAGATCGTCCTTCCCACATATTCCAGTGCTTCAAGACACATTTGAAATCCACAACATTACATGAATAGCCATTGAATGATTTTTAGACAGCATCCTTGCTTGCGTCTTTTTTCTGCAGTACACTCGTTTACTTCCTGAATTGAACTTAGCTGGTTGGTGTCATAAACTAATAACATTGTTTCCAGATTAAAGTGTGTGTGTGTGGGGGGGGGGGAGGGGACTTGTATACTTGAATGAAGTCCTAGTTAATAGTTTAGATGTTTTTATCGTACTACTACGTGTTCTTATTTAAAATTTCTGAAATAGAGAACATCATTGGATGAAAGAAAACTAAGCACAAAAGTGGATTTGTTTAGAATTTTTATTCAAATTTTCCTGGCTATATAGAAAATTCTTCTTGTAGGAATTACACATTATGGTGCTAGTCATAAGATTAATGTAGACTGAACATAACATTGTGATATGTAACCTTGCTGTGATATGTAACCTTGCTGAAAATATCAATAAGCATTGGTTTAAACAGTATTGTTTTGCAGACGTCATCACAGAAAGTACACACAAAAAATTTAAAAGAATTTATAAAGGATTGAGCAACAAGTTTTGGATTATTTCGAGCTATTTTTTCATTAACAATAATCTTTACTTAGATAATCTGACTGATTTGAATATTGAGGTAAATTAGGCAGATTATTGCAAACATTGACACAAGTTAATGAGATATTGAACGAAAATTGGATAAAAACAATATTGAAATAGTATCAGACGGTAATTAACAAGCATTAGTAGCCGAAACAGACATGGTGCTGCCAAATAAAATACAAGATATGACAATGTTGGTGGGGCCGTCCTGAAAGACTTTAAACTTCATCTCACTTTATATATATATATATATATATATATATATATATATATATATATATATATATATATATATATATATATATCGACATCGTGACTAGAATGGACTTTTATACTTCTTTACAATTTGTCTCGTTGGCCTCAAGCAATTGCAACGGGTTACCCATTAATAATGAAGTTATATCTCATTTGTGTCCACACAAAAATTTATAATTAAATATATGGTCGATTTAAAGAAAGAGTCTGAGTCCGCCAAATGAACGGTAAGAAAATTCCATCTACTAGGACTCACTACCTCTGTCCAATCGTGGATTTTAAATCAAATTGTTGTCTTATAGACATTTATTCTGCTTTTTCGAAACCTACATATTACAGAAATTTGCAATTATATATGATAAGGATGCATGCGTTACAAAAACACAGTAACTAAATTATTTACAGCAGCAACAGATGCCACAAAAGGGATTCCCCCAAAAGATAATGTGATTATTGCCAAACCTAAATTTTCCCTCGTGCAGCATAAAACTTTCTTAAAGTAGATAATGTTTCTTTTATTTGTTCTTTATTGCAAACACGGAAGAGAAATATGTGCTTCTTTGCCTTTTTACCGTTGTAGTTTCTCATAATTCGACTTTGTGTAAATGAAACATTTAACATGCAACAATGGCACCCAATCGAACTTAATTTACCCATAAGATTTTGTCAGCAGTATGCAAGCTTCATTAAAAACAAGTTAATGATCTATTATATCTAATATCATGTTCTTTACAAATCTTTGTGTAACGAAAGATTCCTTTTAAATTCTAATATAGCTACAAGAGCGAAGATCCCAAAGATAGCTTATGTAAAAAAATAGATGTTTTGTATTAGGTTATGTTCCTTTTTTGTTTTCCTCCATTTTCACTTACAGAAGAGTGTAAAGTGCGAAGCTGGCGTTGAGATCTTATTAACTACATGCTTGAAAATACCTTATATTTACATTTTTGAAAAATAATTCATACACAACAATCAGGTATACCATGAGAAAGATTTTGTTATTATCAATCAGAACATATATTATTATGTTTAATGTCGCATTTGTATGTGTTATTATATACCAGCATGACAGTTATGCAGTTATTAATTGGTACTATTTCTGATCTGTTATTAGTTTTGCTAGCTGGAGAAAGAGGAGCAAATAAATCAGTGAGACTTCAAAACAATAGTTTACACTTGCAGGCCTTTGTTAACCAACATCATTCTTAGAATTGGTAAATTTTAGCTTTCACAAGGGATCTTACACATGATGAAGGGGTTTATTATCATTGACAAGCCATCATGTCTGTAAATCCAAGTCTTGTCAGAGTGATTGTTCTTGACAACAAGGAAAGACAGTATTGGTAACTATGATATCTCATTCGTCCACGATAAGTGTGACAAGTAGATGCACTTACCAATAATTATATGGGTTGTGTATGTTTTGACATTGCAAAACTTAACGATTGAAGCACTTTTTTTTTTTTTTATTGACCCCAGAATCATACCGGTGCTAATGGTTGGAGTCTTGTAATCATCATATACATATACTCATTTAGGGTCAATATACATTTTAAAAGTTACAACGTCAAAATGATCTAGTGGATACAATACCTTGATAATATTGCGATGTTTACTAGTTGCTGGGGTACATTAGAATACAAATTATATAAATTAAGCATGTATCTTAATAAGTTTATATATTGTGTCATAAATTCAGATTACTATTAATAAAACTCATTTAGATGATATCGGGGCCTTAATTAATAATTTGAAAAAAGATAAAAGAGACAAAATAGATAGAAAAAAGAAACAGATGTGAGCATGTATATGTGTACAAAGGAGCACACTGACGTTGTATTAATGAAGATTCTAATATGATACAATTTTGTTTGCATCTAATCAAGGTAACATGTAATACCAAAATACGTGGAAAATATAATGTGTCATATAAGATATAAAGGAAAGATTAAATAGCTCTGACGCACGAAAATTATCATTCTTTTTGTAACTTACGAGAGTTCTAATTTTGTCTTAGTGAAATAGACATTAGCATAAATAAAGTATGGATATGAAAGAGGGACGGATGAATTTTTTTTATCTCCCCTCTTTTGGATATTCACATAAGCCCATATTTTATTTATTCTAGTTACTGGCATCGACCAAATACTGCCTTCTTTAAAGGGGGGGGGGGGAAGAGGGGATATATCTGACAATTTGACAGAGACATGATGGCAAAAATAAAGATAAGACTAGTAATAAAATACTAATTAAATAACAAAATGGACTCACGATTGCTAACACAGACTAATTTCATGATAAGTAGGTAATACAGCTATATATATATATATATATATATATATATATATATATATATATATAAATATATATATATATATATATATAGACACGCGAGATAGACAGACTCACAGAGGAATACCAAACAAACAAGGATATAACCAAGTAACTGTTACAAGATACAGCCAAAAAAAGACGATAATACGACTACAAATAAACCAACGGGATCCAAAAATAGCATGCAGGTACACAGTAGAGTACAACTGGATCTTTCTTTGCTTTTTCAAGAAGTATTCATTTTTTATATCTTAATCTTTAGATATTAAACTCAGAGATTTTCCAGTCTTTAACAAATTCACATAAAAGGAATACAAAAAGCAAATTGCAAATACTGACCAAACATACAAGCATCCAAAAGTATGAAAAGAATAGATATGGCAAAGATCACTAGTAAGTTCAGATTTGAAAAAGTACAAGAAACTAAATCAAGGGCTTAAAAAATCAAAATGTGATACATTCAGGTATCAGGAACGGAAAGAATGGAAACCCGGAAGCAGGAATCTTAACCAATATATCTCTTCCAACATGAATAGATCAAGCCGAATTCAAAAATATATTTTGCAAATTCTATTTATTTTTGAGAAAAAAAAAAGAAAACATCAGTAATACAGACCTGGAGGGAATATATACAGATATAATAGTCTTTAACCTTCGGAGTACGGGTGGTGATCTGATAGGCCAGCTTCCTCATAGCTACGGGTGGTGATCTTATAGGCCAGCTTCCTCATAACTGGAGGTCTGGAGGTGTCCATAAATAAAGACCAAATACTGCCTACCCTTGCTGAAAGACTCTCTTTAACTTACTGGTGATCTGATCGGCCAGCTTCCTCATAGCTGGAGGTCTGGAGGTGTCCACAAATAAAGACCAAATACTGTCTACCCTTGCTGAAAGAATCTCTTTAACTTAAAAGTTTCATTTTTACGTTTGAAATCAAAAGGTGGTAATTTTTGTTTTTTGTGGAACAGTATACTTACGATTTTTCCTCCTCGAGAGGAAAAGGAAATTTCTTAAGTAATTCAAATCAAGAAAAATCTCATCAGACAATATTTTTCAGTTTTCCATCTTTCTGCTTTTCTTTCATTTTATTATAAATTTCGTGTCTCATACCTGACATCAGCTTTTTAGTTTCTTTTTATCAACGTTTCTTTCTGATGAAAGCTATTTAACATAATGTATGTATGTATGCATGTCTGTATGTATATACGTGTGTGTATGTGTATATTTATGTATGGATGTATGCGTGCAAGGATGGGGGTTAGACCAGACATCAGCACAATCCCGGCTACAAAATGCCCAGCAAAAATAAGGCTGTAAAATATAAAGATTAAACTTTCTTAAACTGTAAAAAGATAAACCCTTCCAAAATAAACTTGTGTACTCCAGAAAGACAAAAGATAAAAGATAAAATATTAAAATTCTTGGAAAGGTATATAAAATTAATTATTATGGTGAAAGAGGAAAAAGCTTTTAAATATTTGGTCTCAACACTTGTCATACAAACCACAGTCTAACGGCAGTACATCATCAAAAACCTTGTTCATTGAATTGACATAAAAAACAAACTTCTGTCTCACAGGGTGGAAATCGATCCACTCGACAAGAATGGACTCCACTGTCAGTGGACACTGGCAAAGGAAGAACTCTTGGTCGAGGTTCTCCCTTCAGGAGGTATGTATGAGTTAGGTATATTTGTCCTATACGAGAGCGACATAATACCAACGGATCTCTGCAATTTGTCTTATATGAATAATGCCATCCTTCAGTTATGGCCTTGATGTCCCTAAGCTTGTGTTTCGAATTTTCCCGCCACTATTGTGACAAGAAGATAAAACATGTCGATTAATATAATACTTAGAGACATTATATGAGATCCTCCATTCCAAAATGGGCGACTCAAGGGCCGCTTTGATTGCTGTAAGGGCTCTCATTACCCATAAACCAATGTGACTAGCCATCTAACAGTACAGTTCCCTTTATCCAGATTTTGTAAGCAGCTCATATTTTTTTAAGACTTATGATTTTAACAGATTGTAAAATTTTAAGTGTTGCAAGAGTCTTTCAATGTGGAAAGAGAATCAGAAAGACAATCAGATGATTTATTAAAGAGGTTTCAATATAATTCAGTGATATTTTTGTAATTTTTTTTGACAGGTTGTATCTGTTAACCGGCTCGAAATGGTGTTTTGATTTATAGCTGCTCAGTGGCGTAGCAAGAAATTCTGTCCTCACCCCACCCCACCGTCACACCCCTTCCCGGTTAAACTTAATTCTGGTTCCCTGCCAATAAAAGTGGCATAGCAAGAAATCCCCCCACCCACATTAAACTTAATTCTTGGCACCCTCCCAATAAAAAAGAATCTTTTGATGGGAATTTTACCCCCCTCCCAGAAGTTCAGGGGGTTGCTGCGCCACTGTACCTGCTGAAACTCAGTCTCAATCTTTTTAGTCGTCTGTTCAGAACGACGTATGGTCACAATAGGAGGCACTAATATAATTAAATTTACGCTGAAAAATGAAAGGATTATTACAGGACTTTCTGAATTGGTAAAGGTCATATATTATTTTGGGTTTATTAAATAAACCGTATTGGCAAGATTGATTTTTGAGCCCCCAAATGAGGCTGAATTCGTATGCCAAAATGCGGAATGATGTTTGGTTTCCGAATGCTCAAGGTGTGGTATTTGGCGCTAAAGACTACATCACATGCGGGCTTAATAGTGTACTGAAGAACCAATTTCTTTCATCTGAGGCAGAATGATGGTCCATATGTCTCATCATAGAGACTGTCTGAAGGGGAGAGTTCTAAATGCTCCATGACAAACTCTCCTTACCTGATTGTCTATTGGGCCATAATCAAGTTTAGATCGTAGTAACGCCCTGTAATACCCGAGTAAGACATTCTGTTCTGCTCCACAGTCTGATTTGTTACGACGCGATTTAAATTCGGGGATTTTTTACATTTGTCCCTGAGATATATAACATGCAGAAAGAAAGTTCACTTACTGTCAAAAGTAGGTCCTAACCGATATGTGTTCTCCTGTACAACAAGGATAAGGGAATCATGAAATGTTATTGCAAGATTTCAAACAATATGAACATTATCGTCCTAAAGTAACTCTTCACACCATATTTGCATCTCTCTGCCTCACATCGTATACATTTAATGCCAGATGTATATAATTATATAGACAGGGTAGGATAAATAGATCTCCTAGATGCAAGCCCCATTTGATTTATAAATAAAATATAATCAACATTGATTTGGTTTTGCTGGGGAGATGCCAAGCATAGGGGACTTTGATAAATAAATCGATCTAACGATGTCAGATATTGTATGTCCTATTCACGGTAGGAATGAAGTGTGTCATCTGTTTAGCTAAGCATGACCCGTGTTGACTCGTTCCTTGTGGAACCTATTGTCCCAGACGCTTATTTCAGCCACATAAATATCCTATGAGATGGATTGCTCACTTCGTAAAATTATCAATTTTCAGTCTTTGTTTCCAAGATGTATATGGATTTTTTTCTCTAGGGCATAATCTTATGCAGCTTGTGGCTATAACTGAAAATGACTTGTAGAATATCATTTGCTAATACAATCCGAAATATTCAATCAAGAGAGAAAGTCTAATGCTCAATTAGGTCAACAAGTAATTCTAATATTTCGGATGACTGAGAAGAAAATTGAATTGGAAAACATAGACGTTTGTAATATAATAGATAACTTCAACGTCAGTAATAAATCTAGTTGCCTTGAAGTAAAGGAAACGTCTTCCCTGTACCGCCTATGCCACGAATCGGTAAAAATAATCAACTGCATCCGCTTGGTTTGCAAAATGTTCAAAACTGTTGATTTAGTATTCATTGCAGAAACTAACATATATTAGTATCATCGTCATTACAGAGACCCTACTGAGCTGAATATATACAGTAATTGTATCATGTTATTGGCGTTGAAACACAATTACTTCACCACATCCACCATCACAACTGGACGAGTTTATAATGAAAACTTGGTGACATATGTGTCTACCTGCTTTGATTGAATTTATAAAGTTTGCTTACAAACATTAGTATTTGAAATGACACTGGAGTGTCACATGGACCCCAAGGATCCAAAAGTAGTAAGACCTCAATGAGCCAAGAGTTGTAAGACCACAATGAGCCAAGAGGTGTAAGACTTCAAGGAGCTAATAGTAGTAAGATCTTAAGGAAGCAAAAATTGTAAGACCCCAAAGAGACAATAGTAGTATGACCCCAATGAGCCAAGAGTAGTAAGACCACAAGGAGCCAAGAGTTGTAAGACCATAAGGACCCAAGAGTTGTAAGACACCAAGGAGCTAATAGTAGTAAGATCTTATGGAAGCAAGAGTTGTTAGACCCCAAGGAGCCAAGAGCTGTAAGACTCCAAGGAGACAATAGTGTAGTGGTAAGCATGGCCAACTGCCAAGCAGGAGTAACAGTATCGAATCCCTAATTCTTTGGGGTTATGTGATTTGCACTTTGAATTAGGAAAGAGAATTATGTTACTACTTATATTTTCTGTGCGAATATGCATACAATATAAGACACGTTAAAAATGTTCTTTCCAAAACTATTAAAATCTGTGAAACAATTAGAATTGTGAAACACAAAACAGTTTTTTCAAGGGCTACCTTCTTATATTTACGGGTGAAATATTTAAAATCAGGCCAGTAATTGTAGGGGATCCTATAGTTTGCAAACTGGACGACTTAAAGAGTGAGGATATATGGAGAATGTTTTGCAATATTTACCGCTATATCAAAGACATGATGACAAATACAAAGTTGAAAAGATCGTAGACACCAATTGAATGAACGGTAAAAATTATGTACTTGTTAAATGAAAAGGATGTGATGCATAGTTTAACAGTTGGGAACAAGCTGAAAATATCATTGCCTTAAGATAAATGATATACCAAAAATACACCTGTCATCTGGAGACATTATGCCGCCGTCAGGCCTCGCCTTGATCGAAGGTGTGTGACAAACACATCTCTCCACTGGAGACGACGGAAGGATAATACATATATAGCAGTAAGAAGAAGTAAAGAAAAATTAAGTTTCTGAAAGATAACAAGTTTCTGCCATGTGACAGATATGAAACAAACCTGCGCATCAGAAAATGAAGGAGTTAAAACAAGCACAACATGCGAAGCTGTATTGATCACGAAACTGGAGGGAAGCAATAAAGGAAATTCAGCATCATCACAGTTAGACAACAGAATGGTACACATGAAACACGTAATAAAACAATATAGACAATGTCCTAGCTGGATAATAAATGGCATACCAGCATAAATGAAAAGAGATGACACTAAAATATATGAACTTGATTTTCTCAACATTAAAAATGAACACAAATATAATGCAAAAGACTACAAGCTGGTCTATGAGATCTTGAACAACATCAAGGGTAATGAGAATCACATATACGTTGATGCAAATAATGACGACATTTTAAGCTTCTTTAAAATTGTATACAAAGATGGTATGGCAAATATACGCACAACGATTCAATCAACTAGACATTTGTCTTGGACAAATCTTTTCCCATGAAAAATTTTATCACATTCATAAAACATTAAATCACAAAGAATTACCACAAAATTAAACAACACAAGTTGATATGGAAAGAATTTTTATACAACAGGATGAAGTAAAAATCTAACACCTTCCACAATGTATTGATATACAGATTTTGAAGACACATGTTTTTTCAGATCTTTCGTTTAACATCTAGTAGTAATTGAGATTAAGCTAGTTAAATAAATGGTGTATATAGAATGTATGTGAGCGAAGCACACTCATTACTTTTGAAATGTTACAAAAGGCAACAAAGAAAAATTGATAAACGAAGCGGAATATCAAAATAGAAAATACCAAAAATATAAAGATTCCGTCAAGGGTACGAGATTAAGTTGTTATTACTATGAAAGAAATGAAAAGTTTAGAGAGAAAATGAATAGATAATTACATGTGAATGTGGAAAAAAATTATATAGAAACTCAGTGTATTTACATAAGAAAAAACGATTTCATACTAATTTTTTATTGTAGATCAATGATCTTAACTACGTTTATTAACACATGGAGACACTATACTGCTTTTGTAGACGTCGTAGACTCGAGTGTGGCGGACCTTTACAGAAGTAGCAACAACATTAGATGACTACAGTCCGAAATTAATAGACTGTACCGTAATGTGTTTTCACTTCGGGATACCTCACCTCCGGCGTCAAACAAATTATTCACTAGGAATGCATTGGGAAGGAGGAGCTTGAAGAGTAGGAGGAGCTTGAAGAGTAGGAGGAGCTTGAAGAGTAGGAGGAGCTTGAAGAGTAGGAGGAGCTTGAATAGGAAATACAGCACTTCTTAGTAACTTGATATTGACTGAGCAATTGATGATATATTCATTTCTATCGCTGTAGCTAAAGCGGCTATATTTACTCCCTTTTCTTTAACAGTTGTTTTAGCTCTTAACCTAATGGTAATTTTTCACTAACTTTGAATCGTGTTTTCCAATATTTTCTTTACACTTACTCCTCAACTGTGTTAGATATACAACTACTGGCGCTTTTATGTTTTCAGATATTTACAACTGTTCTTTCGATCCAGCCTCTTCGTTTTTAGACTGTTTATTTGGTGCTGACATCTTCATATGTTTGAACGTCAAATTTCATAACTTCTATTTTCGCATTAACCACTTATACAACATTTGCGTAACTCTTAATTCTGTGTCCTCTTGTGTATTGAATAATCTTTTCGCCGCAGGTGGACATTTTCCTCTTTGAATTCTTCTGTGGTCTTCGCCAATTTATATAGTCTTTAAAGCACAGTAAAGACAAACCTTAATCATACGCCATCTTTCGTTTATTTAAAAGCGAAGAAAATGGACACACTTTAACTGGAAAAATAATTGGAATTTATAGAATGCGAAAATAACAATATCTCTATATCTGCCGATATTGAAGAGTACTAACAGGAATTGAACACATCTTTTGCAGATGGAACGTACAAGGTGATAACCGGTAAAGTGTTTGCTTAAAATGAGATGGAAAAGATGTCAAAAAATCAAAATCATTGTCTTATGTCGTAATTTATAGAGTGACATCATTGATTATCAGATTACATCCGAACGACAACTTAGTTTGCAGAAGGACCTGGAAGATGATTGCATGACTTCAAATGGAAGTAGGTACTTCACTGGGTTTTTATCATTTAAGCTTGGTTTTTCTCCATCTGCATTGACTACTTCTTTAATAACATTCAATCATGTTAATTTAAAAATGGGCAAAATAATAATAACATGCAAATGCTGAAACATTGCTTGCTAATTATATGTGTACCGGTTGCTTTGCTGTTGGTTGATGCCATTTGTGCCTTTAACGAAAATTGTTATAATAGTGTTAATTACAGGAGTAGCTGCTTACCATGTAATAATGTCTGAAAGGAAAAATAAATTAGACAATGCTGTTCAAAATATCTTTAATGATTTTATCTCTTGTCTTAAAGGCATTTTCGCATTTTTAGCCCTGTTTTTGCTGGCTATCAAACATATAGTGTTTGACCAGTGAAAACATCTTCTTTGTTTATATTGACTGGATACGCCAAAGTAGGCACATGGTATGACATGATCTATATCTAAATGACCGTCGCTAACATCTTAAGGTTTAATGACGTTTAGCGATCTAAGATAGAAATTATTTGATGGAACATCGAATATTGTCAAAGTTGCATATTATTTAATTATTTTTTTTAATCAATGTAAAATTATGGTTGATGCTTAGTGTGATACCTTCTGGTTTTGTCCTTGTGGTACATATATCTATGGTACTAACTCTGCATATATCTGTTATTTTTCCATATTTTAGCTATTATCTGATGAATGCCTTTTGACAAGGTTTACAATATCAGGTAGTTCTGTAAGATTCAGTTATGTCTTTTTCTTCTCCACATTTTAAACGACATTTTAAACCTGTTTTAAAACACACTTAAATTCTGTACTTCCTGAACATCTGCGAAAAGTGAAACAGACTAAAATTGATTTGGTTATGGAGATTTAAAAATATAAAGATGTGAGAAAGAAGCACAAAATAACATAACAAGTTTTAAATTTGTTAAGGGCAGGTATGAAAGCAGTTTCATCTGGCACTTGTATTTCTACAGCTCGATTGCGTGTAGTGCGAATAGTTACATTCTAACTTCCTCCATTAACTTTTAGCTTTTACTAGTGTTAGTACAGCACTGGAAGGTATTGCAGCAAAAAAAAAAAAAGGTATTGCTGCCAAAAAAATTGATCAAATAGTAAAATCTGCCATCACAAAGTTGAATAGGATCTTGGAGAACTTACATGGTATGTTATGCAAAGCACGCGTGTACGTGCGATACGAGTTAAACTTTAACTCTTGGCTGTTTATGATTTGGCTGAGGTAATTTCTCCCCTTACAAATGGAGTGCTATATTACAATCGATGGTCTCTCTGACAACGAAATATATTTTACCAATCCAAATAATAGCAGAAATGTCAAACATCTATTTCATTACAGAGAATATATTACAATGTTTTGACGAAAAAAAAATGATTTCATATACATCAGTCACAATAATGAAATAAGGACTCTTTGAAAAACTGATGGTTTTTACAATCTTGAATGTCCATGGACAAAGTTTAAAGATGTAATAACTGCAAATGGTGACAAATAAGAGAGTAATAATGTGGAATGTTTGAAGCACAACTCAAGTTAAAATCATTCTGAGTAACAATCACACAGTGTATATCTGATAATACAAGAATAAATTGTCAGTATCCCCTAGCACCAACTGGCATTCATGCGTGAATCTACTGAATCTGATACAGTTTGTGGCTCTATGAAACTAACAATTGATAAATTTATATCGATCAAATCAAAACGATAAACAATTATTTAAATGCCTATTATTAGTGTTGACTAGAGATTTTGCCTGTTAAAAATGCTGGTTGACAGAGACCTTGTGCCATACGATGATAATGGCCGTTACAAGCAATTACGGAGGTGTACAATTAACATTTTGCATCTCAACCTCAGAGATGCGGATGGAAAAGTTATAGTTTTTAATGGCATTCCGGTAGTATATGCATTTCGCGTTAAGTAAATAACTGCGATGGGAGACATATCTCTTAGAGGTCCTGGTGACTTGCTTTACCTTTTAACATTGAGGCAAAATCAGACAAAAAGAAGCTGCACTAAGTTAAACAATTAACATATATCTTAACTTCAACAACCGTATTACCGATTCAGCTGATCCAGTATAAAACTGTTATGCTTCTAATATTAGTTTTGTTTAAAACTAGCTGATACTCAAATACGTAAGACTCTGGAGGGTAACAACTGCAAAAGATCAAAACACGGAGAGACAATGTGGACAATCAATTAACTGGTATTGAACAGAGTGGCAATGAAAGAGCTAAAATAATATCAGAGCTTCAAAAGAAGATTCATTATAACAGAAAAAAGGCTTTTAGATGCACATGAATTGTTCAGACAATGACTAAATAATTTATCTAATACTATACAAGCCATCGAAAAATTAACGGAAAGAACAAATCTCTGAACGAAAGCCGTGACAGATACAACTGAGATTATAATCATGCAGATCCAATCAGTCGTAGAATAATCCGTGAGATAGATTCTTTGGAAAGTGGCATGGAGAAAAACAAAGAGTTTCTGGAAATCTATGACACTTTAGGATCTCATTTGAAATGGTTACCAAGAGATTTCAGTAATTAAATGTAACAAAATAATCAACCAATTTTAAAGATGAATTTATTATTTAGCACCAGAATTACTGACTTATACAACAGGATAACAGATAACACTAACACTTTGTCAAAGATGCAGAAAAATAGTTATTTCAGAGTAATAATAAAATCAATAGAGAACTTTACAAACAAAATGAATATGAATGAAAGCACGATTAGATCTTTTAAAACAACTCATGATTTGTCTATTCGAGATTTGGGTGATAAATTCAAAACGATAAAAGATGTTACATTCATCGAATTTTACAAAACGATAAAAGATGTTACATTCACCGAATTTTACAAAACGATAAAATATGTTACATTCACCGAATTTTACAAAACGATAAAAGATGTCACATTCACCGAATTTTACAAAACATTACACGCTGAGAATTAATAATCTAAAGCAGATAGAAAAAAAATATTCTGATAGAGAACGGGTTAAAAATATCGGTGTGTGCAATGTAGTATTAGCAAAAGGATGAAACAAATAAGAATAAAATTTCAATGATTTAAAGCAAATGTTTGCAAAAGACACAAATGCATGAACAAGTAAAGGACAAAATAAGATTCTCACAATAAGCGGTAGAATGGATACAGTAACAGCCGAAATAATCACAAACAAAGGGACATTGAAACTTAATTGAACACGGAACTTGATGTAAATACGATTGCGTTGTTTGATGGAATTAGAACATTGAAAGAGGAAATCGATATTAACAAAAATAAGTTTTATGAGAAAACTAAACTAATCACATGATATATATTGCTTTGCGATTTTGGAATTGTACCAAGCCAGGAGTATCCAGATGGTACTACTTTCAGTCTGAATTGAAGGGATGTAGTTTCAACCTTTTGAAGAGACACAAACAACCCACGGGACTGGTATTATATACACATATAAGAAAGGGTTGCTAGATATTTTTAAAGTTGCACTAACATAACAATATTAAACGAAATTGACTGATTTATCCATGTTCCGTCATATTTTGTTGAATGCAGGTTACACAATGGATGAAGTAGATCATTATGTCATTCAAATCAATAAATCAGGCTTATACACAATTTATTCTAACTTGCATGAGGAATCAACAATAACAATTTTTTAAGGTTTTTTGTATTGAATTTTACATTGCATTAGAGGCAAATAGCCAACGGTTTGCTTACTTATGAAACGTTAAAAACAATATGTGCCACATCTTTACACTGTAAAAGAAGCAAATACATACTATTTGGAAGAAACCAGTGTATTGATAATTGGACTGGCACACAAAAAAGGTTCTCTTCAGTCAAGATGTAAAATAAAAACTGGCACCAGTACAAAAAGTTGTTACAACAAAAAGCTATGGTCACAGCAGCAGTTATAATTGGAAGAACAATAACTAACGATCTAAAATTTGGAGTTAGAGGTTGCTCAGTTTATTTATACAGATGAAGCTGAAAACAATACTTAGGGATGATAATGCATTAAATAGTACCAGAGAAAAACAGAAGAGTTCAATTAACACAGAGTCTAAACACTTGATATTTCAACCAAAGGCTAGAATTGAATGATTTATACCAACCCTCTAATGAACAGGTAAGTCCGAATACATATTCACTGTATTTGTGATGAGCGTTGCTTACAAGTTTCTTTGATTGTGCTGAACACGGGACCTCGCCTTCGGCGACAAAAGATTCTGACGTTTTTGTAAGTGATGTTGTTGATTTTTTTTTTTTAATTTTTTTTTTTTTTTCTTGTTTTTTGTATTTATTTTTTTAGCTAAAAACGTACCGAAGATTAACTATGAGAATGGTAAATAAATATATAACTCACAAGCAGGAGAAGATACCGCAAAGGCTTTAATAGCCCAAACAAACATATCATTGTATCACATACCGTCTTAGCAGTATTAAACCCGAACATACTTTACAAGTTTGCATATCGAACCTAAACCCAAATATTATGATTTGTACCGGTGTGTTTTATTTGCATATTTTATTTTACTTTTTAATATTTTTCGGGCTGGGGTGTTGTGGCATGAAGGTAAATAAGTATGCTAGCCATGCATATGGAAACAATTTGGGTTGGATGCTTGTGAAAGACAATATTACCATTTCCAAAGAAGGGTATGGTCGTGTCAAGTTAAATTGTTACAGCATTTTCATGTCATACAAAGCTTTGTTTGTGGTTATGTCTGTCGGTTAGGACAATAAGATGCAAAAGCGAGAAAGCTGATATCATGGGTAAGTAATGCACAACAAACTGGGACTGAAAATGTACAGTTTGTGGTGATTGGAAAGACGTTATGAACATCCTTACCTTTTAGATACAAACAGCTCATTGTTCACTGCATCCTTGCACTTGTCCCCAGAATTTAAGATTTGACCTAACACTTGAATATCAGATGAAGTTATAGAAGGTTGTATTCAAGACTACGAAATCGAAAACGTTTGTTTTCAGCACGATACGATTATCTCTGAATGAATTGCGCAATCGGTAAATGACAAGTATTAAAATGCAGTTGCTTTTTTAACGATTACATCACTGGGTTGAGAATTATAGGCATTGCAGCCAATTAAGCTTTAAAGAATCTCACACTTGCCATTTATAAACTACTTGCTTGTCGTGTTATTTTTAAAGATGAGTCCTGAATAGCAATGAAAGGCCCTGATGAATAACTGAATAGTTATTTATAAAGTAAAATACAAAACAGACCAAATTATTGGTTAAAGTAGTACTATATTCAAGCCTTGGTCGGTTAATTTTCTAAACGTTTCACCGATTTTTTGAACATCATTAGGAATCAGAAGTCTTGTTGGTACTATCGTGGAATCAACGATTTCAGCAAATTATATTTCTCATTTCTAAATTGCATCCAAAAATAACATCTCATACCAAAAATATTCGGTGCTTGAATGGTGAAAGATTTCTCCAACCTGTTATAATGAATAATGATACCAGTTTGCACGGAATTTTAAGCGTAAATTATTCTAGAAGAAAATATGAAATTATATAAATAATCAAACTTTAAAAGACCGTAACAACGTTATGTGCTTAAATGAGAGTACTAATAATCAAGCCTACTTACCTATTTCCTTAGGATTTGCATCATTCTCTTTTGCTGTTCATTTGGAATCTTTTATATAAATTGACCGTTTTTAAGTTTACAAGATATTTAAAGCGTAAGCCGTCATTCCAGAGATTAATTATTATTTATGGAAAACAAAATTGATTAAGTAACACAGTCATTACCTTTTGGATATCGTAATTAGGTCCAATCGACTGAGTTGTCAATACCGCAACATACCCTTATACAGTGGAAAATTATCATTGATTATACCAAACGGAAAATAAATCACATACTTTACCTGGCTTGGCACATTACCATTTCAATGTCAATTATGACGAAAATGTTAAGCTAACTCGTTTATAGCGATACACAGCAAATCTGTACTACGGAATTCGACCCCTAAGGTTATGTTCTTATCTTCTAAATCATTTTCTGTGTATTGTATTATATTATATATGTGTAATGTGTTATTCTGTATATGTGTATTGTATTATTACATATATGTGCATTGTATTATTGTATACATGTGTATTGTATTATTGTATATATGTGTATTGTGTTATTGTATATATGTGTATTGTATTACTGTGTACATGTGTAATGTGTTATTGTATATATGAGTATTGTATTATTGTATGCATGTGTATGGTATTATTGTATATATGTATATTGTATTATAATATACATGTGTATTTTATTAATTGTATATATGCAAGCTGTATTATTGATTCAAATTTGACATTTGTGGTGTTGGTACTAGTTCCTTCTTAAGTAATCAGTAATATCCTTGCAGCAAAAATTCAAAACAAGGTGGGATGATAGGACAATGCCAGAAAAACCAGGATAATACAATTATACAGGACAAAGTCATGCTTTTGACAATTTTGAATGATGACGTCAATGAGCTGAATGTGATTTAAAGCTGTTTTTGTTGCAGGAAGTATTCATTTTATGTACGATTTCTACGCTAGAAATTTTCTGGAAAAAATGTTCTTAGCAATTTCCAGATTTAAATGGTTGACGATGGCCAAGATTAAAAAAAGAAGCTTGCTTGTTGTAATGGTTTTCTCCATTAAAGAAGTAGACGTAATAGATCTGTCTTTTATCATACCAATAAATATTATTTAACACGCCACAACTAATCTGCTACATAAACAGCATCTTTTTCTGGCGTATGACAATATCGTGGTTTTTATATACGCATATCAATATTTATATTTTATTTAATATTTTCTATGAATATAGATAGAACATTTGGAAAGAGCATAATGCGTTCTGCATGTATACAATTTTCAAGAACATTTCTGGAGGAACTTGTAAGTTTTACAATTTGTTCCCAATCCATTTGCGTTGTCTATCACAAGTTTTAGTAGTAAAATATGCTTAACTTAAGAAAATTTCATCCAAAGGAGGCTTTCTTGAAGGTATATTGTTGTGATTAGTTAATGAAATCGGTTTAAGCTCTTCTTTTTACCATTATTCTCTAATAAGACTTGATCAATACAAAACTATTTTTGTTAACAACCGAGATTATACGATCACTTAAAGTGTCCTTTTCAAATGTTATTTGCCATTTGACATTTGAGCATTTCATACACATGTGGCTGGTTATCTACACGATAAAGAAAATTATGGCGGGAAAAGTATATAACAGTGGTTGGTGATGTCGCTTAATCTAACTGATTGTATCCTCCTCTGTTGGTTACCGTGGGCGGAACCAGAGGGGGGGGGGGGGCGAAACAACTGGAATGTTTCCAAGAGTGAGTTTGATGGTTAAAAGTATGCCTTGGAAACGCTTAAAATACGGGAGCTTCCGAGGGCTTTGCTCCCTTGATCTCCATCGGGGATTCCATCTCGCAGACAACTTACCTACTTGTTTAAGCTTCTCCTAAACGATACTAAACAATATTTTTGGATCGTCTCCTGATGAGTGTATTTGGTTTTGCTTTCTATTTAGATGCAAGATTACTTCTTGTCCTTAAAGAAGATCCACCACGAAGAAGACATTTTAACACTCTCGTGTATATTAAATGTTGATAATTAAATTTTAATATCTAATGAAAAAAGTACTTATTGTAACCTTGAGAAGTGCTAGACTTACTTCATATGAAAATGAATGACAGTATTTTCTTAAATGTTTCAATTCCACAACAAGACCAATCATTGCAACGTTTGATTACCTCGGCCAGCTGTGTACACTGGTGTTTAATTTTAAAAATTCAACTAAGACTTAAAATGGACACAAGAAATGTCCTTCTCTCTCATTTTTGCAACCATTATATATTTCTCTTTCTTCTCTGAATGAAAGAGTATCACCTCTGAATATTTCAGTCTTGCATTCATAGTAAAGCTTATGATATTGCTGGGACATTACAATTTTTATCTGACTAATTTCAATTGAGATCGCAGAGTTGTTGACTGATCATAATGACGGCATCTGATTCTTTATCCCAAATTACTGACTATAATTAAAGGGGATCTCATCGGGGAATCGACTTATTGACACTTCTCTGCCACAGGTCGTCTAATGATATAGAGAGTTTATTGTTTTATACAATAACACGCTTTGGATCAATACAGTAGTAAGATAACCTTGAGAGTGCTTTGGATCAACACAGTAGTAAGACAACATTCAGCGTGCTTGGACTTTCCTGTTGCTTACTGAGGTTATGTGCAGAGTAAAAAATACCTTAAATAAAATAGCTCTCTACTTCTTCTTCTTCCTCGCTACTGTTTCTATTGTTGATACTAACTGCTGCTATTATATCTTCTATTTTAATAACCATTACGACTTTTTTTACATATTTATCACAGACGAAGTAAATAACAAATGTATCGAAAATGAATTGAGGAATCATTGAATAAAGGCAATATCCTGAAGCAACTAACAAGTATATTTGACTGAATACCTTTTAATCTCATCTGTGTTTTCCATACAATATATAAAACTACTGTCTTTATTGCTTCCGTGCAATGAATAATATAAACAAATCTTAGTGATGGACATTTTACATCTAACGACTGTAACAACCTTTAAACATGCATAGAGTAGCTCTACCAAGGAGAATGCATATCAAAAGATTGAAACATTATCCATCTATTGTCAGTGCTGCTTCGTTTGAAAGGACTTTGTTAGACCCAACGCGGTGTCCCGCTGTATGAGGTGTGGATATTATATAAACATTTTCTGTTATGAATTCTATAGAGAATGTAATAAATTGTTTTACATTCAGTAACAACAAAAGAGAAAATAAATGCAAGCAAATGGTATATCTTACTTGTTCAAACTGTTTATTTTCACTCTGGTTAAACGATAAGATTCACTGGAAAACCACGAAAAGATTCCATTTTTCAAATTATCACATTCTTTTCTGAAAGCGCCTGATATTACTGGCTTGTCCTACTATCCGGACTCAGCACAAGAGTTAGACTGTTTGACGCTGACATTGGTGTGCATGAACAACTCGAACATTACAGATGCCTGCGAAACGCTAATGTAAGGAATAATTTGCAATGACATTGATCTTAAAAGAAGACGTCATACAACAGTTATTGTCAACAAATTTTGTAAATGACTCATACCTTAATGATATCTTTAGATTTAATTTTCATTGCTTTACATTTTTGGGTAAACTAGTAACGGATATCATCGACTGTTTATGTGGGAATATCAAAATGTATATTCCGGCAATGCAAAACTATATTTAATCGTTAAATCCGCATTTTATGGAAACAAATGGTAAAATGGAATAAAAGCATAATACGGTTTTGTTGCTCTCCTGATGTATATAAAAAAAAATTTTTGTGATAATGTACACTAGTGTCAATAAAAAAGAGGGTAAATCATTTTTCTTGTACCTGCCTATCCGACAAAATAAGATATTTTCCTCGCATTCATACCTCGATGTAAACAAATTTGAAAACTGCCTGCGCTGCATCTGCAACTATGCACAGCCTACTCATTACTGATCTGGAAATGCACGTGCTCTCGCAGCCACAGAGTCACAATCAGACGGGTGACATCAGTATCATGCAGAATCCCGAAACCTGTTATACTTGAAACGTTTTAATTGACCTTTTGGCCGAAATTGAACTCTAGTTCCTTCTTGTGTACAATTTATAACGTGTTAATCTGTTTTAATTACCAACATATGTGAACGTTGAAGATAAAATGTGGTCAAGAAAAGGTACAGTAGAAATAAACTAATATATATTCCACAATTTGAACTAATTAGTGGACTAAAACGGTGGCTCTTATTTAGCATATTCAACTGTATCAGAAGATGATAGAAATGTCTAAAGCAACCGTACTATTGAAATGTGATATGTATTTATTCATTAATATTCATATAGTGATTGATTCGGCAAGTAAGACCATTCAATCCTGAGTAAATTAGTTTCTGTAATTTTGAGCCAACTACCGCCAACTGAATAGCAATCACGAACTAAGAGATTTAGCGCCTGGTCCAATTTCCCCCCTCCTGATATTCTTCAATTATCATTCGTTTATTAATGTCGCTTTGTAAAGATCACTGCTCCTCTAGTCCCAAAGAAAAGTGTTACGATTAAAGAGATTCTTCACGGGCTTTGTGCAATGGAGTGTTGACTGTTCAATATTATTTTGTATTCAGAATTGTTGTTATTTAAGCCAAATTATTACACAGTAGTGCATTTTCGTAATAGGCAGCTCTTTAGACTATATGTTTTCTACTTTGCATTCGAATAGAATATCCGGTATTAATACAAAATAAAGAGAGTATTAGATATACTTTTCATTCTAACGTGAGACGAATAAAGTGGTGCTGATATAAAAGTTCCAAACCAACAGCATTTGAACAGAACATGATCGGAGGATCATTATGGTCGTCATGACCGCATGTTTAAGTACATTAATTCATATAATTTTAACACACTGATGCTACAGTTCACATTGTGTTCTTAACACTATATTATGTCTCGTAAGTAAGCAGTATTAAAGAATTTAGTATTATTTAATATCTACAGATTAAAGGTTTAATCTAACGGAACCTTGTGATTACGATAACCGTCCGCAGCGCTCTAAGAATCATTGAACTAATATGACAAACTGGATACTTGAGAGAATCTACGCGGACTTGACTTCGTACAGAAAAAAATGTTCATTAGGTTGATAAAATGAAGGTCTGTGATTTTCGGTAAGATAGATTCTCTTTTCACGAAGCAGTATGTGTTAACATCTTGTTCGATTACTTCAAAGGTTCAGAGTAATGCATATTCATTTTTCTTTGGGACATGCTGTTTTGTATGGATCAATCATCTGGAGAAGATCAAGGTTGAGGTTTGGGTGAAGATATGGGTTTGGCTCTGTAAAATGTGACATAATCCTTCGAATCGGTTGTTTCTTCCTGTCCGCTATCTTTATTTCAAATCATCTCCGATACTTGACAACACACTATTTTCGCCCTACAAAAATAGCCAACTTGTCCATTAAATTTCCTTGATTATTGTAATGACTAATCGGTTTATTATATCTCGCCACATTATAGACTGAATAATTTTACTACAATGTTCAAACTGCGAAAAATGTTAATAAATGCAGAGAACAAATTTATATTAACATATATTATATGACATCCTTTAAACAATATGTGATATTTGATTAATTTGAAGCCAGTGCAAACTAGCAATAATCCCAAAAATCGTTAATATTTTCATTTATAGATTTATTAGCCTACATTGAAATAAATAATACAGTTGCTAAAATAATTGAATCGTAATCCGGAGGCAAAAGTAGTTCACATGGAGGTGTTAGATACTGCAACGAATTCCCTCCTATTGTGTCAAGCATTGTCGGCACCGACCAGATAGAATCGATGACAATAGTTTTTTTTAAAGTGTTTTAAAAAATAATACAGCTGAAGCAACATCAATGTAAAAGTATATTTACAAATCATCCAACTGTTGAAATAATTATACCTGGAACTTTGAACTATAAACTACATAAACCACGTATCTGCAAAACTCCTGAATAATTTGGTAATTTTATGACTTTTAGTAAATTACATGCATTGTCAATTCATTAACCTAATGTAAATACTTTGCAAATACCAATCTTAAAGCTGTAAACTAAACGATAACCAATCTGTTAAAGACAAGATGAACTATTTTTGTGGGTTCATTAAATGTTTATATCACCGCAAATATTTAGGCAAGATATGTAAGAATACAATATACAAAAGTATTATCATGCTGCCAACACATGTTACTGTTAGCAATAGCGTATTTAAAAATACAGCAATCAAACTGATTCGATTACTTTAATTATCTTTGTCTAAATTTATCATTATAATCCACCAAGAACCTATTCCACTTTTTGAACAGTAAATAATGTTTTTACAATTAGAACAACTAATTCTGGTTCAGTCTTATTCTTTTCATCAATTTTAAGATTGTACTATACTTTAAATATTAAAATAGTTTTAGGCAAAGATGACATAGTATCAGGATCCTTTAAAATAATACAAAGTACTGTACTGATAAGCAACACATCTAGCTTTATCATGATATGTAAACCTGTACAGCAATTCTCAGATGATGGAAACTTAAATACTTGCACATAAGTGAAGGTAATCAGAAACCAGTGTGGTTTTATTAATTTATAAACAAAGTAAATGTGAAAAATCTTACATGATTTGGTTATGTTCTGATTTAGTAGCATGATATTATATACCTTAGTCAAAGATACTTATGTTAACTTATCATTCAGAATAGTATCTAAATTACGTGCGATGTTCTGCAGATGTGTTACAGTGACATAACCACATTCCTGACTTGGAAAACTAAGTTAGTAACATTACAACACCAATCAATTGGTAAATATTACAGTTGATAAACTTATAGTATTTCTCTTTGGATACCCAAATACAATAACGATATTGCAGTGTAAGACTCAACTAAACATTTTTGGAACACAGAGGCATTATTACATTCCTGATCTACAAACCTGATGTCACTAGAGTGCAAAACTGCACTTAGAGGACACTTATGACTTATATTGATGTAACTACGTGGCTGATCTCCGCACGTAAAGTATGTGCAGTAATACTGCTACACGACTAAGGTCACTCACGTTTACCTTTTAATATTACATACTAGACGATCTCCGTGTCCCGTGGGATTCAAAAAGCGGATAACGATTAAAAAACCTAATTAACCTTTTCATAAAGTAATTAATTAACATGTCATCATTTTTGTGCAAGCCTACATACCGTTATTAGACCACTCTCACATGCATATGACCTCTCCTTAGTAATTAGGTAATATCCATTTCGCGGGTAACGGTGAAGAATTAACTAATTGAACAAATTAACATATCTTTTTTGGGTGCAAGCCTACAGACTGTGACAGTCGAATATGATTTCACATTCATATGACCTCTCCTTCATAGTTAGATATTCGGCTGACTGCGTATTATGCTGAAGATGTTGATCTGTAGCTCTGTAGTTGCTACATTTCTGGTCTGCAAACTTAATGAACAAACGTTATTACAATGCAGTAGAATACTAATGATTTCGCCTACCTCAGAGTCATAGTTATATTACTACTTTTCTGATCTCTAAATCCAGTGTAATAATGATACCATGGTTTTTCACATGTGTTGAGTCTGTAATCTCGCACGGATGTAGTGATATAACTCTCTCGATGATATCATATATAATATAGGTAGTATAATGTGCCACTTTGGCGTCAAATTTCTAAAAGTCCCCCTCTTGGGCTTCATACAGGATTTAAAAACAATAAACCTATGAACATATCTAATATAGGATTTTCCCTTGTCCCCAGCATCCCAAAAAATGGTGGTCTAATTTTAATTTCCCATTGGCGCCATAATGCATACAAAATGGGGACCGAATGTTATATGTACAAGTATAAAATTTTAAAGTAATTAATTAGGTCAATAGGGAAAACTTTTGTTGACACAGCACTTTACTTCATGAAACAATTTCGTGACGCTACTTCATATTTCATCAAAGACATTGAAACATGAAATGTTATAGTTATCTAACTGTATATATATATATATATATATATATATATATATATATATATATATATATATATATGTAATTAATTAGGTCAATAGGGAACACGTCTGTTGACACAACACTTTATTCCAAGAAACAATTTCGTGACGCTTCTTCATATTTTAGCTTAGACCTTGAAATAGGCAATTAGCTACCGATTGAAAATAAGATCTTAAAGCATGAAAGAAAATAGATACAGTAAATTACTAATTATCTTCCTGCCAGGACGTGTAGGCCAAACTGTTATTTAAGGGCCGCTAAAAGACTTTTGAATATAATTTGTCTACCCATTCCATCAGCAAAATCTTGCATTAAACTCAGGGTCGCAAAAAGCTGCTAAACCACTATGTTATCAAGTGCAGTAGACTTATGCATATTAGTATCGCACTGTGGCTAATAGTTTCTATACGACAGTTTCAGTAGTAAATCGAATATTTCTTGTACAAGTTACAAAAACTAATTGTCTGGATTGCGTTTCAATGCATGGGACGGAAGTTACAAATTGTATATGTAGCTTCCCAACTTGTTTGCAGTTGTTGTTCGATTTGAGTGAATGCGCCTTATATCTCGACGTTCTTATCGATTGTTTCGTAGTTAGACTTTCAAAACAGTATTTGTGACATGGTTTATTCATTTTGAGGCGGTTTATTCAAGTAAGTTCGAAATGCTTTCGGACATAGACGCACGTGTTACAAAACACCATATTATTTATCAAATGTAGCATTCAACAAAGTTTAGGTTTTTCATGAAGACATGATTGATAGGACCAGATGTAAAACTTCCTTCTGTGCAATATTGAGTTCTATTATGTAATCGTTGCTTTTATTTGGCAACTGTCATACATATGTCAAAGGAATATAATCAAATTGTATCCTTTTGCAATCATGTAATCAACTATTCCCAATGTATCCTGATTAAAATTTGAAACTACGAGCAACGCGTGTTCTCAATCAATACCAAAATGTATGTCTACCAAAGATTTTGCATTCTAGATACTGTAAACAAAAACTCTGTATGATGCATAATTTATTACAGAATGTTAGCTGATAGGTGTTATTGCATAATGAAACAAAAGACATAAATGATAGAGGTCATTAACATTTAATATTATTAATGAGTTCTTAGGCATTAAATAATCCATAATGCAATACAAAATGTCATAATTATGCTGCGGCAAAATATGAGCCCTTGGGGTCGTAATTACAGAAGGAAGAAAACTTGCATCCCTGTAATCTGTAAACCTAATGCAGCAATATTACCACATTGATGAACTGCTGAAATGAACCAGTTTTGATGTACTGAATTCCTGACCTGCAAATTTAACTTAGCTATGTTATCACGTTGAAACTGTGACTTACTATCACAATGATTAGTCAGACTCACATTGATGTAGTGACATCGCCACGTTACCGAGCTCCAATCCTAATGCACATGTGGTAATGTTACTAACTTGCAACGTTGACTCCGTAGGACATTGATGGTTTAGTCAATTGCATAGTGATGAAGGGATAATATTCATACATTACCGATCCCCAAAGTTATTATAATAATGTTACAACATTTATTATTTGAGTTTGAATGTTCAATTTGTACATTATTTGACTTTGTATGTAATTCAGCAATTAGTCTAGATAGCAATGACCTAATATATCTAAATATAGTATTATATTACTTCTACTGTTATTACTTTTTCTTTTATCAAGTGAAAATAATCGAATTTGTACTTTTGCTTCTTCAATATCCATCCCGTCAACCATCTATATTTCTATCTATCTACATATATATCTATCTGTCTGCTGCATCTAATACCTTTTCTCGTTTTCATTTTCAATTTCGTTTGATAAGAACAACATTTAATATGAAACAACTCTTACGGTCCTCAGGAATTCGTATCAAATGGAGTCGACTGTATATCTATTAGACAGTAACAAATCTTCTGCTGAAACATAATTTTTACTCCAAAGTACGATTCCAGCATGGACCTCAAAACAGGAATTCTACCTTTAGATATTTTTTTACCACCATGTATCTAATACAACTAGCTAACGATTGGATAAAAAAAATTATTAAGCACGAAAGAAAATGGATATAATAAATTACCAATTATCATCCTGCCAGTACTTTAGCCAACAATCTTTATTAGGAGCAGCCTTAAAGACTTGAATCCAATGTTTGTACCCTTCCCATCAGAAATTATTGTCTTTTAACCCAGACTCGGAAAATGCTGCTAAACCACTAAGTTCTCAAGTGCAATATAATTATACATATTAGTACTACACAGTGACTAATAGTTTCTAAAGGACAGTGTCAGTACTAAATCGAGCCCTTCTTGTACGAATTGCAAAATCAAGATGTCTGAGTTCTTATTTAAAACACCGGGCAGAAGTTGACCATTGTATAGGTAGCTTTTCTCTGCTGTTTGCAGTTCCTTCTCTGTTTGATGATAGCACCTTATATCTCAACATTATGTTTCCTTTTCTTCAGAGTTAAACATTCAAAACAGCATTTGACATATGATCTATTCATTTTGAAGTGGTTTATTATTATTTTCATAAATCACAAAAGTCATAAAAATTCGAAATCACATAGGACACAGACGCATGTATTATAAAACACCTTATTATTTCTGATGTACAGGATTTTAAAAAAAGTACAGTCTTTTCCTGAAAATATCATTTGATAGGACCGATGTAAAACTTCCTTCTCTGCAATATATAGTTATATGATGTAATTACTGATTTTAGGCAATAGCCAGAAATATGTCAAAGGAATATAATCAGATTGTATAGACAGTTGTTACTATTTCCAGAAAACAAGCCGTAAGTAAATATACAAAGATATGATAAGAAAATTTGACTAGATGGAGATGTCACAAGATCAATGGAATGGAAAGATGAAACAAAACTGGAGCATGAGAAAATTAAAAGAAGATAGACAATAAAAAGAACTAAAACAAAAGGTTCTCGCAGAGAAGAAGATAGAAAACAAACCTATACATTTGCTTGCTAAGTTTACCAAAAACAGATCATTTTGAAACAAGTGCAATTGTACCTAAGCTTGGTGAGAATATCATTGAGTTTTTTTATTGCTTTTGCTAAAATATACTGATGCTTTTTTACCATCTTGTCTTATACGTTTTTAAATTCTCCCAAATACGGTTATTGGCAGATATAAGATGGAAGCGAATTCCAACATTAAACTGTGCTTGGATAGATAGATGACGCCAAACGTTCGAACCTACAGGGCATCAATATTATCATGTCAAAATTTCTACGAGAGTAAATCGACACATCTCCAACCAAAGATGGAAAATTTCTTGTAGACACATAGGGGCTATGTTATTTATTATTTTATATAACAGTGAAAGTTTTAAAAACATCCTTTTTAATATCAACGATGCCCATCCTGTTTCATATAAAGGACATTTCTATCAACGTATCTGGGCAAGATAGTATATTTCTAAGGACATTTCTATCAATGTATATGGGCAAGATAGTATATTTCCAAGGACATTTTTATCAACGTATATGGACAAGATAGTATATTTCTAAGGACATTTCTATCAATGTATATGGACAAGATAGTATATTTCTAAGGACATTTCTATCAATGTATATGGGCAAGATAGTATATTTCTAAGGACATTTCTATCAATGTATATGGGCAAGATAGTATATTTCTAAGGACATTTCTATCAACGTATATGGGCAAGATAGTATATTTCTAAGGACATTTCTATCAACGTATATGGGCAAGATAGTATATTTCTAAGGACATTTCTATCAATGTATATGGGCAAGCTAGTTTCTACCCTAGCTTCCTCAAGCTGAATCTTGTCTAAGCTAATACAGTAATGTTCAGATAAATTATCCTAGACATCGGAAGTATATTCAATCATCGGCCGAACGAAAGTGAAGTATATTTTATTTCCAGTCGATCTTGACAGAGTATGCTTAAGTTTACAAAGTGTGGCTAGTTACTTGTTAGCAGTACTGATGAAACGATTTATATGCTCCGTCAATTTGCAGTTAACTTCAATAGTTACCCCAAAATGTATATGATAATCGACCATGTCAATTTTGATATGATTAATCTGCAAGTTTGGGTTGATATCATTGTTGTGAAAGATGAAGAACATAAAAGAAGTCTGAAGTTTGCTGAGTCATTCTTAAGACCAAAGTTAAAGCTGACGAACATTATAATTTAGAGTCCCTTCAATGTCTCCCACCGGGTTATTTCTGTAGCTAAGAGATTAGTTATCTACAGAAGGCTTTGTTACGCTAACAACACTATCAGTTATATAATTGATATAAACCAACAACAGTAATGCTCCCGTAGTGTTCCTTGGGAGACGCCGGCATTGATACAAACTCGATGTTTCCTATTATAAAGATAATTAGAAAACCATTTTAGTAAAATTTTCTTTTATATCCGAAGCCAAGAATTTATCATTGAATTATTTGTGCCGAACTGTGTCAAGCGCTTTTTAAATATCACAATAAAGCAATATACATCACATATTTATTATCAAGAACTTTATCAGAATTTTGCGATACGTTTTAGTCAATCGAAACACAGTAGAATATTTAAGACTGAAATCAGATTGGTACTTGTAAATATGTTGATTATATTGCAGATGGTTGAAAACTGACTTAAATCAAGTATTCAGAAATCATTTCGAATACACTCAACACAAATACTGGTCTATACCTTATTGGATCTGATTTGTCTCCCTTTTTGAATATAGGCATGGCGACTGCGATTTTTCCACTGGGATGTGCAAAATGGCATTTCCATTAGGCATATCATGCTTTAGCGTAGAGATTGTTAAAAATCTTAGCATATGCAGAGGGCCTAAGACCTCATGAGTGATACGTTTTAATATTTTGTTGGAGATATGATCAGGTCCAACAGATTTGTTTAGTATCTAGAGAAAGTGTAATATCTGTTACTTCCAAACGTGTGAATCTCGATGTTTTCCAGCAATTAATTACAGCTATTGAAGAAGAGTTGGAGTGGGTGAATGTTACCCTCAAATGATGATACAGCCTGGAAGAACTCGTAAAAGAATGTCAACTTTTGATAGCAAGAGAAATGCATTTAGTTGTTTGAAATTATCCCGGATAGTTATATGAACAGGGTATCCTAATTTCGACAGCAGATTCGAAAGATTTGTGTAGTGATCTCGAAATGTTTATATATATTTCCTATTAAACGAGAAAGATGAATTTTCTGATCTTGAGGTCATGCAATTTCAACAAATACTTTCTTTAAATCTTTCTCGTATGCACAAACAAATTTCAATACATTTCTCTTTGTTTGCAAATTATATTTTTCAAGGTAAATTCCACCTTGAATTTCTTCCTCCGCATCCGCGTAGCCGAGCCAATTTAACTCCGAGCAAGGTATATGTTTATTATTACATATCAAAACAAAAATAACATATTTATAATTTAACACCGTTATATATTATCAATATGATTTTTACTTGACAAAAGTGACAACTCGTTTTTTGAAGGTCTGACCTTGATCTCTATATGGCAATTAACCTATCATGATTTTCTGGTCAATGCCAGCATCTTGAATTTTTGGTCAATGCCAACCTCTCTTTATTCGTTCGTGTATGTGGATTTGAATAAGCATGTGCGACACAGAGGCATAATGGAACATCTTGGATAATGTAAAATGATAATTGTTATAAATATGGTACGATATTCATAGATGATAAAATAAAACAAATAAGAATACAACACATTTTCAAATTATATGAATTATCATCCAAAGGACAACAATTTTTAAAAAGTATTATTGATTACATTAATACTAGAGTCTGCATCAATTTTATTTTTCCCTCTTTTCAAGCCCTTTCAAGTTGAGAGTGAGAGACAGGGAGCTAGTTTTCAATGTTGTTTTCATTTTTCTCTTTTTGTCAGTTAACAGATATACAAAAATTCTCCAAAATAAAATTATATTAATATCTAGGTGGTTCAGTCATTTCGCTTTGATTGTAGCTCACTAGGCTCAAACAGATGTATAACTGACATCTAAAGCACGTGAAGCAATCCAAAATATTGTCATTACATTTGTATCTTGAAAGATTAAGAACCCCATTGCTAAATATTTGTATAACCGATTATATATTGTACTGAACGATAAAATGTATTTGGGCTATATTACGATAGTGTCTAAATGAAACGTTACGGTATATATTCAACATTGTGATGTTCAAATAGATTTTCATTAGACTCTCTAGGATTGTTTAT
The DNA here is from genome assembly GCA_029931535.1 of Margaritifera margaritifera. Classification (NCBI taxonomy): domain Eukaryota; kingdom Metazoa; phylum Mollusca; class Bivalvia; order Unionida; family Margaritiferidae; genus Margaritifera; species Margaritifera margaritifera. The sequence continues at coordinate 508,846 of JAQPZY010001474.1, forward strand.
CTCTGGGATTAAATTGACAAGACCTTTTTTATGATAGGAAATAACACAAACATACACACATAATATTTATCAATGCAATTTACAATATCTGATGTTACTGTTAACAATTAAAAAAGAATTAAAAAGATAAGTGGATAATGAAAAACATTTTCATACAAAACGTTAACGATTATAATAGTCCCTCACACCTGAGATTTATTATCTTCATATTTTTTTATGATTGAATAATCCATTTTTTAGGGTGTTTTTTTATCGTGCAAAATCATGCAGCATCATATTATTGACAAGCAAAATATAATTGGAAAAGTTTCAAGAATTACATCATAACTGTTTTAAAAAGATTGTATATTATTAAGAAATCACATATTTTTCATAATCCTATCCAAGATCCTCTTTCGCTCCTTCATGTAAGAGCATCGTTTGTCATTGTTTCTTTTGCTTTCTCTTGTCATTAGCACAAAGTATAGAGAATTAGTCAAGTACCATTTTTTTGTATATTTTAAATCCTTTCAACGTGAATTTGATGTATTGAAAATTATGCTTGGTTCGAGATAACTAGGTAACAAGAACAAAAAAAAAAGAGTTCTTGACCTGGAGAAGGTTGTGCTGTCATACATAATTCCCCCATGAGCACTGGCCGGATATTGATTGTCGTATATTGATTTGCTTTCATAACTATCTAATCCAGTAAACATTTCTTTCCTGGATAATATGTTGCTCTCATGAATATTTCCCCAGTCGTATGCTTTCCGTCACATATTCGTTAGTTCTACTTAGTAAGCTGGTACTGGTCAAGGGCTTGCAATTCCTCGCACCATTAAACATTTCCAAATCAACTGGCAAATAATAGTGTTACTGATAGGGATGAACTATTTGACCTCAAAAGGATCTCACAATATCCGATGAAAATGACAAATTGTTTCACTGAAGGACAAATTGGTGGGTTGACCATTGATTTACAAGCGCCGTTTATACCATTCCAAGAAAGTGCTGCCTGGCCTAAAGCTGCTATCGGACTGTGGCATTTAATATCTGATGCGTCAATAACGTCTATCGCGATACGGATCAAATCCATACCTGAATATCCTTCGACAAATTTGTTTTTCTTTTGGAATAATGTAGTTATATGCCCTGCATAATTCCGCCATGATCACCGCCAAGATATATGCACTCTGTCAAGACAGCAATAATCTTTCCTTGAGCCGATTGTGTTTCCATGAATATTTCCCAAATCTGTAGGTTTCTTCATTATCTCCACTTGATGGACTGATAAGATGCAAAGGATCGTGAACCAGTAAACAGACCAATAACTCAGTACGTCGTGGATTACCTAAGACTAATAAGAAAGGCGATATGAAAGCGACGCTTTCAAGTCTGAATATTTAAGTCCTTAGCCGATCAGAAAGATAACCACTGAATTTTTCATCGAATTGTTGTCCGACTCTATGTGTTTCAATTTTCTAAGCTACTGCTTGACAGTGCAATTAGTATATCAAAATTATCGTTACTATTTTTAAGTTTTCTCCAAATCTAGTTCTGTCTTTTTGAGAAATACTGTTCTCCCTACAGAAGCACTTAGTTTTCCTTGGACCTACTTTTGACAGTTTCTCACTATTGCCATAGGGTCATCCATTACAGCAAGCATTACTTCTCTTTGTCAATTAAGAAACCTGCTTGACTAAAATCCCACTCATTGTAAAGGATTATTTTTTCTGTGAATTATTATCTAGCTGCGTTCTTCAATTTTTGTCTAGGTCTTGTTCAAGAACCCCGAGCCATATTTTATTCTGTGTATCTATCTTCATGATTTTCTATTAATTTCGGACGACCGCACATAATATACAGTATTCTACCTATTCATATATCCATCTATCTATATATCTATCTATAAATCAATCGATCAATGATTCAGCATATTTAAGTCCTGCCAAATGCTTAAACCTATGCAGACTTTGGTTATATGTATGGCATCTTTATCATTGTATTGCCTTCTTTACGCAGACATGAGTATGCACTTACGGGGAAATGGATTGTGTAAACATTATTTGGACGTTTACAATGTCTGGTGGAAAATATCGCACAATGTAATAGCTAAGCCAATCTAATAACCGATATGAATATCATGTAACAATAAAACTCAATTTTGCACCAGAATGAAAAAAGTTAATATATACAATAGATGCCAAATGAATATAAGCAACATCATGCATACTGTACGTAGAGCAAATAAAGATTGTCATCTTCGAGTAAGCCGTGACGATTTCCGTAGACAATAAGAAACTTCAGAGAAAAACTAAAGATTATAACTACTATTTAGGTAGAACATTGCTCCGCAATTACTGTAATTACTAATTATTGTACATGTTGAGTTGGCAATGATAATCAAAGATCCAGACGAATTATATCAATATTTACTGTGATTAATCTCACTTTAGCCATATAATCGTATAATCAACTGTATTTCACAGACAATTGTGATGATGTTGTGAATACAGTTGAAAGTTTATTTTAAAAAAAACGAAAATTGTCATTTATTTGTGCGCTGCATATACGTGAACCATTTCATTAAAAGATTTCCAATAGCTTTACGCAGTTGTCATCGTCGTGAAAATTAGCATAATGTGGCCTATAGAATCACTGTTAGTTGTCACCTCAACCCAGAATTCAGATCTGAGAAATATAGCCTACAGGTTATTTTGTTATAATTACTGTTATGCAATTAAAGACTGGTATGCTATACGTGCTTTGGCGACCACCGTGTATTCCAACACTGGGGAAAAAGAGAAGACTTTATAGTGAGCGTTAATTTCTTTCGTTCATATCTGTCCTCCATCCAAAGTGATAACTTTCCTGTTGAAAGGATAGATATCCTTCCTAGTTTTAGATGTTTATTGGCGGACATAGTTTATTTGTGCAACAAAGAAACAAATCACAGTCTTAATTATTTGAAAGCAGGTATTTATCGTATCGCAGTATGCCAAACTAGGAACGAAACACGATCCTTTCCGTAGAATTAGAAAATGACCATGTGATAAACTACTGTATAGCCTTTACTGCTATAACAAAATATTCTTACCAGTACATGCCTGATAAGGACCAAAGGAGACCTGGAGGTAAATTCATACGGTACTACAATTGCCATGTTGTAATCTAGCTTACAATCATTATTTCAATTACAAAATAGTGTTACCCCTGCATCGTTGATACGGACTTACGGAGAGTTATTTTGTGCATGCATGTGGTACGACACTTGTCTAAGTGGTACAGAACGAAGTTTAAATTGAAATTTAAAGATGACCCGGGTAATGTGATAAAATCTTTTTCTGTGCCAATCCAAGCTACAACTTATGCCAAACTTACCTTCACATTGACTCCATTATTAACATTAGAAACATGTTGTCTGTCAGGCAATCAATTATATACTCTGTTGTTAACTATATACAACTGACGAGTTATAAAAAGAAACTCATTGTAGTGCTCTTGCTGGCTTCAGATAACATATTACCAAAAATCTCTAGTGTTCTGGCTAACTTCAGGTAAGGTGTAGCCTCAATAAGACCCAAACATTATCAAATAAAAGATAGGAAATTCATAATGTGTTATGTGGGTGAATCAGAGTTCCACGTTATATGCGAGTGTCCTTTATATAAATATTTAAGATTTGTTTATTTCTATAAAGCAAGATCAGTAATTGTAAATTATGACCTGCTCTCCCCGTTTGGTAAAATGTGTCCCGTGTTTCCGAATTGTGATATTGTTAAATTAACTTACAGAATCCTCTAAAATATTATATCTCGAAGAGGGTGCTTTATTTATGGATAAAAGAATAATGTCCTCGTGAAAACTCTACACCAATTTTGTACCTCTGTATGCTATTAATATAGACTTTAACTGTTTTATATAATACGAAATGCATTTTGTTTTAATCTCTGAACTTTGAAATATAGCATGGTGCTTAACAGCGTACACACACACATTATATACATATATATCTGGATGTTTAACTCTTTCTCATCTCATCTCCGTTATGGTTAATATATAATGATTGCAGGTACATTAATATTATCTCTTATAGCGCTATTACAGTGGCGTTCATCTAGATAAGTATTTCATTTTGTTATTTAATATAAACATGTGAGGTGAGACCTTAATGAAATTATCTTATAGTATCGTAAAACCTTCTACTAAAGTGTTGGTTTCGTTTGATCATTCTAGAAATGGTTGTTCTTTTGCCTTCTGGATCAGCCTCTGAAGTTTGTCTCTTAATGTAATTTTGGATATATCTTATTCTTTTTTATTGTCTTTGAGTGAAAAAAGTGATGAATTGTGTCTTAGAACTAGCAACTTGCGACTCATCTATTGCATTTTTGTTGCTTCTCCAGATATTTCATGCATAGTGTTTCTTGGAATTAGCATTAGCTTTTCTTCCGCGCAAATGTATAGAGGCAAACTTAGACAAGTGCGAAACACATTTGTATAATAATATATAATTATTTTCAATTAGAGCGTAAACATTATTTGTCTTAGCGAACAAATAATAATGGCAAAATCAAGAGATGCTAAAAACGTCAACCTTAACTTAATACTTGATGACTTTGATATTCCAAACTTAAATAAAAATCATAGTCAAGACTTAGGGGGTAAGATATCATATTACGAAGCTTTATCTGTCCTAAGAACAAACAAACAAACAACAAAAACCATGAAGAATTGTAAGAGTCTGGGATCAAACGAGCTTTTAAGTTTTTTGGGGGAATGATTTAGGATATTTTCTTGTTGTGTCAATTGACTATGGTTATGAAATAAATAGTCTCTCAGCAACTCAGAATAAAGAGATTATTACTTGTATTCCTAAAGATGATAAAGGATAGGAATTATTTACAGAATTAGAGACTTATAACTCTCCTTAATACGACCTATAAAGTGGCCTCATCATGTATTGCTAATAGGATTTTTTTTATAAACAAAAGCATTACCATACATTATTAATGATGATCAAACTGGTTTTTTGGCTGGTAGATCCATATGTGAAAATATAAGAGCAGTATACCATGTAGTGTTTTACACTTAAAAACATAACATGCCAGGATTGCTATTACATGTTGACTTTGAAAAACTTTTAATTATGTGGAATGGAGGTTTTCATTTTAACTACCAAATGTTTTCAGCTTCAGTAATTCAATTATCACAATATAAAATCTTGTGTAGCTGTTAATGCACATATTTCCTCTCGGTTTCATAAATAAAGAGGATGCAGACAAGGCGACCCCTTTCACCTTATTTGTTTTTACTCTGTGCGGAGATACTGTCATTAATGATTAAAAAGTATAAAGATATTAATGGTATCAATATAAATGGAAATGAACTTCTAATATCTCAGTATGCTGATGATACAAAGTTGTTTTCGGATGAATCCGAAAAGCTCTTAAAATACAATGCTCACATTAAAATTCTATGCAAAGATCTCCGGCCTTGATGTAAATATAGAGAAAACAAAAGTAATATGGATCGGAGGCATGAAAAAGAGCAACAGCGTTTGTATATAGAGTATAATGTATGCTCTATTGTTGACTGTTCTACAGTATTAGACATCATCTTTACTGCAGATTTAAGTCACATGATAAATCTTAATTATGATGGTAAATTAAAAGAAATAAAAATATTATTGACTTACTGGTCAAAGAGAATTCTTACTACTTATGGGAAAATTATTGTGATAAAATCGCTTGCTTTATCAAACTTAAATCACATATTAATACGTTTGGCGAATCCTCAGGAATGGTTCATTAAAAGATTAAATAGTTTAATCTACAAGTACTTGTGGAAAGGATCAGTTGACAAGATAAAGGAAACGTAATAAACAAAAGTTATGAAGGAGGACTTGCAGGATTGACCCAAAACAGATTCATATTTTCTCTTAAAATGTCCTCTGTCTGAAGAAAACTTACCAAAATACAAAATGGAGTAAATTATTGTCTAAATGTTTTTATTTTTTGGAGGAATTTTACAAGCTTGGTATTTATTATATAGAAAGGAGGATGCATACTTTTTAGCAAAAAAATTATTTGAAAAAGGTATACTATTTGTAAATGATATTGTCCAGAGTAATGGATAATTCCTTTCATGACAAAATGTAAATGAAATATAGAATGTTGATACCAACTTTCAACAACATGCAGGAGTCCTGAACTCTGTAAAATTATATATGAATATATTATCTATTGAATCCCAATCAGATATTTTGGAAAAATCTTGCATTGCAAAAAAGATATTACTTCTCCTCAAAACTAGAAAAGGTTGCAAAAATATTTATAGTATCTTGGTGAAATATACAGCAATATTAGAAACTAAAGCACTAACTAAATGGAAAATACAACTTAGTCTTCCAAATCAATGGGATTGGACGAAGCATTTTGCCTTAACATACAATATTACTAAAGGTTCTGATCTAATATGGTTTGAGTATAAACTACTGCATAGATTTCTTGCAACAAACACTTTTTTAGCAAACAAATGAAGTATCAAAGAATAATAAATGTTCTTTTATCACGGAATCACCTGAAACATTAAACCATCTTTTTTTGCGACTGTGCTGTATAACAGTTTCGGAATGATTTAAACCAGTGGATCAGAAATAACACTAATTTCTTGCGTACCTTGTCTCTTAAAGGAATAAAATTCAGGTATGTTAGAAGCGGGCACTGTAATTAATGTTACATATATATTACGCGCCATGAAAGAAAGCCTAAATCACTACCTTTGTTTAGAAACTTTTTAAAAATATACAATATTTGCGAAACGGAACTAGCAAAAAGAAACAATAAACTGGAATGTTTTGAAACTAAATGCCACATATATATTAATTTAGTAATATAGCACAGTTATAGTTCTGTCTATTGGCTGAAATTGCTTAGATACATTATGAAAATAAATTGATATCCACAATCTCGATTTATCACTTCCTTTTACACTTTTTAAATATTATCTTGAACTTGTTTAATAAGATTTACATGTATATCTATTTTATACGTATGTTCTTAATCGTAATATTTCTGTTTCTTAATCTCTTTGGTCTACACCTCTTTCTCTTTTCTTTCTTACACACTATATGTATGTTGGAAAAAGAACGTTTTAAATATTGTAGCACCATATGTAATTACCTCTTCTCCCTATATATTACCTTCTTTATTCTTGCTATCCACTCTTTCTCTTCTCCTTTTAACATTTCTTTTTCTTTTTCCCTATTTTATAGTCCAAAGTTGAGTCGATTGAAACCTTTATATAGAAAACAACACATATGTGCAAAAAAAGAAATTGTAAGATAGTCCATGGGATGGCTCTTCGATCCATGGATACCTATGTACGGGGAATATTAAATATTCAAAAATCAAAAACAAAAAAAAAATAATGATGGCAAATAACTATACAGCAAAAAAGCTTTTCACGATTAAGTTACAAGTAAAATGGGATAAATATATGTGTGACATTTAATATTGCATAGTACTATAATGTCTTGTTAGTTGGTTTAGATTAATGTTTTTGTTATAGCTTTTTTTCGTCGTTTTTTGTTTTTTTATTTATTTTGTTTCGTTTGCTTTTTTACGGCAGATAATATTGGTGTAACTGGTGCTTCAGATGTTATCATCACAGACATGGGTTCTCGGCTTTTACTTTCTCGATAGCACTTCATCTGTCTTCAATCGTTATCATATTTTGTTGGTAACAATAAGCTATGCACAGCTTAAAATTTGTCAAATTTAAACGTTTTATTGCGCAAGTTTACTAATGTCAAGATGAGACAAGATAATTAGGTATTATTTGTGCCGTAGGGAAAGAAAAAAAAATGCGTGAAAGATAAAAATATATTCTTTGAGATGAATAAGTAGGGAAAAAATGTTGTTTGCAAGACTTAGAAAAATAGTCATTGAACGATGTGAACGAACTAAATTTTTGAAACTAATATCTAGGAAAAGAATCATGTTCATTATATGTCACTGGAAAATATTAATAGATTGCACACTTATGTATCTAGTTCTGATAGAAGTAAATGCAGAATCTTTTACTCAAAAATGAATGTTAGTGACAAAATATTTTTCGATGTATTAGACCAAACGAAAATCTTAGCATCAATAAGCTAAGAGTCAAAAAGTATTAGGAATTAGAGTGATTATCACAATTAATGGTGATTTCATATTTAATTTTATTTATGAAACTCAGATCTTATTGATTCTTTTATTATATTTCAGTTGTTAATCTATCTTTTGGGGTCTTGTATTAATGAACACGTAGATATCCTCATACAAAACCACCAGTTCCTATTAATTTATAACACACGGTACCCCGATTCTTAGTTTCGTTGCCTAATAAATACAGAAGGCATGCCCATGCTAGGTCTATTCCATTAGTGTACCTGGCATAAGTCATTACCGTAGAATCGACACATGCTTTCTCGGGTTTATTATCTTCAGATCAAAGGTATGTGCCAAAATACACTTTTGTAAAATGGCCGAGCATAATAAAATTAAACTGTTTTACAACAAGAATCTTTTATGGGCACTGCTTATATGCCCGGTTTAAGACTTGAAAATCATAAGGAACCCTCATCTGTACCAGCCTCAATGCCAAACAAGTATATTATACAAATTCATCAAATGCAAGTGAAGCCCCTATTTGTGTCCTTGCCAAAGACAGTCTTGTGGTCACAGCAAGTTTTAACTACCAATTATTCCGTATAGATATCCACTAACCATTATGATGCGGTTTATATGCTTAACATGACATCGGGTAAATATTGCTCTTCAAAGGTCATATCCACTGAGAATTGAGTAACTGAGATGAAATTATCATGAATGGATTATTCATACAAAGATTTGTGTAACAGACTATTTAGGTCGAGGTAATATTAAATAGGTGTGAGTTCGTACAGTTATTCTAATCATTTGACGGCTCTGTGTATGGATAGGTATTTGTATTAAAATCTCTCGACATTTCTACTCCAACAACTACTCCTCTTACTACATATGTTATTTTTCTTTGTTTTGGTTTTTTTTTTCAATTTCAAGCACTGCAACAACTTGAACTTGATTCTAAAGAAAACTCTGTTAGTCTAATGTGGTGCTTAAGGTTGGTGAAATGAGTTTATGTCGACTTTTGCTTTTGCGAATATTCACAAGACACTATTGAAAAGAAAGACGATGATATTAATTATATCACTGAGATATTCAGTATTATCAATGGCTTAATAGATGATCATTACCAAACCCTTTGACAGTTGTGAGAAAAATGAACTATATTCGCAAATATCAACCAGCAGCAACTCAAAGAAAGGTTACATACAAAGAAGGTCTGGGCATGTCAAGATGACACTACTCTAAGTTGTCTTAATTAGATGTTGTTTCACGTTCTTCTTATCTATCCCATATGGTAAATACTTATTGCTGATAGAAAAAACATAGAGGATAGTGGAGGTTTTTGAAGATTGTACGCCCTAATGCGATTACTAAACAGGGATGAAATATTCAGTCTTCCGTGTGATGTATTTTGCTAATCAGTAACGTTCTTAATACTTTCGGATACCTCTTGACCATCGAATAATACTTGTATTTATACATTATCAAAATGGCTGAATATATTGTCTGTTTCTATATCCTACTGTATCTTGATCTTGCATCAAACTCCTCCACTATCGTAATAAGAACAGCATCTGAAGATAAAAGCAAAATTTAATTATAAATCTAGATTCGCAGGGATTTAACCGACACCAGCATTGTTAAGATGATGTTGCCTATATAGACTCAACGAATGTACACAAAAGGCTTTTAAAATAACCAGCTAACCTCCATGGACAATAAGCTACTATACTTTGCACTTCATATACAGAAAATATTGATGTCAAAGATGAAAACAACAGCATCAGCAAACCTAATCACTTTTGCTCTTGAATTAGGTCATTATTCCTCAGCGGAAAAAGTTCCATTAAGGATTATGTGCTATCCGTTTCTTTTGTGTCCTCAACCGAAACGTAGACTCATCTCAGATTGACAGTTTGAGACTACAGTAGGGATCAATATCTAAAAACTGGGGTGTACATTTTCTACTAAGCTAGCATGTTTCAAGTAAAATATCTATTCAGAGCGAAGCCGCGCTGGCTAAGCGCTTTTTACGACCATACTCTGTAACTGAATCATCGCTAACTGACTGACTTACTAACCAAAGTCAAATGATATATTCGTGTATATCGAACTCATTTAAGCTTGCAGTCAGTGCAAAAATAACCAATTTATCAAAAAATGCAAAATAAACCTGTTGACTAAACCCAATCCAATATTATTTAGAATACATTACATTTTTCCCTACTCTTAGAACATAATGAGCACCTGTACTTCTCTACAATATATTATGCTACAGATTACCTTTCAGCACTGTTAACTGGTATTATATATAACAGTATGTAATCCTGTAATCAAAAGGAGAAGATAAAACAACATGTTTTAAGAATTTAACTCAATATCTTGCCCAAAAGATTGCACAACGAAGACTTGAGCACTCGTTGTAATCTATATGGAAAAATGAACACTGAAACGCAACTCGACTTGATTACTTGTGAATTTACAAGCGCTCTGGGCGGATCGCAGTCGCATACATGACAATGCCAGATCAGTTTGACTAGAGAAAGCGCCATCCATTATTTGAGGAATTTTTCTTTACCTCAAACTTAGAATTGTATATAATTTTGGTAAATGAGGAAACTTTTGTGTATAGCTGTTAAACGCACTTCATGGGCCAGTTCATATTCCCTGATATTTCTGAAACTATTTGAATAGCCAGAAAAGCAAACAAGAGTGTGACTGTTTGTCACTGATATTGATCCCCACGAGCTAAAATACAAACATTAAAGAGCTTCTAAAACAATCGAAGATATAATCTAATTACGAAACTATAGCTAAGTGAGTGACAAACAGTTGATGGAACATAATTATACCACTTATTCATAACATGGTACTTTTGTTTTAAAAAAAATGTATCCATTGTAAACTAGCTTGCTCCGGTCATATCCATTTCTATAAAGTTCTAAGAGGTTTGAAAGTTAAATTGGAATATAGGTCTAAATACCACTGGTGACTATGGTTTTAGTCATAAGAGGCATTATAGTGGATGATGGATAGTAGGTGTTCCCTAAACAGAAAAGGTTTTACGACTACTATCAACAGGGTGCCGTGTAGTCTGGCATCTATAATGCGAACGGGGCTTAATTTGTATATATTATGACAATGCCTACAACGGACGTGAAAATTACTTTGACACATTTTATATAGTGCGATAATGTTACTAAATACAGATCTTCGTTGACTTAGCATAATCAAATAACTTAAGTATTCCTCAGAATTCCACACCCTTCAGGAAATAACACTGTCCAATGCAAGCCATATAATAACAAAGAGACTACTGGATAGTCGACAAATCAGTTTCCTGAACCAATAGTTTAAACAGGTTCTCAGTGTCATTATCGGTACCAAGTAACTCAACTTTCTAAAATCTTTTGATATAGAAATCTACTGTACGTTTAAAGACAAAAAAAAAAGATAAATAATTACCCAGAATGGCAGTTTCATTCCGTGAAACAAATTAGGAAATATTCAAGACGCGTAGTGGCAGACTCATATATATGGGTTGATTCGTTCTTAAGTAACATAATATTTCTCGTATGACTATTACTAAGACATGCTAATGGAGCATCGAGGAATATTTGACTGAAAGCATTTGAATCAAGCAAATAATAATAATAATAATAATAATAATAATAATAATAATAATAATAATATTTTCTTAAAGAAAAGATCTCGTGTGTATTACTTTTTCAAACACGCCTTTGGAAGATACAGAAATAAAACCGTGAAAAGTCTCTATTCTATACTACTACTACTATGGCTGCTGCTACCCCCACTGGTTTTAATATTCCTGCCCCTAAAATAATGAAGAGCCACCACCACCACCACAAAAAACAGCAATAATGATAATAATAATAATAACCTTAGTAACTAATACTAATCATCATCATCAACAGTTTCTATCTAAGACTTATTTAGAGGCAATGAAGGAAGTAAAATTCCTGTACACAAGCTTGATATTTCATCAGACCTCTAAACTCCGTTCTAAGGTAACAAATGGAGTCTAATAAGGATGTGCTACAGCATATCTTAATTTTAGGAAATATATGTAATTATTTAGCTTTAGCAGGTTTTCTTTCCGGACAGATTAAGTTGCCTTTGTAAATTCCTGGCAACTTTTATATCCATTTACTGAACTGAATTCCCTTGCGGTAGATGCTAAAAATAGCAAAACATCTTTTATAATGCTTTCGTTAAAAAAACAAAAGTTTCTTTTTCTGTTAATATTTAGAAGTCTTATTGCAAGTCACGACGAACGCTTAAGGAAAGAAATAAAGCAAAACACACATTAAAAACAATTTTCGAGTAGTAAAGAACATAGCAATTTTTTTAAAACAAACATAATCTTCATTGTCATCGAAACTATTCCAGAATACACCTATGCATACTTCTAGCAATGAAAACAAGATATTCAATATAGGCATGTTACTAGGATTCTAGGACAATTTTATTCAACGCTATTGTATTTCTCTGCAAAATTTGTTTCCTTTCCTCAGGTTCGTTTTAGAAACAAATGAGTATATAACAAATATTTAACAGCTATTGCATCATGTGTAAGTAAATCAATTTGACTCATGTGTAAGTATAAACAGCTGTTGCCTCACGTGTCAGTAAAAACAGCTATTGTCTCATGTGTAAGTTAATTAATTTGACAAAAAGAATTTATGTTAGGAAGTGGCTTCAGTGTGAAGAACAGAAACAAACAAACAAAAACACCGCTTGATATTTGGTTCATTGCCACGGAAGAAATGCTTAAACCAAGATCGACATATTTTGTTTAAAGAGTTTCCCTTGGAAGGCAATCTTCATGCCCTTTGATACATCAGCAACAAGACCAGTGTGTTTACTAGATGGTTATTGTTGAATTTTTATCGAGAGTCAATGGAAATCAGGAGTTATTGGTCAAAGAAATGAGACTTTTCTGCCGATGTTTTGCTTATTTATCTGTCTTCCCTCGGACTGACTCTCTCTCTCTCTCTCTCTCTCTCTCTCTCTCTCTCTCTCTCTCTCTCTCTCTCTCTTGTAAAATGGACAAAACAGCTGAAATTCATTGAATAATGTAAAATATTTATGAACGCCAAATAACTTCAGTAAATACGTGTAATGGTGCAGAAATACGCGTCAAATACGAATCTAATAAACTGTCAACTATTTTTATGTTAATGTCTTCTTTAATTCCTTACTTAAAATAATATACTCTAAATTGTCTTTAATAATTTCCCACTGCAGTTGCAGTAGTTTATTATGGCTGGAGAACAAAAGCGTTCCCAACGACATTTTGTAACGTATATCTATATAACCGATATCATTTAGTTCAAATGTTCCCTTGTGCGCAATTACGAGATAGTTTGTTGGATTGCCCAAGTCAGGCATTTAGGCTCACGGTATTAAAGCATCACTTATCGATCTTGTTGACTGTGATCTCCTTTCTAATAATCAAATGTAACATGTCAAAATAAAAATGATGAACATGTTGTGATCAATATTTTTTGTTAACGATTCTGTTTTCAAAGCGTACAGGAAATTTAGTTCTCTTTGCCTAACTGCTCGTTTTTGTCCAATATATTAATCGATTACCTAAATATGATAAAACTTCCACCCATGTGGTTGGCGAAGAAATAATTTTTGAACTCTTGGGTCCTTGGATCCAAATTGTTCAGTTTATCTGGATGTAATCCAGACACGTACGCGGATAAGAATAACATTTCTGACAGTTGGTCATCTTAGACATAATTATCATGATCTCTATGCTTAAATGTCAAAATTTCATATTCGTATGAACAATATTACTTCAAATTTATGTGAATAATGTAACGACTTTATTTGTTTCTCGCTTTGCTTAAATGAGTAGATACTTTAAGCACTTTGACATGGGTAGGTACTGTAAGCGCTCTGACATGGGTAGGTACTGTAAGCACTACGACATGGGTAGATACTGTAAGGACTTTGACATGTGAAGGTACTGTAAGCGCTCTGACATGGGTAGGTACTGTAATCACTTTGACATGGGTAGGTACTGTAATCACTTTGACATGGGTAGGTCTGTACGCGCTCTGTCATGGGTAGATACTGTAAGCACTCTTACATGGGTAGGTACTGTAAGGACTCTGATATGTGTAGGTACTGTAAGGACTCTGACATGGGTAGGTACTGTAAGGACTCTGACATGGGTAGGTACTGTAAGGACTCTGACATGGGTAGGTACTGTAAGCACTTTGACATGGGTAGATACTGTAAGCACTCTGACATGGGTAGGTACTGTAAGGAATCTGACATGGGTACGTACTGTAAGCGCTCTGACATAAGTAGATACTGTAAGCGCTCTGACATTGGTAGATACTGTAAGCGCTCTGACATCGGTAGGTATTGTAAGCACTGACATGGTTAGGTAATGTAAGCACTTTGACATGGGTAGGTGCTGTAAGGATTCTGACATGGGTAGGTCTTGTAAGGACTCTGACATGTGTAGATACTGTAGGTGCTCTGATATGGATAGATACTGTAAGGACTCTGACATGGGTAGATACTGTAAGGACTCTGACATGGGTAGGTATTGTAAGGACTCTGACATTGGCAGATACTGTAACCGCTCTGATATGGATAGATAATGTAAGGACTCTGACATGGGTAGATACTGTAAGGACTCTGACATGAGTAGGTACTGTAAGCGCTCTAATATAGATAGATACTGTAAGCGCTCTGATATGGATAGATACTGTAAGGACTCTGTCATGGATATATAGTGTAAGGATTCTGACATGGGTAGGTACTGTAAGGACTCTGACATGGGTAGGTACTGCAAGCGCTCTGACATGGGCAGGTACTGTTAGCTCTCTGACATGGGCAGGTATTGCAAGCGTTCTGACATGGGTAGGTCATGATGGGTAGGTACTGTAAGAACTTTGACATGGGTAGGTAATGTAAGCACTCTGACATGGGTAGGTACTGTAAGCACTCTGACATGGGTAGGTAATGTAAGCACTCTGACATGGGTAGGTACTGTAAGCACTCTGACATGGGTAGGTAATGTAAGCACTCTGACATGGGTAGGTACTCTAAGCACTCTGATATGGGTAGGTACTGTAAGGACTCTGACATGGGTTAGTACTGTAGGCACTTTGACATGGGTATGTACTCCAAGCCCTCTGATATGGATAGGCACTGTAAGGATTCTGACATGGGTAGATACTGTAGGCACTTTGACATGGGTAGGTAAGGTAAGCGCTCTGACATAGGTAGGTACTGTAAGGACTCTGACATGGGTAGGTACTGTAAGCGCTCTGACATGGGTAGGTACTGTAAGGACTCTGACATGGGTAGGTACTATAAGGACTCTGACATGGGTAGGTACTGTAAGCACTCTGACATGGGTAGGTACTGTAAGGACTCTGACATAGATAGGTACTGTAAGGACTCTGACATGGGTAGGTACTCTCGGCACTTTGACATAGGTAGGTGCTGTAAGCACTCTGACAGTTTACTTCATATATATATATATATATATATATATATATATATATATATATATATATATATATCAAGTATCAATTAAGCTGATTAAGCTGACTGGTAAAAATTCTAGAGACTGATCGATTACATGAGACCTACTTGCTGTTAAAACTCTAATTACCCGTGACGCCATCTAGTATCACGATGACATCGGACTGTGTTAGATGTTTTCGCAATTGCCTGAAGTTGCCTCAAAGTCAGCAGTGTTTCCCGCTAACATTATACTATACAATAATTGTATTGTTTTCTTTTAAAGCTTTTTTTATATTGTTTTGACAATTATCGCCATTATGTGCATCCAATGTGAAGATATAATTTTTCCTTCTAAAGATAAAGATCCGTGTTTTTTACATTCGCGGTTTTAATGTTTGTGAGATTTATCTATCCTAAATGGAATGGTTTACATCTTAGAGCTGGCAGCTTACTTTTGGGGGAAAAGACTGGCTATTGTTTTCTACCAGTCAAGGGAAAAAAGGGAACTTAGTCTACAGGTCAATTTTTTCAATTGTTTTAATTGCGCAAGCTAAATAAATATACTGTTCAAACAACATCAAAACTATTATTCATTTAGCGATCACTCAAAATGGTACTCAAGATGCCTTTAGCGTTATGCTTAAATAACTCGATAAACATTAGAACATCTGTTTTAGCGTTACTCTGAAATAACTCGATAAACACTAGAACATCTTATGCATCTTTCATTTTTGTGGCTATTTATTCTACTGCATCACATGAACACTTTAACCCTGTTACAAATTACTTTGGTCCAGTTGGATTCAATTTCTTTAACCCTTTTACAATGAATTGGACTGCACAATATTGGTCCTGGAAGTCATCTTGGACTAGCAGCTATGAATATATATATATATATATATATATATATATATATATATATATATATATATATATATATATATATATATATATATATATATATATATATATATCTTTTTCATTTATAAATAGAATTGTTTTTAATTTCTTCACGTTAACACAAATCGTATTTTAATAATAATAATAATAATAATAATAATAATACTAATAATAAATTATTTTATTCCCTTGACTGGCATGTTGCACGTGTAGGAAGTAAATATATATATATATATATATATATATATATATATATATATATATATATATATATATATATATATATAATTTTAGTCAGCTTCCCGGCGCTTATTCATTAACTTGATTTTCATATAACATTCACGCAACATGCATTTTCCGTCATATTTGGTGCCTCTTTTTTTTTTTGTTTTACTTGTACATATGTGCTCTTCACATGTTTCTATCAAAAGGCGTTGTTGCCCCACCATCCACCTCCGAAAACAAGTGACGTTTGCTTTCCAATGTAAATATAACACAATTTGTCCTTTTGCACCAAATAGGCTTGTCCCGATATAAAATATGTGGTGATTATGTTGCGATCCGTCATATATTTATACACTATGGGCCTATCACTAGTGGTGTGTGTATATGTGAAAAAGAAATGCAATGTAGATTTGCATCAAATTGTCTTTTGTTTAAAAAAAAGTGCAGAAACATTTGTTCGGGACCACTTTAATATATCTGCCTTATCCTGGTTGTTATCTGTGAGGCTGGTCTGTGAGGCTGATCTGTGAGGCTGGTCTGTGAGGCTGGTCTGTGAAGCTATTTGTCACTGGAAATGTGTTTAAAATGGTAATAAAAGGAGGAAAGAAAAGAGACAAATGTTTTCATTCTTATGTATTTGCCGATGCTGTACATTTTACCCGCCGCTCTCTACTTGCAGCAGATAATTTGGTGAATAATAATAATAATGGTAATAATAACAATAACAACAACAACAACAACAACAACAACAACAACAACAACAACAATAATAATAATAATAATAATAATAATAATAATAATAATAATAATAATAATAATAATAATTAATATCAGTATTATTATAATAATAATTATAATAATACTAATAACAATAACAATAATAATAGCAACAACACTAATAATAATAATGATAATAATAATAATAACAATGACAACAACAACAACACTAATAAT
Source organism: Margaritifera margaritifera (assembly GCA_029931535.1). Taxonomy (NCBI): domain Eukaryota; kingdom Metazoa; phylum Mollusca; class Bivalvia; order Unionida; family Margaritiferidae; genus Margaritifera; species Margaritifera margaritifera. The sequence continues at coordinate 526,575 of JAQPZY010001474.1, forward strand.
AATAATAATAATAATAATAATAATAATACTCGGAGAGAGTGGGATTCTCCCAGTTGTTTAAGAACAGTTTACTTGTGGACCCCATCTACTTTCATTTCCGCCCAACTTTATGTGCAGTAAAACTAAATGCCGATTAAAAATGCAATACTCCATCAGCCAAACACAAATCTTTTCATACAAAAGAAGAAACGTATTTAATTTCCATCCATATCATCAAAAATAAGTAGACACTCCTTTGAGTGGGTTTAAATTCTTGCCAGCTTCGCATTCGGCTAGATCCTTTAAGTTTCAAGAAACGTACATTGTAAAATATAATAACTTGTTCGTCTCTTCTTGTTCATCATCGTCGCAAGCCACAGGCGACAATCACTACTCTTCTTTTTCATCATCGTCGCAAGCCACAGGCGACAATCACTACTCTTCTTTTTCACTCGATTTCCTCGTTACTTTTGAATATGCATAAACCTGCTTACGTAGTCACTGCCAGCGCGAGTAAATTGTTCTCGCCATTGTGACCCAACATAACCTTTCAAGCTGTTTGAATGAGCCAATCTAAGTTTCTTTTCCAAGCACAGTCACATATCGATCGATAAAACGGGCACTTTTATTGATGTGTGGGAGATGTTACATTGTGTTGTTGATGATGCATTTTTGTTTATGCGTACTAATGAAAAAGGAGGAAAATCTCTACACAGACAGCAACAAGAGACAAAGGAGCGTAGCTGATTATCGCCCGTGGCTTGCGACGATGCTTGTTCATGTAAAAACACGGCGAGAAAAATTTACTCCCTTTCGAAACAATGCAGAACGTACTAGTATATATGTAAGACGTCTAGGTTTTGCTCCATTATGTTGTACCCTTTTATCTATGAAAGCTAGAAAATGCTGAAAATTTATTGACAATCACTTTTTAAAAACTGTCTTGGAAATTAAAATATTTCCATTCCTATCAATTGTTTAAATAATATACAGCCGTTGTTGTATATATAAAGAGACAGCTGGACGGAGAAATCATTTCCAGTGAATTCCTCGTTTTGTGCATTGATAGAATATTGTTCCTGAAAATTTACGGTGAAAAAAGGATTAGATAATAGAGCTATAAGCCGACTGAGATAATAGAGCTATAAGCCGACTGAGATAATAGAGCTATTAGCCGACTGAGATAATAGAGCTATAAGCCGACTGAGATAATAGAGCTATAAGCCGACTGAGATAATGAACGTCGCTATATTTTTGATGGAAATAATTGTATCATATGACTAGGATTTTATGAAATTTCTTTACAAGTATAAGTAAATAGGACAATTCTAGAAGTATCCAAAGTGTACTGCCTGTTTTCATTAAGTAATTACGGTTTTTATGAAACATTTTCAGTAGTGTCATGAAACATAAAAGCAATATAAGCATTTGTCTATTTTCAAAAAGCAATATAGACATTTGTCTATTTTCGACATAGCAGAGGAAATCCATGGAGGAAAATAGATCATGGAGTCAAGTCAGTGGATGTTATTAAATGTACAAATGACGGTTTGCCGCAGGAAAGCGTTCAGAATAGGTCCCTACCGTTTGATAGGAATCTTTCCTAAATAGTCCAATAATTTGTAATTCCTTTCCCCACACAATTATCAGACACGGGTCTTCAGATCAAGACGATGCTTCTTAGCAGTAGCTAATGATTTAAAATGTTACTATATCAATGTTTCATTTTAAATGTGTTATTCATATATGCAATTTAAGCATGATAAAATCATCTATACATTATTTAATACGTTTGTATGAAGTTCTAAAATTTGGCATTAATTGAATATTACTTCTTTAATCTCTGTAGCAGACAGATGTTTAAAACTAATAAACCTTATATTTATGAGCATTTCTCGTGCATTTACGACAACAAAGTTATGATCTCCAAAGACTATTTCTAGTGTGCATTTCCCGTGCATTTAGGACAACAAAGTTATGATCTCCAAAGACTATTTCTAGTGTGCATTTCCCGTGCATTTAGGACAAAAAAGTTATGACGTCGAAAGACTATTTCAAGTGTGCATTTCCCGTCCATTTAGGACAAAAAAGGTTATGACGTTCAAAGACTATTTCTAGTGTGCATTTCTCGTGCATTTAGGGCAACAAAGTTATGACCTCCAAAGACTATTTCTAGTGTGGATTTCTTCTTTGCAGAGGTTTAAAATTTTCTTCTTTCTGTATCATACATAATTTGGAAATAGGAAAACTGGCATCGTCTTCTTCCCGTTATATTTGTCGATTTAATTGTTCTACCCTCATCAAAAGCGGTCTGTCATAAAATGCAAGAACAATACAGAACAGTCCGTACTTCCTACTATCCACGGGACAAAAATGTGGTATTCTTCGTGTATTTTATTGCAAAGAAAATACGATACTGATAATTAATGATTACTGGTTAAATGTTATGATAATAAAGGGGTTGTACATGGTTGAAGTCTAAAATGCAAACAGCGTTACTCCAAATTATATTCCCAGACAGAGCAGAATAGCTTTAAAAATCATAACAATCAGAAAGCAATTTTTGTTTTTCTATTTGCAATATTAGCTGCTGGAATGTTTTGATCTTTAGCGTCACGAGCACGATTTGTATGTGTTTTGTTATCTACCTGGAAAAGAAAACATTTAATCATTAGAAACCCGCCACTTTTAAATGTAAAATCTCAACACATTCCTAATTAGGAATTCTATTTTGTATAAAATAATCAAAATTACGAAATAATGTACAACTGCTCTATTTACGAATAGTGACTCAGACTTTTTGTTTTCCTAATAAGTTTCGTATGTTGTTAAATAGCAAACCAACGTTTTATGGATCTTCGTGTGTAATCTTCATGTCAAGATCTAAAAACAATTAGCTATGACATGTCAAGCTGCGATAGCGCGTGGACTAAGCCACCTTTGGAATGGCTGTCTGTCTGTTTTTCTTTTTGTTCTCTCTCTCTCTCTCTCTCTCTCTCTCTCTCTCTTAATTCCTTTTATTGCGCCGTAGAAGCAAATTACTCCTTGGCTTACAGGTAGGTCGGCCTATCGCGGTTAGGTCCCATTTTTGTATATAATGTTATGTCGTGACATCATTGGTTCGCGAATTCAAAAGTAACAAACTAACTTTTAAAAAACATATTATGCTGCTAGCTTATAAGATGTTTCTTCTAAATGGTAATCACTGGCACAACACATCTTTCAATGTTTTAAAAACAAAAAACTACGTTTCCAATCGTTATGGTATAAATTGTCTTTATAGAATTAATGTTGGCCTCTGGCCCAAATTACGTAATACATACAACATGAACAAATAATAAGCATAGTACCTGAGTGAAATAAAAATGGTATACATAAACATATAATAAACTATATCATTAGTATTCATCAGGGGTTACATTAAGAGATTCTTAGAGTTTCCTTTCTATTTTTAAGATAGTTGAATAAAATTGACATTTACTTCTACTTTGTAGGGCAGATAAACAAATAGTAACAAGCATGTGAATGAGACAGAAAAAAAAAGAAATATACATAAACAAAAAATGAGTTATTTCATTATTATTCGTCATTTGTTTACATTATACGAATTATGGAGTACCTTTCTGTGCTTAAGTGCATATATTAAAACAATTTTTATATTGAGCTCAAGGTACGTTTGTTCCAGCTTTTGCAGTGCAGATAAAAACTTAGCCGCAGATGGGTTAACAAAAAGACATTTAGTTAAATGCAGTTTACGAAGCAGTTCAAAAGCTGTACACTCGCAAACAAAGTGGTATTCCGTTTCAATTCACTTTTACAAAAGAGACATATTCTTTCGTGGTATGGAGTGTAATCGTATCTACCAATGTTGACCCTAATATTCAGATAACTGCCTCTAAGCTTGCAAAGTAATCTAAGGTACAATGCATGTTCAATAATATCTAAATATAGTTCTCGCCTAAAGTCTAACTTAATTAGTTTGTAGACTCTTAATCTATCCAGTATATGGATTTTTGCATTCCAAGTTTTGTATGTCAGTATCAATACATCTTTGCTTGAACAATTTCACCAATATTAGTTTATCTCCTACACCTTGGTTGTACTAAGCCTCTCCAAAACCACAAGAAATGGGTATATGTTTGATTGCATGAGCCCATATCTTACAACTTGATGATTGCGACCATTGTAGTTGCATATTAAAACAAATTCTTGGAAGTCTACTGTTCGACATTTTGAGTATTTTCACCCAGTATTTTATTGGCTTCATAATGTACACTGATTTAAGACTGATTCTCCCTAATTCACACATAGCAAAACTGTTTGCTGTAGAGTTTGTAAGTTTGAATACATATTTAAGTAGTTTGAATGTACTCTTTCAATATCAAACAGATTACTAAAGCCCCAAATTTAAGTTCCATAGGATAGAACAGGCAGTATCTTAATATCAGATATTTTAAACATTATGTCTGCTGATAATTTTCCAAACCTAAGCAACTTGCCTTTGACTGTTAATAATAACATACATGCTTGTTTAGACAGGCCTTTTTGGCATTTATACCAGACACCACGTGAAGAGAATACCAGCCCTAGGTATTTATAATATAAAGCCACATTTAATTTATGATTCCCAAAATACCATTTTTCCTGCTTCGGTAGGTACCCTTCTTTGCGGAAAACCACATTTGCCTTTATCCAAATGAAACCGTAATCCCCATTCATCAAAATAAGATTCAAATCGATTAAGTAAGCGCTGCATCTCAATTGGTGTTTCATAAAATATAACTAAATCATAGGGATATAGCAAAACAAACAGTTTTAACATACCATTAATGTCTACACCATTGCTGTCATTGGACAATGCACTTTGAAGGTCATTTACAAATAAAGAAAAAAGTAATGGTGACAGAATGCAACCTTGACGTACACCAAAGGACAACCAAATACATCTGTCCGTCCGTTCGTGGTCCTAACACAAAGCTTTATATCCTAATATGTTGCTTTAAGCATATTTACCATTTTACTGCCAATTTCCGATTTTTGAAATTTATGCCATAAAGCGTCTTTATTTATTCTATCAAATGCCTTCTCAAAATCTATGAATGTACACTAGAATCTGCCATGTCATTTTCGAAGATATTTCCATGTAAGTGTGTGTAAAACAAATATATTATCTATAATACTGTATTCTTTCCTAAAACCCGTTTGTTCGTCACCAATTACTGTTTTGGTTCAGACCATCCTGTAATCCTCTTGTTTAAGATTGATGCGAAGACCTTACTTAGTACGGATAGAAGACTAATCTCTCTATAATTGTTTTGGCTATCTTTGTCCCCTTTTATGCAATGGTATAATTATTGCTGTACACCTATCCTTAGGGAAGTAAGACGCTTGAAACATTGCATTAAACATGCGAGTCAACAAAGGTGCAAGATAACATTCCGCTGCTTTAACAATTTCAGAAACTAGGCCATCAATACCTGCTGCTTTCCCAGACTTTAAGCAACGAATAGCTGCTCTAACTTCATCCTCCTGGATTTCACGACCTAATGTTTCATCTTCAAGATTTTGAGAAGTATAAAATTTAAAATTCAACGTTTGTAATACTGGATTAAAAACATCTGAAAATTTATGGAACCACAGCTCGTGTACAATTTTACTGGAGGCAAAATTGTGTCTGTCTCGTAATAAGTTCCAAAATATCTTTGTGTCATTTATTCAAGTGCGTTTACAAGCTGCATTTGTAATTCATTTTTATAGTCACTGTTCCTGTATGATGTAACACGATTTCTAAACTTTCTTAGTGCCCTAAACTGCCATTCTTTCGTATTTTTGATTCGAGGTATCCAAGCATGGTTGTCTTATAGTGGATGTGGTACGCTGTATTTTATAACTGTTTCCAGACCGTCTTAGAGTTTCTTCAAACCTGCATTTTCAGCTGCATTCTGAAGAGCTTGAACCAATGTTTCCATAGCGTGATCAACAAATCAGAGGTTTCAGTCATATGGCAAAAAGTCTCAAGTGAAAAGTTATGAAATTGCTCACGCAAATTTTTGTGTTCTGCATTTTGCTTTTTATTGATTCCATATTTACTTAGTCAAGGATTCAGATTTATCAGTATAAGTATCTATATTGTGCGTATTAGGATCACTCCAAGAAATGCTGTCAATCCCGGACAAGCCTAGTGAAAGTGGCATGTGAATTTATTCGACTCTGTTTAAGATATCAAAATTAGATGTAAATTTCATAATAGGATAATCTGACAGAAAATAGTCAATCATGCTTGCCGTATTTTGGGTGATACATGTAAAGTTGCCAACTCCTTCATCGTTACCAAAACGGCCACTCACTAATGTTGTCTTCTTGACGGCTCTAGAGTCGAATAGGTGAATGGACACGTGTTCGTTTCATGAGCATTAATTATGTGCAACATTTAGATAGGATTATACTCACAAGGGAAGGAGAAATGACTCGTATCGATTCATTACCTGTAAGAACCAATGTGCCAAATAACGATTTTTAGTCTCCAGATAGTGCTATCGAGGAAGAGTTTATGTTACCTATAACACCACATGTATCTAGTAGTGTCCAAAATATGTCCTTATCTTCTACAATATCCTTATGTAGTGTGACGCTATGATTTCCGGTGCTTTTTTAAAATACCATCCACAACTATAATGCAATGTTTTCAGCCAGTACAGACCATTGACCCCATACACAGTAGAACTAGATCAGAAGAAACTGATAGAATAACGTTCAAATCAGACTGCAGGATACTTTACGTTGCTTTAACCGATTTCAGTAACAAATATATCTGCTTCTAACCATGCTTCACATACTCTCAAGTCTTAAATCAACAAAGGGTAAGTGAAGCAGTAACATGTACTTTGATAAACGTCAACGCTCTAGATTGATATATAAGTTTTTCTTGCTGGGATATATATATATATATATATATATATATATATATATATATATATATATATATATATATATCTTTAAATAATTCGTAATTATTTACGCTTCATAAGACATCTACGCTCTAGGATAGAATTTAGGTGAAAATATTTGTCTACAAAGTTATACTAACCCAGTATTTAAAAACCTTGAATATTTCAACTCAAAAACTAGAGGGCGATTTCAAATGTTACTCTGCATACGAGTACAGCTTTTTCGTCATTAGGAAAGGAAATATTCCAGCAGGGACAAAGTTGCATATGCTTTCTAATCCTAACTAAAATCTATTCACCATTCTAAATCCTAAAAGAAAAAAAAAAGAAAAAATTTTATATTTCCGAAAAAAGGCGACATAACAAACATAAACTAGAGAAATTGTAATCAGACAACTGTTTTTAATTTCCCAGTTCACATTCTTTGGCATCGAGAGTTATCAGTTGTGACAAAAAGCAATAAAGCACGATCAGAGTTTAAGGAACGTATACCTGTCAGCATACAAATTGATTTTTATTCAGTATTTCCACAATGGACTCTGAACTTTATGACAGCGAAAAAATAGATTCCACCTGCTAGAGCAAGCGGCCAGGTTAATAACTTGGCTTGTGATTAAAATCACTTTATAAGGTTTGATGTTAACTAAGCACAACATATTACTCTGAATGTCGACAGAAAATAAATACCCTTTTGTTATTAACTAGCTTTCTCATATTGTTTTAAATAATGGTTTGTTTTAGCTAGATCTATCCCGATACTTTAAAGACAGTACAAGGTACTCGGTCTCGAGAGGATTCCGTACAATCTTTCGACCTTGGATAAAAGTGCAATTTATCATTTCCTTTACGTATAATATATGCAATTTTTAGAATTATAGAAAATACAAAAATAACTTGCACGCCACAAACATATGCGGGTATGGTATTGGTGGTAGTGCAATATTTATGTATGTAACAAACGATATTCAATACCGATAATCATCAATGCCCCATCTGTAAATTGAGTTGTAAGGGACACTTGTAAAATGTCAGTGTATATTAGGAATTTATTTTTATCGTTTAAAAGCATCCTACGTAAACAACGGCATGGGAGTATAGTTGTATTCATTGTGTCTTTGTTATCCTCCCAAGGGAATTTTCTGTGATAAATCACGACAATTATAACATGAAACTACATTAAATTTTGGATTGAAATTGACACACACACGCACCCAAAGGCAACTCTATGCAGAAAGAATCATTCAATCTGTGGAGTGATTGATTAAATTAATCCACATTCAATATGATAAGAATAATGATTATTCAACCAGAAGTAGAAGTGAAGGGATATTTGGAGAAAATATGCATGCTTCACTGATATCAAGGATGATTCAGAGAAATATCACTCTTTGATCTGACCCATCAGTTAAAGCATTCGTAAATATCGAGTTAGAAAGTAGAACGAAAATTAAGCGATCATTTACAGTTCATGAAAAGAGTACTCGGTATAATACATTACATCAGTGCTTGGACCTGAATGGTCGTGACCAATTCTGAGCATGGTTTGTGAAAAACAATACAAGACATGACCAATTTCCCTGGTTCTGTTAGTAAACGTATGGCTTACTTTGAAGCAATAATCTAAAATGCAAGTTTTAAGGATACCTCTCGCTTTAATAAGCAGAATGTATAGACAAAAGTTTCAACATCGACATAAGAGTTACAATCAAGTTTTCATCTATACATCTTACATCTATGTCCGCATCTGTCTCTCTGTCTTCCCGCCATGAATTATTTTCCACTCCACTATGATAAAACTGTATTCAGCCTAGAGACTATATCTGCATGTTATAAAAGTTCCCATATATATATATATATATATATATATATATATATATATATATATATATATATATATATATCGCCAATCAATGTCTCCCTTTCCGCTTCAGTTTAACAATGAACAATGCAACCCTGTATTGTGTTAGGGACAAAACTAATCAACTTTCAAAATACGTAGTTTGTCAGAGATTTCGGAATCCGTTTGTTAAGAGCATTTAAGGTCAAATTAAGGGTAACTACCTGCGTGTATAATTCAAATTTAATCCCGTCATTGTATCAATAATTAATTTTTTGTATCTTGTAGAAAACCTTTACTTCCGATATGTGTAAGAGTTCGTCACTGGCTCTAGCCTAGACGAAATGCATTAGAATGGTCGAAGGTAATTTATTGTGTTCACTAGCCTCTGGTTTTTGCTCTTGTTTTTTGCTCAGCCAAGTGAGTGGATTGTGGTTAATTTGGACACTGAATAGAGCACCGTACCAACATAATATTGCAAAGAATTATTTATAAGTTGTTGAATAATTCTACTCCATAGGAAATAGCTTGCAGCATAGATATATTTTTGGATGTTCCTCTTTATTGCCGTTGTATACGCTCAAAACAGCTCCAATGTCTAGATCAATTGTGTCAGTCTGAGGTACATATGGGGTCTTGAAAACGGTTTTGATGAGGATAAGTGCATTGCTCAAGTGAATGACTTAACGGCCTTCTCATCCCAAGCAGCACGAGTTGGCCTTCTCATCCGAAGCAACATGAGTTCCTTGTCATGTTACAAAGTGGAGCCGAATGATCAGCAATCTTCTTGATGAATTTTCTGTCATAGACCTCTATTGCCGGAAAGTAAAGAGCTTCTTTGTTTGTTGTCGTGAATGGGAAATCCGCAGTAATTTGTCTTACACCGACGATGTCAGCAAGGCTAACAATGGTATCTTTTTCAATGTCACACTTGGAATGTTTGATTGTGAGATTGTTTCCTGGCAATCTCTCGAAGACGGATCATAGATCATGAAGATGCTCATCCAAGGTCTCGCTGTAAATGATGATGTCCAATAAGTATCATGCAACATCATGTAACTTTGAACGAAGCACGTCCATCATGCGCAAAGATGTAGATGGCGATGTTTTCATCGCGAAGGGCTTAATAGTGAATTCATACAGACCAAAGGGTGTCACAAATGTAGGTTTCTTCTACATTTTGTTAGATAGGGCTGCCTGATAGTAACATTTCGTCATATCCAGTTTGCTAATGTGTTTTGCGTTTTCCAACATCTAAAAGATTTCGACTATCCTTGGAGTGGTCAACACAAAATCGCATACCTCCTTCTTTTGAGTATGTATGATGTTTCCGGGTGATCAGAATTTCAGTTCTTGTCCGACGAGTGATCAAGTTGGTATTGCCTGGCTTAGAAGTTATCCCATCTTCAAACTCAAGGTGTAAATTGCGCACTTGGCCCCGCTGTTCTTTCTTCAGGCTACCACTAAGTCTGATGCCTTTCAAACTCTCCGTATCAACTAAAGGCAAGTGAAGTTGACCTCCATCAAACTTTGCAACACACAGTTGCTGCTAACAGTACAGCTCTCTTGTACTGACACAATAGATTAAAATGGTAGGTCACTAATCCATGTCTAACACTAACGTTAATCTTGTAATTAACTTCACTGACCTTATAAAAGCTACGAAAAGTCTCCTTTTTGTAAGCTTTAATCTTTGAAGGGTCGGATTAAAGCATCACAGGACCTCATCTTCAGGCCTTTATTCCCTTTTATGTATTCTTGTCGTACCATGAGCTAACTTTCTTTTGGCACGCTATCAAATTTTCTTTTACTATCTCGTTTATATCGGCCAATCGCAAACAAATTGAAACAACATGTTCTACAACCAACTTCACCAGTATAGATCGTTAAAAATCTGCGTAGATCCTCTTACTGTCCAACCCTAGAACAACACAAGCCAGTTACTTCATGTGGTACCTCCCTAAAGCAAAGCCTTGCATAGGGCAGCATAACATTCTACCATTCGCCGTTTTTAGAACACATTTTCTTAAAGACAGTTTTGAGTGTGCCGTTAAATCTTTCAAGCTTCCAATCTGAATGTGGCCCATTAGAGACGTTATTAACCCCTTTATATTCAACATACCATAGAGTTGCTGCAGTAGAGTACTCGTGATGGTGGTTCCTTCGCCAGTATGGATAGCATTGGGTATACAACACGACTAAATAAACCAATTAAAGCGTTGGTCACAGCTTTTGCATCAATGTATTTCAATGAAATTCGATCCGGATACCGGGTAGCTTCATCAAAGACGGTTAATATATATTTCTTTCCAACCTTTGCGCGCTCTAGTGGGACAACAATGTCCATCGCAATCTCAAGAAAAGGTTCAGAATCGACTGGTGGACACATCATCAGATCCATTTCCTTCCTCTTCCCTGCCCTTCCTGAGGTCTTGATAATTGTCACACGCCTGATAGCGTCTCTTAATGTCGCCAGGCATTTATGGCTGTAAAATGATGTTGCAATTATTTCCTTCGTTTCCGTCTTCAAAGATGGCCAGCTAGAGGCGTACCATGTACCAATCACTGATTGACGTTACAGCTTCGGCAGTACTAACGGGATTCTATATTTTTCTCCATTTCACGACTTCCACTTTGTTTTCAAAATTCCATTTTCCCTTAAGAATGCCGTGTTACCACCTTCTGCTTCACTTGCAGATGACTGGATCTTTTCTCGCATGCATGCCAAAGTTTCTTCATTCTTTCTATATCGAAACCGCATTAGTATTATACAGCTGATGAATCAGCATTTCCTTTTCATTAGCCTCAGTTTCACGATTATCATCACGAAGATCAATGTCACTGTCTTCATCTGAAAAAGCCTATGCAGACGCAAGTCGTCAAGTTCGTGGGATCCGGAACCAACGGACTTTTTTTCTTTCTTTCACTTTTTCAGCTTCCTCTTCATAGTCCGTGCTTGACTCCTAATTACTATCATCGCCTTTTCTCTGAGTGGAATATCTGTAGCGGGCAGAGCTTATGCTGCAAAGTCAGGTACCGGCTCGACCTGGACATGATACTTGTAGTATGGCTTGTCCAATTCTACAATGGTTAATTTCGCCTGGAAAGGGTGCCCATGACTTATCCAAGAGGTCGTCACCTATTACGGTCATGTCTGCGCCTGTATTCTTAAAGAGCAATACTTCCTTGGTGTCCACAGTTCCTGATAAATTTATTAACCGTTCACCAATTGAACTCTTGACAAAGCGGCTGACTGACTCATTGCTTTCTTCTTTTTTGGACAGTACCGAAATCTATGTCACTTTTCGAGACAATCATGGCACGTTAGGTTATAGGTTATATATACTACAACCCGAGCTTCTGTCTTTACTCGCTGGACTTCTGCTATTTTTGTTTGTGTCCTTTGTCAAGTTTGCGATGAAAATCCCTTAGACGAATAGTTGCGTCGCTCATCTTGAGAGTTTCGAGGAAGAATTCTTCACAAAAACGTTCCAGTGGACTTTTGTCTTGAACAAATCTGGCCTGGTATTGGTCAATTATTCCCATCAATCCACAATATGGTGCTCCCGATTGTTTTGAATTGATCATAACATCTCAATGTAGTCAGCGGATCTTCAGCTTATTCGGTCGGTCAATGCTTTTCTCAAGTTAGAATAACCATTACTGGCATCTGCCACCGCTTGCTGACATCCCCAACCATAGCTATAGACGTTTTATATTGTAGCGCCAACCAGCATGCGCAGCAACTCAATCAAATTCGGATAATTTAACTTGCTCTCTTCCAGTTCCCGTCTTTGTCTGTCTGGTTCTAACCTTTCATGCTCTAACTCTAGTTATATTTGCCTGATGGCTTCCTTTTGTCGTTTTAACTTTTCTTTTTGGTTTGATTAGTTTTTTTGGAGGTTGTTCTTCATCTGTTTATATTTCGTCCCGTTCTGCTCCTTACAATTCCTCTTCTGTGTCCGTAAAATGTATCAAGTTTATTGGTCTTTTTCCTCTTGCCCTATCTCTTGCAATGATGTGCTCTTCTACATCAGTTTCCACTTCATCATTAATGATACCGTATTGGGTCGCCATTTTAATTCTTATTATGGTTATTATTAGTTTATATCCTTAACAAGAATCGCATACACAACGTTAATGATTACAAATGTATCCCAATTAGCTGCCACGCTGTATCTTCACACAACTTCAATGACTGTCACAGACTGATACTTCACTACAGCTCACTGCATTACTTCTTTTAAAAACTTAACTTTGGTACTTGTCCTGTTTATGCTAAATTTACTCAGTGTTATTGTCAAACATTCATACGACTCCGTAATCCCAACAATGTCATCGCAAATTTGTTACGTGGTACAAACGTTGCATACAATAACATCCATTAAAAAAGTAGATTCACAAGAAATTTTAATCTCCACTCAATCTATGGTAAAGTCATATGGAAATGATATTCTTACATCAGATTTCTACAGTAAGTCTTAGATCAGTCTTAGATCATTGGAGTGACAATTAATTTTAAAAACAGTGTAGTTCTCATTTGTTGGAACTGTTGCTTAAGTAAGTGACTTTTATATGTTTGCATTGTAAACAAGAACTTTCGTCACTTTTCTTCATTCCTGTTTGCAGAAGTCATGTTCTTCAACTACATTAGCTTTGTTTCTTTTTCGTGCTCTTTAGATGCTTCAAATAATCCTTGTAGTTTCGTAATTGCCGTTGGACAATACGTCATCGAACTGGGAGATTGACTCGTAAATTTTTCTGGCCATTTAAGGACATGTGAAAATCTGTCTTACAGAGTTCCTGCAAATACAGCTTCCCAGTTTGATTTTCAGTACTGACATAGAACTTCACAACACTTTCTTTATACTTATGGTACCCATTCTTTCACCTGAACTACAAATCAAATAAATATGTTTCAACAGTACCCTTTTCACATACCGTTACCAGTTTTTCTCAGTCGATGTATGGAAGGATTATGAAAGTTTTCTATCAGCAGGTACTTTTGAATAGATTAAACTTTAGATATCTTATACCTGATAATGTTAAAAGGAGCATCAATAATAACCTTCAGTTAAAATTAAAATTCGCTTAATTACACTAGTGGAAGTGAAATAGCAGTGCCAAATTTTACGTGTCCTAACCTCTAATTTAATAATACCATAAACTCTTAACGTATTCAATAAAATGTTTAGACCGTCTATCTATCTATCTATTCGATATATGGTAATATCCACCCATGAGATCATTCTAAAACCTCATTACTATTGCATCTTAATATCATATATTTGTAGTGATTTGTTTTACCGTAAGCTATTTCTAATGAATTTGTCTCCCACTGGGTCAAATATAGAATAGTGTAGTTATCCTACACCGCCAAGTTAACATTATTGTTGCAGACGCACGCACCCACATTATGTTTAATTCACTAATTATGAATGCCAAGATATTGGGTTTATTTTATTCCTAACTGATAGAACAGATCATTCTTCCCTGGAAACTATTCTACTTTTATTATTGTTCCCAAAATCAGCATGCTCCTCATAAGATCTGTGTTATTTATAATTGATCTTTTTCTCGGATTCGCTACAGGCTTCTAATTTATCTTACCACTTAACGTGTTTGAAACTCGGTTACTCGGTAATTTACAGTGTCTTCAGCTTCCTCGGGCAATTTGTACCTCCAAGCACACAGAAAGTGCTAGCGAGAGATCTGCGACATTTCCTGAAACTCATACCTAGATGAGTGTTCCGACTATACCACCTATTATCTGACTCCACTATTAACGTGCACACGCTTTTTAAAGTTATAGTAATCTATTCGGAGAAGTTATCCAGTTTCAAGTGAGCAGCACTGCTTTTTATCTGAAACTAGTAATTTGTCTCTCTTCACTGTTTCTCGTATAAGATGTCCGATTAGTCTTTACGAAACAGACTGTGTATGTCTTTTACTTGGCTTAGAAAGAATACGTTTAAAACTATAAGTTGCCTCTTGCATTAGTTCCTTAAATAAATATCTAACTCGGAGCTTCACATTTTTTTAGGTACTGTCGAATTAAGGCCCACGTGCGTGGCATTGAATAATCATCCTGGCTTAGACGAATTACTGGAATCTATCTGGATGAATTTGTTTCTTCCCACTGAGATCATAGTTTTTTTCACTTATAATTTATGTAATAATCAACGCGCGATTGAAGTCAAAATTATTGTTTCTGTAATTATTTAATCGTGTACATAAAGGAGTGTACTTTTCATGTATTTAACATGCAAAATAAATTATAATGTGATATATTTCAATAAGCATAAAAATGTGCATACCTTTAAGAATGTCAATAAAACGAGCATACATATGTTATCACGGCGTAACGTCCGGCTTCACAGCTCTATTGCACATTTTGCAACGAATAATCGATCTCTATTAATCGATCTATCATAATATGTATTAGTTAATGTATACGCTCAGGGTGAATTTGTGCGGATTTCGTCATATCCCGTTAAATAAAACTGATCAGCTAATTTTCGATTAAGATTCAGTAACATACCGGGGGAAATGGTCTGAAATGTCCATATATTACCTTCCGATTTGGACTTCGACACTTTTAAATGCAAAAACGTCTTTTGTGGGTCTCTTTTATTTAAACAATGAGAACAGATTCCTTTTCAACCAATTTAAATGTACACATATCACCAAATGTCGCAAAAGTTTTTCTCTTAGACATCGTTTTCACACAAAGGAAAGTAAACATTGCTTTCCTGGAAATTTCATTGAGAGACATTGCGAGTTTATTATTACTGAAACTATTATTAACCGAAAGATTATTTGCTAGAACTCTAAACAAGATACAAAAAATCTATTTGCTTTATTTTCTTCGAACAAACTCTATACTGCGGAAATTGTATAGGAAAATAGTGATACCAACGAAAGAAATAATGACTTAGTCATGAAGGGTAAACCAAATTCAGCCCATTTTTGTATGGTATTTGGTTTCATTTTTTACTTTCCGATCTCTGTCGTCCTACTCTATTACTTTTCTTTATCGTCTCGCACATTCTATGCAGATATAAACATACCGCGAACGACAAATTTTTTACCTATATACATTCTTTGGAAATAATGGTTCTGTGAAAGCTATCTGGCAATCAACGGTAAGGCAGAGAAACTACACGGAGTCATCCTCCCCGCCAAATGTCTGTTTGGAGACAGAGGGATTTGACAAAGATTTTATATAAAGGAAGTTCGTATTTGTAAAGTGTACAAAAAATAGTCTATAAATTTACCTACAATTAGTAATTCGAAATAGAAAAGATGAAGGAGGGGAATCCCGTACAGATGTAAACTTCCTTTCTCTTTCTCTTGTCTAAGACGATGCAGCATATTTACTGTGGCATTTAACATTAAAAGTCGATGAATTTATTCAGTACATGGCTGGAGCTAACAAAGTTGAGTATAGTCGTTGAATGTAACCTCACAAAGATGTGAAAGCAACACTCTAATGGACAAGTATATGTCAATATGATTCTACAGGCGGGAAAGCAAAGATTTCCTTGTCTTTCTCAAATACATGGTGCGCACACTGTGTACAAAGCTGTAACTTGGCAGTGTAAAAACAAAATCTTGCTAATCATATGAAACTAATGGATAGTGAATAATAGTTTGTAAAGCAGTATGGAACCGATTAGGAAAATCGAACAAGGCTATGAAGCTGTATGGAATCCATAAAGAAATTTTAACAGGGCTATGAAGCTGTATGGAATCCATAAAGAAATGTTAACAGGCCAACGAAGCTGTATGGAATCCATTAGGTAATCTTAACAGGGCTATGAAGCTGTATGGAATCCATCAGGAAATGTTAACAGGGCAACAAAGCTGTATGGAATCCATTAGGTAATTTTAACAGGGCTATGAAGCTGTATGGAATCCATAAGGAAATGTTAAAAGGGCAACGAAGCTGTATGGAATCCATAAGGAAATTTTAACAGGGCTATGAAGCTATATGGAATCCATAAAGAAATGTTAACAGGGCAACGAAGCTGTATGGAATCCATTAGGTAGTGTTAACAGGGCTATGAAGCTGTATGGAATCCATAAGGAAATTTTAACTGGGCAACGAAGCTGTATGGAATCCATTAGATAATTTTAACAGGGCAAGGAAGCTGTGTGGAATCCATTAGGAAATTTTAACAGGGCTAGGAAGCTGTATGGAATCCATTAGGAATTCCTAAGAGTGCTAGGAAGCTGTATGGAGTCCATTTCAAAATGTTAACAGGAAGCTGTATCGGCAAACAGGAAGTTGTTGCAGGACCGATACAATTTATTGGCCTGGGTGAATGGATGTATGGATGAACAGACAAAGGGACAAAAACGTTAAAAATAATGAAACTGAATAATTGTCAAGAGCAAAAGTCACATATACACCAATACTTCAATATGTGTACCAAATTTCATATAATATATAAAAAGGTTTTAGCTTTTGCCCCGTAAAATAAAGTGTAGAAAATAGATGGATGAATGGACAAATGGGTAAAAACATTGCAAGTGAAAAAAATTTAATAATAAACGACACATCTGGAACAATAGTTTAATATGTGTACTACTTTTCATAGATCATTCTTGAACAGTTTTGGAGTTATGTCCCAGAAAGAAACGTGCGTATGGTGGATGGATGAGGAGACAAATAGACGAAAAAATTGCAAAATATTGAAACTGAGGAATTGTAAATAGAAAATGCACATTTACACCACTAGTCTACGATGTATACTCTACCAGATCTCACTGAGTGTTGCTTCCAAAACAAAAGAGTGGACAATAAATGGATGAATTGACACACTGAAAAAACTATACAGGTATTGAAACTGAAGAAATGGGAATAGCATACACCTCGAATCTATCATGTGTACCAAGTTTCAAAGAAATATCTTGAGCAGTTTCGGAAATGAAAGCTTGAATGATAGATGGGTGGCTGAAAATAGATAGAAAAGTGGGTAGGCAGAGCAATTGGTATCCTAGAAGAGTGCATCTCAGACACAATATTTTAAGAGTATTAAAGACAATCACATTTGTAATGGCTATACGCATATTAAAACATTATTTGATTGTCGGGGTGGTTGATGAGGGGGGATTTTTCAAATTTTTTAATTATTTTTTGGAGGGGGGGGATTTATTTTTCCTTTTTGTTAACAGAGTGAATGTAAAAACCTACTTTTTTCCAATAGAGTTACTATTGCCACAATTGAAATGAACATTCACAAATATAACTGTTTACATCTTTCTTCATATAAAGAACTAAGCAGTTTTCTTTCAAGAATACAACAATTCTTCCAAGTTAGTAAATAAAACTTTTGTTTGGCACTAGATCTTTCTAGCACTTAAAGAAATTTGTTAAATTATTCTAAAACAAATATTAAAATTGAAGAATTGTTAATAGAACAGCTTCACCACTAATTTAATATGTGTACCAACTTTAAGTAAAGATATCTGAAATAGTTTTGGAGCTTTGCCCCAGAAACCAAAGTGTGGGTGAGGGTAGATAAACAGACAAACACAAAAAACATGAAAAACATTGTGTTACGACTCTAGGTCTTACAAAATATGTAACAGAAAGAAAGTGAAACCAACAATATAAGTAGTATCAAAAAGCAATTTATTTCCCTATAATACAAAGTGAAATTCAAGATAAAAGATACAATTCACTTAGAACGATATACGTTTCAAGATAAAAGATACAATTCAATAAAATGTATATAAAACAAAATAGAAAGGTAAAAAATGGAAAAGCTCATAAAGAAAATAATAATACTTTTCTGAACTATACTTAACCATATCTGTATTTGATGTTCAATATTTTGCATACTCTTAATATATATTAGATCAAAAAGTCGTCGAAATATTATGAGCAGTTAATTCCTGGATTAAGGCGTTATATTTAATGACTCAGCCTAACAGTTAAGCATACGTGCCTGATGGTCCTGTTTTTGTTAGGTACAACAAATAAAAGAATAAATAACTTTATTCAAAGGTTGGTGAAATAACGTTAATGCATTGCCAAGAACATCACTGTTACTCCAATCAAATTATCAACAGAATAAAAGCAATATTACCGCACTATATATATTACGTAGGCTCCGGATGCATTCCATGATTTAGAAACACATAAAATATCCATGTACGAAAGGTTCACAATACAAATATTGACAAATGTGTACGGTAAGTTGGTATTATATATTATCAGTTCACAGAAGCTTGTTTTCTAGATACTTTGATTTTACTACCTAATTGTATCTACTGGCTCTTCTTTATAGTCAATACATAAACGTTGTTATTAAGAAAAAAGGATGTCTTAGAATCAATTAATGAACACAACAGATGTAAGAAGCGGTTTGAGTGCGTAGACTCCATATTGATAAGTACGGCGAAAACTAAAATAAATTATAACAAATTTTTATAATATGCCTAAGAACGAGGCGTGCTAAATATTCTTTCTATTACTTTATAAACATCTGAATCATTATTCACCGATCGATGACATTACTTAAATATATAGCAATATTTATATTAAGATCTTGTTTCCATAATGAACTATATTTAAACACAATAACAATTTCATTATTAAATATGAATGAACTATATTTAAACACAATAACAATTTCATTATTAAATATGAATGAACTATATTTAAACACAATAACAATTTCATTATTAGAATGCTGATATGTTACGCACAATTTGTACGCCAATCACAAATAAATTCAATAAGAAATAAATTACGACCATAATGATATACATCTGTAACTACTTGCTGTCCAAACAGGTGAATAGCAAATAGAGGTCTTAAAAGTTAGGTTGTAATACTTTTAAAGCATTTAGAATAATAAAGTAAGCCTTGTCGTAAACAGCCGTATCAACATTGCTTTTCATGAGCGATATCGTTACTGCTTCTTGATCAACAAGCTCCAACGGATGACTGGAGAGTGTCATAAATATAATCAGATATCTGGCACAAAGTGAAATATAAATACCAAGGTGAAAGGCTTGAAGAATGATGAGATCCATTGTTTGTGTCAGTTCCTAATTTATACGTTTTGTTATCTTCACATTCAGTACGCTGTCCATACTTTACGTAAAATAATAACTTGGTGGATTGCTGGTTTCTCTTGCGTGTACTGATAGTGCATGACATATACCATACCGATGCTATTTGAACAAGAACATTAGTGTCTCGTTATGATCTATTTTTCAACAGTTTAATACTAGACATCAAAATGTTTCGTGACGGTACAAGAAATATTGTCCAAGAAACGGTGCAACTAAACCAAACAGTCATGTAATTATTTACGCCATGTAAATGTGACCTGTTTTTAACAGCATTGAATATTTACTCTTCAAAATTCACACATGAATTGCCATGAGCGTGCATTCAACAATTTCGGAAAAATAGAGCTGAACGAAGAAAATAAATGTCGATTCCTGTGTCAACAGCTACGACGGCAGCGCCATGAACAACAACGACAACTCCGTCGTAAACATGGTGTCTGTGTTTCACATATGCTTCACGTGGAACACAAAAGCAGCCTGCAGCATTTTTAAGGCATAATGAAATAGACATTTATATAATTTTCTACCATTGGAAACAATTCATATTGTATCTTAAAGACCCAATTTATAAAAGCTATTATACATAAAAGTCTTGGAAATTACAAATGGCATTTTGTTTTTCTAATTTCAAAATGAGCAAAATAGTATAGTACTACGTGTTCATGTTTCTGTGGGAAAATGGTACCACATTAATGGACCTAGAAGAAACAGATTAGTAAAGTGGAAAGATCAGATATCAAACAAACAAAGTTGTACACAAAGAAAGAAACCATCAAGATAACTGGGCTGGCGTGTGTTTTGTTTCGGGGTCCGAAGTCAATCCGTGCTTGGCGGACAGCTACAGAGGGGACTATATAGCAGTACAAGATGAAAATGTGCGGTCTGTTAGAACGGACAATATTTAAAAAGGGGGAGTCATTATCGCGGCATATATCGATACAGAGTATTGTAGAACTACTTCCCCCCATCCCCCGGCAACTATTATCAAATATTTACTGATCTTTAGAATGTTTCATTATATTATCGGTTCACAGGAACTTTTTCGCTCGAAACGTTTATTTCTTTTACCCAGTTTTACCTATTTGCTCCGCCTTTTAGTGAATACGTAAACAGTAATTATTGAGAAGAAAACGAATGCATTAGAATAAAAAAAATTAACACAGAGATGCAAGGGAAGGCTTGAGCGTAAAGTATTTATATTGATGCTAACAGTGAGAATGAAAATAAATTATAGCATAATTTTCAAATATACCCAAGAATGGGTTTATTGAAAAAACTTTTTTCTTCTAATATTTTATGATAAAATAACTCATTCTTCTTTTCAACTATCAATGACCTTCCTAAATTATATCGCAATAATGATATTAGGAAAATCTTATTTTTTTAACACAGAATTGTATTTAATATGCAGTCAATTTCATAAATATTCTGCTCATATACTAAACACCATGGGCACACAATTGAGGACTAAACAAATTGTCTTGGTAGAAAAGTACTCCAATTATAATTACCTTCATTACGAAACAGATTACGGCCATAATTGCACTCATCCGTAACAAATAACTTTGAAATAGGTTAATAGCGTAAAGAGGGATTCCAAAATTAGATTACAGTTATATTAAAACAATTACAATAAGAAATAAGCCTTGCTATCAACAAACGGATTTCCACTGATTTTTAAAAGGATATAATTTCCGTTCCTTTATTAATAATCTTCCACGGATGGCTGGAGACAAGATGAAAAGGCACCGGTCTAACTGGCACAAAGTGAAGTATAAAATTAAAAGTGGAAGACTTGAAGAGTGATGACATCCTTGTTTGTGTCAGTTCCAATATTATACGGTTTTTTTACCTTCACATTCACTGCGTTCTCAACACTTGACGGAAGTAGTCGATCGAGTGATTTTCGAAAATGCCCTGTCTGCGCAAATATAATAACACTGCGGAATGCTAATTTGTCTTGTGTGCGCCGATAGTGCATGTCTGAAAACAAGAAAGGTAGTGACTTAATGCGACGGACATTTTAAAGGTGTAAATAAAAGACCTCACAATGAAAGCACTTCTCGTGTTTAATACTTGTACAGTACAAAGAAAATTGTCCAAAACTCAGTGTTAGTCTTCAGTAAGAAATACATCCATGAATTGTCATGACTGTACATGTAACAATTTTAGAAAAATCGTGCTGAATGTATAAAATAAATTTCGATGCTTATGCCAATAGCCACAACAACAAGAACAACAAGAACAGTAACAAGAACAACAACAATTCTGTCGTAAAATTTTTTAATTTGCTTCAACTATGATTCACACTAACCTGTTGTATGTATATAGTCAAACTGAAATAAACATTTCAACCCTTTCAGCTTTCTATCATTGGAAACAATCCATTTTGTATGTTAATGACCCAATTTATAAGACCAGTATGTATTGTCTTGGAAACTACTAATGACAAAATATGTCAAAATGAGCACAATATTATTAGGTATTCACATGTCTGTGGGAACATTGTGTCACATGGATAGATCGAGCTGGAATAGATGAGTGAAGGGACAAAGGCTACATATCAAACGAAGACATTTATTTACAAAACAAAAGAAATACAAATCGACAAGATTGTGACTGTTGTATGAACGCTTTACGATCCTAAAACATGCCACACTGGTTCAACATGAACGGATTGCAATATCATTGATAATCCAAATATCTCCTTCTTAGAGCTAATTGTATGACTTTAACGTAGATTAAATACTTTCTTTGTAAAGAAAACGGCTTTTTACACAATTTAAGATGATTATTATTCAGACAGTAAAATGAAGTTTTCCTTTTTAGACGAAATGTTAAATAATCATTTACACGAACATTCTCTATACAGATAACAGGTTGCAGAAATTGCCCTGTTCAAATAATAAGATACAGAAATTGTCAATTTCAAAAAGTAGGTTCACTGGCTGATTTTGGATTTACGTCGTGTTCGGCCCTTCGGCCTTGTACAACGGTAAAAGTAGGTTGCAGAAACTGTTTTATTTTAATACCTTTGGGAGAAATGTGGTTTTTAATTGAACTATAAATAATAAACTTGACCAGTTTTTACCAGTATTTAACGTATTAAACAAGGAAGTCCTTGTTCAAAATTATGCCAATAATCAGTAATACCTGATATAAACATTTATTTATTCATAATAAAGTACTCAAAAGTTACTGGATAAACCGTAGAAAATGGACGTATGTATTAACGTCAAATGGCACGCCAGTACCATAATGGCTATATTGTGCTGATTCAAGTAAAGCTCTAAAAATGTAAAACTAAATAACTCATCTAAATAAATATTTGGTTTGGGTTTAACGCCTGGGTTTAACGCCATTTGTCAGCACATGGCGGCCAATATATTTGGTGGAGGAAAAACCCGGCAAAAAAGCGGGAAGAACCATCGACCCACGGGAAGCTACCTGCAAGCTTTCTCACATACCCACGTTGGCGGAGCCGAGACTCGAACCCACGCGTACAGAGGTAAGATGTCAGCTATTCGTAAAGGCGAACCCCTTAGACCACTCGGTCACCCGGGGCCCCTCTAAATAAATGTAAGCATGAAGCACTACAAAATAAAAGATAAAGGTAAAATCTTTCAAACTTTCTAAAATGTATGAAAAATGAAAAATAAAAGTACAAAATATAAAGTCCTTACAATAAGGGTCAACATTTTTTATATAAACCGCATTTCCTCCAAATGTCCATGATTTTCTTGGGTGGTGTATCATCACAAAGTTGATATCAACAAGAAACCAATTCTGTCTCACAGATTGGCAATCGATACATTCGACAATGATGTCTTCCACTGGCATGGTATGCACTCTGGTTGATGTTCACCTATCAGGCGGTATATACGAGTCAGATATGTGTGTCATATACGCGATCGGCACAATACCACCTCATCTCTGCGATTTGTTCTATATGGGGAATGTCACTTTCAAATAAACTGTAGAAGAAAGAAAACCTCATTCCATTGGTAGGACTCAAAAACATTTTAACATCTGTATTCGTTTAGATAAAAGATAACGACAATCATCTCACATACTGATAATCTCATTGTTTGTTTTTTCTTCTTGACGTATATGTCATATGAGATTTTGACACTGCTCAATCTTCGTTTAGATTATTCGTCAACTTGTTCATGGCTGATGTTGACATAGATTGTGTCGTTTCATGAAAGCATGTTTGGCACCAGCAGAAAAACTGTGTGTATATAGTAGTGTTTTACGGCACCTCAGTACAAAAGTGTATATGTTGTCCCAGCTAAAGGTAAACTTCAAAAATTGTAAAAATTAACTGAAAAATTGCTTGCACATTAGTCATTAGAAGAAGTACAAAGAGTCAAACATAAAAACATTTCAGAGTAAAGTGAGACCCGTAGTTATAATTTAGGTCTACATGTTTATACAGTACACACACACACATCTTTGTATATATATATATATATATATATATATATATATATATATATATATATATATAGTTTGCTTGGTTGATTGCTTGCCTGATTGCTTGATTGCAAAACTTTCGTGCCTAATGTATTGCCGATTATACAAAGAATTAAATTTCTTCCCAAAAGCAGTTTATTGTGGTTATTCCTTGTAACTTGAATTATGGACTCCAAAGTCGGTACAAGAAGAGCTAAACTCTATCCATTTTCTCCTTTATCTAAAACATGTTATTTTTCCAACCAATGCAACAACCATCTGTGCATGTATGGATCTGAATATTTTGTTCGTGATATTTTGCAGCATACGGATTTATTTGCTACTATTTCCATTAATATCGAAGAGGTGTTCACTAACCCGAATGAAGCGGTCCAAATGCTTTTGAATTATATAGGGTAATATATTAAAAATTCGTATCAACCGTCAATTTTAATTCAACTAATACTGTAACAAGCGGATATTTTTTTGCAGAGAATGTAGTATATTTTAGGCCAATTTAATGTAATTTGAGTAATAGTACGCACAGTTCATTTAAGTATATTGACCGACGGGCTCCATGTATAGATAGGGTCTTGTTAAATGAAATTAGCCTTGACTTTTCCATCATAATCTTTCTCTTCCTCCTCATCTTCTTCTGGTTCTTCATATGTTGATATTGTTTTTCTGTTTTTTCCGTCATTACTGTTACTTTAAACACTGCATTTTGTTTCTTTGCTTTTTCTATGGGGCTTAGGGTACTTCAAGCAATCTGCTGTCGTGACATTTCTGTCAAAAACCAATGTTTGTGCATTGACCCGTATAACAATATTGGCAAAGACAACATTATTGATTATATACAGCACAATATTTAAAAATTTCATATCTTGGAGTATGTTCAATCCAAAACCTTTGACATATTTCAAGAAACGTTAGCTCAATATGCAAACATCAAACAGAACCGTGGATAATACACTGTACAACGGGATCATTGGTCAGGTTATGTCGACATTGCTCGAAGTTGACATAATTAAATTTTACTGATTGATTATTGACGATAATTGATGAAAAGCTCCGATAAATAATTCTTCACGTAAATTGAGGTTGGTGTTACGTACGACTTGTTATTACAAACAAATTTAGCTGCTCATCAAGAACTCAAGCCATCCACGATAAGAATATTTGCCCTCTGGTAATGTACCGATTATTTTTACATATCAAGTTCTTGTGGGTGCTCCTTTGTGCATATATTCTCTAAAGACAAAAATGGTTCTTGTCGCATGATTATCTCATATCAATATTTTTAATACAGAATGAAACAATTTGGCAAATTGAATCTACGCAGGTGTAGTTATATTTTGGCGCTGTTTATTTTAGTTTCTTCAAGAATGCCAAGTAGAATACATCCGGGCATTATTGTAATTAAAAGTGTTGGCGTTCAAATTGTTGGGGAAATTTGTCCATCAGCCACAAACGATATAAGCTCACATGAAAATAACCCGATAAACGGTACATCAGTTACTCCAAACATTGTAATATCTAAACTCTAATCCAACCTGGGCTGGTTTTAATTTATTTGTAAATATGCCCGGGAGTTTATTGTTTTTACTTGCCCGGGAGTTTATAAGTTTAACTCAGTATCATATATCTCAAAAAGCAAAAATATATTTGTAGCCTTTTAGTCCATCACGATGCATTATTGAAGATTGTAGGCTTTTAGTTATCATGATGCATTGTTGAAGATTGTAGGCTTTTCCTCACAATTTTTTTTATGTTTATTATAAACGAGGCACCCTGTACTGTTTGCTGTGCCTCAATGACAAAGGGGTACACTAAATTAATTACTAACCAGATCCGTTAAATTGAAAATTACCTTGACTCGTTTTCGTCGAATGTCAATTTAATTATTCCTTTGGTGTCTCGAGAGTATGGTAAATCTAGTGCAGTGTAATATATTACGTATCTCTCTGAAATTTCTTTCCTTCTGGAAAAAGTATATAACACATCTAACACAAGTTACACAACAGTAACAATACAACCGTTTAGCCCCAATTCAAATGAACACATCTAACACAAATTACACAACAGCTAAAATTCAAGTGTTTAGCCTCAATTCAAAATGAATACATGTAACACAAGTTACACAACAGCTATAATACATCCGTTTGACCCCAATTCGAATTTGTCAATCAATATTTTGAATCATTCTCCCAGTTGTTCTGAAGTAGCATTTCATAAAATAACATCATGAAATATAAGTTGGATAACAAATTCCTTTAACGGAAAGCATCATTAAAGTCTTAACATAAAATAAATGTTTACTGAGTTCCTTTTGTTGGCTTTTGCGTAGGATCACAGAGCAACAAGTGTGGTTCAGCTTGTTCATGCAGATATAATACGGCATATGTAGGAGCTCCTGGTCTGGTCAGTTGTGATGTATATATACAATTTTAGCTCTAAAGGCATCACATTTAAAATTCACCATTTTAATATGTTGAATAATATTATTTTAATTGGAAATCGACATATAAATGAGTTTTCGACACTCCGTTTATTCCAAAATGTGTATGCCAATGTTAAGGCAAGTTTTAACATCTTTTTAGCTTTGTAATTAAAATAAATGACCCATGGCTCTCAAAACTGTTTCATCTTTAATCTGAGTGGACACAAGTGATACACTTTCTCCGGAAACAGATATTGATAGATAGATTAGAAGCACCATTTTTAACCTTTTTGGGTATCTAACTCTCAAAGCTTGTTCCTGGGTGGAGAGTTTTGTGTTTGTTTTTTTTTGTGTTGGCATTTTTCTTTTATTAAAATTTATAATAAACAAAGTAGCAAAATTGAATAAAATTGGTCTTTACAAAAGAAACAAAGATTTGTTTGCAGAAATTATTCTACCAACCAGAGATATATCAAGAAAGCTTTATTGTTTTAATGAGAAGAGGAAGTGAAGCCTTGTGTTTGGATCTTATATTTTTCACCTTTTGCATAAAACAGCACTCCATTGAGACCGCTGTCTTGTGAGACAACTTGTACTCAGGAGCAAACCACACTGGAGCAGATTCAGCTATACTAAATTTATGTTTCACTGTTCCTACAGATACAGAAAAAGTCAATGTATTCAACATGTGCAACCTTTGTTATCTCTTCAAGGTATCACTACACTAATTGAGTCAACGAGTTGTTATTGTTTCTTATTGTAGTCCTTTATTTGACTTTTCCAGGAGATTTGCTAACCAGTAAAGAATGTTACTTGCATTCAACAGAAAGCGGCATTTAATCCGTAACAGAAAATACAATGTTTGTAGAGTTTCAGCCTGTTGACCTATACCTAGGATGACAAAGCAAACGGGTGTGATTCGGTCGATTCGGGAAATGTCTCTTGTACAAACAATTCCAGTCATTCATTCAAAAGAAACAATTCCCTGAAAATGTAATGTAACCAATGCTGATTTTTTTCCATTTTACATTTCTTATCCAAGTTAATGCCTAACATAAGTAGGTTAGTCTTGTTGCATCTGAACATATAAATAATGCACATAAAAACTATTTAAAAAATGAAAAAGGAGTATAATTAGTATAGAGATGTCTTGAAGTCAAAATGTCCCTTTAAAGGCCATTGTCCTTCGTAAGCAATGCTGCTTAGTACAGATTTTACTGCATATCGTAAATAAAGTAATAATGGACATTTCACTCTTGTGGGGTATGCGCATTTCCCGAAAAAATACACAATATTTTAAGATACATATAGAGATTTACAGATGGCTAAAGCTTCATTTGTTTCCAAATGATAGACCATAACATTCAAGTGCACTGAAAATCTATCCCTATGACACATTTTGTATAGAACTGCGTGAGCTTTGCTGCTTTGGTCTGCTTTAGAAAATAGACATACAGAGGTAAAAAATACAAATAATATATGGGAAAAAGTGTAACATTTATTAAGAGAATTGCATTCATAACGACCCACACTTAAACTGGACCTTCATGTACATATCTTTCATAAAATGCTTGAAGTGCCTCACTCGACTGTATTAACAAACTGCCTGATTTAATGATGTATGATCAGATCCAGATGAAGTGATCTTGTCTGTTTAAAAGAACCGATATATTATCCCAAGTTAGTTAGTTTTTGCCGTTTAGTACATCCATTTGAGTAACAAACGCCAACTGAACGAGACTAGGCCTTCGCAAAACATTTCTTACCAATCTACTCCAATTCATCGACTTTATAATCATGGTTATTTTTGTAATTGTCAATGTTCAACTAACCTTTAGAAAGGATATATATAAAAAAATTTCGATTGAAGAACTACTACGGCTTCCTTGTACTATACATTTACCTCTCACTAGCACGTTATTTGTGTTGGGCGGACTGTTTGAAGCCCAAACTGCCAAATAACAACATCATGTTTATTTCGATAACATCGTACTGCCTTAAAAGGCATGAACATTTATCACACACAAATTCAAACATGTTTTAAACCCTGAGTCAAGATAGTGTTATGCGCTTTAAAATAAAATATGAGACAAATCCAATCTTTATTGGTATATAAATGCTTTAAATAGCATAGCCGGAAACAAAAGGGGTGTAATGACCACCTTTAAAATGATTACATTTGTTAAATGATTACATTTTTATCGTTCTTATACTATTTTTGTTTTATCGTCATTTTGCTTGATTACGGTAAACTGGTGTCAGAGAAGCCAGTAAACTTGACACAATGCATCAGCTGCACACATTGCAGTGCTACTGGATCGATTGTGCGAGCGAAAATTACTGTGTATCCAAATATACATGTTATTGTCTGTACACTAACTTTACTACCGCAAGTTCTAACTCTTTGCATTAGTCACCACAGAAAGGTTGACTAATGGGATGCCTTTTCGTAGTGAAGTCAATTAATTTTGACGTACGAGTGAGGTTTAGGATTATTGTTGATGATTTGTTTATGCCCCTATTTATATTTTGGACAGTACATTACGTCTAAACGGCATCTTTCTCCTAATTCTATCTGTGTCAATTTTGTAACTCTCGTTCTGATATAGCAATATTAAGCTCTTGGTCCCGACCAAATCTGCACTCGATGTCTCTTTCTGGAGTAGAACAAAGGCCAAATGGTATCATTAGAAATGTTTTTATGCATACTAAATGATCGAAGTTGTTAGACTTAATTTCTACGCTCCAATGCAATTTTTTGAAAGGTCAGAGGCCAAAATCATTCCGGATATGGCAAAATATTCATTCTCTTGCTTTAACTCACACCATCCAACTCTAACGAAACTTGACAAAAACGTTTTGCTTCGATAGAAAATTGTCATACTTTGGTTAATAAAATTTTTAAAATCAAAGGTCACGGTCATATAAGGTCAGTATTTTCATACATCACATAATTTTCAGACATTTCTGGGCGATTGGATTTTATTCACTCGTTAATTATCATGATTAGCCCAGGTATTTAATTTTAGTTCAAGCGACAGGGGTGTTCACCAAGAAACGAACAGTATATAAAGTCGTAAATTCTGGGGATGGGGAGAAGGACGGGTGATTTTGAAGCCTTGTCATTTGTCTATGCATGTCACATCAAAGGGGGTAGGGTATGTACATTGTCGTGCCTTACACATTCGTATAACTTTAATGAATGCCTTTCAGATGATAGAATGAACAAGTTAGAAAAGAAAGTTCGCATCTATGTATAACGTTATCGTTGTGCCAAGAAATCATGTCACGGCGCTATTTGCAGTCATTTGGATAGGTATATGAAGAAATTTAAAACTAGAATACATGTTTCTTGCAGGTAGTACTAATACACCATTACAAAAATTGTTCTTCTTACAGTAGAAATACTAATGATAAATTGCTGAATTAATAAATATTTCAGTCTGTGTGAGACATTATTTCTTTCACTCTTGTAATTGGTGCTATTTTCTTATATATATATATATATATATATCCGAAGGCTTTATCCAAGATGTAATTTTGGTAAGTCTTTATTTGATTAGTGAACAATTTCTGCGATTTTGCAACCGTGTCTCTGTTGTTTGCTTCTAGTAAAGGCTCTCTATCGTCACTTGTGTCAGCCTTGAACCTAAATAGAACGCAGCTCGTGTTTTTCGCACCTCTAAATGTATAATATGTTTTAGCAATCTCATCATCAAATACTTGGATAAATAGGGAAAAGTTAAATTGCTGATGGACTCAAATCAATATTTGATTTTACCGCAGCAAAGCTTGATGCTGCGCATGATCACATATCCGCCTACAAAGATGTCATTATGAATCAAGTTATCACTCAAACTCTCGGGGTAAAATGTACTTATATAATCTGCATTATATAGTGCTGCTGAGGTTTATGGATCAACATCTATGCTGCAGCAGAGCAGAGATGATTGGGTAGACAGCTGTATCAGACTGTGATATCAGACAGTGTAAAAAAGTTTGTTACGTCCATTTACCTTATTACCAATTCAGTTGTAAAAATGGTGTAAGGCTAAGTTTATGTACAGGTTATGCGCTAATACATCCCATACGTCTAATTGTCGATCTCTGTCACTTTCCTTTTTGCACGTTTACACACAATTGCTTTAAACACTTTAATCAAGATCTTCATATAAAAATTTTCCCACTGCTGCGATCTGAGATACTAACCTCCATGACCTTTGTTAAAACAACAAGTAACCTAACAGTCAACTGCATTTTGATACATTCTTAGTTGCAGCTGAATGTTTATCGACCGACTTTGAAAATCATAGACAACGGGTCAAAGAAGTGATACTTTTTGCGGAGTGGTTGACATTCTCTTAATATTTCATAACTATCTTCCACAGTAAATACATGACTTCAACAGCAGAATTTAAAACTTAAAGCACCAAGCTGGGTGTACTTGCTCAACGTTGAAAATATGCATAAAACGAATGTAACAAGCCATTTAAGGTATTTCTTTGAACAATTGTGATTTATTGTTTTCATTTTACTAATTCCAAACTAATACTAGCCAGAGGATGATATAAGTAGTATAGTGGGGAACCTTAAACATAAACGGGAGTCATGTGCTGTAACGACTAGGGGTAATGTAACAAAAGAAAAGACTCAAACAAGCTTTCAAGATTTAAAATACAAATATTTAATTTCCTAAAATATTAAAATATTTCAACAAACACTCAAAGTGAAAGAATTAAAAATAACTTACAGTATAGAATATCCTTATGAGTCCTAAATTGTTCTAAAGTTCACTGATCCGGAAGTTAATCCATATGTTCCGAATGAAGGTAGGTTCCAAATGAAACCTTTGCTGCACTGATGTGTTAATAAGAATTAGTATATCCAAGTTTTATAAATTCCAAATCATCCCTGTGAATGGAATATTACAAGTTCTAGAAATGTTTCCGATAATTCCACGGAGCTGTATAATTTCTAAAGTTGAAGAAACAGCTAATCCAGAATGTACTGTATGATAATATATCACTGAAACAGAATATCCGCACACGAATTGAATCAAATTCGTTTATGACCTGTCTGGCTGTCAAACTATGCTAGGAATGCCTAACACAACAATACATCCTATTATATATCTTCTTAATACGCAGAATCGAAATAAAAACCCGTTTAATCCTTCTAGAAACAATCTTCTCCAAACCAATCAGAAATTACGTTATGCGTGATACCGCTTAAAGTACCTCTACACTGACATTATTATCAATAACAAAGTGTTTACTCATAGAATCTAGGTCAGAAGTTCATCTCTCACGCGCTAAAATACATGATATACTGTTGTTACAATCGACAAGTCCTAATGTACTGAGTCACACTGAAATACCGTATATGTACTTTCTGCAAGGCGACAGCTGTTTAGACTATTATGCAGAGATCATAAACCTATACCATTAATTAAAAGACAAATGATATATAATTTGGTAACAGTGCTAAATAAAGTCAAAAGTGTACACAGCATAAGAGGAATTTAACATTAGGCTGCCATTTTTAAATGTCTGCCTGTAACAGTGTAGCATTATGCGTCTGTCTGCTCTCTAGTTGAAATACCGTATTACGTCATAAGTTTCACATGAGGAGACAGTGTGCTTGTAACATGTTGGTTCTATTTTAGAAGGAAACAGAATAGGTTGGAGTTTATGGGTCCTCTAACTGAAATGAATATAGATTTATCATGTGTAGATTTATCTGGCCGATAACAAGAAATGTAATGATAAAACTCTACTATTTAAAATGCCTTGGTGTGCCTTATAAACAAAGTAAAATCTCCATCCCCCTATAATTTCCCTACCTCCGTTTGGAGGGAATAGCGCATATTCATCCACCTGCCACACAGGGTAGGATATAAAATAGAATTTAATTCCCTTATAAACAAAAATAAGTTCCCTATCTCCCCTACAACCCTATCATTTCCTTATAAACAAAGTTAAACTCCCATCTCACTATAACCTCTCTACCTCCGTTTGGAGGGTCCAGCACCTACCCAGCACACAGGGTAGGATGTAAAAGAAGTGGTATAAATAGAATTTAAAACTCTTATAAACAAAATCAATCTCGCTATCAACCTTACCACCATATGATCCCTCTTATCAATAAATAAAAATTCTCTAACCCCCATCAATAATGTCCCTTTCCTTCCCATAGCTCCTATTTAAAACAAAACTACCGTACCATTCACAAAAGGTTGTATGTACAAGAACTTGTAGAACATAGAATTTACAACCCTTATCAATAACAAAAACTTCCATACTACCCTTACCACCTTATAATCCCCAACATAAATAGAGTAAAATCTCTAACCCCTTCTATAACGTCCCTACCTTCCTTTTTTAAAGCAAAACTACCAAAGATTTTTATTTTATTTATAAGAGGGATCATATGGTGATTAGCGAGATAAGGAGGTTAGTTTTGTTTATAAGGGTTTTTAATTTTATTTTATACCCCTTCTTTTACATTCTACTCTTTGTGGAGGGTAGATGTGTGAATGCTGATCCCTCCAAACGGAGGAAGGTAGGTTATAGGGGGATGGACATTTTACTTTGTTTATATGTTCTTTTCATACCAGCCTGTGTGGCCGGAGGTAGGGAAGTTAATGCGTGGATGGAAATTTTTCTTTATTTATAAGGCATCCCAAGGCATTTTAACAGTTACAAACAGACATTTCAAAATAGAGGTCTAATGTAAAATTCCCCTTTTGCCCTGTAAATTTTTGACCCTATTAACAAAGGACACTCGTTTGAGTCTAAAGTGCCCACTATGCTACTGATATATGTCTTGACAAGTTTTCATCTGTATTTGCATTAACGCATCATAGCTGGAGAGAACTGGGGCTCTAACTGCAATGAGCAAATATCTATTCAATCAATGGAGATAGTGTACTGGAAGATTTTTGTCGGAATTATAAAGAAGTTTGTGAGCTTGACGAACTATTAAATTACGATCACATTCAATTAGCGCTCAGTTGACGTTCACATAGATTATAGTGTCTGTTTTGATAGTCTAATATAATCAGACTAAAACACAATTAATGACCACGTGACACGGCTATACTGCAGATCATAATTCGGTTGTAATTGATCACATTGTCCTGAATTCTGCTTTCGAAGTTTCAACAAATAGTAGTCTTCTTAAACCAATATTTATTTTTTTGTCCAACATATATATCGCTTTCCAAACTAACGTTAAGAGGCTTTCATTTTCCGATGCAAGAAGCATTCACTATTTTGTGGTGTCAGCAGAAACGTGGCTCAGTATTGTTGTATAATAATGAACTTTTGAGTCCTCGCACCGACATCGATAGAGACTATCAGAAAGTCATCCAGACATCTCACCCGATATTACAAACACAAAACAGATCTTAAGAGACTGCTATACGGAAATAATAATTCTAGTATGCACTTTCACTATAGATGTTATTTACATTTATGTTATAATCTGAGTGAAACTAACTTATTGTGTCCACATATAATAAAAATGGCTTCCATTCTGCTGCAGAAAAACTTCTGAAGTGTGCTTCAAAAGTGAAACAAAATAATATGACCTCTGATTTATCTGGATTTGATGTAAATAGAATCAGGTTTGTTTAGGAACTGGTACAACAAATTATAGCTGTTTTCAATCTATTTTGATTAATAATATGCGTCTTTCCTACATAAGGTTAAAACTTGTTGTAGTAAGAAAATTGATGGCTGATTTTTGAAATAAAGACTTGAAAACAATCCACACTACATTTTAATAATACATAAGTCTTTGGCACAATTTAATACCATGCAATTGCTGTGTAAAAATTATCAGGGTTTACTTAAGTGTATTAATTACATCTCTCTGAACAACAGCGAAAAACTCTAGAACGGTAAAAATTTGTCTTTTATTTGCACTTATAGAAAGTACGCTTTATTATCTCTAAAAATATCCTTCATAGAAATTGATTTGCCAATGTATAAGGGGTGCAATGACATCAGATGATTTGTTATTTATCGTCAAAAGCATACTTCTGGCAATGTTTTGTAAGTCAATTACAGCGTGCCGACTTTCTATCGTATTTTCCTTATTTACCGTTCCTTGTGCCTTATTTATACTCTGCTTTGTTTTTTGTTTCGGTTTTTTTTTTTTTTTTAATTTTTACAGACAAAGAACGATTGAACAGTCTCTATGCTACAGGTGTGAATTGCTTTAGGAATCAGAGGTTATAAAGTGCTAGTACAATAGTCGAAAACGGACTCTGAAAAAAAAATGTGCTCTTTGAAATTCAAGAAAAACAAATACATTTTATTTAAAAAAATGAATTTGCATTTATTCTGTATTATAATATTTGTTCTATGCTAAGCCTTGCAAATGAATGTGAATTTCAGTTCCATATCAATCGCTTGATTTAACAAGGTGGTAGATATAGTAAAGCATGTTACCATATGAAAGTATACGGTGATACCTGATTTCAGCGACATGATTGCAGCGAACATAACATTCTGTCACGCCAATTTTGATTCAAAATGGAAAACAAATATTCGAAGCATTAATCAGAGGCCCTTAATTGGTATTCAGCTTTAACCGAGAAATATTTTAATGTGAGTTTGTTATAAACGAGTTAAGCTGACTTTTATGGTTCTGAGTGGATTTTCTAACGTGTTATGGCGATGTTCGTTTTACCACAGTACCTAGTTATTGGTTATTAGTCAGAATCTGCACATCTTGCACAAGAAATCATTTTTTACCATTACCCAATAACACAAACAAGCTGTAAACTTTAATAGTTGTCTGACACTAATATAGATTACTAACATGTTGTGGTATCCAAGGAAAATATCTTTTCCTGCTGCAGAGTTTGTAACACTATGCTATATATAGTGGTCGAAGTTAGGAAAGTTTAGTCTGTTAGAATTTACATAAAATTGGTTTCTGAGTTTATTCTACTGATAACATGACTGTCTATTCTGATCTAATTGTAATAAAAATACAGAATACGTAATCCAAAATGTTAAGGTATCGAAGTAAATATATTTTGCTGCAAAGAAGTTTGTAAAAAATTAACTGTATGTAGTGGCGGATGATTGGAAAGTTTAGTCCGTAAATATTTAAATTTAAAATTGTTTCAAAGTTTGTTCTACTAATAGCCATACTTCCACGCTTGAATCTATTATCATGTTCAACGTTTCATTGACAAGCAGTTATATTTTGAATAATCAGATTTCAATAATCACCTGGCTGTCTGCTATATTCAGGTTTAACAGTAAATTTATAGTTTATTACATAAAGCCTTTCCGCTCTACAAATTGGGTCCCTTTGTTGAATGAATTGCAAGTAAGTTGCAGATTATAGATTATTGTTTGTTTAAATGTTAAGCTGAAAATAATTTTTGCGTTTTATAGCTTTGAAAGATTCTTTGGAAATCAGATTTACCGTCGTCCTAACTGAAAATGATTATCTTGTATCAAAAAATGTCATCCTCTGCGATTTGTATCTCATAAGATGTCGTAAAAACTTAAAAATTGACAGGGTAAAAAAAGACCCTCTTTTGTACTGTATCAGTCTAAAATATGTAATTATGATTCAAATGTGATATATTTTGCAATTTGTTATTAATGTGTCAGATGAACATAAAAAGGTTCTCATTTTGTTCTGCAAAATTGGGTGCTTTCCTAAAGTAAATGCCAGCATATCGATGGAACCTGTTGTAATGACTATACCACTGCAGCCGCCATTAACACAGTACAAGTTAGCTGATGTAATTAAAAGAAAATTTGTGTCTGTCGAACGAAATATATGGGTTAGGTTCTTACATGTTGGTAAGAGTTAGGTACAGGTCTGAAATACAAGACAATACGGAATAATACTAATATGTTGTGATTTGCTCTCAGTTCAGATCGATGCTTTATGTTTTTGTACAATCGACACGGGATATGTTAGATTTAAAAAAATAACTACAGTACAGAGTCCCTTTTTTAGATGTGTAAAGTAATTTTGATATGTTGTCAAGCTCCACAGAATATATACGCAGAGCATCAGACAACTCTGTGCGTTGTTTATGGACGGAGGTCTTTTAGATAAGATTGAATACTCATTCTTAATCTTGAACTTTTCTTCACAGCTGATTTATGTATCAGGCTTAATACCAGACAGAAAATCGTAGCTTGTTTGTCTGCATTATTTGAATACTTTCAGGTCCTGTGTAAGCAATAACAGCACCTGTTAGTATACAAATTGCCTTAATCTCCATCATGTGATCACGGACTCTGATTGCAACGAAAGAAACGTAGCCATCTGATTGGTCAAGCGGTCAGATCAATAAATTTGCTGCTAATAAAATCGCTGTGTAGATTCACACTGTACAGTGTAAAATCACACTTGATTCTGAATGATTGAAACCAAAGATTGCTTAGACACTGAATCGTTTCATTTTTACAAATTAACGTGTACATGGATTTATCCCTAACACTAAACTGTGGCAACAGTGAAACAGATTCAACTCTGGGGAATTTTTGTCTGGAATATGTTTGATCTAGGAGTACTTTTTTAATTATTCTAATAAAAATTGCTTAAAAGTCTGTAACTTATAAAAGTCAAAAAAATACTTTGTGTGCACAGGGAA
The DNA here is from genome assembly GCA_029931535.1 of Margaritifera margaritifera. Lineage (NCBI taxonomy): Eukaryota > Metazoa > Mollusca > Bivalvia > Unionida > Margaritiferidae > Margaritifera > Margaritifera margaritifera. The sequence goes on from JAQPZY010001474.1 coordinate 563,960, forward strand.
TATTCCAAAGATATGGCATATGGTATCTTGTAATATGTGTGACATTAACGAACATATACGAAACGATACATGAAACAATATGTCTAGACGGTTTCAAACTGCTTCTTTGTGAATATAATTTCCGATTACAGTTCTATTAATATATAAAAGTTTGTGAGAACATACACATTTTAATCTTAAACAGTTGCATAGCATTTCATTTGTTGTTTTTTTATGTAAGCTTTTCCTTTCAGAAATTCTCTTTAATTACGTCTCTACACATTGTAACTTTCATATTTACTTAATATTCTAAAATTAATCACCATTTTAAATTAACCTAGACGGAGAAACATTTAGTCATTTCAAGTTAGAACATATTCAAGTTGACTGAGACATTAGAATTATTAAGAAACAATAGAGAATGAAATATATTTTTCATGCGATTTGATAATACGGATCAGGCAAAAATTCTTAGAAGGAAAGCTCATGTTTCAAAATATGAGCTACAAATTTAGAATTCTCAGGCATAAAAGCGACTGAAAAAATGATAAATCTCTCTTGAAGAAGGATCAGTTATATTAAATCTCGTAAGGACTCGATCGTGAGTCATTTTTGACCACTTTGACTATGTCCTGTGACAATTTCAAACAACATGCCGCAATATATGGTCGGTGTTTGTGACACTTACAGAACACTGGAGACACTATTTGTTGCGCTTTTGTTATTGTCTAATTTTAACGAAGGATCTAACGTTATAGACAACGGAACTTTTCAAGTTGGTATTTTTATCGAGAATTCTGAACAATACAATTTTACCACATCATGCAAAGATGATCCGTTGTCAAAGGACTATGAAATATATAACATCACCATTGAAAAGATATGTCTTAACTATGGAAACTTTCTTGCTCTGGACAATGTTTTGAAAAACGCATCCATTCACTGCTTAGTAGGTGCCATGAACATTGAAATAAGTCAAATAGTGACCAATTTAGCTTCTTTATATTACAAAACCTATGTATCCTCTTATGGGTCTTCAATCTATACAGGAGTGTCCACTGTATTTTCCTTAGGAAGCAGTGCAAGACAAATGTCGACCGCTTTTATAGAGATACTTAACAATTATCGATGGCAGAGTATTATTTTGCTTGTTCAAAAAAGGCAATATTGGATTCAATTCAGTTCTACGATGCTACTTTCTTTAATCGGAGATACTTTTCAACCCATAGTGGAATACATTGAGGAAACAGAGAATGATTCATCTTCTATTTACTCCAGTATCGACAAGATTTTAGCATTTGGTACACTGGAGCAAAAAGGTGAGGTAATTTTTAATATTCGATTTAAGCTCGCTTTTACTTCTTGAGAAGGAACTCTTTCGAAATTAGCAATCTTTTTCAAATTAAATCATCTTATACATTGTAACTAAATCGTGTTCACTTTTACATCATTTTGTATTACATTACTGACGACATTATTATTTGAGAGAGAGTATTGAAACATATGAGCGCTTAAACATTAGTTTTTATTACCAACACATGGTAAGTTCAGTATTTATGAGGAAATATTAAGGTGTGTGATAATGTCTTGTATATTGGTATACTTGTGTGTAAGACAAGCAGAATGAAACATCATGTCAGTGGTAGGGGGAACATTAACTGAGGGGACATGAACTGTTCTGTTCATATTGTATATGCCCTATCAAACTTCAGCCCGCTGAGATCTCGTTTTCATCCTTTTGTTTTGCTTGGCAACTTTAACGGACACAATATACTTTGAGGTTTTAAAGATATAAACAAGAAAGGGAAGTAGATACAAAACTTTGTTTCAAGACACAATCTTTGCCTTTTAATGATACATCGCATACCTACCTGCATCTTGCCACAGGGTCCCACCCTTATATTTGACTATCTGCAATCTATCCCTTTCACGCTTCTCTTTAAAAAGTTGGAGACGACTTCTGTGGTTATGATCACTTTCCAACATATTTAAAAAGCAATATCCCAAACCTCAAGGGCTCCGGCAGAGATGGCAATTGAACAAGGCAGATTAAGAAACGTTTCAATCCCTCGCGACTCAGATCTGACAGCTAATCGTTTTGAAAATGCAGCGGATACAATCTATTCCTATTTACAAAGATACTCCAGGATGTTGCTAGGGATACAATACCAAAAGCTTCAGAGATTTCTAAACGTGTCTACAAACCAATGTTCGATGATGAACGCAAAAACGCCATCAGGGAACGGAAGAAGGTCCTTCAACTCTTCAATACCAATCCAACAACTAAACACCTGTATAAATATTGTATATACCATACTAAAGCTCGTCGTACCATTAGAGAGAGCAAGTGGAAAACATGCAGATCCCATGTCTCTAGGTTGAACTCAAGCTCCGCCATTAAATCGGTGTGGAATATGGTACGAAAAACATATTGGTAAAAGTACAGGCAGCTGTATCAAGCATTTAAAGAAATCTGATGAAATAATCACAATCGTAACAGAAATCTCAAATGCCTTGGCTGTAACATTCTCGACGAGCTCCTGACAAGAGAATTATTTCTGAAAACCTCCACCGTATCAAACACTTGATAGAAAAGGTTCCTCTCAATTACGAATCTTCTAATCCTGAAGATTACAATAAACCTTTCACTCTCAGAGAGTTGCAAGACTCTCTTCATTGAGCCCATGGCACTTCAACAGGACCAGAGGATATCCACTATCAACTTCTAAAACACTTACCTGACACAGTTTCTAAATACACTGCTAACCATTTTTAATAAAATTTCGGAAACTGGCGACTTCCTGCAGTCGTGAAGATAAACAACGCCGATGCCACTACCTAAGCCTGGAGAGGACACAAACGACACTTCCAACTGTCACCCTATATCATTAACAAGCTGTATTTACAAAACTATGGAACGGATGATAAATGATAGACTACTCTGGTATCTCGAATCAAGCGGTGTTCAGTGTGTATTCAGACGCCAGAGAAGCACAATAGACCATCTTGCTGGACTTAAATGATTTATTAGAGAAGCTTTCATAAAGAAAGAACATATAGTTACCCTATTTTTAGACTTGGATAAAGCGTATGATACCATATGGAAGTACGGCATTATACATGATCTATTTAATCTATGTCTAAGGGACACATGCCTAACTTTATCTCCATTTTTGAACAGATAGAAACTTCAGAGTTAAGGTAGGCAGCACTCTTTCTGAAATATATCCCCAGGAGATGGGTGTACCTCAGGGTAGCATATTGTCAGTCACCCTATTCAATATCAAAATTAACAGAATAGTGACATGCTATAGATCAAAGAGTATGCATCTGATTGAACGTCAACTACAGACGAGCATAAAAAAAAGTTCAGAAATGGGCCAAAGAAAAGGGGTTCAAATTTTCTAAATCAAAAACTAACCATATGCGTTTCTGCCGATTAATTCGTATTTATGATGACGCATATCATGACGGTTGTTTTATTCCTGTTGTGGAGGAGACCAAACTGTTAAGGTTTATTGTCGACCGTAAACTAAATTTTCTTCCGCGTATTAGATATCTCATAAACAAATATAAAAAGCCCTGGATTTAATACGAGTCGTGGCAAACACTGATTGGGGAGCAGATCGGAAGGTCTTGCTCCAGTTTATACACTTCATTAATAAGATCGAAATTGACTATGGCTCGATTATGTACTGATCAGCTTGTAAATCATACCTGCAAATGTTTTACCCGATATAAATCAGGGACTTAGGCTGAGTCTAGGTGCAGTTAGAACTTCCCCTTCAGAATGCCTCTATGTTGAGGCACATGAACCAACACTTTATCTCAGACGAACGAAACTAACTCTTCGGTATGGTACCAAACTATCTACTAATCCAACTTACCCGGCATCTGATGTAGCGTTGAGACCAAAATACCAACAATTGCACGTCCAGAAACCAAACTGAATTCCACGTTTTGGCATACGAATTCGTTGCCATTTAGAAACAGCAATAATGCTGGAAATATTGTTATCCCAAATTACCACCGTGGTTATCAAAACCTCCCAAAATAATTTTTGACTTTTGCCAATTCAACAAAATTTCAAATATATCCTCTCCTCTTTCAGAGTAAATTCAATGAAATCAGAGCCTCCTTTAGTAGCCATACGTCCCTGTTTACAGGCAATTCGAACGATGGAGACAAATTTGGAGCCGCTATTGCAACACCCCGTAATGCCATCTTGAGCCGGATACCGAACAAAGATTATTTTTTTGATACCCAAATTACAGCCATAATCAAAACTTTGAACTGCATTGAAACCTTTCAAAATACAAATTACATAATCTTTTCTGATTCTCTTTCCACATTGAAAGCTTTGCAGAATCTTAAAAGGTGACAGTCCGTTAATATCCCAGATTTTACAGAAAAATGATGTTCTTGTATAATCTGTGAAAAGTATTCTGTACTGTTGGCTGCCAAGTCAAATTGGCATAAAGGGTAATGAAAGGACAGAGCAAGCAGCCAAAACTGCCCTGCGGTCACCCGTGTCAAAGTGGAAGATTCCATATACTGACTTAACATATGATATACTTAGCAACATATGTGGAATGAAAATCTACAAACAAACATAAGAACATCAAACCACTGTTGGAGAGTAGCAACCCTCGTGTAGAACAAATCGGAGAAATGAGGTTGTTTTGTGCCAATCGCGTATCGGACACACATACTTGACTCATGCATACCTTCTTAAGAGTGCGCCTCGACCGGAGTATATACCCTGTCATTGCCCGCTGACAGTGGAACACATTCCTGTCGAGTGTGTCGACTTCCAACCTGTGAGACACAAGTATTTTGACATGAATTGCTTGATGAAACTGTATAAAGACGTACCACCCGAGAAAATCTTGAAGTTTATAAGCGAATGGGGTTTATGCAACAAATTTTAATCCTGTTTTAAGGATTTTACATGTCTTTATTGTATCTGTTATTTTATATAAATTGTATAGAATTTTAACATATTTATGATTTATATTTTATCTTGTATTTAATTTTTTTCGTTTTCTTAAAAATGTTTGTGCAATTCATCATTTAATTATTTTACTCTTAACCTTTTTTGGCACTTCATAGTAACTTTTTGCTGAGCAACCGTAAAACATACAAACATACGTACACACACACACACACACACACACACACATATATATATATATATATATATATATATATATATATATATATATACACGTGCACGTTTGTATGACTGATGTAATTTGTTTACATCAAAGTAGGAGAATCTGCACAAAATAATCCACATCTAAATCTTAAAAATGATTTTTCATATGCAGCATTAGTCTGTATAGTTCCTAACTAAATAAATAAAATAATATTGATTTGAAGAAGAGTGGAAAGTTGTTGATTCCGACCTACACCAAATTAAAACATAGCGATAAAATGTACGGGATGGAAAATCTCGTCCATGTTTTTCATTTACTAAAAATAGATATGGAAATATAGAAAATAATAAATAATTCAATTACTAATTGATTTATTTTCATTTCGCTTCGCAGCAAAATCAGGATTTTTTAATATCTGGTTGATATTTATCTATATCCTAAGAACATAAAAATCCTAATTCAAGAATTCGTGTGTGCTTTAAACTTTGAGTTCAATCTTAAAGCCAACAATACAGCATCATATTTGCAGTATCTGCGTGTGTTGATTAAACTACTACATCATTTGGCCTTAATGGCAATCAAGACACAACTCCTAATTGCCACAGAGTCGTACCATAAATAATTCCTTCGACAAAGCATTTGAATTTTGAGCATTAGTCTTCACAAAATGACGTTAGGTTAATTTCTGTACTTCACCAAATGACGTTAGGTTAATTTCCGTTCTTTGGTATAAAGATCAAAGAACGTTTAAACCCATTTTACTCTGATTAGAAGCCATATACAAAATGTGATCGTTTTTCTAAAATTATCAACAGCTTTATATTTACTAGTTTTACATAGAATTCTAAGCAGCACGGGTTTTAAATTGATGTGGTGTGTTTATGGTTGGTATACATGAGAAGATCAAGACAACCGCGGTTATCTGCTAAGCGACAAAATATCATTTGACTTATCAAATTGTGGGATTTGCTTGGCGGTTTTTGCTTCTGTTTTTGTTTTTCTTTTGGGTTTTTTTTTTGGGGGGGGGGTCATTTTCTGTTTCTTTTTTTATATTGTATTTTTTTTTCTTTTCTTTTTCTTTTTCTTTTTTTAAAGCAGATATTGACGTTTATAGGAACAGCTCATATTCTAGCGGGCAATTGTCAAAATAAAAATCCAGATCATATATCTACCAATTTTAGCACCACCTATCAATAATCTATCTATCTACAGGTTGAGAGCAACGAACAATGTAACCGAAAAGGAATTTCCTTGCGTGTTTAATTTTCGTTCTCCTCATCAGTATAGCATAAATCCATATTTGGTCTTACCAGTGTGCACCATGTACAAAATTGATCCTTTCCCAGGAGTGAGCTTGTTTTATTTTTCTAATATAAAAATATGTGTTTGATTTGCACATGTCATGTTGATGTGTATGAATGCCTTACCAATGTTGTAAGTTCTTGATTATATTTTGTTTGTATATGAAAGGAAATCTCAAATCACTTTCCCTTAAGTCGTAATTGATGAATTCAAACGGCGCGTCGTATCAAGATGTTATATATTTTGCACTGAAACTAACTTGTGCCTCCGTAGCGTATATAATTTGTCATGCCATGTGCATAGAGCATACATTTTCTGTCCTGTGTAAGATTCTACCCAAATTACTATATCTTGAATTTATGCGTTTTCCATATGGAAACATGAAATTGGTACTACAGATGTAACTAAAAGTATTCGTACAAAGTCTTAGGAAAATTATTATCTTCAATCTAATGGCAACATTCTGCAGAAAAGCTGATGGATAATTATTGATTTTAAATGCCAGTTTGACTAATCTTTTTGGAATACCCTTTCCCTCCAGTAGACTAAGTTTTTCAAAGACATATTGTCCATCTAGTACTTGAGTTACGCGCAATTGCTTCCAAATAATATATAATAATACATCATTGCAATGACAGCATGCTCTTATCTACCTCCATACTTTTTTCAAAGCTGAAACTTAACTCCTCAACATAGTATTTTATTGAATATCGTTACTTTCTGGCTTCCAAAACAAAAACCAGGAATCTGTTACAAGGATATTCATTTCTACACCTCATGCTGATTGTTTTACTGACTTAATTCATTTGAGGTTCGGACCTCAAAATAAGTAATAATGTAACAGGAAAAGTATATATTTGACCCCTAGCATTGTTATTTAGGCATATGTCAATCCAAAGGCAACACAATACATCATATGCCTACTATACTCCTTGTAATATATCGAAACGAGTAGTATACCTTTTTGTAGCTCAGCTTACATATTGCTACTATTGTTGATTTTTTTCACTATTTTACTTAGCTGCACGGATAGGAAGGTAAGTAGCGTGGGGTTAAAACGTTTGCCTTAACAAAAGACATTTTGAGTACATTGTCGCTGGTACTCTTGCTGCCCGGATCATAACAGCAGATGGTCAAGCAAATTTTTAAAAGTGTCGTATTCTCCATATTAGATTTTAACTATATCTTCCATGTGATTCGTAAATTGCTTATGACATCTGTACAATCAAACACAAGATCTTTGTTTCTTGGCCAGTAATATTATTATCACTTTCTAGTTTGCGTTTACTTTTCAGATATTCTAACCTTTTCCCCCAGAGTTTAAATTGTTGTACGCAGAAATATCTATTAGCTGCAAAACAAAATTATACTAGCAAACATGATGTGTACAATATATGTCGTGTGAAAGCTATAAGCTCTTATAAATTATGAAAAGGGTATTTTTATCTACAGCGCTGATTAACCATTTTGCAAGTGTTATAATTATTTAATCACCTCTACGAACTGAAATAAGCTATTGAACTACCCCCAACATCGACGTCGGTTTCCCCACCGATAAGAGCATATACATCTAAACACCTTCACTGAATCTCAACATTTTTTCTTCATAGATCCTAGGCAACAGTTTGGAGTTGGTTTGATAGAAGCAATCCCCATGAGAGGGAGCCAACATTGTACATTCTTGGTCAAGGTTTTGCGTTTAGCTCAGATTTGTGCATACTGTATAAATACTGTTATACCTAGAATCATACAATTTGGTACGGGGATGCATCTTGATCAGTATTACACTTTTAACACAAAAGTAGATCACTTTGACCTATATTTCACAGTTCATCTACTTTGGTTAAATTTTGTATTTCAAGTTTATTTTTCAAGTTCTGTTCATGCCAGAATCATCAGACTAGACAATTGTATGCTTCTCTACTAGTACCATACCCGTACCGCAAAGTAAGGTCACTGTGACCTACATGTCACATTTTACTGCCTTGGGTTACGTTTCTTCTTTTAGCTCATAATAAATATTTTTTACACCCTTTATATATTCTGGTATACCAAGATTCCTGAAACTTGACAAGGGTATGCATATTGATGAGTAACACACCCTCTACACAAAAGTAGGTCAATTGGACCTATATTTGACGTTTCACTGACGCTGGTTAAAGTTTGCTTTATGGTTAGTTCTCAGGTTCATGCTAGAATCATCAAACTAGATGAGTGTATGCATTTCCATTAGTACCACAGCCTTACCACAAAAGAATGTCACTGTGAACTACATTTCACATGTTACTGCCTTAGGTTGAGGTTTTGCATTTAAATCATGACCAAATACGTTTTTTTGCACCATATATATATATATATATATATATATATATATATATATATATATATATATATATATATATATATATATACTGTTTCACCTAGATTTATCAAAATTGACGAGGTGATGCATCTTGATGAGTACTACTCCCTCATATTACAAATAGGTCTCTATGTCCTTTATTTCATGCTTCACTAACTTTGGTTACATGTTGTGTTTTAAGTTCATTTCTCAAGTTATGTTCACGGTTGAATAATCAATGTAGATGATTAAATCCATCGGTATTAGCACCACACCTATACAAAAAACAGAAGGTACATTTTACTGGCATAGGTTAAGTTTTTGCGTTTAGCACATTACCAGAAAGGTTGTTAAAACCTTGTATGCATGCTGTTATACCAAGATTCATGAAACTTGATGAGGGGGTGCATCTTGATGAGTAATACACCCTTATCACAGAAGTAGTTCGTTGAGAGCAATATTTCATTCCTCAAGGACTTGGGTGCAATCTCAAGCACAACTTAGGCCAGAATCATTCAAGTAGATGATTGTATGTATCTCTATTAGTGCCACACCATTACAACAAAATAAGGTATTTGTGACCTAAATTTCACCTTTTACTGGCTTATGTGAAGTTTTTGATCTAGCTCATGATCATACCACATTGGTTTCATTTACCGTATAATACTATTATACATGGAATCATGAAACTTGGTTAGACGATGCATCATCTTGATAAGTAATACATCCTCATCTTGAAAGAAGGTCCATGTACCTCATATTTCACATTTCACTGACTTTGGTTAAGTTTAATGTTTTAACCGTTCATACATTAAAATAGATGATTGGATACATTAACTAGATGACTGTATACATCTCTCTTACTACTACACCCACGCCAAAAATGGTCATTTTGACCCATATTTCGTAGAATCGTAAAATTGATGATGATATGCGTCTCTGTTACTACCGCACCATTACAGCAAAAGAGGCTCATCGTGACATATATTTCATCTTTTAATGACTCGTTAATATTTTGCATGTATATCATGATCATATGAGTTTTGGGCATGTTATATGCCTACTCATTTATCTAGAATCATGAAACTTGGTAAGTGGATGTATTTTGATAAGCTTCATATCACTTTTGCAATGCAATGTCTACATATATTTCATCCTTTAGTGACTTTGTTGAAATTGTGCGTTCAAAGTTCATTTATTGGGCGCTGTTTATGTTTTAATCATTCAACTTGCTAATTGGATGCACCTATATTATTCCCACATCATGTAACCGAAATAAGTTTACTGTGACCTACATTTTATGCTTTGCTAACATGGGTTAAGTATTTGTGTTTATGATCACATACATTCATTCATGTTAGACCTATATACATCTTAGCCAACTCAGAAGGCCCCTTCTAATCAATGTAGTGAGAAGCAAGAATAAATATGCTTATAATATACTTCATAAAAGCCCCATTAGTTTCACGTTGTTGCTACCGGTCAATATCCACCGGTATTGACCACAGTTAGGTAAAAATATTCACATCTTCCTTATATGGTAAACACGTGCCAGCATTCGATGAAATACTTCTGGCAACGGCTAAATAAAAATGGCGACGGAAACGCGGAACGCTAATCAAGCCATAAATCTGATGGTCACCAGATGCCGACAAAGACTATCCCTTTCTACCTGACACCAGTGCTGGAGAATCAGTACATCTAGATCTCAAATAAAAAAATAGAAAATAAATATGATATATAAAAACATTCACAATGGACGGCTAGTGATGGCTAGTTGCTGCTGTTAGTACGAGAGAGAGAGAGTGAGTAAAACCCACCTTTGATACAATGTATCAGTCAACGACTTCTCTTTCACGTAAACAGAGCCATTTTTATCAACTCTGAACGGCATTGTTTTATCTGTCACTCGGAATTTAATGAAATACAAACGACTCCAAAATGAATCTATATTCTTTTTTGAGGTATTATCCAAGACCGATGGACCACAGTTTTCTGTCAAAAATAATGACTCATACTGCACTTTCAAATTTACTCACCACTATGACAGCAGCATTGAGACAATCCCAACCATATTGTAACATTAGACTGATTTTTTCTGGCTCATCTTTTTATAACGGTATCTTCAATTTCCATTTCTGTATTGCGTCATTTTTTCCAAATATTAATATTTCGTTGCATTTTTTTAGCTACATGACATTCCATCCTCTTTAACAAACTTTGTTTAGTTTAGTGTTGAATGGGTCTCACCTAATGTACGCGCTCGTCTCCATAGCAGTAAAGTAGAGTGTATTACTGCGCGGTGTTCAGGTTTCATTCATTAATTGAACGACGTGTAGAATATATGTTTTTGTTTCCATTGTTTTATTCCTCAAACGTAATAGAATGATGAATATGCTTGTTTTTAAGTAGATAATAAAAAGGTTATTGGATGAGTATTAAAAGATATTGGGCCCTCGTTCCTCTTTCATGTCGCGTGGAATGTCAATGCAAGCTCATGTATCCTGCGCCACATGACTCCGGGTCCAGTATTTTTCAATACTCAGTTAATAACCTATACTTATTCAGTAGTAAACTCCCCAGATTAATGATTTGCCCTCAACATGTTGACTGAATTGTAAATGTGAATGAGAATAGGAAACAGATGAGTGGACTGCTTGCTTTTCATGCGAGGTCTCTCCTGTAGTTGCTAATCAAGCTATTATGGATGCATGAACTATGTTTGAAATGCTGGCCATCACTCCAAGGTTATTCAAAGGCTGTGACTTTTACACATTAAAATCTGACTTCTAGGGGTGAACAATGATAAAAGCTTCTCAAGCAGATTTTAATAACCATTTTTTTAAATATATAAAACCAACATTTAACTTTGTTGTTATCAACTCAAGATAGCACCTCTACTTGAGACCATAGAAAATAATTTTTTTTAAATTGTTCTATGTCGTCTATGCCCAGTAACAGTAGGTAGTTAGGTAGGTGGGTGGGCGTTGATGTAGCTAAGTATGTGTTTTCAGAGTATGTCAGGACAGTACATGCTATATAGTGTTAATTAAAGGTCATAATTTTAACTTTTAAAACGATTAAAAGTTCAAATGTAAAGATAAAAGACTGCAAAAAGCTGTTCAGTTGGAAAAAGGGCGAAAATCACTTTACTCTGAATTGATTTTCTGCATGATAATGTTTATATTAGCTACTGGGGACTAGTACATGATAATGTTTATATTAGCTACTGGGGACTAGTACAAGTACATGATAATGTTTATATTAGCTACTGGGGACTAGTACAAGTAGAGGTGAGGTATGTGATCGGTGATAACACTCTGGTTTTAATTGGTGATAACACTCTGGTTTTAATTGGTGATAACACTCTGGTTTTAATTGGTGATAACACTCTGGTTTTAATTGGTGATAACACTCTGGTTTTAATTGGTGATAACACTCTGGTTTTAATTGGTGATAACACTCTGGTTTTAATTGGTGATAACACTCTGGTTTTAATTGGTGATAACACTCTGGTTTTAATTGGTGATAACACTCTGGTTTTAATTGGTGATAACACTCTGGTTTTAATTGGTGATAACACTCTGGTTTTAATTGGAATACAGTGTTTCACGTTGGTTGACCATGTGAACACTATAGTGTACATTAGTCTTTTCACACTGCCGTTCACTTAGAGATTACATGATCCGTACACGACCGAAACATGTGATTATAACTGAAATATAAGCATGAATAAATCTGACAAAAGAACACAGTAATTAAATTATAGAATGTGATCATAAAAATAGCTGATGACAGCTTAGCGCAAGAATAATCGCCTTACGAACAAGCATAGACTGATCACATGGAAAGGAAGATATAAACGCCGCTGGCAATTAGTTAAGTCTAAATTTAGAGCAAGCCTAATCTACCTTAAATAAATTTTAGACTGTAATGCTTTATATCATGAGTTCTAATACGCAGCGTTGCTTCCAAATACGAACTCTTTCATACATTTTTTTCTGTCAAGTGATGCACATCATAGTGAAAGTCCTGATCGCTTGCTTCCGTCCTTGTTGCAAAACTTGGGGATAGTTTGGAAGAAAATGACACTTTTTCCTACTCAATATGCTTTGTTTGGATCAAATTATGAACTTGAATCGAATGATGAAAGAAGTGTCCAGAAATTATCAGCATAAATTGAACATTTTTCGCAGCTTAGCTTGTAAACGCAATTTTTATTTACATAACTTCAGGACCATATTAGCTGAATATTGAAAGATTAAAAGATAAAACATTTTTGTAGAACTACAATTATTGTTTGCATTATACGATACTTTTATGCGTGGAAAATTAGACATCGCAAATGTGAATAGTATTCTGTATGGTCACACAGCTACGCAGATGCATGAGCGTACATGATATTGTTTTTATAGTAAATTCTTTTTAATGGTAAATATGTTGTTGAAGAATCATACGTACACAGTAGTCCTTGACTGAAATAAGGCTTTATTTTTCCTGACAAAAATATTTGTATGAATTTCCTAACTTTCTACTTCTGTCACGTGTTGAAAATGAACTCAACGTTAATTTCCCCTCTAAATGTTAGCATAGTTCCTGAGTAGTTCGGTTTGCTCATAACGGATTTTAATTTCCAATGTTTCCATCAAAACTACTTAGTTGTTACTCGCCATGATGATGAAATAAGTCTGATTACATATCCCGGGCATAGGTCACGTATAATCACGGGGAATCATTGTTATAGACACGACTCTGTCTTGAGCGGGTAGTTAATACAAAAATGTATATCGCAGTGCATATAAATGCATATTCTTGTTCAAATTATTATATAGAGGTAATTTAAGGCTAATTGTATATGTTGACTGGTCATAACTATCAATCGAATGTTGTCAAATCCAATAACTGTAAGTTTTCTGTCATCATCATCAGCTTCATCTTCTTTTTCTTCGTCTTCTTCTTCTTGTACGTTTAATACTGCTGTTACAAGCATTGACTTATGTCTATTATTGTTGCAAGCGTCAAAATGCTGTTAAATGAATTCTGTCCAATTTATGTGAGGTCTGATGTGGTGAAATGAGTCATTGTCGAGTTCTTTGTGGTAAGAAATAATATTTCTTCCATTTCTCATACGACTATACTGACAAATCAACGTCTATATGAATCATATTACCACAATGTTTACTACTCTCATCTTTTGATTGATGCTTGATCCAGAACCCTTTCATATCTACAAGGATATCAGACTCAACACGCAACCAACAAACCGCTCGATTTAATCAGAGGGAATGTAAAATGCTTCGTTTGGTCATTGCTAGCCACTTAAGGTTGTACCAATCAGCTGTAATTTTGTTACAGTTTCTACTTACATATCTTGTATGATTGAGATGCTTTCGTGAATGATGACTAGAGGTACACTGGGATCAGGTTGAGTCTAAAACCCGACAAAGATAAATCAATATATCTGTCCATGAAGATGTCAAGCCTTATGTTATAGAAATATATACTCAATCATAACGTTCCAACCCCATTCAAATAACATACCTTTTATCGATATACATTTTTATTTTAAGAGAGTATAATATGTTATCGTCAGCATATATTTAGTTTATATTCTTTTTTATTATCCGTGCATCCTCAACATTACACGTGAACCCTTTACACTAACATAGTACCGCGTACAAGAAACATAGAATCAAAGGACAATTTTAAACTAAACTGATCGACCATGTTTGCTTTCTGGTTTCAACTGAAACAAATTTTGTTGGCAAGGTTCAGCCCATCAACATATCCCCACGTGTAACTCTGTTTCTATAGAAATTCCAGTACCTTTTCACGAACAAATAGGAGGAGAAAGGTGCATACTTTACAGGAAAGAGCTTTCTACCATCCACGTCTTTAGCCTCAGGAACATATCTTAAGAACCGTGTACTAGAAACAGGCAATCGTCTCCTTTACAAGATGTATTTATGTAAGAGTTCTGAAACAACGCAACCCAGCACTGACCGTAAAACAAAGAAGTACTTAACCTGGTGCAAGCAATAAATGATTGACTTGACTAGGAATTTACGTGATACTCTTTTTCCTTCGTTAATATCTTAAGTGGTCATAACAACCTTAAGCAATATTGTTTAACCTTGCTAATAAAAACAATATATTTAAAATTATTCCAAACCCAGGAATGTATATGATCTAAAAGACAGAATAAACCCTGGAGCAAAAAGGTATTGATAAAAAGATGCCACTCATAGGAAGGAACTCTTATTTAAAGTCTTGAGTACAGTGCGAAACTCTTGTGTTTCACGAAAAGAACATGGATGAAATGACATCCAAAGGAACAGCAATTTATTAGCGTTTGGTACAAGTGGGCTATATTTTATCACTGAAGAATCCTATTTCTGCAAGATTGTATAGGCGTCAAGTATTGGACTAAATATGGATTTACAGCGAAGGAATACTCATTTCTCCTTAACTACATTAAAACTATCCTTTCTACTTGGGTATATTTACAAAAGGCTCCGGTCCTTAATTTACGTGACATTATTTTGTTTAATCATGTTGCGCGACATATATATATATATATATATATATATATATATATATATATATATATATATATATATATATATATATATATATATTCATTTTCTACATGTTTTATTAAATCTAATGCATTAGGTATAAGTTCGTATGCACGAAGTCTGTTGCACTTATGTTAAGCACTAATTAACTTCGACATAATATTTAACTTGGACATAATATATCCACAAATTAACATACGGTATGCATTTTCTGGAAACAGTTGGATTTTAAAGAAATAACTGGATCTTTTCTTGCAAATTATCGCTTCAGAAACGGCTGAATCACACATGTTTGCTTTGTGATCTTGCGCTATAAGATCAGAGGCTAAGCTCAGTAAACATTTTATTTTCTGTTTAGGTTTTAATGCTGCTTGCTAGTAAATGCAAAGAAAGATCAGATAATGAATATTAATGATTTTCTTAGGGATTACAATTTGATGCAATATAGCTGATCGGCTCAGTTAGTGCAGTGATACCTATGAACATAGTTACTGCATACTTGATTCAGGACTGACGGTTTGTATTAATAAAATCATTGCTAATTTCAAGTTTCACAAAGCTGTGATCAGAAGCATCTGTCATTTGATATGGGTCCCTAGAAATTTTAGAAAACAGTAGTTTCTTGTCGAGGAACTGTCGTGCAAGGTGTTTTGTGGAATTAATCTGCGTTGATATTACAATAATCATAGAAATAGTTGAGAACAGAAATGTTATACTCTGCTTCATTTTGAACTGTGGCAAAGTAGTCTTGCGAGTTGGAGAAACGTGTTCCGTTCTCAACAATTTTATCCAGGAATTTAAACAGACTTGGATTGACTCGGATTGGACTTTACAAATATGTATTGATCCTTCAAAGAGGTAAGTACACTTAAATATATGTTTACATTTCATAGTAGCTACTAAAAGTCACTTTTACTCGCCAGAAATATACGTACCAACGAGTTTGTCAATATTTAGTTTATAAAATAATACATTAGAGAAGATTTACACATAGATATGTTCATCGTAATTTTCATCTAATGAAACAGTAACACTCTTCAATTGTTTTATAGAGATGATCATCATACGTAAGTATCATAATGGTTTATTCTTTTTCTACGTAGCTGATACTGATCGTAATACCAACTGAGCGAGATTAAACATAAACATCGAAGTTTCCTCATGATAAACCACAAGTAATTGTTGAAATGATCATGGGCATTTATAATTTATAATTGTTGGAAGGATCATGGACATATATTACTGTAATCCCTTTTTTGACCTAGTGGTTGATGTTAGAGTTCAGAAGTGCCTGAAATTTAAAAGCAGAGTCCAACCAAACCAAAAATATGTTGTTTGTCTTGATGCACACCAATAAATAGAAAAAAATCATCCATCTCAGTATTTTCGAGATTTGTTTTCAATTGCTGAACTACGACAATTTATTATACCACCGAGTTATGTTAGGTTGATGCCATTCGATAATTCTTGACTGATTGGGACTTAAACTACATAATAAGTATTTTATGCTTTGTGTCACGTCAAACCTGTACAAAAAGTTCAAAACATGCTATATAAATGCATAATTAATAGAACAATATAGTTTTAACATGATTTATGCTGATGTTAGATTTTGCCTTCTTAGCATCTAAACGCCTAATTATATTATTGAGATATGCCAGTTATACAAATGTTGGAAAGGATGACGAGAAACGCCTCGAGTTTGTGGTGTATGATTTGCTCAAATTATGCAATGGTTTGTGCAGTAAGAGTCGGTTGAATTTTGAAATGGTATTATATTGATGTAAAACAAATAGTTCCTGCTCATAACCGTACATTTCGTATCGATGGCAGGTGATAGTAAGTGGCATTGTACACTTTGATAACTTAGCCAGAATTAGCACTGGCGACAAACCACACCAACTGACGTATTCCGATATGTGCAAAATGAAACAATGGACCACCACATGCACTTGACCTCACGTAGTCTTTGCTTTCCGTATCGTTACACGTATTCGATAATATCAGTTTCTCTTCTCAACATATTAACTGAGTTTATTTAATAATGACCTCACAACAATCTCCAACAATTTAATGTGCTTAGGAGGAAGACTGCATTATTGTACGGACGTTTCTTAGAAAACGGAAGCTTTGATCAACGCCCATGTTGGGATTTGGCTCCTAATTATACTCTATAATTAGCACAAGTCCAAAGTGACATACTTGATTGCTCTCTCTCTCTCTCTCTCTCTCTCTCTCTCGTCAATTTCTCTCTTTTTTTCTTTCTTTCTTTCTTCTTAACGGAGTGTCTCTGTCCGTTTAAACTGTTTTGCTGACTTCCTAACTTTCTAAGTAACAAGACATTTAAACACACCATATTCGATATCATAGTGCCGATGAATATGTTGTCTTCAGGTAATTGGAGGTTTTCTCGGGTAGGTCTTCTAAACTTTATCGCTGGAAATGTTTGACCCCGTTTATTTTCTGATGCAAAAAAAGTAATGTCAATACTTGTTGAAGAATCAAAGCACGGTTTGCAAAATGAACGTTGTTTAAATTCTGCCTATGAAAATATATCTAGATTGAAGGTATAATTAAACTAGTCCTATTCATATGCATGAAATTAACTCTTATTTGTACAGAGTACCATCTCAATCGGTGCATAATAGGTAATCGGAAACAAAAGAAATATACTCGAATTTTAACGGCATTAATCGCTAATATACTTGACCACTGACACTATATCTATCATCTCATTTACTTTTTTGTATATTGCCCGTTGTATATTATTTGAAACACAATGATGTTATGCATTCAAGAATGTCAGTTTTCCAGATATACGACTTTTCTTTTATCAATAGTGATTCGTGCCTTTTACCCTAGAATTATTTTAGAATAGACTGGCACTTCATTCCAAGCCAGTTAACTATGTATATAGTTTGCGTACCAAATGTATACCGAATCTAATTTGAGAGCCCCCTTCAGTGATAAAGCAACGACCTCAAAAACGAACTCTTTTTTGAGTTTAGAGAATTTGCAAGTTGAAGTTACTTTTTCCCAACATGCATTAAAATACATTTCGATCAGAGATCAAAGACGTAAGGATCATTTCCGCAGAGATAATAAATTCCTTTATTTTAAGAAGAAAAGACTATTTCTTATTGCAAAAAATATCAAGATTTTGAACACAGCTGCGCTTGTGCAGGATCTCCTGTATTCGTGCGTTGGACTCAATATTCGAGGGTCGCAGGTCCGATACCCACCAGACCAGCCCGGATCGGCTGCATCGGTGTGTCCTTGAGTAAGCCACTTAGCTCCTAATTCCTCGGCATCATATATGTAATGATGTACTAAAAGTGCCGTTAAAACCAACGAAAGAAAAAAAGCAAACGAGGTTTGTATAAAAGTACAATAACATATATAAAATATTCTCAACCATCTACCTTTGAATGGAATTCTTAATTCCAAATTAAAGTAAATGAACGATTAAATGTCTTAATTCGTTTCCACTTGAAAATGATAATAGGTATTTCACATATATAGAGAAAAAAGAATGCTGTAAAGGTGATTAGCAGATAGTAATTTATCAAACTAGGCCACGTGTTTGTAGATTTTTTGCACAATTAGAACCAAGTTCGTTGGCTTAACAACCAGTCATTCAACATCGCAGTTAATGAGAGAGGCCATAAATGGTATTGTAGATTACACTGTCTGTTGAAATGGTGTGATATATTTAGACCAAACTATACAAAGTTATCAACTTGACATAATAACACGGTTTCGGATACTCGTGTTGCAGTTGATCACATTGTCAACGATTTTGTCTCCAAAAGCTTCCACAAACATCAGTGCTTTTCTCACAAATGATGTGTCTTATATGATGTAGGTATCTAAATGGCGTTAGATAGGCTTTTTCCTAATGAAAAAATTATTATCTTGTTTTGTCAGCAACATAACGGAGCGATATTGCTCCGTAATGATCTACTGAGACCTCGCTCCGATATCGGCACAGATTATCAGGACGTCCTCCAGACGTAATATGAGAAATAAGGAAAAAACAAGATAGTTAATCCCTTTAAGAGACTGATATCTGGACATAAAAATTTAATGAACTTTCATTGTTATTTATATCGATCCCTTATTCATATTTTATGAACTGAGTGAAACTATCCTTATTTGTATCAACATATGGTACAACAAATTACGAAGTCTGAAAAGCTTCAAGAAAGTACATCAGCAATGAACAAATTGATGAACTCTTGTTTGTATGCACTTAAAGCAGTATGCTTTGGTATGTTAACTTATTTTCAGAAATAAAATGATGTCGTCTTCAGTGCATTATAAATTTATTCATACCTATTTCTTCAATTTTGTAACATTTCTTCAGTAAGAAATGTGTCATTGGGTTTTTTTTCTTCAGAATTCAGGAGAAAGTACCAAACCGCTGTAAATTTCGACTAAAATAACAAAACTCCTTCGCGTGGTTAGAGGCCATACAATATCTATGCGGGCTGTGTCGAGATTTATCTCAGAGCATTTCTTATGTCTGCAAAAGAAACAGAGAAATTCTAGACTGTTGCACGTAAACATGTTGAGTTGCCCCCTTAAGAAGTGACTTTTTTTATTCCCATAAATATAACCTGTTTTAAAGATTTATTACCCATCATATTATCATAACAAAAAATGCTTAACATCAAAAGCGCATTCCTCGAACTTCTTGTGGATGCAATTACCAGATGCCAACTGTTTGCAATTTTCCTCCTTTTTCTTCTTGTTTGTTTCTTATTTATTCTCCGACTTTTCTTGCTGACAAACAAGGTTTTAATCGGCTCCTAGCTTTTCAGTTTTTAGTACAAGTGTGGAAAGCAGACTTATAAGGAAGAATTTGCATATTGAAAGTTTTCTATGAATAGCAGAAACACTTCACAAAGTATAAGTCCTTGACCTTTACAAATAATTTCAGGTACATACAATTTGCTCGATTTAGCAAGATGTTAGTTGCAGCAAAGTATTTTCCATCACATATGTACACATAGGCAGCCCGCTAAACCATCATCAAGGGTCTGGCGAAATTTTGTTTGCAAAATTGATTTGTATTCAAAAACAGGAAATAATCATCAGAAGATCTAAACATGTGGTTCTTAATAATTACTTGGCTATATCCCAAAAATTCTTTAAATGGTAGTTCTTTAGAAAAAGGTTACTGTGTATTTATGGTCCAATGTGGGTTTTTCTAAAATCCGGATATAAGGTATCGAGATCTCTTTTTCAAACACTGCACTTAGTTAAAATTAACCACTGATAATCTGCACAGCTTGTTCAAGAATATAATTTGTTTCGGCTCTAAGGAGTAAGGTGCTCATTTAATTCTTATAAATACTTTGTCAACCAATCAATGTGACCTATAATTTTAGCAGTTATATTGGTCTAACTTAGTTCACCTTGATAGATGTACATTTTTATACTAAAATAAAGTTCATAAATTGACTTTTGTTGATTAACGTCCCTCAAACTATCATTATGCATTATGTAGATTTCTGATAATTTGCTTAGCTCTTTCTGATCATCATTCTTCACTGCAAATTAAAGTCGTCGGAACAATTAACCTTGGTACCATACAAACATGATACTAACATCCACGGTGGATTATCAGTAAGTTGCTGGTAGTAAAGTGACATATTCATATTCAATACATTTAGACGCAGCTTACAATGTTAACAACAAGACACATCAACACTAAATCACTTACATTCTTCAAAAATTAAAATTGCTTTCTGTAAAACACTTTGATATTTTCTTGTTTCTTAAAGGAAACAGAAATGACAGGGTGTAAAATATAAATTACACAAAGAAAAAATGAATAATTTCATACTTTTCTGTTCGACGTTTGAATGAATCGTATTTCATCTTATACTGTTTGTTACAAACCAACTACTGGCTAACTGTACTGAAGGAATTTATAATACCTCTACTTTTGCTTGAAGTCAATCAATGCCTACATTTAATGAAATATTGTCTAATAAGCGACCGTTTCATTTACGAGAGATGAGACAATATTTCCTTTCCGTCCAGTATATACATGAAATACTTAAGTGTCAGAACAAACAAGTGAACCCTTGTTTAGAATACATTATCACGATTAGTTTTCTAAATGGTTACTCTGTATCACCAGTTCTGTAATTACCTCCATATTGTGAACTATCAAGTGAGCATTTCGTTTTTACTTTGTTTTTCCAGGTCGTTACCTTACAGCCACAATCACCGAAGTCCTAATATTTTGTTCTTAAAAGTTCATTATATCCGAACTGAAAACGAATCAATCGGAACTATTCATATGTATATACTTACTTCACAGAATTGGTACCAAAGGCTACTGTCAAGATTTCAAAAGTCTTTCATTACTATGGTTATCTGGTGCATGCGAGTTTACATTTATAGACAAGCGTTTCAGCCCTAGATAAGCAAGAGAATAATATCGTTCGTTTAGAAACCAACAAAGATTTAGATGCGTTTATATGATTCCCTGTAAACACTGTGTCATTTACAGTCGCAAAGGGAGAGGTCTGTTTTGGAACTAAGCACGGCAATATTGGGTTATTGTCTTCTAGGCTGAATAAACTATTGACATTCATATTGAGGTAAACAGTTCACTTCCCTATAATGCTCAATATATCTAGTCCGCGTAGACTTCACGCCGCCAGTCTACTGTACGATCCTTTTTCATGGGCATTGTTTGATGAAACTCGAGACATGAATAAACACAAACATTTATCGAAGGTACTTTGCTAATACAGAAAAATGTTAACAGTTAAAGACACAGTTTGCAAAATATGACACACGCCTATTGGAAACGAGTCGTAGGTATAACACGGAAGGTTGTGTTTCCTTCGTCCAAAGATAATAGTAGTCACAGTAGTTGCTTTTATGAAGGATTTTTCAGATCATTTCCAAAACCTAAATAGACCTAATGCGCCAGAAAGTCTCCATTTTCATCCTAAAATTTAAAAACCTTGAAATTCTAATTTCTACTTTATTCTTCTAGCTTGCTAGAACTGACGCAAAACAAACATAAAAAATTATAAGTTGTGGTTACTGTGATGCCTACATATTTGAATATTAAGTAGAAAAAATTACTTTTGAAACTTCAATAGTCAACTTGTTTCAAAGCACAGAGTTCTTAAGCTTTATTTTCAAATTGTGTCGTCCATTAAGCTTTTAGTTACACAAGAAATAATTTGCAAGCTTGCTTTGGATTATCATGATGAATATGAGGCATTGTATGATAGTGTTGTATATCGTTGTCACATAACTCTAAAAGCTTAATGTGTGTTTAACAGCGCTTTGAGAAGTGGAAACATTATTGTTTTCTCACAATTCAACAAGCCAAGGCGAATTCTAAAGGGTAATTTAGAGTATTACGTTATTCACGCACATAGTTTCCGCAAAAATAATTATTCTTTAGATACTGCACATGTACTCATATTTGATTAAAAATAATTCGCATAAATAAAAATTAAATATATAAATAAATTTATATTTTGATCCGCAGAAAGATTCGGTATCTGACGGATATTTTCATGTTTATATTTATTATCCTGTATTAACTTCGAGACAAATCGATGGTGGCATATGTAGAAAAAGAAAACAAAAATCAAAGGCGCATTCTGTTTAAAAGAGCTAACACCGGTTAGCATACAAATTGACTTAACTTCCATTGTGCGATCGTGGACTCTGAACTTAATGGCAGCGAGACAAGAGTTGCCGTCTGATTGGACCAACGACCTGATCAATAACGTGGCTTCTAATACAATCTCTGTGTAATTTCACACTGTAGAGTATAACAACGCTGAAATGGCTAACTCTAAATGAGTAAGACTGAAGACTGCTTTG
The DNA here is from genome assembly GCA_029931535.1 of Margaritifera margaritifera. Taxonomy (NCBI): domain Eukaryota; kingdom Metazoa; phylum Mollusca; class Bivalvia; order Unionida; family Margaritiferidae; genus Margaritifera; species Margaritifera margaritifera. The sequence goes on from JAQPZY010001474.1 coordinate 587,188, forward strand.
TGACTGAATTGTTTTTACATTTTTACAAATCAATGGATATGTGGATTTATTCCTGACATTGGCTGGTATAAAAGGTGAAGCGACTTTAAGTAATATAGATTTCCTGTAGAGTTTAGGAAATTGGAATAATTTGCTATTTACTGCAGTCCAAAAATGTATACACGTCTGTGAGTTGTAAAACTGAAAGCAATACACGCATTCGCTCGGAGAATACACAAAGGAAGAATATTTGTGATCTCAAATTGCTTATTAGTGCCTCTAATGACAGAAATGTGATGTCTGGATTAGAAGTATTTTACGAAACATATGAAAATTATTGTAATCTACAACATGTGTGTGGGTTTGCATTCGTTGCATTTGTGTCAGCATTTCGTTTCGTTTTAGAAACCCTTGCCAATTACGTCATGTCAATGTTTAACTTAAAATTGACAAATCACTTTGAATGAATGGCCAATCAAATGGCACCAAGATGCAGAAGGGGTATACAGTTTTGGAGTATGTTTTAGTTACGGGCATATTAAGGATGATCGAGAAATTAGAATTATTTACCCTAATAAAGTAACAACTGTAGTTTTTATTTATTTTTGAAACTTAGAGAGGAGGTATTTACAAATATATTTAAGGAAAGTCATTCTTCAAAAAAAAAAGATAAAAAACTGAAAAGATGTAAAGTATAAGTTTTCTGAAACAAATGAGTATCATCTCCACGTGACATATCTATATAGTAGATTCCGTAAGCATTTGTTCGTGAGCTTCTGAGGTCAATCTTGACTATGTCCACTAAGGATTTCGAACAACATGCCGCGATATATGGCCGGTTTGTGTAATACTTCCAACACACTGAGGTCACTATTTATTGCGTTTATTCTATTTACTAATTTAACTGAAGGATCATGCAGCAAAGACTTCGAAACTTTTCAAGTTGGTATAATTGAAGAGGCCTGTGAACAATACAATTTTACCACCTCAGGCCAAGAAGACTCTTTGTCAAGGGACTTTGCAACATCTAACTTGACCATTAAAGAAGTATGTATTGACCATGAGAAATTTCGTGATCTGGACGATATTTTGAAAAACTCGTCTTTTCTTTGCATAGTTGGTGACATTAATACTGAAACGGATCAGTTACTGTCCAGTTTATCGCCTTTGTATAACAAGAGCTATTTATCCCCGTACGGGACTTCGATCTATAGAGAATCATCCACTGTGTTTTCCATGGGAAGTAGTTCAAGACAAATGTCGCATGCTTTTATCGGTATCCTTAACAACTTGCAATGGCAGAATATGCTTCTCATTGTTCAGCGAAGCCAATACTGGATTGAATTCAGTATCACAATGTTAATGTCATATATCGAGGATGCTTTTATACCAACAGTGAGATACTTTGAAGATGCAGAAATCGATTCATCTTCTGATTTCTCTAACATCGAAAGGATTTTAGCATCTGCTACATCTGAACACAAAGGTAAGACAGTTTTTATTATCTAATATAAGCACTGGTTTTCTTTTTAGAGCAGTATCTCATTCAAAATGAGCAAATTTTATGTTAAAAAATACTTCATGCAACATTCCCAAATTATTTGACCTTTCAATACACTGTAATCTTCATTCTTTTGGTGATAAGTATTCAAATGGTAATACGTTCAAAAGTAAGTTTTTACGCATTACACATGTGATATTTTACCCCTCATTTCACCTCTTTCTTCTTACTTTTGGGTTGGACGACATCCTATTTGTAAATATTATCAACAGAGTGATATTTGAACGGATCGTCAATTTGCGGAAATTACTTTTAAAGGACCATTAACCAAATTCACGACAATCATTTCATCCATCTATAAATAACACCGTTCTCAGAGTGAGAAAGAAAATATATTATTTAGAATTGTTTGAATTTTTCTTTCGGCAGATATATGACATTATCAAAGACAGAAAGCACTACCAACAGACTGATCTACGTAAAATCGAATACATACCTGTGGCGAGATTTCTGTTATTCTATTCTGTGATAGCTTACGTCAAAGTTGCATGCATCTGATTATGCTGACTGATACTTTTAGTAAATGTAATATACAACACCTTTAATATATTACATATAAGTCGCATATGAAAAGCATTAAAGCTCAAACCATCCGTATACAATTGCCGACAAAACAACTACTAAACTATTATTTACCTACATTACAATGAGGTCTGTATTTTTTTAAATATTACATGGTATTTATTTTTTACAAATATTCCATTGTATTATATCCCAAAGAAATTTTCCAGATGAGTAGCAAATAAAATGCTTTAGAGGCCATGACCGTTTGAAATAAGGTATACAAACTTTTGTATGATTCCATGTTTAAACTTACTGATATTTAATTTGACTCTATCAAAATTAGCAAATTTATAGTTGTATTTACATCTGACCTAAACAAAACACTATGATTCAATCTGTTTTATCTGTTCCGGATTGAACGTCTATTTCATCGTTTCTCAGATAGCACAACAATTGGAATGCAAATAAAGAGAAGAATAAATAATAAATAGATTTATATTTTTATATATTTCCTAATAAAGTACACATTTATTTTGCCTTAGTTGTTGTTTTTTTTTTGTTTTTTTTTTAATAAAATATAGAAAAAGAACTTGAAATCTAAATTGATAAATTGGTGTGTGGATAAAAGTTTGTCATTGCTGAGTGGGGTGGGGTGACACTTTCGTAGTAAGATTTGTCATAAGCATGTCCATTATAAATTGTATATAGAGACAGACAGACAGATAGACAGACAGAAAGCAAAAATAAATAAATGAATGCAAGATCTTGCGTGCTAAATTGTTACTTGTCTCCATTGTGGCTTAAATCTAGATTCGGTTTTGTCATTGTGCGTCGTGTAGAATTTCGGAATCTAAAAAGTACGTGCTTGCTTTGCAAATGTCATGTTGATATATATAAATTTCTTACTACTGATGTGAGCTTTCAATCATAACAAATGATCTTTAACCCCTATCTGATTAAAGAGGATGTAATAACATATGTGTATGGGTTTGTATATATTTCTTCATATGAAGCTATTAAGTTTCACTTGACAAAACCTCGTATACTAGATAGTTCGTCTTGAGTGGCATACATGTATAACACACATATATATTTGCGTGGAAGAATTTCTCAATTGACCAAATCCAGAAGCTTCAAGTGACGGTGTGCTCTTTCCTGTGAAAAGATCGTATGATTGTAGAATTTATTATACATGATTGCAAGCCTACACAGGACCACATAAATTCTTCTTTCTGAAATAGAGTCAGTTTTAGTTATACAGCGTCGTACTTCGTGATATTGTTGTAATAAATCTTGTTACAAATTTATTGATTTCCTGTATCAGTCATTGAAAATAGCATCTCTTCAGTGTTAAAGTCCGGTTCGGTTTTTAGTGACTTTGTTCATATTATCGCGAAGATGTATATACAAGCCTGGCTCTTACTTTCTGGCTCTTACCCAGTCACACTAGTCTTAGCATGTAAACAAGACGGTGCACAATCATATTCAACATCTTAGCAAATTGCTTTGTATTAATTAATAAGAATTTTTTAAATCCCAAACTGTAAATAATATACATAATAATAGACATCTACATCTACATCAAACAATTTTAAAGTGATTATGAATGTCAATAAGTGTGTAAGTGCTCTTTCTCCACATAAACTCATCAATCATAGGAAAATAATTTCTATTTACCATCTCTAAGCTGATAAAAGTCAGTTTTAGTCTTTACGCTGAAAGCATCATTATCATATTATTGGCTTCCTTTTTCGACTCAAAAGTTTTGTGGAATTCTTCATTTTTACATTTTTAGAAATTCAGTTTTAATAGGCACCATATAGCCATTTTGTGATGAGGTGTCGTTAAACACTAATACATACATACGATTCAAAAAGCATTAAAATTGGTAAATATTTAATGAAAACACTGTATCATTGATAATTGGACAGCGCGTATTTTAAGTCATGAAGTCTAGAATTTTGCACAATTTCTAACATTGATTCTTGCTGTTTCTAAATGAGAACAAATTAGTTTGTTAAAAGGTGGAATGAAGTTTGCTTTCTAAAAGTACAAGTTTTGGAATTTGGGTCTAAACACTACATCATATGCGGGATTAGATAGATTTGAAGATAGTCTGGTAGCATACTGAAGAGCCAATTGTGTTCGTCTGAGATAAAGTCATAGTTCATTTGCCTTAACATAGAGGCTTTCTGAAAGGGGAAGTTATAAATGCACCCAGATAGAGTCGAAGTCTCCGACACACAATTAGGTTTATATCATAGGTTTTTGGGCAGGTCTGATTAATAGTGCACACTTTGCTGTCCTAAAGACATTTGTGCTTCTATACATGTCTCCTTAATTCATACTTTTCCATACCCTCTATGATATTTCCACTTGAAAAGCCGATGAGAATTGTAGACTTACAATTCTATCTCCAGCAAACAGTACCTAAGATTAGACAATTGGATATCTTCGATGTGTTTGACAGGCAGACGATTTGTCCTACGGAGCTCACCAAGGTCATATCAAAATTCTGCTCTCAATACCTGTTGCTATATTTTGCTGTAAAGCGGTAAGATGACCATCGATTTTTGAAAGAATCTAAGAATCATTTATTGAAATTGGCACCTGACCTAATTATTCTTTTTATCCTTTAGACACTTGTTGTTTGGAAGTTATGTAGGAACGTCATAATTCAATCTTTACATATGCACTAGACGTACCATATAATTATTCTGCTTTTCTAGCCCCACCATAGAGACTCCACAACATTTGACAGTTTCATATCATTTACTTCCCTCTATGCATAAGAAGATATCCAGTGTTTGGGCTGAAGATTTGGCTGTAAAACATAGATAATAACGGCACCGTTTGATTGAATATAAGATCCCAATGATATCCTAACTAACACTCATGGCTTGGTTGGGTCAGACCTTCATTATTTAATTAGATGAAATATTGTTACTCTTTCGTCTTAACTATTCTATATGACTGAGATGATTTCATGACAAATGCCAAGAAGGTACAGCTAGGTCAGGTGGTGTGTAACTCCGGACAAGCAAATAAACATGGCTGTATATCGAGATGTCAAGAAATGAACAATAAGAACATCTACCATCTAATAACATATCAATCTCCTTTCAATACCATCTTATCTATCTTATACGACTGATATGATTTCTCGACAAATGACTAGAGGCAAATAAATGTCAGATGGGGTGTAATGCGCTATAAGAAAATCTACCACATAATAGCATACTAAGCTACCTTCAATACCAACTTTCACATCACTTTCACTTTGTATATATACATTGTAACATTATCTGCATCTTGCGGTAGTCTTTCTTTCTACCAGATTTACTTTACACCTGTATTCGTTCCACAAACATACACCTCAGAGTGTCAAAAGAAAGTGAAAATCCAGTTTAGAATGTATAGCAAAATGATTGCAATACTAAACGATTTCAACGCAGCAATATATTTCTTGTTTCGTTTGCTTCACCCAAAAACATCTGGGGTAAGTATCGGACAAAATACTGGCTGAACAAAACTGCTACAAGGTTACAAGGTTATAAATATATCTGTTTGGTTTACAGAACCAGCTGCCCTCAGACACCATATTCGGGAATAAAGCTGAAAGATTTAATAAGCACATGCAAGACCCTAATAAACTTATTTGTGTTGATTTCTCCATTTACTTCGAAGAAATAATGTGCGACTGCAGCATTGACATTTTTGCGTGACAACGGCAAACTCTCGTGTTTGCTTTTTTCTGTATGAAACCTTTTAACTTGAAACTTTCATGTATATGACAAGTCCTACTTGCATCGGAAACAAAAGCAACATCAACATCAGCAGTAGTTATAATAGATGTATGTATGGATTAGGGATTAGCGGCATGTCAGGACAATACTGGCTATATGGTGTCGATTAAAAGTTAAGATCTAAATGAAAAAAAATAAGAATTTCCAATAAATTGGAAGATAAACCCTTGCAAATAGAAAAGAAGAAAAAGAAGTACGTTTCAGTATAAATAGAGCAACAAAGTGTGTTTACCAACACTACAATAGAAACAGTTGTATTAGCTACCCAGGTACCAAGAGCAATTACACAATTCGTTTTGGCTAAGACTTTTAATGTATATAACCGAGAGCCGAAATAGTTCATTATGGTCAGCACAACAACTCTCTTTTGATGGAATTATAGGTAATTAAAACCGTTATGCAACAAAAATCATCGTCGACGAAGTCAAGTTAGGATCGAAGTTAGATTATGCTTCCTTTCTACATATGTAAATCTTAAGCTCATGGCCCGGGTTTCACTAAATAGCTAACATTTTCTTCTTCGAATTTAGATTTTGCAATAAGTTTTCTTATTGGCTTTGAATTTTATGTGTATTTCACTGAACATTAAGCATACATTCAGGATTAAAATACAGCAGTAATATCCTTCATTATTTCTTAAATTAATCTTGTTTTATCTATGAGAAAACATTGATGATTTCCTAAAAATGTGAGGAATCCCTTAAGTCATTTTTCAAGAATGAAAAGACTCCTAGGAGTATAATTTTAAAACTAAACGGTTAGTTTTCATCTTTTTCATTGGGCCTACCTCGTACAAAAATCCCACTATTGTAAAAAATACCATAAGTAAGATAATACAAAATCTGAATTTTTATAAAAAGAAGCGAAACACAACAATATTATCTACCTATTACTTCTCAATGAAATTCAGCAAACTTTAAAACCAAACTATGTACATTGTTTTATGTGGATTAAAGTAAAGACTGATATACAAAAGTACGGCCTGTCGCTGCCGATGTGACTAGATCATATAACAATAAAATGGTTTATGTCATTATTCTATTATATACTGGGCTTTTTAACAAATTAGAATCCTAAATAATTTTGTTAAAAGAGTAAATGATGAGTTCTATATTAATAATATAGAACTCCCAAGTGACAGCTTGCGGCCCTCGATAATTATGGCTTATTTTAATTAGCCAACAAAGCAAATAAATTCGGACTGTCCTGACATGGCCGCCCTTGAGCAATATAAATCCTAGAAGAATTAATAACAACACAACGTACGATCAGGACAAATTACAGAATGGCAAACAATGCATCACCCATAATTATATCAATATTTCCCCACTAATATCAACTTCAAAATGAATCCTGCAAATGTGATATCAATATGACATTTGGCACAAAGTAAGGTCTCAATGTCCTCAGTGAACTTGGATATATATCCAAGCTGACTGAGCTTTTTTCTCATAACATGACATCATAATCCAAAATAGCCGCTCTTTGCATAGTGTCCTAGTAATGAAGTCCCCAAAAGTGACCACAAAACTTTCCATATCATATTTGTTTCATGACAGCAGTTCCCAGATATGATTTGTAATGCCTAGCAATGTAGTAAAATCAAAATGGTTTACGATTTAATTCGCTGAATGTGGGCGTAAAATTTATCTGAGATCATATAATTCAATGGCATGCACTTTGTGTCTGAAAAAGTGAACCGACAACGTATTCCATGTAATCTTTGAGCTTTATTAAGCCTTCAAATAGGCCAAAAATACAACAAATCGGGATAAAATATGCATTAACGTTAGAAATGTTTTATACAGTTAGTAAAGACAAAAATATATATATATTGGTAACTTTTATCAAATACTCATGCATAAAGATTTTAAAAAATTGTAGGTTTGATATATAATCGTCTGTTTCGTTATATTGCTCCGTGTCCTTTTTTAGTCTATCAATTAAGTCAAGATGTATCTTTCCTGGTACGCAATCTATTTCGAACACGAAGAATATTGCATTTTGTATTAACAAAGATGCTTGGGCATATACACACATCTGGGAACACCGTGTTGTGCAACTGAAAAGTTGTTTACTCTTTCGACAAAGTGTATTTGCATGTATCATCAAACCATGTGCGAAAAGATACTTTGTGGACGGAAAAAGGTCCTTTAACATTTCAATGCCAATCCAACAACTGAAAATCTGAATACATATCCCTATCTGCCAAGCTAAACATCGTCATCCCAATTAGAGAGAGCAAGACGACAACATGGTGATATATGTCTCTAGGTTGAACTCTCGCTCTTCTATTAAATAGGTATGGAATATGGTACATAAAATCATTGTCAAAAAAGCAGCTGTATCAAGCATTTAAAGAAATCTAATGAAATGGTTACCAGAAATTTCAAATACAGTGAATGAAACATTCTCAATGAACTCCTCACAAGAGAATTATTCTGAAAACGTCTACCATTTCAAAGACTTGAAAAGAAGGTTCCTCCAAATTTCCAATCTGCTAATGGTCAAGATTACAATAAACCTTTCATTCTCGGAGAGTAACAAGATAGTTACATGGCGCTTACAACACCACATGGAAGTATGGAATAATGACTGACCCATTCAACCTAGGTCTAAGGGACTGCGTATCCGACCTTATCTCCAACTGTCTGAAAGATAACAACTTTTAGAGGTAAGGTAGGCAGCACCCTTTCTGAAAGCTATCTCCAGGAGATGTGTGTACCTCAGGGCAGCATATTGTCAGTCACCCTATTCAACATAAATTTAACAGCATAGTGAAATTCTTTAATCCACGACTGCCTGCTCAAATAATATGCATACGGTTGAATTTCAACTACAGATGAACATAAACAAAGTTGAGAAATGGACATAAGAAAATGGGTTCAAATTTTAGAAATAAATTAAAAACTAACTGTATGCTCTTCCGCCAATTACATCGTATTCATTATGACTCAAAGCTCTAACTTACAACTTAACACTTGTCTTCTTCCCGTTGTGGAGGAGACCAACGTTTTAAGTTTTATTATCGACCGTAAACTAACTTTTTGTCCATACATTAGATACCTCATGGAAAAATGTCAAAAAAATATTCAATACAAGTCGAGACAAACACAGATTGGGGAGCTTGATTGTGTACGGATCACCTTGTATTTTGTACCTGATATGATACACAATTGCGGACTTAGACTCTGTCTGTGTTCATTTATAACTTCCCTTCAGAAAGTCTCGATGCTGAGGCAAATGAACTATCACTTTATCTCAGACAAACGAAAGTGGTTCTTCAGTGTACTACTAAACTATCTTCTAATCCATCTAACCCAGCATGTGATGTAGTGTTTAGGCCCAAATATCAAACATTATACACTCAAAAACCAAACTTCTTTTCACCTTTTGGAATACGAATTCTTCCTTCCTTCTTCCAAAATTCTGTATTCCCACATTATCAAAATTTCCTAAAATAATACCTGCCGTTAGCTAATTCCAAAAGTCCTCTCCTTTTTCAGAGTAAGTTCAATGAAATCAAAACCTCCTATCGTAGCCATAAGTCCCTGTATACAAACATTTCAAAGATGAAGACAAAGTTGGAACTGCCATTGCATCACCCCATAACACCATTTCCAGCCGGTTACGGGATAAAGCTTACAGTTTTTGGGCAGAAATTACAGCCATACTCAAAGTTTTAACTACCTCGAAACGTTTCAAAAAACAAATTTCATCATCTTTTCGGATATTCTTTCCTCATTGAAAGCCTTGCAGAATCTGAAAAGTGAGAATACTTTAATATCTCTGATATTACAGAAACATAATGTTCTCTAACAATATGGGAAAGGTATTCTGTAATGATGACTGCATATTCACATTGGTATGAAGGGTAATGAAACAGCAGATAAGCACAGCTGCCATGCAGTCACACGTGTCCAAATGGAAGATTCCATATAATGACTTCAAATACACTATAAATCAGAATGTTCGTCATACTTGGCAAAAGTATGTGGAATGAAATCTCCTCAAACAAACTTAAAAACATCAAACCCACTATTGGAGAGTGGTATCCCTCATATCCAACAAATTGGAGAGCTGATGTGGTATTGTGCCAATCGCGTATCGGATACACATACCTGACTCATGTATACCTCCTGAAGGGTGAACCTTGGTCAGGATGTGTACCATGCCAGTGTCCACCGAGTACATTCTTGTCGAGTGTGTAGATTTCAAGCCTGTGAGAAGTAATTTGACGTTAACTGTTGCAAAAACTATATGATGGCGTAATATCCGAGAAAATCTTTGACTTGTTAAGGGAATGCAGTTCATACAACAAATTTTAATCATGTTTAAGGATTCTACATGTGATAGCTTGATCCGTTTTTTTTTTTTTATTTTTTTTTTTTTTGCTTTTTTTTTTTTTTGTTTTTAAATTTACATTTGACAGAATTTTAACATCTTACGTTTTATATTTTATCTTTTTGTACTTAATGTTTACATTTATTTGGAAGGGTATATCTTCCGATATTTGTTTCCAATTCAATTTAACATTTTTTCGAACTATGCCTTTAGTTAGCATTACATAGATACTTCTCTGATGAGGTGCGGTAAAACAAAACTACATGCGTACATATTGCGCCAAAGTTGAAGATGGAAACTATGCGATAAATCCGCACATCCATAAAAGAGGACGAATTTGCTATCAGTTTTGATAGCAATGCCTACCTTCACATATATATTCACTAGTCGTACCAGACATACCTCAGATTTGGCCTCCAGAGGTCTGTGTACCAGTTTTGCGCGCTTGTCTTTCGGTTTACATAAAGATCATGGACTTTATGATTTCTTACATCCAGAAAAATTCTTTATCATCGATCGCGATCTATCTGAATGCTGCTCTGCTATAAACCTATGGTGAATGCAATTTATCTCTGATGTATGAACAGTTTTACATTTTTCTTTCTTAAATTGTAGTTTAACTTAACAGGGATGTATCAAATATTGTATCATTCCAATAAGTCATTGATCTTGAAATGGAATTTTGTTTTTCGTCTGAACCCGGTTTACCTTCTTTCAAAATTAATTCCTCGAATTGTCAACTTGAGGGGTAAGTCGTGAGCAAACAGCGGGTCAGGACGTAGATCTTTTTGTTTGCTCATTGGCCAATTGAATGTGATGATGATGATTTTTTGTGTCTTGGACAAACGTCACACAGAGCCACTACTGACGACATTTCTTGCTCAGCGCCAGTTTGTGGAGACTTGGATCCCCAAAATTCGGATCACATGCAATTTGAATTGCTTCCTGTTTGGCTATAGTAGCTATTTCATAAGTGGCTATCTACCAGGATCCTCTTACACTTGCAACAGTTTTACCTGGAAAATTCTGACCATTCCGGAACTTCTCAAAACCAAGGACGTATGTCTTTGCCCGGACATAAAGACTCTTCATAAAAAGCATTTGTTGAGAGAGTCTTGCAAAAGAAAAGCATCCTTGCAAAGGTCATAGAATTTTAAAAGGTATAGGGTCTTCCACTTGGATGGCATACAAGTGAACATACAGTCGGAAGATTTCTGTTCGATCATAAACAAACTCATTGCCCCTATGAATGTATCGGTTCTACTATTAGCTCTCTTCGTAAACTATGTCAGCGTGGAGAAAGATCAGCGCCAACAGTTATTAATGCTACAGTTTGTTGATCTACAACATTTTCAGCTGTATGACAAAGCAGATATTGCCCATTTTAAAACTCTCACCAATATCATGGCCAAACTTGCGTGGAACAAATCTTGATCTTTCACTTTGTTCCCGAAATAGAAATTGTTGTGAGTTTTCTACACGTTTAAGTTCGTTCTGGGTCTAACCTTTCCCTGGATCTTCTGTTCTGCAAGACATACTACTTGTTTGCCCTAGCTTTATTTGTTTGTAGAATCGGCAGATTGAAAGCCCGGCCTGTCATTTCCGCTCTGATGACTCAAGTATGTATGTAATGAGGTAATCCGGTTTCACAAATAAGAATTGCTTCTCGTCTATTGGTAAACAGAAAATAATTTTTTACCCATTTCCCTCATTAAAGCCTTTATTTTAATAGGTGTTTCGTGGCTCTGTCAGGTACTTTAAGTTCGACTCAAGCATAAAGCACGAGACATTACTAAGAACATCAGGGATAACTTCTACCCATGAAAATAAGTTAATAAGACATTTTGTACAAATATTGGTGTCATTGTTAAAGTGGATGATTCGAAATAGATCAAATGCGCCTCTTAAAGTTTACAGCATACACATTTAGATGAATGTCTATCTACAAGCAGACCTTCATGTACTGACCTTCATGTAATGAGGTGACGTTAAACACCAATCAATCCACCAACCAATCATCAATCATTCGTTCATTCACCCATTGACTCAAATACTGTTCATGTATTTATTCACTGATTTATCATTCATTCATTCCTTTTGTCTGTTCATAATCCATTTCCTTCTTTCATTCACTCATTGTTTCGTTATTTTCTTCTTTCCTTTCTTTTCGTCTTTTTATGCTGTCCTTTCTTCTCTTCGTTTATCATCCAATATGTTCCGGACAAATTATCATATTTTAATATATGATAATTTGTCTACATTTCATGACAAAAAATATTATTTTGGCTGATACGTCAGTAACTCTTTTTATAAATTTGTATATCCTTTACAAGAGGGCAATTTCAGCAACTAGCTGGAGCTGTATGGTCTGTATATAAAAACCCTGGCCACTGAATGGGACAAAAACTTTTTTTTTACATTCTACTACCATCACCAAATTGCCCTATCTACAATCAAGCGCTCGTTATTAGTGATCACAATAGAAAACTGACCAACTACATTGTGTTGTAATGTGCAAGCCACGTGTCAATCACCCCTTCTTACCTAGCTGCTTTTTTCACAACTGTTTGGCATGGGACTCGGACATCTATGAAGTGTTTGCCTTGTATAAACATTTTTCATGTTGCTATAACTTGGACATTTTTGCCTATTGACGCAACTTTGAATTTATACTAAAAAGTCCGACTGCAACATATCTCCAAATTTGTATACGAACATCTTTGATATTAACGAAATATATATGCTAATGATTAAGAGGATCCAGGTCTTTCCATTAATTATACATGTCAGATACATGCAGATTTGTATACGATCTTCCTAACTAATCTAATTTCATTGGTTGAATCAGATGAATTTCGTACATTTTACTTAATCAAACTGCAATTCAATATATCTTACACTTTTCTTAATGTACTTTTGTCAAACGGAAGCCATATTGAATTATGACATCAAAACCAAACGGATGCATTAGTAGCTTGGGTCTGTACCTAGCTTTACTTCTGTACTTAGTAAATTCATGTTTTGATAATGCTTTCTGATATTTGACTTTGACTTAAGTTAACGATAAAGAATACATGCCCTGATGATGGATTCTTGCTTGTAACTAGTATCCAATCATATAATTACTATCGATCAACCTCTTTGGTAAAACAGCGCTTGTACAGAATCTACAATTCAGAAAGAAGAGAGAGTTCATTCACTAGATATAGTGTTTCAGTTCTGTACATAAATATATAATGCATTATACCCGGATATTTTTCGTTTATACTAATAGTGGATGCAACAGAACGATATTTTCTGGTATAAGGACCCACGTTTCGACATTATGACGTCACGCAACGTTTAACATTATGACATCGTACAGATCGCCCAATTTATTCACCCGCGCTATAAATGAAATTATGACTATAGTTGAATGAAAACTAGAACTATTATTTATTTCAGTATTTCTAAATTTTCCCATAAAGTAATGTTACGAGGGTCTCGTATCTGATGCTGATTATATATTAGAATATACAAGAAAGAGGTTATTGTATGTATACCGTGTGATATCTCGGTTGAACAAGTTGTTTAGACGTAGATGACGAGATAGCTCGGTGAGGTCAAGCAATTCGTCCACCCGAGATATCAGACAGTAACATATAATTACTTTATACCAATAGTAATAGGCGGAAAGAGAAATATAAAGTTAGAATATGCAGCCATCTTTAAGGAGGAACTTGATTTTAACTGCGATATACAGTAGAAAATTCTGGCAGCAACAAAATAATCAGCACATGGGCTTTTTATTTATTACTTTAAGCATAGTTACTTTCTACTAAATTTAAAACTTAAAGTTTACATAGACAACATAACTGTCTCATGTTTTACTCTGCTGTGGTTAGAAGCATTCAAGAGAGTATTTCAGGAAACATTGCTATTTCATATCACTCTCTGTCGTTGGAAATGTTTTGAGCAAAACTTCTTTGCTTGTTTTTAAATTGCCCTTATTAATAAAAATAATTCTTAAAGTTTTTATTATTTCAATTTCTGAACGGACCTGTTTGACATGCCTAAGAAATGTACATTGATCTCAATATTATTTGTGTCATGAAATTCAATAAACTAATATTACAGCTTTGAGGAATTTACCAGAATTATATGATTCTTGAAACATTCCTTCGGCTTAATACATGTTTACATTTCCAAGAAGCTGATGAAAATCGATATTAGTCACAACTTTTGGAACAGAGAAGGCACTAGCTTCTAAAATTATGCAACGTATTTATATATCGTATGCAATTTGAGCATTGACCTGTCCATGTACATTTATTTTTCCTGGAAAGGATGTCAAATTTGAGCATGCACTTTGAAGTGAGGCATCATTCTTAGGTTGCATAGCGACTCGAGCCTAAGTTTGTGAAATTATTTCCCTGCAAATTGAAATCAAACAACATCTTCTTCCTGTTCATGTCTACGTAAAAAAAAATATATATATATATATATATATATATATATATATATATATATATATATATATATATATATATCCCTTCTTGCAAGATTCGAGTTAAAAGAGTAAAATTGATCCGATTTTCCATTTTTATCATGTCATAAAGTTTTGCTTGGTTTAGTAAAATAAAACTTTTGTGATTACAAATGTACAGTAGTTATAAAATTATGTATGCTAAAATTGTTGACATAATCATAAACTGCAGAAACTCTATAGAAAGCGATGACAATGGCTGGATCATAAAAAGATTAAATCTTCTGGTTTTTTTAACACAATATCGGACTTCCTTTTGATTCAGTCTGTCAATAAAACCATTGTAGTATCACGGTTTGGTTAGGTTTTTGTCCTTTTGACCCATCTAATACTGTTCGAACAGCCATCGCCAACTTAGCAAGATTAAGCGGCCGCACCAGTTTCCCATTCTGATAAACTGTGATTAATCAGGCGCCTAATCACTGCCATTTATGAATGTCAATGTTCATCTATAGCTGATGAAGAGATCCGTCGATATCTTAGATGTCCATTTCGATGGAAGAGCTACTGCGATTTGTCTCTAATGTTGATGTAAAAGAGACCTAATTGTAGTCACAAATTAAAACTCACTTTGAGGAAATGAAAATTTGGACCGTAGTTTCTAGATATTTAGCAATCCAGGATCAATACAATTAGAATTGTAGATATTGGATAAATGTACCATTTGTTTGCATCTAACGTTTTTGGATAACATGTTCGATAACTGACTACGCTAACACAAAAGAAACGCATCATATCCGAAAATTTAATTTAATCTTGTTGACCTCAATCTACTCACACCAAAGAAGAAAATCATGACGTCCTGAAAATGTCCAAAATGACCTTTCAGAAAGATTTGCAAATGACAATAAATTGATTGTATTGTTAGCTTTTTCAAGTAAGAAGCATGAATTAAAGACCTTGATTTTTAAAGAGTGATGCGTTTCTTTTATGGGTCAATATTAAAGGTTGTCACGATTGCATTGGCTTGTAAGAGAAGTTAAATCTTTCATTGTTCTCGCTTTCGATCCTATTTGTTCTTCCTTAAAGATTGTACCAAAGAGTAAAATTTAATTTACTGCAGGAGGGTTTGTCGATTGCAATATACCAGATCTACAGTACTTCGGTGTGTCACATACTAAAAAAGAGCCTATCGGGCTTGGCACGCCTGCAACAACTGCATACAGGCTCGTGTCATTGATTGACATTATCAATTAAAGCTGCTTCTTTTCTTTTGAAAATATATATTTCATTAGATTACACTACTTGACAACAAGTCTCAAAACGTTTATCAGTTAATCTCATAGATCTTGATAAAGGCACACTTTGCGGATGGTTGAGATCAAGGCTGCTTTAAGGTATTGATTAGTAGCAAAGAGTGAGGTCTGATGTTAGGCTCCCCATTATACTCGAAAAGGTCATTCCAAGAGGTATGCTTCTTTACAGTTGTTTGTAATGGATTTATGAGTGGATATCACAAGAAATTAGTGATGTAAATAGCTTTGTAGTAATGTTCAAAGAAAGTCTGATTGATTCTTTCTTTCAAGTCTAGTTTAGTAAAGTACGCGATTCTTCTATTAACGGTTATTACAGTCAGTATAAGTCATTATAGAAAACAGAACATTATTTGACATTATTTTAACCTTCGTAGTTTACAAAACTCACCGGAGTTAGGTGTTGCAAACATGAATTGATGGTCGAGAAAGGCGGATATTTAAAATACAGATAGAGACCAAATATTTTGTAAAGTATACCTGAAACAAATATTTTAGATGTACTGAAAACGAATATCCGTTTGTATGCATATGCTCGTCGTATATTATTTGAAGACGAAAATGCCTACATGAACTGCATTAGGTCAACCCTTCAATAGAAACTTTTGCAAGTCTTATATCCAATAAGAAAATAGAAGTGATTCTTCGTTCTTCAAGATACGTATACCTTGGTTTCGAATTAAGAACTCAATTACTTTATGCATATGTATTATTATGCACACGTTAGACTTCATTACAAAATACAAAAAGACTCATGTAGGAATGACTGTTTAACAAGAGTAAAGCAAACATTTTTATAACTTGTATATTGAGCTGGAGGCCCGCAATATCAAACTGATTGTCTGTTCTGTTCTCTGTCTATTTTTTTAATGAATTGCTATCTTTTACTTGTATAATAATGTCGTACCCTTTTTGCATTATGCTGCTGAATGCAAATGTTTGTCAGTATTATGGCTACCATCGTACACCAACATTACCAGAGTCCTAATCGGTATTATTGTTTCAGGTAATATAGGTTTCAATTTTCAACCTAATTATTAGATATGCTATACTGATTTCGTTTGTATTGCGTGTCAAAAGGCCACTTCATTTTTTGTGTCATGTACCAATAAACAGTGTGCAAAATAAGGACCCCTACTTATTTTGCAAATGACAATAGATAGTCGTTGATATTATACTGATATAATTAAAATCCATATACCTGAAATCAAATTTCATTTATTTATAAATCTAGGCGTAATGCGTACTGGAGAACTAGGAGAGCATTACCAGATACTTTTGACTTCTCCAATAGATGCCCACTATAATTATTTGTGTATGTTTTATTTCTTAGTCTATTTCATTCATTGATTACTTGAATGACAAAAGAAATGACGATATCGACAAGTGTTTATTTTCTTGATTTGCTACATGATTATCATTGCGAAATAAAATGTACGCACTGTCATAACTTTATATTCAAGAATAAGACATTAAGCACTTAAGTTTTGAGATAGGTTTTCTTTCTAGATCTATGGGAAATAAAACACCGTCAACTTATATTAAGCTCTGACATTAGCAAATATGTATTCAATCCAACGGTACCATGTTCTTCAAGCTTCTAATTTGCGTAATTACGTAGAAGTTCGTATGGTTGTCAAGCCAGTCATTTAAGATCGCATTCAATTAGAGCATCAGTACAAAATCACGTAAATAATAGTGTCTTTTCTGGTGGTTTGATATAGTATGTCAGAAACACAATTAGTGAAGCACTTGACTGAGTAACACTACAAAGATGAACTTGCAGAGGTTGATCACGTTGTCATTTGTTTGCAGAAGCTTTCTTGAATATCAGTCTCTTTTTCACAAACATATGCTTTTATTCAAAATTGCGTACATCAGTTAATTATTCTCGGGGATTTAAATTAAAATATAATGCTTTAATATGCTCTAATTGTCGATATTTTCATCAAAAACACAGCTATGGTTTAAGATATATACTGAAACTACTATTATAAATAGTGCCATAGGATGATAATTGTGCAGTTTAAAGGTTATCTAATGTACTTCAACCGTAAACGCACGGAATAACACTGACTTATATATAATGCAAATATACTACCTCTGTAAACAATTGATTCATAAGATATGTCCTCAGATAAATGTAAAATCCTGAAGAAAAGTGTTTGGTATATATATATATATATATATATATATATATATATATATATCTATATATATATATATATATATATATATATATATATATATATATATCACGATTGATTCATCTCAAGGCATGATGTCAGCCGTAAAGCCTATGTTATAGCATAGCCATTTGTGTCCGTTTATGTTTTCTGATGCCATGAAATGGTTTAAACACTTATTGCATATATACTTTAAATCTTTGTGTTTATCTATTTGGCTAGAAACAAGCATAGATAAATCCTTAATATTCACGTAATTGTACTTCCCATTTGCATAGTTCGTAGCTTCATCGAAAATTATCATAAAATCACCGTGCTTTTCCTTTTCTAGCATTTTAATAGTTTAATTAATTTGCTTTCAATGATTTCATATACATTGACTAATATAGTAAAATCATTTTCAAATTTGCTAATCTCTTCCATTTTCATCAGACATCAAAACATCTCTCAAGTGTAAGTACTTGTTGAAGTTGTATTTTGTTGGTCTCCGGATGTCCTTAGATGTTGTGTTTACAATTGACTCAATAGTGTAAAATAAGTATTTGTTGAGAGTATTTTCAACGTTGATATAAGCATTTTAAATTCATCAATATTTATGTTTAGGGCATCCATATTTTGTTAAGCACTCACTTGGTATTTATAGTGATCTTTTGGCCAAACGGAGTGTTCAGATTGTCAAACATATCATCTAATATATTCTCGAATACCAAACTATGAAATATTTTTCTAAATTGTTTTAGGTTATAAAACGTTTGTATTTTCTCTTTTTCCACTTGCCACTTTGAGCGTATGTTTACTGAGATTAACTTAAAGTTTAAACTGTACCTTACATATTCAAATTTGTTGATTTTTCTCTGCACAATCTTGCCAATATCAGGTTAAACCAAACTGAAGAGCAAGTATAAATCTTTGATAATACCTCTTGTTAATGTATATGACGTACTGTTCCTTTAAAGAAAATTACTTTCCTAATTTGTATTTCTTGTTGTTGTACTCAATCAATTTACTTTGTAAACGCTTCTCTTTACATCTCTCTCTCTCTCTCTCTCTCTCTCTCTCTCTCTCTCTCTCTCTCTCTCTCTCTCTCTCTCTCTCTCTCTGCAATTGATGCTCACTCCTTTTTTGTCTGTCATTCCATCTCCTTACACGTCTTATTTCATTTCGTATTCTTGACTTCTCTGTAATTCTTTTACTTGCTTGAGATGTGGAAGTCTCTTTTAATGTTTTCAAGCAGTGAATATCTATTGCATATTAATTGTAATAATCTTAACAGTCTCTACTGATGAAATCTTTTTTGTTTGAAAGGTACATTTAAAGATACTGAAACCTAATGCTGATATTTTTTTGAAACATTTTTCGTGAAAGAAAACTTTGAATTGTTTTGCATCGTTGTTGAACTATGATAATTATATGCTAAAATTGTTTCAATATTTGCAAAGAAGAAACCTTTAAATTGATACCCTTGTTTTCCAACGTTACTGATCAACGATATTTTCTGGGTTAGAAAAATAATTTGAATATTTGCACGGAAGAAAAGTTTTAATGTAAATCTTTATTCTCCATAGGTGTAGAATTTTAACTTTCCAAACCTTTGAACATTTCAATACACAAATCAGCGGGCTTAAATTTAAATCATCAATCTAATGTACATCTTAGACTTCATGTGTGTCTCATTGAGCGAATGTGTATACTTATGCCACATTCACATACTTTATTTTTCTATCCTTTTTCTTATTTGAGCAAAGTTTGCATATCATCCAATTGTCGCTTATTTTTGAAAATCCTATTGCAAACTTAAACCTATTCCTGCACTGAATCTTCATCATTTCACACCAAGGATCAACACGATATACATACAAAACATTATTCACTAGCATAAGTAATAGAGCTATTATGAAAGAATGTACTAAAATATTGGTCTCTAACGCTAATAATTCTCAACAAAAATGAAAATAATTTGTGTTTTCTTCTATAGTAAAAGAGTTACGTATTGATTCATACAATTACTGCTAGTTAGCAACAAAAGTAACAATAAGTGAAACCGGTATGTTACGTTTAGTGTTTCTAGTGAGATTTTGATAGTGTGTGTTTGTGACATTTTGCAACGAGAAACACAACAAGAGAAAATAACACAGCTTGAGATAATACAATATTATGGAGGAAAGTTTAGCAAAAACGGACAAAACGATTTCAATTGAAGAAGCCTACATTTTGATTTCAAGCAATTTTACAATTTGTAACGAAAACATATAAGTAATGAACCAAATTAATGATGTTATAAAAGAAAGCTTAACTTGATTAATTGTTTTGGACAAGATGATATATACTGAGTTATAAGAGGATATAGAATACCTGGTAATGAATTACTGAGTGCGGAGAAAAGCACTATGAAAAAAATGGATGGAAGTTTAAAATCATTGTCATGGTCAACTTACATTGGCATGATTTTAACATTATTACTAGTCCTTAAAATTGCAAAGCCAAAGCCTAAGCAAGCTGAAATTAAAATACAAGAACCAAAAGATGAACAAGGTTTCAAAACATCCTTTTTTGTTAATTGTCCGTTAGCATATAAATGATTGCCTTGGGATAAAGTAATGATATTCCTATATTGTGTTATTTACGTGTATTTCTTGTCTCTTGTTCTCGTTCTTGTTCTGACTGTTTAAAATTGAAATCCTATTTTCATGTTTCCTCTTCACTAAATAAGATATTTGTGTCTGGACTCGTAGAGCTTTAATTGTTTAATACAATAATTCGCGAACAACATTTGTCTCTTACAAATTCGTGAATTAATCTTGAGGTAAAGATAACAATATAGTGCCACTAAATATTTTTTATATCTTGTTTAAACAATATAATATTTTGTTTAAACGAAATAATATCTTGCTAAAACAAGATATTATCTTGTGATAATACCTTGTTTAAACACGATATAAAAAAACAATATCGTGGCACTATCCAGCCACCGTACAAACGCAAACAACAGCATGTGACATCAAAAGGAAAACTTCCCGCATAAAATCAGGGATTGCAGATATGTATCACACTTACCTTGTCACATCGCTATTAATGCCCTTAATAGGATTCCATATTCACAGGATAATAAAAAGAATATATATATATATATATATATATATATATATATATATATATATATATATATATGTGTGTGTGTGTGTGTGTGTGTGTGTGTGTGTGTGTGTGTGTGTGTGTGTGAATGAAACCATTTTTCACGCTTTTCAGAAATGCAAGGCCTAAGTTTGATTTATTACAGAGCTTTACATTTTCCTCTCTTACATTGAAATGACTGCAGTGTTTGTTTATTAATATTGACACTACTATACGGAAACACAACCGAGAATTGTGATTACATGGATCATACAGTGTTTAATTCTTAAACATGACATTGGTATATTAATCTGAATTACACAGTACTCGTGTGGTAAAATCACATTTACTGTGACGAGCTTACTGTTCTTTTAACTTTGGTTTACTAGTTAGAACATGCACATCTTAAAACACATGAAACTGTTGGCATCAAAGTCGGACCGTAGTGACTTTCTATAAACCCCCTCCCAAAAAAAGAATGCATATTGACAGTTCTCTTAGACAAATAATTTATCTGACCCAATTTTAGGACACCTGAAGATAATGTCTCTTCCAGCTAAAAATATTATATGGTTCTATGGTGTCCATAGTATCTGAAAAGCTTCAGATTTTAAACGTTTCACTATGTCGACGTCCACATTACGTTATTTCACAGATATACCATATGGTTTGTGTGCTAATAGCATTGGAAAAACTAATTATATATATATATATATATATATATATATATATATATATTTATTTATTTTTTTTTTTTTTTTTTTTTTTTTTTTTTGGCATATAACATGAAAAGTCTTTTTGTACTTTTTTGTACCAATAATGTTTTTTTTTTTTGTTTCTTTTTTTTTATTAAACAGGATGCAGTTTCTGAAAATGTCAAGGTAAACAGGATGAATTAATACTGTTATAAGCCGGAAGAGTTAATGTGCAAATTAAATCCACTACACACCTGATCGGATTTTGTGCGCGTCATGTGTCACGTGAAACATTTGTTTTCTGCAACTGATATCCTCTGATGTTTCTTAATAAATACAAAACAGCAGGGCCTATCCCAGAAGTTTTCTCCTTGTCGTATTAGTTTACATCATGTAATTATTGTTTCTATAAGATGTTTTGAAATATTTTTCATGAATACGCCAGAAGAACTTGGTAAAGATTGTATTTCTCCATCGATGATTTAGCACTGTAAGCGGTCTGAATTCAGTTCAAGTTCTCAACTCTGAAGAGAAGTAAAACAGATGTTGTTCAACCAACGCGCTTAGATGAAGTTATGTCTGGTTGATTAAAGGTATCATTACACTATTTGCGCACATCAGTTGATATTGCATCATATCGTACTCCATATGAACATCAATAACATTTTCTTCTCTTATTTTTCATGGACACTTCTAATCAAGGAAGCATCCAACAAAAATCAGCCATAAAGCCTAAACAGAAAATTAAATGTTTATTTCGTTCACCCTCTTGGCTTTTGCATAGGAAACATGTGTGGTTCGGCCGCTTGCGGAAAGGGCACTTGCACTACAAATTCCAGTCAGTTCATTTAAATGCACCTATTTGTAGAAAATACAACATAACCGATATACTGATTTCATGATATGTTGTGTCCAAGTTAGTTCCTAACATACGTAAGATAGTCTTGGTGCATCTGAACTCATAACTAATTCACTGGAATTGATAAATTTTGGACATAATATGGAAATATATAAGATACTTTCTTTGCTACACGCTAACTGATTCCTGTGTTAGGCACATATCTTCAAAAATAATAACAATAGCTTGTGTTTTGTCTTGTCTAGAATAATGCGTTATTTTGATTGTAGTGTTTATTTATGCAGATTTTTAACGTGATAATTGCATTCGTCCGTGCATTTTTATGCCATATACGTCATGACATAAAATGTTTTATTTTTCTTTACTTTGGTTTCTGGTGATTGGGTCTTTCTTTCATATTGCTTGATTGTATGAACATATATTTTGGTATCTTATTGTTGTCAGGGACGCAATCTTTGTAGATGATAAAACGAAAATATATGGCTTCTGTCTCAATTATCTTTTATTTTCTTTTTGTTCAATATATTAGTAAGCTATTACACATGGATTAGACCTGATACAAAAAGGAAAACGATGCCAGGTTATATGCTCTCGTTTTCTTATTTGAAGATTTCGTTTCCTATGTTTCAATTTGAAACAAAGCATTTGACGGATATTAATTATAAAAGATACCCATTTAGTGAATAAAGTTCCTGACTTCTCCATGACCTTAGGAATCCATTATCTCTGAAAATAGTTGCTGATTAGAATTCCTGCTATGACAAACCCGAAGGGTTGTGATATTTAAAAAGGTTAGGTAGCTTTTGCTTTTCATAAACCGTAATATTAAAAGACGCCATTGTTATGTCGACTCTGTGTAACCTATTGTCAAGCTTCATGACTACACGAATCTTGTCAAATATAAATTTCAATTCTTGTAATTACTAATAGTTATAAAATAATAATAAATCTTAATAAATAAATAATAAATAACCGAACTATATTTTAATCGTTGTTTACACATTTTGTCAAAACACACTAAAAGAGCGCATGCATACGTAAGTAGTTCCTTTCCGGTGTTATGAACTAACAACTCATAGTTTTCTAAGTCACATGATGTGATTTTAACCAATCTAAATGCTTGTTACAATGGCTTAGTAAAACATTTTGATTAGATTTGTTACATATGTTCCTAATATTGCGTGATGATGTAACAACATAAGGCACGAGCTTAACATCAGAAACGTCTAAAGTCGTTTGCTAAACTATTTCCCGTTCATTTTGTCAACTCACGGTCAATCTTCCATTAACGCTCATTTATCATGAAAATATTACACTTATGTCAAAGTTATTTTGTACTATTCAAGACTTGCAAAACTTTAAAGCCGTTTCATCAACTTTTTACGATTTGAGCACTGTTGTTAAACCTTCAATTAATTCATTTCTTGACATGTAGAACCTCATGTAAGACTTTCTGTTTTAATTATGCACCATGGTGAATATTACTAAATTTCCCCCAGAACACTTCGTTTTATTATTACACTTGATAGCTAATAATGAAAAGTAATCCATATAATTATTTTACCAGCATCACAATTAGTAAATAATTTGATACACACTCCCTCAGCAGATTACAGTAAGAACGCTATGTAGCGTGTATCTTTGGACAGTAGCCTTGTTTACCGACACCTGATCTTTATTCCATGTAATAACGAATTGTTATTCCCGATGTATCATCTGATGTACAATCAGGCACTTAAAATTTGTCTGGGTACATTTAAAACTTCCACTTCATAAAGCCTCTATCTTGAGGCAAACGAACTATCACTTTATTTCAGACGAACGTATTGGGCTCTTCAGAATACTACCAAATTATGTTCAAATCCTATATATTATGTAGTCTTTAGGCCCAAATACCAAGCTTTGTACACTCAGAAAGCAAATTTCATTTCGCCCTTGGGAATGCGAATTCGCCATCACTTAGAAACTGCAAAAGCCGTTATTGGAAATTCTGCAAATTTCTGTGTTCCAAATTCACCAAGTTGGTTCTTAAAGTCTTAAAGAAATTCTCTCGTTTTCCAAAGTAAATGAAATGAAATCAAAACCTCATATGGTGGCCATAGGTCCCTATATACAAAATGGTTCGAAAGATGGAGACATGATTAGAGCTGACGCGGCAAGACCCCATCGACCATCTTGAGCCAGTTACCGGATAAAACATCCATTTTTTACCGCTAAAATTACAGCCATACTCGAATCTTTGAACTATATTTAAAGATCTTTAAAAAAACAAATTCATCTTTTCGGATTCCCTTTCACAATGTAAGCCTTTCAAAACCTTAAATTTGACAACCCGTTAATATCCCAGATCTTAACGAAAGATGCTTGCTCATACAATCTGGAAAAAGTATTCTGTACTGATGGCTGCATAGCCAAATTGATACTGAGGGTAACTAAAGGGCAGATAAAGCATCCAAAGATGCCCGGTCGTCACCCGTTTCCGAATGGAAGATTCCATATACTGACTTCAAATATTTTCAAAGTTGGTATGTTCTATATAATTGGCAAAAACATGTGGAATGAAAACTCCACTAACAATCTTCGTAAAATCAAACCCATCAGTTGAATCAGTCATATACAACACATTGCAAAGATAAGATGGTGTCATACATCAGACACACATCTGACTCATTCATACCTCCTAAAGGGTGAATCTTGACCAGAGTGTATACCCTGTCAGTATCCACTGACAACGGTATGCATTCTTTTTGAGAAACACATAATTTTTTAATGTGAATTCTGGTAAGGAACTTTATAATGATGTACCACTCGAGAATATCTTGGACATTTGGGGGAATGCGATTTATATAAATTAAGGAAATGACCATATATTTAAAGCATTGTCTAGTTTTTGCCTATATATTTTAGTTCATGTATATTTAACAGAATTTTAACATCGTTACCTTTTATTTTATCTTGAGGTACTTCATGCTTATCTTCCTAAAGTGTTTGTACGATTCTTCCTTTTTACATTTTTAGAACTTTACTTTTAATTGTGACCGTATTGTCATTATCGCTATGAGGACCGTTAAATGCTAATAAATAGTAACATAGTCATTATCGTTATGAGGGGCCATTAAATGCAAATAAATAGTAACATAATCATTATTGCCATGAGGGGGCGTTAAATGCTAATAAATAGTAACATAGTCATTATTGCTATAATGGACCGTTAAATGCTAATAAATAGTAACATATTCATTATTGTTATGAGGGACCGTTAAATGCTAATGAATAGTAACATAGTCATTATTGTTATGAGGGACCGTTAAATGCTAATACATAGTAACATAGTCATTATTCTTATGAGGGACCGTTAAATGCTAATACATAGTAACATAGTGACCGTTAAATGCTAATAAATAGTAACATAGTCATTATTGATATGAGGGACCGTTACATGCTAATAAATAGTAGCATAGTCATTATTGCTATAATGGACCGTTAAATGCTAATAAATAGTAACATAGTCATTATCGTTATGAGGGACCGTTAAATGCTAATAAATAGTAACATAGTGACTGTTAAATGCTAATAAATAGTAACATAGTGACTGTTAAATGCTAATAAATAGTAACATAGTGACTGTTAAATGCTAATAAATAGTAACATAGTGACTGTTAAATGCTAATAAATAGTAACATAGTGACTGTTAAATGCTAATAAATAGTAACATAGTGACTGTTAAATGCTAATAAATAGTAACATAGTGACCGTTAATTGTTAGTAAATAGTAACATAGGCATTAATGCTATGAGGGACCGTTAAATGCTAATAAATGTTAACCTAGTCATTATTGTTGTGAGGGACCGTTAAATGCTAATAAATAAAAACATAGTCATTATTGTTATAAGAAACCTTGAAATGCTAATAAATATTAATAGAGTCATTATTGCCATGAGGGGACGTTAAATGCTAGTAAATAGTAGCATAGTCATCATTGCTATGAGGGACCGTTAAATGCTAATAAATAGTAACATAGTCATTATTGCCATGAGGGGGCGTTAAATGCTAATAAATAGTAACATAGTCATTATT
This sequence comes from Margaritifera margaritifera, assembly GCA_029931535.1. NCBI lineage: Eukaryota > Metazoa > Mollusca > Bivalvia > Unionida > Margaritiferidae > Margaritifera > Margaritifera margaritifera. The sequence goes on from JAQPZY010001474.1 coordinate 614,088, forward strand.
GCTATAATGGACCGTTAAATGCTAATAAATAGTAACATAGTCAATTTCGTTATGAGGGACCGTTAAATGCTAATAAATAGTAACATAGTCATTATTGTTATGAGGGACCGTTAAATGCTAATACATAGTAACATAGTCATTATTGTTATGAGGGACCGTTAAATGCTAATGAATAGTAAGATAGTCATTATTGTTATGAGGAACCGTTAAATGCTAATGAATAGTAACATAGTCATTATTGTTATGAGGGACCGTTAAATGCTAATGAATAGTAACATAGTGACCGTTAAATGTTAATAAATAGTAACATAGTCATTATTGATATGAGGGACCGTTACATGCTAATAAATAGTAACATAGTCATTATTGATATGAGGGACCGTTACATGCTAATAAATAGTAACATAGTCATTATTGATATGAGGGACCGTTACATGCTAATAAATAGTAACATAGTCATTATTGATATGAGGGACCGTTGCATGCTAATAAATAGTAACATAGTGACCGTTAAATGCTGATAAATAGTAACATAGTAATTATTGTTATGAGGGACCGTAAAATGCTAATAAATAGTAACATAAATATCACTATGTACCCGAATAAAGGCAATCGTCGTAGACGATGTATGCGTCTTGATAGACAAAATCGTAAAATGTTACAGTCGTGCACGGTAATGAGGAAAAAACTCCCGCTACAGTCATATTTAGTAATTATGAAGAAACAAATTCTGACTATCCGCTTCTAGATATGAACAATTCAAACTATTCCTTATATAGAAGGCTTTATGTTATGTTTCCATGAATTAAAACCGAATACTAAATGATCAGTGCATTAGCTTTTTCTGTGTCTTCTAGTGTCGCGATGAAAAACCAAATGATCTATTCCTAAATTTTCTTTTATGAAAACAATACGGCCAGACCTCAATTGGAATGATAATCCTTGATTGGATCTGCTTTTCTGATATATAATTGTTCAGATTTTCGTCCAAATAAATTTCTATTCCTCCCTACAAGCATTCATTTTTACTATATTTTATTTTTCATTTTGTCAACATCTACCTTAAATTGTGCGTTATACCCTGGCCACGGGGACCATTGCTCCAGTAAAGAAATCATTGATAATTGTTCGAGAAAAATCAGAGATTTACCATCCTTATTTAAGATCCTTACCAGCAGTGGCAGCAAGAGGGTTCGAGGCCTCAGGGGGCAATGTTATTTAGTGGTACACCTGCCACAGAGAACAGTTTTTATATCAGTTGCCTATCTCCATTCTACCTCAGTACCATGTAAGCCCCCGTTACAACTGCAAAAGAAAGCTCCCAACGGTGCCCCCCTTTGCCTGGCGCCTGGGGGCAACCCCACCCCCACCCCCGCGTCGCCACTGTCTACCAGCACTTATGTTTCCCATTGTCATATTAAACTGGTGGAAGTGAGTCGCTTAGATGGATTATGGGTATATAGAAAGTTAGATGGATTCTGGGTGTATAGAAAGTTAGATGGATTATGGGTATATAGAAAGTTAGATGGATTATGGGTATATAGAAAGTAGATTATAATGTAACTAATTAAATTTATATTGCTATTACCTTTATATGAACGTACACTATTTAAGATGGAACCCAGTTACAGGCTCTTTCACATTTGTTTGTAGATATAATATTTCACTAGCTGGCAAGTACACGATGAAAGAGCGGATGGACAACCATATTGTCAAAACAAATACATCCTAAAAAATGTGATGTATTACTTTTCTAAGCCGACTTCGTACATTGAGCATCTCGATATGTCTGGTGTGTGGTTATTTGTAGCGATATTTAAAGAAACCATCTCCCCACAATTCAAAAACGCCTATCGAAGCTTTAGGAAGAAACAATCATCCTAGGTTCATTGTAGACTTTTTTCCAAGTATGCTTTGCGGTTTTAAAATTAAGTGTTGACTTAACTTGATAACTGTCGTCAACTTTAGCTGAACCACAACTCTAATCTTGAAGGCAGAGAAATCGCTAAAAAAAATATATTTCGCTCTATTTCTTCCTAATAGTAGTGTTGGCGAATTTTAAATCAGCTGATAGTTCTTAAAATAAGAAATTGTTTAATTAAAATTAATTGCAATACATCAGATAAACGTTATTGTATTTATCATCATCGCTTCAAATGACTTTTCGGCTTTTTGGAGGATATATCTTGCATTTAAGATTAACTTTTGTCTCATCAAACTTTTGTCTCATCATCGGCTTAGTTTCTGGTAGGTTTTCTGAGCAGCAAGGACACGTTACCAAGTAAATATTGGGATAACAATCTCAGAGCTTGAGACAGAGTTTGAATTGTATTGTGATCTTCAGTCCAGCATGGATCTGCTCTAACTTTTCTTTATTGCTTGTTTGAGACGTCTTATCTCGCCGCTTTGTTGCTCGCCTTCGCTATTTTCCACAAAACCTATTAGTGTGTAAAAGAGCAGCTGGAAAGTAATTTTCCTGCATACATGAATGTCATATACATCAGCATGAATGCCCAATTATTTATATTATTAATGTAGATATAATTGCAGTATATTGATATGTCTCCTAAGTAAAAACGGAAATGATACATGATACGTGCTGATTTGTTCTACTACATTGATTAGATACATGTATAGTACCTATTCGTTTACATCAAAGTAGTATCTATTTCATTTTCAAATATCAACGGCTAATTGGTCGGAATTCATACAGAAACTATAGGCACTATTTATTGATATTCAAGCGATTCTTCTTTCGGAAATACATATATAGTTACTGTATGTATGTTTGTGGGTATGTATGTACGTATATATGTATGCATGTATGTGTGCATGCATGTGTGTTTGTATGCCTTTTTGTATTTGCGTATCTATAATGATTATCTGTCACCATGGAAACTGTTTCACTGGTGCTTGCAAGGTTTAGAAATTAGTGTGGATCAGTTACTGTTCAGTTACTATAAAGCAAAATAGTTATCCAATGATTTTCTTTCAACACACACACATACATTTTACAACATAGAAACGTACATTCAATAACGTGATTCTGACTTGATTTCTTATACATGTCATAACAGGTTTGCATTTTCTTTCTAGAGAATTGTAACGTGGTCATCGGGAGCAATGAGCCATAATGGCAGAATATGGCAGAATCTCTTTACAAATGATCTGGGTAAACTTGTATATATTATAACTTACGCGATTTGATTACTTCATTATGTAACCAATAATATTGTTATATTTAAAGTACGTTATTTTACATAATCCTAGTGAGGGGTGGATTACATGCTTGGTTTTCAATGTAAAAATAAATAAGTTCGACCAAATATCCATATCGACTGGATGAATGTTATGTCTTGTAAGAAGAAGAATTATCACCAAAGTATAAGGTATTTTACGCCTTTACGACGGGAAGAACATGAATTAGCAAAAAGAAGAAAACAGGTCCATTTGTTAAAGCTAACATAACCTTTAAGGGACCTTAATGTTCCACTACACAGTTTCGTATTCTTGCACAAGGTTGAATGTCTCAATAAAACGTGAATTCAGGCTTTTGACCTATGAGATCATATTATATTTAAAGAAGAATGTTGCAATGTTTGCTTTGGCGAGAATTAGTTTTATTTAAGCATTCAATATGTACGAAAAGATGCGGGTATCAAGCTCATGTGATTACCACAGAGTGAAATGCGAAACTATGCACGCAAAGTGAATGTCTGGTTTAAAAAGTAAAAAATGTGTATAAAATATTTAAGATAATATTAGAAAGGTTTAGCTGATCAGATTTTATTCAAATTTCGTCTAGAGAAAGGTAAATTAAGGTACATACATTTTCATACAAGTGCAGATGTGGGATTATTCTCTGCTCAAAACAACGACAGGGCAAAATTCCAGATTTTTGGCTATTTTTGAAGTTCATAGGCTGGATTGAAACGGGTGAGTATAATTCTGACTTTTAAAAACTAGACCGGTAGAGAATGTTATTTTGGATCGTAAGAGAAGAGTCCAAGTTGACAGTTTTTTTTGCCGGCAATGACTGAACTTCAAGCAGTCGACATTCCTGTGAGAAAGTGACATTTTGTGTAAGCTGTGAAGGATAACTAACTTTATATATAATACTGTGTGCTTCCGAATCGCCTCTTCTTCGGTGATGTCTAACATTCTTCAATTTTATGAAAGCTTAAAAAGATATAAATATATATTTACCATTAACAAAGGAAGATTGTAAGTACTTTTGAAGAAGGTTGTGCATTCACTTTGTTTCAAGTAACCTACGAGCCGTTAGCATGCGTTCAATGATAAGCATACTTATAATACTTACAATGAAACAAATAAGTCACTCTCTAAATATTGCCAGTATAAACATTTTCTTGGAGTGAATTATAATCCAGTGGCAGCGCTCCGGCCCGGGGGGGGGGAGTGCCTCCGGGCGCCAAGCAAGGGGTGCGCCGTCGGGAACTTTTTATTCTTTTATTTAACTGTAACCGGGGCGTTGATGGTGGGGGGTTGGAGGTTTGCAACTGACATACAAACTGTTCACTATGGTAAAGCAGGCGCCACTACAAAACATTGCCCTCCGGGCGCCTCGATCCCTCGCGTCGCCACTGTTATAATCTGACACCTTTAGCCCATAAAATAGCATAGCACCATATTGGTTGTCATTTACAATCTTGCATTTTGAATGCGAATATTATTGTTTGCATTACTTTATTCTAAACCGTTTATAGGTCATTCCTCTGTTGCCTCTGCAAAGATAGAGGCAGGTGTAAACCATACATTGTGTTTGTGTGTGTGTGTGTGTGTGTGTGTGTGTGTGTGTTTTTGTTTTGTTTGTTTGTTTGTTGTTTTTTTTCTCTGTTTTTTCTTTCTTTTTTTAAATATCAGGCTTCTATTTCTCTTACTCGTTGTTATTCTGTGATATCGGTTTGTGAAATTCAATAGTTTGATGATTTTACTGTATTGAAAACGCCGCCTGCGATTCTCTACCTTCGCTGATAACTTCGTCACATTTCCGGTGCCCGTGAGACAGCAGATAACTATCAACTGCCATCTTTGAACAAAGTACAACAATTTTTCGTTATCCATCACACGCCCGATGTGGGGCTACCAACCAATCAAGGCAGTTCAGATGGGAGTTTCCAAACTTAATTCAGGCTAGCCTTTTTGTAAATGACGTCATTACTATGAGACTGACGCCAATGACTAACCAATAGGGAGAAAGAGATTTTACTAGTTCCCCGCCTACGATAGTGGCTTGGCAATTAACGCCGGGTACCAGCCAATGCTATGTAATACGTTTACCGGCCTCTAATCTACGCCTTCGTTGTTCACACGGGATGTGAATTTCACAGCATAACCCGGCATCGACGAGCAGACTGTCAGACTACATACCAGATTTGTTCACACAAAAAACCGGATTAGCTCTGGGGGTTTACAAGCTTACATTCTGGTATTTTTGTAAATTTGAGTTGCACAAAAAAGTTTCATGTAAAGTTTACATTTATTTTTTGTGAATTGTTGTTAAAACGGATTGGAGAGCATGCCATACAAGCTTAGAGTTTATCAGGGGGGAAAGGGTGTAGGGGAAGAGGGGGATTGGTGTTGGGGGGAGGGGAACTATTCCATCATCCCTAAAATCCAGCATATACAGGCTCTTACAGGCATGTTCATTTCAAACGAAAATTCGGAAAAAGAGTTTAACAAGTTCTAGCTTTTGCAATCCTGGCGAGCATAAGAAAGAAATTATTCCACGAGTTTATTCAGTTCTTTGAAAATGAGTGCAGTACGATTGTAATTATTCCATGACGAAAACTATTTTCCTTCTCAATAAAACCACAAATTAGAGTCGTAAAATGACGTAATGGTAGGGATGCCTTCTGACATATCTTTGACTTTCATGATTTCACGACGGCATTCGGGAAATCCCAAGTGACACGACACAAATATGATATCACAAATTGTTACAAGGGTAAATGAAACGTCATGCCAACGACGTCATGTGATAAATATAGGTTTTTAACTGAGGATTGAATACTATTTGGGCCCGTGTTCATGAGGCGCCACATGAACGAGGTTCCAATTTTTTTTAAATACTCATTCAATAACCTTTTTATTATATACTTAAAAACAAGCATAATAATTATTTTATTATAGGAATAACACAGATGAAACAACAAATTATTGAAACGTTTTATTGAACATTTTACACGTCTTTGTTTGTATGAATTGAACCTGAGAACCTCGCAATAATACACGCTACTTTACTGCTATGGAAGCGCGTGAGAGTACATTGGGTGATTCTCATCCTGCAGAGAACGAAACTAAAGAGGATGGAATGTCATGTAGCCAAAGATAAATATGACGCAATACATCAATGACAATTACAAATACAATTGTGAAATGATGAGCCAGAAAAATTCTGTCTAAGGTGGTTGTTGTGATTGTCCTTATTCGATCTTGCTGTCATGGTGGCTGGTAAATGTGAAATGTGCAATGCGTAAGGATTATTGGCAGGATATTGTTGCCCATCGGTCTTGAATAATACCCGAAAATAAGAATATAGATTCATCTTGGAGTTGTTTGTATTTTCTTAAATTCCTAGTACAGTATAAAAACGATGCTATTCACAGTCGATAAAATGCACTGATTACGAAGTTGTTAATTGATACATTGTATCAAAGGTCGGTTTGACTCTCTCTCTCTCTCTCTCTCTCTCTCTCCCTCTCTCTCTCTCTCATATTAACACCAGCAACTAGCGATCACTAGCAATCCATTTTCAGTATTTTTATAAATTATATTTTATATTTTTCCAACTTGCAATTTAAGTCGTTGGATGTATTTAGATTTTCTTTATTTAATTAATATGTTAGACAGAGTCTTTGAATGAGAGCTAGATCTATTGTATATAAAGAGCAACACCAAACATCATCATTCTCTGACAGTGGATTCTCCGGCAATGGTGTCAGGTAGAAAAGGCTATTGTTATTGTTAGCTTCGGGGGGGGGGGGGCGGGGGCGTCAGATTCGAATACGGGGACGAGTTTACCATATAAGGAAGCGGTGAATATTTTTACTTAACTACGTTCCAAACCGCTGATATTGACTGGTAGCTACAACATTAAAGTACTGGAACAGTTTATAAAGAATATAATAAGACGATTTATTGCACGTGACGTGAAGTCAAGTCATCCAGTAAAAGCAAATATCTCTTACAAGAGAATCATGTAAGAGAGATAATTGCATCCCTCTGATTATAGGGCCATATATATATATATATATATATATATATATATATATATATATATATATATATATATATATATATATATATATATATAGAGAGAGAGAGAGAGAGAGAGAGAGAGAGAGATACATATACATATATATATATATATATATATATATAGAGAGAGAGAGAGAGAGAGAGAGATACATATATACATATACACATATATAGGGAGACAGACAGACAGCAATTAATATGTTAGAGTTCTTACTATAGTAAAAGAAAGATCGCAATTCGGATAAATTTAAATTCGAGTTTTCCTCAGTTTCAAAATTTTAAGAATATGTAATAGTTAAGTACCAATGAAGCAATAGTAGTATCAAACATCCCTAAAGTGACTATATTACCATTTCCAAATAAGATCACTTCTGTAAGATTTCATTCACTCTATAAGTAAGTACGTTCATTAGTTTGAAATGGTAAGTTAGTACATACATCCAGTAATTTTCTTTTCATACGGATAACAATGTTTTTTCTTTCTTTTTCTTCTTCCTTTGGGAGGGGCATGCAAAATATAGACAGTGAGATCAGAATCGTCTGACGCCATATTTGCCTAACTAGGTTGATTCAAAGAATCCATGGAAATATACTCAGTAGTTACAACTGTATTAGCAAGCTAAGTAATCAAAATATTTGCAAAATGAATGTACTTTCACCTCATTGTTAAAAATATAATGTATGGATGTCTTTTGTACAAGGTAATGTTTAGATATCTTATGATGGAAACGCTTCACACTGAATACGGTAAAATACGGAAAGCAAACGGTCTAAAAGACGAAGACGAAACGCTTCACACAGAGTACGGTAACGTACGGAACGCAAACGGTCTCAAAGACGAAGCGCTACACACAGAGTAAGGTAACGTACGGAACGCAAACGGTCTCAAAGACGAAGACGACGAAATAGTTCAATATTGCAACATATTTAGAACAGTACGCAGCGGTACGAAACGCCACCAAATGGTACACTAGGTCGCAAGTGAGACATTACAATCTTTGAAAACAGTCAAAAGATGCACAAAACGGTATACAAACGAAGGGACGGCCTGAAAACGCGTAGAGGCGGTACGGTAACGGAACGGTACGATTGGAAACGTAGAAATGGAAACCCTTCACAAATGATATGCGAGCAGCCCGCTACGTAAACCAGCTGCCAACAAAAAATAATAAAATTATTCTTTACCTTCCTTCACTTCTCGATAGCCTGACGATTTCACAGATGTCTGATATAATAGAGCTGAAAAATTACCGCTCATTAAAAAAACATATTTTCTCCACTTACAATTTTTTCAATCATTTTATTTTCATATTGGTTGCCTCCATTTTAAACATTAATGCCTTTTAACGGCTATTTCAGTATGAGCTTTCCCATTCGACCCTTTTAAAACACGATAAAACGAAATAGGAATTTCCCCCATATTTTGTGTCTGCAACAAACACAAGTTTATTTAACATATTTTGTTTCTCTCGAGTTGCAGGATAAAAGAGCACAAACCATGGAGCATATGTCCTGTCGTGCATATAATTCTAATGTGACGATGTTGTGTAATCAGAAGAATCTAATACTGGATGAAATGTGTACTAAACACTATAAATTACATTTAATATAAGACGAAACTAATAACAAAATTTAAAAGAAACCTTGAATATTGTATTATACCAAACCATGTGCTGTTTCGATACCAATGGCACAAAACAATATAATAATGCGCTTTAAAATAGACACGCACTAAACGCGTTAATTATACAAAGATGCCACGAAATCACACCTGCACACAAGCATTAAAAAGAAGAGCAAACATGATAAGGAACAACAACACGTGACAAATGCATGGAGATTAGAGACGAGAGCATGGATTCAATCATGTTAAAAAGGATAGTTAAAAGAAAACAAAAACAACCTTGCCTTAAAATAAACATATCACGATTTGTTTTTTGTGTTTTTCTTGCAATTTTGGGATTTTTTTAAAATGATAACATTTTTATACATCGCAGGGAAGTGAGAGATCAATTTCCTTTATGCTACCGACTTGACACAATAAGAATTAACAGCAGCACGCAGGCTTAAGAAGAGAAATTATCACCCATTGCAATCAAGGACGCAGGCTTAAGAACAGAAATTATAACCCATTGCAATCAAGGACGCAGGCTTAAGAAGAGAAATTAAAACCTATTGCAAACAAGGACGCAGGCTTGAAAACAGAAATTACCTATTGCAATAAGGGACCAAGGCTTAAGAAGAGAAATTATGACCTATTGCAATCACAGACGAAGGCTTAACAAGAGAAATTATAGCCTATTGCAATCAGGGACGAAGGCTTAAGAAGAGAAATTATGACCTATTGCAATCAGGGACGCAGTCTTAAGAAGAGAAATTATAACCCATTGCAAATCAGGGACGCAGTCTTAAGAAGAGAAATTATAACCTATTGCAATCAGGGACGAGGGCTTAAGAACAGAAAATATGACCTATTGCAATCAGGGAAGAAGGCTTAAGAAGAGAAATTATGACCTATTGCAATCAGAGACGAAGGCTTAACAAGAGAAATTATAGCCTATTGCAATCAGGGACGAAGGCTTAAGAAGAGAAATTATGACCTATTGCAATCAGGGACGCAGTCTTAAGAAGAGAAATTATAACCCATTGCAAATCAGGGACGCAGTCTTAAGAAGAGAAATTATAACCTATTGCAATCAGGGACGAGGGCTTAAGAACAGAAAATATGACCTATTGCAATCAAGGAAGAAGGCTTAAGAAGAGAAATTATGACCCATTGCAATCAGGGACGAATGTTTAAGAAGAGAAATTATAACCTATTGCAATCAGGGACGAAGGCTTAAGAACAGAAAGTATGACCTATTGCAATCATGGACACAGGCTTAAAAAGAGAAATTATAACCCTCACTAACTTCCTACCAGGATTTTCTCGTATCTTTAACCCTAAAAGCCAGGAAAGTAGGATTTCATGTCTTATCAATAGCCAATTTCCGTTTCCAATTGCATTTTGTCTTTTTGCGTGGAATTATGCACTAAGATATGAATCTGCACTAATATAGAAGTCGACAAATGCGAACGCGAATACATAAATTCTCAAGTAACTGCAAGAAATAGATGTCTATTGGATGAATTCTCTTAATCTTCATTTTAAAATGTTCAGTTTTAGATTACAATCAAATGCGGACTTTGCGGGAATACACTCATAAAATTATATGTATTTACCTCGTATTCAAATTATTTTTGAAGCTGCTAATTGCAATATAAACTCATTTGCATTAAACAGAGGATTTCCAGCAAATTGATAAATGTCTCTTAAAATTTGAGTGGAGATAGTCACGCCTATAAATCCACCGTAACGCGGTGGATATAGTCATTCCTATTAATCCACTGTAACGTGATGGATATAGTCATTCCTATCAATCCACTGTAACGCGGTGGATATAGTCATTCCTATTAATCAACTGTAACGTGATGGATATAGTCATTCCTATCAATTCACTGTAACGCGATGGATACAGTCATTCCTATCAATCTACTGTAACGCGATGGATATAGTCATTCATATCAATCCACACTAATGCGATGGATATAGTCATTCCTATCAATCCACTGTAACTCGTTGGATATAGTCATTCCTATCAATCCAATGTAACGCGATGCCAGTTTCTTTGTCAGTCTATGGGTTAACTGCAAATGCTCAATTCCTATATTGTGGTTTCAAAACACGAGCTACAAAACGCTTAGCTCGTTAAATCGATTAAAATTTATAGTTTTCCACTTTATATATTGCCGAAGTTTGGCGACTTTTCATTAAATTACCGTAAATTTCAGATATCGATATTTTTTGGACTTGATATACAAATTCGATGCAGACGGATTGTCACATTTAATAAATAGTTAGCAAGAAGAGATTAAGACAATTGAACTTATTTAAAAGAAAACATACTAGTAAGTGTACGTTGCTAGTATAACCGTTCCACAACTGTCTAAATCAAATTAGGTTGTGAAAGACTGCCAAAATCGTCGCGCGAGTAATATTTCAAAGCATTAGAATTGTATCAATAATACGGAAATGCTAATTCCAAAGTCGTAAACACATATGCTGAACTTACACACACATAATGTACCGTTTGGTTTTTTACCGTTCAGTGAAATCTATATAAGATTTGTTGTTATATATATATATATATATATATATATATATATATATATATATATATATATATATATATATATATATATTATGGTTCTCTTTTTTATATTATGAAGAAAACAAATTTTCAACAGAAAACAGTGGATGTATGGAATGGTTTAAATGAAATCAAAATAAACAAGTAATGAAACGACTGATTTAAAGATTTTCTGCCAGTAAGTTTTAAATTCTTTATTTTATTTTGTTTTGTTTTTCAGTGTAGCATAACGTTAATGGAAAGGTTAGATAAGAACTCAATCAAGATGAAAGTAAATTCAAAACAACACTGTCAAAATCTATGTCACAAAGGCTTGCGACACAATGATATGTCCCGTTTTCTATTGACTTCATATTATCGAAAAATGTACCCTTCCCAATCCACAAAGTTAACCTGACAGCATTTTAAAATGCTTAATATGTCTGTTTGATATTAGAATATCTAAAGGTAATACTTAGTACTTGAGACGTAGCTTTATTAATTAATCTTAAACGCCATAATTATCACTCACAAATCTCCAAGTTATTGCACACAGAACTACCTAACTCGTCCTTCTGGAAGCTCTTAAAGTTACTCCTACGCCTGCAACACATGACGCAGGGTGTCAAGAACATGATGCAGGTAATTCATCACTATTCTTATAATTAACTGTCAGGTATATCCGCCATGATAATAACCTTGTCTCTTATACATCAGAAAGGCTAAAAACAAACCAAATAAATAAATCTATTGCGTCAGTCATGTAAGTTTCCTTGTCAAGGGTTGTTCAGATTTAAAAATCATGAAAATAGCTTTTTAGGCGGCCTGATTAAAGAGGGAAGACTCGTGAGGTCCCACTTCAAAGTATAATTAAAATAATACTTGTCTCAGCAGTTATATTATTGTACAAATATTCTTCCATTACTGAACATCACTCAGCCTCAAACAGCTGTAACGATATCCATCTTCTAGGGCTAAAACTTATTGCGACCTCTTAAAATTTGATTAGTTTTGTTGAAACAGTGTCACGGAAAATCAGATTGATACAACATATCTTGATTTTAGAAATACTGTTTAAGAATCAGCAGCTAGACAATGTCAAAGATTGAGACAAGTTTCTAAAGAATAATCAGTTTTGTTTTCGATTGGCAAATCACAAAATCGGCATCTCACCGTCACCGAAGATATTTAAAGTGTGTTTTTCATAACAGCAAGCAAAAAACAAACAAACAACACATAATTTCAAACTATGAAAAGGATTACAAAAGACACATGGATTTAGTATAAAGTAATTATAGACACAAAGGTAGCTGTAGCATACATGTTTCGAAATTGTAAATACCTATCTACGATCTGTTGAGTATAGCCATACATCACAAGATATGACTACATCCTTTGTCCAACGGAATTACATGCACATAAGCATCAGTAAATGGTGATGCCTTTGTTTCTGACATATTCCTACCCTTTTCTTTAAGAAATAACTATATGTTCTTGAACTTTATTGTTTCATATTTGCACCGATTATTGACAGATATGTACTCTTTAAATTGAGAGATTTGCACATTACTAATTCCAGAATTGCTAAGAAATTAATCTTAACCGCCATCTTTCCCGGAGGTAAATATAATGTATTGATATCAGCAAGAGGCAGATACCTATAAGAGCCTTATGGGATAAAGTTAACGCATTATTAATTAGATATGATTAATGCCTGACCATGGGTGGACATACAAGTAAAATCAGCTTACAACTGGGAAGGAGGCAATCGTTATTCAGAGTATTTGTACACTTGAGAATATCACAGATGTCTGGCTCTGGCAGCAGGTGATAACCGTAGATTTCTCGTAGAAAATTGCCCTAAATTGGTTTCCATGGTGTTGTTGTCTTGGTTTTCTTAATCAGCTCTCACTTTTAAGAATGCAAAATCGATATAAGTTTCATTTCTTCCTTTGTTCTTATCGCTCCAAGAATGTGATCCATATTCGCATTAATTCATAATTCCAATTAAAGCATTAGGATGAACAATGCTAATGCCTTCTATTGCTTCTGATTTTAAACAAAAATAAGACATTTTTGCACATTGGCTTTAAAAAAGGAATATTTTAAATCATATGGGAAACATATTACAGGTCATATCTGGCATTTACCGAACTATAACAAAAAAGAAACGAAAGCTAGAAAGGTACAGCGACCTCAGCCTAAACAACATTTAGTAAAAATGAAACTAATGGGCATGATAATTGTAACTTGACTTTACTGGCTATATCATTCCGAGGGTATGAAAGATAAATACCTTTCCCAAGGACACACCGAGACAACTGAGGCTGGTTGGCCTGGGCGGGTATCGAGCCTTTGACCCTCCGGATATATATATATATATATATATATATATATATATATATATATATATATATATATATATATATATTACACAATGTAAACAAGATAACGTCAAAATATAACATTATAACGTCAAAACATAATCCAACTTAGATTGTTTATTGTTTACTTTCTATTTGTCAACATTCAGAATGCACTGATGAAGGCACAGAGCCGAAACGTATGGAAATTCAGAAATTCTTTGTTATTTAAAACTCAGTACAAACTTATATGTAAACTTAAACTTAGTTAGATCTTTAAGTATGTCAAACAAATTAATATCATTAAAAGATGGATAGATAATCAAAGATTTCTAAAAGAACAAATAGCTGTTTTTCTCAGGACATTTCATCTGCATAAAATTGTATATAAAACCACGAGTTTTCGTTGGATGGTAGCCTTATATAAAGTAATACGACTTCTTCCGATCATACACAGAACATTTTTGCGAAAATTGATTCAGAACGTTGAAGTTGTGACTATTTGATTAGCATCATGCATACAGTGGCTTCAACCTGGATGTATAACGATTAGACTGAATGCTCCGACAAGTGTTACGGTGTAATAGAGATTTCGTAATGACTCGCACCTCACGAGCGATGGTACTGGTTAGCCGATGTTAAAATCTGTGATAAAGATGGGCGAACCAGCAATCCATTAAAAGGTCTTGTTTGGTTACGAATCTTTTCGAGCTTTGGTGCTTATGATGTTTGCCATATTGTCTGATTCCTGTAATGTTACCTCGATGTATGTTCCTCTCGCTCACTTGCTATATAAGTAGGGTGTACGCGAGTGGAGGCTGAATGAGGCTACCAGTTAAGGTGCTGTACGCATTTGTTAGCACACCGGTAATCGAGACAGGAAGCAATGTCGAGTAGGAATAATATTTGACCAAACTTAATTTTTACCCTGGCTCAGATTCGCGTAGGGTCAAAACGTTAATATCATGGCATAGGTTCAATCCTAGCTCGCATCACACACCGATTTTAATAAGGCCTAATGTCCACGTATTGTATCAATGGAAAGGCACCTCTGAGGCATGAGTGGATCTAGGAATATTGTTGGGGGAGGGGGTGCGCTTAAACAGTTAAGCAAGAGATGTGTGGGAAGGAACCTCTGATGGGGGGAAGGGGGAAAGAGGTATACCTGCTCCCACCAAACTACCAACGAAACTGCCTCTTCTAAAACCTTCGTACAGATGTGACAATCCATTTAACATCCGCATTGAATCGCAATATGGTGGTAATAGTACGTGATTGAGGAATTCTCGCTCTGCATCTTGTTTTAAACAAGTCGTCATATTTTCGTCTTATGCATCGTATATTGAGATTGACTGTGTGGGAACAGAACGCACAAATGAGAAGGTGATTTCAGATGACAAAAACACAGTAAAAAAACACCCTATCTTCAACGCATATGTCAAAATATTCGGCGTGAGGTAGACGATCGAAATGTTTGTCGCATTTTTAACGTGTCAGAAGTAGATGTAAATATTATACAAATGTCATGAGCTTGAACGCTACATGACTTTCCCCCACCACACACCACACCCCAAGTTATTTCAGAAAAAAACACGGAAGGAAAGAGAAATTCTGAGATCGAAAAGTACTTTTAAACATAAATAAAAATATTAACATTCAAGACGAGGAAAACCTATCTTAGAATGGCATGTTTCTCGCAGTAATTATTGTTAAGGAGTGAGCCAAAGTTGATTACGATTATATGAAATAAGAAAAATAAGAGATTTAGTTTTTATGGGTTTTAACGGCACTTTTAGCACATTATTGGCTATATCATGCCTAGGAAATGGCAGATAAGTGCATTTCCCAAGGACACACTCGGGCAGCCGACTCAGGCTGGCCTGGGCAGGTATTGAACCCGCAACCCATGGATTACGACTCCAACATTCTACCAAATGAGCTACCGCGGCTCCCACAAAAAGAGAAGGTAATATTACTTTGTATCATATTCCAACTCTTCCTTACAAAAACGGTTTGATTCGTGACTAATACTGGTAATGTGGCTCTCTAGCAGACAGCAAATCTTCCAAGCAGTCACACTTCTGTTACATCGCACACCAAGCAAACCTTCCCAGTAGTCACACTTCTGTTACATCGCACACCAAAGCAAACCTTCCAAACCGTCACACTTCTGTTACATCGCACACCAAGCAAATCTTCCAAGCAGTCACACTTCTTTTACATCGCACACCAAAGAAAGAGTAACATCAAGAGTTTATCGCAAGCTTCATCAGCATGCATTGATAGCAAGCTACTCTTTCAAATTTTCCATTGTCATTCTCACGCTCTACATCCTGAATAAAACAGTTATCACAGATTAAATAGCCATATTGAGCTGTTCACATTTAATATTAATCCTATTACGGGATTCATCGCCTGTACTTCAATCCGATTATGTGAGCCAACATTATACGGCTAGCATCGAAATATTAATAATGTATAAGAATAATTTATTAGAGTCCGTGAAAGAACATCTGCTTTTATATTAGACCAAGAGTAAATTGAAATAAATATGAAAGAAAAGACAAAGCTAAATGAAATTGCTAAGCACACGCAAATGAAGGTACATGTACAACTAACGGGTCATGATGTATATTGCATTGAATGATAATAGTCAATAGATACTCAGAGTAAAAAGGAAAAACAATATTGTATGATTTTCAAGACCGGCATCAGGTCATATCATGATTACCGCCTAATGACCAGTAAAAGCATGAAAATGGAACATAATAATAAGTATATCCACGAGATACAGATCTAACTGACGTACTATAAAGTTAAGCTCTCCCAAGAACAACAGGGAACAATAAATCCCATTTTGTGCTGACGGATAGGATACCGTCTCATTACTATTTGCAAATGGTTCATTTCACAGTTAGATCTTGTGTATGTTTATTCCATGCACACAAAAATTTAGCACTTCAGAACTGACGAGTGTTGGTGCTTTTTAAATTTGCGTTGATGTTAATCGTACATTATACCGCTGATTTATATAAGAGTATTTAAAGTTTTTGAAACTTGCGTGGAAATTTCATTTTCACTAGAGAGTGATTGAAAGCGAACACAGCGAGAGAAACAATCCCGAGATAGAATACTGTCTATAGGTAGACAATGTTGATCAGAGTTAGGTTAGAAATTACCAAAACCATTTTTAGAATTGTTTTAATCAAGAGCATTTTATTGTACCTTCAGAATATTTACCATTGAAGCAAGAAGAGATCTAATAAGACGGGATTGAAAAAAAAAAAACAAGTTTCAAGAAAATTTGGAAGAAAACAGAGCTTTATTATATTTGAGAGTTGCGGGGCACATGCTGTAGGAAAATTGGGTTTGGTTACTTTATGTCTGATGGAAACCCATATTAGACGAGCTGGTTGAGCGTCACACACGTAATCTAACAGTTGCGTGTTTTATACCACGCGGACAAAGCTTTGGCTGCTTCGGTGTGACCTTAGAAAAGACACTTAGCTCCCATTTCCTCAGAGAGATATGGTCAATCCTCTGTTGAAATTGGCGTTAACACCATACAAAACAACAACATCCAAGCATCATCTTTTTGGACTGTTTGTATCTTCAAAAGCTTTTCTTTTGTCCAAAATTGTATTGATCACCGCAGTCTTGTTCTTCAACCCGTTTCGATGGCTTCCGTTTTTTTAATGCTAAACCAAATGCGACTGGCTAGATTACTTATACTTTTTTATATTCAGAACTTTTGTTCCAAGTTTCCAAATTTTTGTTTAAATAAAAATAATTGTATCGCGAGTTCAGAATTATGGCACATGCGTATGTGCATTAAAATAGTACAATACGGGCAGACAGAAAAGAAAACAAAGCATTGCTACTAATGTTACAGGCACACCGCACCATCCAGCTCCTCTCTACTATAGCTAGCGTCTTGTTTATCACCTTCTTCACCACTCAGAGCTCTGCTACACTTCAACTATCGCTTCGGATCAAACGTCAGTTATAGTACCGGTACTGAGCAAGAAATTATGTTCATATGAGCGGATTTCTTTTTGTTTTCCTCTCTCTCTCTCTCTCTCTCTCTCTCTCTCTCTCTCTCTCTCTCTCTCTCTCTCTCTCTCTCTCCTGTGATTTAAAACAGCTGCTTGAAGGTGTTTGGAGATATTTACTGACTTCACTACTTAATTATGATTAGGTTTCATTGATATTTACAGTTCTTCTGTATTTATAATTAATTACCTTTCATATTTATCATATACTTGAAATCTATATATCTTCCAATATAGTCTTACAGCACAAAAAGTAAATAAAATAATTCATGCCGTCAGAATACAAATCTTAACCGTACATGTGGTTTCTTTATCTTTGATATAAATTGTTCCTGGCCAACTTTTATGGCTATCCAAATAATGAAACAAAAATGCCAAGTATTGTAATTTTTTTAAAAACATACACCTATTGAAATTAATCCCCAAGAGCGGAAGAGACACTGGTGGTATCATTTATATATCCACGCTAAGTGCATAGATATAGAAATAAATTGTGAGAACAAAACTTGATGCCGTTTGAACATGAATCCTCTACACATGGTGAATCAATGAGCAACTGGTACGTTCTTATTCTTTATCAAAACATGGTCGTTTAACAGAAATTAGACATTGCTTAACAATATTATCAAAAAAAAATTTTTTTTAATGTTTGATTGTTTTTTTTCAAGCAAGAAACCTAAACTTTGCTTCAATGACACTAATATTGGTTCAAATTCGATTTACGAGACTATGCTGCAGAGAGATTTGGACGTTCTCGCGTCTCTGATTCAAGAATTTGTTTGTTCACATAGTACGTGAGGATAGTCAATTTCCTTATATTTCCCTTAGCTTGGTATTTCCCAATTTAATGAAGATATATTTTTCGTTTCAGCAATTCTTCTGTGTGCGGATGTAGATACAAGTATTCGAGTGCTTCAGGCGGCAGCCGCAAGGAATATGGCGACAAAGCATGCCTTTTTCCACCTCACAACATCTCCCTACGTTGATGACGGTGCTTCCATCGCAACTGCAGAATTCTCACGTACGGCAGACATTCTTAGGAATATATTCATTTTCAAAGCGGAGTTTCCTTCCAGGCACAGTTCTAGAAAACGACGACATACAAACATTGATAGTAGAACGTTTATTAAGGATAGCTTAAGTGTTATATACCAAGCCATATTGTCATTCAACGACACGTCTTCCATAGACGTCGTCCGGCTTTTTAAAAATATGGAAAACAAAAGCTTCACAGGGCATTCTGGATATATTGTCACAGACCATGAAAGAGAGGTTGTGTTTGATCATCATCTGTACGCCTATAGGGAACAAACAGAGAAATTCGAAACCATCGGCAGGCTGACCAAAATCAGGAATTCATGGAGTTTTAACCGCACTTCCGAAGACTGGTACAACCATACGTTCCCTGTAGGAGACAGCTGTTTTAAACAAATTTGTGATAACCATTCCAAAGGTAATGAGGTAGAGAATGATAGCTAAACTGAATATAGAAAGATGTGTGTGTCCCCTCTCTCTCTCTCTCTCTTGTACATCTTTAAATTTCGAAAGCAATTTTAATATCTGAGTGCTAATTGTGAATCATATTTTTTATTTTTATAACCGATTAATTTTACGTCTTGCCAAAAACTAGGCAATTTTTCTAGAGTCCTCATGAAAATGACACATCACCGTCTCCACATTCATAATATGTGTCCTTTTTCAAAGAAATCTAAACAAAATCATAGAGCAATTTATTTAAAAATTAACAAGTTTCACCGCACTTTTGTTTACCCATTTAATCAAACGGATACAACTGGAAACATGAATGAGCCAAATAATTTATTTTAGCCTTAGATGAATGATAAGTTACTTACTTCATTATTAAATGGCCTAGGGTCCAAAACAGCTGAAATGGATTTTGACCCAAATAGTTCACTTGAATTTGAATCGATTAATTTTATCAAAATTGGGGATTTATTATACAACAGTACCTCTACATGTGTCTTCTATAGCTACATGCATAAGTTGGTATGATATAACTTTGTCATGTATACACTCATATACACTTTCCTAAATATCTAAGAAAGAATCATACGAAATCATACCATACTTTAAATTTACTCACAACGGCTTGCTTAAATGCTTCAATGATTACCACAGATTATAATCAACGATCTTACAATGCATTGTAAGAGGATAGTATTCCCGTTTTCAGCTTATATACACAAATCTAAACTGTGAATATCCTTGAACTGAAATATTATCTTGTGACAATTCATAAGATTATGTGATAACTCGAAAGACATACATTAACAAAATAAGCAGAGAATCAGATTCACTAAGGACCTCTAAAACATCAGATTTTTTTAAAAAATATTTATCTATTGACTTTAATTTTACAATAAAAGACGTTTTACCCTTCAAACTTCGAAGTTCTTAATTGTTTATTATCTAGAAAAATATACAGAATTTTCAAAATATACAATGTACAGCCAATCAACGTTATTTGTCCTCAGATAGAATTATTCAATGAGTTGTTGATATCAGATAGAACTATTCAATGAGTTGTTGATATCAGATAGAATTATTCAATGAGTTGTTGATATCAGATAGAATTATTCAATGAGTTGTTGATATCAGATAGAATTATTCAATGAGTTGTTGATATTACAGTTGCAAGTATGTCAAAAAGATGCAGATTGTTTCTAAATCGTGACTCCCCAATCATTTTCATTTTATCAGAATTTGTTTCAGTGGCGGATCCAATTTGTTTTTATTTTATTTTTGGGGGAGGGGGGCTTAACATGTAGGCGGGGGGTTTGTGGGACGAAACCCCCGGTGGGGACTCAGGGAGTGAAACCATTGGAAGCTCGTGTATTTAAGAGTTTCCAGTGCACAATTCGTACCGTCTAACTGTAAAGAAAAATACTCTAGGAAACGTTCCAGTTGTTTTGCGCTCTTTTATAAAGGGGCGTTGTGGGGCGCCAGTACAGGCCCCCACCCCACCCCCCACCTCTGCATCCGCCCCTAGTGTTTATAAAAAATAGTCAAAAGCTTTATGATTTTCTTTTGTTGTCTAAAAAAGCCAAAATAATAATAAAAAGGGCTGGACAAATTAAAAACGGTCCAGCTGAACAAAACTACAAAAAAGCACCATTTCAATTTAACTGCGATTTATATCCATCAACCAAGCAGTTACTGATAACAAATATAATCTTACTAAAATAACGAAAACAGTTTGTGCTTCTTTCTGACATTGTACCCTCATGTATGTTCTTAATTTGGAAGTAGTGTATTGGCATCCATCGTAGTCATAAGTAGTGTATTGACATCCATTGTAGTCATAAGTATCGATTTAAGAAACAGATGTCGTTGGGGTGGGAAAGTAGAATTAACTTCCAATATGAGTCAACATTCCATAAAAGATTCAACTTCAAAACTCAAAATTAAAACAAACAAACGAACAGAAATCAGAAATTTACTATCTTAACAAATTACATTACTACACAGAGCATGCAAAAATACATTTAATTGGACAGGGTATCTGTCCAGTTATGTATTTGACTCCAAGATGTTCTTGTTCAATCAAATCCAAGTAAAAGAAAATGCATGTTGTCATATTACATTAAACAGGGAAACGAAAACAAGCGTGGACAAAAATACACGACAAAGGAAATATTTTATTAATAAAACGTGCTTTGCTTTCATTCACTCTTCAGTTACCTTTTTGAACAATTTCTGTTAAAGAAGATTTTAAGATGTTCTCACACATTATCGGCAACTAAAAGCACAGCATTTGGATCATCCAAATTGCCTATTCAAAGTTATATCCTTACACCAAGTAGTGAATTCAATGGCTTCTTTCGCGAAATGTTGTGCCTTCTATACTTTGAGAAGGCGCTTGTCTTCGTCGCTACAAGTAAAACATGCACAACTGATACTGATGATGGTGTTAATGAGAAACAGGTAAATAAGTTGAAAACATGCAATCTGATCTGAACGAGAAAATTTACATCTAAACAGCTCTGCCCATAAAGAGTGTGTACTAACATCGAACAGTATCTCTCCATTGAGTGTTTGTACTCACATCAGACAAGATCTGTCCATTGAGTGTTTCTACTCACATCGGACAAGATCTGTCCATTGAGTGTTTCCACACTCATCGTTCAAGAACTTGTAAAGGAGATCATGTTATCATGGCATAAAAACTCAATTGAATCTGAGGAAAATACCTAACGCAAATATAAAAATATAATAACAGATTCACGAGTCTCACCTTAACGAAAGATACAATTCTTCACTTTAACGAGAGAGAGGGGGAGAGAGAGAGAGAGAGAGAGAGAGAGAGAGAGAGAGAGAGAGAGACTCCTTGTCTAAAGTGTTAAACTTGTTCAGAATAGAGCCAAAGGAATTTTGACTCCAACAGAAAAGTGTGTGAAGAAAATGTCTCAACGAGATGGTATAAAGTATTGGGGAATAGTGGAAAAAAGGCAAAGTTTATAAACACGTTAAGTAAGAGGGCCACCTAATAACCAACACGATAGAATAACACTGATCTGTCAGGTGAAACTACAAAACAAACCTGTCGTCGAAGACTCCTACAATAGTTTGCCTTTTTCCAAAAATAACTAGTTCGCCGTTGATCTTGTGGAACGATTGAATGAACTATATGATGATTTCACTCGTCGTTGTGCTCTTTGTGATTTAGCCTGATGTACTTGCATATGTCCTGGAGCTCTTGAACTAGGTATTCGATGGGTAACGGTATTGGGCAATAAAGAGCAAGTTAAATGGTCCCTAGTTGAGTCTGCACAATTCAATTTAACGGAAGGTCACATATTATGTCTCAGTGGATCAAATAATAAGAACAATTAGTCTTGGAATGGAGTTGAAAAGTTGAAGTTTTATTTGTAAGCATTCTTATGTTTAATCGGCTGGGGTTGGGGCAGTATGTGATTAATAATCTAATCTTCAGCCTGTAAACTTTGCATACTATGTCAACACAGATCTGACGATCGACTATTTTCGAACATATGCGAGCCACTGTTTTTGTCAGCAATGAAATTAGGTTGAACATAGTATATACACAAAAATTCACTTCTATTACATTTTAAATTTATTTTTCATAGTAATATGTACTATGTAAGAATATAAACAGGAACTTTGGAATAACTCCGTTTCTTTTAGTTGAAACATTTTTACGACACAGACGTACATGTATGCGCGTGAATAATCAGTGAGATATGGCATTTTGTTACGCACACAGAAAAACTGTCCACCCTTTTTTAGGACGAATCCAAGACTTTTTGACATAAATGTTACGTTTTGACAGAACCCGGATGTGTCATTCGATCTGTGTAGACCGGTACACATGGATTCATAGAACTAGAGACAATTCTGGAAAAAGAAACACAGTTGTGCTGACCTAAGTGTTATTTGCAACCAGTTATATCGTGGCTGACACTAAACAGATAATTTTTCTCCGCAATTTACATACCTTTGTTTGTAGATGGTTAGACTTATAGCAGCGTTTTGAGGAAGAGGTGTTTGTTAATTTGTCTCCGCAATTTACATACCATTGTTATTTTACAGACGGTTAGACTGACAGTAACGTTTTTGGGAAGAGATGTTTGTTAATTTTTCTCCGCAATGTACATACCATTCGCGTTTTGCAGATGGTTAGACTGACAGTAGCGTTTTGGAGAAGAGGTGTTTGTTTATCTTCACTAGCGTGTAATCCTAGCCAATAATGAAGCATAATCAATTCTATATTCATTTCAAAAGAACAAAGATAAATGAGTATTTTTTTCCTGAAACAGAGAAAACCACTTTTTTTATCCTGAGTTATGAAAAGAAATATTTCAACACAGATGAAATGTGTTTCAATTCCTTTCGTTTATCTATGAAATAGTTCTTACCTTGTGTTGCTAATTTTCACTACATACGTCACGCTAAACAACAAGGACGCAGTCAAACATGTGACGGTTAGTTTTAAGTTTCTGTTTAAATCTTGTGACCAATTATTGATAAAGGTACATCTTATTGATGTTTTGATTCCATTTAAAGCTTTATATCACATTGACTATTAAGATATTATGAGAAAGTGTCTCGGTACTCTTTAGATCCTGTGTTTTTGGTATGCTTTTATCTTTCCAATTAGATGGAAGCTGAAAAGTGGACTTTTGATAATAAATACGACAAATAGAAGGACAAAAATTCTCTACTTTAAAATCTATTGCATGTCAATCAAAACGATCCTGATACACACAGACTTTGCATCGGCATACTCATATATAAAATCTTGACTTTCTTTCAGAGTGCGAAATTCCTATTACTACACGTGTTTCTTGAATCTCTTGTTTGGGCCGATATTAAGGTCAATTGCCCATGTATGGCTTTTCATCATCATGCCCTAACAAATGGTATAAACAGATGAAAATCCAGTCTGAGAACCCGTACAAAATCTCCGCTTGCTTTGAAATTGCTATGTAATTTCAAATCAAACACAATAGCGAAACCCGTACAAAGTGTTGCATTGAAAAGCTTTCTAATATGAGTCTCGTTTGCGTGAGTTCCTCTGAGAAACAAACAGGTTCTGGCATTCGTAAATAAGTCCACCACAAACATGTAATCACCGACAACAGACTGAGATCTGAATTGATTAACGGCAGTGACATTTAGTTGGAAAGTATGCAATGAAGCGACAATTTAAATGAATGCTGTATGCATTCTAATTACTGCATTGTATCTCTCTAAAAAAGAGGCATGTAATAAAACAAAGTTTATAATAAGGAACATTAAAATTCCAAAACAAATCACTCAAACCATCCCTTTAATCTTACCAAATCGATAAGTCAATTAAACAACCAGAACAAAGTAGGAGATAAGAATTTATATTGTTGACACTACTACTACTAATGCTGTTGCTTCTGTTGCTACTGTTTCTACTACTATTACTGCTACTACTTCTACTTATCATCATCATCATTAGTGGTTCGTGTCTTAGAAATAGTAGTAGTAACACTAGTAGTTGTTGTTGTGGTGATGGCGATGGTGGTTGTAGCAACAGTAGTAAAATATCCAAATGTGAATCGATCAATTAATAAAAGAGCAAGTAACAAGTTGGGGACTACAACCTCTACTACTTGCACTATTAATTATTATTATTATTATTATTATTAATATTATTATTATTATTATTATTTCCAGATATGGATCCGATGCTCATTACCACCATCTCCCTTTCTATCTTGATTTTAGTCGGAATTATTGTCGGAGTTGTCATATGTCTGTGGTAAGTGTTTGGGAAAATGCAAACCAGTTTAATTCGCATGCAGTAAGATCATGAAATGTTTCTGTGTTTATTACGGAGATATTTCCATAGTGATTTAGAGGAGTTGAAACTATGTGTGAAATATGCATGTATTGGACAATAATAAGCAGAACTATGTCAAACTGGTCTTTAAGAAAAAAAGAAAAACTATGTTGAATATGGATGTTTAAAATATATGTATTATAAATCGTCTTTAACAGAAGATAAATCACCCAAAATTCTCCACGGGCTATTATTGGAGCCTGATAATCTGCATATTCAGTCGTTAAAGCCAGTATGTGACCTGAATTGGGCTAAATACTAAATAGTGATTAAGATACGTACTGCGTAAATGCCCAACTTTAAAAAAAAAACAAAAACAAAAAAACAACAACATTGAAAATGTTATACAAGGACTCAACTTTCTTCCCGTGACGACTTATTGGCAAAAGTTAGAACTCTAAACTCAGCTAGTTCATATGTTCACATCAAGACCGAGAGGAAAGATAAATAATGTGGAACTCACTGCGTAAGTTTGGCTTGAGATTGTTTTCCTTATATTTCCAAGGATCTCAAGACAACAGTTGCTGTCATTAAAGGATTCTATAAAGTGCACTTATACCACCAAACAATTGCTCTCTAATCATACCAAGGACCACACATTCCCGAGATTCTAGTCTCTAACTTCACACTGCACTGGTATGATTTGTTTCTTTCTTTACGTTGGTATGATTTATAAGAACACAAATTTAAGCCGTAAATCGGTATTTCATGCCACGTATAATCAAACAGGACCCAAACACATAATACACAGGATTATTCCTATTTCTAATTACTAAACGCTTAAATGTGAGAATATTATATGATATCCTTATATTGAGAGATTTGACAGGAACCATTTTACTGAACTAATCCATGTCACCATCAAGTCCCGTGAATATGATTCAGTATCACGCCTGTACATAGTAATTGGCTAATTACTGGGACTGAGAAATATCTTCCCAATACCCATTACCCATTTTCAAACAAATAATCACAAAAATATAAGAAAACTATAAACGGAGACGTATATATACAAATAGCACATAGTCTTTGTTTGTTACAATATATTTACCTTGTAATTGCATCTGCAATCACAAAATTAAATATTGTCGTTTAATTCACTAGTATTACATGTAATCTGATTTCGTTTCGATCTTCAAAAACAATTTATTATATGAGAATGATTAATTGGTATTTAACGGCAAATCAACACATCGAGGGCTATATCGTATCAAGTCAAAAGGAGTAAAGTGCATTATCAATAGAGAAATAACGGGGGCCAATCCAGCTTGATCTGGGCAGGATTAGAACCTCGACCTCTCTGGTCGCGAGTCCAGTACGCTAACCACTGAGCCATCGCGGCTCAAAATAAATTTACGCTATATTTTTCATTTCCTATCTGCAAAAAGGACTTACTTCCAAATGTTAAAAATATATCCACTCAACATAATAACATATAATGGTCTACAATTGTTGTGTTGATGTAAAATATCCATTGTACATGCGGTGCTATTTGAGCAAAATAAGCCAGTACGTGAAAGCATTTTCTAGCGAAGGTTATTTTCTTGTAAATAAGGTTAGAGGCATCGATTATTTTCAGAGAAGAAATGTTAGAGACAGTTTTAAATAGACATCGGTTCAAAGCCAAATGCAGCTGTATCATGTACACGTATTTTCTGCATATAATCCATAGTGCTGAATAATATCATCTTACCTTTTGGGATCGAAGACAATTTCCACGCATCACTGACTCCGTGGACCACTTCAGTACTGCATGGATCAAAGGTCACGTTTTCTTAGAATTAACATCGACACATTCATGGACTGCATCAGCAGCTGCGGAATGTAATATGCATAGTTTTCGGGATTCATTATCAAATAACCCAATTCCTTAAGCTAGTATTGATTTTCCCGTCAGTTGCTTGGAAAAAATGATTAAAATATATATATTTTTAATTCTGTTTCCACAGTATAATGGCATCGTGGTTCTAGGAATTCATTTCTTCCATAGATTTATAAATTGGAATGATTTTAATAAAATTTCTGGATAGTCTCATTTCTTGTCATACGTCAGTGAAATATCTGACACTCGTGGACTAGTTTGATTCAATGGTAATAAAATGTCTACTTCACTTTACCGCTTGATTTTATCCTATACATGGTAATGGTGAGGTTTTATTTTCATATCGGTTTGCGTCAGTATAAAAGTTCGTTTCAAAACGATTGAGTACTGCACATTCTTAAAGTGTTCTGAAAAAATACTTCAGCAAACAAATTAAGAATGACAACTACAACACTCGACAAAAGGAGAAAGAAAATAATTTCAGCAAATAAATGGTTTTCAATTTTGGTTAAAAGTATGAATTTTAGCAGACGACAGCAAACGAGGAAATTTCTGTACAAATCTGCCATGTTTAGCAAGTCACTATCGGTAATTTTCGGCACGGCACTGTAGGTAAAACTTGTATCACGTTTCTTTTAACAACCTCGCCCATTATATCAGTGAAAAATCTTTCAATTTAAAATTACCCAAAATTAAGTGCAAAGCTGGCACAGATTGGTACAGGAATTTCGTTGCGTTTGTCTTCGTCTGCTGCAAATTGTACATCTAACTATAGATTTAAATCCATTTACTTAGATACAACAATTAGACTCCCTGTTGGTCAAGGTTTGTTGTTATCATATTGCATTAAGTGAATATGTTTTAAAGAAAATAGAAGGATGTACCTACTTGACCCTGATGAAATGGACTTTAGCCATATATGCTAAATTCACAAATGTTTTGTATTTAAACGAAATAAATCATTCAATTACTATTCAGACCCGAGTTTCACTAAAGATCACAAGATTTCTTCCTCAGACTGTGAGTTTTGAATATCTTTTTATTGCTTAGTTGATAACCAATTATTTATTTTATAGAATATTAAGCAGGTACCAGGGATATAAACATATTAATAAAATTTTGAATTTTCCTTAAAGGAGTATTGCCTCATCTCGGGGCAAATTTTGATGATTTCCACAAATATGAGGAATTTCTCAACTCTTTTTTCAAGAATGAAAAGGTTTCCATATGGTAAATTGTAACACTATAAAGTGATTTTACGTCCTTTCAGCTATCTCTATCTATGATAAAAAATATTGATACTATCTGAAGTATCATAAGCAAGACAATATAAAATCACAATTTCAGGAGACCTTAAT
The DNA here is from genome assembly GCA_029931535.1 of Margaritifera margaritifera. NCBI lineage: Eukaryota > Metazoa > Mollusca > Bivalvia > Unionida > Margaritiferidae > Margaritifera > Margaritifera margaritifera. The sequence continues at coordinate 642,487 of JAQPZY010001474.1, forward strand.
AGAATTTTAGTAATACTGGGGCCTGGTTGCCAGATCCCAACATGATCGATGCCTTTTGAAGGGTTCTCTACCTCCCTAGTCGCGGGCGCGGATCGGACGAAAACTTTAAAGCCACATACATGATATCATATATATACATACATATATATATATATATATATATATATATATATATATATATATATATATGTATATATATATATAATGAGACCTTTCTGATCACATGCTTCAATTAAAAGTAATTAATTCATCTTCATATTAATGCGTCATGTTTATATTTTATAGTTCTCGTTGTCAGTTTCTTCAGTAGACTCCAAATGAACCCAACTTCTTCTCTCAAATAAGCACACAAATTTCAATTCAAAAGAAAATGCAACCACATTCTTCTTATTTACCCAAAAGTTTGCTAAGAAAAAGTAGTAGTCTAAATCTTTACCTAGTAGCAATCCAAAAGGAACAAAAAATGTTAACACAATCTTATATATGAATTTCCCTTCAAGGGTTAGTGGAGAAATGTATTCGTTATAAAGTAGTAAACACTAGTCGACCTTACAAAATTATTCGAAGGTGTCTGTTTTTCACATTCCGAGTGATTGTAATAGTCTTTGATGTGCATTTCAGACAATTTTTATGTCAAATTTTTTTTTCTCTCTCTCTAATGATTTATCGCTTTGGTTTTCATTATTAAAATTATATGTATTGTAATTTCCTGACAGGAGAAACTTTGGAAAAAGAGAAGTAGGGAAAGGTCCGAATAAATTGGTTTTAACACCTGATGATCTCGTCTTCCTTCAGAGAAGAAATCAATCCAAAGGCTCTTCAAAGGTAAGATTTTCAGGTCTTTTCTACTTAGCGCCTAATACTACAACTGGGGGTGGAGGGAATAAACTAAATGCTAAAAAGAGCTATTGAAGCAGGAAGATTTTTGTCGTAAATCATAGCATTTATTCTCTCCGCTCTTTATATTGTGTTTATTTTAGAGATGGTTCTTGTATGAGATTCTCTTTATGGTCATAGAATAATGACGAATGTCTCTTTCAAAATTTAGATATCATTAATAGTTGATGTATTTCTTCTCATTACCATGTGAAACATTAGCTTGCTTTCATGGTAAACCGTGTTGGAATATATTAGTTTTTAAAATTTTAAAATGTTTCTGTGATATATATATATATATATATATATATATATATATATATATATATATATATATATATATCATTATTAAATGGCATATATGCGAGAGAGTGATATTATTTGGCTTTTCTATGCTGGTATCTTTTTGGGGTAAAGAAGACATTAGTTTAGAAAACATTAGTTTATAAAATCTTTATGTGATAAGTATGCATTTTAATTTGAAATGGTCTTGATACAATAGTGACATTCTTTGACGTTTTCCATATTATTATCTTGTGGATATGTTTGGTTAGTTGATTGCGTTTCAACGGCACTTTAAACGCATGCTTGGAAATATCGTGCCGAGAAAAAGGGAGCTAACTGTCTTTCCCAAGAACACACCGAGGCAGCCGACCTGGCCTGGTCTGAGAGAGTGTTGAACCCGCGACTCTTGGATTACGAATTCGACGTTCAACCAACTGAGATACCACGGTTCCCAATATCTTTTTGGAAAAATGATACAAGAAAACTTCGAAAACTCGTAAAGCTGCATGCCGGTTTAAATTTTCGTTTTTTGTTTCCGGTTAATTTGGGGGGTTTTCGAGGTCACAAACAAGATACTTCTTGACATCGAGACTGAACGAATCATTTGATTAATGCAAATAGAATTAATGTTTGAGTTATCGAAGTTTTACTTATTTGTCCATTTCACACTGAACTAACTTGGTTGCCTAAATCAGATACAATCTTTTCTGTTTAAATAAGTTTCATATGTTTCCGCTCAATTAAAAACCATACGAATTTTACAGTCTTTTTTGATGGACAAAATATAGTCTTACGAATGTCACATTATGCTGTCATGTTGGTCATTAATTTGCTAATCTGGTCTTTTGGCAGATAATGAACGGTCAGGTTCTAGACAAGCCGGATTTATTGAGAGCTTCGGAGAAACCGAATCGGTCCCTTGGGAGTCTACATGAATACAGTGATATAACGGATCTTGCCAGATACAATGTAAGTACTGCAGATGGAGGAGTGCATTGTGTAGGTCACACGACAATTCTCTGAACATATATTTTGATTCATCCAATGAGACACATTTTATTTCAGTCCATTTCCGGATCTGTTATAGATATGTCTGGCAGTGGAGCATGGCTCTTTAAGGGATATACCGACTATTCTCGCTTATTAGTTGAGTCCAACTGCAAACTGCACAGACCCGGATCTGCCGTCGCCTAGTGCGCTGGCAGATGTGGGTCTATGAGGTTTATTCGGAGTAATCAATAGAACAAACAACATAGACCATGATATGCCAGCGCATTATGGGACGGCAGAGCAAGGTCTATGTTGTTTGCAGTTTGATATAAAATATTAGCGAGTACATACGGTAGTAATGGATTAAGTATAGGGACGTAAAATCAATCGATCAAGTAATAAAAGCAAACGTGAATTTTTTTTTTTATTAGTCATCGTCAACATATAAACTGAAGCAATAGTTAGGACATTCAGTAGCACGTAAATAAAACTTATTTTGTTTCTGGAACTCAGTAGAACACCAATATATTCTGCTATACAAGAAAAAGAAACATTGAATTCAGACCGATAACAGTACATCACATTTAATCATACGGTGATCTGGTGCTTCCTGCCTGGCTGTTAAACTCGAATGCTTTCTGGTAGAATGATTGGAACACTAACGAAAAACTACAGGGAATCTATTTTTTTTTTTTTAATATATCATATGGATAACCACTCAAAGATGAGCTTTAATTCAAAACATATTGTTTAAAAGAACTTTTTAAAAAACATGAAAACTCTCAGCATCGATTATTATATATGTCTTGTATATTACATATACACACACACACACACACACATATATATATATATATATATATATATATATATATATATATATATATATATATATATATATATATTAATCAAGACATATAAAACTGCTATCCATTTTAAAATGTCAACGCAATTACATTCTAAGTTCTCCGTGTTCGAATTTTATATCTTGGTCCAAAAATTTCAATCGCCAAGAGAAAACCTTTGAAGATGTATATGTTTTGTTCACAGAACGATAAAAGATATTGGAAGAAAATAGATGCAATTTCCAAGGTATAAACGTCCATTGTTCGATATACACAACATAATGTTATGATAGATGCTGAGTATGTTCGATATACACAAGAAAATGTTATGATAGATGATGAGTATGTTCGATATACACAAGATAATGTTATGATAGATGATGAGTATGTTTTCATTTAAGGTTTAAAGGAATACGTAAACGGTAAACAATGGGAGGGGCTTAAACGATGAGAGGGGCTTAAACGATGGGAGGGGCTTAAACAATGGAAGGGGCTTAATTTAGATCATTCCTCGGGAATGTTTGTCTCAAACATATAAAATCTTAAAACAATACATCCTTGGCTACAAAACACAAAATGCGAAATTCATTGTGGTCACACTTTACCATTCAAAACGTATACATGCTCTGTATTTGGACATGTGCGATTGTAAAATGGTATTCAAAATAAAAATCTACTAAAAAGGTTACATGCAAAATGCCAGACTCTTATCAATCTAACTCCAAGGCTGTTTTTGCGATACCTTTCATATTATTTTCCTTTGGTGGTAACTATGGGAATATGTATGTATATGAGATTGACAAAAATAAGGAGGGTTGGGACATGTCATTGGTGCCAGAAGCGACCGTTATTCAATATAAATGAAACTTTATCTCGACAAAGCAATCAAAGATAAATATAGGATGAAACTTTTTGAGAAATAAATAAAATCTATTCTTTGAACCATTTGGAATGTTGTCATTATACTCTATTACGCGTGTTACTGAGCTGTTTCTACTCGGCGTTTATTCCTGTTTTTCTACTTAAACTAGAAGGGTGCATATGTAGAATTTGTACTTAAATTGGAAGGGTGCATGTGTAGAATTTGTCCTTAAATTAGAAGGGTGCATATGTAGAATTTGTCCTTAAATTAGAAGGGTGCATGTGTAGAATTTGTCCTTAAACTAGAAGGGTGCATATGTAGAATTTGTCCTTAAATTAGAAGGGTGCATGTGTAGAATTTGTCCTTAAATTATAAGGGTGCATATGTAGAATTTGTCCTTAAACTAGAATGGTGCATATGTAGAATTTTTCAAACATCTACTAATTTTAAATTGTTGAGATGTCTCTTAGAAGGAGCTGAACTTACAAGTAACTGAACGATGTCCAGTTTGTAGTAACAACATGCATAATATAATAAAAGTGATATAATTAGCAAATTTCTGACGAATGTCTTCTCTATTGAGAACCATTGATAAAATATATTGGCAAAGGTAATTTTAGTGCCTCCACATTGGAACATAGTCTGGGTGTTTGTTACTTATGTGAAAAAAACGTGTGTGTGTGTGTGTGTGTGTGTTAGGTACAACTTTTTTTTTTAATACTCATGTCAGCCTTACTGTTATAGACACTTTGTGAATTGTTGAAACCTCTGACCCTAAATATGCATGAAATTAGAAACTGTTGGACTACTAATTTTTCTAATTTTTCTCAGAATATACTTAAATATAATCTGCACGACAAATCCTATCGATTTTTATCGGACATGTTTATGTTTACAAGATTACAATTTAGCATTTAGAGAACTGAAGAAATGCATATAACGTCTGAAGTATAAGAACGTGTATTAATGCAGAATCCTTCAATAGACAAATGAGGAAATAAACATTACTTTCGGTTGTTTCATCTCTTTTCCATATTATAATTAGGAATGTCTGATCATTCTGATTTCAATTATATTGAAATGATCCTATAATTGACAGAACCCGTCTAAAAGATCGGTAGTTTTATATGTAGTGGCAATGACAACGAAATGCTCAAAGAATAACTGAAAGCGATAAAAAACAGAACAAATAGGTGATATACTGTAAAACAAAACCCACATACACTGGGGTATTTCTTATTTATTAAAAGACATTGCCAACAAAATAATTTGCTCTCAAATAAAATCAACTCAAGTAAGGGAATTATCAAAAGAAACGAGAATGGTTCGTTATGTCTAAATACTCCATATTTCATCGGAACTCTGTTCATTATTATTATAGTAGTGTAGCATGCTGATTGTGAAAGCTGTATCATCTCGCGCGTACGCGCATGCTCACGAAACACGAAACGTCGAATGTAATCAGCTGATGACACAGTTGTCACTATCAATGTACTATACTCGTTATATTTTTATTATATACCTTTAATAAATAAACATTCATTTTATTATTTATTGGAACTTGCCTTTAATAGCGTAGGATAATTATTAGTAGGTGATGAGGCGCTGTATAACGAGTAGGAGTATGCTTGTCCTATATCTGGATACGCTACATAAATGTGTTACTTTCACGAATGTGCTTACTCAGTGTCAGCGTCATTCATTTGAATCCTTCCTCGTTTTTGGAGAGTTTTGTCCATATATGTGATTGATAGTGATTTTGCAATTCATTCAAAGCATTGAACCGATTTCACTATTAAAACTCGATGCAAACAATGGTCTGTGATAGCAACGTGACTTCTATTGTTTTACGAATTTTTAAACTATTTGAATAATACACTTGTTTCGATTCCATAACTAATGTTAATTTCTCGTGATTTGGAGTGGCTGGGGGTCATTCATTTAATGTGATAAGGTAGTTCCAGTGTTTGGGAATGCGGCGATACGGAATCGGAAAATGCTATCAGATGATACACATGCACAGATCGGATTGTCTGACAAATGATTAGTTGGATATAAGCATCATTGATATGTATATGACAAAGAGAGTTATCAGGACAACTGACAAGGACAAAAAAAAAGAAACCATAAGAAGTCATGTGATAAACTTTTCATTTTTAGCGACTCATATCTGAGATTGAATTGGCAGAGCATTACTTAAACACGGTTTCTTAAATGTTTTAAACAAAGTTAAATATATAATATCTGGTGAATGTACAACATATTAGCACGTTTTGGCGACAAGAATGTGCTAAAGTATACATCTTACAGCTCTTTAAATTAAATTGGTGATTTGAGTCAAATAAGCAAAATCAAATAGTTTTGCGTCGTGGGTGACGATGATTTTACTCATTTGCAAAGGTGCGTTCAAATAATGTAAGCAAATATATAAAGCTACAAAATGCTTGTTTTGACTGTTGTACGATCATATCTTTGCGGGCATTGTATTACCTTTTCCATTTATCTTCCATCAATATTCTCATGCAGATATCACAAATGAGTAAATGTTTGACAGGTAATTGAATATGATTATTTTTGTTGTACGTCTCACCTATATCAATTCATGAAATATTCATATAGTTTAAGTAATTGTGATCACTTCCACTACCTTTATTATAATTTAATTCTATTTAACTTCTATTCTTCAATCGACAGTTTGGTCTATTAGTCACTGTTTAGAAAGACATGTGTTATGTTAATGAATACAATGTACCGTAAACATTGGTCATATTGTAGTCATGCGTTTCTAACATGGTCTTGTAGGATACATTATATGTTTATATTCAGTGAACCACCTTCATTTTACATGATATATCCATCCCTTAGCACAACATGAACTCCAGTAGAGACCACATGTACTTAAATCCCCTTTTAGATCCCCCAGTTTTTACTAGTAACACTGGCAATTTGGGCAATGTTCGCACATCGTCTCACTGTCCTGTTCACTGTTCTGCACAAAATGTACAATTGCGAAGATAATACGCTTTAATGACGTAATTTTCTTTTCAAATTTCGACAATGATATAACACTTCATCGTGCTTAAACAGTTTCTCCAAAATTAAACTTTTTTCAGAATTCAAACTGGCGGAGTTCATGAAAAGAATTGTTTTCTACCATCTGTAGAAGCAAAGGATGTTACGGATTGTGTGGGCTGTGTAAGGAAAAAGGTACTGAGCTCAAGAGGTCAATTATCATGCTCATAGTAACAGAAGGAAGAAAATCGTTTCCACGCGATAACTTAAAAAAAGGCTATTGATTTGGGGGTCAAAAGGTCAAAGGCTCACGTCAAAATAACTCAAATAATAAACAGTGGTTCACGCACAGTCAGTTTAGTTCTAGACTACCTACCATGATCAAACATTGTGGATTGTTCAGTTCTAAACAATGTACCTGTACGAAACTAGATGGTTTGCCCTGGGCACAATCATTTTTATTTTTTAATTTTTGGGTCAAATTGTCACGGTCAAGGCTCTCTGACATAAACACGAGGAACAAATTTATGTTATAGAACTTAAATTACAACCCACATAATTGCACCAGACTATGACGATAGTTTGCTATTACAAGAAGGAGATAAGCCATATATGTCGGGATAGACAGCTTCAACGTCAAGAGCAGAGAGACCTTAATAAAAAAAACAATGTTTTGTATTTTTTCTTTATAACATGTTGTCTACATCATATTCTTTCATTAAACTTCATAAATGGTTCTCATTTTGGACCGGGTTCATGAGCCAATAAGGGGGTCAGTCTGTATTACTCAGTTGGACAAAGTGACTCATATGCTATTATGTTCACCAAATCCAATGCTAACAGAAATTCCATTACAGCCCTCTTCAATGAGTGTTTTTTTGGTCTTCACAAATACATCTAACATTTTCAAATATTTGCTTTAATTATATGAAATGTACAAGGAAGTAATTAGAAGTTAGGGGATTGGTCCATTTCTAAGAAGGAAGCAAAATGCGTAAATCAAAGCTGGATGACTCTACACGTGCTTGTTCGCATGTATTTAGTACAATAAAGTCTTATTATGTTCAATGTTTTGGGTGAGATTTTAATTTTTACTCAATTTATCATTGTGATAGGTTGTAGTACCATGTGTTATGAAATAATTTACTACCCTTTTATACGTATGTGTTTAACAATCATGTAATAATTGGTTTGTTCATGACCCAAAGTGGGCCAATGGTGATTTTTGTACGGAATTCTTTCATAAATTTTCACTAAAGCCTATCTGAGTGTATTTTGAGTAAGAAATTCTTAGTTTGCTGTCCTAATATGTTCTAATATATTCACTCCTCTTGAGAAACGTTTTTTAAAACTAGATCTGAAAATTAGTTGCTGACATAAATTACCCTTTCAAATTTTCATTTTGACTTGTTTATGTCCGGTAATAAAAATGTTGTTGCGTTAGTATGGGTGAAAGGGACATAACATGACACTATAAATAGACTCAGCGTACCATTTGCTTTATTAATAAAAATCCATTCCCAATACGGTATATTCTATTACTATTGATGCAAGGATGACCTTGAATAAAGCTGGTTGAATTACAATATTGCAAAGCAATACTTGATATTTCAAAGTCTATAACATAAGATAAACATCCAGATATTCCATGCTATATATACAGCTGTATTTGCATTACGATGGACAAGGCTTGTGAAGCAATAACCGTCGAGAATTCAGAGAGTGATCATGGCGATATGTGGTATACGTAGAACAAACAACAGTTTACATACGATTCTGAATGTCAATTCATAAATTAAGAGTTCGTGACAAAGAAAGAAAAGCGAATGCGAAATGAGAGGACGAGCTATACATTAGTGACTTTAATAGTGTTTAACGTCACCTCAGAAAAAAGTGGCTATATGTAGTGCCAACTAAAGGTAAAGTTCGAAAAAATTTAAACTGAATTACACAACAATTTAGGAAGATAAACCCTTCCAAATAAATGTAAACATTAACTACATAAGATAAATATAAAACGTATAGATGCTAAAATTCTGTCAAATGTATATAAAATAACAAAGTAAGCTAGCGCATGCAAAATCCGTAAAACATGACTAAAATTTGTTTTATAAACCGCATTCTCTTAAATAATCCAATCTTGTCTCAGGTGATACGTCATCGTACAGTTCCTGCAAGCACTTCACGTCTAAATACTGTCTCACTGGATTGAAATAGACGCGCACGACAAGAATGTGTTCCTCTGTCAGTGGACACTGGCATAATATACATTCCGGCCAAGGTTCACTTTTCAGGAGGCATGCATGAGTCAGGTATGTGTGTCCGATACGCCATTGGCACAATACCACCTCATCTCCTTAATTTGTTATTAGCGAGGGATGCCACTCACCAATATATCTAATATGTGGAAGAAAAATGAGTTTACGGTCGAAAAAAAGCACCTAAACAGTTGGTCTATTCACCAACCTGAATAAAACAACCGTCAAGATAGAACTTTGGGTCACCATGAATACGATGTAATCGGCAGAAATGCATATAGTTAGTTTTTCATTTCGAAGATTTGAACCCGTTTTCTTCTGTCCATTTCTGAACTTAGTTAATGTCATTCTGTAGTTGACATTCAATCATATGCATACTCTTTGATCTTGAAAAGTCTTCAAGATAAAATGAACAGTTAGTTCCTGGATTAAAGCATTTCACTATGCCGTTAATTTGTATGCTGAAATCTGACAATATGCTGCCCTGAGATACACCGATCTCCTGAGGATAGTTTTCAGAAAGGGTGCTGAATACCTTACCTCTGAGGTACACCGATCTCCTGAGGATAGTTTTCATAAAGGGTGCTGAATACCTTACCTCGGAAGTTTCTATCTTTCACAAAATTGGACATAAAGTTAGGTATGTGTCCCGTAGACCTAGGTTGAATAGGTCATTCGTTATGTTTCACTTCCATGTGATGTCATAAGCTTTCTCCAAGTCGAAAAAGAGGGTAACTATATGTTGTTTCTTTACGAAAGCTTATCTAATAAATGCTTCAAATTATTTCTTCTCTAATAAAGTCTGACAAGATTGTCTGTTGTGCTTCTTTGGCGTCTGAATCCATATTTAACGTCAGATAGTAGTTTGTTTAATTGGAGAAACCAGATTAGTCTATCATTTATAATCTGTTCCGTGGTTTTGCAAAAACAACTTGTTAATGATATGGGACGATAGTGGGTAGTGTCGGTTTGATCCGATCTACTTTGGGTACTAGTGTCACCGTTGCTTCTCGCTATGACTGCGGGAAGTCGCCAGTTTCCCAAATTTTAATAAAAATGGTTAGCAGTGTATTTAGAGCTGTGTCAGGTGCTCTCCAGTGTTCATATTATCTAGACTCCCGAACTTATTAAAATCTTTGAAATGATCGTCAGATCCTTTGAGAAGTCTAGCCGATTCTTTTTTCCTATCCTTATTTGGTTTAAAGCATGCATTACCACTGGTACCAGCGGTGTGCTGCTCTTTTGGCGGGCCGGATTTAACCAGCTTCCCAATAGTAGAGTTGGGAATCTTTTTTGTCATACTGATTTGATCTCATCATTTTATTTCATCATAGGTTCCAATAGCCTGAAACTACTGCTTACGTCACTATTAATGATGACATGTCAGCGAGTCGTTGGTACGTTCCGATTGGAATACTCTTCAAACAGATCTACTGAAACACGTGGCAGTAGTATAATATAACCTTTACGATTAGTCTCCGCCTGTCCAGTCTGTATCTGCATAACAAATTTGAAGATATCTGTATAGGAAAATGCGACAAAACTGCGTCCTTGGCGGATTGTTTTGCTCCCATCCCTTGCGTAAGCATTCACATCATTGAGATCATGAGACAATAATGTGTATGATGTCAAAAATGACACAAGACAAATAGACAACTAAATTGATTTTACAATGTTCTCTCTCAAATAGATTTGATTGTTTGGCTTTCCACAGCACAGCGATGAGAGCCAAAGTGGGCCGAGTGACTCGTGCTTCTTTACAATACTCTTTCTGTTTTCGCTTTTGCTTCTGTTCTTTGTTTTTTGTTTTGTTTTTTTTGTTGTCAAAAATATGAATCATTAAATTTTCTTTCCATGGATAACTTTAGGAAAACTGAGCCAGTTATTTACCAGCAACGTCAAAGGTTTTGAAGGGAATATATTATCAATATAAAATAGCTATGATGCTTGTTCACTCATTCTTTAAACGTACTTTATTATAATACATTTACAAAAACAAGCGTATGGATCACAAAGTGAATTATAGTCCTGTTGCTATTGCAACTGTTGTTAATAACCTCCACAAAAATTATAAAAGTTCAAACTGTGTCATGCCGACAATCTCTCTCTCTCTCTCTCTCTCTCTCTCTCTCTCTCTCTCTCTCTCTCTCTCTCTCAAAGCTTTTAGATAGTTCTCAATTCTAATTTATCATTAATTGGTGCATGTAGCGCTAAATCGGAAACGCTTTCCCAAATATAAAATAGTTTTGCGATTCAAGACCGCTGAGATAAGTTTTTAAATAAATTTCATTTTCCAAAAATACGGTCTCTCATTATTCAGGTGTTCCCTTGCATTTGATTCTCGTTGATGTAGAAACTGGGTTTATTGTCTTTTGTCTCCAAAATAGTTTTCAATGTGCTACTAAAATACAGTATCGGACGTAGATCCCAAACACTTGATACTTTCTGCAGCATTATCTCGTTAAAGAATTGCACGTATTTGCATACATCAACAAGCTTCAATCAAACTTATTATGAGAGAAACAGACTGATAACTCGCTTTATATGTATTGTTTTAATATAATTTCTCACTCTCCAAGAAAATCTGTCTTTCGACTGATAACCTATTTGTAGTTAATTTTATTTTATATTTAAGGAATAGTATTAGTTAAAAAAAAATAATGAAGAACGAACTGGATCCGGAAATAGTTGCATACTTCAGTCAAACCCAATTTAGATTTCATTTGGTTAATGGAATGAAAGCACAGATTTAAAATCAAGTATGAATGATAAATAACTTGCAAGTTACTAGTGCCTTTCTCATAATCAAATACAGAGGTCTAGAAAACTAATAACAGAATTCTTTCTATTCCTGAACAATGTGATCTAGAGAGTGGTTCAGATAATCACTAGTCTTTCACTTATTGAATTCGAATAGCTGCTAGCAGCTGTCAAATGTATAATCTCTGTTCTTCAGATACAAACTGGCTATCTATATATTTGCCATTTTGAAATAAAACAGTAATGATGTTGGCATATAAGAATTCACAAAAAGCTAAAATACTTTTGGTAAAAGTAGCTCAAAGAAAAAGCTAAACTAGTATTTATAATTATTTCAATTTGTCAGCATAGTTGAAACATATTAAATCTGTACAATACTCTTTTTTGTGGAATTATTAATCAATTCATCGTCATGTATTGATTAAATACTCACGACATCTCCAGTTTTATTGCATTACAAGGAAAAAGTATCAGTGTACTTTCTCTATTCAGTAAACTTCTGTCGATGCATTCTTTCTTCTTGAGGCGGTAAGCTAATTTCATCTCTCTCCTTCTCTCTCTCTCTCTCTCTCTCTCTCTTTCTCTCTCTCTCTCTCTCTCTCTCTCTCTCTCTCTCTCTCTCTCTCTCTCTCTCTCTCTCTCTCTCCCATCTGTATAACTTGTCTAACGTTTCTTATCATTTCCCAAAACAATGTTTTTGTCCTTATCTGTCATCTGCCTCAAAGGTCTTTACACGACGAAAGTCTAAAAATGTTCATCGTCAAGATTGTCACGAAAACGATTGTCGTTAGTTTCTCTCCTTTTCTGTTGAGGTATTTTGTCATTCTTCAAAATAGATTTTGTATGCAAGCCGCATACATTACACTATCTGAATATTATTTTGTTTCTTTGCAAGTAGTATTAGTGGCAGCGGCTGCTGTGGTAGAGATACATGTAAGAATGTGCATATATTTTATTAGGGTGATTCTTTAATGGTTGATATGCACGATTGTGTCTTGTATTACTTAAAATAAGTGAACATAATTCCCAAAAATCTGAATAATAAAATGAATATCAATGTCATTATATGCAAAATATTGAGTACATTGTATCCTCTCACACCGTATTGTTTGAATAATATCACAAAGGAAAAGAAGCCTGATTTCGTACAAGTTTCTAGATAGGTAAAGATGCATATTTAGAAGAGATATATTTTTGTTAAAGATACTATTCCTTCTGTGCTGCTTTTCGCCTTCTGGTCCTCTTGGAACAAGCATCGACCAGTTTTGTGATTTTAAGTATTAGTATTTCGTCCGATTTTCTTCTTCCACCCCACACCATTCCATCCACGTCAAAAATACGCAATCACACCACCCTACACATGCCAGACATTGTTGCCAACCCACACAACACCACCCACATTACAACACGCAGCAGCTTAATATTTCAGATGCCAACGTCACCATTGCTTATTATCTATACCCATCTCACTATTACTCGATCAAAGTTGGGACTCCAGGTGGCCGAGTGGTCTAAGGCCCTCGCCTTTACAGATCACTGACATCTCACTTATGTCCGCGAGGGTTCGAGTCTCAGCTCGACAAACGTGGTTATGTGAGAAAGCTTGTCAGTAGCTTCCCGTAGGTCAGTGGTTCTTCCAGGGGTCTTCGCGGGTTAATTCCCAAACAAATATACTGGCCGTCATATAAAACTTATCATATGCTGAAACAGGGGGTTAAATCCCACAAAACTTAACCAAACCAAACAACTCAAAGTTGTCTATGTTTACCAAAGAATATAAAGTTGTTGCTTGTTTATATCATACCGTTCTCCAATACATATACAACAGACAGATTTTATCCAGTCAAACACGTTTATCGTAGTAATGGTAGTACCAGAATAACTCATTAAAATAGGATTTTGTAGTCCAGAGAAAATCCCGAAAAACATACGTTGGTTTCATTAGTGTGGTGTCGATGCTGACCGAGAGCACGTAATTTATTTAATACACATTGCGGATCTAATTTAAAAGTCCAGATATACAGATATAGGAACGTTTGCCTTTGTTTATTTTCGAATAGAGCGGATACTAGATTTCATGCGTTAGAGCTTGGAACAAAGTAATCAACAATGAAAACATGAATACCGATTACTTTTCTTACCAAGATGTACGAAATATTGTTATCCCTGTAGTTTCGTGAGAACTCTTAGAAAATATAAATTTGAATAAGACATTGTTATTGTCATATTTGAAAATATTAGAATACAATGCATGTAAGTATGAATATAATCGAAAAGTCAAAAAAGCATAATTTTGAGTCACAATTAGTACAATACTTTTGATTACTGTTAGACAAGAAGTCTTAATGGTATTTACGATTATTTGAGCCCAACTTAAAAACAAGCTACTGAAGTCATTTTTAAATTCTGTTCCTCATTGAGCAAATATTGGGCTGTAGTCGTCATCACCTTTTTTAGCCTGCACAAAGCAACGTGGATTTTGTCTTCAAAACTTGGAAAATGGATCTAATTACCAAGCCGTATAGTCAAACGACGAACGTTTTTATTGGGGCAAAGTAAACGACATCTTTCCTTGTGTTTCCCGGAGACAGCTTTGCTTTCACTACTAGCTGGAAGATTCAGATAATAAATTTCTAATAGAATAGAAAGGTTTTAAAAAAACACTTATATCCTAGCACCACTTTGCCGAAATTTAAAAACAAACAAATTATTTCTTTTTTTCGTAATTAAATTTTCTAGCATTTGCAGGTCTTGAATATATTTTTAATTTTTATCTGTTGACTTGTTGGACTTTTTCCATTTTTAATGTCAGAAAAAAAAACTTGACTAGTAAACACCATATAGACACTGAGACTTAAACCGATTCTCGTCTCTTCGCTGAAGATCTCTGGAGTCTCGCTGCAATTGGAAAATTTATTTGGTTTGTAGACAGTAGTATCGTGCGAGTTGAAATAAAACTCGGAGAGCACACAAGAAACAACTTGATTGCCTACTCCTCGTGTGACGGGAAGCATTCGTCCCAGTTGGGGATCGCGTGCTCCTGCCGTTTTGTTGGTGATTCGCGTCACTCTAATGCTGCGTCAGTTTTATATGTGTCGACCAATCAAACTCTGCATACATTGGCACGAGAAAATAGAAAACCTTATAAGCCGTTAATCCGACCGACTAAAATATTAATGTACTTTCCCTTGATCATGAATTGTTTACTTTCAATTAGTCTAGATGTTTAATAACTTTGTGGTACTAAATGTACCTTTTACAGTTTAAAATATGGAAAATATGAGGATTAACCATTTGACATAGGCTCCTTTATCTTCTTAGTAATCCACTGGGAGTTTATGGTGAGAAAAGAGTAATGTTTCAAAACCTGTCATGGAAAATAAGAAGGGCAAAAGACAGTTTTGCGTCGCTTTTATATTTCAACCCTGTGGTGATAAACCCGCTATTTATTTTCAAGCTCATGACTTAGAAAATACGTCACTTATTATTACTGTTCCTACTCTAGCAAACATTACTTAAAATGTAACCGAGAATTATGGGAATGCTAGATTTAAGCTTAAATATCCCATAGACATGTTCTCCCTAATTTAACATCAAATATTGCAGATGTGTTATTCCTAAAATCATAACACTGTTTCGTGGCCCAAACCTTCATTCAAGACTGTCAGCTAACTTCTTATAAATTCCAAATTCAAAATATCAACATTAATAGCGTTATAAGTGCATTACAATAGCAGATGGAAGTAGAAACAATGATCCCAACATCATAACTTAGTTAATTCCTCTTTAAACTTTTCCAGTAGATTATGGCATGATGTCAATATCAGTAGATTATGGCATGATGTCAATATCAGTTGAGGACAATCAGAATGGATAGTAGTGAGTTGGTGAATTTTGCATTCTAACCTGCAATTAAGTTTCCAATATACACAACCTCTATCAATGGTGCCTAGTAAAGATCGATCTCAGATATGCCATCTTTGAAAAAATTAAGGCCTTGAGAAACATAAAGATTGTCAAACGAGCCATTTGGTTGTCTGTAACGAAAAAACTATATGCAATTGTTCACTCTGATTAAATAATCTGATCTTGTGATTGTATGACTTATTTCTACAAAAGTGTTCACAGATGATATATGAGGACTATTTGTTTATTTATTAAACAAAGTTACTTTACACTTTTGTAGGGGGTGGGGGTGGGGGAGGGGGTTGCTCAGAGTTTGCAAGGTGCATAAATTGTCCGGCAGAATCTTTCTTTTCACTTTTTGAACCGGTTTTAGGAGAAGTTAATATATGAAATGTATAAACACATTTGAATTTCATGTTACCTTCTTGTAAATAGTAAATTACTTTAAACATTTGAACCGTTTCTTCCTTATTTCAACATTCAATGAACAGAACTTCTTTCTTTAATAAACAACATGATTTTCACCACTTATGACATTTTCCCATTATTAAAAATTTCATATGGAAATAAGGGTGAGCGGGGATTTTCAGCAAGTAGTGCACCTATTAAATGTGGTTTAGATTCCAAGAATCTACAGGACAGATCTTCACTGACCTAAGCCATAAGATCTGTTGTACTGCCTTCAAAGAAGAACGCACGCTTTTGTCAATACATTTTTTAAATTTATTTCTTAATTTTTTTTATATTACCTTACTTATGAACTTTCACTTCAAAAGAAAAAGTTGTACGTAATTATGTTGAAAATTTCAATCCACTTCCACGAGATATTTACAATATATAATTCAATTGCGTGAATTGAAATTAATCAAACATGTCATTTAATAATTTAAATATTATCATTTATGCATATATGATGTCTGTTAGGCTTTTGAGATCTTCGGACTTATTTACTATGCTTTGATAAAGAGCTAACATGTTGTAAATATCAATTACAAGTAGGGGCGTATTAAAATGTGGAAAGACATAATTCCATTCCTTAAATACACCCGACAAAGCATGAAACGCAACAACAAATCTTTGTGGTTGTTATGATTTAAAAGAAATGTTGTGGAGTAGATTTCATGTGTGTTACAAGGGATTATTTACGACATTCAGAGTAAAAGCAACAAAGTTTTGTAGTCTGTCTGCTTATTTAGTCATGGCATCTGATTGAAGATGAAAGGTCCTAATTATTATATAACGTTTGACCCAATCAGGCTGGTCAAAGATAGCTGTGTTCGATTATATTCTTCTTCTTCTTTTTTTTTGGGGGGGGGGGCGGGAGATCAAATATATAATTCTAAGTTTCAGTAGCATTTGTCTAATTAATACTTCTCGTACAATTTACAGGGTGATTTAGTCCACGTAAAGGAACTCAAGATCAAGGGATTTGAAATGAAGAACAAAGTGTTTGCCTACATAAAAATGGTAAGAGAAAACAGACTGTATAGTGTATACAACGTATGATTAAAATTGTTCCACTTGTTAAGAATTTACCATTTCTTGTCGTTCATAACCGAATGGCCGCACACGACTTTAATTCAAAAACATCATCACTGAGTTACACTACACGACTTATGTCATTTGAAAGATAAATATTTCTGTAATTGGAAAATGATGATTGTGGAATTTTTGGCTGCTTAATCAGCCTGGTTACCGTGGTAACCAAAGTTCATAATTCTTAATCACGTTTACTTTAAGAAATGAAATTAACTGAATTTTGTTTTCACCGAAAATGCAAAGTAATATATCTGAGAGTATAATCTGATGGGCCAGGGATCATGACGTGACAAAGACAGAAATAGTTCAGCTTGCTTTTTTGTAAACTTCTACAAATATGCAACAAAGGGATACTTTTGTCATTTTGAAAAGTTTACTTGAAAATGCGTTGAATTAAATAATCGCAGAGAAGAAAGACCTCTTCAGAAACCTTTCTTGCAAGATCAAAAATCAGAACCAACTTGTTTCGTTATGGCTAGAGTCCAAGTTGTATTCGTATGCATCAGCTGCTGACAATACTACTGCTGCAGTGTGGTATTGGCCACTGATAATGCTATACCAAGAAGTCCGTCAACAATTTGCACTACCCTACAGTTGATAGCTGTAATTAGTACAAAAAGCTTGTCAGTGTCATATTGAAATCACAGGTGATGTTGAGATCTACTTAAAAGTGTGAGTACTTATAAGAGTCCAAACTGAGCCATTGGATGGAAGGGCATAGTGGCATGCACCTGGTGATAACATTTTTGGCATAAATAGAGAAAATGTTCAGTGTTTCGGTGTTTTTCGATCTTAAATTGAATCTGGCGTGATTTAGATACTACTATTTGCTTTGGCTAGAATTATACAAAGCATCAGAATGACTAAAGGGGCAATGTATATGCTATCACTCGAATTAGTAGAGACCACTGCAGAAAGGGGGAACGAAAATGTTAACCGATCATTATTTGTTAGCGATCTAAGATCTGAGGTATGCTTCAAAGTTCGAACACAGAATTTTAGCTCAAACCTTGTGTCAACAACCATGAATTTAGCTGGCTGGCGCTGTTGACATCACTGCCAAAATTCGAAGCTGTGTTGTCTGGGTTTTCTTCCCAGACAGTAGCAGTTGCCTACTGGGCAAGCTTCTTTGATTCGTCACGTCCTCTTACAATTACAAAAGGCAGAATGTAAGGCTGATTTTGATCTCCATTTGACATATGTCAGCAAGACATTCTACTGATTTGATCAAAACATTTGATCAAAATATTTACTGGCTCGTTGTATCGGAGGGAGTAGATCAGCACTTTGCAGACTTCACGAAAATGAACAACAGCGTCTAGCTGATCTGATCTTATGCTAACTTTGTCAAGGTCACAGTAGTGACAAGCAGTCTTTCTATCCATTTCTGGGAGCCAGTGCCTAGAATGAGCACAACGACAATTGCAAATATGCGGTTTTTATGTTTTTGGATTTTTTTTGCGTCGGGTAAAACAGCTAAACTTTATTTCTATTCAGAAGTTCTTTTCAGTCGTTGCCAGCTTAGCAAGCTATTACCGTGTGACACCTGACGTCGTATTTGAACACGAGATGGAAACTGTGCCTCTGTCCTATTCTCATCATAATGGATCCATGAGGAAATCAAATCTAAAGTATATGCTCTAACTGTGACGAGCTCACATACCTGCCTCTTGCAAATTTTCCTGGAAGAACAGCAACTTACATCATTGATGAAAAAGCTTTCCTGTAATCACTTAATGAATCACTTTTCACAACCTTTGATGGCTGTGCAAAACTTATATCGAAGCGATTGACATAAATGTTGTGTATCGGAAAATATCCATTGCTAAGATCATGGTTGCTTTCAATACGGCGACACATTCTCGGTAAAGTTCACTGAACGTAAAACAACGTATTGGAACCAATGTTGCAGTTGATATTTGGCTTGAGCATTTTCAGGAACATAACAGACGTTTTCTGGCAAGTTCTTGAAGCAAAGCCGGTCAAGAAACATTTAATAGCAAATATGGTCAATCAAACGCGCCTGGTGTTCTTCCCAATGCAACATCACTTGTCCTAGCATGTGGTTTCAAGCATGGCAAGCATTTCACTTGCCTAGCTTACTTTTAAGGTAAGAAGAAATCAATTCATGCATCAAAATACTAATTAGTTCGTTATATATTTCCTTCATTTTTTTACATTTTTTATGAGGTCTAGTGCATTAAATATAAGTTCAGATAAATCAAGACTATCTTGTGTTAAGTATAACGTGGACACATCATATAAAACAATCTGCATCGGCTATGTTGCATTTTCTGTAAATAGTTGAACGCATCTATGCATCTGAACGAAATTACTAGAATTTGTTTTTGTGCCTGTGATCTTTCCCGAACGGGCAGAATCACACATGTTTTCTTTGGCATCTGACAAAAAGCTAAATCAATCCTCATTTTATTTCTGTTTAGGCTTTAATGCTACTTTCTGTTAAATACAAGTAAAACTTTTCACAGGTAAACAAATCTCCGAGAAAAGTCAGAGACAAACTATTTACGATTTTCTTAGGGACTACAATAGGATCCAATAACAACTCATTGGTTCAATTAGTGTAGTGATACCTGTGGAATCCTTCTGCGGGTTATTGATGTATCCACTTTACAGACAGCAGACTTGTTATTTGATGCCATACGATGATACTGGCGTCTTTCTCTTGCTATTGTATTACTTTAGCAAAAAACAGCTCACAAAAGAACTATTCTAAGGCCAACAAGGAAAAACAAACCAATCAACACAAATTCATCTGGATAAATACAGTTACTTCAAAGTTGGGAAGTTTTGCTAGAGTCTTCCAGCCTTATAGCATTCAGAGACTTTGACACCACCGGTCCACTTCACAAAATTGGTAAACACACAGCGTGCAATTAACTAGTGCAACATGCTGATCAATTTGACGCGCTGCCTTGACTCCAATGGTTAATAAAAAAATGTCCAGTCGATTGCAAATTCGCCCTGACGTTGTATGATACACGATGTAAAGATATTGGATAATTAATTTAACTTATATACAGTATTGTTACTACAACAGAATATTCTGCAGCATATATTTCTCCCACAGATGATGCATTCAAGCAGACTTTATGAGCAAGCTTACGGTGTACCTGATGGTCCAATAGTCACTGGGATAGACCTACTATCCAAACGTTAGTGGGCTTTAGATGGGTACCAAACAAAAATCAAGCAAACTCGTTTACCAAGGACCCGACACCACAGAAGATCTGAGTTCTGGTATACATGTACTACACAGACTGTGATTGTAGTAGCAAAACATTTCAGAGTGTATTTGCCGGCATACCATTTATTGAACGATGTGCGCGTCTAGATGACTATTTCCAAATCACTGTATGATAGATGAGGGATCTATCTAATTCGTTAAAAGAATAATGTATCTTTGCAAAGACAGTTGTAGTGCTACATATTTGTTCCCACAGACAGGACTAGGGCAAGTGGTTTTCGAAAAATCATTTTGCCTCAAGTATGAATATGCTTGCCTTGAAGAGATTCATATAGCTTTAAATCAAGGTCATGCGTTCTACATCTGCTAGCGTACAACACTGTCCATACAGTGCTTTTGATGCCATATTTATAATGCAGTCACATTGCGTGTCATGGGGCAATCATTTTGTGAGTATTGTCATATTGCCATGGCAATAACATTGATACTGATCGATATACATATAATTGAAGCATACTATTATAAATCACTTTTTGAGTCACCTGAAATATGTATGCGCAGGAAAATGTGCTTCACTTTGTTCTTAAGCATTCAGATTTTGACCTTCATTGCTACTTTTGGACGTTGCAATTTCTGAAACTGAAAAGTAGTGGAGTCTGTTTGTTTTGTTTTTTTGAAGAACGTTCTAAAAATGAGACAACATTTTTCTTTCATATAATTATATTTTGACTTCTTTGATGTAATTATATTTTGACTTCTTTGATGAAATTATATTTTGACATCTGGTGCAAAAATTAACACACTAGAACAGATAGTGTGATTTTTCTGATACACATTTGTCCTCGCATGGTCCAAAATATGTTCTAGTAATTATATTCAGGTCGGTTGTTATGGAAACAGCGTAAAACAATGCCAGATTTCAGCCTCGAGCAAATTTGAACCGTTGTTGTTTATGTTATATGCCTGAAATGTAAGTATGAGACAATTTCAGAAAATACATGGGCTATTTATCCAATCTGCTGGGATTATACTATGTCCATTCTTGTGAAGATGAAGTTTGGCTCATTTTAAAGCTGTTTCCAGGGGCCCCGGGTGGCCGAGTGGTCTAAGGCACTTGCCTTTACAGATCACTGACATCTCACCTCTGTCCGCGTGGGTTCGAGTCTTGGGCTCGGCCAAAGTGGGTATGTGAGAAAGCTTGCCAGTAGCTTCCCGTGGGTCGGTGGTTCTTCCCATGTTTATTCCGGGTTCTTCCTCCACCAAATATACTGGCTGCCATGTATATCCTATCATGTGCTGAAAAATGGCGTTAAACCCATAACAACAACAACAACAAAACTGTTTCCATCCAAACAAATAATCAAATGTCTTTGATGCAAACAAATATAGATTCCAGCTCCATTGTTTTGTAATATTAGAAAGATTACTTTGCATTTTCATTTTAAAAATTATTGTTGTTCTTGTTCCAATTAATGCAAGTGTGCAAGCATTTTAAAACTTAAGTTACCATGTTAACCAGACCAATTAACCATTCTAAAACACGAATATGATTTACACAACCATCGTTTTCTAATCACTGTGACAACGAATTTCTATACTATACAGGTTTTGTCTTATTTTAAATTGGGGAGGGGTTCGTTCATCAGATTAGGTCCTGACTGCTAGCCTATTAAAAGATGGGCTATTTCATTTAATTCTGGTTTTCATTTTAAAAACAAGTAAAAACAGTGTTGATACAAGTGTTGTTTTTATATAGAATAGTATCCCATGCTTAGCGAAAATATGATAATGAGTAAGCTTGACACAATTCGGTGTTACAACTATTTCACTTTTTCCATACTGCTCTTTCTTTCAAAGCTAAAGGAAATAAGACATGAAAATGTCAACGCCTTCATGGGTCTACTAAATGATTCTGTACGACCTGCACTGGTTTCTGATTATTGCAACAGAGGAAGTCTTGAGGTATGTTCTCTCTTTCTCTCTCTGACTGTAGAAATGAATAAAGAAAAAAGAAGTGTACTTGATTATTCTCTGGCAAATACATGTTCATAATGAGTCCTGTTTTGATTAAAGTATGTATTTCTACTCGTATTTAAGATTTTCCTTTTTGCGCTTTTTTTCTACAAACTAGCATATGACATGAGATATCACTGTAGCCATTAATGTCATATTCCTTTGCATTTATTTCCTAACGGGTTAACTCTGTGTCTCTGTCTCTCTCTATCTCTCTATGTCTCTCTCTCTCTCTCTCTCTCTCTCTCTCTATATATATATATATATATATATATATATATATATATATATATATATATATATATATATATATAGCATGTACTATGTATCATTGATATACCACGAGATGTATAAATTTTTCATCAAAAGGAAACGAGGCTTGCCCAGTGGTATATCAAAGATACAGCGTACATACTATACATATATTTTATTTATATCACATACAAATACACATACTTGCATTTCCAACGGAGTTAAGATTGACTACAGGAAACTGTGTATTGACGGAGTGAGTGAACTCTTCACATCCCTGCCCAGTGTGTCCGCTACAAAATGTAGTTCTGTACCTATTGCGGCTATTCACAATTTTCTTTGCAAATTGATAGGTTGTTTCTTTTCTTTTTTTAGCTCCTATTTTCATTCATATTGATTAAATACATACAAGACACACTTATGATTTAAACACGAAAGATGGTTTAAGAGAAGAAAGTAGAGCACTACAAACACAGTATAGTTAGCTTCTTGAACTCTGAACGCGCAGTCATTCAGTCATTTTCAAGTATATTGAAACGAGTGTGGAATATAGACTAAGCTAACTGACGAGCCAACAAGAGATAATTCAACATTTACATTTATTTACAGTTGATCTAAGTCATTATTATGCTTTAATTAACATTGCTACCAACCTTAAGATTGTTTTTATCATCCATCTCTCTCTTTCCCCTTTCTGTTGGTCGGTGTATCTGTAAGTATTACCATCATTCATAGGTCTAGAGACATCGTCGCATGCGAGGCAAAAATCTGCCACGCTCTTTTTTTCACTGATTTTCTCCCGTAGCTTGCGACGATGGTCCAGAGAGAGAGAGAGAGAGATACACTATTGTAAAACTGATAAACTGATATGCTGAGACAGACCAACCAACAGAGAGAGAGAGAGAGAGATGGGGGTGGGTGGGGGTAGAGACTTAGCATAAGAATAATTTTGTTGTCCATCCCTATATGTTTCTTTGTCTATCGATTAGTGTGCTGCCTGACCAACCAACACAGTGAGAGAGAGAGAGAGAGAGAGAGAGAGAGAGAGCGGCCTTCGGACATTTTAATATTATTTAAAAATAATGTTTAAAAACAAAACCAAAAAAAAAAAAGCATTAAATAGACTAAAGTATGTGTGCCTCCTAACCAAGAAATTTACCGCACAGTCTCGATAGGCTGTATGATTGGTATTGTGAACACTGTAGATAAATCCCATGAAAAGTGTAAGCATACCATTACGACGACCCAGGTTCTTGTAGGTTACTTGGTGTAAGTTCAAGTTCAAGGGTTTCATCCAGCTCAAATTTTTGTTCTCTCTCTCTCTCTCTCTCCATAGATTTCGATTCGACGTATGTGTGTCTTTTAGGCATCAGAGACAGAGAGAGAGAGAGAGAGAGAGAGAGAGAGAGAGAGAGAGAGAGACAGAGAGATAAGGTAAAGTAGAGGGGATTTCAATTAAATTGTGAACCATGTTTAATTCATTTAGAAAACGGGAATTATTCATATTTTTTTGTTACTTTCTTATGTAATTAATGATTAATAAGTGGAAATTCATCACTGATCTAGAGAAGCAACAATAACTACTGTTGAAACCATGTTATATATGTGTATTCATGCGCAATGGGCGGATCACAATTTGAAATACCAACAGTATTGGTATATCAAATTGCTTTATACCAACACTTTAAAAGTCATGTTATCTTTAATGTATGTGGTATATATATATATATATATATATATATATATATATATATATATATATATATATATATATATATATATATATATATATGGGGGGGGTTTGCTTATTTTGGCTTTTTGCTTTCATAAATGTTACTAACAGAAGAACAAAGATTTTCTTTCTCTATGTATAACAATACAGCCACCTGTGGACCAGGAATTTTTCAAGTGCACTTTTTTCGTGGATGACTAGTTTAAAATGTTCTATAGTCAGACAATTTTTTTTCGTGGATGACTAGTTTAAAATGTTCTATAGTCATTATCTGCATTTATGTAAAAAAAAATCACCGACATAGCTGGAAATACATTTGCAAACAGACGTAGCAATAAATTATCACGGCAACCAGGTAGACAATATAGAAAGATATCCTCGCCTGGATTTTACCTTTTTATAAAACCTAGTAAAGACTGAAAAGTAAGTCTAAAATCCGGAAATTTAAAGTGTGACTTTCTTGGAACCAATCAAATATCCGGAAATTTAAAGTGTGACTTTCTTGAAACCAATCAAATATCCGGAATACAGAATAAACCTTTACGACCTTTTGCTGAACTGGTTGGTCTGATTTAGATGAAACTTAATTTTGATTCAGTCTAATTGCTGAATTTTGTACGTTAGTCTGGACTTATATTAATACAGTTGATGAAATCAAAGCATGGGGTTACTGACAAATATAACGCTGCTGTGATTGATTCGGTGCAGCTTTTAAAATGACAACAGATTGTGTGAAGGGAAAGTCATTAAGGCGCTAACAAAAAATGAAATTATATGCCATATTAATGCAGGCAATCAGCTCAGTGCATGCCTTGATTTCATCAATAACATCGTCTTAATTTCTTTACAACAGTGTCAAAGAGTGCACAATCAACCAATCAGACTTAAATGTCATTGCACTTTCCATTTCTCACAATTGCATGACAGTTTCAGGAATTAATCAGTCAAATGGTGTTGTTTTGAAATCGTCTTCCCTCTTTCTTTTTTTTTTTTTTTTTTTTTTTCTTTTTTTCCCCCTTAATCTTTCGAATGTTAAAGAGTATTATTAATTATATAAAACATATAATTTAATACTATCACATTCAAGAAGAGTTGGTATTAAAGTAAAGATAATCAATATCTGTCTCAATCACATGATGCCAACTGCGTCCATTTAGGGCATATTTATCATATGTTGGTCATGTGTTTCTAAATAATTTATTTATATTTCTTCAATCGAAAGGCCAAACATTTATTTCAGTCAAAACAATTATATCGCCATGAAGATTATAAGCAACTACGTTGAAAGAAGCAGAGCAGACAAATATGCATAATAATCTGAATGAAATATTAATACTTTCAAAATGCATGGCTTGCGTGAATTATGTCTGCATAAAACAACACGTATGTCACACTTGTAACAAATATGGTATAATTAATAATTAGACGAGTTTTTAAAAAGAGACCTATCTACGTATCTGGTTTTACATCAGCCTATCTGGAACTAATTGCTTTTAAGTTTTGAAGCTTTCGCACATTTTTTTGCTCCACAATTAGCAGAGATATCAGCTAAAATAACCGACTACAGTGCGCCGCCATCTTGCCTGTCTATACGGTAATTGATGAGCTTTGGAGTGAACTCACATTGCAATGTGTCATGTCAGATTCCGATATTTATCATTGTCAAAAATAATGCAAGCGAGTTACGTTCAGAATCAAATTTAAATAATGACTTTCTATGATTACTAAAGGTGAGGATTACATGTATGAGTCCGAATATACTGAGGAAAAACTGAAATTAAGAAATGTAAAAAGCGAAACGCCGAGGGGTGGCTAATTACCTGGTGAATACATATCATTTGAACTGGATGTTCTCAATCCCTTAATTATGGATTTCTTATCTGCATAGCTCAGGAAACTGTACCAGATATGGGATCGTGAAATATACTGGCTATTCACGCTTAACAGTAAAAAAGCTAGCTTTGCTATGTGTGTGGCATTATGTGCAAGTAGCCTTGGCATTGCCAACATGGCCAATGAAGCAGATTGCACAAGCAGCAAAAAAAAATTTTTTTTTAATAATAATCTTTTTATACTTTCTTCTACAACTGTGATTTTTGATGCCTAAAAAGAAAGGACAAAAAGAAAACCAATTTTGTCTTCGTCAAAACTACAAAGCCCGTGTGCTACTTTTTTAAATGAGGAATTAATAATAAAAAATAGTCATAACAGCGTTTAAGCACAAGAAATAGACCCGAGACTCCAAATATATAAATAGACCCGAGACTCCAAATATAGACATAGTCTCCAGACTCCAAATATAGAAATAGACTCCAGACTCCAAATATAAAAATAGACTCCAGACTCCAAATATGCAATCCATTCTTGAACCTTTTGATATTGTGGAAACCGTACAAATACGTTTAACAAACACCACTGGCATAAGTATGAAACTCCAATTATTCTATGTTTAATGTGAAGACAAAATATATGCGCTAGTCCCAACTTTCTAATTTAGTCAACGGTTAAATTGCATGAACAAGATTGTTTGCACCTTCGGGGTCAAGACAGCGGGCAAATACAGGAGGCCACAGTCTATAAAGTTTATCGTATTCTTTCTGATATTGTTTTGATTTCTTTAGATGCAGTAGGTATCCTTTTTCAATGGCAGATGCATACTTAAGAATACTTAAGTAACAAAATATTTCTGGCACGGTGACTTCTTTGACAACTGTAAGTTGACATTGCCCAGTCCTTCAAGGCTTTAAATAAAAAAAGTTGCGTCTTCAAACCATATCATACTAAACAGTGATAAAAAGTCTCTAAGTGCTATTCGTACGAATAACCAAATATATCCCTTGAGCTTTATGTGAATGTAATACTATTTGTTGGAAGTAGCACGTTCATTTCAGCAACAAAGTTCAAATAGCAGGAAAAAGTATGATTGTAATACACACACACGCATATATATATATATATATATATATATATATATATATATATATATATGTATATATATATACATATACATACATATATATATATATATATATATATATATATATATATATATATATATATATATATATATATATACACCAAAGGTTGATGTTATAATGTATTCATTTAGCTCATTTAGCTATCATCCTCAATGGCAATAAACTGGGAAGGATGTCTTTTTTATTTCTCAAAATGAACTAATTTCGTTGTCAAGACGAAGGGAACTTTATTGTTTAGGGATTTCTTGGCGAAAAGTTATATAAATCTAATATCCCAAGCAAAGCAACCTTTCGTGATTTATTACATGTAGATTCATTCTTCGTGCATTTTTTATTTCCATCGTGTAAATTGAATTATCGCTCTTTTGATGCATCTTTTCCGTAAAGTATCCACCGGGAAATAAAACAGTAATGTGTGATCTTGCTTCTGGAATAAACAAAAGAGATGTCAAGAATTCTATGAAATAGTTTTCTTCTATTGCTGCCATTGAAATACGGAAGAAAACCATTCCACAGTTCTTTTGTTGTGTGTGTGTGTGTGTGTGTGTGTGTGTGTGTGCTTACAAGAATCTTTACAATTTGTAGGATGTCATAATTCTTGCTGTGTAAAAATAAACATTGGTATATTTTAAATAAATTTCAGTGAATGTTGGACTTCCAATTTGTTTTAAATTTCCCAACAAGTATGTATGTTGTATGATATAGCATGAGACTACTGTTCCAGAATATTTAGAATCTTGCTCTTTTTTTATTAAGGTTATCCTCTATTGTTGCATTGATATAATAAGTACGTAATTTTCATTCCGGTCACAACTATATTACGGCATCATTTATAAACAATCTCCAAATTTTGCTAATTGATTTATATAATTACATTATTGATTATTACTGAGCTAACATCCATTGGAATATTGGTATCTTTTTATGATGCTTTCTGAATTGATAGTAGTTGCACTTTATCTGTCTTATGCATATTTTCATTGGCAAAACTATTCTAGCATTTACCCTTTCCTCAATAGTTTTGCTGCAAAGAGCAAACTCTTCCGATATCCCATCTACAAAGCTTAGTGGCACAGTGGCAGACTTACTCAGTCTTAAATAACGTAGTAGGTGGAATATAAAATAGTATTTTCGTGGTAATTATGGAGAAAAGGATGCTGTGGGATTGTAATATGACATGCGCACTTGACAGATGAAAAACAGAGTTTAGTACAGCAATGTTGTTTTTCACAAAAATCTATGGGAACCTTTTATGCTTAGGAAGAGAAAATAAGATGATGGTTGGATCCTGGGAGGACGATGGTTTAAGCAATACAGACAAATTGTCGGATTTTCATTTTTTTAAAAATATATTACAAATGTCATTGTTTTAAGTTTTAGGCTTTTATGGTTTTACCGGAGCAGTGTCTTTACTAAATAAAGGAAAGTGTAACATTGTTGTATGTCTTTTTTTAAATATAGATAAGACCATGATAATTAACCATACGCGCTAGAGGTGGAAAGGCGTTTGTGTACACAATGAGTGTTCCGCAGCTACAGTCGAATGACGAATTTCTTTACAAGGAAAGTATATACATAGTTTTTTTTTCAGGATGTGATAAAGAATAAAGACATTAAACTAGACTGGGATTTCAAACTTTCTCTTCTTACAGACCTTGTTAGGGTAAGTAAATATAATCTTGTATGGAGCAAAGAATTTAATTATTATAAAAAGTCACTGTTTGCGCCCATTCTAAGTTCATTTGAACGTATGTTCATTGTGTCTCAAATCTCCTTAACACCAGTCATTCTGTTTGCACAAGATATTCCTTGGTTAATCCTACTGCAAAGGTTCTTTTAATTATCCATTACTCGTGCTAATGAGTAACAGAACGAGCCTGAATAATTAATAAAGCTGGCGTATGAAAAATCTTTCTAAAACATACAGACTCCAATATTGTGCTATCACTATTTTGATTGATTTAAAATGCGAATTTAACAGTTGATTTTTTTTTTATTTTTATATTTTTTTTTCATGGCATTCTTTTGAGCATACTGAATTCTCCCTTAATTCACCATAACAGGGACTGAGGTATATGCACAGCTGTCCGATCAAATGGCACGGTAACCTCAAATCCAGAAACTGTCTAATTGACAGCCGGTGGGTGCTAAAGCTCGCGGATTTTGGCATCGCTGGATTTCTTGCCAAAGCGAAATTGTCTGTGAAATGTGAAGCCAAAGGTATGTGTCCTCTGTAAACTTATGTGTGTGTTTATATATATATATATATATATATATATATATATATATATATATATATATATATATATATATATATATATAGTCTATAAGGTAAAACATTGATCATTCGAAATTCAATATATGTCCGTATGAAATTATGAAAATTACGTTCATCGAGTGCATATTTCTGTCATTTGTTTCATGTGCTCGGAATAATATATCTTTATTTTTTCGATCGATAAGACAAATTTTATTTTAATTGAAAGGATTCATATTTCCATGTAAGGTATACACAGCAATATCTAATATAGAAAGAGCAGTAATAGTACCACTGTCAGTATTCGGTATAATTTAAGACTCCGGGATAAACTATGTGAACTCAGAAATGCATGAGTTTCACGCTAAAAATTACCAGCTTAGCGCGATAGATTCAAGCCATGTTCCTAAGATAATGTACATCCTATAATTATCAGCTAGATGGATTCAAACCATGTTCTTACAATAATTTACATCCTTCTCCAGGCACATTTTGTACTTTACATAAATACTATCGATGTTATTTGTATCATTACCGGTATGAAACTGTGCAAGGGAATTCACAACGGAGAACCTACAATATGCCACGACAATGAAATAATCCACCGTCACAACAGCAGTAATCCTAAAAGGAACGCAGTCTTTGTATTAAAAGAAAAACGAACTCTTTTTATTTCAAATATGCCTTAAATGTATATACGGAATGAATGGATATGTATACATACACAACTTTTCATTCAGATCAACTGCGCAGTTTTAAAGATAGAGCCAATTAATTCCAACATGGATACAGTTGCGACCTCACTTAGTTGCGTTTAGTCTACCACCGATACATTAGTCTACCACCGATACATTAGTCTACCACCGATACATTAGTCTACCGATTGGCTGTTGCCATAAACTTCACTTTGGAACTGTTAACAAAAACACTGAACAACGATGCTAAACTCTATAGCAAATAATGAAGATTAATTCAGATTATCAAAATATACAATAAACCAGTTTGCAAATCTCTCAGATTTGTGCAACCTACTCCAATAACCTATAGCTTTTCACTACGGTAATATAAATTATTCGTCACAGAAACTCAAAACTTTATCAAGATGCCCTGAGGTAAGGGTGCTAAGAGGTGCACTTTTTTCATTTCAAGTCAAATTATATCCAAATTAAATCCAAACTTTCAAACAACGGTCACTTTCAACCAACATGCATCTTGTCGCATAACTGGAACGGAGTAAACGTCACAGGTACAGACAATTATTGTTTGCACAGTTGAAGAGCTTACAAATATTCCGACATCAAGTATATTGGGAAAGTTGTTTATTGCGAAAAAGAAATCTAGAAATGATCCCTTTCAAAAGTGCTAAAAAAAAAAGTTAAACTTCGGTAAATACGGAATTGTGCAAACATTTTGCATTTATAAAATCCGTTTGTCACAAAACGTTCGTTTTCCTTGCTCTAAAAACATGTTTAAGATTCCTATATTTTAATTCCAATATCCAGTGCGGCAATAAAACAAGTATTAAAATTGAAAATAAAGATTATGTACGACATTTTTATGAGCATTTTCAGAATCCTTGAAGCAACGAGAATAAAATCAGAAATTAATATAAAGAGAGTTAAGTTGCTTACTTCTACTTCGAGAGAAAAGCTGTTCAGAAATGTCCAATACTGTCACTTTTTCAGAATTAAAGAATAGCATCAGCATATGCAAGTAATGTTTCTTGTCAGCAGACCAGCGCAATACCAAAAAACGGGTATTTTAACACCTTAATAAGTTTAATATCTTTTACACGTCTTGTTCTTCTATGAAAAAGATAACACAAGTTAACACTTGAAATCACTTTGAATTATGTTTACTGGGCCCATTAACTCGCAAACAAAGTATTAAACCTGAAAATATTTTAGTGACTGCAATTCCGCAAAAATCTTCAGCAGCAAAAAATAACCCAGTATATGGTCATGTGTTTTATTTGCCAACTGAAGATTGCAGACTTAAAACTGACCAGGCAATTCACAACGCGTTTGCCAAATTTCAAACTTTCGCAAAATTCTTAAAATTACCGTCAACCAAAGAATGTTCAAAATTTCAATACAAGCACGTATTGAGATTGACAACTCGTATTTTAAGCTAAGTCACTAAGACTGCATAAACTTTTCATTGTTATGTCCACTGCGCATACATCAAAAATGTGGGTGCCAAAGTCACAGGAAGCTAAAGTTTGATGGGTTTACCGTCAACCAATAAATTGGCAAGATTTTATTTTTTTATGCGCATTGTTTTATACCAGAGAAATTATTCACAACTTTGTATTGTCAGTGTCTCATACATGCCGATAAACCAACAACAGCTTAAATATTACCTAAATATAGACATACACTGCTATGGTATCCAATATATATAAGCAACTGAGTAATATCCATTTTAAAAATAGTATCCATCTCTAGCTATTGTTTGCTATTTAAAACATTCTAGAGGTATGTCTGAATGTTCTTGTTATCAACAATAAAATGCTTCTCCGCATCTCTTAATCTAGCCTCAAATTGTATGATTAATTTTCATCGAAGGCACAAATGGAATCTGTCAGATAATGTTATGGTTTAAAAGGTGATGTTTTCCAGTAAGAAATAATGAGAAGAAAACAAATAACAAAGCAGATGAAATTCAAAGAATGTTAAAAAAATCAGTGTCTCATTTTTGTAGAAAACACTACACCGTGTAATTAGAAAGTAATGTATGTTGTTCTTCTTCTTCTTCTACTTCTTCTTCTTCTTGTTTTTCTCATTAAAAATAATCCTTTTTACTTTACACGAAATAAAAGGAAACGAACTATTATTTTCATATTTGCCTTGAATGTAGACACTAAGTGAAGGTAAATATATATCAAAATTTTATTCAAATCCATTCAGCAGACTTAAAAATATGGCCGATTACTTTCAAGCATTCGCGTTGATAGTCCGGTCTATGAGTGGTCATGATGCATATAGTTGAGGTGTCACTAGGTCACATCCGGTCTATCGCTACACGGTTGCAATTCAGTTTATTTTGAAACTGTTGAAAACAAAGATCACACAAAACAGTGATGTTAGACTACATAGTAAATAATGAAGAACAATTCAAGTTATGGAGATACACGAGGAACCAGTTAATAAGGCTCTCAGAGTGGGGCAACCTTCTCTCGAAACCTGGTCTACTGCTTTTCACTACGGCGAGATAACTATTACAGAGTCATTAGGTAAACGCAAAATTTTAACCAAATAGTCCGAAATGTAATTTTTAATTAAAACTAACATTCTATTCAAACTGATTTCCAATCTTACTAATATCTATTAAAAAATCTGACTCACTCTCAACCGACTTTTAACTTGTCGCATAACCAGAATGAAGTAAGCTACTTTACACTATGGACAATTACTGCTTTCACGGGTGAAGAGCTTAACAATATGGCAACATCCTAGGCATCGCGATTGTCGTCCAATGCAGAAAAGAAAACGAGAAATTACTCCTTACAAGGGTGTTAAAAAGGAAAACTTTGGTAAATACCCAATTATCTACATAATGTACATTTAATTGGTAAATACCCAATTATCTACATAATGTACATTTAATAAAACCGGTTTGTCACACGAGGTTCGTTTTCCTTCAAATATCTCGAAAAGGTAATCTAGACAGAAAGGTGGTAACAACATTGTTAATGCATTCTGTGTTGACAGTTGTATTCAAAATCCTTCACACACACACACACACACACACACACACACACACACACACACACACACATATATATATATATATATATATATATATATATATATATATATATATATATATATATATATATATATATATATAATTGTCAAAATATTTCAGTACCTGATGAGTGTTTATTTCAATGGAAACTATGTTTGTACTTTACAACAAACCAAACTCAACAATTAAAAACCCATTCATAACAAGTAGGCTTCCATCCGTAATGCGAAAAAAGGAACGTGCAGAAAAAATAGGTAATTACTGCTTTAGTGCGCGTCAGGGACATGATTATAAACAGTTCCTAATTAGATTGAATCCTTCAGTGTACATATTCATTATATTGCTGAAGATAATCACGATAACAAGCTGCATGGTTGACAAACAATAATTAAAAAATTTCACTTGGTAATGAATTTGACAGTTTATTCCTACATTTCATCTATACATTCATCAAAATTTCATCTTTATCATTCAATTTTATTTTCTTAAAATTTCACGTTTATTTTATTTTATTTTTTAATACATTCGCCGGTTTAATTTAATACAGAAGCTAGAAATGTTTTCATGGAACACTGATACCCCACTACAGTGCCGGACAACTAACCTAGACGCAAACCCTAACCAAGACGTGGGTTAAAGCAATTCCAACTGCGTTCCCTAGGAGACAATAATTTAATAATGATAATGTTGACATATTTTATGAGACCATTCAAACTGCATAAACGCGACTTATTTTAGGTAGAACTTCTCGTTACACTGACAGAAAAAAAATATAGTGTGCTAAATGATTTGCATTGATCCTTATATTCCAAGTTTCATGATCCACATCTTTAAAATTTGACAGAATAATTGAAAATTCATTTCTTTTTCAGTCAAATTTGAATGTTTTTTCCTCTGCTTAGTTGTCTCTTGAGAATTTATGTTTTAGTTGTTCTTAAGAGGAAGTTGAAATACAATATGCTGCTTCATTGTATTCAATTATTTCTTTTCTCGATTTTCCACCACTGGAATGGCTTCATTTAGAGCCACTGACTATTGATATCTCGTGAAAATAATATGAACATAATTATTAGTTATCGAAGTACATTCCCTTTAATAACTGCTAATATAATCAAGTTATCAATACCAAGGCAAGTGTAAAAACCAGTGCCATAACTTAAGGAAATGTTGCACTAACAGAGTTTCTACGCTATGACATTCAACCATTTTATCGACTGGAGTCCTTCTCGGGTCTATAAACTTCCCCAGTCGCCATAAGCATCCATTAGGCAGCGATATAGATAAAGTTAAATTAGTAAGGACTAGTAGTATCTAAAAAGTATAAATAATTTACACACTACTTCCGATCCTTAGGACTTATTGGTAAATACTAAATTAAAGCATCTTACTAGCATTGCTTACTGTGCTCTTTCCGAAAACCTTTTCACTTTTGAACAATGTAAAAAAAAAAAAAATTCAGCAACACCAAAAATACGTCTAAGAACATCCTGTCGAGAACTGTTTTAAATTCCAATTAAAACACTTTTTTCTTAGGGTATTGATAGGCATTCGAACGTACATATCTACGCTCGAATCTTATTTTATTTCGCTATAATATTCCCAAATATCTAATTGAAATATTGCCAAAAATTTAAATATCACATATAAGGATTCGTTTATATATTGAGTCTCTAATACTAGTAAATCAAATCTTCAACGTTTATATTTAGACTTGCTGTGGACGGCTCCAGAGCACCTCAGGGAGGCTGTACCAATGAAGGGCTCAGAGAAGGGAGATGTGTACAGCTTTGCCATTATTATGCAGGAAGTTATCCTCAGGAGTGCACCCTTCAGTATGACGGGATTAAATCATCAAGGTAATTTGGACAGTTCATTGTATGATTTACCTACGGAACGGTATACAATCGGATCACATTTACACTACCGAAAACTCCAAGCAATATATTCCTAAAAAGTCCTTCAAATCAAAATTAATAAAGATGCAGTTTCTACAAAATCTAGATGGCCTATGAAGTATATGCTTTCGTTATGCCAACTGGCTTTTTTCTTACTGAGGTAAATAGATAACAAAGAAATGAGGTGATTTTTATATTTTGCTCAGCGCAAATACATCACAAATATGACGCTCTGACTAATATGACGACCCCCTCCCACTTCATCACTGGATAATCTCTTTCTGGTTTTAAGCCAAACAAATAATATATATTTCCCTCTCGTTGCTTTACAATGTGGTACATTTGACACAAACATATGTTATACTCTGAATATTTGGAAAAAGATTTTCGATTTTCATGTGGGAAGAAAAATATTTTTACTGAATGTAAAACAACAGCTTTATAAAACAAATATTTGCCGAAAAAGAGCAGGTGCATTAATCTGCGAATCTGACATAGACCTTATTCACAAATTTGTGTAACATTAAAAAAATCAAAAATATTATCTTCTAAATGATACTGGAGATGTTATCTCCTGTGCATTGTAAAAAGTATAGCAAAATAAAAGAACACCCATCACCTTGCACGTGCTGAGCTACTTTGCAACAGATGTTAGATAGTCTCCCTTTTTGTACTCCTTAGTTTCATTTGAGGTATCACTACCTTTACTGAGAGACATAGATTTTATTTTATTCTATTGTAGTCCCCACGAAAATAATTAATATGTTGTCTCCTGAAGATTTGATGACCAGTGAAGTATGTTATTTGCATTCAATAGAAAGCAGTAGCATTAGAGCCTAAACAGAAAATGAAATGTTTTCGAGTACAACCTGGTGGTTTTGCGTACTAGAACAAAGCAAATAGGTTTGATTCAGGCGGTTTCCGAAAGATCACTTGCACAAAAAATTCCAATCATTTCATCGCATTATGTGTGATTTGGGATGAATAAAATAAGTACTTAATGTAAATACAAGTATAATAATTAATTGGGAAGGAACATATCAGTTATATGAAATACATATCCTAAAACTCTGGAATTTATCCGTTTAACATGACTCCATTTTATGATGCATCTGCCTTTGTCATGTACTGGAAATATTAAGTTCGCCTACCTGGAAATCAATCACCCAAATCGATTAACCTGTGGTAATTCCAAAATATACGACTTAATATCTGAACTTTAGGGAAAACATGTTTATGACCTTTGATGCCGTACAATTTTCCATTAACCTAAAGTACATACAAAAATGAAATATATAACTTAATAATAGGTATTGAAAAT
The DNA here is from genome assembly GCA_029931535.1 of Margaritifera margaritifera. NCBI lineage: Eukaryota > Metazoa > Mollusca > Bivalvia > Unionida > Margaritiferidae > Margaritifera > Margaritifera margaritifera. The sequence continues at coordinate 679,226 of JAQPZY010001474.1, forward strand.
CTCTTAATCTCTTAATCTCTCAACTCAGATTTATAATCGTATACTCGTTCCAGATTGTCACTATAATTATGGTCAACTAATCAGCGCAACTTTATCAGCCATTAATTTCAAAAGGAGCATCTTCCGGGTCTTTGAGAGCGTCAGGATAAGTATGTTTCTACAGCACAGAGTAGTAGATTGTGATTTCAGAGGACGTGGGGTCGAATGAACTTGTTCAGTATTTAGTATGTAAGAGTTTTAACTCATTTTCTTGCAATAACTGCAAAAGTTTAAATATGGCACGAATAGTTATGTAATATATGTTATAATATATTTTAATAACATATACCCTTTCATAATTACTTCCCATAAATCAATGTCTGACATATTTTGTGCATTCTGCCATGATATATATATAAAGAACTTAATTCCATCGAAAATAATTTTAAAAAGGACATACTTTTTTCAAAGCATTATTTTTATTAAGTGTTTAAATTATTATATATGCAAGATAAGTTATTTTTATATTGCATGTTTCCTACAGTAAGTAACAAGTTACTATTCCTCTCATGTATGAAGTTAAGGAAAGCTAGCACCAAAGATGGCAGACACCTATTCCCAAGAGCGGCAATTTGTGACAAGAGCTAAAACACATTTATCAGCCAAGGCTCCGCTCTACAGTTTGGTACTTTGCACAGAGTTGGATTTTTAAAGAATAAGGAATTCTCAGATTTTCCTCACTGGTTATCCTGGTTATTTCTTTTTTTTAAAAAAAGACTTTATATATCGAGCTTCCAGCTTTGCCTTACTTCAGATGTAAATCTCTCAAACGATGGCTAGCTCCGCTTGGTCATTTTGACCTCCTGGATTTCTGATGTAAATTGGGGAAAAAGACTAGTCGATAACCTATACAATTTTTATTTTTTCAAAAATCTTTTATTGCACTTTTAGAAGTATTGCCTACTCTAGCAAATTTCATTTTCCCTATTTTGATAACTTATAAAGTTAATGTACTTTGGACTAGTCCAAGTTCATTTCTGGAGTACATGGGAGCAGCCATTTCGATGACCTATCTGCATTAGACAGCGCGTTGCTACCCCAATACCACATATAAAGAAATTTCAGTCAGTGTACATGAATGTAGCATACAGGCATACAAACTTTCTGTTCATATAGCTTGTGGTCAATCCACACAACTTGACCTTATTTCTGTCCCGCTTTTAGAAGTACCTAATAACTGTAGAGCGGAATCTAACGCACAACTTTATTAGCGTCGTTTCGTCATGTCTTAACAATCGTTCGTAACACTTAGCGACGTCACATAACAATGCCGTGGAATAATGCAAAGCCTTAAACGTTATATGATCAATATAATTGTAAACTCGTGTGTCTGAGTTTTTCTCTCTCTCTCTCTCTCTCTCTCTCTCTCTCTCTCTCTCTCTCTCTCTCTCTCTCTCTCTCTCATGGCATATACTATTATTCAACGAGTTTCATAAATTTGATATCAAAGGAACACTCGGAAATGTAATATACTCTATCTATACAACTTCCAAAAAACGATCTACAGAATTTATATAGACTGATAGTAGTTGTATTATATGAAGAAATTATCTAACATGAAAGTTCTATAGAGAGGGAGAGGAAAAATCAGTCAAAGGATATGGGTATAACAAATTGTCATTTTCAGATGTGTAAAAAATAAAACTCAGTGTAGATGAATTAAGAAATATTAGTCCATATACGAACACATTATTTTTTCTTTTTTTTTTTTTTTTTTTTGTCTTTTTTTTATGAAGGCATAATTGTATCCCCACTGATGATAGTTCACCATGACATAAATCTATTTCAGCTACAAAACTGGAAAACTGCGCGTACGTTTCTTTTACAATTTCAAGCTATAACTTTACCACTTTTTACCATTTCTATCGTTTTGTCTTATCTGTTTGTTTGTTTCTTTTACACCTTCTTAAACTATTAAGTGCATGACCTCTCAAACGTTCTATACAAACGACGTAAAATGATTTATGAGTGAATCTTGCTTACAAGTCTTTAATAAAAGTAATAGTTGTTGTGTCTCTAATTGGACCAGTGCCAAAAGTGTGTGTGTCTGTGTGTGTGTTTGTGATTAATCATATTCCTTTCTAACTTCTTTATTTTATTGTGTTCACCTTAACATTAAATTAATTCTTACTTCATCTCAACTATAAAGACCGTCTATAAAAATTTCGAGAAAGGAGTTGCAATTTAAAAACAGACCCATATTTTGCTGGACAGAAAGAACGTAATTTTGCTCTGTTTAACTTCATCTGAGTCCATTTCGTCTGATAAAAAATATCCCATCTTTAGTAAGGATTTTTGAGACATATTCCATTCCAAAGATCCCTCTCTTCCAAAAAGCAATCATTAAGTCCCCCAGATCAAAACAAGATCTTTAACCTGCTCGCTGAAACAAATACTAATTAACCTCTTGTCAGGTCCATTTATCAGGCATACATCAGGAACACATGATGAAAGTTACTCATTCATTTGCTTCAAAACCGAAATGCTAAGCTCATCAGTAGACAATGGTACCGGGAAATATCATCTATTATATTCCTTTTCCCAATAAAATTGATTTTAGGAAGCTCAGTAGTGATATCAAAGAGATATAATACTTTTATCAGACGGGTTTGAGACTACAGTTCATCTCAGGCTCGTCCCGAAATACATATAATCTCAGCTGATTGGGTTTGATGGGCAAGTTCATTAGATTTGGATGAATAGCGGATTTACTCTGTTTGTCGTATCAATCAGATTTCTCATTGTTTAGAGAGCTTGATTATTTCTCTGAGAATGATGAAAAAATTTTGCCTCCGGCGTTTGTAATTTCGGTCATTATCAGAGTATAAAAAGAGAAAAAAAATTAAAAAATACTTGGTTTGTTTTGCTTCGTGAGGTCGAATGACGTCCATTCCTTACATTATCCCTATGATAAGATACTTATCGTCCAAAAATATGGTGTGCATGCTCATTTCTGTTTCGATATATATATATATATATATATATATATATATATATATATATATATATATATATATATATATATACACACATATATATATATATACAAACAAACAGCAAGTTGGACAGATCGATAGATAGACAGACGCACGGATAGATAGATATTATAGCATTGTTCATGAAGTAGATATAGGTTCAACCAGATCGTGAAAAACTGTATGTTTTTTACGGTTTCATTTAAATTTATTTCTGTAATGTTTAGAATTATTAACCAGACACATTCAGCTTGAAATATTACTTTCAGACATTGGGAATGATGTTGTGCCCCTATGGTCAATCAGGTAATTTCAAGTTTTTTCACATCTCTAATAATGAACCTGAAGAAAAGTATATCAATTGCACACACACAGACAGACACACATCAAAAAAAAAACCACGAGTTCATTTCTGATTGTAACTCTTGTTTCATTATCAACAAGCTAAAACGTATTTACCAAAATCATTAAGACAAATGTCAGCAGAACAATTTATATTCCACAGCACCAATGCATTGGATTAAATGTCAGCACAACAATTCATATTCCCCAGTATCAATGCATTGGAGCTAGAGAACATGTGCAGAGAAAGTGCAAAGCTAAGGTATTAACATCAATTCTTGTCATGCCCAAAAACCTCACACCTTACTCAGCTTAGTATTATACTATCTTGATTTTCAGAAGTCGATGCAAAGAAAGGGTGCTTTAATTCAAAATTACAGCAGTTGTTTTGGGGGTGGGGTATGATTTGGGGGGGGGGGTAAGGGAAAAGAGGTCTGTGGTAAATAAATGTACATGCACATTAAAAAATGTATAATAAGAAAAAAGTAAAGAACAATCCATTAACCCGGAACTTTTTTGGCCAGACGCTGATGAATGAAAAAGTCTTAGAAATTTCGACTGTGTCAATTTTCTGTTTTGTTTTTTGTTTGCGCATTCCGATGCAATTCAGGTTAAAGTTAGTTCATATGAATGCCAAGCGTCATTACTAGAAATAATTTTGGGCAATAGTTGGGGTGCGAAGCAAGAAACAGAATATATGTAAGTAAACGTATATAATGCGTGGCAGGCGCAAGATAAGGTAATAACACTACAGTCTCAGTGACTTGGATTTTTATCGTTAATCCGTGTAAAATGCAAAATGAGAGAGCAAGAATAGCAAGACTTCCATATACATATTGAAATGTATCTAGCAAAATAGTTTACCATTTATCCAAAGGAATCGTCGACTTTGATGGAAATAAGCATATATCATCAAAAAGGTCAAAATGTGATCTGTTCACAACATTAACGATGTTGTCATGTGGTCTGTAAATGAAAGAGGGAATCAAAAGAAAGTAAAGCTGATGTTGTTATAATTTTTCTAGATTTTTTCCCTCACTTTACGATTATATTGTAATAAATCATGTATATCCTCCGTGTGTCCTTCCGTCCGTGAGTCGTTGCACCTTGTAATCTGAACTCTGTCTACATTGATGAAGAGAGTGATCATTATTGGTATAATATTTGACGTGTATGAGTAGATGACAACGAAGATTTCAGATCCTGGAAGAAGTCGCATTTTCATTGGTAATATGGACTATTGCTTGTAAACTGAACTTCCATCAACATCAAGAGAGGGTCATTTACTTTGTTTGATGCTTCACGTAGATAAGCAGATGACAACAAAGATTTCGAATTCTGGATGAAGCGTCGAGGAAGGTATGGAGCTGAGGGATCAGGTATACAACCAAAAGTAGACAGCAAGAAGGTGCGATATTTTGGATGGCTTTCATCTCATAATATGTGAAACGAAAATGATCTTTTTTCCACATTTTAGTTGATTGTCGTGTCATATATGCGACACATATAGCAGTCTCGCATTCCACGTTCATATGCTGGCAGGTTTAAATAACACAATATGAATAGTGTAATTTTACTACCTTTCAAAAGTCGAGCACATTCAATTCAACACATAATTAGGATTTTGAGACAACTCTTCCGTGACATCGATTAAATTTCTCTGCTCAACCTACGATCGCCATCTTTTAATAATTTTCTCACAGCAATACTTATTAGTAATTAAATATTCGTGAAACACACTAATATACACTGGCCAACTGGCCTGCCTTCATTGTTTCCTATTGAAACTAAAATCATTTCATTTTTTCTCTAATATAATGAAAGGCAGACTCAGGAACAGGTGTGCGAATAACTAAACTAATAATACCTACTTGGCTGGGATCGCTGATACCAGTTAAATAAATCACAAAATAAGACGTAATCCTATTCACAACTAGTCCTGGAAGCTGAATGATAAGTTTATTAAGTCTTAATGTGCGACAGAGATAGTGATTCATTCCGATGTTTCAAATTTAATTAGATAACACCTTGCAATTCAGATGGTACGTCCCTAATGGCACGTTAATTAGGACTCTCCGTCACGGACAGTCTTCTACAAAACTTGAACGAACACATTTATCAGAGATGTCTGTAATATCATAGCTATCGATGGTAATATGTATCACATGGATACATCCTGAGAAAAAATTGCTGTAAGGGCACAGAAATTATTTAGATATATCAACTCATCGTTTCATGTGTACCGTTTCGAACACGTGCTTGATGTGTACCCATTTCTTAAATAAATATTGCCGAAGTAAGCATGTCTCCAAGATCTCTATGGCCTATTACATCTCTAGAAACAAAAGATTTAGCATTATGCCCAGCAATGAATAGCATTCTTGATTTTTCAACAAAATTCATTTTAGTTCCTATGCAGTCTTATTACATACCCATGTAATCTTGCACGGTTGATCTGGCGTTCGTTACATGTGTTCAATTCGTATTTCCGTGTCACACATCCCGATTGAAACTATTATGTATTATCTCTGTCGTCAGCAAGTAGATATTCGTTGACGTACCAAGTAAAACTTGTATAATTCCCAATTCGTTTTGAATTTCATTCAAACTGTAAAGCTAAAAATATTTTTAAAATCGTAAAAGGGAGTATATAATAAGTACAAAACCTCATTCGTGTTTTCTTCCTAGTCGGGGGAAAGATCTCGTTTAACATGGCTTACTAATACGTCTCACCCTAGGCCCTCGACGTATCACAACCCCATATCAAACTCGTTCTTTCCGCCGACTCAGAACAAAAAAGTATGTAAACAAAACAAGTATGTTGTTTTGTGTATATATTACGAACCTAAACTGATACTTTTCGCTCATTTTTTGACAATCATTAAGACTGTCGAGATATGGACTAATGTATTATTCAGTTAATATATGAATGATTAAGAAATTAATTCTAGTTAAAAGGAATTCTAAAAAAGAAACAAAAGAAAGTATATATTGGTTATACACAAACTTCTCCAAACTGTATATCTCTTTGTCGTTTAACACTTATTTTTGCATGCCAATAGTCTTGTATAGGAAAACTTAATTCTTCCTTTATGACAAATTGACGTACAATTTATTATTAGATGTCCGATATAGAAGTGATGAAACCACGATATGGAATTGGAATTTAAGTGATAAACATGGATATAGAGGATTACTTATTATGAATTAATCCTGCTGCAAATGACTAGCTTATGTCTTGCAATCTTACTCGCATCGTGCCCTCATCTAAGTTAGTGCCAAGTGAATTTTAAGTTCATTCGTCTATGAGTCAAACTTTGCCATAAATTCAAAATGTTTCCAAATTTAGGTATTTATTCAACTAAATATTTGTCATAACAACATGTTATGGTCAGGCCAGATGAAAATAGTTTTGAGCTACGACCAACAATGACTAACCAGATTTAATAAATATGACTATTGAGAAGAAAAAAGAAAATACTTTACGAGAGTTACTATCTGAGTGATGACTTAGTGGAAACTGAGATGAGTCTGTTCTAAAAGTTGATACATTTTGTGCTATCGGACCTAGATGCAGTACCAGTTCAATCGACTTCTGCTAGCACGTTCTCATCTCATAATCTATGAACATCAGCGCTACCAGCTGTTGCCTGGCGCGAGTGCTTGCGTCGTATTACTGAATACAGTCCATGACTTTCTCAAAGTAATACTAGAAAATCCTTACACTTGAGGGGCCACAAGCTGTCCTAAATATAGAGAATATAAAGTAGTCGTGTGCTTTAAAAACGCTGAATTTGGCTCAGATCAGAAAGTGAGTTTACTTTACAGTAATAGTATAGAAAATGTCATCTTTTTCTGTTAGTATAGTCTTTCTTTTGCAATCAGTTGTAATAGGGCTAAGAGCAAATAGTAGCAATATAAATTATATTGAAACGATTATAAAAGACACCAAAACAAACTGGAAAATTGTGACATGGAGCAAGTGAAGATAACCATGTCTCTCGAAATAGATTGCAAAGTCTCATATTAGGAATGGAAGGATTGTTCTCGTTTATGTCAAAGCAAGATCTATGGAGTAAAGGGTGACCCGAAGGTACCACGGAAATGCTAGAATGATTCTCTTTGCTAGAAGGATTTGCTCATGAGAAAAGTTTCTGAAACAGGGAGCAAGAATGCCCATAATGCACACGCCATCTAAACTATTTATGTGTGGATGTGTTCTACTTTTTGAACTTCGCCACGATGTTCTTCCCCCCGAAAATACTCCGGAAAACGTTATGGCTGGCACAATACCGGTATATCTCATCACATTTGTGCTGTGTCATTGACAATATTTTTCATCCAGATTTGAGTTGATTGTATAAAATATAATGTTATACAGGATTATTGACAGTTACTCTTTTGCCGTGTATTACCTATGAAAGGACTGTGTAATAGTTTCAATATAAGAAAAAGTCGTATTATAAACTATGTAATCGTCTGTTTTATACACCTTTGTTATACAACTGTGTTATAGACCTGTGTTATACAACTGATGCGAAGGTAATTTAACATATTCCATCATTCTAATTCAGATCTCACTTTCTGACTATGCAGTAATACTATACATAATATTCACACACACACACACACACACACACACACACACACACATATATATATATATATATATATATATATATATATATATATATATATATATATATCTGGTAAATCGCCTCGGGGTTAATAAATTTTTAATTAATTTCAATACTGTTTCATCGTGTACAAAGTCCCATCAATTAGAAAATGTTTACTATCACTCATGAAGTAATGAAATTGTGTAGACTAACGACAGTTTTTGCCTCATTTCTCGCATAATTCACAAATAAATTGTTCATTACTTTAAGGTCTAATCAGTTACTGTCTCGACGTTCTGCAAATTAGCGCGAAATAACAAATTACAATCGGTTTAATTGATTGGATATTGCAATCTAAGAAGCGATAAAATTAGTTAGAGTTTTTACTTTTATGACCGGATAAACAACGTCAGATTGTTGATAATGTGAAATCAATCCTTTCACCGACAAAATAAATGAAATATTATAATCAGGGATCAGAGATAATTAAAGGCATCTTGAATGATAAGTAGGTAAATATATATGTGGACAAGTAACTAGATGATCAGGTAGATAGAAACATAGGGGGTAGGTAGTAGTGGGGGTGTGGTGAGGGTGGATATGTACTTTTGATGTTAGATAGTAAGGCAGGTACGTGCATAAAGTGGGTGATCGTTTATATCCTAACAAAGCTCTCTAATTATTGTATCACCATGTATCATTGTACACGTCCCCAATATAATTATATTGCGATAACAAAGACTAGTGTCATATCGTAACAGTGAAAAGATAGGAAATTCAGTTACTACCAATACATGATGTATCCATATATTGGTCTGTGTGTGCCAGTTGACCTCCTACTGCCACTGATTCTTTTTACTAGTGTATTACCTTATCTGTTGATTCAACATAAGCTCCTTTCTGATGTAGTTAACACGATTTTCATAAAGCAACTCATTTCGAATTTCTTTATTTTCCCAGAAATTATTAACAAAGTGAAGCATCCTCCTCCGTTTCTGCGACCGTCAGTAACACATCAGGCTGCTCCACCTCAGTATATTCAGATCATGAAGGTTTGCTGGTCAGAGAACCCAGACATGAGACCTTTCCTAGAGGAGATCTACCATCAATTCAAGACTATCACGGGTGGGAAGTAAGTGTGGCTGTCTCTGTCATCATATTTGTCATATCGCTAACATCAGCAGGAGTCTCTAGCATTCCTTACCCTATTCTGACATATTTCCAGCGCTCTTTAACAATATATCCAGCATTTTTAGACTGTGTAACAAAGAGTGTTGTATTAAAAATATTTCAAATTGCCGCGTCATAGTTTGTTGACATAAAGTAATAACTTTCTTTTAGACATTCTTTCTCAATAGAAGGATATGTCAATTTAAAGTATGGCTCCTATGATGAATCATAAACCTTTACTTTGACGTATTAAAATAATCACGCAGGTTTGCATTAGTGTCAGTTAAAGGAAACTGTTTTCAGTTACATCAACTATCATTTCGGATTAACTGTAGCGTTTGTCTCACGCGACTAGGCAACACACCGCCTTCCTGTACCAGCGGTATTGCGGTAATACTCTGAAATCGGTTTCCGAAGCTACTGTAGCTAAAGTACATACACTGCAACGTGAAACTTCTCTTTTTGCAAGGACGGCCTAGGTACTGAGCTTCAGTCTGAGATTGATTTTTCACTCTAAGCCAATCAAAAGCGACGTTACAAAATTAAATACGATTGTGATTGGCTGAAACGAAATCTCAAGCCCAGAAGTTGCATGAGTTCCAGGTTACACTATCAATCGGACAATGATGTGATCGTATTTCGGTGGAATTATCCAGCATTTTTATCCAATCTCCAGCACTGTAAAATGGATTATCAGCATTCTGCCCATTCGCGCTCTTCGGTTATGTTCCATACCAACTCCTCTTTTTCTTGTCGTTCCTGCGTGTCACGATTCATCTCTTTACATGGAAAACGACTTTTATTGTTTTCATATATCATATTTTTCTGTATTATGTGTGTGTGTGTCTGTGTCGGTGTTTAACAGATTACGGTTGGTGCTAGCTATACCACTGCATCCTTGTAAGTTGAAAATTGTGGCATATAAGAAAGTTTCCATATTCAAACTTTTTCCCACAATAAGCGCATTTTTCTTCCTGTGTGTGACCTAAAGCTGCCTTTGGAAAATTAGTATGCCATCTATAAGGATGTTTCCAGCCTCAAATAAGTTAGTTTTTTTCACTCAAGACACACGAATGCTATTACAAAAATGACAACATCAAGAATTTCAGTTAAAGCAGCTTTTTAACCCGTCTGTCGCCAATATAGTTTTTATGTAGTTCAGAAAAGGCAATACTACATTTAATTGCAAGCTTTTCCTACAGAAAGTTACAAATTAAAAAGGAGTTAGAGCTATGTCATGGTTTGTTTGTCAACTGGCAGATACATGTCTCCATATTTTGAGTCCATTCATGTTAAGTGTATTGCGCATATTTCCGTGTGCCTATATGATTATATAATGTTATATATATTTGAAAGCTAAAATTTAGACGAATTGCTTGCTATTGTGCAGGAAATTGAATATCGTGGACACGATGTTCCGGATGCTGGAAAAGTACTCCACAGATCTGGAGGACATAGTCAGAGAGAGGACCTTGGAGCTTGAGGAGGAGAAGAAAAAGACAGACACGCTTCTATTCAGGATGCTGCCTACGTATGTTGACAGATCCCACTCTCATTTGTATCTTCTCTATCCTTCCTAGCTGTCATCTTTCAACTACAGCCACCTCTCACAATTAGCTTGTGTCTAATTTTCAACTGTTATTTTTCCTTTACAATTTACCAGCATGAAGAATACAAAACCGCCCCTTACTAAGCCTAGGTGCCTGATAAAGAGAGGTTGTACAATACAGTCCAGTCTTAACTAACGATGATCCGCATCAACGACCATTTTCATGAATATGGAGTCATTGCATAATTCCCAATTATCATTTTCCAGTTACAATTTGCCTTCGGTACAAAGCCTCCTCCTTTATATATCCAAATCTATATCTTTCTGTCGGTGCAAAAAATGTTTGAACTGTATTATACGATGTTAATGGAACCCATTTGGCTTCTCTGCGGAATGTAAACGCTCTAATTTAGCGCATAACTCAAATTAAACATGTAAACAGTATGAATTGACCATGTTGTCATCTGCCGTAATTTCCAAACTTGTTTTCTTTTACTGGATATTTATGGAGCTAATTGCGTAATGTTCTGAAAGCGTAAGTATGACGGTACATAAGTTTGCCCGTACCTTCTAGAAGTAGTCGTCAAGCTATTTTTTGTGTGAAGTATGCTCCTTTTTATATTAATTATATTATAATTTAAATTTGTGTGGAAGACCCAAAGCTTATTTAATTCAGTTGTAGGCGAATAATGATGATTACAGAGCATAGTTTATTTTTAAGCAATGCAATACACATTTTAAGTAATGCATTAGTGTTCCTATAGATAGTTGGTATTATACGTGCACATAGAGCATTTCTGCTTATATCTAAAGTTGAATATATTATGGGTTAGGATGGATAGTTCTTAGAATTTTTATTTGTACGTTACGTAATGTACCACTTTAATTCTTAAGATGAAAAGAAAGCTTCAATTTAGTACGCCGAGTATGTTAAGAAACTTTTCATAGAAATAAATAAAAGCAGCGGACACTTTTCTGTGTATGGAGATTTAAATATGAAAGATACAACAGAAGTGTTAATCTCTTTTATAGAACGGTCGCGGAAAACTTGAAAGCAGGTTTACCTATAGCGGCCGAATCTTTCAGTGAAGTGACCATTTACTTCAGCGACATCGTTGGCTTTACCACCATTTCGGCCATGAGCAACCCGATGCAAGTAGTTGACCTTTTAAACGACCTCTACACCATGTTTGATGCTACAATTAATAACTATGATGTGTACAAGGTGAGTAGATAATATATATCTCTCGCTTTTTCTAACTCCTTCATTTACAGATAAATTTCGCCTTTAGATTTCAAAACAGTAAAGACTAAGTTTCAAAACGAGATTTTTTTCTGAACCAAATAAAAGAACTTTACATTTTAAAATGTCATTTTTTGATTTGACTGAAATTCTCCTGTTCGAGTTCAGCTCACAAGTTTGATTATCCTTAGATCTGAATTATCTCGTTATTAAGTTCAAATATTCCTTTAACTTAATGGTGCCTGAAGGGAATTATAATTGACAGTGTTGAATCATCAGGCACAATTTGCAATTTAGGGACAGCTCGATCAGACGTTAAAACTTAAAACAACAGGCATTTTTTTTAAGCACTCGCTTGCTTTGAAGTCGTCTCCGTTGCACACAGTTTTGATGCTTATTAAAGGGTGTTATGTGTCCATATCAGGTTAAAAGCATAATTTTGTTCAAGCAATATATCCATTGAATAACGACACCAACTCGATATCTAAAAATGATTTCACAAACATGTAGGTGGGATCTAAAAGAAAATATCAGTGGCTCAGTTGTACTTGCATACCCAGAAGACGTATAAAATACGATTGGACCAATACTCTACAATTTTCATTCTTGTTCATTTAGAACGATGTGTATAGTCTCATCTGATCAAGCTAAAATAAAAAAGAGATAAAATACCGATTTCAAGCGACAAAAAAAATCAATAAAGAACATTAAAGTGTAAAATTGTAGTTGTTATACGGGTTTTATTTCCATTGGGAATTTATATTTAGTAAGAAGCGAAAACACAAACATATATCAAACCATCATATTTGATTCACTTGTAGAATGTGCTGAAATATATTTGGAGTGGAAAGTAGCAGGATGATTTAATCTCCTAGTTTGCACGATTTTCCATTTTGTAGTACATGAGCGCCTAATAGCACATCACTGGGTTCACTTCGACTTTTACTTGCTAACATAACTGCATCTGTCCTGGATTAGGTAGCCCAACGTGCGGTAACACTCGTATTAAGAACAAAGCTTTCTTAAGCCATCCAACACTCTTTATACTTAGAACGACATTAAAAGCTTTGCATCTCAATAACTTCTTTAATGGGTTAGTAATTACCGTATTAGTTTCTATTCTTTTCATCTCAATACTCCTTTAATGGGTTATAGAGGATCGTATTTTAGTTCATTCGCTTCTCGATGCTTTGGCACCAAAATTACATCACGCAAAACACTTTGAAATCATTCCAAGATAAAAGAATTTTACATTTGGGCTTGGTCTATTTGTTTGTTTCATTAAATAGGTGGAGACGATTGGAGACGCTTACATGGTTGTAAGCGGGCTTCCGATAAGGAATGGAAACAGACATGCTGGGGAAATTGGAACTATGGCATTGGATCTTTTAAGCCAATGTGGGAGCTTTACTATTCGACACATGCCGGAAGTGCCACTGCGCGTGCGTATCGGACTTCATTCAGGTGTGTTATTTTTTATCAATGATAATGAAGCCATTTGTATTTATCGACACGTAAAGGTCTAGTAATTCAATTAAATCAGACCATGGAGATGTTCTTCCAAGATATAACGCGTATGTGAACAAGGCAAATGATATTTTTTTAGGAAGTGAGGTTTTTTGCATCTACGATAATCATTTTCAAATCATTCGTTTGTTTGTAGCAGCGCTTTACGACACATCAGCACAATAGTGGCTATATAGTGCCGACTAAAAGTAGATGTTCGAAAAATGTAAAAATGAATTTCACAAATAAACCAGAAAGATAAAAAAATTCAAATAAATGTAAACGTGAAGTACAACAACTATACATATAAAACGTTAAAGAGGGTGTCAAAAGTCTTTAACACTCGTGTTCAAGAAATCTACATTTTATTTTTAATTTAAAGCATAACATTTTAGTAGCTACGAGTATTAGAACTTTACCCATTGCAACCACAACTTCTATGTCAACGAGAACGATGACGATGTCATTGCTGTATTATTATTATTATTATTATTATTAGTAGTAGTATTGTTGTTGTTTCTGCTCCTGTTATTACATGTAACACTGCTACTAGAGTTACTTCTTCTTTTTACAAGGTTCTTGTGTTGCCGGAGTGGTTGGGTTGACAATGCCAAGATATTGTTTATTCGGAGACACCGTTAATACAGCATCGAGAATGGAATCGTCCGGCACAGGTTAATAACAATATCAATCTTTCTATTGCATTGTGGGGGTTCAAAATGTTATCTTAGCAGATTTATGGAATTCATTTTTCATGTAGCATAGCGGCGCAAATTTGCATTATTATTTGGACCAACCGCAACAGGGTAAGGGCCTCTACATTTACTCTAGTACGGAACAAAGAACAGTATTGTTAATATGTGAAGCGAGCCGAGGTGGCTCAGTGGTTAGCGTGCCGGACTCGCGACCGAAAGGGTGCGAGTTCGAATCCTACCTTTGGAGCAGCCTGGATTAGCTACCGTAGTGTGTAGTTGGGCAAGGTACTTTACTCCAATTGCCTCGGCACTAAATAACCTACATGTGTTGCTGTGCCGTAAAGCATCAAACCAAAACCACCAAATGGTATGTTTGTAGAACTTCAATATTCGAATTAGTTTACCTCTTTCTCTAAAAGAAAGAAATGTTATATCACGAATAGTTTGTTGTTTCAGCCATCTCTAACTTAGCCTAATTTGAAGCAGATGCCCTCGCCCTGCTGAATCAGTTCTCGTCATCTACCTTTACGGCGCTGTAATATATGTATTTGAGTGATTTTATTTGTATACGTACTATCCTGGTACTGGCAATCATTTTAAATGCAAAATTCATCTAAAAATGGCATCGACTTTTGCATCAATGGCTGTCCACATTTTCCCAAATAGGCAGATCTCACGATAATGTTAAGTCGACATTGTCCATGGAATAAATGCAATTGCTGCACATAATTTATCGCTCATTTAATGATCAAATGTGTGCATTTATTTAGCCATCCACATGCTACAATATAATGATTTGTGATCAATTCCCCTTATATGTCTCATAATGCGAATGCGCAAACTCAGCGCGTGCTTGCCCCTTTAAGGCAATGTATTCATTGCGATTTAGGTCGGATTTATTAATAAATGCGTTTACAAGTCGATTTATATTGTTGCTCTTCAAACTTCGTTCGAAAATTATTAAAGACAGGCAAGAGAATTGCCGTAAATAGAAGATTTTTAATTTGTTTTGACTTCAGTATGAGTGGGCAGATAAATAAAAATCTACCGAACTAATAAAACAAACTGTGTCGCTTTAATCTTTATGTGTAGTTATTTACCCGTTGGGAATGGTAGCATGCATTAATTTCGTGTGCTTACAATATGATATTAAAGAACCAAACAAAGCATGCCAACGCATTAACAATTATATATATATATATATATATATATATATATATATATATATATATATATCCAGTCTGATTAATAGAATGGGAATAAATCAGGTCCCGCACTCATAAAACTCTTAATTTGACGCCAAATCTTAGAAGAGAGCATATTCGGACCAATCAAAAGCCATTTTTCGACATGTTCTACATGGTTAGCTTGAATATATTAGTGGAACTAAGTAAACCCTGATCTAACAATACATTATATGACGTCAGATCAGGACCTACAGTGACAGCAGTTTGTATGCGCTGTATACGGGTATGTTTGGTATCTTACCCTGGCCGCTCCCTGCTGTGAAACTTACGACATTGTCAAAACTGTAAAACCCTTTTCACGGGTTATATATACAAAATCATATGGCGAATAAAAGTCCGTGCAAGTGCACTGGATCCAGCAAGGATTCGCGTGTGTCAGGGATTGATTAAATATTTACAAAAAAGAAAAATTGACTTTCATTGAGTCTTTGTCAAAGAAGTTACAAACCTGAGACAAATGATGAAAATTGGATATCGCGCCTTATTGGTTTGAACTCCGGTGATGAAATGGCAACCTAGGTGGTATTGACCTACAAAAGGAGGAGCAAGAGCGCCATCTATTTCTTAATATAAACTGATGGAGACGTATATTTTCTACCGGATAATTCATTGTCTCTTTATTAGCAATAATCACAACAATAATAATATTAACACCAACAAAATCTACAAAAAAAGTAGTAATTACAGGTAAGTGAATGAATAATGAACTACATGAACAAAAATTAATTCATTGAAAAATATAGGCTCTAAACAGACAAAGATTTTTATCTTATTTTATTTGCGTGTGGGTGCCCGTTTGTGTCTTCTTAAATTTAAGCCGTTTGGTTTCAGTGTTATTAGGCGGAGTATCCAGTAAGATTCCTTTTCTTTGCTAGTTTCGGAACCCAGTTGCGGTTGTGGGCAATTGCAGTTAGTATAACGTCACTAAACGTATGGCCAGGGGCAAAGAAATGTTTCGCTACTGAACTTCTGTCCAACTTCTTTGTTATCCAATCAGATCTGTGAAGATGTATCGTTATGTGTACTTTTTCGATTTCTACAAGATATTGAAGGCCGCAAATGTTACATATGATGAGATAAATTACATCATCTGTTTTGCATGTTTTGTTTGGACCATGTATGTTAAATATTTCGCTCATCACTGTGCTAGAGATTGTGTTTATCTATATCATATGTTGACATGATTTGGACCTTTATCACCACAAGGCCCAGATTTACCAGTATGGTCGTGGCATGTGATTGGCGTTAACTTTGCTATGACTAGTATGTTAGTATGTATCTGAGGCTTTTAGGTCTGCGATATTCTACTACTGATTTTTTGGGGAGGATTAACTTTAGTGTGTCCCACGATTCTACGATTGGCCATATTGCGTCCCACGATTCCACGATTGGTCATAGTGTGTCACACGATTCCACGATTGGCCAATGTTTCTGGATGATCTGACCATGTTTTATATTTAGATATAGATGGCGCTCTTACTCCTCCATTTGTAGGTCAATACCAGCTAGGATGCCATTTTATCATCGGAGTTCAAACCTGTAAAGCGCGATATCCACAATTTTGAAATAATACTTCTTATTAGATCCTTAATCATGTAAAGCTAGGACGTTTTTTGTGTGTGTATATTTATTGTCTGTCTTGTTTGTCACTGTTTTGTACTTGCATTAGGCAAAAGACAACGAGAGGCTAGTTAAGAAGCTTGTTTTGCACTGTTCGTTGTCAATTTGTTTATATATATGTATGTATATATATGTGTGTGTGTGTGTGTGTGTGTGTGTGTGTGTGTGTGTATGTCGCCATTGCCACCTAGAATTGGACGATGCATCAATACATTCATATGCCCGAAGGGTGTCATGCAATGCCCTAAAATTGTATCAGTTATATAATTATGTAATGGCGATTCTTTAAATACAATTGTGGAAATACGTGATTGATATTGACCATACACGCCACAAAAAAGTTCAGTCAGGGAAACACTTGCAAATGAACCCTACACTTTATCTATTGTAGCATTTCGTATTCACCTGAGTCAAGAAACCAAAAATTGTCTGGACTTACTTGGCGAGTACCACACCAGCTACAGAGGAGAGGTGGAACTCAAGGTACTGATTTTATACCACGGCATCTGTATATACGTACTGTATGTATATCGGCATATATGTATGTGTACATGTATCTATGTATGTATGACTTTCTTTTTCCCTCTTTAAAAGAAATTACATTCAATGATCTTCATTAGTACATAACAGCGATAAAATTAAACAATACACAGCACTAAGCATTATAATACATATTCAAAGGTACAATGATCGTTATTAAACCTATGCATTAAGATTGACTCTCCTGCCTCAGTTTCATTAATATGATATCCAGTACGAACAGTACGGAAATTCAATAGCAATAGTATATGTCTTATCTTCAAAAATAGGCCATTTTGCTAAGAACAGCCAACAATTTGGATATAAGTATACAGTACACAATATCATTAATATATACAGTATAACATATATTTGACGTTAAATAGAATCGTCATAAACTAATGCCGTATGTTATTATATACATTTAACAGATATAGAGCATGCAAGGGCATGAACATATCTGCAGATGTTCAATGTATGTATGTATTCGTTTGTCTATGTACGTATGTATGCATGTGTCTATGTATGTATGTATGTATGTATGTATGTATGTATGTATGTATGTATGTATGTATGTATGTATGCATGCATGCATGTATGCATGTATGCATGTTTCTATGTATGTAAGTATGTATGTATGTATGTATGTATGTATGTATTCGTTTTTCTATGTACGCATGTATGCATGTGTCTATGTATGTGTGTATGTATGTATGTATGTGTGTATGTATGTATGCATGCATGCATGCATGCATGTATATATGTATGTATGTATGTATGCATATATGTATGTATGTATGTATGTATGTATGTATGTATGCATGCATGCATGCATGTATGCATGTATGTGTGTATGTATGCATGTATGCATGTATGTATGCATGCATGCATGCATGCATGCATGCATGCATGTATGTATGTATGTATGTATGTATGTATGTATGTATGTATGTATGTATGTATGAAAGCAATTATATATGTAAAAGGAATATATAAATATATAAAACCGAAATCAAATCAGTGCACTTGGCCAGCCAATGGCCGTTAAAAACAAAAACACATAAGATGCATTGAAATCTCAATTATCACAGATAACAATTTTTCAAATTGACTCGCTGTATGTGTTTCGTCCAAACATATGCATATTAATTTCCGTGTGAGAGGACACATGATTACATCTCATTCTAAGGTGCAGATATTAAACCTAAGTATAAGGAAAACCCCGAAGTCCGAAAATTTGATTTGGTTCTGAACGATTTCGGTCTTGAGAGGTTTCACTGTATATATAAACATTTACGTTGCTTTAAAACACAACTATATTTTCCATGATTCACTACTTTAATTTGTTGCTGGTTTGACCTATTGTTAGCGCAAAGTTGCCATGTGTGTCTACATTAATTACTCGAGACAAAAACAAACACGATTGCTTTTTGTTGTTTTTTTTTTTTTTTTTTTCTTTCTCCTTACTAAAGGTAAGTATACTTGTGTGCTGCGTATGTAAAACATAAAGCATACAGCATTGGCTTTTGATTACATTTGCTGATGATAATTCATTTTAGAAGACTATAAACAATGAGATAATATATTAAATCAAGAAGTAACAGACTAGTAGGTTTAAAAAGTGCATATTTTATCGTGAACACATCAAGTACTTTAGCCTAATTGTCGTCTTTCCTTTAGTTGAAATGGGAAGGAAAGTCGAGCATCTCTGCAGAATGTATGTATTTATATACGTATGTCATTGCGAACAGATATGTTGTCGATGCTAAATACCTATATCATTGATAAGGAACAAAAACTTATAGAATGATATTACCATAGGAACTGGTAGAATTGGTTCAATATGCTCGTAGTATGTATTTCAGAGAAAATTACTTCATCGATAATTGAAACTTTAGTCAATAATGCAACATATATATATATATATATATATATATATATATATGTGTGTGTGTGTGTGTGTGTGTGTGTGTGTGTGTGTGTGTGTGTGTGTGTAGTTTATCAAAATCTCCTAACCATAAAAGTAGTGAGACACGAAAATGTAGGTGCATGTATCTAAACGAGGGGCGGAGATGTAGCTGATATTCTCTATTGCTTGTTTACAGCAATAGACATTCACATGAAATATATAGAACTTTCATCTTTCTTATGTATAACTTTATTTCTGCTTAATTTTCATTATAGATCCTATATGTATCTAAATGGTATTTACTGATGTTACTGTATGTCCAAATGGGCGCGTTTAAATGTTAACTTATGTCTGAGTGAAAATAAACATGTATCGAATTGTCTATCCTTTACGCTTCATTCTATCGCGCAAATTTTTCTAAAGAAAGAATATTTACATCAAAACACTTTCTTGAATATCAATTGAAAATTTCTTTGTGTGAAATATTGCATCATAACAAATTATCTGGTACTAAAAGGTCCAGAGCTTTTTTTTTTTTTTTTTTTTTTTTTTTTTTTACGTCAGTAGCAAGACGTGGGTTACAGGATCTATCGAAAAGCTGTTATCTATGTAGGGAAGTATTATATTTTGATCAATATTTGTCCGTTTCGTCTGATCTTATCTCGTTATCTCGTATGATTATATCAGATTTATAGTTAGGGGCGCTGACATTTGTATGGTGGTAATGGACTAATCTTTACAATGACATTTTTCATAAAGCTTTTAAAAACAAAACTATGTTATTCTCAAGAGACTGATACGTAACATTGAGTGTTTTAATCGATTCTTTTGGAGACAAATTTGCCACTTTTAATGGAATATCATATCATAAATATTTCTTTAGCGAAAATAAAATTATCCCCCCCCCCCCCAAAAAAAAAAAAAAAAAAAAAAACCAGTTTAAAAACAATAAAGATATCTGGAAAAGAATGTATCGTGTGGACGCTTTAGAGTATTCTAATATTAGCTGATGTTTGTCCTTAAAGGCCAATCAAAAATAATAAGAAGGTTTTCAAGTATATATCGTGTTACTTCGAGAGACCTGTTTATATTATGTAATATAAAGTTGAAACTGTCTATAACAAATTAGGCTTCTGCAATTTTTCAATAAAGAGAAGAGCCAAGTTATTTTATAAAGGAAATATAATCTTTGCATTTTTTCTATTTCAACAAAAACTTCATTGTAACGAACAAATTTCACTAGTAGCTTGGGGACAGGGCGTTTTAACAGATTGTGCTGATATCTCCTTCAATATTCCCATCTTTACGAAGAAGCTAGAAGGAAGATCATACACGCGCACACACACGCGCACACACACGCGCACGCACACACAGAAACACACACACACACACACACACACACATATATATATATATATATATATATATATATATATATATATATATATATATATATATATATATATATATATATATATATATATATATATAAGATCTTCTGCATTTACTCTCTACAGGGAAAGGGGTTGTTCAAAACGTACTGGCTGACCGGAAAGGATGGTTTTAATAAGAAACTTCCCGAACCTCCGCCTCTCGACGGGTGAGTCTATGTTTTAAAAATTCACTTCGAAATTATTTCAATATGGTGGCATGTTCAATACTTTCTCCAGAAAATATGTTTTCTTACGTGTAAAGTAAAGTATGTTGAATACCGTAAGTCATTATCATGTTACTACTTATCAGTAAATTTAATAAGGTTTAAATATCGAAACAATATTACGGAGTACCATTATTCACGTTTAAATACGTTGTATTTGGAACAAAAGATATGCAAATGCATTATTTTATTGTTTGAATGTTTGCATTTTTGGACGAAGTATTGCAAGAAAAACTGCCGGTATCTACTGAAGCATGTATCTGAAAAAAAATAAGAAAAGAGTTGGAGGAGATGTTTTGTTTGTGTAAATATATTAATTAATAGCAATATATATTTATGGTATGATATGATGTTGTCATATTATTTAGTTTTCTAGCTTCACCTGACTTTATATTTTCTAATTTTTCTGCAGCGCTAACAACCATGGGTAAGTTTGCTTTGAATGTTATGATTAACATGAATGCCAGTAATGTTTTGTTTATTTGTTTGGATCGTTGTAGCTCAGTCCTATGACGCTACAACTTCTGTACATCAATATTTGCCCTTTGATATGATATCTTTCTCTACTTGGGATTTTGTTCGCATCTGAAAAGATAACTGAACCAATCTGAATAGAATTTCGCATTTTTTCTTCCACCAGTTTTCCAGATGAACACGTCCTACAAAATGCATTTAAGCTGTCTTTCATTAGGCTAAATAGGACATAAAAGGCAAAACCGGAGTTGTTGCATTCTTGACTCCTTAAAAAATGCACGATCAATCGGAAACAAATTTGATATTGGTCGTTAGCATAAAAAAATTGTTTTAAATACTATTTTCGTCGACTTTTATATCACCTGCTCACTTTCCAAAGTTATATCTCACAAGATCTGACAAAGATGTTTTTAACCTTTCTAACTGTCATTTCAATAGTTGATGAAGATGTTTCAGGCATTAATTCTTGTTTACGGTCCGAAAGCAAATGGAACATGGAAAATATAACAGGATATCGAATTAATTTTACCAAATGTCTATTCTTTTAGTATGAAATCAGTTTTGTTGTATTCATTTTGTATAAACTGTATATGTACAATGCAACTGAATCCCTGTCAACATAGGCCACTCGCATTCTTTCATCGTTTTCAAGCCTTGGGGGACATATCCGTTCCTAGAACTGTTTGCGTCCCTAAATATTGAACAACGCGTATATTTTTATTGGCAGATATACAGTTAGAAACGCATAAATCATTACTCCAAGATCATGTTAATGTAGACACATCTCCATTTAAGACAATCCATGCATTCTAAGTTTTACGAGAAAGGTGGGGGGAAAAGTAGTAAGGAGGAATTGTTCTTCTTGCAAGAGTTTGAAAGAGCAAGTTCTCTGCACGGAAACGCTGTGATTTGTAAAATTCAGTATGTGTAAAAATTTGCGAGAACTGGAACCTACAGCTCGCTGTTTGTACTTTCTAGAATATTTCATACATTTCCTGAGCATAAGATAAACACCAGAAAACAATGCTATTAAAAGCTGCTCATTTGTGATGAAAAATCTGACATTCCACTGCCCCTGCGGGCTCGGAAATGTAGAATATGCCCGATGCGCCCTCAAACATGTTGTTAGAGGCGAATAATAGGTTCAGAAGCCACGGTAGCTGAGTTGTTAGCTTGCTGGACTCGTGGCCGAAAGGGTGTGGTTTCAAACTTAACCAACGGATCAGCACAAGTCGTCTACTGTGGTGTATCCTTGCGAAAGGTATTTATCTTCAGTTGCCTCGACACTAAATAACCTACTTAAGTTACTGTTTAATATAACACCAAAGCAATCAAAATCAAACTGCGTCTGTCTTCCGGCTGACATGATAAAATCTATAATAAGATGTATATAATACTTTTCTCGCACAAGGCAGCAAATTCATGAACACTTAAGCCAAACACAAATCACTGAGAATGTATGAGTTATTGAAAATGTACACCCACATTAGGGCTGCAAATGGATATGAAGAATATTTTTAAAAAATATACAAGACTTTCTAAAGTTCTACTGATCAATACTCAATGTTGATAATGTGTAGTATGGTCTGATATATTTTTCTCCTCCTGTCAATGCTTTCTGATAATATAGCATTTTATCTTCCTACACACTTCCAACAATGTATCAATTTTTATTACGATGGAAAGGCTCATGCCAATCACGTTGGCGTAAATTATCGAATATATATCTAACGCAAATAACGATTGAAATGTTCCGAATTGGATTTTCATTATATGTCGTCAAATTTGTCTGGGATTGTATAATTAGAGTATTTGTAAATTTCATGATTAATATGGTTGATTGCTACCAATATCATATATTGGTGGCATGCCTGTTTTTTTTTTTTTTTTTTTGCAATGAATCTAGATGTGAAAATCATCAAATGAACAATAATTTTATTTGCCATAACATATATTATCTAACTATCTATCTATCTATCGACCCATCTATCTATCTATCTCTCTCTCTCTCTCTCTCTCTATATATATATATATATATATATATATATATATATATATATATATATATATACACCTATCTATCTACTCACCTACTTGCCTATATATATATATATATATATATATATATATATATATATATATATATATATATACCTATCTATCTACTCACCTACTTGCCTATCTATCTATCTTTTGTCCGTATTGGCATCTGTTTCTCGAGGAGTTATGTACTTTATTTCTTTCGTTTACAATAGCGTTCCTTTATATCGCCTTGCAAATGTAATAAAGGACACACAAAGTATGCAGTACTTTTTATATCAAATTATGATATGTTCGTATAATAATAATAATAATAATAATAATAATAATAATAATAACTACAGCTATTAGGTATGGGTGCATCGCAAAAGGCCCCTTTCTCAACGGTTTGCTCACCAGGACTTCAAACAGGTTAAAATATGTTGGGAAGGCAAAGTATGGACAAGATGGGCATTAAGGAGGACTAACTCCTCAAAAGGATGACGTAAAATGCTGGAAATTAAACTCACTCAATTCAAGGTCTCATAAATATAAAACTGTATGATAAGTATGGTTTGAATCCAACAATCGTTTGTAAAGTAATGCTGTAGAAACCAAAGTCAGGATGACCGACAATCAAGGTCCATGATTCCTTTAAATAATGTATTTGAACTCTATGCACTCGAAATATGGTGGAAATTCCAAAATCCTTGGCAAACTTATGGTAGGATAATCAAAGGTATAATCAAAGGTAGGATGGACGGGCAATTAGTGGCAATAACTCTTCTAACTGATCATGTGGAACGCTGGAACTGAAATTTGATCAGGGCGAAATGCATAATTTGGTTGAAATAAAACAATCATTGGTAATGCACTGCTGCAGAAACGAAAGTCAGGAGGGGCGACAATGGGGGGGGGGTGATGAGTGGAACATAACTTTGAAAAACAAAGCTATTAAACGCCAGAAATAGAACTTATTCACAGCCTCATTGATATAAAGCCACGTGACAAATGTGGTTAAAATCCAACAATCTTTGGTTAAGTTAAAGCTGATGATGACATAGCTGGTTGACAATCGAACTCATTCGAGGTCTCTTTTATAAAACCAAATTGGGTTTAAATCTAACAATTCACAGTAAAAGTATCTTCCGGAAAGCAAATTGTTGACGGACGGATGGGTTGACTGACGGACGGACTTGATTACTCTCGGGTTCCGCCGGCTTCGTCCAGTAGGGCCCTAAGAATAAGGTTTCAACCGGAAAGCAAATTGTTGACGGACGGATGGGTTGATTGACGGACGGACTTGATTACTCTCGGGTTCCGCCGGCTTCGTCCAGTAGGGCCCTAAGAATAAGGTTTCAAAGCCATTGTAACCCGTCTTTCTAATATATAATATTTATGTACGAAACATTATAAAAGTACCTGACATTTATGTAAGTGAAATGAAGATCGGAATTATTTTGGTGATTTAAATGGATTTTAATAAGTTTTTGGCCATTCGAGTCGCCAAAAGTATATTCCTCTTTCAAGTTCAATTTTCTCTTCATAGTTTGTAGAGAGCTCTTTTTCATCAAAAGAAATAAATATATTTTTGTTTTGAATCTGTAATTTCTTTGTCTCATGAATACTATAATTAGGGTCCCGCTCGACGAAATCGGGGAAGCCCGATAGTAATCATGTTGTCCGTCCGGCTAACCGTCTTTCTGTCCGTCATCAATATTGTTTCCGCAGCATAAACTTTACTGGGCATAGTTCGATTTTATCCCAATTTTCTATGCAGCTTTATATTGATGAGACTGTGAAAGAGTTCGATTTCCAACCTTCTGTGCCATTAGTTAAAGGAGCTATGGCGTCTTATTGCATATCCCCAACACTTTCGTTTCCGCAGCTTAACTCTTCAAAAGATTGTTTGACTTCAACCGAATTTGGTAAACAGCTCTTTATTTATGATACCTTGAATGAGTTCGATTTCAAGCATTCCACAATATCACTGACTGGAGTTATGCTCCATCATCGCCCGTCCTCCTGATTTTAGTCTATGTCCATAATTTTACTAAAGTTTGTTGGATTTAGTAGAATTTAATATACAGCTTTATATTGATAAGACCTCAAAGAGGTTAAATTACCAATTGGTATTTGGTATATAATTTATGCTTTTAGCAGCTGATGATGTAAGAATAACGATCAAATAGATATCTGTGTGCAGCAGTGGCTGGAGCACACTGGAAGACTTGGTGTGCAAACAGTGGCCGGTACACGCTGAAAGACTTGGTGTGCAAACAGTGGCGGGCGCATGCGGGAAAACTTGTTCTGCAAACAGTGTCCGGTGCACGCTTGAAGATTTGGTGTTCAAACGTTGGCCGGCGGACACGGGAAAGACTTAGAACCCTCGAGCTCAGACACTTCTGTCGTGATGTAGCAAACGGTTTCACACTGAAAACCGTTTAAATAAACCCTATAAGGATTTCATAACAGTGTTTGCTTTGACCTTGAAAGTTGTTAACCTTCCACTTAAAGATGTTTACGATATCACCATCTGTTCAAGGACATGCCTAGTTTAGTTTTCATCGGCCAAAATGTATAACTATCATCAGATGGGCGTCTGATTTTTAACCCATGATTTTCGTCAGAACATGCACATATATTTCTCACTGAGGAAGGAAAAAAAACATCCAAAAAGTTAAGAAAGCTAAGAGTTATCAACATAGCCTCTCACATGCATTTGATATCAACATAACATGCCTCTTACATGCATTTGATATCAACATAACATGCCTCTTGCATGCATTTGATATCAACATAACATGCCTCTTACATGCATTTGATATCAACATAACATGCCTCTTACATGCATTTGATATCAACATAACATGCCTCTTACATGCATTTGATATCAACATAACATGCCTCTTACATGCATTTGATATCAACATAACATGCCTCTTACATGCATTCGATATCAACATAACATGCCTCTTACATGCATTTGAAATTGATTTGTGTGCATTTATGGAAAATAGTTAAATCTTTGCTTCAATTGCCACTTTTACATCTTGACTTATACAATTGATTTCTATGATTTTCATGAATAATGATATCAAAATGTATTATTACAGACCTAAGAAATGGATTAATATTATCATAATAATAAATAGTTGTAGTAGTAGAGTAGTATCAGTGTTGTCAGATAATAATGATATTTGCTATTCATTCTCAAGTGTTGACACTGCTTTCTTTCTACACTGGTTTTTTGCCGTTCTCTATGAATTACACATAAACTGTGTTGTTATTATTTAATTGACTTTCTATTTTACAGACTCTGCTCGGTGTACAAAGATTTTGACCCAACAAAATTCGCTTCCAGTCGGCAATCCTCGGTGGAAGTGTCTGATAATCCGAGAAGCTTGCCAGAATCGCCGAGAGAACTGTTAAAATGTATTAGCACGGAGCTACCAGATTATAAAGGGCGAAAAGGCAAACTCAAAAGAACTAAATCTGCGCACATCCTCAGTGTAACTCCAGCAGGAGGCTCACCGGCATCCAATCGGTCTGAGAATAAATTGAAGAAGTATCTAAAAACAGCCATTCATAATGCCATCGTAGCAAAAGAGGGCAGGGATTCCTTTGACCTAAGCATTTCTAAGTTAAGAACGAAGAGCAAGCTGTCTACGGCATCTAGCAATAGTCACAGCACAGAAGAGAGTGTGGCGTCCTCGTCCCAATGCCAGGTTCAAATAGAGCACGAAAGTCCAAACACACCTCGTAAAGATTCCAATGAAAAACAGTTTCTGCAAACAGAGTGCTAGTGTATATTTCATGCTAAGTGTTGAACTCTTTTTAATTTAAGGGTGTCATGAATATATATATATATAGATATATATATATATATATATATATATATATATATATATATATATATATATATACTTTCTCTTTATTACGCGTATGCATTTCTCTGCTTCTGTGATGACAGAGCATATGAAACATAAGTGTACATAAGTTGATATATATATATATATATATATATATATATATATATATATATATATATATATATATATATATATCCTTGGTTATAAAAGTATATTCTTCGCAATTCCTTGGTTTTCAAACTTAAAATTTCTCTTCGAAGCCACAGCCCTGTTCTATAAAAATGACAAACAATATATTTTTCCACAGATCAGAAAAATCTTAATCATGGTTACATTTCTCAAAGTGCAATTTCATGGCATATGGCATTATATATTGTTACCTACTGCTCGACAGTCTAATTTATTTCAACAGATGTTGCAGGTTAGTGTTTATTCAAGTTTAAGAGCATGAACACTCTGTCAACTGTGTAGTGTATTTTAATGGAGTATTGAAGACTTTCAAATAATAAAAATACGGAACCTTTGATATGATACGGTATAGTGATGAAATGCCCAGAAGAAAACAAGTCATTCATCCTTTAATAACATTGTCTTCACATTGTTTTCAAAAATCAGAGGTAATGCAAATGACCTGCGTGCTTCTAGTACACGAATAAATTATATATCAATCCCTAGCATTGCTGTAGATATTACTACACGGATTAAGATCCTTATATATTTCCTACAGATATTACTACACGGATTAAGATTCTTATATATTTCCTGTAGATATTACTACATGGATTAAGATTCTTATATATTTCCTGTAGATATTACTACACGGATTAAGATTCTTATATATTTCCTGTAGATATTACTACACTGATTAAGATTCTTATATATTTCCTGTAGATATTACTACACGGATTAAGATCCTTATATATATCCTGTAGATATTACTACACGGATAAAGATCCTTATATATTTCCTTCATTTTTCTACATTTTTGATGTAACTCAGTGCATTAGTTGAAAGTTCAGCTGCACCAACACTATTTCACATATGTTAGGCACTTACCTGGACATAACATATCAAAATATTAGTATCGGTTATGTTGCATTTTTTTAAAAATAGTTGCATTTGTATAAAAGACTGTAAATTGTAGTGCAAGTGACCTTTCCGGAATCAGCCGAATCAGACCTGTTTGCTTTGTCATCCTGCGCAAATGTCAACAAGTTGAAAATATTGTATTTTCTGTTTAAACTTTATTGCTCTTCGTCATTGGTTAGGCAATCTCCAGGAAAAATCAAGAAACAATATTAATGATTTCCATTGGGGATACAATAACATGCAATAAAAGTTGATTGCCAAACTGGTGTAGTGATACCTGTAATCAAGTGCAGAAAAACGATGTTTTAAGTTTAGTGTTCTTGCAACAGACCACTTTTTCAAATTGTATTGTTAGGTTTTACCAATTTTTTAATTAGTATATTATCATAATTTTTATGTTCTGTACCTTTATGGCCATTTCAAAAAGAAAAAAATAACAACAACCTTGGTCTTAATGAGGAACGTGTCCATTTAAATGCTAACTGCAGATATAGAGTACAAAGTATGAGATATTTCTGGATTAATAACATTCCAAACACTTTTTATAAATACAGTACATTCCTAATATAGGAACTTTTAATTTCTGTTCGTCATGTTTTTTCCTCATACACTGAAAGGTAATGAGTGTTTCGGTGAATTTATTTTCCTGAATGACTGCGAAAAAATTACTCGCTTTTAGAATTACTTTATTCGGTGAACTTTTTAGCGTTGCCTTGGAGTATTGGAATTGCAGTCGAATGGAAAACGCTGATGTTAGTAATTAAAAGACTCTCCTTCTGAAACATTTTGCTATATATTATAACTGTCTGTTTTGTTTTGTTTGTTGTTTGTCCTTTTGTATTGTATTTATTTATTTATTTTGGGTGGTGGGTGGTAGGGGTATACACATATATATCTATTTTCACTAAACAATCAAGATCTTATACATATCTTTGCGAGAGTTTTTTTCCCATGCAAACACCCCTTGACTCTTTATATGTAATAATAATAATAATAATAATAATACTAGTAGAAGTAGTATTGTTGTTGTTGTTGTTGTTGTTGTTGTTGTTTCAGTATCCCGCTACAACATTCTTATGACACATTTCCTTTACTACCTTCTCCACTCATACCTTGACCGGAACATACTTTTTAGTAAATATTGTAGTTTATGATTTGAAATCGCGTTGTTTTTCCTACCCATTATTTCCGTCGTTTGTGTTTAGTCTGTGATTAGGTTAAAGGAATTTGGTTCTGTGTACGGAAAACACGCTTTGACGTGAAGTACCCCATTTTGGACTATTTTTAATAAACTCTGACCCGAACACAAAATAGCCATGTAAATTGTTCATTTTGAACCTGTTTTCCATCTGATTTTTCGTTTCATTATTTAACTTTCCACTGTCATACAAGCATGTAAATAGTTCAGGTTTTCTCTCAGCCTTTGTGTGTGTGTGTGTGTGTGTGTGTGTGTGTGTGTGTGTGTGTGCCGTTGATTTTCGGTACACATGGTTTCTGTACTGTGTCCTGAACCTGGAATTAGGTCAAATCGAGCTGGTTCTCTGTTGGGTAAACACGCAATTAAGTTACACAGATCGCTCCCATCTTTGATTATTTTTATAACATTTTACTGTTCTGACAACAATACAAAATAAACATGTAGTTTACTCATTTTAAGATCGTATTTCTTTTTTTTTCTTTCCATTTTGTAACTCCTTTTGCAGATTTCATTCAAACGTATAATAGTTATGTTGTTTTGTTTTTTTTCGGCTTTTGTGTCAAGCGTTTGTTTTGTTAATGTAAGTTGTATGCGCCCTCACGAAGAGCTTGGTTAGCTCCAAACGCAAGGAAACTGTTTTGTAACTACCCCGTCACCAATTTGTGTGTATATGTCTATATATATATATATATATATATATATATATATATATATATATATATATATATATATATATATAAAGAGAGAGAGAGACAAACATATATACACACGCACACACAATGATGAAAATGATGAAAACATTTGCATAATGGCAATTGATCTGCGTACTTAAACGCAGAATTGTTCTTGGAGTGAGCCCAATGATGTTCTCTGTGGTTTGCACACACATCGCTCTTTCTGGGCTGTGCAGTATTGAAAATTATTGAAAATGTCCATAATATATGTGAAATTCCGAACCACAGCAGAATTGTTATATGTTGTTGAAAGCATATGTGTGTTACATTAAATGTCTGTTAGCTAATGAAGGTAGAAAACTCTATTTCATGCCTAAACAAGAAATCCAGCGTACAAGCACACATGGAGAAAATAGAACTTTAATTTTCAATTAAACATGATAAGGAATGACCAAACTATGCTGACCGTTTATAATACAACTATATATGATGCACTTGCCATCAGCCACCTTATATAAAGCACAAAATACATACACACAACCCTTGTATTTGTATACACTTCTTTTGTGGCTTCTGGCAAACCCCATTCTTTATTTGAAATTTTTTTTATTTACATACTACAATCTTTCCACACTGATGACTTTCAACACTGATTTTTTATTATTCACCTTTAGATGTAAAAAGTTTTGATGTTGTCAATTACATCATAGTACCCATGACTAATTGAAATATGTTGTGCTGTATTTTTATATAATTGTTTTTTTTTTTTTGTTTTTTTTTTGCTTATGTATTCATATAAGTTGTATGTTATTATTCGCTACAGTAAATGCAACGTTTATTATGGCATCGTCACAATAGCATATCACCCTCTCTTATTACCCACTTTACTTGTATAAAATATTCCTTTTCTAACTTTTCTAATAAAACACATTACTTTTGTATCTTGTCTGATTCCCGCTATCTCTGTTTCTTTTAAAAATAGAAAAGAATTTTAGGTGTTGCCAGGAAATAGTAAAAAATGATTTTGTATTGTTTCTGTATATACATATAATGAGTTTAATGTGGATTTCGTGTCCTGTGCTTGTTACACACATATTGTAAATAGTATGAGATGTAATTACCATATTTTTTTTCAAAATTCAATGTTTGTGCAGTGTCATGTTTAAGTTCTAAGAACGTTTATTACACGATTAAAATGGTGTAACTGTAAATGTGGTAAACAATGATTGACATCTTTCATACTTCAATGTTCGCCTAAAATACTTTTACAGTAAGATTGCCATAAGGCATTTAAAATTGTACTGTACTTCGTTAAAACCTCATCAGAAATTATTGAGAGTTATACCCTGAACTGTATTAATAGGAATAAATGTATCAATATGTTAAAAAGAACAAAATCTTTATCTAAAGATTGTTCTTAAAGATGTTTTTTTTTTACCTTTAGAATGTTTTATTAATTTGTTTAAAGCTTGAAAAGAACAAATCGTCCCAAAACCTGTGCGGCATGACCAGGCTTTGAATCTACATACATTCTTATTATTTTGCAATCATTGTATCTTTTAGACTTCAATTGATTCATAATCGTGTGAAAACTAAGAATGAGTCACATCACGTGATTTAAAAGTACACTGAATAACCTATATCCGACAATTTGTTCCTTGAGAAAAGACAAAAGGAAGTTAAATCACTATATTTATTAGCATGCCAAGTAATGATCTCTGCAAGTGAACTTAATATTTCCACTGTTTGCTCAAGGCCCTGACACTCTTATTTGCATAAGAAAATCTTTATTATTGACACAAAAAAATGTATCATGTGACACACTTTTGCTGCAAATACAAATAAACCAACTTACAAAGTGAAGCTAAATCCTAGCTATGAGTTATCAAAACTCAAAGTTTATTTAGTTATCAAAACTTAAAGTTTATTTAGTTATCAAAACTCAAGTTTATTTAGTTATCAAAACTCAAAGTTTATTTAGTTGTCAAAGCTCAGAGCGGCAACATGGTCTTTATATTTTGGTCTATTCGATGATGATGTTGTCTTTTTGTCCTCCTCCAAGCTACTTGTGTTATGTAGTACTTTGTAATCGCTCATGCCAGGCAACAGCTGCTGGTCCAGCTATTGACCATAGGTAAAGAGATAAAGACATTCTAAGAAACAGTGATTGACATGGTGAAACTAGTAACAGTAGTATGATTTAAAATTTGTATATGACCACCATTTTCTGATATATCTTTTTAATAACAAATTCCAATCATTTGAAAACTCATGACGATGATTAAAATATTTAATTTAAGCCTGAAGAAGTTTCCTAATTTGTACATTATTCTTTAAAAAAAAAAAAACTTTAAGTCAAAATAAATTCCCAGACCATTTTTATAAAGACGCTGATGGGATTGGGAAAAAGTCTCTTGTAAACAAACAGCAAATCAACCATAGAGAAAGAAAATAAGTTCTAAAACATATGCTAAACAATCTCATCAATATAACTTCAATATTCTT
Source organism: Margaritifera margaritifera (assembly GCA_029931535.1). Classification (NCBI taxonomy): domain Eukaryota; kingdom Metazoa; phylum Mollusca; class Bivalvia; order Unionida; family Margaritiferidae; genus Margaritifera; species Margaritifera margaritifera. The sequence goes on from JAQPZY010001474.1 coordinate 712,147, forward strand.
TTCAAGTGAAATTTCCATAATACTTATAATGCAAAGCACGCGTATGTTTATCAGTTCTCTTTCATGTATTCTTTTGAATGTTGCTTTTTGTTCATGATTCATGTTGACTTTATCTAAATGTTGTAAAGAAATGAAGAATAATATTTCCAACCAATGTTAAATTTCATGCACGATTCTGTGATAAATGAAGTAAAAAGTTTATATACCTCATGTCTGTGTTTGCTCTGGTAATTGTAATGAAAACATATATAAAAAATTTAGACCAGACTAAAAAATAGCTACCCAGATTGATAGATCTGAACGACATGTATGCATACAAACATACATACCTACATACATACATAGATGCATACATACATACATACATACATACATACATACATACATACATACATACATACATACATACATACATACATACATACATAACAATCATGAATCGAATTCTTTTTGTCAACAGTGTTACGCAAAGCACACCACCTCTGTACCAAAATCTAGTTACTGTGTGGACGCATTCTTATATCGATTAAGTCATACTTAATATTTATTCACGAGGCTGGTGTTTGCCTAAAGAGAGTCTTTCATTTCTCAATAAACAAAATACTACAAACTTTTATTTTCAGATGCAAAGGAAGCCTCTTGTTCTATATTACTCGTAAACAACGAATTTTACTCGTAAACAACGAATTTTCCCCCAAAATACATCAGAAGAGCATTGTTTTAAGACAAAACGTGACAAACAACAGTTTGGGTACAAAATTAATATACCGTCCGGTATTCGTTTAAATTTTCTTTATTTATTTGCAATTTCAAGGGTATTGATTATTCGATCAATTCGAGACTCATCTGTCATCCTTTAGAGTCAATTATGAGCGCATATGGGCTTGGATTGAGCGATTTTGTCTGACTGATTTTGTAATTATCTATTTGCTTCTTCGACAAAAAAAATATTTGACCGCATTAGTCAGTAACCTTAGAATCAACCATTCATCCCTGGTACACCCTTTTCAACTTGTATGCTAGATATTTACGTAGGCCGCATTCGGTGCTGTATGTCATTGACAGTAACACTAATGTATAATGCCCTCTCGTCCTTTGACGTTGAGAATAGATTTGAGTTTAATATAGAAACAAGGGTATTTACTGGAGCAATGTGACAACGATTACAGGAATGTTATTTCCCTTGTTTGCACCAACAAACATTCTACAAATAAATATAAACTGTATTTTGTTTGAGGCGGTTCAAGGAACAAAATATTCTGCAACAGGTCAATGCTTAGACAAAATATATACTTTGAACGAAATACAACATTCGATTTCATTCTTAAAGGTAAACTAAATTGTCAATATCGTTGAACAACAGAAAATTCCCTCATCCTTCCATCCTACCACCACAAACGGAATTTGGCGTTTTAAATGAAACGAACCCTTGTAATTTATAATACCGTTGCTGGTTAATGTTCCTTCAAAGGCTTGTGAAGTGTTCGAAACGGTGTATATTCTAAGGACGCACGAAATAGCTTCTACGGATCATTTCAGTTAGTTCCTTGAACGTCCGCTTGAAAACTTAAATAGGTTTAGCACAGTGGGTATTGTTCCATCTTTGCTCTTTTTTTTTTTTTTTTTTCTTTAAATAAAAACATTACTCTTGTAGTATTCATTTTTAAATTATTGGCGCGGTATAAAATTTGCACACCAATCCACTCGTGTAGACAGCACTAATAGCAAGCGCAAGAAAACGGCAAAAATGGCAGCTGAAACAACAAGAATCTATTTTATACATATCATAAATAATGGTACAACGTTATATTGTAGGGAATTCAATAGGTTTAAGTGATGTGATAGAAATATCTAACAAGTTTAGCATGAGAGCAATACTGCCGGTATCTAGATATAATGCCTACTTGTTTACAAGTTTGCACGGGATAAATGTGTGATCAAAGATAATTGTGTTAAAGAATAATATACAAAAGAATAAAAGTGTTAATTTGTTTATTTCAAACATCATAAAAGATAACTCCAATTTTTCAGAAAAGATGCAGATTTACAGGCTATTTTCAACGATGATACCATCGAATAAGCTTTAACGCCGCTGACAGTACGAGGAAGGAATAAATTGAGTATTGGATGGGGGTAAACAAACAAATTTGTATTCGGCCAAACTTACAGTATATTCTGAAGATCTTTTGAACTTTAGAAGGTCGATTTACAATGATTCCACAGAAAACAATGTATGTAGGACAATATTCAATTAAAAACACAAGATACGTCAGTGCATCAAGTAGCTGTTTTAGATCCAACTCTAGAAATTGCAAAATTTTACATAATCTTAAGTCATTCATTCATTTGAAAGTATTGAATAAACGTTGCAAATTACCGAAAATAAAAGTACCCGTTTAAGACGGTCATTCTTTTGACTTGCTGATAACTCCTTACGACAAGCATTAAGCATTCATCAATTGTTTTCTACCGTTTTAATTGACTCACAAAGAACAGTATTATAGGCATCTTTGCTATGATCCTGAAAGTACAGTTGCTTAGACTAATATCAATCAATTGTGGAAGAAATTAAAAGTGACAATACGAAAATAGCATGTTTAACAACTAAACAATCAACTTACACATTACACAAGCAAGCAAAAAGAGTCCCTACAAAAGAGTTTATATAAGTCATGTGGAAGACCACTGTCAGACAGACATAGTGTTGGTATGCACTCTTATGAAAAAGTCAACGATTGAAAAAAAAATACATTTTTACATTACAAATCTCTTTTTTCGACAAACTCTTTGGGTGAGAACAAAAATGAAAAGCGAGATGACATTCGGGGTGCTTTAGAAAATTTTGAAAAGACGAAAGCCTGTAAAAATATAGTCTGATGAAGGAAAAGTGTTTGATAACAGGAGAGTTAATTGATGGAAAAGGAAACACATTGAATATTTTTCAACTTACACAAACACAATGTGTATGTAATGGAACGCTGTAACATAACCCAAGACTATAATGTGGAAGTATTTCATTCAAAATGAAACCAGAAAAATAGTTGACGTTTTACATATTTCATTGATTGTTATCATAACACTCATAATAGATCAAAATGCACAACTCCAGTCTAAGCAAGCAAAGAAGAAAACAGTTCTAAAGTATGGACCAACCTATTTGGTTTTGTGACGACTGATATTATTAGAACTCCTAAATTTAAAATCGGTGAAACAGTCAGGTTGTTTTTAAAAGTTCTACCTTCCTACCTTTACCGGGCAAATATTCAAAATCAAGCAAGTAATTTAGGTGATCCATGCGTTTACATACTCGAAATAGTTACAGAAGAGGATAAAGAGAGCATGTTTAACGAACAAGAGTTATATCTACACAACAAACAAGATGACATATACAAGGAACGGTAAAAAGTGTGTATTTTTTAAATGAAAATAATATGATGAGTCGACTAACAGATGAGAAGCAGCTGAAGACGTCATGCCATTAAATTATGCCCCAAAATTACTTGTCTCCATCCGAGACGGATGAAGTATTATACATAGATAGAAATAAACAGAAGCGTAAAAAGTTTGAGTTTTTGAAAGATAACTAGTTTCTAGGATGTCACTGATGTGGTAAAAACAACACATTAGGACACGAAGAATTGAAACTTTCATTAGCAGTGTGCAAATGTTAAAATTGTTGTTTTCATTTATTCACTTTTAAATTTAGACTAATTTTTAATGAACCTTGATCTCTGATATTTAATTTTCATCTTGATATTGCTGCTGGTAGACCGTGTTGGTATGACTAGGTAAAAAGTAGAATTCATGTCACTAAAATCTGGCCATCGCTGCTATAAGAATATGATTATTTTCCTTGCACTTCCAAATTTTTTAAAAAAGCTTCTGTGAAATTAGATTCAGCGGCATTTTTAGTAACATTTTTCATAATTTTATATCTGCTTTTAGTAGAGAGTATGGATGTCAAAACTGGTGCGGGATTATAGAGGCAAACTAGGCACTAGTTCATATGAGGATTTAATATTATTGGACCTTTCCAATGCCTTCGACAACAGTGAAGGTGTGGCCAATCGATCACCGTCGAGTACGTCGAAGCGAGTAGGGAATGGGCCAGGCGATATTTAAAGTTATTTATAGTTCAGTCATATGGTTCGTTTTTTACTCTCTTTCTCTCTCTCTCTCTCTCTCTCTCTCTCTCTCTCTCATCTTGGCGAGTTGGTTTATCTGTCAGTTTTACAACCATAGGTCCAGAGAGAGAGAGAGAGAGAGATTTGGATCCATTGAGGAAAAACTGATAGACTGACCAACCAATATAAAGAGACCTTCAGTCATTTAAATATTTTAAAGTGATCTGTTTTAGAACCTTGTTATAAGTTAAAAACAAAAATGAACTTCAAATTTAAAATATGAATAACATATCTTTCTTTTTTTAAAGTACATAATAATTTAAGTACTGAAGATTTTGTACCCTTTAATCTTCTATCAATTTCGTTTGTAATGGAGATAAATCATCCTCACAAGGAATTAGTTTCTTTTCTGGTGCAAAAAGATAATCTTTAAAATAGTCCTGCAAGTGTGTTGGTACTTCTATATCGACTTTTAGAATTACCTCCAAATGGATTTTCATCACTCCAACGCATCACATTTTCTACTTCTTCTTCGTCTGTCCATTTAAATTTTCTAATGAACATTGGCTGGCACATGGCCCAGCCATATAAAATGTAGCAGTCAATATACATAATACATGAACTTGACCGTGGTGTATAGTATTCTCCCTTATTTCTTGTTTGGTCGTCGTTATAACACTATTGATTTGCATTATCATATCTATTAGGTATCGTTCTTATTCCTCCTCTGATTCCAGATTCAATGAAATCAGACTACGAACATATCAAAATATGTTAGCAATTCTAATTCTAACTTACTATTTTCTATTTTTTTAAACTAGCATAGTGAACTAGTTCTCGTGCAATAAAATAATGTGCTGGGTCTAGTTAATAATTATTCATACACAGAGATCTAAATTCTTCAAAAATATCATATAGCATCAAAGTATCTTTCTTTACGTAGTAGTTGTGAAGACCGATAAGGGAATTTAATTTGAAATGTTTCATAACATCTTCGACATTCTCTGATACTCCGCTGCTCCAATTCGGGATCCATTTATTTTTAATAAAAGTTCTCGGTTGATAGCAGTTCCGTCTCATAAATCTTTCAAACGAATCCACATTCGTATGGATAAATATATACTCTCAAAAATCTGGGTTCCATGCTTTGGTCTTTGCCACTTGAGTAGGGTTCGCCGTCTTCGCTGTGCCCTTCGGGTAAGCTAAATTGTTTTATTGTTCCTGTGAATTTATCATCCTTGAGATTTTTAGCAAGTTCCTCTAGTGATAGACCCATAAACGGATAACTATTTTTTTTTTTTTTTACAAAAACCTCTTTGTTGTTTTCCTTGAATTTGTCAACTATAAAATCCTTACTAAACGGTAAATATTTTTCATCTTTATTAGCAGTATTAATACTTCTTGATCTAGATCGTTTTTTACTATTTAGAATTTAAATTACACTATAGATGTGATCGATCCTTATATTTTCCACTTAAGCGATCATGATCTCTGCAACTGATCCTAAATATTCACGATATTTAGGTATACTGTCTTCTTCTATGTACAAAAAACTATTGGTTTGTACTCCTTGTGACTTGATTTAAGATAAAGGCAAAATCCTGATGGTATATATTTTCGGGGGAGAGAGCTATTTGTTTTGTTGGTTTGTTGTTATTGTTTTGTTGTTGATGTTGGGGGTGGGGAGTATGTATTTTTTTATATTTTGTTTTATCCATGACATATCTGATTCTTGATTAAGAGTGCTTATTGGCTCATTGATCACAATAAAGAACAAAAGGTTTTCTTTATTTGGGATGAAACCAATTTTGCTAAATTATGTATTCCACAATAATGATACTTGTCTCCTTTAAATATGATTTAAAGACTGTCTCTTTCTCTTTCTCTTTCTGTTATTCTAACTGGTCTTATATCTTTGCTACAAGTTCGTATACACTGACAGATGTATTAAATTAATTTTCATATGTTTTTATATCCTGCATATTTATTGGACATTTATTAAACTAATGTTTATTTTTATCAAGGTTATATTTTTGTGGAATATGCAGATGATCCCTAGCTGTACTTAAAATAGATTCTATTGCATATAAAAAGCATCTATTGGCTTCATTTTGTACATTAAGACAGGCTTGTTTATTTTTTATCCACTCAGGTAAATATATGTATGATTTTCCTGCTACCGGTCTAAATTTATCAACATGTAAAGTTAAATAATATATCTGATTAAAAAACGAATGTGTGTCATTACTTGTCTCCTGATCAAAATTTGTACCTAGTATACCAGTTCTTCAACTTTACTTTTAATTTTGTTTCCATTCATTATGTTTTCTGCTTGTGTTCTCTGATACTAGTCTAATAATGATAATGATGTACTCCATCTTCATCTTTTTCCTTTCTTACAAGTTGAATCTATAAATCTAGCTGGACTTTTACTGAACTTAAGTGTCTAATTTCTCTACCTTTTATTTTCCATAAGTATGGTTCAATGTCTTTAAAAAATGAACTAAAATTCTGTCTAGTTTCTTTTTCAAGTTTCAAATCTGTATTCATTTAATTTTGTTTTAAAGAGTCTTGTGCCTTTTGCTCGATATGTGTTAGTTTGTTTTATTTTGTTTGTTTTATGGGGGGGTCGGTTTTGTTGTGTTTTTTTATTGTTTTTTTGTTGGTTTTTTTGGGGGGGGGGCATTCACAATTCTTTTTATTTATCTTCTAGTTGGAACACGAAACAGAGGATGCTGTAGTTTCATACTTTCAGACTTTTTTATTTTTGTATTAAGAAAATTCTGTTCCATTTGCATAATAATATTTTGTTTCAATCAAACTTCCTGTGAAAAGAATTTAGTCTTTAGCAAGAGTTTTTCCAAATGAAAAATTAAAGGTAAATCTACTCTGTTATGATTAAATATTGCGCATCTTTGGATATCTTTTCCCCATTTACAGACAACCTTTGTTTGATTCTTTCCTCTGATTTTCTTTTCTCCTCCAGTATAATGCCATTGAGATTTCATTCTATTTGCACAATCTTTACATCGTATGTAGTGAGTTTTTCGACGTTTCATTTGATCAATAGACTTATAACACGCATAACATATAACTGAGTATATTTATATAGTGAACATTATTTATATATAACTACTACTTTAATTTATAGGACTATTAATCAGTGTCTACTGGACGGGACGGGAAGAGGACTGAGACTTAAAACCCTGAGGACTGCTTCGCTATGACTCTTTCAGTGACAACATTTTCTTCCGGCTCCAAACTATTAGAAATTCTCGACATATCCTTTCCAATGTGCAAGCACATTTTTTTATATTCATTGTTTCACTTTTTAAATTTTCTAAATCTTGAAGATATCATCTTGCATGTCGTATAGAGAATAATCCTCCTTGTAAAATATTATCTTTAAGTCTTCTAATATATACCACAGAGTGTCCAACAAATACTTCTATGATTATAAAAATCCCTTCCGTAAAATTAGGAAAATAGCCTTTAGCAAAAAAATAGACCTATATTTTGACATCATGACTTTATAATCTATTGCATAGTTTAGGCGTTCCATATGCATCTATTGTAAGATAAAAAAAATTAATCCATACTGTAGATATATTTTCTTCCTTGCTTGCTTCAATTGGTGACATGTCTATGATGGTATGATTTATTGTATCAATCCATTAGGTTTTGTAATATGTCTACCCATTTTCTGGTTTTATTTTCAGTAAAATACTTCCTAATTATAGTCTTCGATGAAAACCTACCTCTACAGACGCTTTTTTCTCTGAGCGAGTGGAAGCATTCAATTTCTTTTTCTCCAAAAATTTCCTAACCTTTACGTAATACAATTCTTTCTGTACCTGTATTTTGTCTGGTTTTCTCCTTTTTTTTATAAGAAGACATTTATCACTGTCAAAATAATCTATAACCAGTTTTATATTTGTATATACTTGTAAATCAACTATGTCTGCCTGGTAATGTTCATCTGCGTGATTAAAATAAATCCATCTATATGGAAATCTTTTCTGGCCTGCTTTTGTAATGTGTAAGTAGACTGTTTCATCAGCTATCTTGAAATTTATAATACTGTATCGGCCTTTGTCGTTGTTTCGCTATCCTCTTCGGTTTTCCTTTGCGTAGCTGTCCTGTTTAATTTGCCTCCATAAATTATTTATGTTTGCAAAAGGATCCCGACTTTTAGCATCGTAGTATAGATCCCTTAAATATTGTTCTTTATTAGTGTACATACTCATTTAATTCAAAAATAGTGTAGTATTTTATTTTGCAGGTCTGATAAAGAATTAAAAAGCTAAAATATAAAAGTCACCCAAGTATCTAATTTCGTTTGTTGTTAAACAGTATTCTTTCAACTCTTTTTGTAACTGGTTTAGGCTATCAGCTGGAAGAAATTTATTCATCAAAATAGTTATTCCTAGCATTATTGCATCCAACAAAAACTTTGATAATTTAGCTGATCTAGCATTTACAAAAATTTCATATGCTTTCTCATTTTTGCTTTTATATTTTATGTTAATGACCTTCTAAAGCATTCTAACATCTTTATCTTTTCATTTTATAGGACGACATCCTTGCGTTTATTTGGACGCGTCTATCTTCCTAACGTTTGTTGCTATTATTACCTTCACATTTTTAACTTAACTTTTAATCGGAACAATATAGCCTGAATTGTACTGATGTGCCGTTAAACCATATACAGATTCTTCTTGAAAAGATCATTTTTGAAAACACTCTCGCTTTGTTCATGCTCACTTTATCCATAGTTATGGTATCACGGCGATTTACTATAAATAAACTAGAAGACACTCAACAGTAGATGATACAACAATAGCGGCTACTTGATTCAAGTATCATATTAAAGTCAGCTGGAAAATCTCTCACAAACCCATGAGACACAACCAGTCATTCACAATCATTTCAATTATCTGTTCGAAAGCAAGAGCAATGCAGTATAACAAGGTTAATAGCCACCCACTATCTATCAAAATATCGATTGTTTTAGATGATAAACTTTCTCTGTTTACAGCTAATCGATGGCAATTAATATGTGTCATTTTTTTAAGGAACCCATGATATGGAATTAAGATTTCAAAAGAATGAAAATCAAATGCAAAATCTACCAATGGTCCTATTCAGAATTTACCAGAAGACGATGTCATCTATAGTTCCCGTCCAGCCAAAAAGTGTCTGTTATGAGACAAAAGGATATGTCGAACATTTCATGTATAGAAAGTACGCATTTACAAAGTATACAGGGAAGTTACACGTCATGGTTGTACACTTGTTTAATCTTGATCAAATTGATTATTGGTAATTTAGCTGCTGGTGACATGTGTTTGGATGAAAAGAAAGGTATGAGTCAGCATGTACTTTTCTGTGTATCATTTTTATAAGTGGCGTAGCAAGAAATTCTGGCCCCTCCCACCACCTTCAAAACCTAATTCAGGGGTTCATTTCCAAACAAAAATATTGTTTGATGGGAATTTTGCCCCCGCCTAAACACACACACACACACACACAGTTGCGGGGTTGCTTGCCGTTTGCTACGCCACTGATTTTAACTTAAGATTTCCAAATGAAAATCGTAACCACGAATATGATCTGTGTGTAATGTTTGATAGGGATACCTAGAACAGTTTTGGATTTTTACTCCATTAACAAAAGGTATCTTTCATGGATAAATGACAGGATTGACAGGCTGTAGTGAAAATTTGAAGATATGGAAAGTAATGATTTCTCAATAGCAAAAGGCAAATGGCTTATATATGTCTATAAGGATCAACAGAGATATTTTGAACGATTTTGGATTTTTATACCGAAACAATAAGTGCGTATGATACATAGATATATGTATGGACAAGCGGATGGAATAAAACCTTAAAGAGATTGAAAGTAATGATTTATTATTCGCAAAGGCGCATCAAGATTACTAGTGTATATATATATATATATATATATATATATATATATATATATATATATATATATATATATATATATATATAACAAAGTCTGTATTCAGTTTTAAATAACAAAGTCTTTCTTAGTTTCCATCTGATTCAGCTAATCAGTCGATAAATGGATTTTCAATGTAACCCAGACAAAATCCTTTCCACTTATGGAAACTCAGAAAGTTTGTTATATATATATATATATATATATATATATATATATATATATATATATATATATATATATATATATATATATATATATATATATATATGCATGGAAGAATGGATAAACAACGGATGAAAAGGTGAAAAAATATTGAACTAAAAACCTGTGCACACCAAGACACTCATCTGCATACTTGAATTAAAATATGTAGGAAATTCTCGAGTTATGCCCCTAAAACAAACGTGTGGATAATGGATGGATGGATGGATGAATGTACATATGGACAAAACTATATTTTTAAAACTATTGAAATTGAAGAGCTGTGAATAGCAGGAGGCACATTCGAATAACTAGTCTAATATGTGCACCGAGTATTACGTGTCATCAGGGCCGGATAAAGACCTTTAGAGGGAATAAGCACTAAAAAGATTACGCTGCATTTCCCCACATCTAATTCAAACCAAACACAAACTCAACCCCCGTAATATCTATATTTTTTTTCTGTCAATGCTTTGCTGGTGCAGTAAGCACGTGCTTAGTCTGCCTATTGGGTAATCGAGCACTGCTTAAAAAGCCCAGTCGAACTTTCTTCCGCAATATCATCATGATGAGAAAAAACAAAGCAATATTTGCAAGACAAATAAGAATGAGCACTTTCTACCATCCTCGCATTTTTATCACTATTGTCGGAGTTATTGTAATCGTCGTCACTAGCAGCTGATACAAATTTTAAGATTATTGTTACAAATCTTTCCAGGCCTAAACATGACTTAATGGTTGCGAAACTTAAATGACACGTGTAAGACCTTCATATTAAACATGAAATGAGGGTGAAACGTATTTGAAGAAAAGAAACATATCAATAATTAGGTCCGCCTACATCGGGCGTGTTTGGGGGCAACGTTGACGAAGAGATCGGCCAGGTCTTGACGGCCAGTTTCGTTACCTGAATATACAAATGCTCTGGTATATATTTTGATTGCACTTAGTGACGTCAGTTTTCGTCATCAAAATTGTATCTGTGTCCCTTGGCGCTACTGCGAATGGTAGGTATGACAATGAACAGTACATCACTCATGCATAAATAGAGACACAACAAGTTGCACGTGCACAGCCAGGCAGAATATTAATAAACAATAGGGGTAATCCATTACTAATTCTTTCAATCACCTGAGTGCTTATTCAGACAAGTATTTGGCGGAGAGAGAGAGAGAGAGAGAGAGAGAGAGAGAGAGAGACGCGGATTTGATAACTCTGTTATTTCGAAGGAAGTAAATTATTTTAGTGGCGTCTCGAATGCAGATATTGCTAAATGCTCTTGATTCAACCTTCAATGCCCTTGATCACAAAATGTTGTCAATTGTAAAATTATTGAAGATTATTTATCACCCTTGATCTCGTGTGTCATCATATTTGGTCAAACAGTGCGTCGATGTTGAAACATCTGATTTTAGCTCTACGATTTGCCATATATTAAGCTATTGATACATTGCATGGAATGGAAACTATTCTTGTGTCATAGATTAGGTGAATAGAAAATTAAATCTATATGAAAACTTTAAGGACAAATATTGATATACCCTGCGCAGAGAAAAGTTCTGAAGATACAAGGTAAACTTAAAGTGCAAATTTGAGAGTCATTTTCATTACCACATTTAGAATACTTATAAACAGGGCCGGATAAAGACTTGTAGAGGCCTTAAGCACTGAAAAGATTATAGTGACCCCACCCACCCCCCGCCCCCATATGTAATTCAAACCCAACACACACCCCATCCCAGTAATTTATATTTTTTTTTCTTCCTATTGCTGCCCCTGCTTTGCTGGTGCCCTAAGCACGTGCTTAGTCTGCCTATTGGATAATCGAGCACTGCTTGTAAATCAAATTCGACTTTTCCTCCGCTATATCATCATGATGAGAAAAAACAAAGCAATATTTGCAAGACAAATAAGAATGAACGCCTTCTACTTTCCTCGCATTTTCATTTTTATTGTCGGTGTCATCATCGTCACTAGCAGCTGATACAAATATAAGATTTTTATTAGAAATCTTTCCAGGCCTAAACATGCTTTAATGGTTGCGAGACTTAAATGACGCGTGTATGTAATTCATATTGAACATGAAATGAGGGTGAAACGTATTTGAAGAAAAGAAACATATTAATCAGCTCGACAATGTACATATTACAAATGAAAGATACCCATCAATGTAACGAACAAATGGTGTAATTATAGAAATATGAAAACATACGTCGATATACTAGTCAATGACCCGATTTGAGCGTATTACATGTACGCACGGAACTGAATGTTTCGCATTCTCGAGATTGGTGCCTTGCTCACTTCACGAGAAGTGATTTTTGTCCTATATCACAGAGACGTATAGCTAGGCACAGACAAAATTCAAGTGTGTGTCTTCGAGAGCTCATACGTTTACAGACAATATTCTTGAACGTTTGATGGTTGGTCCCATTTAAGTACCGCATTCACAGTCTTTTCATTCAAATTCATGACGTACCAAATCAATACATATTTATTTCTTTTATTTTATTTTAATGTGACTCTTTTGATTCTAATACCTATAAGTCTGTTTCGGACTGACAATTTGTATATGGGTCACCATCATCAGCAAACAAGTTTAATTTCTTGTTCCAACCTTTAAAAACGTTTCATTCCTTTGTCACACATGTGTTTCAGGGATCTTTTTTTATCGCAAGAAACAATGTCCTCAAATTCTTAGGCATGTTCAGATACTTTTTCTTGCATATTTCATAGAAAATCTTCTGAAGATTATCTTGCAATTCTTTTATAGGGAATCTGATTCTCTTCAAAATAAATGTTGTGCTTTTGCTGCAAGTTGTAAGGCGATATTAAAGCTATTAGACAGTCTGAAGCTCTCGCACTCAAATATACAAACTCATTTCACAATGAATATCAAATATAATCTAGTTTCATTAAAGAGATCTCATTTAAATGACACATCGGCATGGATAATGTATCAATACACAATGCGGTCCCATTTTAATAAAGTATTAGGAGTGCACGCTTTTCATGCTCTGTGTTGACAGCGTCCTTTGAAATTACTGTTTCAGTGGGTCTCGGTGTCTGCTACTAAGTAGAGAATGGTAATCGTTGTTTTTTGAATTGTCACTGATGAACGCAATATTTACATTCCCTGACAGGAGTTTATAGGTTCATTTGACTACCAACCTTTTTTAATCTACTTGATTATGAACGAGAGCTTCCGGAGCTAAACAGAACTCAATTCACGAATGGGCGAAAGGACCTAGCTACGTATGACACATTATCGAATGACGTAAATTAATTGTGGTCAAGACTAAATTGAGGGTCTACGTTCGACTTGCCTTTTCGGTAGCGGATAGTCCAATTCCTGGTTTCTTTAACTTCTATCTAATGATGAATTGGTCCTTCCCTTTGAAGCAGACATATTTGTATACGGATATAATTAGGTCCGCCTACATCGGGCGTGTTTGAGGGCAACGTTGACGAAGAGAACGGTCAGGTCTTGACGGCCAGTTCCGTTACCTGAATATACAAATGCTCTGGTATACATTTTGATTGCACTTAGTGACGTCAGTTTTCGTCATCAAAATTGTATCTGTGTCCCTTGGCGCTACTGCGAATGGTAGGTATGACAATGAACAGTACATCACTCATGCATAAATAGAGACACAACAAATTGCACGTGCACAGCCAGGCAGAACATTGATTAACAATAGGGGTAATCCATTACTAATTCTTTCAATCACCTGAGTGCTTATTCAGACAAGTATTTGGCGGAGAGAGAGAGAGAGAGAGAGAGAGAGAGAGAGAGAGACGCGGATTTGATAACTCTGTTATCTCGAAGAAAGCAAATTATTTTAGTGGCGTCTCGAATGCAGATATTTCTAAATGCTCTTGATTCAACCTTCAATGCCCTTGATCACAAAATGTTGTCAATTGTAAAATTATTGAAGATTATTTATCACCCTTGATCTCGTGTGTCATCATATTTGGTCAAACAGTGCGTCGATGTTGAAACATCTGATTTTAGCTCTACGATTTGCCATATATGGAGCTATTGATACATTGCATGGAATGGAAACTATTCTTGTGTCATAGATTAGGTGAATAGAAAATTAAATCTATATGAAAACTTTAAGGACAAATATTGATATACCCTGCGCAGAGAAAAGTTCTGAAGATACAAGGTAAACTTAAAGTGCAAATTTGAGAGTCATTTTCATTACCACATTTAGAATACTTATAAACAGGGCCGGATAAAGACTTGTAGAGGCCTTAAGCACTGAAAAGATTATAGTGACCCCACCCACCCCCCGCCCCCATATGTAATTCAAACCCAACACACCCCATCCCAGTAATTTATATTTTTTTTTCTTCCTATTGCTGCCCCTGCTTTGCTGGTGCCCTAAGCACGTGCTTAGTCTGCCTATTGGATAATCGAGTACTGCTTGTAAATCAAATTCGACTTTTCCTCCGCTATATCATCATGATGAGAAAAAACAAAGCAATATTTGCAAGACAAATAAGAATGAGCGCCTTCTACTTTCCTCGCATTTTCATTTTTATTGTCGGTGTCATCATCGTCACTAGCAGCTGATACAAATATAAGATTTTTATTAGAAATCTTTCCAGGCCTAAACATGCTTTAATGGTTGCGAGACTTAAATGACGCGTGTATGTAATTCATATTGAACATGAAATGAGGGTGAAACGTATTTGAAGAAAAGAAACATATTAATCAGCTCGACAATATACATATTACAAATGAAAGATACCCATCAATGTAACGAACAAATGGTGTAATTATAGAAATATGAAAACATACGTCGATATACTAGTCAATGACCCGATTTGAGCGTATTACATGTACGCACGGTACTGAATGTTTCGCATTCTCGAGATTGGTGCCTTGCTCACTTCACGAGAAGTGATTTTTGTCCTATATCACAGAGACGTATAGCTAGGCACAGACAAAATTCAAGTGTGTGTCTTCGAGAGCTCATACGTTTACAGACGATATTCTTGAACGTTTGATGGTTGGTCCCATTTAAGTATCGCATTCACAGTCTTTTCATTCAAATTCATGACGTACCAAATCAATACATATTCATTTGTTTTATTTTATTTTAATGTGACTCTTTTGATTCTAATACCTATAAGTCTGTTTCGGACTCACAATTTGTATATGGGTCACCATCATCAGCAAACAAGTTTAATTTCTTGTTCCAACCTTTAAAAACGTTTCATTCCTTTGTCACACATGTGTTTCAGGGATCTTTTTTTATCGCAAGAAACAATGTCCTCAAATTCTTAGGCATGTTCGGATACTTTTTCTTGCATATTTCATAGAAAATCTTCTGAAGATTATCTTGCAATTCTTTTATAGGGAATCTGATTCTCTTCAAAATAAATGTTGTGCTTTTGCTGCAAGTTGTAAGGCGATATTAAAGCTATTAGACAGTCTGAAGCTCTCGCACTCAAATATACAAACTCATTTCACAATGAATATCAAATATAATCTAGTTTCATTAAAGAGATCTCATTTAAATGACAAATCGGCATGGATAATGTATCAATACACAATGCGGTCCCATTTTAATAAAGTATTAGGAGTGCACGCTTTTCATGCTCTGTGTTGACAGCGTCCTTTGAAATTACTGTTTCAGTGGGTCTCGGTGTCTGCTACTAAGTAGAGAATGGTAATCGTTGTCTTTTGAATTGTCACTGACGAACGCAATATTTACATTCCCTGACAGGAGTTTATAGGTTCATTTGACTACCAACCTTTTTTAATCTACTTGATTATGAACGAGAGCTTCCGGAGCTAAACAGAACCCAATTCACGAATGGGCGAAAGGACCTAGCTACGTATGACACATTATCGAATGACGTAAATTAATTGTGGTCAAGATTAAAATTGAGAGTCTACGTCCGACTGGCCTTTTCGGTAGCGGATAGTCCAATTCCTGGTTTCTTTAACTTCTATCTAATGATGAATTTGTCCTTCCCTTTGAAGCAGACATATTTGTATACGGATATAATTAGGTCCGCCTACATCGGGCGTGTTTGGGGGCAACGTTGACGAAGAGAACGGTCAGGTCTTGACGGCCAGTTCCGTTACCTGAATATACAAATGCTCTGGTATACATTTTGATTGCACTTAGTGACGTCAGTTTTCGTCATCAAAATTGTATCTGTGTCCCTTGGCGCTACTGCGAATGGTAGGTATGACAAAGAACAGTACATCACTCATGCATAAATAGAGACACAACAAGTTGCACGTGCACAGCCAGGCAGAACATTGATTAACAATAGGGGTAATTCATTACTAATTCTTTCAATCACCTGAGTGCTTATTCAGACAAGTATTTGGCGGAGAGAGAGAGAGAGAGAGAGAGAGAGAGAGAGAGACGCGGATTTGATAACTCTGTTATTTCGAAGGAAGTTAATTATTTTAGTGGCGTATCGAATGCAGATATTTCTAAATGCTCTTGATTCCACCTTCGATGCCCTTGATCACAAAATGTTGTCAATTGTAAAATTATTGAAGATTATTTATCACCCTTGATCTCGTGTGTCATCATAATTGGTCAAACAGTGCGTCGATGTTGAAACATCTGATTTTAGCTCAACGATTTGCCATATATTAAGCTATTGATACATTGCATGGAATGGAAACTATTCTTGTGTCATAGAGTAGGTGAATAGAAAATTAAATCTATATGAAAACTTTAAGGACAAATATTGATATACCCTGCGCAGAGAAAAGTTCTGAAGATACAAGGTAAACTTAAAGTGCAAATTTGAGAGTCATTTTCATTACCACATTTAGAATACTTATAAACAGGGCCGGATAAAGACTTGTAGAGGCCTTAAGCACTGAAAAGATTATAGTGACACCCACCCACCCCGCATCCATATGTAATTCAAACCCAACACACACCCCATCCCAGTAATTTCTATTTTTTTTTTTATTTTTTTTTCTTTCTGTTGCTGCCCCTGCTTTGCTGGTGCCCTAAGCACGTGCTTAGTCTGCCTATTGGATAATCGAGTACTGCTTGTAAATCAAATTCGACTTTTCCTCCGCTATATCATCATGATGAGAAAAAACAAAGCAATATTTGCAAGACAAATAAGAATGAGCGCCTTCTACTTTCCTCGCATTTTCATTTTTATTGTCGGTGTCATCATCGTCACTAGCAGCTGATACAAATATAAGATTTTTATTAGAAATCTTTCCAGGCCTAAACATGCTTTAATGGTTGCGAGACTTAAATGACGCGTGTATGTAATTCATATTGAACATGAAATGAGGGTGAAACGTATTTGAAGAAAAGAAACATATTAATCAGCTCGACAATATACATATTACAAATGAAAGATACCCATCAATGTAACGAACAAATGGTGTAATTATAGAAATATGAAAACATACGTCGATATACTAGTCAATGACCCGATTTGAGCGTATTACATGTACGCACGGTACTGAATGTTTCGCATTCTCGAGATTGGTGCCTTGCTCACTTCACAAGAAGTGATTTTTGTCCTATATCACAGAGACGTATAGCTAGGCACAGACAAAATTCAAGTGTGTGTCTTCGAGAGCTCATACGTTTACAGACGATATTCTTGAACGTTTGATGGTTGGTCCCATTTAAGTACCGCATTCACAGTCTTTTCATTCAAATTCATGACGTACCAAATCAATACATATTTATTTCTTTTATTTTATTTTAATGTGACTCTTTTGATTCTAATACCTATAAGTCTCTTTCGGACTGACAATTTCTATATGGGCAACCATCAGCAGCAAACAAGTTTAATTTCTTGTTCCAACCTTTAAAAACGTTTCATTCCTTTGTCACACATGTGTTTCAGGGATCTTTTTTTATCGCAAGAAACAATGTCCTCAAATTCTTAGGCATGTTCGGACACTTTTTCTTGCATATTTCATAGAAAATCTTCTGAAGATTATCTTGCAATTCTTTTATAGGGAATCTGATTCTCTTCAAAATAAATGTTGTGCTTTTGCTGCAAGTTGTAAGGCGATATTAAAGCTATTAGACAGTCTGAAGCTCTCGCACTCAAATATACAAACTCATTTCACAATGAATATCAAATATAATCTAGTTTCATTAAAGAGATCTCATTTAAATGACAAATCGGCATGGATAATGTATCAATACACAATGCGGTCCCATTTTAATAAAGTATTAGGAGTGCACGCTTTTCATGCTCTGTGTTGACAGCGTCCTTTGAAATTACTGTTTCAGTGGGTCTCGGTGTCTGCTACTAAGTAGAGAATGGTAATCGTTGTCTTTTGAATTGTCACTGACGAACGCAATATTTACATTCCCTGACAGGAGTTTATAGGTTCATTTGACTACCAACCTTTTTTAATCTACTTGATTATGAACGAGAGCTTCCGGAGCTAAACAGAACCCAATTCACGAATGGGCGAAAGGACCTAGCTACGTATGACACATTATCGAATGACGTAAATTAATTGTAGTCAAGATTAAAATTGAGAGTCTACGTCCGACTGGCCTTTTCGGTAGCGGATAGTCCAATTCCTGGTTTCTTTAACTTCTATCTAATGATGAATTTGTCCTTCCCTTTGAAGCAGACATATTTGTATACGGATATAATTAGGTCCGCCTACATCGGGCGTGTTTGGGGGCAACGTTGACGAAGAGAACGGTCAGGTCTTGACGGCCAGTTCCGTTACCTGAATATACAAATGCTCTGGTATACATTTTGATTGCACTTAGTGACGTCAGTTTTCGTCATCAAAATTGTATCTGTGTCCCTTGGCGCTACTGCGAATGGTAGGTATGACAAAGAACAGTACATCACTCATGCATAAATAGAGACACAACAAGTTGCACGTGCACAGCCAGGCAGAACATTGATTAACAATAGGGGTAATTCATTACTAATTCTTTCAATCACCTGAGTGCTTATTCAGACAAGTATTTGGCGGAGAGAGAGAGAGAGAGAGAGAGAGAGAGAGAGAGAGAGAGAGAGAGAGAGAGAGAGACGCGGATTTGATAACTCTGTTATTTCGAAGGAAGTTAATTATTTTAGTGGCGTATCGAATGCAGATATTTCTAAATGCTCTTGATTCCACCTTCGATGCCCTTGATCACAAAATGTTGTCAATTGTAAAATTATTGAAGATTATTTATCACCCTTGATCTCGTGTGTCATCATAATTGGTCAAACAGTGCGTCGATGTTGAAACATCTGATTTTAGCTCAACGATTTGCCATATATTAAGCTATTGATACATTGCATGGAATGGAAACTATTCTTGTGTCATAGAGTAGGTGAATAGAAAATTAAATCTATATGAAAACTTTAAGGACAAATATTGATATACCCTGCGCAGAGAAAAGTTCTGAAGATACAAGGTAAACTTAAAGTGCAAATTTGAGAGTCATTTTCATTACCACATTTAGAATACTTATAAACAGGGCCGGATAAAGACTTGTAGAGGCCTTAAGCACTGAAAAGATTATAGTGACACCCACCCACCCCGCATCCATATGTAATTCAAACCCAACACACACCCCATCCCAGTAATTTCTATTTTTTTTTTCTTTTTTTTAAATTTCTGTTGCTGCCCCTGCTTTGCTGGTGCCCTAAGCACGTGCTTACTCTACCTATTGGATAATCGAGTACTGCTTGTAAATCAAATTCGACTTTTCCTCCGCTATATCATCATGATGAGAAAAAACAAAGCAATATTTGCAAGACAAATAAGAATGAGCGCCTTCTACTTTCCTCGCATTTTCATTTTTATTGTCGGTGTCATCATCGTCACTAGCAGCTGATACAAATATAAGATTTTTATTAGAAATCTTTCCAGGCCTAAACATGCTTTAATGGTTGCGAGACTTAAATGACGCGTGTATGTAATTCATATTGAAGATGAAATGAGGGTGAAACGTATTTGAAGAAAAGAAACATATTAATCAGCTCGACAATATACATATTACAAATGAAAGATACCCATCAATGTAACGAACAAATGGTGTAATTATAGAAATATGAAAACATACGTCGATATACTAGTCAATGACCCGATTTGAGCGTATTACATGTACGCACGGTACTGAATGTTTCGCATTCTCGAGATTGGTGCCTTGCTCACTTCACGAGAAGTGATTTTTGTCCTATATCACAGAGACGTATAGCTAGGCACAGACAAAATTCAAGTGTGTGTCTTCGAGAGCTCATACGTTTACAGACGATATTCTTGAACGTTTGATGGTTGGTCCCATTTAAGTACCGCATTCACAGTCTTTTCATTCAAATTCATGACGTACCAAATCAATACATATTCATTTGTTTTATTTTATTTTAATGTGACTCTTTTGATTCTAATACCTATAAGTCTGTTTCGGACTCACAATTTGTATATGGGTCACCATCATCAGCAAACAAGTTTAATTTCTTGTTCCAACCTTTAAAAACGTTTCATTCCTTTGTCACACATGTGTTTCAGGGATCTTTTTTTATCGCAAGAAACAATGTCCTCAAATTCTTAGGCATGTTCGGACACTTTTTCTTGCATATTTCATAGAAAATCTTCTGAAGATTATCTTGCAATTCTTTTATAGGGAATCTGATTCTCTTCAAAATAAATGTTGTGCTTTTGCTGCAAGTTGTAAGGCGATATTAAAGCTATTAGACAGTCTGAAGCTCTCGCACTCAAATATACAAACTCATTTCACAATGAATATCAAATATAATCTAGTTTCATTAAAGAGATCTCATTTAAATGACAAATCGGCATGGATAATGTATCAATACACAATGCGGTCCCATTTTAATAAAGTATTAGGAGTGCACGCTTTTCATGCTCTGTGTTGACAGCGTCCTTTGAAATTACTGTTTCAGTGGGTCTCGGTGTCTGCTACTAAGTAGAGAATGGTAATCGTTGTCTTTTGAATTGTCACTGACGAACGCAATATTTACATTCCCTGACAGGAGTTTATAGGTTCATTTGACTACCAACCTTTTTTAATCTACTTGATTATGAACGAGAGCTTCCGGAGCTAAACAGAACCCAATTCACGAATGGGCGAAAGGACCTAGCTACGTATGACACATTATCGAATGACGTAAATTAATTGTAGTCAGGATTAAAATTGAGAGTCTACGTCCGACTGGCCTTTTCGGTAGCGGATAGTCCAATTCCTGGTTTCTTTAACTTCTATCTAATGATGAATTTGTCCTTCCCTTTGAAGCAGACATATTTGTATACGGATATAATTAGGTCCGCCTACATCGGGCGTGTTTGGGGGCAACGTTGACGAAGAGAACGGTCAGGTCTTGACGGCCAGTTCCGTTACCTGAATATACAAATGCTCTGGTATACATTTTGATTGCACTTAGTGACGTCAGTTTTCGTCATCAAAATTGTATCTGTGTCCCTTGGCGCTACTGCGAATGGTAGGTATGACAAAGAACAGTACATCACTCATGCATAAATAGAGACACAACAAGTTGCACGTGCACAGCCAGGCAGAACATTGATTAACAATAGGGGTAATTCATTACTAATTCTTTCAATCACCTGAGTGCTTATTCAGACAAGTATTTGGCGGAGAGAGAGAGAGAGAGAGAGAGAGAGAGAGAGAGAGAGAGAGAGAGAGAGACGCGGATTTGATAACTCTGTTATTTCGAAGGAAGTTAATTATTTTAGTGGCGTATCGAATGCAGATATTGCTAAATGCTCTTGATTCCACCTTCGATGCCCTTGATCACAAAATGTTGTCAATTGTAAAATTATTGAAGATTATTTATCACCCTTGATCTCGTGTGTCATCATAATTGGTCAAACAGTGCGTCGATGTTGAAACATCTGATTTTAGCTCAACGATTTGCCATATATTAAGCTATTGATACATTGCATGGAATGGAAACTATTCTTGTGTCATAGAGTAGGTGAATAGAAAATTAAATCTATATGAAAACTTTAAGGACAAATATTGATATACCCTGCGCAGAGAAAAGTTCTGAAGATACAAGGTAAACTTAAAGTGCAAATTTGAGAGTCATTTTCATTACCACATTTAGAATACTTATAAACAGGGCCGGATAAAGACTTGTAGAGGCCTTAAGCACTGAAAAGATTATAGTGACACCCACCCACCCCGCATCCATATGTAATTCAAACCCAACACACACCCCATCCCAGTAATTTCTATTTTTTTTTTAAATTTTTTTTTTCTGTTGCTGCCCCTGCTTTGCTGGTGCCCTAAGCACGTGCTTAGTCTGCCTATTGGATAATCGAGTACTGCTTGTAAATCAAATTCGACTTTTCCTCCGCTATATCATCATGATGAGAAAAAACAAAGCAATATTTGCAAGACAAATAAGAATGAGCGCCTTCTACTTTCCTCGCATTTTCATTTTTATTGTCGGTGTCATCATCGTCACTAGCAGCTGATACAAATATAAGATTTTTATTAGAAATCTTTCCAGGCCTAAACATGCTTTAATGGTTGCGAGACTTAAATGACGCGTGTATGTAATTCATATTGAACATGAAATGAGGGTGAAACGTATTTGAAGAAAAGAAACATATTAATCAGCTCGACAATATACATATTACAAATGAAAGATACCCATCAATGTAACGAACAAATGGTGTAATTATAGAAATATGAAAACATACGTCGATATACTAGTCAATGACCCGATTTGAGCGTATTACATGTACGCACGGTACTGAATGTTTCGCATTCTCGAGATTGGTGCCTTGCTCACTTCACGAGAAGTGATTTTTGTCCTATATCACAGAGACGTATAGCTAGGCACAGACAAAATTCAAGTGTGTGTCTTCGAGAGCTCATACGTTTACAGACGATATTCTTGAACGTTTGATGGTTGGTCCCATTTAAGTACCGCATTCACAGTCTTTTCATTCAAATTCATGACGTACCAAATCAATACATATTCATTTGTTTTATTTTATTTTAATGTGACTCTTTTGATTCTAATACCTATAAGTCTGTTTCGGACTCACAATTTGTATATGGGTCACCATCATCAGCAAACAAGTTTAATTTCTTGTTCCAACCTTTAAAAACGTTTCATTCCTTTGTCACACATGTGTTTCAGGGATCTTTTTTTATCGCAAGAAACAATGTCCTCAAATTCTTAGGCATGTTCGGACACTTTTTCTTGCATATTTCATAGAAAATCTTCTGAAGATTATCTTGCAATTCTTTATAGGGAATCTGATTCTCTTCAAAATAAATGTTGTGCTTTTGCTGCAAGTTGTAAGGCGATATTAAAGCTATTAGACAGTCTGAAGCTCTCGCACTCAAATATACAAACTCATTTCACAATGAATATCAAATATAATCTAGTTTCATTAAAGAGATCTCATTTAAATGACAAATCGGCATGGATAATGTATCAATACACAATGCGGTCCCATTTTAATAAAGTATTAGGAGTGCACGCTTTTCATGCTCTGTGTTGACAGCGTCCTTTGAAATTACTGTTTCAGTGGGTCTCGGTGTCTGCTACTAAGTAGAGAATGGTAATCGTTGTCTTTTGAATTGTCACTGACGAACGCAATATTTACATTCCCTGACAGGAGTTTATAGGTTCATTTGACTACCAACCTTTTTTAATCTACTTGATTATGAACGAGAGCTTCCGGAGCTAAACAGAACCCAATTCACGAATGGGCGAAAGGACCTAGCTACGTATGACACATTATCGAATGACGTAAATTAATTGTGGTCAAGATTAAAATTGAGAGTCTACGTCCGACTGGCCTTTTCGGTAGCGGATAGTCCAATTCCTGGTTTCTTTAACTTCTATCTAATGATGAATTTGTCCTTCCCTTTGAAGCAGACATATTTGTATACGGATATAATTAGGTCCGCCTACATCGGGCGTGTTTGGGGGCAACGTTGACGAAGAGAACGGTCAGGTCTTGACGGCCAGTTCCGTTACCTGAATATACAAATGCTCTGGTATACATTTTGATTGCACTTAGTGAGGTCAGTTTTCGTCATCAAAATTGTATCTGTGTCCCTTGGCGCTACTGCGAATGGTAGGTATGACAAAGAACAGTACATCACTCATGCATAAATAGAGACACAACAAGTTGCACGTGCACAGCCAGGCAGAACATTGATTAACAATAGGGGTAATTCATTACTAATTCTTTCAATCACCTGAGTGCTTATTCAGACAAGTATTTGGCGGAGAGAGAGAGAGAGAGAGAGAGAGAGAGAGAGAGAGAGACGCGGATTTGATAACTCTGTTATTTCGAAGGAAGTTAATTATTTTAGTGGCGTATCGAATGCAGATATTGCTAAATGCTCTTGATTCCACCTTCGATGCCCTTGATCACAAAATGTTGTCAATTGTAAAATTATTGAAGATTATTTATCACCCTTGATCTCGTGTGTCATCATATTTGGTCAAACAGTGCGTCGATGTTGAAACATCTGATTTTAGCTCTACGATTTGCCATATATGGAGCTATTGATACATTGCATGGAATGGAAACTATTCTTGTGTCATAGAGTAGGTGAATAGAAAATTAAATCTATATGAAAACTTTAAGGACAAATATTGATATACCCTGCGCAGAGAAAAGTTCTGAAGATACAAGGTAAACTTAAAGTGCAAATTTGAGAGTCATTTTCATTACCACATTTAGAATACTTATAAACAGGGCCGGATAAAGACTTGTAGAGGCCTTAAGCACTGAAAAGATTATAGTGACACCCACCCACCCCGCATCCATATGTAATTCAAACCCAACACACACCCCATCCCAGTAATTTCTATTTTTTTTTTTTCTTTTTTTTTCTTTCTGTTGCTGCCCCTGCTTTGCTGGTGCCCTAAGCACGTGCTTAGTCTGCCTATTGGATAATCGAGTACTGCTTGTAAATCAAATTCGACTTTTCCTCCGCTATATCATCATGATGAGAAAAAACAAAGCAATATTTGCAAGACAAATAAGAATGAGCGCCTTCTACTTTCCTCGCATTTTCATTTTTATTGTCGGTGTCATCATCGTCACTAGCAGCTGATACAAATATAAGATTTTTATTAGAAATCTTTCCAGGCCTAAACATGCTTTAATGGTTGCGAGACTTAAATGACGCGTGTATGTAATTCATATTGAACATGAAATGAGGGTGAAACGTATTTGAAGAAAAGAAACATATTAATCAGCTCGACAATATACATATTACAAATGAAAGATACCCATCAATGTAACGAACAAATGGTGTAATTATAGAAATATGAAAACATACGTCGATATACTAGTCAATGACCCGATTTGAGCGTATTACATGTACGCACGGTACTGAATGTTTCGCATTCTCGAGATTGGTGCCTTGCTCACTTCACAAGAAGTGATTTTTGTCCTATATCACAGAGACGTATAGCTAGGCACAGACAAAATTCAAGTGTGTGTCTTCGAGAGCTCATACGTTTACAGACGATATTCTTGAACGTTTGATGGTTGGTCCCATTTAAGTACCGCATTCACAGTCTTTTCATTCAAATTCATGACGTACCAAATCAATACATATTCATTTGTTTTATTTTATTTTAATGTGACTCTTTTGATTCTAATACCTATAAGTCTGTTTCGGACTCACAATTTGTATATGGGTCACCATCAGCAGCAAACAAGTTTAATTTCTTGTTCCAACCTTTAAAAACGTTTCATTCCTTTGTCACACATGTGTTTCAGGGATCTTTTTTTATCGCAAGAAACAATGTCCTCAAATTCTTAGGCATGTTCGGATACTTTTTCTTGCATATTTCATAGAAAATCTTCTGAAGATTATCTTGCAATTCTTTCATAGGGAATCTGATTCTCTTCAAAATAAATGTTGTGCTTTTGCTGCAAGTTGTAAGGCGATATTAAAGCTATTAGACAGTCTGAAGCTCTCGCACTCAAATATACAAACTCATTTCACAATGAATATCAAATATAATCTAGTTTCATTAAAGAGATCTCATTTAAATGACAAATCGGCATGGATAATGTATCAATACACAATGCGGTCCCATTTTAATAAAGTATTAGGAGTGCACGCTTTTCATGCTCTGTGTTGACAGCGTCCTTTGAAATTACTGTTTCAGTGGGTCTCGGTGTCTGCTACTAAGTAGAGAATGGTAATCGTTGTCTTTTGAATTGTCACTGACGAACGCAATATTTACATTCCCTGACAGGAGTTTATAGGTTCATTTGACTACCAACCTTTTTTAATCTACTTGATTATGAACGAGAGCTTCCGGAGCTAAACAGAACCCAATTCACGAATGGGCGAAAGGACCTAGTTACGTATGACACATTATCGA
This sequence comes from Margaritifera margaritifera, assembly GCA_029931535.1. Taxonomy (NCBI): domain Eukaryota; kingdom Metazoa; phylum Mollusca; class Bivalvia; order Unionida; family Margaritiferidae; genus Margaritifera; species Margaritifera margaritifera. The sequence goes on from JAQPZY010001474.1 coordinate 738,792, forward strand.
ATGACGTAAATTAATTGTGGTCAAGATTAAAATTGAGAGTCTACGTCCGACTGGCCTTTTCGGTGGCGGATAGTCCAATTCCTGGTTTCTTTAACTTCTATCTAATGATGAATTTGTCCTTCCCTTTGAAGCAGACATATTTGTGTACGGATATAATTAGGTCCGCCTACATCGGGCGTGTTTGGGGGCAACGTTGACGAAGAGAACGGTCAGGTCTTGACGGCCAGTTCCGTTACCTGAATATACAAATGCTCTGGTATACATTTTGATTGCACTTAGTGACGTCAGTTTTCGTCATCAAAATTGTATCTGTGTCCCTTGGCGCTACTGCGAATGGTAGGTATGACAAAGAACAGTACATCACTCATGCATAAATAGAGACACAACAAGTTGCACGTGCACAGCCAGGCAGAACATTGATTAACAATAGGGGTAATCCATTACTAATTCTTTCAATCACCTGAGTGCTTATTCAGACAAGTATTTGGCGGAGAGAGAGAGAGAGAGAGAGAGAGAGACGCGGGTTTGATAACTCTGTTATCTCGAAGAAAGCAAATTATTTTAGTGGCGTATCGAATGCAGATATTGCTAAATGCTCTTGATTCCACCTTCGATGCCCTTGATCACAAAATGTTGTCAATTGTAAAATTATTGAAGATTATTTATCACCCTTGATCTCGTGTGTCATCATATTTGGTCAAACAGTGCGTCGATGTTGAAACATCTGATTTTAGCTCTACGATTTGCCATATATGGAGCTATTGATACATTGCATGGAATGGAAACTATTCTTGTGTCATAGAGTAGGTGAATAGAAAATTAAATCTATATGAAAACTTTAAGGACAAATATTGATATACCCTGCGCAGAGAAAAGTTCTGAAGATACAAGGTAAACTTAAAGTGCAAATTTGAGAGTCATTTTCATTACCACATTTAGAATACTTATAAACAGGGCCGGATAAAGACTTGTAGAGGCCTTAAGCACTGAAAAGATTATAGTGACACCCACCCACCCCGCATCCATATGTAATTCAAACCCAACACACACCCCATCCCAGTAATTTCTATTTTTTTTTTTCTTTTTTTTTCTTTCTGTTGCTGCCCCTGCTTTGCTGGTGCCCTAAGCACGTGCTTAGTCTGCCTATTGGATAATCGAGTACTGCTTGTAAATCAAATTCGACTTTTCCTCCGCTATATCATCATGATGAGAAAAAACAAAGCAATATTTGCAAGACAAATAAGAATGAGCGCCTTCTACTTTCCTCGCATTTTCATTTTTATTGTCGGTGTCATCATCGTCACTAGCAGCTGATACAAATATAAGATTTTTATTAGAAATCTTTCCAGGCCTAAACATGCTTTAATGGTTGCGAGACTTAAATGACGCGTGTATGTAATTCATATTGAACATGAAATGAGGGTGAAACGTATTTGAAGAAAAGAAACATATTAATCAGCTCGACAATATACATATTACAAATGAAAGATACCCATCAATGTAACGAACAAATGGTGTAATTATAGAAATATGAAAACATACGTCGATATACTAGTCAATGACCCGATTTGAGCGTATTACATGTACGCACGGTACTGAATGTTTCGCATTCTCGAGATTGGTGCCTTGCTCACTTCACAAGAAGTGATTTTTGTCCTATATCACAGAGACGTATAGCTAGGCACAGACAAAATTCAAGTGTGTGTCTTCGAGAGCTCATACGTTTACAGACGATATTCTTGAACGTTTGATGGTTGGTCCCATTTAAGTACCGCATTCACAGTCTTTTCATTCAAATTCATGACGTACCAAATCAATACATATTCATTTGTTTTATTTTATTTTAATGTGACTCTTTTGATTCTAATACCTATAAGTCTGTTTCGGACTCACAATTTGTATATGGGTCACCATCAGCAGCAAACAAGTTTAATTTCTTGTTCCAACCTTTAAAAACGTTTCATTCCTTTGTCACACATGTGTTTCAGGGATCTTTTTTTATCGCAAGAAACAATGTCCTCAAATTCTTAGGCATGTTCGGATACTTTTTCTTGCATATTTCATAGAAAATCTTCTGAAGATTATCTTGCAATTCTTTCATAGGGAATCTGATTCTCTTCAAAATAAATGTTGTGCTTTTGCTGCAAGTTGTAAGGCGATATTAAAGCTATTAGACAGTCTGAAGCTCTCGCACTCAAATATACAAACTCATTTCACAATGAATATCAAATATAATCTAGTTTCATTAAAGAGATCTCATTTAAATGACAAATCGGCATGGATAATGTATCAATACACAATGCGGTCCCATTTTAATAAAGTATTAGGAGTGCACGCTTTTCATGCTCTGTGTTGACAGCGTCCTTTGAAATTACTGTTTCAGTGGGTCTCGGTGTCTGCTACTAAGTAGAGAATGGTAATCGTTGTCTTTTGAATTGTCACTGACGAACGCAATATTTACATTCCCTGACAGGAGTTTATAGGTTCATTTGACTACCAACCTTTTTTAATCTACTTGATTATGAACGAGAGCTTCCGGAGCTAAACAGAACCCAATTCACGAATGGGCGAAAGGACCTAGTTACGTATGACACATTATCGAATGACGTAAATTAATTGTGGTCAAGATTAAAATTGAGAGTCTACGTCCGACTGGCCTTTTCGGTGGCGGATAGTCCAATTCCTGGTTTCTTTAACTTCTATCTAATGATGAATTTGTCCTTCCCTTTGAAGCAGACATATTTGTGTACGGATATAATTAGGTCCGCCTACATCGGGCGTGTTTGGGGGCAACGTTGACGAAGAGAACGGTCAGGTCTTGACGGCCAGTTCCGTTACCTGAATATACAAATGCTCTGGTATACATTTTGATTGCACTTAGTGAGGTCAGTTTTCGTCATCAAAATTGTATCTGTGTCCCTTGGCGCTACTGCGAATGGTAGGTATGACAAAGAACAGTACATCACTCATGCATAAATAGAGACACAACAAGTTGCACGTGCACAGCCAGGCAGAACATTGATTAACAATAGGGGTAATCCATTACTAATTCTTTCAATCACCTGAGTGCTTATTCAGACAAGTATTTGGCGGAGAGAGAGAGAGAGAGAGAGAGAGAGAGAGAGAGAGAGAGAGAGACGCGGATTTGATAACTCTGTTATTTCGAAGGAAGTTAATTATTTTAGTGGCGTATCGAATGCAGATATTGCTAAATGCTCTTGATTCCACCTTCGATGCCCTTGATCACAAAATGTTGTCAATTGTAAAATTATTGAAGATTATTTATCACCCTTGATCTCGTGTGTCATCATATTTGGTCAAACAGTGCGTCGATGTTGAAACATCTGATTTTAGCTCTACGATTTGCCATATATGGAGCTATTGATACATTGCATGGAATGGAAACTATTCTTGTGTCATAGAGTAGGTGAATAGAAAATTAAATCTATATGAAAACTTTAAGGACAAATATTGATATACCCTGCGCAGAGAAAAGTTCTGAAGATACAAGGTAAACTTAAAGTGCAAATTTGAGAGTCATTTTCATTACCACATTTAGAATACTTATAAACAGGGCCGGATAAAGACTTGTAGAGGCCTTAAGCACTGAAAAGATTATAGTGACACCCACCCACCCCGCATCCATATGTAATTCAAACCCAACACACACCCCATCCCAGTAATTTCTATTTTTTTTTTTATTTTTTTTTCTTTCTGTTGCTGCCCCTGCTTTGCTGGTGCCCTAAGCACGTGCTTAGTCTGCCTATTGGATAATCGAGTACTGCTTGTAAATCAAATTCGACTTTTCCTCCGCTATATCATCATGATGAGAAAAAACAAAGCAATATTTGCAAGACAAATAAGAATGAGCGCCTTCTACTTTCCTCGCATTTTCATTTTTATTGTCGGTGTCATCATCGTCACTAGCAGCTGATACAAATATAAGATTTTTATTAGAAATCTTTCCAGGCCTAAACATGCTTTAATGGTTGCGAGACTTAAATGACGCGTGTATGTAATTCATATTGAACATGAAATGAGGGTGAAACGTATTTGAAGAAAAGAAACATATTAATCAGCTCGACAAATATACATATTACAAATGAAAGATACCCATCAATGTAACGAACAAATGGTGTAATTATAGAAATATGAAAACATACGTCGATATACTAGTCAATGACCCGATTTGAGCGTATTACATGTACGCACGGTACTGAATGTTTCGCATTCTCGAGATTGGTGCCTTGCTCACTTCACAAGAAGTGATTTTTGTCCTATATCACAGAGACGTATAGCTAGGCACAGACAAAATTCAAGTGTGTGTCTTCGAGAGCTCATACGTTTACAGACGATATTCTTGAACGTTTGATGGTTGGTCCCATTTAAGTACCGCATTCACAGTCTTTTCATTCAAATTCATGACGTACCAAATCAATACATATTCATTTGTTTTATTTTATTTTAATGTGACTCTTTTGATTCTAATACCTATAAGTCTGTTTCGGACCACAATTTGTATATGGGTCACCATCAGCAGCAAACAAGTTTAATTTCTTGTTCCAACCTTTAAAAACGTTTCATTCCTTTGTCACACATGTGTTTCAGGGATCTTTTTTTATCGCAAGAAACAATGTCCTCAAATTCTTAGGCATGTTCGGATACTTTTTCTTGCATATTTCATAGAAAATCTTCTGAAGATTATCTTGCAATTCTTTTATAGGGAATCTGATTCTCTTAAAATAAATGTTGTGCTTTTGCTGCAAGTTGTAAGGCGATATTAAAGCTATTAGACAGTCTGAAGCTCTCGCACTCAAATATACAAACTCATTTCACAATGAATATCAAATATAATCTAGTTTCATTAAAGAGATCTCATTTAAATGACAAATCGGCATGGATAATGTATCAATACACAATGCGGTCCCATTTTAATAAAGTATTAGGAGTGCACGCTTTTCGTGCTCTGTGTTGACAGCGTCCTTTGAAATTACTGTTTCAGTGGGTCTCGGTGTCTGCTACTAAGTAGAGAATGGTAATCGTTGTCTTTTGAATTGTCACTGACGAACGCAATATTTACATTCCCTGACAGAAGTTTATAGGTTCATTTGACTACCAACCTTTTTTAATCTACTTGATTATGAACGAGAGCTTCCTGAGCAAACAGAACCCAATTCACGAATGGGCGAAAGGACCTAGCTACGTATGACACATTATCGAATGACGTAAATTAATTGTGGTCAAGATTAAAATTGAGAGTCTACGTCCGACTGGCCTTTTCGGTAGCGGATAGTCCAATTCCTGGTTTCTTTAACTTCTATCTAATGATGAATTTGTCCTTCCCTTTGAAGCAGACATATTTGTATACGGATATAATTAGGTCGGCCTACATCGGGCGTGTTTGGGGGCAACGTTGACGAAGAGAACGGCCATATCTTGACGGCCAGTTCCGTTACCTGAATATACAAATGCTCTGGTATACATTTTGATTGCACTTAGTGACGTCAGTTTTCGTCATCAAAATTGTATCTGTGTCCCTTGGCGCTACTGCGAATGGTAGGTATGACAAAGAACAGTACATCACTCATGCATAAATAGAGACACAACAAGTTGCACGTGCACAGCCAGGCAGAACATTGATTAACAATAGGGGTAATCCATTACTAATTCTTTCAATCACCTGAGTGCTTATTCAGACAAGTATTTGGCGGAGAGAGAGAGAGAGAGAGAGAGAGAGACGCGGGTTTGATAACTCTGTTATCTCGAAGAAAGCAAATTATTTTAGTGGCGTATCGAATGCAGATATTGCTAAATGCTCTTGATTCCACCTTCGATGCCCTTGATCACAAAATGTTGTCAATTGTAAAATTATTGAAGATTATTTATCACCCTTGATCTCGTGTGTCATCATTATTTGGTCAAACAGTGCGTCGATGTTGAAACATCTGATTTTAGCTCTACGATTTGCCATATATGGAGCTATTGATACATTGCATGGAATGGAAACTATTCTTGTGTCATAGAGTAGGTGAATAGAAAATTAAATCTATATGAAAACTTTAAGGACAAATATTGATATACCCTGCGCAGAGAAAAGTTCTGAAGATACAAGGTAAACTTAAAGTGCAAATTTGAGAGTCATTTTCATTACCACATTTAGAATACTTATAAACAGGGCCGGATAAAGACTTGTAGAGGCCTTAAGCACTGAAAAGATTATAGTGACACCCACCCACCCCGCATCCATATGTAATTCAAACCCAACACACACCCCATCCCAGTAATTTCTATTTTTTTTTTTCTTTTTTTTTCTTTCTGTTGCTTGCCCCTGCTTTGCTGGTGCCCTAAGCACGTGCTTAGTCTGCCTATTGGATAATCGAGTACTGCTTGTAAATCAAATTCGACTTTTCCTCCGCTATATCATCATGATGAGAAAAAACAAAGCAATATTTGCAAGACAAATAAGAATGAGCGCCTTCTACTTTCCTCGCATTTTCATTTTTATTGTCGGTGTCATCATCGTCACTAGCAGCTGATACAAATATAAGATTTTTATTAGAAATCTTTCCAGGCCCTAAACATGCTTTAATGGTTGCGAGACTTAAATGACGCGTGTATGTAATTCATATTGAACATGAAATGAGGGTGAAACGTATTTGAAGAAAAGAAACATATTAATCAGCTCGACAATATACATATTACAAATGAAAGATACCCATCAATGTAACGAACAAATGGTGTAATTATAGAAATATGAAAACATACGTCGATATACTAGTCAATGACCCGATTTGAGCGTATTACATGTACGCACGGTACTGAATGTTTCGCATTCTCGAGATTGGTGCCTTGCTCACTTCACAAGAAGTGATTTTTGTCCTATATCACAGAGACGTATAGCTAGGCACAGACAAAATTCAAGTGTGTGTCTTCGAGAGCTCATACGTTTACAGACGATATTCTTGAACGTTTGATGGTTGGTCCCATTTAAGTACCGCATTCACAGTCTTTTCATTCAAATTCATGACGTACCAAATCAATACATATTCATTTGTTTTATTTTATTTTAATGTGACTCTTTTGATTCTAATACCTATAAGTCTGTTTCGGACACAATTTGTATATGGGTCACCATCAGCAGCAAACAAGTTTAATTTCTTGTTCCAACCTTTAAAAACGTTTCATTCCTTTGTCACACATGTGTTTCAGGGATCTTTTTTTATCGCAAGAAACAATGTCCTCAAATTCTTAGGCATGTTCGGATACTTTTTCTTGCATATTTCATAGAAAATCTTCTGAAGATTATCTTGCAATTCTTTTATAGGGAATCTGATTCTCTTTAAAATAAATGTTGTGCTTTTGCTGCAAGTTGTAAGGCGATATTAAAGCTATTAGACAGTCTGAAGCTCTCGCACTCAAATATACAAACTCATTTCACAATGAATATCAAATATAATCTAGTTTCATTAAAGAGATCTCATTTAAATGACAAATCGGCATGGATAATGTATCAATACACAATGCGGTCCCATTTTAATAAAGTATTAGGAGTGCACGCTTTTCGTGCTCTGTGTTGACAGCGTCCTTTGAAATTACTGTTTCAGTGGGTCTCGGTGTCTGCTACTAAGTAGAGAATGGTAATCGTTGTCTTTTGAATTGTCACTGACGAACGCAATATTTACATTCCCTGACAGAAGTTTATAGGTTCATTTGACTACCAACCTTTTTTAATCTACTTGATTATGAACGAGAGCTTCCTGAGCCAAACAGAACCCAATTCACGAATGGGCGAAAGGACCTAGCTACGTATGACACATTATCGAATGACGTAAATTAATTGTGGTCAAGATTAAAATTGAGAGTCTACGTCCGACTGGCCTTTTCGGTAGCGGATAGTCCAATTCCTGGTTTCTTTAACTTCTATCTAATGATGAATTTGTCCTTCCCTTTGAAGCAGACATATTTGTATACGGATATAATTAGGTCGGCCTACATCGGGCGTGTTTGGGGGCAACGTTGACGAAGAGAACGGCCATATCTTGACGGCCAGTTCCGTTACCTGAATATACAAATGCTCTGGTATACATTTTGATTGCACTTAGTGACGTCAGTTTTCGTCATCAAAATTGTATCTGTGTCCCTTGGCGCTACTGCGAATGGTAGGTATGACAAAGAACAGTACATCACTCATGCATAAATAGAGACACAACAAGTTGCACGTGCACAGCCAGGCAGAACATTGATTAACAATAGGGGTAATCCATTACTAATTCTTTCAATCACCTGAGTGCTTATTCAGACAAGTATTTGGCGGAGAGAGAGAGAGAGAGAGAGAGAGAGACGCGGGTTTGATAACTCTGTTATCTCGAAGAAAGCAAATTATTTTAGTGGCGTATCGAATGCAGATATTGCTAAATGCTCTTGATTCCACCTTCGATGCCCTTGATCACAAAATGTTGTCAATTGTAAAATTATTGAAGATTATTTATCACCCTTGATCTCGTGTGTCATCATATTTGGTCAAACAGTGCGTCGATGTTGAAACATCTGATTTTAGCTCTACGATTTGCCATATATGGAGCTATTGATACATTGCATGGAATGGAAACTATTCTTGTGTCATAGAGTAGGTGAATAGAAAATTAAATCTATATGAAAACTTTAAGGACAAATATTGATATACCCTGCGCAGAGAAAAGTTCTGAAGATACAAGGTAAACTTAAAGTGCAAATTTGAGAGTCATTTTCATTACCACATTTAGAATACTTATAAACAGGGCCGGATAAAGACTTGTAGAGGCCTTAAGCACTGAAAAGATTATAGTGACACCCACCCACCCCGCATCCATATGTAATTCAAACCCAACACACACCCCATCCCAGTAATTTCTATTTTTTTTTTTTCTTTTTTTTAAATTTCTGTTGCTGCCCCTGCTTTGCTGGTGCCCTAAGCACGTGCTTAGTCTGCCTATTGGATAATCGAGTACTGCTTGTAAATCAAATTCGACTTTTCCTCCGCTATATCATCATGATGAGAAAAAACAAAGCAATATTTGCAAGACAAATAAGAATGAGCGCCTTCTACTTTCCTCGCATTTTCATTTTTATTGTCGGTGTCATCATCGTCACTAGCAGCTGATACAAATATAAGATTTTTATTAGAAATCTTTCCAGGCCTAAACATGCTTTAATGGTTGCGAGACTTAAATGACGCGTGTATGTAATTCATATTGAACATGAAATGAGGGTGAAACGTATTTGAAGAAAAGAAACATATTAATCAGCTCGACAATATACATATTACAAATGAAAGATACCCATCAATGTAACGAACAAATGGTGTAATTATAGAAATATGAAAACATACGTCGATATACTAGTCAATGACCCGATTTGAGCGTATTACATGTACGCACGGTACTGAATGTTTCGCATTCTCGAGATTGGTGCCTTGCTCACTTCACAAGAAGTGATTTTTGTCCTATATCACAGAGACGTATAGCTAGGCACAGACAAAATTCAAGTGTGTGTCTTCGAGAGCTCATACGTTTACAGACGATATTCTTGAACGTTTGATGGTTGGTCCCATTTAAGTACCGCATTCACAGTCTTTTCATTCAAATTCATGACGTACCAAATCAATACATATTCATTTGTTTTATTTTATTTTAATGTGACTCTTTTGATTCTAATACCTATAAGTCTGTTTCGGACACAATTTGTATATGGGTCACCATCAGCAGCAAACAAGTTTAATTTCTTGTTCCAACCTTTAAAAACGTTTCATTCCTTTGTCACACATGTGTTTCAGGGATCTTTTTTTATCGCAAGAAACAATGTCCTCAAATTCTTAGGCATGTTCGGATACTTTTTCTTGCATATTTCATAGAAAATCTTCTGAAGATTATCTTGCAATTCTTTTATAGGGAATCTGATTCTCTTTAAAATAAATGTTGTGCTTTTGCTGCAAGTTGTAAGGCGATATTAAAGCTATTAGACAGTCTGAAGCTCTCGCACTCAAATATACAAACTCATTTCACAATGAATATCAAATATAATCTAGTTTCATTAAAGAGATCTCATTTAAATGACAAATCGGCATGGATAATGTATCAATACACAATGCGGTCCCATTTTAATAAAGTATTAGGAGTGCACGCTTTTCGTGCTCTGTGTTGACAGCGTCCTTTGAAATTACTGTTTCAGTGGGTCTCGGTGTCTGCTACTAAGTAGAGAATGGTAATCGTTGTCTTTTGAATTGTCACTGACGAACGCAATATTTACATTCCCTGACAGAAGTTTATAGGTTCATTTGACTACCAACCTTTTTTAATCTACTTGATTATGAACGAGAGCTTCCTGAGCCAAACAGAACCCAATTCACGAATGGGCGAAAGGACCTAGCTACGTATGACACATTATCGAATGACGTAAATTAATTGTGGTCAAGATTAAAATTGAGAGTCTACGTCCGACTGGCCTTTTCGGTAGCGGATAGTCCAATTCCTGGTTTCTTTAACTTCTATCTAATGATGAATTTGTCCTTCCCTTTGAAGCAGACATATTTGTATACGGATATAATTAGGTCGGCCTACATCGGGCGTGTTTGGGGGCAACGTTGACGAAGAGAACGGCCATATCTTGACGGCCAGTTCCGTTACCTGAATATACAAATGCTCTGGTATACATTTTGATTGCACTTAGTGACGTCAGTTTTCGTCATCAAAATTGTATCTGTGTCCCTTGGCGCTACTGCGAATGGTAGGTATGACAAAGAACAGTACATCACTCATGCATAAATAGAGACACAACAAGTTGCACGTGCACAGCCAGGCAGAACATTGATTAACAATAGGGGTAATCCATTACTAATTCTTTCAATCACCTGAGTGCTTATTCAGACAAGTATTTGGCGGAGAGAGAGAGAGAGAGAGAGAGAGACGCGGGTTTGATAACTCTGTTATCTCGAAGAAAGCAAATTATTTTAGTGGCGTATCGAATGCAGATATTGCTAAATGCTCTTGATTCCACCTTCGATGCCCTTGATCACAAAATGTTGTCAATTGTAAAATTATTGAAGATTATTTATCACCCTTGATCTCGTGTGTCATCATATTTGGTCAAACAGTGCGTCGATGTTGAAACATCTGATTTTAGCTCTACGATTTGCCATATATGGAGCTATTGATACATTGCATGGAATGGAAACTATTCTTGTGTCATAGAGTAGGTGAATAGAAAATTAAATCTATATGAAAACTTTAAGGACAAATATTGATATACCCTGCGCAGAGAAAAGTTCTGAAGATACAAGGTAAACTTAAAGTGCAAATTTGAGAGTCATTTTCATTACCACATTTAGAATACTTATAAACAGGGCCGGATAAAGACTTGTAGAGGCCTTAAGCACTGAAAAGATTATAGTGACACCAACCCACCCCGCATCCATATGTAATTCAAACCCAACACACACCCCATCCCAGTAATTTCTATTATTTTTTTTTCTATTGCTGCCCCTGCTTTGCTGGTGCCCTAAGCACGTGCTTAGTCTGCCTATTGAATAATCGAGCACTGCTTGTAAATCAAATTCTACTTTTCCTCCGCTATATCATCATGATGAGAAAAAACAAAGCAATATTTGCAAGACAAATAAGAATGAGCGCCTTCTACTTTCCTCGCATTTTTTTTTATCGCAAGAAACAATGTCCTCAAATTCTTAGGCATGTTCGGACACTTTTTCTTGCATATTTCATAGGAAATCTTCTGAAGATTATCTTGCAATTCTTTCATAGGGAATCTGATTCTCTTCAAAATAAATGTTGTTCTTTTATTGCAAGTTGTAAGGCGATATTAAAGCTATTAGACAGTCTGAAGCTCTCGCACTCAAATATACAAACTCATTTCACAATGAATATCAAATATAATCTAGTTTCATTAAAGAGATCTCATTTAAATGACAAATCGGCATGGATAATGTATCAATACACAATGCGGTCCCATTTTAACAAAGTATTAGGAGTGCACGCTTTTCATGCTCTGTGTTGACAGCGTCCTTTGAAATTACTGTTTCAGTGGGTCTCGGTGTCTGCTACTAAGTAGAGAATGGTAATCGTTGTCTTTTGAATTGTCACTGATGAACGCAATATTTACATTCCCTGACAGGAGTTTATAGATTCATTTGACTACCAACCTTTTTTAATCTACTTGATTATGAACGAGAGCTTCCGGAGCTAAACAGAACCCAATTCACGAATGGGCGAAAGGACCTAGTTACGTATGACACATTATCGAATGACGTAAATTAATTGTGGTCAAGACTAAATTGAGGGTCTACGTCCGACTGGCCTTTTCGGTAGCGGATAGTCCAATTCCTGGTTTCTTTAACTTCTATCTAATGATGAATTGGTCCTTCCCTTTGAAGCAGACATATTTGTATACGGATATAATTAGGTCCTCCTACATCGGGCGTGTTTGGGGCAGCGTTGACGAAGAGAACGGTCAGGTTTTGACGGCCAGTTCCGTTACCTGAATATACAAATGCTCTGGTATACATTTTGATTGCACTTAGTGACGTCAGTTTTCGTCATCAAAATTGTATCTGTGTCCCTTGGCGCTACTGAGAATGGTAGGTATGACAATGAACAGTACATCAGCCATGAATAAATAGAGACACAACAAGTTGCACGTGCACAGCCAGACAGAACATTGATTAACAATAGGGGTAATCCATCACTAATTCTTTCAATCACCTGAGTGCTTATTCAGACAAGTATTTGGCGGAGAGAGAGAAAGAGAGATGCGGATTGTATAGCTCTGTTATTTCGAAGGAAGTAAATTATTTTAGTGTCGTATCGAATGCAGATATTGCTGATTGCTCTTGATTCCACCTTCGGTGCGCTCCATCACAAAATGTTGACAATTGTAAAATTATTGAAGATTATTTATCACCCTTGATCTCGCGTGTCATCATATTTAGTCAAACAGTGCTTCGACATTGAAACATCAGATTTTAGCTCTACGATTTTCCATATATGGAGCTATTGATAGATTGCATGGACACTATTCTTGTGTCATAGAGTAGGTGAATAGAAAATTAAATCTATATGAAAACTTTAAGGACAAATATTTATGTACCCTGCGCAGAGAAAATTTCTGAAGATACAAGGTAAACTTAAAGTGCAAATTTGGGAGTCATTTTCATTACCACATTTAGGATACTTATAAACAGGACCGGATAAAGACCTTTAGAGGCCTTAAGCACTGAATCCCCCCCTCCCCCAATATATTAAAAACCCAACACACACCCCACCCTGTAATTTCTATTTTTTTTTTTTTTTTTACTGCCCTTGCTATGTTGGTGCCCTAAGCACGTGCTTAGTCTGCCAATTGGGTAATCCAGTATTGTGTGTCTTAGAGATATCTTGAACGGTTTTGGACTTATGCCGCGGAAATGCAAGTGTGAATCATTAATGGATAGATGGTAGGATGCGTGAATAGACAAATGGACGAAAACGGTAAGTATATTGAAACTGAAGAATTGTGAATAGCAGAAGGCTTATTTGATCCACTATTCAAATATATGTACCAAAATTCGGATATATCTTAAGTTATGTTTTTAGTTTTGCCCCGAAAACCATTGTTTCGATAATGGAAGGGTGGTTGGATGGATAGACAAACCTACAAAAACATGAAAAATATTAAAACTGAAGAGTTGTGAGTAGCAAAAGGCACATCTGGACCACTAGTGTAATAGGTATGTCAAAAGGCACATCTGGATGGACCACTAGTCTATTATATGCAAAAGGAATATCTGGACTACTAGTCTAATAGGTATGTCAAAAGGCACATCTGGACCACTAGTCTATTATATGCAAAAGGCACATCTGGACCACTAGTCTATTATATGCAAAAGGCACATCTGGACCACTAGTCTATTATATGCAAAAGGCACATCTGGACCACTAGTCTATTATATGCAAAAGGCACATCTGGACCACTAGTCTATTATATGCAAAAGGCACATCTGGACCACTAGTCTGTTACATGCAAAAGGCACATCTGGACCACTAGTCTATTATGTGCAAAAGGCACATCTGGACCACTAGTCTGTTATATGCAAAAGGCACATCTGGACCACTAGTCTATTATATGCAAAAGGCACATCTGGACCACTAGTCTATTATATGCAAAAGGCACATCTGGACCACTAGTCTATTATATGCAAAAGGCACATCTGGACCACTAGTCTATTATATGCAAAAGGCACATCTGGACCACTAGTCTATTATATGCAAAAGGCGCATCTTGACCACTTGTCTAATAGGTATGTCAAAAGGCACATCTGGACCACTAGTCTATTATATGCAAAAGGCACATCTGGACCAATTGTCTAATAGGTATGTCATATTTGAGAGAGATGTCTCGAACGGTTTTGGAGTTATGCTCCAGAATCGAAAGTGTGAAGAAAGGACGGACGTAGAGCCGGACGCAACCCATTTACATATACCCCACCAACTTCGTTAGACGAGGGATAAAAAAAATACAGAAACATTTTATAGCACAAATTGAACTTATTGGAAAATTGATGTACAGATGAAAATCGATATGGGAGGGAAGATATATCTGTACCCTGACTACGTTACACAAAAATATAAATTTTAAATACATATGACGTGTAAGCGCATATTTATTTAATTCTGCTAGTTTAATGTTAAAGTACAGACATTTCCATAATGATTTTAAACATTGTAAAAACAGTTATCTTCTACTTTTTATATTTGTTTCTGTCTTGATGCGAGTTGTATTTTCTTCTGAAGTTAAAATTACGTGATTGTTCTGTCGAAATGAGATGAAGTAATACTTTTTACCAATGTTAAATTTTATTGACGTTTATGAGATACCTGGATAAAATCTTTCCATACCTCATGTGTTTGTTTCGTATTAGGAATCTACTGAAGAAATAAAGACATGTTGACAGGAACGGAAGATAGATGGATATATGTATGGATGAAGAAATAAAGACATATAAGACAGGAAAAATAGATAGATAGATATAGACAACATACAGAAAATCATACGGACAGATGGACAGACGGACGAGCGAGCAAACATACAGACAGGCAAACAAACTGCCAAACAAACAGATAGATAGACATATGCATTCCATGAATCCTTTCTTCTGTTCCTAAGGCTTCAAGTAAAGCACGCTGTTTGTTAATGTCTCACCAATGTTGAAACCCATTCGCATCTAGAACAAGCCTCATGTGAGAAAGCTTGCCAGTAGCTTCCCGTGGGTTGCTGGACGTTTTCAGGGTCTTCCCGGGTTCTTCCTCCACCAAAAATATACTGGCCGCCATGTATAGCCTATAATGCGCTTAAAAATGGCGTTCATCCCCACAAAACCAAACCTATAAGAAGTCTCAATGCACACTACGCTGATAGTTGTCTAAATGGAAATTAAATCCCCCTAGAATAAACAGAATGAACTATTAACTTCAGAGGCATTGGGATGCCGAATAACTTTCATTTAGATAATGATTGTTATGCAATGCCTACCACTGAGTTCTTCGGATGTATTTTATGACAGTTAGATAATGATTCTTTCGATACCCCAAAAAATCAATGATAAATACATTAATGTTAATCAGCTCGGTGTAGTATTGAGATTTTAAATAACCTTTTCAAAATAGGATATTGATTAATTAAACTTTTCCAGCTCCATTTTTATTATTAAGGATGAGTTACAAGCTCATACGGCCCTGGTGTGGTTTTTGTTATCAGCGCTGATTATAAATTTACCTATCTCATTTTTTCTAATTCTGTAACGGAGATTTTGCCAAATTAAGAAATAGTTATTGAATACGTTTGGGGTGCACTATTTTTTTAATCACCTAATGTACTTTTCCCCATATGATACATATTATACAATTTTACACCTCTCTCTCTCTCTCTCTCTCTCTCTCTCTCTCTCTCTATATATATATATATATATATATATATATATATATATATATATATATATATATTACACACAACGGGTATTTACAATATTTCACACGTGACGTTGGATGGGGATGTTAAATGTAGTTCAGTGAACTATACATATGAAATCTCCTGTCTCTAGCTGTACTTATCTCGTTAGAGGATTGTGAATCAATTAAGTATATTACCCAACAGTATAATGTAAACAGGCATGGATCCACCGGTAAATCCTGGAGGTTTCACTTGCAATGTGGTATATTCAGTGAGTACTACACATACATGAGTGGAAAATGGTCAAAACTCTTTGTGCGTTCAGTAGCTTTATGGCTTTATAGGTAGGTACAAGCCATGAAACGACCGTATTCAGTGGTTCGTGCTATTTGCAGTGTCGTACAAATATACTACCTTCATACCCATTTGATAGTGAGAAAAATATCGATATTTAATTCCAAAATAGGTATCCATTTAAAGAAAATAAAATTGAGAAAAAGGAATATAGTAGTACGCATATGTGGTTGTACTCACTGTCAATAAGTCATTGGTGAAACAAGTAATGAAAACGATTATATATGTGAGACAGTATATGATACCAAAATATGTTGCAGCTCAAGGTCATAGATTCTAGCATGAAGTGGCTCACAATCGCTTAAATTTGTTTCGATGCACACTTTTTTAGAAGTTAGATGAATAAATCAGTAGACACGTAGGGCTATAAGTGGACATAGACCACATATGCTGCAAGTCTTTAAGTAACGCAACCAGCTTCGATACATTTCAACAAGTTTCTATACACATTTCAACAAGTTTCTATACATTTCAATAAGTTTCTACACATTTCAGCAAGTTTCTATACATTTCAACAAGGATAATGCTAAGGACAGAAGCTAGAATTGTCATATTATTGTGATGAAAAAAATTTGAGAAATTTTAAAGATTGTGCTGGATACATGATACGTTGGCCCGCCTTTATCTTGATAAATAAAAAGGTTCAAGAAAGTTGAAATTCCTTAAGTCTTCAGACAGAAAAAAAACTAGTTTTCAGTATGGGATTTACTTAAAGAACAAAGATCAACTAGTCAGGTTATTTTTCATAAATCTTACCAGACCTTATTATCGACAGACAGACAGAGATAACTACACAACTTAAGAATGCATATTACTGGATGCAACTATTTATGAGTCGATTTCTTTCATTATTCTTACGGCTCTGTGTGCGATTCCTTAAGTATTCAATGAGAAAATATTAATATATTAATTTTGAATATTAAATACAGAACGGTGGTCAACTTTTACTGCCAGTCTGTGTGTGTGTACATATATATAGATATATATATATATATATATATATATATATATATATATATATATATATATATATATATATAATATCAAAGCACGCCTAACAAACCTCATAGGACACCCCAGATAAATTCAGTGTACCCATAATTTCCTTCGTTCTCATCATAAATTATTTTGTACCCATTTTCCAACAATGCCCGCGTGCTTTTATATATATATATATATATAGAGAGAGAGAGACTCTTGATTGGCGGGTTTTCCATTGATTTTATTGCCAATGTGACTCTTGATTGGCGGATTTTCCATTGATTTTATTGCCAATGTGACTCTCGATAAGCTGATTTTCCATTGATTTTATTGCCAATGTGACTCTTGATTGGCGGATTTTCCATTGATTTTATTGCCAATGTGGCTCTTGATTGGCGGATTTTCCATTGATCTTATTGCCAATGTGACTCTTGATTGACAGATTTTCCACTGATTTTATTGCGAATGTGATTCTTGATTGACAGATTTTCCATTGATCTTATTGCCAATGTGACTCTTGATTGGCGGATTTTAAATTGATTTTATTGCCAATGTGACTCTTGATTGGCGGATTTTCCATTGATTTTATTGCCAATGTGACTCTTGATTGGCAGATTTACCATTTATTTTATTCGAATGTGACTCTTGATTGGCGGATTTTCCATTGATTTTATTGCCAATGTGACTCTTGATTGGCGGATTTTCCATTGATTTTATTGCGAATGTGACTCTTGATTGGCAGATTTTCCATTGTTTTTATTACCAATGTGACTCTTGATTGGCGGATTTTCCATTGATTTTATTGCCAATGTGACTCTTGATTGGCGGATTTTCCATTGATTTTATTGCGAATGTGACTCTTGATTGGCAGATTTTCCATTGATTTTATTGCCAATGTGACTCTTGATTGGCGGATTTTCCATTGATTTTATTGCCAATGTGACTCTTGATTGGCGGATTTTCCACTGATTTTATTGCGAATGTGACTCTTGATTGGCAGATTTTCCATTGATTTTATTGCCAATGTGACTCTTGATTGGCAGATTTTCCATTGATTTTATTGCCAATGTGACTCTTGATTGGCAGATTTTCCATTGATTTTATTGCCAATGTGACACTTGATTGGCGGATTTTCCATTGATTTTATTGCCAATGTGACTCTTGATTGGCGGATTTTCCATTGATTTTATTGCCATTGTGACTCATGATAGGCAGATTTTCCATTGATTTTATTGCCAATGTGACTCTTGATTGGCAGATTTTCCATTGATTTTATTGCCAATGTGACTCTTGATTGGCAGATTTTCTATTGATTTTATTGCCAATGTGATTCTTGATTGGCGGATTTACCATTTATTTTATTTGAATGTGACTCTTGATTGGCGGATTTTCCATTGATTTTATTGCCAATGTGACTCTTGATTGGCGGATTTTCCACTGATCTTATTGCGAATGTGACTCTTGATTGGCGGATTTTCCATTGATTTTATTGCCAATGTGACTCTTGATTGGCGGATTTTCCACTGATTTTATTGCGAATGTGACTCTCTTAGTTATTCGTTCGTTTCCTGAAGTCAACGTTTTCATCAACATATTGGATAGCACACATTTTGCATGTCAGAAAATAGATGATATTTTTGTGTCGACATCCTAACATCCGATTGTTAGTAAAGCTAACTCATCTAGCCAAACGTCGGAACAATTTGGTCTGGGGCATATGCTTGCAGATTAGGCAGGTCTTGTCTTTGCAAGTGTATGTGTCTGCATCTATTGTCCTGTCCAAACTTACCTTGGCAAGTACCAGATGGTCCTTGAAACCATAGACACTTTTTAAAATATGCCCTTCAGACGTTCATAAGATACAATCTGGAATCAATGCTTCCAAATGATATGTTGCAAGTTTGGGGCATCAGGGCCGTAGGTTCTAAACAAAGGGGGTGCGTCTGCTGGCTTTCTTTTTTTTTTTTTTACATCTTAAGAGGACATTTCTATCGAGGGTTCAAGTTTTGTTCAATGTATTTCCTTCTGTATCCTCTCCTTCTTGAGCTATCTGAGTCTCTTTCCAATTGGAATTGGATCAGATGAGTTGGGTCTGAGCGCACATGTCGTAAGGAAGATTATTTTAATTAGGTGCTTAGGGTTGGAGCTGGTCGGAAGCAGATACTGGTGAGAGTCAGCTTGTTTTTGTGTTCACCACCAAGACGATAGACTTGGTGTCCGAGAAGACGTTGAATTTATTTAATGACTTCGACGTAAATTTCATTGTAGGTTGGAAGTCATTAGCGAATTCGTAGGATATATTGAACTCCCCCGCTTGAATCCATTTTGATTCTATTTCGTCGATGAATCTGCACCAGCTTAGAGGTGTATGGGGTGCCTCATTGAGGATCCTTCGTTCGAGCCTTCCCATTAAAATATTGGCATACGAAGGTGTCACTTTATTACCGATTGCAGGTGCATCATTGACTAGCAAGATGTGCCCATTGTTGCACACAAAAATGTTCAACTGAAGAGCATGAGTTAAAAGCTTAACCAAATAGTAAGCAGTTGAGAAAAGATCAGACCGACCATCCCATGTTTCCCTGCAGGTTTGGATTCACTCCTGATGTGAAATTGTGATATATAAGGAACAGACATCCATAATGACGAGGATAGTGTTGTCTGGTATGTATATATATATATATATATATATATATATATATATATATATATATATATATATATATATATAAAGAGAGAGAGAGAGAGAGAGAGAGAGAGAGAATTACAAATATACACCAAACAGAGCTCAAAGTGCTATCCCTGTATCATACAGGAGAATGCTTGATAACATTAGCAGAATTTGTAAATACGAATAAATAATATTACCATGCAGGTTAGAGAATTTTAATTCGTACTCTACGGACATTCGAATCTATAATAACTTCTATATACCTTGATTTCTGTAGTAGGAATCCAGATGGACTGTGTACTTAGATGAGAATTAATTACTGGGTCGACAAACCGGTGTGTCTGCTACGTACGAGTGCCTTAACATCATTAACTTGTAGCATCATTTTTGGTGATGTGTGCATGGTCGAGATGGTATAGGGATTGGTGCTTACAGGCAAGGCGATGGGTGCTGTTACCCGTGGATCTGGGTTCAAATCTCCGTACGAATTAAAATTCTCTAACCTGTATGATAATAAATATATATATATATATATATATATATATATATATATATATATATATATATACTTTAAAAGTATAATTAGACAGAATAAAGTATAGATGTATTACTGATCTCCTATTAAATGAAACAAAAATCTTCTTCATATGGACAGTCACATGGACTTGTTCACTTAATATATATATATATATATATATATATATATATACATACATACATACACACACACACACGTGGATAGAACCATTTATTATTAGATTTTTTAAAAATAATTTCAACGGTGGTGTAGGACACTGATTGCTGCTTAAAGCCGATAACTCATAATTTTGGAATCCCATTTACATGCAGATCTAACCACACATTGACAAATTGATATAACACGGATTTTTATCTAAATGGAATATTAATCCTACAAGTAATAATACCAGGAGAGACCATTGCCCTTGGACGTTTTGTAAGTCGAAAAACTTTCATTTCATATCGCTGTCGAAATAAAGCATGTAGTTCTTGTGGAAAGTGCGTCTTTTGAAATAAATTCTCAGCGAAATACTGACAAAGGCAAATCAGACTGAAAATATTACTCTACTCGGTATTATTTTATTTATTTAGAGACTAGAAACGATTTCTTTTTCGAAATAGAATGTTCATTTATCGATCTTTTCAAATATCGACTGTTATCATTTAGAATACAGTAAGCGCCAACGGGCCTCGAGTTCCTTCCATTGTTGGGATTGATTTCAAAACGACTTATCAAATCTTTGGTAATTCAGTGAAAGACATTTTGTCACATTGTGCAACAGTCACAGATTTTATCATCATGGTTACAGTTTTGAGATTTACGCACGCTATTAGCATTATGCCTGATATCTGAGGCTATATTCAACGGAGAAAATTCACGAGTTACCTTTCTACACGTCGAAAAATATTTCATCTTTATATATTGTGTCATGGCACCATTAGCAAATCATAGGCTTTGAAACTTTCGCATCTAATGTTTCGTGGCTTTTACAGTGACGCAAAAATATAATACCCTCAACTTTGTCAAAACTTTTATGAAATGCGTGTTTTCAATGTGGGATAAATACTATTAATTCAAAACAAGTAAATATATTACAGGTGTAATATTGTTTCTACTAATCATGGCAATTAAACGTCACTGAAACAGTTACAATGATCAGTATAAGGAAGAAGAGGGTGCCTAATGTTTGCAATTGATTACTCTTATTAAATGATACCCGATGTTTAAAACTGCATTCCCTGCTAAAAACAAACTGTAAATTGATATACATGATATTTGTAGCTTTTATATATATATATATATATATATATATATATATATATATATATATATATATATATATATATATATATATATATATATATATATATATATACATATACATATACATATATATATATATATATTGTATTGATAACACTCAATGACGTAGCGGTTTGAAAAACGATGCATACTTTAGTGCATAGGTCCCACGTACTGTGTCGTGGTTTTAATTGATACCACCGCAGAAGACCTTCAACTCCTACTTTATTATATAATTATTTTTTTAGTTCAAGCTTATTAATTAAATTTTCAGGTATAATAGTACTGATGACACTGAGTTTAATCTATAAATTTCATAAAATTCGGCCCTAATATTTTTGTAGATATGGATGTTCGAAGTTACTATAGTTCAACTGAAACACGTTCAGTTGTCTAATTGTCTATCCACTAGCAGATGAATACAGTATTGTCCAGTGTATTGACTTCCACCCTGTGAGACAAAAGTATTTTGATTTGAACCGAATGAAGAAACCTTATGATGATGTAACACCCGATACAATCCTGGATTTTCTGAGGGAATGCGGTTTCTATAAAAACAATTTTGATGTTGCAAGAATTTTACATGTTTTACATGTAGCTTTTTTGTATATACCCTTTATACAATTTTAACAGCTTTACCGTTTATATTTTATTTTGTTGACTTCACGTTCACATTTATTTGGAAGGGTTTATCATCCTAAAGTGTTTGTGCAATTCTTCATTTTTACATTTTTAGAACTTTACCTTTAATTGGCACCAAACAGCCATTATTGTTCTGAGGTGCCGTTAAACGTTAGTACATACATACATACATACATACTAAGTGTCTAAAACTTACGTAGTTCATTAGGTCTTATCAGCAATCACTGCTGAGATATGACTTGTCAGTTCTTAGCTGTGGTGGACGGGTGGATAAAGTGATGGTAGGGTCAATTGAGTCCATTTCACCAGTGTAGAAAGGTAGAAAGAGAAGGTGTGTGTATATGTGTGTTGTTGTTGGGGGGGGGGGGTGATGAACATGCAGATCGCCTGATAGTGTCACTGGGATGGCGAGAACACGTGCTGGACCCTTCGCAAGTACATTTTCCTTTCTAAAGGTGCTCATGACGATTCCTCGGTTGACCAGATCAATCACTTAGTTTTCCATCCTGATTTTTCAGAATATACGTGCAAACTTGACAAACCTCAGATTGGATGCACTGAAATTATCTTTATATTGTTTGGGTCATATGATGATTTGTTCCCCCTTCCGGCTTTCAAACAATTCTATAATTATGTGGCCTAGCTAACCTTCAGATACTACGGTTGCTTTTTGTTATGGAGTTTGGAATTCCGATCGTCTTGGGTTCATTTTAAAGAAAACTGCGAAAATATGAATGCTCGAACATACTGAGATACCATCTGACTACGCCACCACTGCAATTAATCGAAGTTTCCCTCGCAAAAAGTATGCAGAGTCTCAAATACTAACAACAGATACAGTATTCCATGGTCTCAAATAGTAACATCCCATACAGTATTCCATGGTCTCAAATACTAACATCAGATACAGTATTCCAAAGTCTAAAATACTAACATCAGATACAGTATTCCATGGGCGATATGTACTGTATGCAAAGTCTCAGATACTAACATCAGATACTGTATTCCATGGTCGATATGTACTGTATGTAAAGTCTCAAATACTAACATCAGATACAGTATTCCATGGTCGATATGTACTGAAGATAATCTCTGAAAGACTATTCCACGCGTAAAATCAGCACGTTTCAAATAAGGCACTGAAATGATGCTCCATTAGAATCGGAATCTGAACTGAATTTCTGTTTAATAATCCTTATTGGCTTTTTTTCAAGTGAGGATTCAAACTTCAAAGTTTCACATCCTCACTGCAGACCAAGTGCATAATGTAGGCGATCGATAGAGTCTGTGTCATCAGTCAATATCGGATTCATGGTATCTGCTAATCGATGGATGTATTGTTGAATCAAGGAATAAATGTATAGACGAATGAATGGATGAAATGAAAGAGGTGGAAGAAAAAAATCCAACAGACAATGGAATCTACATGACTAGGAACCCTGGGGCAAATGGAAACATTTTCTATCATGATTCCATTTATAGAAGTGGCTGGTTAATTTCGTTAATAATTACCAACTTTTTATCATTGCAAAGTTACTTATTTAAATTTAAAAAGAGAAAGGGGTGTTCGACTGAATCCACGAACCCCTCTAAATCTGCTGTTGCAACTAGTCTATAGTCCAATCACAAATGTTCAATAAAATAGGTCACTACAACATTTAATGTAATTTCATAATCCTAGAAATTCGATTGCAACTGTATACTCTTTTCTAGCTCGTCGACGAGAAAAAAAAAGAAAAGAACTGTATATATCAGATTTAACAGAAGATTAAACTTAAAAAAATAAAAACAAAAACTATGTATTTTATACGTTTTGTAAGAAAACGTTTACTTTTCTCTGACTCTGTAAGGTTTGATTCAACCAAATTTATAAGTACAAATTAAACTTTTCACTTAAAAAAGGCAGATTACGAATCTGTTTTATTGCAGTTTTCACAAAAGGAATGACAATATGCAAAGAATCTTGAAATATGAATATGTACAAATAACCATTAGAGATGAATGTTGACTGCATTTTCATAATAAATCAAAGAAAGAAGAACTAGAAATTCCACTAAAATACAAATATCTAAGCTTCATGAAAACAAAACAAGGCCCAAAGACAAACCCCAGTATGTGCAACAAAGACGTATACACATGGAATGCTTTTAAAAAATGTGGTTAAACTGATCGACTGTCGTCGGGTTACAGGAGTAGATTATATATATACATGTATATATGTATATATATATATATATATATATATATATATATATATATATATATATATATATATATGTCTGTGTGTGTGTGTGTGTGCATGTAATATTGTTGATAGGTAGGTAGGTAGTTAGGTTGGTTGGTTGGGTGATAGATTCATGTATATTGTTCGTCCTTAGAGTTCGAAGATGACCACTGACTGGGTTGGTTTCTGTGAGTAGGTGAGTGGCTGATCAGGCCAATTTGTGCTCGGAAATGTTTATGACACTTGACAGGAGATGCCGCTTGGGTTTGGTTGATCAATAGAGGGCGTGCTGCATTTCTGAGATTTACGCTGCTCACGCTTCTGCACTTCCTCTGCAGTTCTCCTCCGTTCAAAGTATGTAGCTCTAGTATAGATGAGACTCCGCCAGGTGGAGCGATCCTGTGTGAGATCTTCCCAAGACTCAGGTTCAATGTTGAAGTGCTTCAAGGAGGACTTGAGGGAATCTTTGAAGCGTTTCTTCTGACCACCCTGAAATTGCTTTCCCTCTTTTAGCTCGCCGTAGAAAATCTTCTTTGGTAGTCGCTCCACTGACATCCTGGTGACGTGGCCCGCCCATCGCAACTATGATTTCATCAGCAGATGCTTGGAATGCCTGCCTGTGTGAGAACCTCAGTGTCTGGGACCCTGTCCTGACCATCTTTTCCTCATCAGTTTCCTTAGGCAGCCAATGTGAAAATAGTTCAGATTCTTGCATGGCGTCTGAACACCGTCCTTGTTTCGCAAGCCTACCGTAGGGTCGGCAGCACAATGGCTTTGTAGAGCTTAAGTTTTGTTTATAGACTTGAGCCTCTGCGCTACCACACATTTCCACTTAGTCTGCCAAAGGCCACACTTGCTTTAGCAATTCTGGCGTTGGTTTCATCATCGATATGGACTGTACGTGACAGTGTGCTGCCGAGATAGGTGAACTTGCCCACTGCGACGAGGGTTTGGCCATTTACTGTGATGGTATACTCTACATAAGGCTTTCCTGGTGCAGGTTGGTGCATCACCTCTGCCTTCTTGATACTGATTGCGAGCCCGAAATTGTCACAAGCTGAAGAAAAATGGTCCATACTCTGTTGCATGTCAGACTGCGGATTTGACATTCAGGGAACTTTCGTCAGCAAATCGGAGATCACGAACAGTCACATCCCTAACTTCGTCTTCGCCTGTAGTTTTCAAAGACTGAACAGCTTGCCGTCAGTCCGGTATCTGATGTCGATCCCATTTTCATGGTCACAGAAGGCATCAGTAAGAATGGCATAATGAATTGATGGATTTATAGATGAATGGATGGATCTATGTATGAACGTAATTCTGGACAGCTAAAATGTGTTCTTACATCAGAGAAGTCATGGCATTCTACGTTCCCTTAAAACATCAACAAGGTAGATTTAAACTTGATTAAGGCCAGTAGCATCACAGTGTAGTCATAGTCTGGAGAGAAAGCATTAAGACGGATATTGTCAGGTATTATTGACAGTAACTGATTATCTTGACATGTCGCATATTATATTTTGTAACATGAAATTTTAGTGTAATTTTCTTATTTTCGAGTCAGTTTCAGCAAAACTTAAGGTACCGATTAAAAGTCAACAATTTTTCCTTTTACTCTCGACTCTGCATTTCCACCAATGCGCATGCGTATAAGATACATTTGTAGCTAATGCTACACAACGCGCTCCGCCTATCTTCCAGCTAAAGTTCGTAGTATTTGTACTAATGAAGTCCTTCTATAAGTAGTTTGCATCATTGTGATCTTTATTTGTTACTTTATTTGATAACTTCAAAAAAAAAAAATCATTGTACTCTGTCCACAACCAGATCCTAAACTAACAAAACCGGTCTCTGGTTGATTTTTGGTTGACTTAATTTAAGGGCACTGGACAGTTTTATAAAGACAACTTCAGTTTTCCTTACCTGTCATCGATTACTTCCACCGACTGAACACGCCTAATATGCCGCAACAGACAAGAGAAAGAATCTATGAAAGTCCCACCCCATCCTCCGAAACAGTATCCGTCATCAGACTAGTTAACTTTTTCGACCATTTTGTATAATATTGAGATGTACCAATTTTGTCACTCACTAAAGAAGGTGGTGGTAATATTTTGTTATCAATTGACTTTATTATTTATTATTTCTTAATTAAACTGTTGTCCTAAACGAAAATAAATTTTAAAAATGCAAATGAATATTTTATATTCCAAGAATTTGTCTCGATGCAAGGCATTTCCTTTATTGATCGAGATGGGAATGTAATTGTTTTTTGTTTTTTTTGTTTTTTTTTTTTTTTTGGGGGGGGGTCCAAAAATATGGTAATCTAGTTTTCTTTTATAAACCTTGTAAAATTTCGCTATATGAATTGACGGGATGATCCAATAAAGAGCTATTTTGCAGAAGTTATGCGTGGTTATTATATTGTTTTTTTATGGCGACCACATGACAGACTAAATGAAATTCTTTAAGCTGTGAATTTGTTTGTTATTCTGTATAAATTAAAGTACAAAAAATGCATTCGTTCATATAAATACTAAATTACCCCATATACACCCACTTTTTAAAATTCTTTTAATTTATTTTGAACACTTTAGTGTTTGTACTCCTTTCTGTTTATAATTATATTGGATTTTATGAACATGTACCCTTCAGTTTTCTTTATGTACATGCGTGTTAATCGAGGGATGTTTGATGGGTCTCATTACAGTCGAAGATCTTACGAAAAAACAGGAAGTAGTCACAGTGTATTCATAATCTTTGTTTGGAAATTGATGGGATAAGAAAAACTGGAGGATGCTTCATCGAATCTTGTGATTTACGACAAATGCGCAAAATTTACTACGTGAGGGTCGCAAGGTCAAGGGGAGGCAACTTCTTAAAACCATCGCAGCCAAGAATGCACGAATAACTTCCCCTGCACCAGTTTTTCGTAGATGAAATAAACAATACGTGTATATTACACACATAAATTATATGGTGAAGAAATACTTCAGCTCACTTGCAGTGGAGTTTTGGCCTGGCTTACTATTTATAACAACTCTACCTGTTTCAGTTGTACAAGTAGAACTTGGCTTCATGTCAGCCTCTCCTGTTAGATGATCATCATTAAAATGTTTACTAGTACTGAAATTTTTCCCAACAATATTTTTGACAAAGTTTGCACTTTGAGAATTAATTCCAGAAAGTGATCTTAGTAACAAAATGCCCTTTTAATATGGTCATGGAACTTCATAATCATAATACAAGTTCAGAGAGAACACACCAGAAATATAGAGACACAAGCTAATAAATAGATTGGCAGGCTAAAAAACAAACAAAAAAACCCAACAAGTTTGACCAGAAAAATTATTACTGAAATAACATTATGTCTAACAGTGCATATTACACATACATCATCACTTATGCTGGTCAGGCCCGCAGACAGAAACTTTCGGGCATCTTGAAAGAGCAGTCATAGGCCCCAAAACTAATTTAATTTTTTGTATATAAAAACCTGTTTACAGTTTTGCATATCAAAGCTGTAGTAATCTACCATAACTTAGACTCTTGCAAGGAAGAAATTTTAAAATTTACTGCAAAAATTAATTTATTTTTTACAACTGAGTTTATGGCAGGCTCATAGAAATTGCTAGGCCCCTGGGCAAATGCCTCCCGCTCCCCCCCCCCTCTCGGTGAGCCTGATGCTGGTATGGTTGGCTGTCAATGTACAAATTGTACAAATATTGTATCATGGGTTGGCTGTCAATGTACAAATACTGTATCATGAGTTGACTGTCAATGTACAAATTGTACAAATACTGTATCATGGGTTGGCTGTCAATGTACAAATACTGTATTATGAGTTGGCTGTCAATGTACAAATTGTACAAATACTGTATCATGGGTTGGCTGTCAATGTACAAATACTGTATCATGAGTTGGCTGTCAATGTACAAATTGTACAAATACTGTATCATGGGTTGGCTGTCAATGTACAAATACTGTATCATGGGTTGGCTGTTAATGTACAAATGTATAAATACTGTATCATGAGTTGGCAGTTAGTGTACAAATGTACAAATACTGTATCATGAGTTGGCTGTCAATGTATAAATGTACAAATGCTGAATCATGGGTTGGCTGTTAACGTACAAATACTGTATCATGGGTTGGCTGTCAATGTACAAATTGTACAAATATTGTATCATGGGTTGGCTGTCAATGTACAAATACTGTATCATGGGTTGGCTGTTAATGCACAAATGTACAAATACTGTATCATGGGTTGGCTGTTAATGTACAAATGTACAAACTCTGTATCATGGGTTGGCAGTTAATGTACAAATGTACAAATACTGTATCATGGGTTGGCGGTTAATGTACAATTACTGTATCATGGGTTGGCTGTCAATGTACAAGTGTACAAATACTGTATCATGGGTTGGCTGTCAATGGTCAATGTACAAATACTGCATCATTGGTTGGCTGTCAATGTACAAATACTGTATCATGGGTTGGCTGTCAATGTACAAATACTGTATCATGGTTGGCTCTCAATGTACAAATACTTTCATGGGTTGGCTGTCAATATACAGTATTATGGGTTGACTGTCAATATACAAATGTACAAATACTGTATCATGGGTTGACTGTCAATGTACATATGTACAAATACTGTATCATGGATTGACTGTCAATATACAAATGCACAAATACTGTATCATGGGTTGACTGTCAATGTACATATGTACAAATATTATATCATGGGTTGACTGTCAATGTACATATGTACAAATACTGTATCATGGGTTGACTGTCAATGTACATATGTACAAATACTGCATCATGTGTTGGCTGTCAATATACAAATGTACAAATACTGTATCATGGGTTTACTGTCAATGTACATATGTACAAATACTGTACCATGGGTTATTTTTACTGCAATAAAAATTGAATTGCACTAACAATTGATGTTTTCATTTTTACTTTCATATTTTTAAGTTTTAAGGGACCAAGTCATCTTAAACAAAAAAAAGACTCATGAAAAGTTGAAAGTTCATGAGCATACTTTGTATCTGATTCATCATCACATCTAAGTCGGTAAGGCCTAGTCTCTGACCTTCTATTTCTTGGTTCTCCAGCATGCCACAGCTTGATGGCATCTCTTGGATCTGGGGAGTTAAGGAGCACCATTTTAGTGTGATTGCAGGGACAATTTATGACAGTTTTTACACCTATCAACAGATCATATTGAAGTACACCACACATTTTTGTATTTATCTGAATACTCAGTGCAGAAAGTACACATCATCACACTTTTCCTGGGTCATACTTCAGCTTTTCGTATGCATTTTTCCAGCATTTCTGGTACTTTCTTACTCTCTTCCCTCGATCATATTTATGATCGCCCTCTCTTGTCATTTGACATTTCGGTGGCAGCTGCACACCTTGCAAAACCTTATACATCATTTTTAGAACTTTACCTTTAGTTGGCACCATGTAGCCACTATTGTGCTGATGTGCCATAAAACACTAACTACATAGACACTGTCCAATTTTCACTACACAAAGCACTGAATGTTTATCAACAACGATATAAATATTAAACATGCTATTCCGTATAATACTGGATTAATCATTGAGTCGACCAACGCGACCTTTCCCGATTGGCCAATACTGAACCTGATACCTGTATAACTATTTATTTTCTGTACTGAAATCAGTGTCTTTGGCCAGTGCACCAGGCTAGTTTCCATGGACATGAAGACTGTTTTGATAGCAAAACCCTAATTTACTTGATGCATGAAATAACACCTGTCCATTTCTGCCAAGGGATTTATTGTAACTTGTTGAGTGCAGGATGTTGGTAGGTATTCAATTAACACAACAAACAGATCAATTAACCATAAAAGGAAATGGTGTCTCACATTTTATTTGATACATTCAACACCAGACAGCTTGTTAACTGCTATGATAGGTACCAGTAAAAATTTTCACTACTACAACAGATTAGTGACATCAGGGGTTTTAGTGATCTGTCAGCAAAATAACTGACCTCGGGTTAGCGGATTAGTGTTTATTTTTAGCCCTGCCATTCCAACTTATTTTCATCCAAACCATGGAGACCCATAATTCTGATGTCTACTATACACAAGATATAGTATCTCATGCAAAATGGATATCGTATAGCAGGTTTTCAATCTTTGTGCTCCTGATCTTACAAACATTTTAAGAGTGGTCTAATTCCACGCTGATGTACATCAGACGTTATTTTAATATAATGTATCTTTGCATTAATTTATATTTATTTTTGTGGAAGACAGAGTGATTGCAAAAATAGGGAAAACAAAACCCTGAAAAAACAAGTTCCAGAGAACCTAGTGTCTCACCTGCATCTGTATGCTTGTCAGTATAACCATTGTTTCCGACTTTCAAAAATGTTAATGCAAAATTTAAAAGTGACTGATATCTCACCATACTAATGCAGGTGAGACAATAACCTGCCATACAGTAGCATCCTTTACACAATTCATGACTATAGTGATTACATCCAATATTGTCAATTACATATGTTATAAAAAGAACTGTTTCAAGATTTCTATATTTTGCATATCTTTATTTATATTTAAGGGCATATTGGCTTCAAAAAACGTTGGTCAAATTTCTGCTGAACAGTTCTTTTGAGATAAAGTTGTTTAAATGCTTTCTATATTTAGTTACGACTCCAATATTTGATGGCAGATCATCATTATTTGTACTAACCTGAAAGTTCATCCTTCCATGATACTTTCTGTCATATTTAGTCTAATTCTGTCAAGTGGTTTATGAGAAGGTGTTAAAGGTTTTTCTACTTTTACTAACTGCAGCCATACTGAACGGCAAATTTACATCAACTGTATGAAATTGAAAGCCCTTCATGCCAGAATGCTTTCTGTCCAATTTTATCAAATTCTGTTGACTTGGCTTTAAAGTAGTTTAAAGGTTTATTTTACGTTTAGTAAAGACAGAGATAGTTGATGGTGAATCAGCATCATTTGTACAAAACTGAAGACCCTTCATGCCAGGATGCTTTCTGTCAAATTTGGTTCAAATCTGCTGTGCGGTTTTTGAAAAAAAGTTGTTTTAAAGGCTTTTCTATTTTATTTCAACATCAGACTTATTTTATGGCAGATCGCATCATCTGTACAAATCTGAAAAGCCTTTATACCAGGATGCTCCTGGCCAAATTTCGCCAAAATTTGTCCAGTGGTTTTTGAGAAGACATTTAAAATAGCAAATGCTGATGGGCAACAAACAGAAAAGCTGGACACAGGGCAATACCACAGGTGAGCTAACAACAGAAAATCTATTTAATTTCTAAGGCTTTATTTCTTCATTCCCATATTATAAATGATTTTTCTTTTCTCACTTTTGATATGTTAATACCAGAATATGACAAAAAGTAACATAAATCATCCAAATGTATGAAACATTGCACTCAAACTATAGTATTTACTTTTTAATACTGACTAGAGTAAAAGAAATACTAGAGTAAAAGAAATACTAGTGAAAGCAAAATATTTTTCAAAATGAATAGCAACATAAAAATGCAAAGGGTATAGATATTTAACCTAACATAATAAAAGCAAACTTGTGTACAGCAAATCAGCACCATGATATGTATCTTGGATAACCTACATAAAAATACATCATATGGAATAAAACCCTTTTTAATTATAAATATGACTTGGCTTGAATTTAATCATAAATATGGCCTGGTCTTTCATTTCATCATAAATATGGCCTGGGCTTCCATTTCATTATAAATATGGCCTAGGCTTCAATTTAATCATAAATATGGCCAGGGGTTCCATTTAATTATAAATATGACCTAGAGTTCAATTGAATCATAAATATGGCCTGGGCTGCCATTTTATTATAAATATGACCCAGGCTAAAATTTAATCATAAATATGGCCCAGTCTTTCATTCATCATAAATATGGCCTGGGCTTCCATTTCATTATAAATATGGCCTAGGCTTCAATTTAATCATAAATATGGCCAGGGGTTCCATTTAATTATAAATATGACCTAGAGTTCAATTGAATCATAAATATGGCCTGGGCTGCCATTTTATTATAAATATGACCCAGGCTAAAATTTAATCATAAATATGGCCCAGTCTTTCATTCATCATAAATATGGCCTGGGCTTCCATTTCATTATAAATATGGCCTAGGCTTCAATTTAATCATAAATATGGCCAGGGGTTCCATTTAATTATAAATATGACCTAGAGTTCAATTGAATCATAAATATGGCCTGGGCTGCCATTTTATTATAAATATGACCCAGGCTAAAATTTAATCATAAATATGGCCCAGTCTTTCATTCATCATAAATATGGCCTGGGCTTCCATTTCATTATAAATATGGCCTAGGCTTCAATTTAATCATAAATATGGCCAGGGGTTCCATTTAATTATAAATATGACCTAGAGTTCAATTGAATCATAAATATGGCCTGGGCTGCCATTTTATTATAAATATGACCCAGGCTAAAATTTAATCATAAATATGGCCCAGTCTTTCATTCATCATAAATATGGCCTGGGCTTCCATTTCATTATAAATATGGCCTAGGCTTCAATTTAATCATAAATATGGCCAGGGGTTCCATTTAATTATAAATATGACCTAGAGTTCAATTGAATCATAAATATGGCCTGGGCTTCCATTTTATTATAAATATGACCCAGGCTTCAATTTAATCATAAATATGGCCTGGGCTTCAATTGAATCATAAATATGGCCTGGTCTTTCATTCATCATAAATATGGCCTGGGCTTCCATTTAATCATAAATATGGCCTAAGCTTACATTTCAGGAACAAGACCATCATTATAATAGGCAACTATTTTATACAGTAATCAACAACAAAAAACTGAAAATCAATTGCAAGTCATGCTTTTTTTTTAAAGTGATAATTCATTGTATAACTAGTCATGTTACCAAAAATGCAAATAAACTATAATACACTTTTTTGGTCACATTTTTACTGCTTGAATGCTGCACTAGTACCAGATAATTTATTTTGCAGATACTAAAAGCAAGCAATACCAAAAATAAAAAAGTAGCAAATTTCAATCTTATTGATGATTATATCCATGCACTTGTAACTAAAATATTGCAAATAACTAATAATATGCATGCAGCTGTTACAATTTCCATCATATACTTTAACATAAAAAATATTTTCATAAGTTTAGTTTCATTCCTATATTCACAAAAAAGTCATTAAAAATGTATTAAATTTTTACCCAAAAATACAGAGCTGCTTCTTCTAAAAATTTGTGTGGCCACCATACAAATTGTGGAATGTAGTAGAAAATTCTCCTCCAAGCTTTTCATTGATATTTTCTGATGCTTATCCATCAAAATAACAAAAGCACCCGTTAAATATTTGTGAAGTGATGCCAAAAGCAAAGAACAAAAATGATACCACTATTAATTTGTTACCAAATAATGGAAAATGATACCATTGTATATCCCAATCCATCCACTTAACTTGAAGGCCCTTTTTAATACTGTAAAACCATTTTCATATGTCAAACATTTTCATAAAGCTGGACATTGCAGCACTGATGGTTAAAAATGATGAATTATATATATTTTGACACAGTATCACCAACTAATCATGGCCAGTTAGTAGATTCTCCTATCCTTCTTTTCGCGTGTCCTCTTCCTCTTTCACTCTTCAGACTTTCCACTGGGTTTGCAACTACATACCAATTTATGTTAATTTTGACAATTATTTTGATGCAAATTCCGTCAAAATTCTCAGATATACTGTATATACTCGCGTATAATCCAGGTCCAAATGCAAACAACATAGACCCTGATTTGCCGTGGCATAATGCACCGGCAGATCAGGGTCTATGTTGTTTGTTCTACTGATTAGTCCTTACAAACTGCATAGACCCAGATCTGCTGGCACATTATGCGACGGCAGATCTGGTCTATGCAGTTTGCAGTTGGTATCTGCTTATACATGAGTATATATGGTAATTAGATTAGAAAAAAAAGTCACAATGACCCCAACAAGAAATTATTCCAAGTGTCTCCTTTGATGATCAAAGGAGGTCATGGTGATTATGTTTTGAAAACTTCCTGCATCATATTCCTTATTCTTCTCGAACTCTTAAAGTACAACTTTGCAAATATTTCAAAATGATGTCTTAATAATACATCGTGCAGTTAAAATTTTGGTATACTTTAAAGGAATGAGAGAGCTGAAAACTTCGTGAATTTTAAGGCGGCCTCCAACTTAAGTGGACAAACCTGTACATGTAAGGTGGGTGTTAAGAGTACAATTCATAGACTGGTACAATGTATCTCTTTTCAACAACTATTATGTGAAAAGATGGTATCAATAGTAATGTATATTTTAAAGGAAAGATAATAAATTAAGAAGTCTTGAAAACTATATGCTCAATCAGACTCTGAACAATTTATAAATGGAAAAACAACAGTCATTCTGAAATTTACAACAAAATTTAAATTTTCCACAAGGTATTTAAAAATTAAAATAAAAGCAAGCATGGAAAAAATAAACCACCGTATATACTCATGTATAAATTGAGTCCAACTGCAAAACATAGACCCTGATCTGCCATTGCATAATGTGCCAGCAGATCAGGATCTATGTTGTTTTTTCTACTGATTACACCTAACAAACTGCAAAGACCCAGATCTGCCAGTGCATTATACGATGGCAGTTCTGGTTCTGTGCAGTTTGCAGTTGGACTCGACTAACAAGCACGTATATATGGTAATACTGGATTTAGTATTATGCCTATGTTAAAAATTTGAAGGTTTTGGATATGCATGTACTATGTACAAATTATTTCCACTCATAAATTATCGTAATTTCTGAGAGAAAAAAAACTTGTTTCAACAGATTTCAAAAGAACAAAATTATTATTACTAAAAATAAATAAAACAAACTGTGATAAAAATCTTTTTAAAAATCTAATCATCTGATTAAAGGTTCTGAACAAAGGTTTATATGATAAAGTCAATCAAGTTTTTGCTGCGAGTAGTATTTGAATATTATTAGTTTTAATACATGTACTAGAATTAGTACTCTTCTGTACTCCTTGAAAAAAATCTTGTGCAATACTCATACAAGAAGATAATTCTAAAAAATATATCGCATTAACCATGATTCTCTGCAAATGGTCCAAAAAGTAGTACTACTGGGCAGGGCCAAATGAAATTAAATTTTTCGATTCATACAGGTGTTAATGTAAAAAATTCAAAAGGGCCTGACCAATCAGATTGCTAGGAATAGTACTGAAAAAAGAAAAATTTAATTATTCAAGTATTCTGAAGAATTATCTATAATTATATATCGTTTAACTGAATCCAACAAATCCTACAATAGTCTTGCAAATTTACATAATTCTTAAAAGTCAACTACACATATCCTCAGGATTTAAAAAAATAGAACTCATTTGTAGCCAAGGTGATGTAAATGAATACAAAACTATTGGATAATGCGCTGGCAGTTCTGGGTGTGTGCAGTTTGTTAAGAGCAATCAGTAGAACAACAACATAGACCCTGAAATACATTATGCAATGGCACATCTGGATCTTTGCAGTTTGCAGTTGGCCTCTACTTATAAACAAGTATATACAGTGTTTGTGTAGCTGTGCCATTAAAACACAAAACAAAACCAATCCATGCAATGGCAGATCAGGGTCTATGTTTTTTGCAGTTGGACTCAGCTTATAAGTGAGTATATACAGTAGGCTATTTAGTACCAAGGCAACTGGAGTAAGAACAAACCACAGAAGTTGACCAGGGCTGATCCAATAGCGGGAATCGAACCCACGTTCATTTGGTCGTAAGTCCAATAATATAAAAATATTAAAAACTAACCATGACAACTGGTTGTTTCTTTTTATTTTGTAAAACAGGGCATGTATCTTCCAAAACCAGACCATTTTCCAATTTATTTATATATTTATCAAAATATTGTAAAGAAT
The DNA here is from genome assembly GCA_029931535.1 of Margaritifera margaritifera. Taxonomy (NCBI): domain Eukaryota; kingdom Metazoa; phylum Mollusca; class Bivalvia; order Unionida; family Margaritiferidae; genus Margaritifera; species Margaritifera margaritifera. The sequence continues at coordinate 775,475 of JAQPZY010001474.1, forward strand.
TATAATCCTGAAATACCTATCACACCTGTATCATTCAATTAAATTCAATAAATGATAATAATAGCTTCTAAAGATTTTACACATTTTTTTACGATTTTACAAAAGCCAATTACTGTAAATGTTTACAGGATTTTTTTCAAAAATAAAATTAACTTTTAGCCTGAAAATGAAAATAAAAAATAAAACCATCGAGAGCATAATACTAACATGTTTTTCTTCTTCTACCTTACCATGCATAAAATAAGATCACTTGGATCTTCTGATAATGACAACAGCTAGTTGTCATTCTTTTTTTAGTAAAACAGGAAACATACATATATCTTCCAAAAGCACACCACATTCCAATCTGACAACTTTTGTCCAGTGTGCTTCTAAGTGGTCTTAACTTGGAGATTTTTCCGTATTTTCATATGTATACTAGTGACCTATTGTATATAGCAGTTACTTTATTTGCGGTTGAGAAATTTCCCGATTTCACTCTCTAAGAGGCAGATCATGAAAATAAATCCCATAACAAAAATCATCTTACATATTATAACCTCCTTCATATGCAATCACTATAATATATACTAAATGTAGTCAAATTATAAAATCCTTATTTTTGGAAAGATCGTTAAATTTTACATGTGCGAAAAATCCCAATATACGGTAATTACATTTTCAAAACAAAAGAGTGGAATAATAATACAAGACCATATGATACCTGCATTCATACTTGGTTCTCAAGATTAAGATACTTACCGAGAGACAAAATACTGAGACTTGTAACAGTGGTGAAAGAGGAGAGTCTGGGATTTCAGTCAAACTCTTTTCAGTTACAAGATAAAAAATTTTCAATGAAATACAGTTATTTCTGAGAATCATACATATATATACTGCATTCTTTGAGGAAACTATCGGGTGTAGAAAAAAAATGGTTCAATATAGAAACAACGTAACAAAAGAAACACTTTCTATAACCTGGGTAAAAAAGAAATGGCACTTTTAGCATGAACACACACCTTATCTAAACTCAACTCCAGTATATAAGGATTTCTAAAAACCAAATGATTTCTACTCAAAATTTAGTACTATTATTAGCTAAAACGTTGCTTTGCAGATGGATGTCAAAATAAAATTACCAATATTAGGTTCATAACCCAACAAAAAACAATGTAAGTTTATGAGCAGAATGTATTTCCTTTGTTTGTACAATATGTATAAATGGTACATTTTTCTTCAAATTAATATTCCTGTTTAACAAATCATAAACAACTGGCTTGGTTTGCTGTTTTACAGTACAACATTACAAGTATGTTCTTTAGTGCCCAGACAACTGAAGTCAAGTAAGACACCTGAAGCAAGACGCTGAAGGACACACCACAGTAACCAATGTGGGCTGATCCAGTGGTAGGATCCTAACCCGCACCATTTCGGTCACGAGTCTGGCACGCTAACCACTGAGCCACTGCAACTCCTGCCTCCATTAGTTGCTCCTTACAACACGCAGGAGGGCACATTGAGTTTATTCTTTATCCTTGAGCCAACAGGGGGTTAAATCATAAATTAAACATCTGCATAATGATGTTCATGTTAGAATGTATCTACATGTGATTTCCATAAATTATTTATTGCATCTCTAAAAAAGGATAAGCAATGTGAACCATACATACTCACTTATAAATCAAATTCAACTGCAGTCTGCACTGACCCAGATCTGCCATTGCATAATGCACTAGCAGATCTGGGTCTATGCAGTTTGTTAGAAGTAATCAGTGGAACAAACAATACAGACTCAGTGGAACAAACAATACAGACCCTGATCTGCTGGCACATTATGCAACAGCAGATCAGGGTCTATGATTTCGCAGTTGGACTTGACTTATAAGAGAGTATATTCAGTATCTCAATAAAAGGATAAATACTATGAAAAATCTGTTATGCACATAAGGGTTCAATGGACTGCTATGTCTCTCCTTCAAACACCACCATGAGGACACCATTAAATTGGCTAAAGTCTGTTTCAAAATAGACAAGGAGGCATATGCTTCAAGTTTGCTTAGAAAAAATACTTCACCAAATTAAAAATTAAAAGTACAAACCATGACAACACAAAAGCCTAATTATTTTGCGCAAAAAAAAAAAGAATTTCATTTTTTTTATTTAGCAGATGGTCGCTAACATGGTTATTACTGTACAAATACCCTGATAATTGCAACTTGCAACTGGTTGGCATCAGATGACTTTGAAAGAACTGTACAAAATATTTGGTCAACCATTCGTACAGGACAAGTGACTTTGGAAAAGTGGCTGACCAGTTATTTACCTGTCCCTTTTTACTGGAATTACTAACAATACTGGTATTTTTTAGCCAAGGGACAGGTAGAAAGTGCTACTTATGAGCAGTGAGTGAATTTACTTCTTAAATACCACAAATATACAAACTTTTTTTTTTTAATTGCACTTGCCCAGAACTAAACTCTTGGAATTATTCATCTGTCCAACGGAGACTAGCCCCTGGCGTAACGGTATCCAATTTATACAGCCCAGCTTGAGAGATATATTTTTAATACAACACTGATATTAACTTTTAAGAAAAACATAACTATATCTATGTGTTCGACACTGTGTAAAAATGTGATAAACTGCATGGTTTCTGATACCAAAAAAACGAGTTATACATTTTTTTTATCCCATTGTGGTCAAAAATTAGGACAAAACTTCATCTTAAATACAGTACAAGAAAGAGCAGTTAAGAAACTGTAATGAATTACACGCACATTATATAAACTAATTTATCAAATGACTACTGCATTATTTCTGTTAATATCCTCATATCATAATTTTCAAATATGTAACATGTTTAAAAACACTTCATGACATCCCAAATGACCTCATAACATCATGCAAAGGAAAGACATACCGTCTATACTCATGTATAGGCCGCGTCCAAATGCAAACAACATAGACCATGATCTGCCATTGCACAATGCACCGGCAGATCAGGGTCTATGTTGTTTGTTTTACTGATTAGTCCTTACAAACTGCATAGACCCAGATCTGCCAGTGCATTATGGAACAAAAGATCTGGGTCTATGCAGTTTGCAGTTGGCATTGGTTTATACACGAATATATACAGTAATGACCCAAATATCTGAATGTGTTTCAAAGTCATTTCACTACCCTATTGTGCAGTTAGTAAAATAAAATCAGTATATTTTGTCATGCAACAAACAGAATCTTACATTTGTGCTCATTTCAAATGAAATTTATGAAACTTGTCAAGTAATTTGAATCTTTTGCTCGCAAAAGATAGAAATGTTTCACTATATATACTTGCACATAACCCAATACTAATTGAATGCGCTGGCAGATCTGGGTCTATTCAGTTTGTAAAGACTAATCAGTAGAATAAACAACACAGACTCTGATCTGCTGGCACATTATGCGATTAGAGATCAGGGTCTATGTTGTTTGCATTTGGACCAAGCTTATACGCGAGTATATATGGTAACTCGTTTCATAAATTTTATTTGATATGATCACTGATGCAAGTACCCTCTATTCATACCAGTTTCACAATATCAATCAATAAACAAATTCAAGATTTATCACACATTAGTAAAACGTTTCAATTAGTATTATCTCACTAATTTCATACTGCTTCAATAGCCCCCCAAAATTTTAATATTAAGTGAGGTGCTAAATTAGAAATACCTACACATAATTGAAAGTTTCATAACTCTAGATGTACATGGCCATAAATGCAAAACATAGCCAAGTGTTAGTCAGTATAGACCTTGATATTGCCAGCTGCACCACGGCCCAAAATCAGTAATTTTCAGAGTAAACCAGTACAATTTTAAGGAATATTGCTATTCGTTTCATTAGTTGCTGACCTTAAGTCCAACATTTTCCAAAAGTTAATTTCAAATACTGCACAGTGTAACTCACATGAATGATCCAGAAGACAGACATACAATCATGCAGTGTGCTATTTCCTAACCACAAACTTAGCAACATTAAATGCCTGGAGACAAAAATTGAATTTTTCAGTTTATATTACATACTTCTTATACACCTGGGAATGAAGAATGCTTTCCGATTGGTAGAAAATCAGAATTTGCTGCTGTAAAAGTCCATGATATACAATCAGAAATGTTGATGCCTGTGTGCTGTTATGATATTCATCATTACATAGTGACATGGAGGATGAAATTTTAGTTTGTTTTACCATCACAAATTAAAGTGAAACCTCACAGGACCACAAACCAACAGGAACAAATACAATTTTTGGTTTTGAGGGGTTTTCAGTTTATTGGAGTTTTAAGTTTTCAACAAAGAATGAGATGTCACCAGATGTCCTCTCATATATAAATGTTGATATGTATTGACAAAACATCATTAGTCATTCAATGTTTGGAATTTATAACTTTTATGATTATGACTTTACTACATGTGTATGTATTTCTATGTTGTATTTCATTTTACTCTGCACGGCCAAAGTCTGTTCAAAGACCATTCGCTCTGATTAAGTTTCTATTTTATAAGGTAAATTGTAATGTAATATTGACATAAGGGTCTGAAAATTGAATACCATTTTCAGAGTAGAGGGAATTTGGTTTACTGAGTTCAACTTTATTGTAATTTGACAAGGAATAATTTGGGACCAGAAACACAATTTAGTTTGAAGATTTCGGTTTAATGAGGCTTTAGTCTCAAGAGGTTTAAAATCAATCTATCTGTATTACTGGCTCTGCTGACATGTCACTAGCAAAATTCACTTCATGACAGTAAAATCCACCATTTACATCCTCAGATCCTCAAATACAAAACTATAGTATTCCCTAAATATCCATGGGATATGCAATAATCAACTGAATATAAAAATAGCATTTAAATTACACACTTCTACATAAAATATAAGCAACATGAAAACAGTATTGAACATGAACAGAAAAATATGCTATACTGCACACTTTTGCTACCTTTCCTCTGTCTTTGTTAAACCTGAATGTCCTTGCTTAAAATTTACCACCATAACAGTAATATTGTCTAATGATCCTCGATAATATGCTTGCAGGACAAGACTCTTTGCACCAAAATGAGGCTCTTCAAGCCTCTCTCTGACATAGTCCACTGCATCCTCATTGCTGAAACAATCCCATAATCCATCTGAGGCAAGGATCATGAACTCGGGTTGAAGTTCATTCAGGTCGAAGGTCAAAATGTCAGGATCAGCTATAACTAGATTCTTTTCCTTCAGAGGATAATCTCCCAGTGCTCTAGATGTAGCCAGAACTCCAGCCACTCTCCATACACCATTAAAACTCACAAATCCCCCTGCTTCCTTTATCCTTTTTCTTTCCTTTATCTAGAAAACAAATAAAAAATTTCAGCTGATCAGTAGTTGCCAAAGAAATTAAAGTGAGTGGACCTGTTATGAAACAAAATCAAAGCTGCACTTTTGTCTGATAAAAGTTGTGTTCTGGTTAAGGCTGCAATGTTCACAAAAATGTCTAAAGCATACATGGTATGCAGTAACTGAAAAAAATGCCATTTAATCAGACAGATTCATAATTTGACCTTTCCCCTGATCTGCACATTAGGCTTACAGCTGACAACTATTTATATGTAAGCCATTGACAATGTGCATGAAATACCTCACTCAACTTGGTATCGTTACATTTGCTGTAAGACTTTCACTTCTTATTGTAACAGGATTCAGCTTGTATTTAGGTAAAACATCCTTAGGATTGTATTCAATTAATGATCTGTACTGCTACATATATGTACACTATGAAATGGTTGATAGTGAGCTGTACTGCTACATATATGTACACTATGAAATGGTTGATAGTGAGCTGTACTGCTACATATATGTACACTATGAAATGGTCGATAGTGATTTGTACTGCTACATATATGTACACTATGAAATGGTTGATAGTGAGCTGTACTGCTACATATATGTACACTATGAAATGGTCGATAGTGATTTGTACTGCTACATATATGTACGCTATGAAATGGTTGATAGTGAGCTGTACTGCTACATATATGTATGGTATGAAATGGTCGATAGTGAGCTGTACTGCTACATATATGTACGCTATGAAATGGTCGATAGTGATTTGTACTGCTACATATATGTATGCTATGAAATGGTCGATAATGAGCTGTACTGCTACATATATGTACGCTATGAAATGGTCTAGGAGTTGTACTGCTACATATATGTACGCTATGAAATGGTCGATAATGAGCTGTACTGCTACATATATGTACGCTATGAAATGGTCGATAGTGATTTGTACTGCTACATATATGTACGCTATGAAATGGTCGATAATGAGCTGTACTGCTACATATATGTATGCTATGAAATGGTCGATAATGAGCTGTACTGCTACATATATGTACGCTATGAAATGGTCGATAATGAGTTGAACTGTTACATATATGTATGCTATGAAATGGTCTAGGAGTTGTACTGCTACATATATGTACACTATAAAATGGTCGATGAGTTCTACTGCTACATATATGTACACTACGAAATGGTCAATAATGAGTTGTACTGCTACATATATGTACACAATGAAATGGTCGATAATGAGTTGAACTGCTACATATATGTACACTATGAAATGGTTGATAATGAGTTGTACTGCTAAATATATGTACACTATGCAATAGTTGATAATGCAACCAGATGTATTCTAGGACATGCACATTTGCTGACACCAGATGTACCATGTACATGTTCGTTTACATCGTTACTAAGTTTGTCAATGTTTACAGTCAGTAAATTAAACTTAGTCTAAGCCATTAACACTTTTAAATGTTGCAGCCTTAGTTCTGTTAAACATCTTTTAGAGATCAGAAAGCTGTTGATATTATTGTATATGGTATGCCTGTCTATGCCATGTGCTAGTCTTGTAAGTTTCATAACAGACCAGTGACACCTTTGACCTTTGTACTCACCAACAGAGTGTCAAGTCTTTGAATACAAAGGAACAATACATTTTGGCATGAGTAGGAATGAGACCCAATGCCACCTAATGAATTCTACAATAAGTTTTTAAATGACTCATGACTACCAAATGATAAATTCATTTATAATCATAATTTTTTTTTATATCATACTGGTTAGAAAAATGTCTGGTTCAAAATGTTTTTTAGCACCTATTTAAGGCAACATACTAAATGCTCACATTTAAAACAAAACAATTACATATTTCTAGTAACAAAATGTGGTGGCAGGGCAAATCATCTTATATACATATATATCTTACTTTAAATACCGTAGGTGCTCTAAAAATTAAATCACCTCTCTATAGAAAGCCTCCATTCTATACCACCCTTTACCAGGGCTAACTCTTAAGACAAAGACTTTTGTTTACCAGTCAACATTGGATTAGTATTTTGAACATGATGTCCTGCTTGGCATATTTTTTTATCTGTCTTTGTTTTTTAAGAAGGTGCATCTACCATATATATTCACGTATAAGCCGGGTCCAAATGCAAACAACATAGACCCTGTCTACTGATTAGTCCTTACAAACTGCATAAACAAAGATCTGCCGATGCATAATGCGATGGCAGATCTGGGTCTATGCGGTTCGCACTTGGTATCAGCATATATGTGAGTATATATGGTATGTTATTGTATATGGTATGCCTGTCTATGCCATGTGCTATTCTTGTAAGTTTCATAACAGACCAGTGACACCTTTGACCTTTGTACTCGCTGTCAGAGTGTCAAGTCTTTGAATACAAAGGAACAATTAATTTTGGCATGAGTAGAGATGAGAGACCCAATGCCACCTAATGAATTCAATAGGAAGTGTAGATGCACTTACTGACTATCCTTCTTTGTTGGGAATGTAGATGTCAGCTGAGAAAACAACACAGCAAATTTTCAATGCAAGGGCGACTAATTTTGCAGCATATATAATCCTTCTTTAGCTTTAAAATGACAAACAAACTACTTTCACTCATATGGATTAAAGGTCCTATCAGTTCATAATTTCTAATAATTGCCAAAACTAACTATATTCCTGGTATTTTCTCAAGGCTGCACCTTTATCACAATAACATTCGAAAGGACGTACACATGCACATTGGCAATGCGTTATAAAAGGAGCACAAAAACTAGAGCAAGTGCAATGGCTCACCATCACAAATGCAGATGCTTTTCATGCATATTCAACTATCACCCCCATCCCCCAGAACTCAATTCCAAAGAGTGACACAGGGGTCATAATACAAAATCTATTACAGATATATTGCATCTTCCCGCTATGATTGCACATATAAAGTTTGGTTAGAAAATATTTGAAAATGTCATTGTAATCGCAATTTTTGAATATCTGACTTTTCAATGCCTCCCATGGTCCTGACAGGTGGGAGTCATGAACAACATACATGGGCAACTAACCAAGTTTCATGAAATTCCACCCAGCAGTTTATTAGGCGATGTGGTAATGGAGAGGCAGATGGACAGTATCATAATATCTGACACTTTTTAAAAAAGGGTGGGGATAAAAAGCATTATTTGACAGTGTGTGCTCTGAAAGGACACTTGCCAAGAAAGAAAAACATTTACAAAATTCATTTCTTAGTGTCATTTACACAGATAAATTCTATTTATTGGCACTAACAGTCACCAAAATCAGCTAAATTTTCAGATGGCAAGTCATTTCAATACATTTCCGTTGGGGACTGAAAATTTGGAGACTTAACCAGTTGTCTACCCATTCTGTGCCTAACAGTTACTGCCAACGGCACATGTAACATTTTTGAGGATGTATAGAGGATATCAGGATGTGTAACATTTTTGAGGATGTATAGAGGATATCAGGATGTGTAACATTTTTGAGGATGCATAGAGGATATCAGGATGTGTAACATTTTTGAGGATGTATAGAGGATATCAGGGAATTTAACATTTTTGAGGATGTATAGAGGATATCAGGGAATTTAACATTTTTGAGGATGTATAGAGGATATCAAGGAATTTAACTTGATGAAAAGTAAACAAAAGTTTTATGAGAAAGAGGAACATAATTAAGGAAGAATCTACCATATATATTCATTTATAATTGAGATCCAACTGCAAACTGTACAGACCCTGATCTGACATTGCATAATGCACCAGCAGATCTTTGTCTGTGCAGTTTATTAACTTAAAGATTTAATCAGTAAAATAAACAACACATACCCTGATCTGCCAGCATATTTAGAATGACAGTTCTGGGTCTATGTTGTTTGCAATTGGACCTGACTTATAAGCGTGTATTGATGGTAATACAAGTAAACCCCCATTATGACATAATGATTGGGGTCCATGAAATGACATCATAATATATGTAGGATCAACTCTATAACATGATGATTAGAGTCCATGAAATGACATCATAATTATATATATATAGCATCAACTCTATAACATGATTACTGAGGTCCATGAAATAACATCATAATATATGTAGGATCAACTCTATAACATGATTATTGGGGTCCATGAAATGACATCATAATTATATGTGTAGGATCAACTCTACAACATGATGATTGGGGTCCATGAAATGACATCATAATATATGTAGGATCAACTCTATAACATGATGATTGGGGTCCATGAAATGACATCATAATATATGTAGGATCAACTCTATAACATGATGATTAGAGTCCATGAAATGACATCATAATTATATATATATAGCATCAACTCTATAACATGATAATTGGGGTCCATGAAATGACATCATAATTATAAGTGTAGAATCAACTCTATGACATGATGATTGGGGTCCATGAAATGACATCATAATATATGTAGAATCAACTCTATAACATAATGATTGGGGTCCATGAAATGACATCATAATATATGTAGAATCAACTCTATAACATGATGATTGGGGTCCATGAAATGACATCATAATATATGTAGAATCAACTCTATAACATGATAATTGGGGTCCATGAAATGACATCATAATTATATGTGTAGAATCAACTCTATAACATGATGATTGGGGTCCATGAAATGACATCATAATTATATATGTAGAATCAACTCTATGACATGATGATTGGGGTCCATGAAATGACATCATAATTATATGTGTAGGATCAACTCTATAACATGATGATAGGGGTCCATGAAATGATATCATAATATATGTAGGATCAACTCTATAACATGATGATTGGGGTCCATGAAATGACATCATAATATATGTAGGATCAACTCTATAACATGATGATTGGGGTCCATGAAATGACATCATAATTATATATGTAGGATCAACTCTATAACATGATGATTGGGGTCCATGAAATGACATCATAATTATATTTGTAGGATCAACTCTATAACATGATGATTGGGGTCCATGAAATGACATCATAATTATATATGTAGGATCAACTCTATAACATGATGATTGGGGTCCATGAAATGATATCATAATTTATGTAGGATCAACTCTATAACATGATGATTGGGGTCCATAAAATGACATCATAATTATATATGTAGGATCAACTCTATAACATGATGATTGGGGTCCATGAAATGACATCATAATTATATGTGTAGAATCAACTCTATAACATGATGATTGGGGTCCATGAAATGACATCATAATATATGTAGGATCAACTCCATAACATGATGATTGGGGTCCATGAAATGACATCATAATTATATATGTAGGATCAACTCTATAACATGATGATTGGGGTCCATGAAATGATATCATAATTTATGTAGGATCAACTCTATAACATGATGATTGGGGTCCATGAAATGACATCATAATATATGTAGGATCAACTCTATAACATGATGATTGCGGCCCATGAAATGATATCATAATATATGTAGGATCAACTCTATAACATGATGATTGGGGCCCATTAAATGATATCATAATATATGTAGGACCAACTCTATAACATGATGATTTGGGTCCATGAAATGACATCATAATATATGTAGGATCAACTCTATGACATGATGGTCCCAACCAATGCATGATGTCATGATTTACCACCTGAGATGACTCTAATACTCTTTCAATTACACTAACACCAACATTTTCATATTTTGTCTTTTTAAGTATCCAGTAATATGTTGCTGCTACAAATGCTTATTAGACACAGTTTGATATTATAACAATATTGTATGTAGATTTATTTTTATATATCTCATTAGCTTTTTTTCAATGTTTGCAATCCTCTGCCTTCATCACTTACATCAGCCACATTACACTACCAATTTAAGATCAATTTCAGCTAACCACCTTTCCATTCCAAACCCAAATAAAGAACTCTTCAAGAGAAGTTTTCAATATTCAGTGTTACTAATTTGGAACAGAATCTCAAAGGAAATTAGAGAAAGTACAAATATAAATGTATTTCATTATAATCTAATTCAATGGATGAAAAGTGGAACCTGTTTGATTTGACAAATACATTACAACTTAAAGCATAAATTCTCAAACCTTCCACTTTGTTGTCTATTTTTGTACTGTATATACACAATGTACCTAGTTGGAGCATGTTCTTAAAAAAATTTATATTTATTATGTCCATATATACACGAAGTTTATTATCAATGCTTCTTTTTTTATAATTGTTATTATCATTATTGTGTGTGCAACAATGTACATGTACTCTGTATGTAAATATACATATAATAGAGGGCCACAAGGAGGGTTAGTTCCATGCAACTAATTGTGTCACCCTCTTTAAATAAAGTTGTTATTATTATTATTATTATTATTATTATTATTATTATTATTATCAAAGTAAAGATTATGGTATTGTTCCTGAAAAGAGAGCTTGCAATACGTTTATGCTTGTTACTAAATCCTCTGTTTCTTTTGTTTGATTTTATGTACTTTCCATGATGACTTCTGCAAATAAATACTGTTTAAATCAAATGTCATGAATGAAGAAAACAGGGTGGGAGATGGGAGCATGGATATCAGCTTAACCAAATTTGTCTTACATTTTAAGTAAACTATACACGTACTTCATAAAATCAGAGTTGCGAGGACAAATTCAACGAACAACAGAATGATACTAAATTAATTTAAAAAGCAACTACTTCCTTTGTTAATAATCCACACAAATACAAACTGACTGCTGACATGGCACATGGTCTGATAGCAAGAACCCCAACCTGCTGAAACTTTCTCAAGCTTCCAGTATGAGCATCCAAAGACACAGAATAACTGAATATCCATCTTATACACATCTAAAGACACAGAATAATCTAATATCCCTCTTACAAGCATCCAAAGACACAGAATAAATGAATATCCATCTTACAAGCATCCAAAGACACAGAATAATCTAATATCCCTCTTACAAGCATCCAAAGACACATAATAATCTAATATCCAACTTATACACATCAAAAGACACAGAATAATCTAATATCCATCTTACAACCATCCAAAAACACAGAATAATCTAATATCCCTCTTACAAGCATCCAAAAAACACAGAATAATCTAATATCCATCTTACAAGCATCCAAAAACACCGAATAATCTAATATCCAACTTATACACATCAAAAGACACAGAATAATCTAATATCCATCTTACAAGCATCCAAAGACACAACATAATCTAATATACATCTTACAAGCATCCAAAGACACAGAATAATCTAATATCCAACTTATACACATCAAAAGACACAGAATAATCTAATATCCATCTTACAAGCATCCAAAGACACAACATAATCTAATATACATCTTACAAGCATCCAAAGACACATAATAATCTAATATCCATCTTACAAGCATCCAAAGACACATAATAATCTAATATCCATCTTACAAGCATCCAAAAACAAATAATAATCTAATATCCATCTTACAAGCATCCAAAGACACATAATAATCTAATATCCATCTTACAAGCATCCAAAAACACATAATAATCTAATATCCATCTTACAAGCATCCAAAGACACAGAATAATCTAATATCCATCTTACAAACATCCAAAGACACATAATAATCTAATATCCAACTTACAAGCATCCAAAGACACAGAATAATCTAATATCCAACTTATACACATCAAAAGACACAGAATAATCTAATATCCAACTTATACACATCAAAAGACACTGAATAATCTAATATCCATCTTACAACCATCCAAAGATACAAAATAATCTAATATCCATCTTACAAGCATCCAAAGACACAGAATAATCTAATATCCATCTTACAAGCATCCAAAGACACAGAATAATCTAATATCCATCTTACAAGCATCCAAAGACATAGAATAATCTAATATCATTCTTACAAGCATCCAAAGACACAGAATAATCTAATATCCATCTTACAAGCATCCAAAGACACATAATAATCTAATATCCATCTTACAAGCATCCAAAAACACATAATAATCTAATATCCATCTTACAAGCATCCAAAGACACATAATAATCTAATATCCATCTTACAAGCATCCAAAAACACATAATAATCTAATATCCATCTTACAAGCATCCAAAGACATAGAATAATCTAATATCCATCCTACAAACATCCAAAGACACAGAATAATCTAATATCCAACTTACAAGCATCCAAAGACACAGAATAATCTAATAACCATCTTACAAGCATCCAAAAACACATAATAATCTAATATCCAACTTATACACATCAAAAGACACAGAATAATCTAATATCCATCTTACAGGCATCCAAAGATACAAAATAATCTAATATCCATCTTACAAGCATCCAAAGACACAGAATAATCTAATATCCATCTTACAAGCATCCAAAGACACAGAATAATCTAATATCCATCTTACAAGCATCCAAAGACACAGAATAATCTAATATCCCTCTTACAAGCATCCAAAGACACAGAATAATCTAATATCCATCCTACAAGCATCCAAAAACACAGAATAATCTAATATCCAACTTATACACATCCAAAGACACAGAATAAATGAATATCCATCTTACAAGCATCCAAAAACACAGAAAAATCTAATATCCATCTTACAAGCATCCAAAGACACATAATAATCTAATATCCATCTTACAAGCATACAAAAACACTGAATAATCTAATATCCATCTTACAAGCATCCAAAAACATAGAATAAATGAATATCCATCTTACAAGCATCCAAAAACACATAATCTAATATCCATCTTACAAGCATCCAAAGACACAGAATAATCTAATATCCATCTTACAACCATCCAAAGACACTGAATAATCTAATATCCATCTTACAAGCATCCAAAAACACAGAATAATCTAATATCCAACTTATACACATCAAAAGACACAGAATAATCTAATATCCAACTTATACACATCAAAAGACACAGAATAAATGAATATCCATCTTACAAGCATCCAAAGACACAGAATAAATGAATATCCATCTTACAAGCATCCAAAGACACAGAATAATCTAATAACCATCTTATGAGCATCCAAAGACACAGAATAAATGAATAACCATCTTATGAGCATCCAAAGACACAGAATAAATGAATATCCATCTTATGAGCATCCAAAGACACAGAATAATCTAATAACCATCTTATGAGCATCCAAAGACACAGAATAAATTAATAACCATCTTATGAGCATCCAAAGACACAGAATAAATGAATAACCATCTTATGAGCATCCAAAGACACAGAATAAATTAATAACCATCTTATGAGCATCCAAAGACACAGAATAAATGAATATCCATCTTATGAGCATCCAAAGACACAGAATAATCTAATAACCATCTTATGAGCATCCAAAGACACAGAATAAATTAATAACCATCTTATGAGCATCCAAAGACACAGAATAAATGAATAACCATCTTATGAGCATCCAAAGACACAGAATAATCTAATAACCATCTTATGAGCATCCAAAGACACAGAATAAATGAATATCCATCTTACAAGCATCCAAAGACACAGAATAAATGAATATCCATCTTATGAGCATCCAAAGACACAGAATAAATGAATAACCATCTTATGAGCATCCAAAGACACAGAATAAATGAATAACCATCTTATGAGCATCCAAAGACACAGAATAAATGAATAACCATCTTATGAGCATCCAAAGACACAGAATAAATGAATAACCATCTTATGAGCATCCAAAGACACAGAATAAATGAATAACCATCTTATGAGCATCCAAAGACACAGAATAATCTAATAACCATCTTATGAGCATCCAAAGACACAGAATAAATGAATAACCATCTTATGAGCATCCAAAGACACAGAATAAATGAATATCCATCTTACAAGCATCCAAAAGACACAGAATAAATGAATAACCATCTTATCTGCATCCAAAGACACATAATAAATGAATAACCATCTTATGAGCATCCAAAGACACAGAATAAATGAATAACCATCTTATGAGCATCCAAAGACACAGAATAAATGAATAACCATCTTATGAGCATCCAAAGACATAGAATAAATTAATAACCATCTTATGAGCATCCAAAGACACAGAATAAATGAATAACCATCTTATGAGCATCCAAAGACACAGAATAAATGAATAACCATCTTATGAGCATCCAAAGACACATAATAATCTAATAACCATCTTATGAGCATCCAAAGACACAGAATAAATGAATAACCATCTTATGAGCATCCAAAGACATAGAATAAATGAATATCAATCTTATGAGCATCCAAAGACACAGAATAAATGAATATCCATCTTACAAGCATCCAAAGACACAGAATAATCTAATAACCATCTTATGAGCATCCAAAGACACAGAATAAATGAATAACCATCTTATGAGCATCCAAAGACACAGAATAAATGAATATCCATCTTATGAGCATCCAAAGACACAGAATAATCTAATAACCATCTTATGAGCATCCAAAGACACAGAATAAATTAATAACCATCTTATGAGCATCCAAAGACACAGAATAAATGAATAACCATCTTATGAGCATCCAAAGACACAGAATAAATGAATAACCATCTTATGAGCATCCAAAGACACAGAATAAATGAATATCCATCTTATGAGCATCCAAAGACACAGAATAATCTAATAACCATCTTATGAGCATCCAAAGACACAGAATAAATTAATAACCATCTTATGAGCATCCAAAGACACAGAATAAATGAATAACCATCTTATGAGCATCCAAAGACACAGAATAATCTAATAACCATCTTATGAGCATCCAAAGACACAGAATAAATGAATATCCATCTTACAAGCATCCAAAGACACAGAATAAATGAATATCCATCTTATGAGCATCCAAAGACACAGAATAAATGAATAACCATCTTATGAGCATCCAAAGACACAGAATAAATGAATATCCATCTTATGAGCATCCAAAGACACAGAATAAATGAATAACCATCTTATGAGCATCCAAAGACACAGAATAAATGAATAACCATCTTATGAGCATCCAAAGACACAGAATAAATGAATAACCATCTTATGAGCATCCAAAGACACAGAATAATCTAATTACCATCTTATGAGCATCCAAAGACACAGAATAAATGAATAACCATCTTATGAGCATCCAAAGACACAGAATAAATGAATATCCATCTTACAAGCATCCAAAAGACACAGAATAAATGAATAACCATCTTATCTGCATCCAAAGACACATAATAAATGAATAACCATCTTATGAGCATCCAAAGACACAGAATAAATGAATAACCATCTTATGAGCATCCAAAGACACAGAATAAATGAATAACCATCTTATGAGCATCCAAAGACATAGAATAAATGAATAACCATCTTATGAGCATCCAAAGACACAGAATAAATGAATAACCATCTTATGAGCATCCAAAGACACAGAATAAATGAATAACCATCTTATGAGCATCCAAAGACACATAATAATCTAATAACCATCTTATGAGCATCCAAAGACACAGAATAAATGAATAACCATCTTATGAGCATCCAAAGACATAGAATAAATGAATATCAATCTTATGAGCATCCAAAGACACAGAATAAATGAATATCCATTTTACAAGCATCCAAAGACACAGAATAAATGAATAACCATCTTATGAGCATCCAAAGACACAGAATAAATGAATATCCATCTTATGAGCATCCAAAAACACATAATAACTGAATAACCATCTTATGAGCATCCAAAGACATAGAATAACTGAATAACCATCTTATGAGCATCCAAAGACACATAATAACTGAATAACCATCTTATGAGCATCCAAAGACACATAATAACTGAATAACCATCTTATAAGCATCCAAGGACACAGAATAACTGAATATCCATCTTATGAGCATCCAAAGACACAGAATAACTGAATAACCATTTTACAAGCATCCAAAGACACAGAATAACTGAATAACCATTTTACAAGCATCCAAGGACACAAAATAACTGAATAACCATCTCATGAGCATCCAAAGACACAGAATAACTGAATAACCATCTTATGAGCATCCAAAGACACAAAATAACTGAATAACCATCTTATTCTGCTGTTAACTGAACATAAAAGTGTCCAGGAATCAAGGCAGAATCATTGCAATTTATAAACTTGAGCCAGTATCATGGTACTCTGACATGCATACTCTGATGGTACTCTGACATGCATATTGTAATTCTACTTAGCAATAACAAAGAGTTAAATTTGTATAATTCTTTTAGGAGACAAATACCATGGTTGTATTTTTATTGTGACTAAAATTTATGTCATGACTGACTTAAAACTTCGACTTAAAAAAGCATATCAAAAATTATTTAATACTGGTAGCATAAGTAATTTTGTAGAGTATGAATTCAACCTAACCTTACTGACTGGTCCACAGTCCCAGTAAACCTAGGTGCCAATCGAGCTAAGATTAAGGTGGAAAAGGGAATCATTACAAGACTATTTCAAACAACGGGCTTGCTTGATGGAAGCTCATTTGTGGAGGATAATAAATTAATTGTTCATTGTTACATAAAGTGAATTATCAAAAGACCATTTTAACTGCTCTCCCAATATAAGTAATGATTATTCAACAATGTTTATGATCTGTCTGGCACACTTTTCATACACATGAACTGCGCAACGAGCTGTTGAAAGCCACAGTGCTAAATATACTACCTACCAATTTATGTAACATTGGGGATTAAGATAGCCTCCAAATTCAATGACAATGTTGCCATTACGGTGTAAATATCTACATCAAATAATGTTTCCCATAATCTGCAAGCTACTGGTACTTTACTGAATTATTGCTAATAATCTGTTTCTCAACATTAGTGATGTCTTGGTTAGTGATGCAATCAGGATGTCTAACAAGTTACAACAAGAGTCCCTCGATGGGACTGATGCTCTAGTGCCTACAAAGAATTTCAAGGAATTCAAGATAAGACCATTTGTTCTATTTAAGTGCGGAGTGTTGAAAAAGTGCTCTAATACTATTGACCAATAAGATTTTCAAATTAGCTACTGTGGCAGCCATATTGGATAAAAGATCGGCTCCATTTTCATTTAGGACAAACTAGACACCATTAGATGATGTTTGGTGTAAATCCCATGTTGATATGAATTTCCATCTAGGAGGAGTAGCAATAACAAGATTTTTAATATGGCTGCCATGGTGGCCATACTGGATGTCAATGGATGTCAGATTGGCAACATTTTCTTTTAGTGCCAACTAGACATCATAAAAGGTCTTTTAGTGAAAACTCTATGTTGACATGACCATCCATTCACGAGAAGTTGTGATAACAAGATTTTCAAGATGGCTGCCATAATGGACGTCAGATCAGCACCATTTTCTTTTTAGGACCAACCAGACGTTATACAAAGTGAAACCCCCATGTTTACATGACCATCCATTCAGGAGAAGTAGCTATAACAAGATTTTCAAGATGTCCAAGCAACACTATTTTCATTTAGGACGAACTAAACATCATAAGAAGTCTTCAATATGACTTTCCATTCAGAAGGAGTAGCAACAACAAGATTTTCAAGATTGATCCTGGGGCAGCCATTTTGTATGTCAGATCAGCACCAGTTTCATTTAGGGCCAGCTAGACATCGTAAGAAGTCTTTTAGTGAAAACTCCACCTTGATATGACCATCCATTCAGGAGGTGTAGTGATAACAAGATTTTCAAGATGGTTGCTATGGTGGCCATATTGGATATCTGATCATCACCATTTTCATTTAGGACCAACTAAACCTTAGGATGAATGTGTATTTAAAGTTTCATGGTAATCCTCCAAGTAGCTTAGGATGAGTAGCGATAACAAACATGTGCTAATGAACAACAGGCCATCCTGTAAGCTTTTCTGGTCTATGACCAGTAGAGCTAAAAACTGGAAGCCATGACATCACCATCTTATATCCAAATTTGTGTTATAGCAAAGCGTGTTATAGCAGGGTTCCACTGTAATTATAAGTCAATGGTTGAAGACTATAGCTTAATACGAGCAAAATCCAAAATAGAACATTCCAAAGCGAAGCTCTTTTCTGGTGCACCAAATAATCAAACAGGGCAAATAAGGTGACCACTTTGAAATATATTGGTCCAACCTTGTCTATACAAAGGAAATCTGGCCACAAAGGACAAAATTGTGTGGTCCCTTAACTGTCCTTCATAGACAGGTTTCACTGTACAATAATATGAAATATTATATGGTTTGTGGCATTGTGGGGTTTAATGACATTTTTCAGCACATGATAGGCTATACATTTGGTGGAGGAAGACCCCAGGAAGAACCAGCAACTCACGAGAAGCTATTGAAATTATTATACGAGTCCTCAATTTGTTGTAATATGATTGGTTAAATCACCAGAAGCTGACTTTTCTAGCACATTATTCCCACATGCACACACAAGTGATATACAATTGCAAATGCTCACCTGATGCCTTATGTCTACTTGCTAGTGTTATATGCTCACCTGATGCCTTATGTCTACTTGCTAGTGTTATATGCTCACCTGATGCCTTATGTCTACTTGCTAGTGTTATATGCTCACCTGATGCCTTATGTCTACTTGCTAGTGTTATATGCTCACCTGATGCCTTATGTCTACTTGCTAGTGTTATATGCTCACCTGATCCCTTATGTCTACTTGCTAGTGTTATATGCTCACCTGATGCCTTATGTCTATTTGCTAGTGTTATATATTCAGAGTATGCTTGATGATGTGCCAAGGCATCACAAACTAGTGACAGAATGTTATTTCATATGTCCATCTGTCTGCCTGTCCATCATTTTTTCTACCTTCTGTATTTTCAAGTTTGGCCATACTTTGTGAAAGCTTAACTGTGTACTATAATTCATATCTGACAATGTTTAAACTGTTCAATTTCATACACAATAAATAAATTGAAAGCTAACCTGAAGCTTTCGTCTTTGTACTAAGGACTTCATCAGCAGAATGATTTATTCTCTACTGATTGTTAACATCACCCGAGGGAATAGTGAGCGTTGTTAACAAATTGTCCCAGATATGCGGCAGATGCCAGTTGTTGATTTACTGACAGCTAAGGAATCTGCGTGCAGGAATTTACCTAATATGGATGCCGATGAACTCAGAGCCGAGGTGGTTGGTATATTGAAAAAGAAGGGTAATCGGACCAAACCTAACATTAGTAAGGAGGAAAGAAAAGCCTTGACCAATCTTCAAAGAGACAGGACATCATTATTCTTCCCGCAGATAAGAGTCGGTGCACTGTCATAATGGACAAATCTACTTACAAAGAGTTATGTGTGAACATGCTTCAGGACTCTAACACATACAAGAAATTGGCACGTAACCCCACTACCAAATACAAAAAAGAATTTTCGGATTACATCAGAGAGTTACATGAGAAAGAGAAGGTAATTGATTGGTCACTTAGTAGACTATTATATCCTACCACTGAAACACCTCCGAACTTTTATGGTTTACCAAAGATCCATAAAGAGGATATGCCATTGCGGCCGATAGTCAGTAGTATGGGCTCTATTACTTACAATTGTGCAAAATATTTGGCCAAAGTTTTATCACCTTTAGTTGGAAATACTGAACATCATATTAGGAATTTAAAACACTTTGCTAGCCTGATTAAGGATAAGAATGTGGCAGAGGATGAAGTGTTGGTTTCATACGATGTGAGTGCCTTATTTACTTGTGTACTGGTTGATAAGGCTTTGTCAGTTATTAATGACAGATTATCATCTGACATTACCCTTACAAAGAGAACACCACTTTCACCACAACAATTAACAAGACTGTTGGAGTTGTGCTTAAAGTGCACATACTTTGTGTATGATGGAACTTTTTACCTTCACGGTGCTGCGATAGGGTCGCAGTGTCCTGTATAGTGTGTAATTTATACATGGAACATTTTGAGTCGTTAGCGCTCACCACTGCTCCACATCCCCCGGGTTGGTGGTATAGATATGTGGATGACACACACACTAAGAAGAAGGTAGAATATGTAACTGAGTTCACAGATCACATTAATAGCATTGATCCAGATATTACATTCACCTTAGAAAAGGAAAAAAATGGCGGATTAGCATTTTGGACACGAACACAGTCAGAAACATCGACGGCACCTTAAAAATTACGGTTTATCGTAAACCTACGCATACAGACCAGTACCTGGATTTTGACTCACACCATCCATTAGATCAGAAACTTGGGGTTGTCAGAACATTACATCATAGAGCCAATGTCATTACATCTGACCCCACAGATTTAAAACAAGAACTCGATCATGTCAATGCTGCCCTCAAGAGGTGTCATTATCCGGATTGGGCGATTAAGAAGGTTACCAACAGGCTGAACGCTAGTCAAAGTGACAATACCGGGAAGAGCCGACCAGTAACTAAAAAAAGTGACTCAAAAGGTAGCATCATCCTACCGTATGTGAAAGGTACTTCCGAATGCCTGAAATGCGTTTTTCAGCGACAGAAAATTAATGTGTGTTTTAAACCATACCGGACCCTAAGACAGATGCTAGTTCACCCAAAGGATAAGTCCAATAAGAAAGATATTTGTGGACCTACCTATCACATAAAGTGTGAAGGACAAGGGGACAGTCAGTGCCATCACAACTACATTGGGGAAACAGAAGGGACATTGAAAACGAGCTTCAATGAACATAGAAGACCAAGTTCAAGTTCGTCTGAGGTATCACGACACATCCACAGTTTGCCCGGGCCATACGGTATCTTGGGACTCAGTAAACATCTTAGATCGAGAACAATCAAGGTTTGAGCGGGGGGGTTAAAGAGTCTATATACATCCATGCTCACAAACCAACGCTGAACAGGGACGCGTACCGTTACAAGCTGCCGCATATCTGGGACAATTTGTTAACATTGCTCATTATTCCCTCGGGTGATGTTAACAATCAGTAGAGAATAAATCATTCTGCTGATGAAGTCCTTTGTACAAGGACAAAAACTTCAGGTTAGCTTTCAATTTATTTATTGTCTATGAAATTGAACAGTTTAAACATTATCAGATAAGTTTGTCCATGTTTTCATTTTAAATTAAAAGAAAATTGGGTTGAAATGTTATGAGGAAAATGAGCAACAACTGCTTCTGAACAAGTGCTGTTTTTTCTTGCTGTTTTTATGACACAGGTACTTTTAATTCATATCAGTATATGAATCATCATGACACTGATCCTTTCAATCCATCTCAGTATCTGACACATCATTACAATGATCCTTTCAATCCATATCAGTATTTGACACATCATGACATTGATCCTTTCAATCCATATCAGTATTTGGCACATCATGACAGTGAACCTTTCAATCTATATCAGTATTTGACACAATTAAAAAAGCCAACTTTTCGTTGAACTTTCACCATGAATCCTTTCTACAGTTCAGACTTTACATAAATCAATTACTGACTTTTGATTTTTAAGCTGATAAAAGGATTTATCAACCCCAGAAAAAATTATATTTTTCCTGACCTGATACCTCAGCGAATATCATTATTCTTGGGAGGATAAATCTTTGAATCAACCTCTTCAACAGTCAACTATATATTAGCTTAGGGACTGCTTCTTGACTTATGATAGTCAGGGTCAAATTGACTCACTGAGATTTACCAGGGAGGATCCCTGGGGCCCACATGACCTGAAATTGTTAGCGATTTTTCTGGAAACCCTTGATGGAAAAGTAATTAAAGTAATAACTGTATACAAACCTGTTGTGGTTTGTGATCAAAAGATAATGGAATAGTTTTTCCATTCTTGTCACATATGACTCCTCTGGAATCTCCTACATTGGCAACTGTTAAAATTTTATCCCTCACTATGGCAATCAGTGCAGTTGTCCCTGAAAGGAACAAAAATGAAATAAGGCGTGTTATAGCCATATATAGGGGTTGTTTCAAACTAATTTGCAAATGTTTTCAACTGACAATTTCTAGTGAAGAAACTAAAAAAAAATTAAATTTGTTCTTTAGATGTCAGTTGCTTAAGTATTTTTACCTATTTGTAATTACAATACTGTAATCTAGGTACTCCTGTCAGCTAAAATTAATTACAATGTATAGTTTATGCCATGCGTTTTTGAAGTCATATGGCCAAAATACATTGCATATTTCTCTCCATCTAAACATACACTTTTAAGTATGAATACACTGCATATGAGTATAATACATTCATACACTTACAAAATGTGTTTATAAGATACATACAACATAGAGAATTTTCTACTTGAAGATGAAATATTGCTTAAAACTAATGTTAAATGCAAATATGCATAATGAGAAATACAGGACACAATTCAAATAAGAGAACCATATCACACAAACACATATACACACACATATATATATATATATATATATATATATATATATATATATATATATAGTTTTTTGCATCGCTGCCACTTCTCCCTGTTCTGCTCTCACTTTTCCCTATTCTGTCCAAAAGGAGAAGTCACTTCTCCCTAAATTTCAAGTCTAGCTTGACCCCTGGGTCTATGTTGTTTGGATTTGCACCTGGTTTATATGCGAGTATATATGGTACATATACTTGAAAAGACTATGTATATATTTAGTAATCAACCCACTTTAAGTCAACAGACAAATACTGACTACCTGAATTACTTTGTAATGGGGAATGAGGTTTACTAAGCATTGAGCTTTCTACTGAATTCCCAGATATCGCATAGTTTTTAATTTTATGTATATATTGTTTAAACTAAGTAATGAAAAGTATTTGAGTGTTGATTGTTTGATTTATAGATTAAATTACTTCAGACTCAAACATATTATAAAATCCATAATCTACCGTCTATACTCATGTATAAGCCAGGTTCAAATGCAAACAACATAGACTCTGATCTGCTGTCGCATAATATGCCAGCAGATCAGGGTCTATGTTGTTTGTTCTACTGATTAGTTCTTACAAACTGCATAGACCCAGATCTGCCAGCGCATTGTGACAGCAGATCTGGGTCTATGCAGTTTGAAGTTGGTATTAACATATACGCGAGTATAAATGGTATGCTCTGATTTGTATTATTTAATGTCGTAGAAAGAACAATCGAAGTCATCTTTGAGATTAGCGAACTTTAATGAGATAGATCCTTCTGAGTCAGATAACACCTTTGATCTTATAGTTGCACTCTGGGCAACATACACCCACAACTTGGCACTTAATCCAAGTACAATGTGATCATTAATCAATTAAGTGATTCAAGTTTGAAACAAAATTAAAACAACAAATTTAACTAAAAAGTCATGAGGAAAATGACAGTTTTATAAAGATGCTAATTGTGCAGTAAAAAGGTCGAGGGGTGCACTGAAAGGAGCAGATGAAGCAGAGGTATCACAGAAGAGACAGAGGGATGCACAGCAGAGGTAAAGGGACAGGATTTTTGAGGGCAGGATGCCCCTCAATTTCATTCTAGCTGGAACACTGCATTCCAGTTCAACCCTTGCTTTTAATATCTGTTCAGGCAAAACAAAAATAGCTTATATCTACCTAGCCCATGGCCATGTCACATCAGGAGATGGTACCTATATGGCTTTTAGCCTACTGCCAATCCTTTTGGCCAAATAAACTTGAATTGGTCTGCTGATATTCATATAAGATATATTTCATTTTCTTGCCAATAAAATGTTTTTTATTATTATTATTATTATTTTATTATTATGATTATTATTATTATTATTATTATTATTATCAATCATATAAAACTGATTAATTGGACGCTTAGGGAGACATGGATTTTGCCTAGATAATTGATAAATTTATATAGAATAAATGATATGCATCTGGGGAACACACATATGATCAACAAATATGAAGAAGTGGCATCTGTATTATCAATCGAGTATTGGAAAGAAGGATGTAAAGCCCTACATCACCAAGGGGAGATAATCTACATTTCAGAATGTAATGCCTGCCCCTGCCATGGTAAAATAGTAAGATCAACATGAAAGGTGAATTGTGCTGCCCTCTGAGTCTCAAGACGTGCGAATCACAAAAAAATATTTCATAACTCATTAAAATTAGCATTTAAAAATGATTATTGGGTGTTTGTGGATGTACCTTTCTTTTTGACAAGGATGAGAATAATTGTCCCCTCCTTACAATATGATGGACACACAGTAAAATGACAGCCACAATTTCTGAAGATCACCAAAACACCATGTCTTGCATAGTAAGCAAGCCACACTTAGATTACTGGAGTGGCTTAGGACAAGATAGAGTAACAAACTGAGACAGATAGACAGAAGGTATCACGATATCTCCCTGCTAAACCCTGGGGATAATAAGAGATGTATGCAATGGAAAAATGCCAGCTATACCTGAGATGTCAAAACTGTTCCTCTCGATGTCTAAAAGCTTGCTATCTACGCTCAAAACTTCCTGGGATAAAATCTGGGTCAAATTCTCACTGGTATTGTCATCTTTGGAAGGCCTCAATAAATGAACCATCAGTTCTTTAAAAATAGTCTTTTCTACAAATTCTGCTGCAAACTGAAATGAAAACATAAAAATATAAACAGTACTCTTTCATTATAATGCTGTCCACTAGACCCATTGAGTATACAGAGGATCTCAAGTGGGTAATGATTTAATATTGAGTTTATGAAATGAGTTGAATAATTTCCAGCTTTTGTTAGCCTTGGAGAGCAAAAGCTGGAAATTATTCAAGTTTCATAAATTTAATATTAATTCATTACCCATCTGAGATTCTGTTTATCACATAGTTTTTATTTTGGTGGAACGAGTTTGGATAGAAAAAAGAACAGACGAATTTCGGCATTCATTAAATTCTCGCTCAGATGATGCACCTTTCAATTCTTGCACATAAAAAATAGTCCCTGATGCAAGATTGAATCAATAATGCACAATTCGATAACCAGTAACATTTAGAAGCAATTTTTTTTACAAATTATAATTCAAACAGAAACTGTCCTTCCAAATCAATAAAACATTTGACACAGACAATACCATTTTTCAACACTGGACCTCCAATTGAAATTCCTGTGTGAGGACACATAGTTCACTTGCTCTGAGTATTTGGCATGCCATATACATGGATTTCAATGACACTGTTTGCAATGTTTCCACCTAAAGTGTGTTGATTCCACTAAAGTTGTATTCCAGTTGTTGGATATTGGTTTGAAGGGATGATGGCTGGAAATTTTACTAAATCTAGACTATGCAATTGTTAGCGTGTATAATAGTGATTCAAGATTTAATTTTTTTTGTTACAGAATATTAGCATTATTCGATTTGGATGAATGCTGTGGTTGCAAAACTTTCTGTCAGTTGCGAGACCGGCATTTGTTCACATTCTTCTCTGAACAGAGTTGAGTTTATTTACTCCTATAGGTTAACATTTAAACCATGCTTGTCTTGGGAGTTGGTAGCTACAATGTTGTGGCGTCAACATGGTCCATGAAGTAGGGTCCATGAAGTAGGGGAACAATTAATAGTACTAGGGGGTGGGTAAAATGTACCAATGTTCTAGTTTCACATTTGGACCCTCCAGCCCATTGACCGATACTATTTCTTTTTTTTTTGTATCAAGCCCCTGTAGGCTAAATTGATCATATTCTGCCAGACGTAAGCTTTTTTCTCAATGCCCCTTGGGCAATCAATTCAAAATATGGCCTCAAAAATGTTGATAGTAATAATAAAATAAAAAAGGTTCCAGAAGGTGGGGGTGAAGAAAATTCCCAAGGTCGCAGCCAATCAGTAAAGAGAATAATGCACAAGAATTTCATGGGCTTATTTGGACCAATCAGATTCACATAAAGTGATATGTTAACATGTTAACATATCAAAAATATTAAACTGCACACACTATATGTAAAGTGTACCAACTATGTGATAAACTGCCTTACAGCGAGACCACCTCATAATGAAGTACATAATACATATAATTTTACTACTACATAATGAAATGAGATCCATGACTATACTCACCTTATAACAGGAAAGGTTTTATAATAAAGAGACTTATGGTAAAGGAGTGCTTTCATACACCATAAATCCATATACCGTATATACTCATGTATAAGCCGGGTCCAAATGCAAACAAGATAGACCCTGATCTGCCGTTGCATAATCCGCCAGCAGATCAGGGTCTATGTTGTTTGTTCTACTAATTAGTCTTTACAAACTGCATTGACCCAGATCTGCTGGCACATTATGCGACAGCAGATCTAGGTCTATGCAATTTGCAGTTGGTATTGGATTATACGAAGTATATATGGTACTCTTCTATCCCTATGCACTGCTCTTGTTGCAAATCTGTGGACAAACTCAACAAAACTTCATTCTACGCCACCATTGCATTTCACTAATGGCAGTATGTCAAGATTAATACACATTAATGAGAAGGTGCAATATGTCAATTTTACTTAAAAACTGAAAATCCACCTTTATAAAAGTGCCCGAGGGGGAATTTCCTCTCTGTAAAAATCCTAGAGAAATCAATGCAATTCTTAATGTAAAATCATTACATTACTGGCTAATAATACAACTTTGATGGTGTAAATCTTATTTACTAAAGTAATAACTATTTTCTGAGTTCATTTCATTTTTTATTACATTTCAATCTGTACTTCACTTTTTGAATAAGGAAATGTCTTTATTTGTTTGCTTTGTGAACCTTTCTTGCTAACTAGGACGTTTTTTTTTTTTTTTACAAGAAATATCAACAGGATTCAGATTCTGAAAATTGATGGTGCAGGACTACTTAATGAAGGTCCACAGGGATGCATTAAACTTCAGAACACTGGGTGTCCAAAACTAGCATCAGATTTTTTTTGGGTTGGTTTTAACGTCTCTTTCAAGACATTATTGGCTATATCACGGTGTGGAAATAAGTACCTTTCCTGAAGAAACAGAGGCAGCTGACCTGGGCTGGCCTGGGTGGGTATTGAACCCAAGACTAGCATCTAAGGGTCCAGGATGAACTGGAATTAAGCGCTTACTAACAGCACTAGGTAATATGCAATACACTGACCTCTCCCCCATGCCCATCAAAAATCCCATACAAAGAGGTCTTTGTCCCTTCTAGATCATGTACCATGTTGAACCTGTCTTCCATGTGAGGACGCCTACCCTGTATTGCAAACATGGCAGCATTTCCTTTCGTCATTTCCCATGATGTTCTGAAAGAACATGGACATAAAGAAAATGTCAAATTTATAGTCCACATTTTCTTTGCAAAATACATGTTTCACACACCAAGGAAAAAAAATACCTCATTTCAAGGTTTGAAATGGACATAAGTAATGATCTCCCCCATTATAACTCTGTAGTTACTGACCGCATTACATGTATGTACCAAACTGTGTTACTGTATATTGAAGAGCACTATAAAGAGGGAAAGCTTACTATTTAACTAAAATATGTATACAAGTATATAATATGGTACCGTATATACTTGCGTTTAAGCCGATACCAACTGCAAACTGCATAGACCCAGATCTGCCATTGCATAATGCCCCGGCAGATCTGGGTCTATGCAGTTTGCAAGGACTAATCAGTAGAACAAACAACATAGACCCTGATCTGCCAGCGCATTATGCGATGGCAGATCAGGGTTTATGTTGTTTGCATTTGGACCTGGCTTATATGCAAGTACCCTATATATGATATTTATTCTTCATAACTGAACTGACAATGATATCTATTATGCCTCAGTCAATTGTTTTTTTTATAATGTAAAATTTTTTACTGTAAATTTTAATATTTTTTTACTCAACATTTTAAAAAATTTTACATAAATTTGAAGATTTTTCTACTGTAAATTTTAATATTTTAGTATCACCTACTTTACATGAAATCATTCAATTTAGCATATCTTTCACATCAACTTTTTGCAATTTTCAAACGGTCAAACATATATTATATAACTATGATAGTAAAATATGGAAATACAATCTCACTAAAATGGCTGCACATTTTTTACTTATGTTATGGTTAGTAAAGTCTCTATTTTTGAGTATGTCCTCAAACTCCAAGATGTCATTTTTTCATCAGCAGCACCTAGCAGACATGCATCGCTCTGCTCAGCACTGTTTTAATTGTCTCTGTAATAAATGAGTAACTTTGAAGCCATGTAACATTTTGTTTATATTTTGGAAATATAAACTAGGTATCTATTCTACATCTGGTATACTTGCATCATTATTCTGGAATGGAACTATTGGAAATAAACTCGGACTTAGGAGATATTTTGAGAATGAATTTCATCTTCAGAAATTAAGTATCACAAGACATTGCTGGCTCTAAAATATTGTATATTTAGATCAGGGGTCTCCAAACTACGGCCCATGGGCCGGATCTGGCCCGTGGCTTCGATTTGTCCAGCCCGCGGTGTTGTACTTTTTAAAAACGATTTTGCATATATTTAAATTTTTCACAGTCACTTCAGCCCGCAAACCCCCTTCAGAAATCTTATAAAGTTTGGACCTGGTTTAGATGAATCAAAGTTTTTATTAATAAATAATTTGCAAAACTAAATTTTATCTTTGTTTCTAAAGACAATTTTTAAAAAAACATACTCTTTAGAAGAAGTAGATATTTCAATTTAAAAAGCCATTGTCACAGATCTGACATGAGGAGATAAATTTTGCATGCATGGATGTCAAACATGCAAAAGTTAACACCCTTTCTCTCACATTTTCTCATAAGAACTAAAACAGTTTTTGAAAAAGATGACACCATCAAGATTAAGAATGCCCTAAAAAAATTAAGAGTTTCCACAGAGCTATTACATGTTTACGAAAGCTGTATTACACTACAAGTTTTTTTTTTTTTTAAATGCATCTTTTTTGTAATAAAATGTGTTTATTACATGCAAACATCAGAGAGAGAGAGAGAGAGAGAGAGAGAGAGAGATTATGCACCATAACTTTCGATCGATGTTAGCCATAGCTTTTATCACTAACTTTGAAACAGGCATTGATAATTAGAGAATATGCATTTTTGAAATGTGCTTCGTTCATCTTCATTTTGGAATTTGTCTACTATCAAAATTTAGAAATACAATTTTGATTCCACTCTTTATTTAAATAAGTTAATATGTAAATCGCTGCTTGGCAATTCATTTTGTATTTAACAAGAATTTATATAAGTCATTGGATTATTCACCTGCTATTAGTGTCCTTTGTCTTATTTTCTTATTATCTATTGTCGAATCTGGTCATAATTAACCATGTACAAACTTAATGCTTCAGAAATTTAAAAGACTGAAAGTCCAATGAGGGAGCATTACTGCAATAATCAAGGTGAACCTGACAATATTCACGACCACCTTAGAATTAATATGAACGGTTCAAAATGAACAGGAAATAATTGAGATTTACAACCTCTGAAACCAAAACTTTTCCACCTCCAGGTCGGAGTAGTTAACGAAGTTCTACCAGGGATACCAGTTTAAAGCCATTTAAAGCCGTGAAAAATAAGAAGCCACGTGTTTACAGCAATCAGTAAAATAATAGAGATAGATTTTATAGTCTTGGCAAATACGTGGCGTAGCAGTTTCAGGTGATGTACAAGGCATTATTGATAGATATGTGTTCAGCTTGCGTGTAATACAGTACAAGTAAAACAAGGGGAGAAAGAAGTAATTCCAAAGCACAAAATAAATCTTACTAAATGATACATTAATTAAAATACCTGAAATATTAAACGTTTTGCCAATTGAAGCAAATTAATCGTGATTACACACTTTTTATTGCTTTCACCCGTCCATTTGGTAATATTAAACTCGTCAGATGACCCAAAAAGCAATCCTAAGTATATTTTTTAAAGCTGTTGTTCATAGAATGCAGCATCACGCGCTTCGTAGAGTAGGAGTAAAAACAGTAAGTCTACGGTAAAAATAAACACGTGTCTAGTTCCTGAGAAAATGTGTTGCATGGACATGTATATTTGAGTCGCAAGTACTAAACAGGCTGGAATAGTAGAGGTTGTATATTGGATAGTTCCAAACCATTTAAAAATGACTGGGGTAATAAAAAAAAATCACAGCATTTCTCGAATTCTTTTATTTTAATAACGGAATGAAACCCGATAATACATGTATTTATGTGTGATTTCTTTTACCTTTTGTTTGTTTAAAACTGAATCTCTCTCTCCCCTCTCTCATTAAAATTATGATAATTAAACTTTGTATAATTCGTGAAGCATCATTCATGACTCTTTGCTCAGCAATTTATCTTTCATCTCTTTCAATACATGTATGTGAATGCGTTTTAGTGAGCGAGTCTTTGAATATTAAACGGCATTGCATACAAATTAAAAAGAGCATTCTGCACTGTGTGCTGTAGCTGAGCCGATAGGTAAGTTCCACGCGTGGTAGTGGGCGTCCACTATTACATAATTATATTGCTGCGACTTTCAAATGGGCAATAAAACTTAATCCGTCCACTACGAGCCACGACGTTGACAATCCACGATGACCACGATATCCTGTCCACGACCAGTGTTCTCCCAAGGGCCTTTTACCGTAGCGGGCCCACTACGCTATTGTTTCAAACTCTGATAACCCCCGACGCTTAGAACCTGCCGCTACGCTATGCTCTTGTGCCGCTACGCTTTGATGTTTCCCACTACCCTTATAAAATTAATCTGTTAAACAAACATCCTGTCACCTAATTCAAAGCCCCACTCAATTGACACCTGTTCTTACCTCTTCTGGGGTATTTTATTAAGATAATCCAGGATAATTGCTCACTCACTTAACCATTATCCTTTGTATCTGGCTTGCATGACCGCCAGTGCGCGACCTTTGGTGAGGGTTTCGTCTGCTCCTGGTCACGTGATTGGCCAGCAACAATGGATTCTACTGGTAGTGTGTTATATATATGTCAGTCATTTTCATTAACAGCCAAAGCAGTTACACATATTAAATTAAAAATTATTGTGAAAAATGAACACACCACCTTCCAAGAAACGAAAAATTACCCAGCGCCCGGCTAGCCCCATGTTGACCTGGTTACGACAATCAGAAATTGGTGTCACGAATAGTGGCAGTGATTCTGATTCCGAAAGCGCCAGCATGATTTCCAAAAGAATGGTATCAAGAAACGAAGGACGGGATTTAATAATGAATGGAAGACGTTATTCCCTTGGGTGGAAATTGCTGGATCGGATGGTAAGTTTTCCATATTGCTAACTTACGTGAGTGCTGCCCTATTAATTTCTCATTTCTCTTTTCTGTCTATCCAAGTAATAAATGGAACAATCTTTATCTTCCAGTTTTACCTCAACAGCAGGTAAATAAAACAGTTTTAAATTTGAACAATATTTTAACATAAAAATAACAAACACTTTGATATATTGTTCCTAATGGAAAGGAATATGTATTATCTTATTCTGTGATGATCATTGTAAAACACACCACTGTCTTGATTCCTGAAGAATTTTTCCTTGGCAATTAACTTAATTAGGATTCAGGTATACTTGTCTCTTTTTTGTATATCCATTAAAAAAATTTATGTTCCATTTTTTCAGATTGTGAAAGGTCATTCGCCTTGATGAATACAATTAAGAGTGTTTTAAGGAACAGGTTGTCACAGAGGTTACTGAACTACCTGACGACAATCAGTACTGAAGGACAACCCTTAAAAGACTTTAATTGTGATGTTGCAGTCAGTTTATATGGTGAAAAGAAGAAAAGACGAATATCATTTATTTAAATTAAGAAATAAATGAGATATGCATTGTTGTTACTGCTATAACATAGGTAAATAAAAAATACTATGTAAATATATGCACTTATTTTTATTTCATTGATATTAATTTGTTTCACTTTTATAACATTAAAACATTTTATGACCCAAACACGTGTACCCCGATGCTATCCAATATTTCTGGGGAGATCACTGACGACAACACAGCGTGAAAAGGATTAAGCTCCACGCCCACGACGTGTTTTTTCATAAAAACACGATGCGTGTACTGTACAAGCCACGATGTGGACAATCAACGACAACCACTATATCCTGTCCGCGACGGACACAGCATGAAAAGGATTAAGCTCCACCATGGGGAAGTGTTTTTTCATAAAAACATGATGTATGTACTGTACATGTAGCAACGATATTTATACTCAGTTTGTTTTTATAATTACTGCTACAATACAGTATCAAACTTGCTTGATACATATGGTTATTAAATTAATGTAATAAAAAAAAAGATTAATACAAATTTATACTTGTATCTTGTGCAGATGTGGTTGTTTTCTGTAAGAATAAGGTGACCACCCACCGCAAAGCATTTTTTGCCTGTTCAGACTGTTGTAACATCCATCCCCTTACATAAACATCTTCATTTGTCTGTGATTTTATCATTGTTTTACCCTTTTGTAACAATAATTTTATATTATGTCACATAAAATATCAGAGCACAATACAACTGTGAAATAAAAAATATAAAAAATTGAGAAAGTATATTCAGTACATGTATTACTGTATTGAACTTTTCACAAGAAATATTAGAGAAAAATAAATATTTCATGCAGATCTGGAATCATAAAAACAATATTTTTAGATGTGTTAGTCCTAAAAAGTTTCTCATACAGGCAGGCATTTATTAGAAACAAATAGCTGGATTGTGTCATTGGGCCACACAAAAAATATGTGTTTCCAGTCAGCCGACCAACCCTGTTTCTCATTGCCGACTTTAGCGCTTTTTCCCCGCACCCCACCCCACCCCCAAAAAAAGTACATTGCTGAAATTGATTTATGTAACTAATTGAGCCGGTTTTGCCCAGTACTTTGAAGCACTTGAAATATTATTTGATTTATATATAAATGAAAGATGGGGCATAGTATTTATAGCCAAGATCTTTTCATTAATTTTAAAATTAATACATATCAGTATAGAGTATATTACTGAAATTTTGTTTAAAAATGTAATTCACAGTAGTGTATTATTATGATACTACGGTAGTCTATTATAATGTCATTGTATTCAACTGTTACATTAGGCACACACAAAAAATATGTGTGTTTCCAGTCGGATGACCGTCCCTGTTTCTAATTGCCAACCCTAGCACTTTTTCCCCACACACCCACCAGGGCTGAGCAAATTGTTTTTTCATCCACAAGTCCAGGACAAGTGGTTTCAGAAAATTCACTTGTCCCACCTTACTCTTCACTTGTCCCACCTTACTTTTCACTTGTCCAAAAATGGTAATCACTTACCGAGATTTGATGAGATGTATGTACTTAATCCATAGAAAACACAAACGAAATAATATACAACATAATTATTTCTTAAAAGAATTTAATTATTCAGATACATTGGTTGTTATACATTTGGCTTCTTCATGTTCATGTATATATGTTTTAGCTGATGGATTTGAAAAAATGTCCATGTATATGTCTGCCACCTGCACCAGCACTAAGCCAGCAGCTGATAGCTGTGTCTGGGTTAAAGTCCTCAATATATTGTGGTGCACAGGCCTTGTGGGGTCCAGACATGTCATGAGATTTGATTAGTTCAATCCTGAATTTGTCAGTTCCACTGACAAATATACTGGGTGAATTTCCAACCTGTGCCAGTTTTGGATATTGTTTGCAATAACTGCAAAACATCTTTCCTTCCAAGTCAATACATTCAAGCCACGGATAACAATCAACCCAATACGGCTGAAAATTTCTCTTAGTAGTGTCATATTTGACATTTTTTGCCACCACGGATTCTTGCTTATGTCTCTTTGGAGAAATAGCTACCGCACACTCAGTAGCAGTCTTGTGTTTAATCCTTCCACTTTCACAAAAATCTTCCTTCTCCGAATCGCCCTTCTTACCTTCCTTGCAAAAATAATTTACCAAACTCATTTTATCCACAGAGTAACTATCAGCTTGCTTGAAAACTACTTCTAAAGTGATCATAAAATACATTTTCTCTTTTAAATACAAACAGAGACAGCTCATTAATTAGCATAATTGTTTCTCTTCAAACGCAATATCGCACGTGGAAGTTAATCGTCTGTATAATCAATTAAAAATTAAAGAATCATTACTGTCATTTAATCAGTTCATAAAGGAAACCAACACTGATGTCGGTAAAGTACCTTTCATTAATTTAATTACACTGACTTGCTGGATTAAAATCATAGTGAGCCGCTCATGAGGATCTGGCTTGAGTAAACACAATGCAACAAAGCTGCTTTAAACACTGCTAATAGATCATACTGGCTTTCTTTTGTTTGACGTGTTTTGATTTGCCGATAATTTGGTCGCTTAGATCAATATGCAGTCAAGCGGTAACAGAATGTGCATATATGCGACAATTATCACTGACCACATTTATGTGTTATACAGGATGTAAATGTATACAGGACGAGGGGTAGAATCAAGTATTCAGTACGCCCAGAGGGCATGACTGGCCAAATAAAGGTAGATATAGTGATTAAAGCACGAAAATAAGGACTTGCTTGACTTTTTTAAAAAGCACTTGTCCCGGACTAGCGACTTGGAAAGTTTTACTTGCCCCGACTTCGAAAATGAATAGTCCGGGACGTCAGGCTATGGGATTTGCTCAGCCCTGCCCACCCAAAAAAATCACATTGCTGACATTGATTTGTGAAACTAATTGAGCTGGTTTTGCCAAGTAACTTGAAGTACTTGAAATATTATTTGATTTATATATAATGTTTAAAAAAAAAAAATACCTGCCTACCCTAATTTTAAAAACAGCACAATAGGAAACACACATTTTTTTTTTGTTGGCCTTGTTACATTTTCCATTTTCATTTATTTGAAAATGAGACAGGTGTTACAAATGTCATTTGTTTTTCACTTTTACATGAATAAAGGTGTTTTTTTTAGTTCTTTTGTTTATTTGAATGCTACCCATATTCATTACATACAATCTACTTATTTAGAAAAGATAAAAGTTTGTAATTCTTATACTTCAATATAAACCATATAAAACCTCTTATATACCACATAAATGTGTAATTTATATACCACATAAATGTGTAATTTATGCCTCAAGAACAGTCTGGTTATATTCGGTAGTGACTACTTGAAGAATTAACCCCCCAAAAAACATTCCATTATCTGATTTGCATTAATTATATACACTGTACAAAAAAAGCTCACTTTTTGAAGAAAAAAAATGTTTGCAGGCAATAAAATAATTTTTTGCACTTACTATGAGCAAAAATCATGAAATGGATAGAGAGGATATTTGATGAAATGAGTGAATAACGGATATATTTCATCAAGTGGGTGAAAAACTCGGTATTTCCACGAGTGGGGAAGTTTCTTAAATACTTAAGTTTTTCACCTACGAGATGAAATATATGTTACTCACTTGGAGCAAGCAAACATTCTTTTTATTTTATGCTCAAGCGTATTGTCTAGCAATTTGTATAACACACTGAAGTAGCTGATTTCTTAATGCATCCCGTGCGATAATGTCAGCAGTTTACAGTTTATGCTCTGCTCTGTTTTGTGTATATTTCCACATAAAATATCAGTAGTTACATAATGCTCCTTCCCAATTCAAGGTCAAATAGCCGATAAAAAGAAAATGAAACAAAAAATACCACATGTATGTATGTCTATTGCTGGATTTGAACCCGGTTTGCCAGGTTACGAAGCGGCCATTTTTACCATTACACCAAGCTAGCGTCTTACGAAACATTTTAAATTTCTTCCTTATAATCATAATGTTATCAATGTCTATTGACAGCCAGTGAAAAAATATGCTATTTTTTCACTGACTGTCAATAGACATTGATCACAATTATTTCACTCTGAAAATCCAGTATTTCACTGCCTAGCATAAAATAATATATTTTATTTGCTAATTTGTCATTTCTGATGCTTTGATCTTCACAAAAATACCATATTTATGAACCTGATATGAAATTTTAAATTTGGCCTGTTATCTTGAGCAAATCATGTCTGCAGTCATTAACAGAGAAAGTGGAGGCTTAAAGTGTTTACATTCACCAATTATCTCTTAAAATTTTTTCTATGTATGTCAATATTCCTCCTTACATATATTTCACGGGTAGATTTGAGTGTATTTGAGTACATTTTAGTGTATTTGGGTAAAAAGACATACTGCCATATATTTTATATATACATGTATAATATGGTCAGTTCTATAAAATTTGGTCCTAAAGCAATTGACTTAATGAAGGATAACGAACGAGCTTTCACCCGTACCGATTCAAGGACCCTGACTTCAAAACACCCGGATGTAACTACTATCCTATATTTGGTACATCCATGTCGTGGCCACGTCCTATGGATTATCCAAATAAAGCTCTACAAACTATTCCCCAATTATTATTTTTTTATGCTTGAAAAAAAAATATATTTTAATTTCAGGTATTAGGCTATTTATGACACGCGTAAGATTACCTGTCTTTCCATGCTATGTTGTCGATATCAGCATTGGACTCTTCTTCCCTTGATCTTCGTTGTATGTGAAACTTTGCCCTTTGCCAGTAATTCCACAGAGGTTTTACATGGTGAAACGTGTTATAAATTATAATAATTAAAACAAAACATATTATAGTTTCTGGACTCAATATGTATCTTCTTGTAAATTTGCTAACATACGCAATTAAAGTCATTTTTATCCTAGCAACTTTAGCATGTTCAATTGAAAATTGACAGCTGGCGGGGATGAAAGCGGAAATGGGTATAGAGCCTGGTTATCATAATATATTTACCGGATATGTACAGACTCTAATATTTTCTCGTGTACATACAACTTTAAAACTTTAGCGGAAAATGTCACAGTTCAAATATTCTCTCTCTGTCACTGCCGAATAAATAACATAGTAAATTTTTATGGAATTGTTTTAATTATCAAGATTTGTACTTTGGATATATCTCAACTAATCTGAGAATTATGCGGATACACACACTCTCTCTCTCTCTCTCTCTCTCTCTCTCTCTCTCTCTCTCTCTCTCTCTCTCTCTCTCTCTCTCTCTCTCTCTCTCTCTCTTCGTATATTTAGGGACTTTTTTCCGTTGCCACATTATTTTGGTATGTTCTTAAACCAATATCCATAGACGAAAACAAATTAACTGCATGGCCACTGTTTTCACTATTGTTTTTCGGTGTTATTCATTTTATTATTTCTCAATACAATAAAGTAAACTATTTAAATTTTGCACGAAGAGATAAACAGCCTTACATCATTTTATTTCATTCTATATAACAACGCCATTATCTCGCGTAAAATCGGGGTTTATTTCATTAAATGCAGATTTGGACTGCTGAACGTGCCTGTGAAATAATGAGAAATATCATATTTTAAACAAATGTAAATATCACTTTTAAATTCAAGACGAAACTTAATAATATTTCACATGGTCCGAATCAGCCTGGCATTTGGTCCGAATCAGCCTGGCATTTGGTCCGAATCAGCCAGTAATTTGGGCCGAAACAGCTTTGGTCAGAATCAGCCATGGTCCGAATCAACCAGCATTCGAAAATTCCATCTGCGGTTTCACGAGCACCTTAAGCGTGATGCGGTTGTCGGATAAACTTCTATTCACACTTTTGCAAGTAAGAGAGTGCAACTGACCATGGGTACGAATATAGCTATTTCTATGTAAAACCAGTCCATAATTTTGGCTGGTTATCCATTTCTTATATTTCAACATCCTTTTAAAAACATATGTTACTACTCCAGCAAAATGGAAGCTAAAACTTTGTTGCTTGTTGACAAATTGCAAGGAACAAATTTAATTTTATTCAGTGTAAAGCTGCAATATATTCAGATTGCATAAGTAAACAAATAACATTTTAAAGTTGCTGATTCAATTATCAGTAAGTTCACTGAGCTCAAAAGGTGAGACCCCCTTTGTTTGAGTGGTCTTTGCAAGCTGGCCCTAGACGAACAGGTTGTTAAACAAATGCGGAGAACAACTTGTTGGTCTAGCCTGTCCCTTGCCAAGAGTGACAAGATTTTCACTGCCATTCAATAGCGTGGATGATGGGAAACCGATATATGGGTCAGTCCTTGCAGATGTCACACTGCCTAGATTCCGATAAATCCCCAAGACCTATGTGGATGTATGAGTGGACCAACACACCAATACATGATTGAGGGCTGATGTATCGAACTAAAGTGTACACGCCTCTATTCTCACGTTCATTTTTATATCGGCAAATATATTATCTATTAACCTCAATGGCTACAGTTAGGTCATCAGTGGTATTCATAATGGTTTCGTTTATTATAGTGCAAGTCATGTAGGCGTTCAGTACCGACTATTTCAGTAATGTGTGTCATTTTTTAGAATTTGATTACACATACCTTTAAATGGTAATTATTCACTTTATTTCGATCCTCATACATCCATATTCCTTGTAAGGTTATTATATACACGCACCAAGAAATACATCCGGCAAAATAAATGTTAAAGTGCACTGACATTTTTGGATGTGGTCAACCTGAAGGTGTGATCCAGTACAATCCAGACTGAATGTTGAGCATTGTGCTGTGACAATGAAAGCTGCATGTGCTGAAAAAAATCATACTACCCAATTTTTTGCTATGATAAACACAACATCCTCTTTTCTTGAACGAGTTTAGTACCTGGCCACCGTTGAAAAAGTCCATATCGATCAAAACTTATCATCTGGAAGGTTTTTGATGACACGTAAGGTGCAGAGCATTCAACAATCAGGATTAAGTAGATTTTAGTTAAACTATATTAGTATTAAATTTTAGAATAACAATTAATATTTAATTTAAGAAGAGACAATGCACCTACATGACCATGTTGACATACACTTTAGTTTATTTACATGGTATATAGTTAAGAACTGTGAGTCCCATGATCCTTGAATAATAATAATAATATTAATAATAATAATAATAATAATAACAAAAAATGGGTAGCAAGAAAGAATTATAAACTTTTAATAAACAAAAATGGCAATCTTCAAAATAAATATGAATTGCTAGCACCTAAAGTAGTTTCCAGCACATTGATGCTTATGGAATAAAGAAAGCAATATTACAATTTTTAATTTTTGGAGAATATTAATTGATTATTTTCATCGTCAGATGATAGAAGTTGTAGAATACTTGTTAAACAATTTAATGTTTTTGGTTATTTTATTATCTCAAAGGTGGAAAATAATTTTCTTATGCTCAGTATTTTTTATGTTTGTAATCAACTTTATGTCAGTTGTTAGGTAAGATTTCTCACCTATTACTTTTTGTGTAGTCTGCCATGGGTATCAAAGGGTTGCATTATAAATGATATATAAAAAAAACTTGATAATGTTATTAATGATGTAATGATAAGATCTGAAGTCAGAAAATCATGCACCATTATCGTAATCCTTCCAAAATATTTCATATTGTCTCTGATTGTTATTGTCTATTTTCATTTATATATTGTAGAAAAATATATATATAGATATATATATATATATATATATATATATATATATATATATATATATATATATATATATATATATATATATATATATATAAGACAATACCAACTGCAAACTGCATAGACCCAGATCTGCCGTTGCATAATGTGCCAGCAGATCTGGATCTATGCAGTGTGTAAGGACTAATCTGTAGAACAAACAACATAGACACTGATCTGCCAGCGCATTATGGGATGGCAGATCAGGGTCTATATTATTTGCATTTGGACCCGGTTTATAAACGAGTATATATATCTATAGATAGATATACAGAATACTTGTATATATTCAGAATATTTATACTCATTTTCTAATTCATAAATGTGTTTCTACCCCTGTCCAACAAATAAATAAACAGCAAAGACTTGCATTGTCTTTTTAAAGCTTATTTTCACTTGGCAAATCAGCTAGTTTATCTTTCAGTACATTTTTAAATTTAATGTAATTGATATGAATTCAACTTTTTTTCTCACCTTTGCTAAAATTTGTGCTTATTCGTTTTTAATGGTAAAATACTATTTTACTTCCAAGAGATTATTTTAAAATAACAATAAAGTCATCTTTTTTTAACATTGTCACTTCTTTTGGGTCCTCATTGTTAAAGATTGGGAGATGATTGGTTATATACAAATGCAGGGCAAAACAGACAGACAACAGATAGAGAAGACAGTTAGACAAAATCACTAAACAAAAAGTTGGAATAGAATTATTTTTTTTAACCAGATAGATGGAAAGACAGAGATACTAAATTAATACCTTTTACATAGAGAGATATTGGTGGACTGTTAATAAGATGGAGAGACATACTGCAACAGTTATATCCTCAGAGTTTCCATTAAATTTTATTAACTTAGTGTATGATAATGTTAAAAAAAGATGACATTATTGTTATTTTAAAATAAATCTCTACATGAAACCAGGGAATTGGAGGCAGGTATTATGTTTCATACTGAACTTCTCCGATGACATTGCG
Organism: Margaritifera margaritifera; assembly: GCA_029931535.1. Classification (NCBI taxonomy): domain Eukaryota; kingdom Metazoa; phylum Mollusca; class Bivalvia; order Unionida; family Margaritiferidae; genus Margaritifera; species Margaritifera margaritifera. The sequence continues at coordinate 817,431 of JAQPZY010001474.1, forward strand.
ATGAAAACACATTTCATGACTATATGGGAAAACTGTACACATTTCTAACAAGCCTTAAAAGGCAACTATCGGACAAACAGCACAGCAAATTTTCTAGATATCACGTTATACAGAGAAATCCTAAACATGGTTTCGTCACAGAAGGAATGAAAAAGAAAAAGAGCAGAAAGTTTTGCAGGAAAAACATTCCGGCAAACTGGAATGTCAGCACTGTTGTAAGCCTGTCATCAGTTGAGTTGTCTGAATCAGACATAAGTCTCCTTTTCAAGGGCCTTAATTTTTGTCCCCAGTCAAAATGTACAATTAACTGGAATTGAAAGAAGTCTTCACGAGTTTTTCACAGGGAATGAGACTCGAGGAAAAGTTTATTGACGATACTGGAGATTCCAGCATTGTTACCAATGAGTCTCACAGATTCAACCCAAAAAGCAATTATATTCCAACCCCTAGTAAAGTTCCAGCTCTTGAGGCACTCTTGCCCTTGGTGGAAAATAACAAATTCTCATGAACGGAGCCATACCAAAAAGGACAATTTAACCCCACAGGAAAGACAGTCACAGAAAAAAATCTGTGAGAAGGAAGATATTGTCATCAAGCCAGCAGACAAAGGGTCCTGTGTTGTGGTCATGAATACATCTGACAACATCACTGAGGTGAACAGGCAACTTTCAGACTAGAGATTTTATTAAAAAAACTCAGTCATGGCCTAACAGCTGAACACGCTGAAACTGTGTCAGACATTAAAAGACATGCATAACACAGGACACATTAATAACAAAGTTTTGTCAAACTTTTAACACATGTTCTAAAGTTTAACAATTTTGTATTCAACAACCAACACTTCCTACAAATGAATGGGACTGCAATGGGCATAAAAATGGTACCTTCGTATGCCAATTTGTTCGTGTGAAGACTCTAGCAAAAGGTTTTCCAACAAAGCACCCTATAGACCTCTAAGCTGGTGTAGTTTCATTGATGACATAGAATTGAAATGGATCAAAGCAGGTGACAATTTCAAAATATTTTTTTAATAACTTCCATCCTACGATTAAATTTATGTCGGTCATCAAACAGGTCCATATAGCCAATCAACCCGCCTGGAGGGGAACATAGAAACTGACCTCTATTCTAAACCTACTGACCCTCACCAGTATCTACTCCCGACTAGCTGCAGCCCCCAGCATGTAATAAAAAATCACCCTTACAGTATGTGCATTCGTACCAAACGCATATGCTCTAATCCTGCTACCTTTGAGAAGAGACTCAGAGAGCTCAAGGGGCACCTTAGAAGGAGAGGATAAAGAAGGAGCTACATTGAAGAGGCTATTAACAAAACTTGACTCCTCGATAGAGGAACCATCCTGAAATATAAAACCAAGAAAACCAACAAGCATGTCCCCTTCATGGTAACTTTCCACCCCTATGCCCCAAACCTACAACAGATCATTCGAAAGAATTGGCACCATATTGAATCATCCGAATGTCTGAAGGCTATATTTTGAGCAGTTCCTATGGTTGCGTACTGTAGACCTAAAAATCTCAAGGACCATCTGGTATGTGCCAAGTTAAGTTCAAACAAGTCCACAGATTCAGGCACATACTGCTGCAAAGACAAGCGTTGCCTGATTTGCAAACATATGCCCGAGGACGAATCTTTCAGAAGTTCGACCACACGAGTTAGCTACACAATCAATCAGAAGTTAGGATGTTGAGCCAAGAATGCAGTCTATCTTCTGACATGCAAGATCAGTACCACTCAATATGTTGGCAAAACCATTGATTTAAGAAAGTGAATGAATAATCACAAAGCCACATTCGCAACAAAAAGCGAAAGTCACTAACCACTGCAACTTGACTGGACATTCAGTCAAGTCGAGTCCCTCAAGATGCTACCATCTGAATCAAACAAGGGGTGGACCAACATAGAACGCACATGTACATGTAAGGAATGATACTGGATACTACAATTACAAAACAGTTTCCCATTGTTTCAACAGTTTTTCACCAGTACGCAATTTTTGCGATAATATTGACCCAAGTAATTACATTGATTATTTTAATTATTTTATTGTCATTATTATTTTTATTATTATAGTTCTTGTCCATTATCCCGTTACACAGTTCTCTTGACATCTTTCCTTGAGAACCTTCGTGTATAACTGTACCATGATATAATTTCTCTTTTATTATTGTTACACAACTTTATATTTTTATATATTTTGTTATAAATTCCCCCGTAATGATTCTGACATTTAGGGGTCCAAAATTTGTCTTAGATTTTGTGTTTAGTGTTTCTTTTGAATATGTAAGCTGTTTATTCCCCTGGTGAAGAGCTTGTTTAGCTCGAAACATTGGGAAATCGTTTTGAATTTGTGCAATTGAGAAAGGATATTATCATATTAAGAACTCCTACAATACATAGAAATTGTAAATCTTCAGGCCTGTTTATTTTATTACATATTCCAAATCTTTCTGCTAAATTTCTTCTGTGATGCTATTTTCTGGATTTTCAGCAAGCCATAAAAGTAACTTGTAGATTGTTCACAATGCATTAAATAATTCTTTTTCTATACCGGTATAGGTAATTTCTGGATTTTTCAGTTATATATAGGTAATTTCAGTATTTTTCAGTTATGTGGTTCATTGGTCTTACTAACTCCATATTACAATCAAATCTTAAACAACAGTTCTAAAGGTCTTGTATGTGCTGATACACAGCAACACAATATAGTTAAAAAGCACATTAGGAACTGAGGTAAGGTCTGTAGGCATCATTCAATCATTCAATTAAAAGCTGTTGGTAAGTACAGGAGAAGAGCTTTCACACCTCTTTTGTATTGTGCTTTGTGGCTACAGAATGTTCAAACAATTGAGGAGAACATAATGACCAAACAACTGCATGAGATAATTGTGGGCATCTCATGTGCAATGTCTAACATGTCAAGTTAGCAAATGGTCATTTGAGTTCATTTTTGTTGGTCATGCACGGCAGATACATGACCTTAGGATCTCAGATTTATAGATTTACTCAGTATTTCAATGTGCCTGTACACACTTGTTTCTGTTGTATAAGCAGTAAGAAAGAGTTAGATAGCACAATGCAGAAGAACACACTAGCAGCGGAACAGAAAATAAAGTTCCAATTTGTATATCCCTGCCATAAGGCAAAGCATATTATGTTATGATGTATGTCCATCTATATGTAACCAGTTTAATTTCCACAGAATAACTTGCATTCTCCACTATCTGCAGTTACCAAACTTTGTAGATGGCACTTTGGGTAAGGAAGAAGTCTATCAATTTCATAGTCAAAGTCAAAGTCATGGTCACTGTGACAGAAAGGAAAAAAAATGGTTTCCACACAAGGACATTATTTCGGCATCACATACCTGAATCAAACTTTGTGGATGACTTGCACATGGGGTAACAAAGAAGCCTATCGATTGTAGGGTCAAAGGTCCAAATTATTGTGACTGGAAGAAGAAAAATGGTTTCCTAACAAATACATTACTTCTATATCACAGACCTGGACCAAACTTTGTGGATATCTTGCATTGGGCGTAAGGAAGAAGCCTATCACATTTGGGACTAAAAGGTCAAAGATAATTGTGAAGAAAGAAAAATGGTTTCTGCACGAAAATTTAAGTTCTCAACCATGCACCTTCACAGAAGGTTTGTGTATGACCTCACGTTGGGTACGAGAAAAGCTTATTAATTACGGAGTTCAAAGGTCATGGTCACTATGGATCAAAGAAGAAAAATGGTTTTTGCATAATAACTTCAGTTCGAGGCCATGTATATTGACCAAAAATTTGTTTAGATCTTGCACTTGGGGTCAGAAAGAAGCCTCATTTTGGGTTTAAAAGGTGAATGTCAAGGTCACTCTCAAAGAAGAAAAATGGACAGAAAAGGGTAACACTATATGCTCCTACCAATGTTGTGATGGCTTGTGGGGCATACAATTTATTACTTACATTTACTTCGAAAATATAAACATAGGCACAAGTTTGCACATAGATACTGCAGTATTGTGCAAAATTATGTGAAAAAGCCCAGTCAGTTAGTAGTTGGTAGATTGAAGTTCAAATCCCAAATGGGTGAAGATTGACCTTGGAGTATTGTTCAAACCATGTTTGTACATGTCTACTCATGTGTACTGAAAGTATACTGCAGAAAATACATTCAAACAACTAACCTTATGTTGGATGAGTATTATGTTGGATGAGTATTATGTGCTGTTTGCAGTTCTCTTGTTTTACATCATGTATGTACCATATATACTCACATATAATCTGATACAAACTGCAAACTGCATAGACCCAGATTTGCCGTCACATAATGCTCCAATAGATCTGGGTCTATGCAGTTTGTAAGGACTAATCAGTAGAACAAACAATATAGACTCTGATCTGCTGGCACATTATGCGATGGCAGATCAGGGTCTATGTTGTTTGCATTTCGACCCGGATTATACACAAGTACATATTACTCTGACAGAGAATGGCAAAACTGTTGTTAGAGTAATGCCTGTAAATGAATTTCATTTCTTTCAGCTTGGTGCCTTTATATATAATGGGAGAATATGTGAGCTGTTGGTTGAGGGATTGGCTTTTTTCCAGTTTGTTGGTCATCACAGCTATAATCATCAAATTTGGTCCCATAGGTAAGGCTGTACAGTTGAATGTGACTGTTTATTTTGTTGAATTTATGTTAAATTTTGTTTATACAGCACAGCATTTTATATATATGCACACAGTTTCCATCCTTTTTCCCCATCCTACAATTGGATCAAAACATTATGGTTCTCTGTGCAATGGACACAATCATTCTATCTTTGATTTTTGTTGTTGAACTACAATACACGCATCGTGTTTTTATGATTCACTATGCAATCTGGTGGGCGTGGAGAAATGGGCAGGGGATGAAGTGCCCACTATGAGTAAGGTAAGTTCACTCAGTCTGGTGGATTTTCCCCCCAGTTTAGTGAAAATCCACTCAATCTAGTGGAAGTCCGTAACAGATTTTATTGCAGTCATAGTGGGTTTTAAAATTTGCAAATTCTATTGTATTCACTCCGCGAGTCGACACACTAAACAAACAGATGGGAGAAACTCCGACATCGTAAACCCGAACATGGCAGGTGTCAATTCCATAGCTTTACCTGTACACTGGTAACATTTCTTGTGTGTTTATCAGTAGCCTGGCTGAGGATACATACAGACGAATGCGCGTAACGTAGACAAAATATGAGGTTTTATATTTCTTGGATATCTTTCCTCCCTGTCCATGACAAAGCGTACATCAGAAAAAATTGCTTAGCTACAACGTACATCCCTGCTGATTTAATGCATGTATATGTACATGTTAGCATATACAGATGCGGAAATTGACATTGTTCTGCATCAAGCGGTAACTTTGATGTTCTTTCTCAATAAATGATATTTCATAAAAGTGTTTTGTGTACTGGTTATTAATTTGTCATAGTTTCCCTATAATTTCCATACTATTTCCAAGACCCACCTTGAAGAAATCATTGAAAGCAGTAATACATATAAAACTCAAAAAGAGATTACAAATGAATGCCGTAATATTTATATCGAACATGTACAATCATGAACACTGGCACATTATGACATGTATGTCATAATTCTTGCTAAAGTATATTAAAATAAAAAAGATACACGAGCTATACTATGGAAAGGTTCTTCTGTACTTTTACCCTTAAACTTTGAAAATAACATTGTTTATGAGAGAGTATGGCAATTTTTTAAATGCACGGAATTGTGTACACTGTATTGACTGTTGCGCTCTGTCAGTGACCATTCATGTCATAAACATTTAGTGATTTCAATGAGATAAAAAGTTACTTCCTGTCCCCACTTTTTTCACGAATCTACATTGCATCACCAGGCACTGGCTGGGGAGTATCATTCTTACTTTGAAGCCAGCCGCTACGCCTGTTCCTGTAGCTTCCTGCCTCAAGTCAGCAGTCTGTCATGACAGTTTCTACATGTCATCAGCTCATGTTCAATGTCGCGCTTCAATGTTTCAAAATGTACAGTACAATAACCGTGGAATGAAAATATCACAAAACCACACACCTTAAAACTAAAAAGATGTTAGTTTGTGAAAAACAAATTTGGACTGAGAAATGCATTTGATGTTAAGGTCTCATATTATCGTGTAAAACTGGTAATAAGCAAATAGAGTAGAAGTCTTAAATGACTTAAATTAGGACAATTCCTAGCAGCTACTGGTCAGTGTCATGCTTCTATGTTTCAAAATAAAACACTGTTGAATACAAATGTTTCTTGTTGTCACAAAATCAAACGCTTTAAAACTAAGAAGATATTAGTTTGTGAAGAGCGAATTTAGACAGAGAAACACATAGCCGTTAAGTGTTGATATTATTGTGTAAAACTGGTTTCTAGCGGTATATAAAGCAAACTATATATACTATTTTTTTTTCCCAATAAGGGACCAAGCATTTAAATGTAACAGGCTGCATTGGTCCTGATTCACATCTAAAACTATTCATATTTTATTTTCTAAAAATCACAACAAGTGTAATTTTGTTAAAGCTAAATCCTATCACACCCGCACCCTCAGTAGCTCACAGAGTAGAAGTTAAATTTCTTAAATCAGAATTCAAGTATGTCATGGGAATATTGTTATGAAAACACCAAGGGTTTCTGTTTAATGAAGCCACTTCAGCTGGGATAACATCCTGTAATGCAAGCACTAGAAAGACGTGAATGAAACATCGTTAGATAAACAAGTAGTGCATCAACCCTGCTTCTGGGCATAAGCAGCAACTTCCGTGTGTTTTCTCAATAAATGATATTTCATAAAAGAACTTCTTGTACTAGTTATTAATTTGTCATAGTTTCCCTTTAATGTCTACACAGTTTCCAAAACCTTTAAAGAAATTATTGAAAGCAGGATACAAATACCTTTATCTGTAGACTAGGAAAAATGACTGATTATTTCAGAGTATGATAATTTTTAAATGCGCCGAATGTGTCTACACAGTATTGAAGGCTGATCTCTTTCAGTGGCTGTTCATGCCATAAACGAAGTGATTTTTATGAAAAAGGTTACTTTCTTCATCACTTTTTTAGTGAATCTATCATCAAGCACCAGCCGAGGAGTGACATATTTACTTTGACATTAGCCGCTACTATTGTTTACAATGGCCATTCATGAAGGTGTTGAGCTTCTATCTTATTTTTTTTAGCCCCTATGTTTCAAAAGAAGCATTAACTTCTGAATGAAAATGTTTTTGTTGCGTGTGGAACAATGAATTTTGGACTTGTAATATGGAGTGAAAAACACAATGTGGTCAAGTTGTGATATTTTTGTGTAAAACTGGTTTCTAGCCGTATATAAAATAAACCATATAAAATTTGTATTATCCCAATTAATCTTGCAATGCAGCTCATATAATACAAGTCTATCGCAGCAACACAGAGCTATTACATGTTTACGAAAGCTGTATTACACTACATGCTTTCTTTCTTTTTTTTAAATGCATCTTTTTTGTAATAAAATGTGTTTATTACATGCAAACATCAGAGAGAGAGAGAGACATTATACACCATAACTTTCAATCGATGTTAACCGTAGCTTTTATCGCCAACTTGGAAACAGGCATTGATAATTAGAGAGTAAGCATTTTTTAAATGTGCTTCATTCATCTTCATTTTGGAATTCGTCTACTGTCAAAATTTAGATATACAATTTTGATTCCACTCTTTGTTTAAATAAGTTAATATGTAAATCGCTGCTTGGCAATTCATTTTGTATTTAACAAGAATTTATATAATTCATTGGATTATTCACCTGCTATTAGTGTCCTTTGTCTTATTTTCTTATTATCTATTGTCGAATCTGGTCATAATTAACCATGTACGAACTTAATGCTTCAGAAATTTAATAGACTGAAAGTCCATTGAGTGAGCATTACTGCAATAATCAAGGTGAACCTGACAATATTCGCAACCACCTTAGAATTAATATGAAAGGTTCAAAATGAACAGGAAATAATTGAGATTTACAACCTCTGAAGCCCTAAACTTTTCAACCTCCAGGTCGGAGTAGTTAACGAAGTTCTACCAGGGATACCAGTTTAAAGCTATGAAAAATAAGAAGCCACGTGTTTACAGCAATCAGTGCAATAATAGAGATAGATTTTATAGTCTTGGCAAATACGTGGCGTAGCAGTTTCAGGTGATGTACAAGTCATTATTGATAGATATGATGTGTTCAGCTTGCGTGTAATACAGTACAAGTAAAACAAGGGGAGAAAGAAGTAATTCCAAAGCATACACAAAAATCTTACTGAATGATACATTAATTAAACCACCAGAAATTTGAAAAGTTTCACCAATTGAAGCAAATTAATCATGATTACACACTTTTTATTGCTTTCACCCATCCATTTGGTAATATTAAACTCGTCAGATGACCCAAAAAGCAATCCTAAGTATATTTTTTAAAGCTGTTGGTCCTAGAATGCAGCATCACATGCTTCATAGAGTCAGAGTAAAAACAGTAGCTCTATGGTTAAAGTAAACGCGTGTCTAGTTCCTGAGAAAATGTGTTGCATGGACATGTATATTTGAGTTGCAAGTACTAAACAGGCTGGAATAGTAGAGGTTGTATATTGGATAGTGCCATGTATATTTCATTGTGTGGGAACATTTTAAGCAAACCATTAAAAAGTGACGGGGGTAAAAAATAAAAAAAAAATCACAACATTTCTCGCATTCTTTTATTTTAATAACAGAATGAAACTCGCTAATACATGTATTTATGTGTGATTTCTTTTACCTTTTGTTTGTTTAAAACTGAATCTCTCTACCCTCTCTCTCATTAAAATTAAGATAATTAAACTTTGTATAATTTGTGAAGCATCATTCGTGACTCTTTGCTCTGCAATTTATCTGTCATCTCTTTCAATACATGTATGTGAATGCATTTTAGTGAGCGAGTCTTTGCATATTAAACGGCATAGCGTACAAATAGAAAAGAGCATTCTGCACTGTGTGCTGTAGCTGAGCCAATAGGTAAGTTCCACCCGAAGTTGTGGGCATCCACTATTACATAATTATATTGCTGCGACTTTCAAATGGGCAATAAAACGTAATCCATCCACTACAAGCCACGACGTGGACAATCTACAACAACCACTATATCCTGTCCACGACAGACACAGTGTGAAAAGGATTAAGGTCCACCGTGGCAAAGTGTTTTTTCATAAAATCATGATGCGTGTACTGTATGGTGATCTGTCTGCAGTGCAGAATAGAAATATAGTTTACCAATTTTAAGATCATTTTTCAATTATGTCTTCTTTCTTTCTTCCATTATTTAACTCTTCTTTGTAGATTCCCCCTGTTATTCAAAAATCAAGGAGCCAAGATTTTCGCCTGGCTTTTGTGTTCAGTGTATGTTTTGTGGATATAAGTTGTCTATTCTCTTACAAAGAATTTGGTTAGCTTCAAACATTGGGAAATTGTTTTTGTATTTGTGCTGTTGTCAATTTTTGTATATATACATGTATATATATATATATATATATATATATATACATCTATATATATATATATATATATATATATATATATATATATATATATATATATATATATATATATATATATATATATATATATACATGTATATATATATATGGATCCCATTTATGCTTATAAAAAATAGCCCCCTATTTGCTGAATGTGAATAAAATTCAGATCAAAATTAGTAAATGAAACCTTGATATATCGCTCATTTTATCTTCAAAAACAGTGGTTAGTGCCCTGAAATTGTATTCAAAATCATCAAATTCGTAACTTTTAATGTCATATTTTTTTTAAAATTTTCATTTAAAAAAGACAAAACACCAATTAAATAAGTCTTGTCAAATGAAATTTATGTCTAAGTTTTATCTTTTAATTCAGTTTCAGTGTAATCATCATAAATGTGATACGCCCTCTTGTATTCAAATGTGAAAAGTGTCAATCGACAGTCACAGCAATGCCCGCGAGCATTTTTCCATGAGAACCTAATTAAGTACCAACTGTGTTTTGACCTCTGATGTGTGGAAGTGTTGACTACATTGTTACAATCAATTAATAGTTGCCCTGCATTAAATTATGACATTAATTAGTCTTTTTGTATCAAATCAAGTAAAGGGGGTTGAATAAAATACGTTAAAAGGCCTGTAAATCCTACCTGCGTAAGAGCTAGCAGTCACGGTCAGGTGTTATGTCAACTCATTTCAGTTGACTAATCGAACACTGAAAACACTGTAAGTACATGTAACATAATTAAAGTATCTAGCAATAATCAGTGGTTTATCATGCTCATTTGCAAATGTGATCAACAATAGCAAAGGAACCAAGTGAAAGGCATTACTAGATGCATGAAAAGCTCACTTTCACAGATAGTGTTCATTATGGAGAAGCAAGTTCCAAAGTTTATAGTAAACTTAAAATTCCTGAAATGGCACTCAGAAGTTTGGGATGAGCAGAAATTTTTATTTAACTTGTAATGAAATCACAACATCACTATTTTACTAATATAAACATTTTTTAAAAAATAGAGTTTCGATATTGTTGTTTCTCTAAATGAATGTCGCTTTTAAAAAATGAGGAATCTAGTTTTAATCTGAATTTATAGTAACACTAGAATGTATCCACATTCACATGCAAAAAGTAGTGACATAATACACAGTGTTTTCGCTGTTACACATGTAATATATGTTGAAACCACTTGGAGTAATGTTTTAAATGATCTTTCAGAGATTGGATATATTGAAAATAAATTTAATTTATACACAGTGGTCTGAATTTTCTATATTTACCAATTTTCACCAATAAATTACTGGGGTTTTTTCAATAAAAGAATTCAGTTTTTACTGATTACTGATTTACACTTGTTTATCAACCCCAACCCCCTAACACATATTTTTTTCGTAAACACTGACTCCTTATGAGATTGTTGCTTTCTGCAACTGTGAGATAGGAGCAGTTCTGTCCTGTAAACACAGAACAGACACAGTGTGTTTAGGTCATCAAATTAAACAATGTTTGATGTTTCCTGCCAATTTCATCATTTCCATTTAGTGTGGTACTGAATCTAGAAAAAAATGAACCCTTTAAATAAAAAGGTAAACATGTGCATGAATACCAAGAAGAAAAATCATCCTATTTTTATAGATTTTACTGATTTTTAATTTTTTTATGGTTTTAACCTGATTTCTTCCCAGTTTTAATGTTTGGAAAATAAACACTGAAAAATTCCCAGATTATTTTACAGATAAAAACTGAAAACACAGAACTTTTTTTATACAGAAAAGTGAAGAACTTCATTAGAAAAAGTTGTCTATTGACAATTATTCCCAATGCGATTATTGAAAGATTATTCAACCACTTAAACATACACACACACCCTTCTCACTGTCTATACCCAAGCCTTTCCTAATTTTTCAGAGGTCCCTTGGTAACTCACGCCCTCGCTTATGCCTTGGTCTATGTTTTTGGACCACGTTCACAAGTTATTGAGGTAGATGTGTGTATGCATATGCATATATAAATATATACACACACATACATATATAATCTATAAATCATTTTGATAAGGTTGCCAATTCAGAGAAACAGGTAATTATAATCAAAAATTTATATTTGACCTTGGATATATTATAGCCAGCCACTGAAAAATTCATGCCCCTTAGACAGCCCTGTTGGATACATGGATTGTTGGATAGATGCATATATGTATGTATTTATGCTGTAAAATCTTCGTGTGCATGATAGATAGATAGATAGATAGATAGATACTTTTGAGAGAATGGAACTGTTGTGAATTTAGCAGGATAGACTACATTTGCAAAAATTGTGTTCACATTAATATCACTATATGTATATAATATGCCTAGTATATGTATAATATGCCTACTATATGCATATAATATGCCTAATATATGTCTATAATATGCCTACTATATGCATATAATATGCCTACTATATGTCTATAATATGCCTACTATATGTATAATATGCTTACAATATGTATATAATATGCCTAGTATATGTATAATATGCCTACTATATGCATATAATATGCCTAGTATATGTATATAATATGCCTAGTATATGTATAATATGCCTACTATATGCATATAATATGCCTACTATATGTATATAATATGCCTAGTATATGTCTATAATATGCCTACTATATGCATATAATATGCCTACTGTATGTATATTTAATATGCCTTCTGTAAATTAGCAATTCACAAAAATTAGTTTAGAAATATGCTGTGATGTGAAAATATTATTTTAGAATAGATTTGAATAGCAAAAAACTTTGAACTTAAAATCGTAATAAATTAAGTTTTTGGTGAGAAAGGATTTTCACTGAGAAATAATGACCAACTTTGGACTCTTTTTGAGCTGTTATATATTGAAGTAGACCATATAAACCAAAAAGGACATGAATGTCAGCTGTGAAAGCAATATCAGCTTCAGTGAAAAAGTATGGTTAGCTGCGATATGGCTATTGGTTGGATATTGGCTGTAATATGGCTGTTGGTTGGAAGTTACCTGTAATATGGCTATTGGTTGGATGTTGGCTGTAATATGGTTGTTGGTTGGATGTTAGCTGTAATGTGGCTATTGGTTGGATGTTAGCTGTGATATGGCTATTGGTTGGATGTTAGCTGTGATATGGCTATTGGTTGGATGTTAGCTGTAATATGGCAGTTGGTTGGATGTTAGCTGTGATATGGCTATTTGTTGGATGTTAGTTGTGATATGGCTATTGGTTGGATGTTAGCTATGATATGGCTATTGGTTGGATGTTGGCTGTAATATGGCTATTGGTTGTATGTTGGTTGTAATATGCCTGTTGGTTGGATGTTAGCTGTAATATGGCTGTTGGTTGGATGTTAGCTGTAATATGGCTATTGGTTGACTGTTAGCTGTGATATGGCTATTGGTTGGATGTTAGCTGTAATATGGCTATTGGTTGACTGTTAGCTGTGATATGGCTATTGGTTGGATGTTAGCTGTGATATGGCTATTGGTTTGATGTTAGCTGTAATATGGCAGTTGGTTGGATGTTAGCTGTGATATGGCTATTGGTTGGTTGTTGGCTGTGATATGGCTATTGGTTGAACGTTGGCTGTAATATGGTTATTAGTTAGACGTTGGCTGTAATATGGCTCTTGGTTGGATGTTAGCTGTAATATGGCTATTGGTTGGATGTTGGCTGTAATATGGCTGTTGGTTGGATGTTAGCTGTAATATGACTATAGGTTGGATGTTAGCTGTAATATGGCTATTGGTTGGATGTTAACTGTAATATGGCTATTGGTTGGATGTTAGCTGTGATATAGCTATTGGTTGGATGTTGGATGTAATATAGCTGTTAGTTGAATGTTAGCTGTAATATGGCTATTGGTTGGATGTTAGCTGTGATATATGTATTGGTTGGATGTTAGCTGTGATATATGTATTGGTTGGATGTATTTTCTAGTCAGAAATTAACCATTAAATGTCAGGATAAAGTCTTTCTAATTACATGTAGTTTTTTTGTATTGTTCAAACAGAGTTTATTTCTTGCTTTTAGAGTGCTCAGAGGATATAGATTTTATGCAAGTATTTGCTGCCAACACAAAATGGAATGGCTGGTTTATGTATGAAGGAAACCAGTACTTCTGCCTCATGTACATCCATTCACAGCATTATAGCAAAGACAATGCTGTCTTAGCCACTTTCAGAGATTTGCAAGGGACCACACTGGAACTTGATGGTAAATCTCACAGAAATAGAATGCCATAAACATGGAAGTATATGTGATGTTTGATTTTCATGATTTTTCTGATTGTTTTTAGCTGATCTTTATGAAATAGAAGAGAGTTTATGATCTGCACAGATAAAAGCATATACATATGTACAGCTTCACTGAATCTTGACCATTCTTTCTTCTTTTGTCCTAAACGATAGTTTAAAGTGGTTTTCATGTCACTTACCCCAAAGGGAGGAGCTAACTTTGTTCATAGATGTACATTAGTTATACATAGTTACTTGGTTAAGTTTTTGCATATAGATCAGGTTTTTTGCACACTTTATAAATACTGTTATACCTGGAATCATGAAACTTGGTAAGGGGATCCATCTTGATGAGTACTACACCCTCATCACAAAAGAAAATCACTGACGCATATTTCATGCTTCACTGACTTTCCTTAAATTTAGTGTTTTAAGTTTATTTCTTGAGCTCTGTTCATGCTTGAATACTCAAACTAGATGATTGTGTGCATCTGTATTAGTACCACACAAATACAACAAAAGAAGATCACTGTGACCTATATTTCACATTTTCATGGCATAGGTTTAGTTTTTGCATTTATGTCATGACCAAATAGGTAGTTTGCACCCTCTATATATATGCTGTTATACCTAGATTAATGAAACTTGGTGAGGGAATGCATTTTGATGAACACTACACCTCATCAAAAAAGAAGATAGCTGTGACCAATATTTCACACTTGCCGACATTGGTTCAGTCTCAAGCACTTTTCATGCCACAATTATCAGACTAGATGATTGTATACATTGCTAACAGTACAACATCCTTGTAACAAAAGGTCTCTGTGAGCTTCATTTCATATTTTACTGGCTTATGTTTTTGTTTTTAGCTCATGACCACATATATATTTTTACCTCCTGTATAATAATGTTATACCTGGAATCATGAAACTTGAAGAGATGATACATCTTGATGAGTACTACACCTTCATCTTGAAAGTAGGTCACTGTGACCCATCATTTATGTTTCACTGATTTTGGGTGAATTTTGTGTTTTTACTGTTCGTGTTTGAATCATTAAACTAGATGATTGTATACATCTCTCATATTACCACATCCTTACATAAAATGACACTGTGACCTACATTCCACACTTTACTGGTTTAGGTTAAGTTTTTACATTTATGTACAAACTATCTTATCTGAAATCATGAAACTTAGTGAGGGGATGCATCTAGATGAGCACTACTCCTTCATTTAAGAAGTAGGTCGTTATGGCCTTTTTTTATACTTCACTGACTTGGATTAAATGTTGTGTTGATGTTCATTTTGCATGCACTGTTCATGCTAGAATCACAAATTTTTTTATGATGATGTGGATCTCTCTTACTACCACAGCCTTATAACAAAAGAAGCTAATTATGACCTATATTTCATGATTTACTGACTTTGGTTAAGTGCTTGCATTTAGTTTACTTTATGACCACATGAGTTTTTGGCATGCTTAATGCATACTATCCTACCTAGAATCATGAAACTTGGTGAGTGGATGCATCTTGATAACTTCTACATCCTTATTGCAAAAATAGGTCTTTGTAACTTATTTATAATGCTTCAGTGACTTTATTGATATTTTGTGTTTTAAGTTAATTCAATGGGTGGTTTTTATGTTCTGATCATGAAAGTTGATAATTGAATGCATTTCTGTTAGTACTATACACTTACAACCATAGACGGTCACTATGACCTACATTTTATGCATTACTAACATGGGTAAAGTATTTTTATTTATGACCACATAGATTCTTCCATGCTATGTACACCATAGCCTAATCAGGAGTTTTTTTCTGACCAGTGCAGTGGGAAGTAGGAATAAATATGTTTATTCAGTGGTAAACTTTCCATATTCATGGCCAAATGTTGTATATTGTGATAGGTAACCATCAGAAGGTTAACTCTGTATTATACATGTGAATGAGTAAGGAATTTTCATGTGCAGCCTCATCTGTAATTATTGATGCATGAACTATGGATCTACTACTGGCTGAGTAATTCCAAAGTTACTCAAAGCCTGTGACTTTCACCCAGTAAAATCTGGTTTCTAGTAATGGACAGTGATAATAGCTTCTTTAGCAGATTTTTAAAATAATGATTTATTTTTAATTTTTAATTAAAACAATACAAAAGCAAGTTACATTAATCAGGTTTGTATCAATGCATTATAGCATCTCTGCTTTATTACAATAGAAAAGAATGTTCTTATTTGATGTTTTATGTCTTTTATGCCAGATAGATAATAGGTTGGTTGGTTGGTTTCACAATATGACTGACAATACTATGTAATGTAGAATAAAAGTTAATATTTAACATTTTTTTTACAAATAAACTTTTAAATGTAAGGAAAAAAATAACTTTTATTTAGAAAAGGGTTAACATTTCGTTGTCAGGATCACTTTGGTCTAAAGTTATTTTCCGTGTGATATTTAATGTTTGCAGTGGCTACTTGAGACTACTAAAAGCTTTACAGAGGTGAGCTGTGTAATCGTTGACTATGCTCTTTTTTAAAATTCCCGCACAGATTTCTCACACAGAGCACATTTACGATTTTTAATAATTTAGGTAATAACAGTTATCCAGAGAGATCAGAGCTTTTAATTTCAATGATTGTTTTACCAGCATATTAACAACAGTCGAAACTTTCAAGAGTTACTTCCCTTTGAATACAAAATTAATTTGTCAACAACATGGAATTGAGACTCTGAGAATGTTGTGTGACTCAAAATAAGAATTGCACACACAGTGTTCAAAACTTACTGGTTAACAGGACCAGTAGCATTTAAAAGAAACTGGCCTACTACAAGACTGCCGGCCGCAGATTTTTCTGACAGAACTTCCATAATTTGAAAGTGATGGTAGTGGCAGTATTAATACATTCACTAAATTATATACATTTAACCATGCTGGAAACGAGTGAAAAAAGTATCCAAAACAACTCATAAAATGGAAAACTCGCTGATGCAACATCTAGCAAATCGACAAAGTCACTGATGCAGCATCTTGCTGATAAACAACTCAATGCAACAGTTTGGAGAACAACAGATTTGCATAAAGCCAATTCACCAATTGTGCTCAGTGAGAAATGACATCTCACTGAAAAACAAACTCACCAAAAGCTATTTTTGAGCATCAGTTCTCGTAAAATTCACTTTTACATGAGGTTCATGGAAATTGTTGCTGGGAGATGAATTTTGGATGAAAAATGGTGCTTCTCAGACATCCAATATGGCCAATGTAGCAGACATGTTGAAAATCTTATCTCTACTCCTCCTTAATGGATGGTCATATCAAGATGGGGTTTTTAATTCAAGATTTCTTTTGTTGTTTAGTTGGACCTGAATAAAAATGGTGCCAATATAACATACAATATGACCTCCACAGCAGCCATCTTCAGAATCTTGTTATCGTTGCCGCATCTGAACAGAAAGTCATATTGACATGAGTTTTCACCAGAAGACTTCTTATAATGTCTGGTTGGTCCTAAATGTCAATGGTACCACTCAAACATTCAATATGGCCAGCACAGTGGCCATCTTGAAATCTTGTTATTGCTACTTCACCTGAATAGATGGTCATATCAACACAGGGTTTTCACTAAAAGACTTCTTGTGTTGTTTTGCTGGTACTAAATGAAAATGGTGCCACTCTGATGTCCAATATGGCCACCACAGCAGCCATCTTGAAAATCTTGTTATTGCTACTTATCCTGAATTGAAAGTCATATCAGCAAGAGATTTTCACCGGAAGACTTCTTATGGTGTCTAAGTTGGTCTTAAATATAAATTGTGCCAATCTGATATCTAATATGGCTGCCACAATGGCCATCTTGAAAATCTTATCGCTACTCCTTCTAGATGGAAAGTCATTTGAACAATGGGTTTTTACCAGAAGACTTCTTATGTTGTCAGGTTGGTCCTAAATGAAAATGGTACCTATTTGACATCCAGTTTGACCACCATGGCAGCCATCTTGAAAGTCTTGTTATTGCTACTCTTAGTCATATCAACATGGTGTTTTCACCAGTAAACTAATTATGATATCTAGTTTGTCCAGAATGAAAATGGTGCTGATCTGACCTCAAATATGGCTGCCAC
Source organism: Margaritifera margaritifera (assembly GCA_029931535.1). Classification (NCBI taxonomy): domain Eukaryota; kingdom Metazoa; phylum Mollusca; class Bivalvia; order Unionida; family Margaritiferidae; genus Margaritifera; species Margaritifera margaritifera. The sequence goes on from JAQPZY010001474.1 coordinate 835,405, forward strand.
AATGAATATATTGAAAATCTTGTCACTAATTCTCCTAAATGGATGGTCTTCTGATAGTGTCTAGTTTGTCCTAAATGAAAATGGTGCTGATCTTATATCTAATATGTCTGCCACTTTGGCTAATTTGAAAATCTTATCGCTCAAGAATATCACAGATGGTTTCAGCACTTAGCAGTTAAAAAGAAGAAATGATCTTATCTTGAATTCCTGGAAATTCTTTTCAGACAGTAGAGCATCAGTCCTTTCAAGGGGCTCTTGTTTAGAAAATATAAAATGATATTCTCTTATGTAGATGGACTTCAAAAGACGTTGAAATCTATTATTCACTTTCTAATATATTGTAATACAATTTTATCATGCCTGTATTTCCTTTGGCAGGTATATCTCCTGGTATAGATAAACGAGAGGTGATTTTCTCCATGTCTACTTTTTATGATGGTGGTGATAAATTCTCGGAGAATTCTGGCTTTGAAATGCATGGACTTTTAAGTAAGAAAAATGGTGGATGGGTATATAGTGGAAATATAACTCAGCCAGCAGACTTTGGAGCCTTCAGTCTGGAGTCAGGTAATTATAGAACCCTCGTAGTGATGTATGAAGGACAAGATCAGTTACGTTTGTACACATCAATATATGTGAGGGTCCGACAAATCCTTTATCTTGAACCTACAGGCTACCTCATCGTCATGTCTGGACTACCAAAAATTTATATACTATATATACTCACATATAAGCCGATACCAACTGCAAACTGCATAGACTCAGATCTGCATTCGCATAATGCACCAGCAGATCTGGGTTTATGCAGTTTGTAAGGACTAATCAGTAGAACAAACAACTCCTATGTGTGCCTTCCAAAATTTTTTGGCAGTGGTGGCAGCAGTGTCAATAGTTTGTTATGGCTTTGGTTAAAGTTTTTCATTTGCATATATTTCCTAAACTTTTTGATAGATTCTCATCATGCTTGGCATCAAGCATTAGGAAGCTAAGACATGTAATTCTATGACATGCTAACTTGCCTGTTTTACCTTGAGGTCAAAGTCTCAGTCATAGAAAATTTGTGTTAAGGTTTTGGTTGAAGTTTTTTATTTGCTAATATTTTCTAAACCCCTTGATAGATTGTCATCATACTTGGCATGAATCATTAGGAAGCTAAGATGATACATTCTGTGACATGCTTGCTCACTCCTGTGACCTTGGACTCAGGTCACAGTCTTAAAAAATTTGCCTTAAGACTTTACAGTTTTTCATTTGTTTATATTTCCTAAACCCCTTGATGGATTTTCTTCAAATTTGGAATGAAATATTATTAAGCTGAGGTAATTCATTCTGTGACTTGCACACTTCCCCAATTGGCTCACAGTCAAAGAAACCTTTTTAAGGTTTTGCTTAAAGTTGTTTCACTTGCTTATATTTCCTAAACCCCTAGATGGATTTTCTTCATACTTTGGATGAATAATCATGAAGCTAAGACGATTAGTTCTGCAACATGCTCACTCAACCTTTTGATCATGGGGTCAATGTCACACATTTTACAGCAAAGTTTTAATTGTGGGCTCAGTACACAGGCTATGGCATTATTGTATTTCAGTAGACATATTAAGACCTAACTTGTAGTTTGGGTATTTCTTGGAATGAAGGTGTGTTGCACGCCTAAAGTATGCAGCTTTCTAAACTTATTGCATTTTTTGCATTTTAACAAATGTAAAACAGGATAATAAAAAATAAAGTTAACATGACTTTATACCAATGAGAATTATTTCACCTCTCTAATTGCTTAGTTTTTAATATTTAATACATGATCATTCAATGATCATTCAAGTGTTTTAGCAGATGAACCAGTTTTTCATTAGTAGTTCTAGTGTTGAATTGGTATAGGAATGGTGGAAACATAGACTGGTGTATGGTTATTTACAATATTCAGTAATTGTTTAGAAGTCATCTTGAAACCAGTCTTAACTTCTGGCTTTACACACATGCAAGAATAGCAGTAAAACTTCTGTTGACCAAATCAAAGTCTATCAACAAGAAGAAAAATTAATGAACAAGGCAAAATGCAAGAAAACTTAAATGGTTAGCTCAGTTTATTGCTTATTATCTTCTGTTGATTTTGTTAAAATGCTATCTAATATGATGGAAATCAGTAAGAGCAGATGTTATAAACTGGTTTGCTGTGACTTGCTTTCTATGTATTTTAATGTTTTTTAAAAAAAATATGTAATGGCTTGGTTCAGATACCTTTGCAGTTGAACTCTGTTTGACCTCTTGTTATCATCATCATCAGCAGCAGCAGCAGAGGTATTACCACCACATTATGTGAATGTGATTCTTATAACTGTTTGAAAGACTTTTAAATATTGATAATGGGTGCAGAAAATTCCATTTGAGGTTTTAAAACAGTTTGAACAATCCAAGCTCTGTTATCACTTAAAATTCCTTGACAGGTTACAGTAACATTTGTGTAATGAATAAAAGAGTTAAGGATTTTTTTCCAGGTCAAACAGTCTCCACTCCAGTCAGTGCCATTGAGAACAATCGGTGGCGGCTTGCAGTGATTATTGGAGTACCTATCACATTGGCTATGCTGGGTGTAATGGGTACAGTCTACCTTACATATTGGGCTATCAAGAAGGGCTACATAAGACGTGTACCAAAAAACTACAATAGTTTTGACAATCCAGCTGCCTTTGATGCTAACAGGGAAACAGTTCATATGTAGAAGGAGGAATTGTGTATAATTATGAAATACTCAAATGGTTATCAAGTCATCATCACAATATTTGTATTTTGTTGACCGATTTGCATACTAAATCAATCAGACTAGTTATGGTAAAAATTGGTTAGACATTTATAAACATAAACATGAACAAGGAAACAGTTATATTGAAATTACTGGGAAGCTTGTACCATTATCAAATGCTCATGTTCATGAAGTTAGAATCATTGTTTTTACAGAGATTTATATACTAAACCTGTCGGGGTTTATTCCTTTCAATGTTATTTAATTCAATGTTAGACTTATAGGTCATATTATTACACATCTGTAAACATAAGTACCTGTAACAATTTATATTAGTATACAAATCGATACTATACTAACATATACACTTATAGAGAGTATATATGTGTATATTATTATCATGGTATTGTACTTCTATAATAATATACACTTAAACCTCCCTATTAAGGATGATCACCGCTGAAATGTGGAGTATTAAAATTTTTAAACAATGGATACTTTTACAGATTTATGGGTTCAAGTAATCGAAAACCACAAAACAAATTATAGATTTATGTACATTTTTAACACTATGCTTAGTTAAATATCTATCCCCATATTAAGGTCATTGCATACGTACAGAAGTATAAGAGGCAATTCCTTTTCACCAATCCTCCATTAAATAATAGTTAAAAAAGTTTTTAAATTACATCAAATTTGCACAGGTTAAAGATCACAGTTTCCTTATATTCGATACATCGAGAAAAGTGTATGTTTATGAGTGAAGTTTTTTTAACTATGACAGTTATTGAGCTCAAATCGGAACTCTGTCACTGAAAGGCTGCAAGACTGATTTATGGCAGGTTGTAAATCACTAATGATTTCCCATTGTGTCATTTACTTTTTATTGAGTTTATCATTTTCTTTTACAGCACTGTTCTTGTGATGATTAAAATCGTATAAAAGTTGTAATTATTCAATAAGAGACAGAAGTCACAATCATGTCATCTTAAATCCAGTTACTCACAGAGTTCATAGTACTACGACACAACGTGGTAACAAGTGATATCATAATGCTGATTTAATAATGCTATGATCACATAATTTCTAGCTGCACAGTTAAGATTGATTTTACGAAAGCAGACATTCTTAAGACCACTGATCGAACTGGGTCAAAAGTAGTGCTAATTGGAAGCTGGTCTCATTTTTGGAGGATTAATTAGTTATTTTACATAATAAATGGGACTGAACAAAAGTGTTTGCTATTGAGGAGTGGTCTTTCTTAAGGAGTGGTCACAATTGGAGTTTTTTCTGCAAATTGCTACAAGTGCCTGTGTTTGTAAACCAGAATGAGTCAAGAAGTCTGAATGCCTGGATGAAACTAGCAAGTGGATATGAGTGCTCTCAGTTTCTGCAAAAATGTGCCTTTATAGTTCATTTCTTTTTTTACACAGTTATTAATAACTTTCACATGTACAATGAGGTCTTTTTCTCATCTCACATATCTGTATACTCTTAAATGTACAAAACTATAGGGCATATGCTGTATCAAATAAGTTTGTTCTCTCCGATTTTGGAACAATATGTGAATGCATTTTTGTATTTATTACATATATTTTTTTATTTTGTACACTTTCTGAATATTTTAATTATACAATGAAAATGGAACTAAAATAATATTTAGATTTCTAAAAGTTTGATTTAAGATGTATGAGCATCAGTGAAAACACCTTAATTGTTCCCAGGGGTTGAAATTCACTCGCCCAACTCGAAGTGGCAAGTGAAAATTTCCAGCAGTAGAGTGAATTTTCCAATCACTTGCCCAGTTTGGCAAGTACTGATTAAGGGCTAACCAGTGTTTCCCTTTAGTGAAAAGGACATTCTGTCAAGAAGACTTTGTTCATTGAAAGCCCATACTTTCTACCAAAAGTTTGATTTCCATTTGTTTTGGTCAAACTCATACAAGCACTTTGTTCCCACTCTTCACTACTAATAATAATCAGAGAGAGAGTGCAGATTGGTCTATTTGTAATTACTTACAACTGGTGTTAAAAGTGTCACGGAATATGTTCTAAAAAACAATGTCAAATGACTGAATGCATGTTTTTAACATTGTCAACTTTTATATGTCTATAATAACTGGTTGTCAGAGTTTATTCTGGGTGAGTAAATATTTATAGTACTTGTCTGACTGGGCAAGTGAATTTTTTTAGAGATTTCTTTAACATTTATATCAAACACCAGATCAGCCATATGAGATAAAATGGGTATGTAATACAATTCCTAATCCATTTATTGACAAAAGTGTATCAGGTTACTAATTGTTATCTCTGCCCATTTCGAAGAAGCGGCAGAGATTGTGATTCTGCCCATCTTTGTGTGCATATGTGTACAGTAATAATGTCATGCTACTTCTACACTCAAGGTTTGAAATTTGAGATTTTAAATATTGGGATATGATTTGAGGTGATTTGAAGACTAACACAATGGTTTGAGAATTTTCATCCATCCCCTGAGGGTAGGGCTGGGTGGGTTGGGATAGTTTTACATAAAATTACAATAACTCTGTAGTTGTTAGTCCTTCATCTCTGAGAGTGGTAAATGTGATTATTGACCCAAGTGTCAAAATATTATCAGATGGTGTTTTGAATGAGACCCCTTGGTTATGCCCTAGCGGGCATACAGACATGGCCACTGGATGATAATTTGGAAACTATTGTGAAACCAACCATACATCCATATATACTCATAACTGGTCATTAAAAGATGAATTCAGATATGCAACCTACATTAGCCTCTGGGTCTGTCCTAAGCCCCTAGAGACTTAGTCCTATGGGGCACATATTTAGGAGCAAGATGAAATGGGAGTGTGGGGATATGTTTAACACAATAGTTGATTCTGTACTATAAAGCTACGTGCAGTATTTGTCTCAATTTTTACATATCTAGCATGTTAACTAAAGAAACTTTGCAGCATAGTAATACATTATAAACATTTTCATACAGAGGCATTCATTTGTATTAGTTACATTACCTGTAAAACTGACATTCCTGAAAATTGGCTGAGGTGAAGAAAATTGAAAATGGGGCAGTTCATTTGATTTTACTTTTCTTATAACCCCTCTACAGTGATCAATAGTCTTTCTATGATTCTTTTAACCGTCCAGTCTACATTATGTAACATTGTTTTGTCATTTTTTTATATGCCTGCCAAAATGTGGAATGTATTATGTTATGGTGTTGTCAGTCTGTTTGTCTGTCTGTGTTATCAATTTTGTTTCTGTACAATAACTCAAGTTGTCCACCATCTACAGTTACCAAATTTTTTGAGTGGCTTGCACTTGGAGAAAGGAAGTACCCTATCATTTTTGGGGTCAAGGTCACTGTGACTGAAAGAAGAAAATAGTTTCTACACAATAACTCAAGTTCTCCAACGATCTACAGTTACCAAACTTTGTTGATGTCTTGCACTTGGGAAGAACCTTGTCAATTCTGGGGACCAGAGGTCAAGTTCACTGTGATTGCAAGAAGAAAATAGTTTCTGGTCAATAACATTAGTTCTATATCACAGACCTGGACTAAACTTTGAGGATGGCTTGCACATGGGGTAAGGCTTATCCATTTGGGGGTCAAATGATCAGAGGTGAAGGTCACTGTGACTGAAAAGCAAAATATGGTTTCTGCACAAAAATGTCAGCTACATAGACAAATATTAAACATGAGGCAGGCGTATAATGTATGGTTCATGGTACTCATTATTTATTAGAATGCCTTTATGGATTATTAAAATTTTTGTTGTCCATATTTATTTAAATGAGTATATCATTATTTACTGATACATTTTCTTTCGCTTTACTGGAGGCATAGTAGCCACAATTTTGTTTGCAATAGTAGGATGTCTTTTTTGTTAATGTTTTAATCTCGCGTTCATTAATTACCAGTAACCATTCTATGTATGCGGTAAATTATAGGATCCTCATCTGGTTACTCCATGTTATTTAAAGTTTATTATTTCGTATACTTTGTATCCTCATCTGGTTACTCTATGTGATTTAAAGCTTATTATTTTGTATACTTTGTATCCTCATTTGGTTACTCTGTGATGTAAAGGTTATTATTTTGTATACTTTGTATCATGTGTAATGTTTGTTTTAGTATTTGCAGTAATTTCACATTTTTGGGCTCTCACTATTTTCTAAAACGTTTTTACAGTCTCTTGTGGTGTTTATGGATATAAAGTTAGATCATCGAAAAAATCACCTGTGCTGTTGTGAATACTTACTAACGTATATACTCGCGTATAAGCCAATACAAACTGCAAACTGCACAGATCCAGATCTGCATGCACAGAATGCACCAGCAGATCTGGATCTATGCAGTTGGTAAGGACTAATCAGTAGAACAAACAACATAGACCCCGATCTGCTGGCGCATTATCAAATAATTTCATGTTTAAATAACTGAGTTTACTATTTATTCCATGTTTCACATACACACTTTTATACATCATTCCTCTATTACATCATAAGTTGATCATATCCAACATTTAAAAGGTCACATTATTTCAGTATTTCAGCCAGGACTTACCATTGTGGGATTTGTGCAAAATAGACAAGAGATTTAATGTGCCAAAAGTGGCACAATTAAAAAAACTGTGTATATTACCTTTAATCTGATACAAATGCACTGTCCTAATTGCTCAGTGATTGTTTTTATGAAAATGAACAAAATTCATGAAGTGATTCCCCCCCCCCCCCCATTGACCAATCCCTATGCTCAGTCCATCTGTAATTCCCCCATTCTCCTAATCCCATATATAGCAAAACTCAGGATTGCCTGGAAATAATCGTGTACTCAGTATATATCCCATATTTCTTAGTTGAGAATAAGCTCAGCATGCTACCAAATTACAATAGCCCCAATGAAAATATGAAACAAGTTGAAGTTACATTTTGAGGTAACTTTTACCCCCATTTTAATAACATCTGTGACTACTAGAAAAAAATTGTAATCTCAATGATTTTCACATGCTTTCAGTCACATGATGTGACCTTGACATAGTGCCATTTGCATCTGTAAAGGCAGCAAAGTTTCACAAAGAGGTAGATATGAAACATTGGGTAACTGATTTCTTCACCCCAGTATCATGCTTTGACCATGAAAGCGATACAAATCACTGCAGAGATGATGACTGTAGTGAACAAGCCGATAAAACCCACAAGAGCCAAGACAAAAGTCGAAGAAAAAGTGAAACTTCTAACAAATAATTGGATTGCAGAATGGCAGGATCAAAGATGAAAAGCATTCACACCCCCACAAGAAATCGTTTGAAAGCTGAAACTTTCCAAAGTCTGATGGCTATAATGTTGGAGAAGCATAAAATTGAAGACTTGAACGTATCCCGTGCTGTCAGAGGCATCAAAGAGGAGAATCTTAAAGTAAAGAAGTTAATATATTTGTTTTTCATGCAAATAACAGGTAGGTTGGACCATTATGATCACACCATTGGCCACTTTTCAAATGAAGGGGGTCATTTGGCCTCTTTTATCTCAAACCTGGCTGAAACACCAATTATTTTACTCATGTGTGTTTAAAGTTGTTACCATCTAATTCGCATGTACTTTCCTAAATCCTATATGAATATATATTTGAATTGTTTTTTTTTCGCCTCTACAGTTTCATACTAAGTTTCAACGATTTTATTCATACAGAAATTGTAAAACCGTGGATTCTATAATTAAAGCTCACAGATCTCTTTAATCTTGATTGAAAAATTTGTTTCTGAATTATCTAGGCACTGAATTAGGTTTGTCATGTCCACTGTTTTCCAAAAGTGTTTTGAAGTTGTTTATCTTGGATACTGAATGTTTTTTTGTTTTTTTTTATAGTGACCACAGTTCTTTTGTATTAGACAACTAAAATGCAAAAAGTTAACAGTGGTTGATAAGAATCAATATTTAAACAAAGCATTTGTTTGTTATCTCAGGGGTTTCTTTTTACATTGTTAGCAACCAAACATCTTATCAAGGGTCGTTGATCCAGTTTATTCTACATCGACCCTTGACATATATAACTAGTTACAACAGTATCTACTGCTCCACTATCTGATTGGATGCAGCTGAAAGAAACTGATCCAATCAGATTGCTCATTACAATTACCAAGGAAAATAACTGGGAATAATCATAGCAGCCACCACAGGTGAGTCACAAGTAAATTTCTCCAGTTTAACCTTTAACACACAAGTTATTCTTTTAAGTCAGTACATGTGAACATCATGGAAGTTGGCATATTGAAAACCTACTTGGTCACATAACAAGGTTTCTCACTGGTCAGTTGATTTTGCTTGCTACGGACAGTTACTCTTTCATCCACAAGAGGGCACTTGTCCAGAACAGTTTTGTCTAGCTACATATTACAAAGATTGATGTGGAATGAAGTGGATTGATGGCCCTTGCATAGTGTTATCCAAGTTTAAAGTGAATAAAAGAAATGCACTGTTTATTGTTCAAACAAAGCATACCAGTTCAATTTCTCTGTAGTTGTGGTTATTGAAATTTAACACATTTTCTGTCTTTGGTATATAAAGTAATATATATTCAACGGAATATATCAGGGTTTTTTATGAGCACTACAAATCTTTTGTCCTTTTGCTTCAGATATATATAACATTCCAGTTTTATTTTGATGTATTGATAGTTTTCTTCTGGTTGGTTGTGATTAATATTTAAATATATATTCTTCCATTAGTATACAAAGTAACATATCCATTAGTATACAAAGTAACATATCCATTTCCATCAATATATTAACATTAAACTCACTGGGTCCAAGGCACAGTGGGCTTATGGTATGGCCCTATATCCGTCGTCTGTCATGCACTGTTCATCCATGAACACTTTGTGAACAATTTATGAGCTACATACATGCATATTAATGAGGTGATCTAGCATCTGATTGGTTGACCTTGTGAACTCTCTAAAGGCCATATTTCTGATCAAATTTGGTATGTAAGCTTATATCTTCAAGATCTCAGATGAGTTCATTTATGAGCGACATCCATGTATATTAATGAGGTGATCATGCATCTGATTGACTAAGCTTGTAAATACTCTAGATATGTAATTCTGAACAGATTTTGATCAGACTTGCTATGTAAGCTTGTGTCGTCAAGATCTCAAATGAGTTCAGTTATGAACGAGATCCATGCGTATTAATGACGATTCAGGCTGATGGTGTGAATCGAACCCACAACATTCTGATCACAAGTCCAGTGCCTTAACCACTGAGATAACACAGCTTCTGTGGGTGGGGTTCTCGGTGGTTTTCATGTTACGACTCTAGAGGTGCAAAGCCAGACCTATGAATCTCTGCTAACTGCACATCTTAACTCCCCATATAATGCCAAGTAAGTGTATATACATGAACAGTTACTAAGTTGTGAATCAGGGCCTAGTCCCCAGGAACAGGAGATATCCAGGGAATAATGCTTGTAGTTTAAATGATGTGTCCTTCTTATGCCAAGAAAGTAATCTTTATATATATGGTCTGTGAAAAAAGGTAAAGGACACCAACATAAAAAAAAATAGACAATGTAGCAAATATGTGCTCGAAGATTTTCTTTCCCTCTTCAGTTTCAGTGTGTGAATTATGCATTCACAAGCTGGCATATGTCAACTAATCATATTAGCTATATCGTGCCCACTCGAGCCTCTCGTTATATGGCACCCGATGAATTTGTTTTTCTTTGTTTCAAACATATCTGGTAGTAATTGTTCATATGCTCAGTTTTTATGCAATGTAAGTTGTCTTTTATGTAATGTTTTACTGATGATGCATTATTTACAGGTTTTTTATAATGTCGACATTTTTGTCTAGTATTTCAGCCATGTATTTAATCAGAGGTACGTAATTGGAGCAAGAGAAAGATTCAGTAAATTATTAGAATTTTATCAAAATCAGATGATGTGATTTTCTTCCATTAAAAAACTTCTTCAATTTTGCTACACAACATTCTCGTCATGGATCTAAATCTAAAAGCATTAACATTATATGATACACTGTGAGGAAATAGGGATCTCTGCTGTGATTTAAAGAGAACCTCAAAGTCATGTTCACTAGACACGAAATAGTGAAATGTATCAAGTAATTCAAAATGCCATTTGCAGATTACAATACTTTTCACTTAATTAATAACCATGATCTTCTTTGATACATACAGATGCTTTCAAATCATGATGAACCAAAAACTATTGGCAACCGTGATATAGTGGAACAGGTCTATATAGGACACATAAGGGACCACCAATTTTTGCCTTTATGGACAGTTATCCTGTATATACAGGTGAAATAGGCAAATATACTGACGAAAAAGGGTTCATAACTAGTATCCTTTGTGAAAAGGCATCCTTTATAAAGAAGTAAAGAAGTGTCTGCAACGGCATGTTTCACTCATTTCATTGTACCATGGTTATGTGAAATGTTTTAGTTGCCACCTATTTTATTTTGAATGGATTGCAACAAAATATTCCAAACAAAAGCTTTAAATCGAGTGCCTTGACTTTTTCGAGTCCTTTACCTTTGCTAAAACTAAACAACAATTATCCAAATTGTGATGTTAAAGGGAGGTAATTTAAAAAGCAGTAACCATTATCGTTAAACATTTTTTTTTTTTTTACAGTATAATGCAATTAAATGCATACAAAACTAAAATCTTTGACATACTAAAAGTTACAATAATTTATACAATAAAAATACTCTACACAGAATTTATCTATAGCCTAATTTAACATATAGCATAATAAGTTTAACTGCCAAGTTGACTTTCCTTGAAATGGACTAGCACTAGCTGCTACCTTAACAGTGTTGTAATCAAGCACAACAATGGATTTTCACCTTGCAAGCATTAAAGACCTAACTGTAACTATAATATCATGTATACTCTGGAATAACTCAAGTCCAACTGCAAATAACATAGACCCTGATCTGCCATCGCATGATGTGCCTGTAGATCATGGTCTGTGTTGTTTGTTCTCTTGATTACTCCTAACAAACTGCATGGACCCAGATCCGCTGGTGTATTATGCAATGGCAGATCTTGGTCTTTGCAATTTGGAGTTGGACTTGACTTATAAGCAACTATATATGGTAGTAGCATGTCTTATAAACATCCATCTTATGCATTACATGCATCTAAAACTTCAAATCAATTGAGCTTAAATGCGCATGGTTTAGTTAAATTTTAGACGAGAGATTAGTCTCGAACAACTGTACAGTTTGTTCATTTCATATTGTTTCAGTATTCAAATTGTAAAAAGTTCATATTATTATATAAAACACTGTGATGGCTTCCACTTACAAAATATACATACTGTATATACTCACTTATAAGTCAGGTACAACTGCAAACAACATAGACCCTGATCTGCCAATGCATTATGCAATGGCCCATGTTCGTCTGTTCAGTTGGATATTACTTGTGCGCATGTATGTATGGTATAATGTGTCCTTGCCAATAAAAAAAAATGTTTCAAACCATTTCATCCACAAAAACGGTCACTTAAAAATATTTGTAACACTTAGTTTTTAACAAGCATCACAATTTTGTGTTGCTGATTATCTCCCCATTACACTGCCACCAGGTGACAGCTATAGTAGCTACATTTTTGTTGTCTGAATTTGCTGTTATAGTATTTTCTCACTCAGACCAGTGTTGTTCTTTGTTCAAGTTAACACGGTATACATGTACTTTAAATAAAATCTATAACATTATTATGGGTGTCTGTATTGCTTTCCTATACGTCATCCAACACTTGTGAATGTATAAAAAAAAAAACACTTTCAAATCATGACAATTGATCTTTGACATGTAGCACATCTTCCACTTCATCTAAGATCAATATGAATATATTTACAGATGAATTTCATTGTACAGAAAATAAAATCTTCTCATGGATGAATGGATGGATAGATAAAAACTTTCACAGCAAAGGCTTTGTACTTTTGAAATACATACAAAGCAAAAGCCAATTTGCTACCTTTTCGGTGCTATTGGTACTTTGTGATGAATATGGTAGTGAATTTTTGCTATTTAGAATTTTATAAACAGAGAACTCCTGATTACTAGAGGTATAATGTTAATTTTATCAAAATGGTTATTTTTTAACACCTTTCTGGACAAGAATAAAGGATGAAATTGCAAATGTTTACTAAATGACAGTATTGTAATCTGCCATTTATCTCATTGGTTCTCACAATCTCCTTTCACCATAAACAATTCTAATGATGCAAACGACATGTAAGGAAAAAAAAGGTAGAACTTTGAAGCATTTAGGGAATAAAGACCATTAAATGGATGTGCACTCCAATTTCCAACGAAATGTAAATGAAAACAACATGGTTTATATTTGAGCAACCCATTCCTTACGAAATCAGAATTGCTGAAGTAGTCAAATTTATAGGAAGATTTTTCCAATCATGCTAAGAAACAATTAAAAACAGGAGTATGAATTAACAATATGAATTGCAATGTGTTTCAGGATGAGGTTGTTAAAGATCTTTTCCAACCAACAATGAAACAAAAAGCATAAAGTCATGGCAAATTAAAGTGTGCTTTAGTAAGCCAGAGTTCCTTTCAACAAATGGGGCACTCTCTTGTCATCTTATCCTTCCTGCTGACCAGCCGTGATTATTGGAGTTTTTTTTACACTAGAAAATGAACCATTGCCATTAAATCGGCCATTTACCACCAAATTATAGGTAGGGGGCAAATATTGCTACCTGCTGTTCTTTAATGCTCACCATGGCTTAACATCTTCCATTCTAAACCAGTAATCAACACTGAACCAGTTTACAATATGATTGAGATTGGGGGTTTGTCAAAGCTATTGCTGCTGTGGAAAGGGGGGGGGGAAGGGTCAAAGCTAATGGTGCTTTGGATTGCAAGTTTGAGGCTCATCGCACAATCTGTTCAGTGCTCTTCACTAAAGCAATTACCATCAATTGCTTAAAAGTAGTTGATTACTCTCAGTACCTTCACACAGTTGAAACTGGCTTAAGCAACAAACTGATGAACCACTGTGATTTATGTTTAATTTAATACTAAAGACATCTGAATTACAATCAAAGACTTTAACTCTACTACATCCTCATTTTGACCTCATAACCAGTGCCATCGAATGGGGTGGGCGCCATTTCATGGATCATGTTCTTTTATTCTGTATTTTACTTAAATAAACATTCAGCTTTTTCATTAAAATATCTACATTTAGTTATTATTCTCATGACTATTAATACATTTAAAAAATAAACAGGTTGCAGTGTTTATTTCAAGGGTGGGGAGTGCCCAAGGCAGCGCTCACCTGGGGCACCATTTCATCCAGCGCAAACTTGCAATGGCCCTGCGCATTACCCCTAAACAGGTTTTAACCATGATTACAAGATGGTTAGTAAGTTGAGTTCAGTCGACAGAAAAGCTGTTCTCAACTCCAGTTCATCCTTTCACGTGTACATGTTGTAGTCAGTCACATGTGAAATCCAGAATATACTCCAATCTGAATAAATGGGGTCTACAGAGCTGGGGAAGACCTGGAAGTCTCTAGCCTTTCAAGATCTGAAAGGTATAACAAGAGGCTCAAGTGGGTCTGAGATCGCTCACCTGACATTTACCAAAAGCTAAATGCTAATGTGTCGTTTGTTTTGTTTTATGTAGGTACCATATTCAGTGTAATACCTACATGCCACATTAAAAAATTATTGGATAAATTTTGTAATGTTTAACAATGTACCCAACACATGCTTGGACATGCAGCGTTAGCTCCCTGTCTCTATTTTGGGAACTCTCCACTTTAGAGGTACATTGTTTCTCCCAATATGGTTGTGCTGAATAAAGCACAAGTAAATATTAATTTTTTTAGATTGATTGAACCAATTAAGTGTTAACGATACATCAGACATACAAAGTTGTAATTTCCAAGAAAATGATGTTCTAGGTGGGGTTTTAGCAGCCATATCTCTCTCATAAGATATAGCAGAGTAGTGATAATGAGACATCAGACATGCATACTGGTAAGTTCCAAGAAAATCTGGTGTCTGAGTGGGTTTTAGCTACCATTTCCCTCTCATGAGACATATCAGGATGGTGGTAATGAGACATCAGGCATTGTGCTTTATTTAAAATTTTCCCTCATTTATATTAAGAGATGGGAAAATGATTTTCATTAGAGAAAACACAAATTTTAAATAAAGCACAATGAACAATTATTTCATTGTACATAATGAAATGGCAACAGCAGTTCAACTCTGTTGTCTTCAAGCTGCCTTTCCTTCAAATACCACTATCATCCTCATGTATTCAGCCTGATGATTCATGCCAAGTATGATTAAATCTAAAACATGTTGTAGCAAACATTTGCAAATGAAAAACTTTTGATGACAACAATGCCACCATCTAGAGAAAGTGACTGCTACATCTCACTTTCTCACTAATGTAAGCTTGACAACAAAAAAAAACTATTTACTGGAACAAATGAAAATATAAATATAGTATAATTTAGGGAAAGACAAAAAAACACTTTCAAATTTCTGGACAATTAAGAATGGCCATCTAGTGGGACTCTAAAATGCTTTAAATGTAAAAAGATCATGTTTTGCAATTACTTGGATACAGCAGGGCACCATTTAACAAAACAACATACTCCCAAACAATTGAAGCAAAGGTGAAATTATAACCAAATTGAAACTTTATTCTCAGTATTGCAATGAATATAAAATAAGTTCAGAAGGTTGTAGATGATGCAAAGGATTGCAAAAATGTCGCATTTACCTTCCCATACATAATGGTGGACTGCTGGTTTGTCATTGGAAACTACAGCTGGAGGACATTCAAGTACAGTCATGTATTTGAAGGAAATAAAAGTCGATAAATATAGGGAAGTGATTAGATACCCATTTTGATATAGATTAATAAAGTATGGCTTTGCCATTTCCGTGAACAAGTTAAATTCAGAATATTCGACTTGTAGCTCTACAAACTCTCTCTCTCTCTCACACACACAGTGACGGTTTTACCATTAGGCAGACAAGGCAGGTGCCTAGGGCGGCAAAATTGAGAGGGCCACAGATTTCAAAGTAGTATGAAAATCTGGCTTTGTTAAAAAATGTATTTATTTTGTAAAAAAAAAGACAAAAACCTTGTTAAATTTTTCCATTATTTAAAGGCATAAAGGTCTCTAAAAGGCTATGGTTTTATGGCTTTGTTTTGGGTAGGGATGACGTGATGCAGCAACAGTACATAGGGGCAGCAAAATCATAAATCCATCATGGCACACACACACAGGCATCTTATCTCTAATCAGAAATAATACCTATATTTCATTCAATATGGCCAATAGGTCAAGGCATTCTTTGCCCGATATTTTTTTGATCATTGTGTTGTTATTGTTGTTTTTGTCATTGTCATCTTCGTTGCTGTCCATTTGTAAGTGTCTTGCAGGTACCCTATTGCATTTTACTGAGTTATTACCTACCGGATATACTCGCTTATAAGTCGACGTTTTTACTTAGAATTCGATTCATGCAGAGTAGGGGTCGTCTTATAAGCGCGACATTAAAAAAATAAAAATCTTGAGGTAATGTTGGAAACTCTAGATGTTTGCAGTACATAAAAATACTGTGAATTTCATATATTTTTACGTTTTCATGCCACTATTCCTATGCAGTAATGCATATATGGTATGCACTGTGTTTATCCGTTTCATGACGGTATTCATTACACAATACATGTATCTACAGTTATTTGGATTTTATTAATTTGAAAATATTACCAGTAAATTAAATACTACCTACCACAAAATGAAGTGTCCGTCAATGTTTACTGTGGGTGTTTACTACTAAGTATAGTGCCTCCATTTTCGTGCAAGTCCAAACAACCTGTATTTGTATTCATATTTGTGTTTTGCTGTATAAAGACTGTGCTTGATGCAATAAAAGTTTTGATTTAATTTGTATTTTCCTTTTCCACAAGTCAGATTTAATTCCCAAGTGATATTTCCCAAGTTATCTGCCAGTGCACGGGGGCCGATAAGCCTTTGGCTTGTAAAGGGACTCACTTTGTTTTAAAGTTGACAATCCTTTTGATCGAGCCGCCAATCTATACTTGTTCAGTGCCAAGTAGAGTTCTACAACTTCCTGTGCATATACTTTGACCTTAATCCCTTTGCTTGTAAAGGCACCACACTCTTTGTTTTCCCACGTGACAACCCTTTGATCAAGCCACGAGTTTGATACTTGTTCAGTGCCAAGTAACAGAGGGTGGCTATTTGAACTCCCTGTGATCTTGCCGCAAAATTGACATGTGCTCAGTTGCAGCCTTTAATAGATTTCTGACTTTATGATCAAAGTGTTACTCACAGAGCCCAAGCTCAGTTTCTGCATAAGCACCTGCATATGACAGTAAAGCCGAGAATCTAGATGACAACGATTTACAATGACTAGACGACTATGTAGGATTTCAGAACTTTATCAGACAATGAGGATTAATTCTTGGACTTTGTACCAGACGACATTTGATAGTGACATTTACTGGATACCGTGAATCACAAAAAGTGGACTTAACTTTCATTGTTTATTTGCACGACGTGTGGAATTAACATATTATGGGATATTGTGAATCGGATCATTCTGAACTTCTATTTTTATACCAGTATGTGACCTATAATTGAATTCGTGGATTTATCATATAAATGGATTTTAAATGTCACGCATTATGGATTTCAATGGACTTTATTACACAAAGATGGACAAATTGTAATTTGTCAATTTATTTGTGACATATTTCACTCAATTATATAATTGTATTTTACACTGGTTGTGTCTTTATTTTTCTTATCTATCTATCCAGTTTGGCTTGTTTATATTTCCAAAATGCGTTTCTGACTCACTAAGAAGTCACCCCTTCAGACGGATCTGACTTCCAAAATACACCCCGACTTATAGGAGGGTCAAAGAGAAATTCACTTTTTGCAGCCCTAAAAAGGGGGGATCGACTTATAGTCGAGTCAACTTATAATCGAGTATATACGGTACCTCTCATACAAAAGAGCGACTTACGCAAAAGTTTTTCTTAGACGTACATAATTTCCTACATATATCTTTGTGAAACACACTTACGAAATAGGGTAATATTTTCTTATGCTTAAAACTTCTGTGCGTAAACTTATGTTGCTTCGTGAAACGAGGCCCAGATCCTGTATCAATATTTTAGTTAGAGTCTGTATCGTGATAGACTATCACCTGAAAAGATTGCAACGTACCGATGATATCAAAGACTGCAACAAAGTCATCAAATATATACCAATAGGATCTATTCTTTAAAAATGTATTTCTGAACCACTGAGGCTTAAAATCTATTTTATATAGAAATTTAAAATATTGTACATTTAATGTTAATATTCTGGAAGTGTCCTCTTGAACTGAGGAATCTTTTAATTATAAATAAGTTAAACAATCGTGATTCAAGCCAATCACCAAAGTAAAACTACTGTATTACACGAATTCAATCACATACAATTTATAAACAAAATGAAGATTTAAGAATTAGGAAATTGATGAAGCTAAGAAATTTATTTGCCGAACATAATTTCCTGTGCATCTAAAATATGTGCACAAAATGAACCAGATGCTAATTAGTGAGTAATGGTTCTAAGTACTCTAACCAAAAATTCTCCCACACAAGCCAAGGGCAAGTGGCTTTTAAAGAATCGTATGCCCCATATAAAAATCGAGTTGAAGTGATTTAAACAAATCAACAGGCCCATATACAATTTAGACGGGCCTTGGGCATATGCTTATACTTTTTTAGGATCACTGGTTCTGTTGACCTTAGTATTTCATAACAATTTTAATGAGGCATAAAATGTATGATCTTACATGAGTGCTTGTTCAAATGTAATTTATGAAACAAGTTCAATTATTTCCATCTTCTGTCAGCCATGCCAAGTATTAGCAAGCAAAAGGTTGAAGTTTCTTTAGAAGATTCATAAATTTCATTTGTAATGAACACAAATGTAAGTATTTATTTAAATACCATTTATGCACAACAAGTGCAAAACAGTGTAGCAAAAAGACTTTCATGTACATATGGATACCTCCAACATACCATTTTTACCTTGCACGAGATCATGATGCCATTTGCGATGTCATGCGGTGTTATTATACATATGTAGTATGAAATGAATCAACTGTGGGTTTATAAGCCTGATTAACACATACCGTCTATACTCAGATATAACCCAGATCCAAATGCAAACAACATAGACCCTGATCTGCCGTCGCATAATGCACCGACAGATCAGGGTCTATGTTGTTTGTTCTACTGATTTGTCCTTACAAACTGCATAGGCCCAGGTCAGCCGGCGCATTATGCAGTGGCAGATCTGAGTCTATGCAGTTTGCAGTTGGTACTGGCTTATACACAAGTATAGATGGTAATAATGCAATAAAGAAAGTAAATAAAGGTCTATATGACAAGCCCTAAAAGATCAGCACTTACATACAAGTATACCATAAAACTTACCAGCAATGATCAAACAATTAAATATAAATACCAGTGAATATTCCATCATGATATTTGTTGCAAACTGAAACATATCGGAGTTATCAAATTTCAGAGTAAGCCTGTTTTCTTTCTGTCCATGAATTAGTTACTAATGGATTAATATGTTGTTCAATTCATCAACACAAACTAAATTATGTAACCCGTAACACCATTTTTTAAAGTTGTAATATTTTAAACAAGAGAACAGTACAAGTCAAGTTCAAGTACATATTTACAGTTTTACAGCTACTCCACCTCCCCTCAAAGCTAACCTAGTAAAGAAAATATGATGATATGCATGTATGTGTGTACAGGGTTTAATGGTATATCAGCACAATCATGGCTATTTAGTGCAGAGTATTATCATGTTTTGGCGTTTTACAGCACAGCAGCACAGATAGGTTATTTCATGCTGAGGCAAAAGGAGTAAAGTGCCTTGCCCAAGAACATGATGCAGTAGCTGACACAGGCTGATCTGATAGTATGATTCGAATCCAAACGTTTTCAGTCATGAGTCCGTCACACTAACTACTGAGCCACTGCAGCTCCTTAGTGCAGAGTAAGAGTAGTTAAGTTTAGGCATCCTCAAAAAGGCATTCACAACAAAAAAATAAAGTCAATATTTTTTACATAAACCCAACTTTTTCAAAAGTCCAAGCCAATCCCTCCATTAGTCACCACTTACAACATGCTGGACTATGCATCAGGCCTTGATGTAACATATGCATGACATTTTTAAAGCTGTCAATTATTTCAAATATAAAGACACGAGGTCAAATGATTTCTTAAAACTTTCACAAGGTCAAGAGATTTTACCTGAATGAATATTTCAAAATGTTACTTTTGATGTACAGTTAAATGACCTGGTATTTCTATTTCAACAGGTCTTGCAAGGTCTACAATATCATCTTGTGTATAATGTGCACTGACTTAAAAGTCTGTTAAGTTTTTATTTTTTTAAAAGCATGTCAACACCTAAATGGTTACATGTTGCTGAGGCAACTGGAGTAACATGCTTTGTCCAGAGACAAACCAAACCAGCTGACCCAGGCTGATCTGGACATGACCTAAACCCATGACCTTTGTCATGCAAGACGGACACACTAACAACTGAGCTACCATGGTGTAGAGTAAAACTTTATCTCTGGTTTAATCTGTTTACAGTCAGTTGCATGTTATTACACAGGTTAATATTGTATCGAAAATGGAGGGTTCTTGCTGCTCATATATGAAAATTTGATAAAACTTAAAACAGCTCAACAGATATTATGCAATTTCCCTTACACAAACCATCCCGTTTCCTTTCCTATGAATGATTTTTGTGTTGCACTTGCTATACATCAGGCTTTATAACCAGATCTGATTTGTATCTTGTATTGTATTAGCTATTACTAATTATGTATGTTTTTGATGAATGGCAACTCTAGTGGATCAAAGCATTCCATACAAATGATAAAACCAGATATATGTCTTACTCAAGATCACTTTTTATATAATTCTTTGAATGACTTGGCAATGATAACTCAGCTATACACTTCTAAGTGTATACATAGCTCAAACATCTCTATTTACATCATGTACATCCAGACATCGGTCAATAAAACAACCACATTTTAATAAGCAGGAATTGCATATAATCTTTGTATCCATGATATAGTGTCCAAGCCATGTATTCTTATCTTCAGAAAATATAAATCATATTTAAATATTAGAACAGATGATCTCTAGTTTCAACATAGGAAATCCTGCTCTTTCTTATCTCTTCTGTTTGAATTTAAACTTGTCCACTAAACAATCAAATTCATTTTAACTTTTCAACTCCTTCTGCACAATGGGAATTGCTTTTCTGCAAGAAATGGATTCAATCAATACTTTCACGAAAGTTAATCAAAGTTGTGACAACCAGTTTTTCAAGAGCTTTTCAGAGGCGTATATCAATTTAAAGGTGTCCACCTGACATCGAACAATTTCCCAAAAAAATGAATACTCCATGTTGTCAGAAGAAGACTTTCCTGCCTGCCTGACTTCCTCGTGTGCTTGTCTTGCCACCTCCAAATCTATCACTCAATGATAAGCTGGTCTGAAAATAAAATAACAAGACAGTTGAACATGAGACCCCTATGTAACACAAAAAATAAACTTGTTCATCACAGTTTCTTGACAATAAAGGCAACCTTCTGGCGATGATGAAAAAAACTGAGCTTGTAATCGTATATTGGCTTGCAATTCACTAACAAAGTTTCTAATTCTGTTAATTAACACATACAAATAGTAAAATAAAGGTACACATGTAAGTAATTCATGTAAAAGAAACTTATAACATATTTATCTAAAAATTAATAACCATACAAAGAAGAAAATGGGTAACAAATTGAAGGACATAAAGAAGGGGGGGTGGAGAGAGAGAGAGAGAGAGAGAGTCGGCCTTTTCATGAATCACACACAATTATTTTCTTCCATATGATATCTGCAGGGTTGTATCTAGGATTTAAAAAATTTTGTCCATGTGCCTCTTTACCTCTAGAAAAGAGTGGGGTGGGGGGTGTTAACCAATTGATGTAGGGAACTCAGTATTAGTTATAATAATCTTTCCAAAAATTAGGATTATATCAAGAAAAAACAATAATTAGGTTAACACCTGTATGTAACCTGCAGACATAACCTTCACATTATTTACCTTTTTATGGAAAGGTAATTCTTAAAAATCTCCTGTTTCTCACTTATTTCAAGCCATGGAAGGTTCTTTTTCCCGTTCTTATTGATGAAGTATTTTCTTTTCTTGGTGCTGATTACAACATTTTCACCAGGCTCATCACTGGAACTATCATCATCATCACTGAGTGTAAACATGTTCACTTTCCTGTTGTTCATCTTTAACACTTTAAGTCCTTTCTTTGTATATATATATAACAAAATGTACAAAGTTTAGGCTGTTTCTCTATTTTATAACATGGCAGGTCTGAAGGATAAGGCATGCATAGGTAAGGCAGCCAATCAAAAATAAGCGTCTGCCAATTATGTCACCAACATGTGTATTGATTTTTCCAGACAGAGCCAGTATAGACTTTCATGCATAACAAGAAAAACACGTGGGATTTATATAAATTTACAGACAATGCTTACATTTTGTACCATTTTGAGTGCAAGCTGACAATAGTTTTGCAGTATATTTTCACATTTTGCGTGAATCGCACAAACACACATCCCAGATGCAACCCTGTATCTGGACTTATTATCTGGATGATAAGTACAAAACAAGTGTTCCACACAACCACTGTTTCCGTAGTGTCTGTGCAACAGACATACACTCACACATGTATCTGACTGGCAAAAACTTTAGCAAAAGTACCATAAATAGTACATTACTGGCCCCCTCCCCTCCCTGTTTAATAGTCTTATATACAGGCACTAATAGGGTATGGCTGACTGTGGTGATTAATAAAAACAACTGTCTCAATGACCTTTGGTCAAAGGTATTTGGTCTTGAACTTAACTTACTGTGTAGACACCATTATTTTGTTATTAGACCCTGACCTTTGACCATTAGACCACAAAATCTATCAGTTTCTTTCTTTTCTAAGTGAAAGCTAGCCTGAAAGTTTTATCAAGGAACTTAAATCTAGAATGAGTTATTGCAAAAGCACATTTTTCTTCAAGTCATAATGGCCTTGACATTTTATCTTTTCAACCCAAAATCGAAAGTCCTCTTCCTTATCTTAAGCACAAACCCTGCAAAAACTTTGGTAAAGGTACATGCTCTAGAACTAACATTATTATGTGAAAACAATTTTCTTCTTATAGTTTGTGACCTTAGACCTTTGACTTTTTGTGCCAAAAATCAATAAGCTTCTTTCTTAACCAAGGAGTATACCATCTGCAAACTTGAGTGAATGTACATAGCTGAGAACTGAAGTTTGTGTAAACTACTTACGTTCTGCAGCCACCCTGACCCTGACCTTTGATCTTTTGATCCCAAAATCTATAGGTTTCTTCCTTACCTCAAGTTCAAGCCATCCACAGAGTTTGGCAAAGGTAGATGGTGTAAAATGTAGTTTTTAGGGGGAGTAAAACTAATTTTAATTATATAATATTTACCTGTCACTATTATTATGCTTTATCTTTCCACATAGAAAGACCTCGTCCATGTAAGATGCACCAGCTGCCTATTCTAGAGATTTTTTGGAACATGTGCATCGACCCAGTCTGATCTACATCATCAGCCTATACACTATAACCTGTCCTCATTCTTTTTCAGGATGTGTTGCTAATGAAGGACATCGGCGCTCGCATCCAATAGTGACAGGTAAGTATTACATAATTAAAATTAGTTTTACTCCACCAAAAAACTACATTTTAATATCAGTAATAACTTACCTGTCACTATTATTAAGCTGAATATGTCAGTAATGAGGGTGGCTGATGGACTGTGAAAAGTAAAAATGCAGAAATAAAATTACTCACCTTCTAGCCCAAGCAGTTATATGCAGTTATATGCTGCAGTAGCCTGGGTCACTGACTGTGCGGTGACTACTGGATCCAGAGAGAAAATACCTTGGTTCTGGTTTGCTAACAACCGAAGGTAAAAGGAGAAAGTTGTGTGTGAGTGCCTAAACACAGCCTTTATAATATCATCTAAAGAGGAGCGATTGAAATATTCCCAGGAAGTAGCAATAGCACTGAAATTAAAGGGTTTTTATCCTCATGAATGATAAGTCTCTTTCTGTGAGCGATGCATAAGCTCTCTTGATCATGAGCGAAATCCGCTGAGAGATAGTGGATGCTGAAATATCAGCTGGACCCCTTAAGGGGAGAAAAATCCTTTTCCTACCCTTCCTTCTCATTTTAGCAGAATCTAAGTGCCCTAACTGAGCAAAGAAGTCTATCTCAATTATCCCCAGCACAGATGTGGCTGAGACTGGGGATTTCAATCAGAGGATGGAAATACTGATGGAAGTTGCTTTTTTTTGCAAGGAAACCTGGCCAACATAACAAGGAAACTGAATCGTAATTCACACTGAAGTATAAACATCCCTCCTCAATTGATAAAGCATGTAGTTTGCTTTTTCTCCGGGCTGACACAAAGGCCAGAAGAAAAATGGTTTTAAGCATAAGATTTTCAAAAGGAGCCACACTCAGAGGTTGATGAGTTGTTTTTGTCAATGCCCACAAAACAAATGAAAGGTTCCATTTTGATGTCAATAAGCGAGACACTGGTCTCTGTAGCTCGAAATACTTAATAAGATCCGACAAGTGAGGATCTGAACCAATGGATTGACCTTTGGAAAATTTAAGAGTGTTTGAAAGGGCAGTTCTATAACCTTTGATGGTAGAGGCTGAAAAAGATCTCACCTCAAAGAGGAGGAGAAGAAAATCTGCTACTGCACAGGAGAGGGTTGGCAAGGATTAACACTTTTCCTAGCGCACCAATCACAGAAGATTTTCCACTTTGCATCGTAGACCTTGGATGTAGAACATCACCAGGCCTGTACAATGCAGTCGGTAACTTTACTTGAAAAGTTTGCCTGGCGGATAGATCACTTGAGATGAGCCAAGCATGAAGGTGGAGAATCTGAGGATTGGTGTGTAACAGCGTAACTCTGTGTTGTGAGAGAAGATTATCCGACTGAGGTAATACCCTACTTGTGGAATGAACCAGAAAGGGTGGGAAAGCATAGGCAAACAATCGATCTCACTTTAGGCTGAAGGCTTCCACTTGCCTAGGCTGCTTGGTCTGGGACTGGGGAGACATAAAATGGGAGCTTGTTGTTGACTTTTGTTGCAAACAAGTCCACTCGAGGTGTCTCCCATAGACTGAACAGAGACTCTGCAACTACTTGATGTAGAGACCATTCTGTAAGGACTACTTGCCTGTTCTGGACAGACTGTCGGCAAGAATGTTTTCCTTCCCTGGAATATGACGATCTCCATGTGTACTCCCTTCTGACTCTGCCCAACATAGAAGGTTCCAGACTTCCACGCAGAAAGAAGGAGCATGAGTACCTCTTTGTATGCAACCATTGATGTGTTGTCGTCGGAGACCATGATGCAATGCCCTTTGACGTGTTCTATGCACCCTTTTAGGATGAAGAACCCAGCTTTCATTTCTATATTGTTGATATGGAGGAAATTGTCTTCCTGTGACCAATGGCCATGGAGAAGTACTCCCTCTGGCTCTAAATCAACCCCACAACCTGAATCTGACGTGTAGGTGTATAGATAGGAGTCTGGTGGGGACATGCAGCGGAACTCCCTTCAGAAACTTGACTTGATTGTACCACCACTTGCGGTGGTACTGAAACACCAACCCTAGAGAAATTTGAACCAATAGTGCATCCTTGCGGGGTTTCCAAACCGTCAACAGGAGAAACTGAAGAGGCCGTAAATGAAGTCTACCTAGAGCTACCAGATCTGCTGTGGAATTCAAGGTTTCCAGAAGAGAGTGGTACATACGAGCCAACAACGAAGTCTTGGTCTGTAACGTCCATCCTCTCTGTGGAAACAAGATCCCAGCCCAGAGAGATAAGTAAATTCATTCATACGTACAAGAAATCCTGAGGGAATGAGTTCGGATTTCTCCAGGTTTGGAATCAGTCCCAACTGAGTCACTACAGACCAACAGCAGGTCATGTGACATAATAGGGACTGTTTGTCAATGCAGTGTAGCAGCCAGTCATCAAAATACTGGATTAACTGAATCCCCAAGTACCTCATGTGCACATCTATTACTCCTATGACACTGGTGAAGACTCTGGGTGCTGAGGTTAGACCAAAAGGCGTGGCTCAGAATTGAAATACTTCCTGTCCGATCGAGAACCGGAAATATTTTTTGTGCGGAGGAAAAATCAGGATATAGAAGTACGCATCCTGAAGATCGATGGAAACTACCCAGTCAGCAGTTTTGATAGCGTTTCCAACTGAAGTTGCAGTTTCCATCTTGAAAGTTTCCACTAGCAGAAATTTGTTTCAGGGGGAAAGGTCTATAATGAGCCTCAGTTTTCTGCCCTTTTTAGGGACCAGAAATATCTGGGAGTAGAAAGCTGGCAACTGAATGTTCTGAAACCTCTCTACTGCGCCCTTCCGAAAAAGGTGTGCACTTCTTCCTTTAATTTTAATATGTCTGACTGATGGAAGAAGATGGGTGTTTTTGAGAGGGGAGGCAGTGGTGTGAAGCACAGATATAAACCCTCCTTCACAATAGAAAGGACCCACAGATATTCCATGATGTTCGACCAGGCCTCTGAAAAGATGGCCAATCGAGCACCTATGTATAAGAAAGAGGTATGCACTGCAGGAGAGGTGAGGTGTCCCTAGGGACGGCCTGTCTTCTCCCCCTTCACCTCGTTGGGGAAAGTGAGGCAAAAGCAGACTTTTTGCCTTGCCCTTGCCTCTCCACTTATTCTGTCAGGTTTGTGAAGTGGACTTATGGCAGGGCTGGTTACTCTGTTGTGGTTGCATATGTTTGTGTTTGAATTGTGACTGACCCATGGCTCGATGAGGTTGCATACCTGCCAACCCCTACAGAGGTATAAACGTAACCTAAGTGGCAAAAAAGTGTAATCTGAGCATAAAAAATGTAATCTATATATTAAATATCAGAATTACAATAAACTATTAAAAATGTATGTTTTGTTTTGCTACTAACCTGGATCTGCAGCTGGTTAAAGTTCTTGTCACAAATTGGCAAAATCCAGGTGAAAGAGTATCAGAATACAAATGACAAAACATACTGGCAAATTATATATACACAACACTCACTTTAACTAGTTCACGCTGAGTGATCGTAAAGTCAACTCTACAAATTCTGCAATGATCATTACCATGTGCTCAACCTGAGTGTTGTATTACCCCTCTCATGATAATAGGGGTGAAATGATGCATCGATACTTTGGCCATTTCGATACACATATCGATACACAAGGTGAAGAATCGATACAAAACGAGATATACCTTTTAAAAGCTACATAAATCTTCAGCAGTCATGATAATTAAATTAGGAGCTCATTAGACCAAACTGTCGTGTTAGTTGTTTTTTATACACAGGAAGTATAGTGTGTGGGTATTGGTTATTAGTCCTCTCCGTTCCCGCACCTGAACCCGTTCAATGGCTAAGAGTTTCCTTGTACTAGGAAATTACATTATTTTTTATGTTTTTTAAATAATACCATAATGTCTTCAAAATTTAATCAAAGACATAAATTAATAATAGTTTCTGAAGGAAAATTTGTTTTCTTAAAATTATTATAATAATGTAAGTGTCAATCCTTTTCTCTTTGCGTGCGACTAAACTAGCGATACAGGTGTGGAACCGGTGATAGATCTTATGATTATTCTTAATCACTAAGACGTTTGTGATGCTTTCATGCAATGAACTACAAACAGCGGGGTGACCAAGGTGAGTCCAGCATCCGGTCAAATGGAGCAGACACAAAAGGCCAAAAAAATGGAACTTGAATTACCTGCAATTAGAAGATCGGCCTCGAACTATTTTGGTTATCCTGTGGAGTATGAGAATGGAGTAAGAAAAGTAGACAAGTCCAGGTGTGTTTGCAATCTGTGTTTTACAGGTCTTAGGAATACTGGAAACACCACAAATATGTCTACACATTTATAATGGCACCACCCAACCATTGCCAATGGAATTCCTTTTAAAGATGACAAGATTTCAGCTCCGAAGGCCAGTGTTTCTCCTACTCCTATGCCATCACATGGAACAACCACTGGTCAGCTCAGATTGACTTAATTTTTTCAGTCTCCTTTAATTCCATCATCGCAAAGATCACAGACAATCACTAAGCATATGGCGATGTTTATTGCACATAATATGCGCCCTTTCTCATTGGTTGATTCGCTAGGCTTCAGAAATCTGATTCATACCCTGGAACCTCGCTACATCATCCCATCAAGAACACACTTCACAGAGAAAGTTATTCCAGACCTATACCATCACACCAGACAAGAAGTGCAAAGCATCATATCAGAGGCAGAATCAGTGACCATTACTACAGATAGTTGGACTTCAAGGGCTACAGAGAGTTACATAACAATCACAGCTCACTCGATTGATAAGGAATGGTGCATGAAAAGCTTTGTTCTTCAGACGAGACCTTTACATGAGTCTCACACTGGTAAAAATATAGGAGCAGTACTAGTTGATGCCAGTAAGGAATGGCAACTGGAAAGGCCCCACAAGTTACTCCCTATAGTAACAGATAATGCTGCTAACATGGATGTTGCAATTCAAGAGGCAAAGTTCACACCACATATCAAGTGCTTTGAACATACTATAAATCTAGCACCCCAGAGAGGGTTGCAAGTTCATCAGATGTCACGCCTTCTTGGGAGAATCCGGCGCATTGTCTCTTTTTTCCATCGCAGTGCAACTGCTGTAGTAGTGCTGAAATCCAAACAAGAGCTGTTGCAACTTCCCAAACACAGACTTATCCAAGATGTCCAGACACGTTGGAATATTTCTTATCATATGATTGATAGATTTTTAGAGCAGCAGCCTGCCATTGTAGCTACTCTATTAAGTAAGGAAATCAGACAGAGGGAGAAGGACTTAAACACTTTATCAGAGGATGATATATCAAATGCAGAGGATATTCTCAAACCCATGAAAACCATTACAACGATATTGTGCGATAAAGCAGCACCTACCATATCAATGATTTTGCCTCTTAAACATTGTATTATTAGTGCAAGAAAGTGACTCTGCACTCGTGAAGGCAGTCAAGGTGGCAATCTCCCAAGACCTAGACAAAAGATACAATGACAAGGACACGCAGAAGTTCCTGTTACAGAGTTGTGCCCCAGACCCAAGATTTAGGGCTCTAACTGATGTAGACGATGCTACAAGGATCCAAATCTATGCTTCCATTGTCATGCAAACAGTGAAGGTCAATGAGGTAAGTAAAAAATTACTTATGTGTATCATTATTTGAAGTTCATAACTTCATATACACAAATATTTCCTAATATTCAATATTGATCTTATATTGATAAAATCATGTTTGATTTTTTTTAATTAAATGCCAGTGAATGAATGCTGAAATGTTAATTAACGTAAAATTGCGGGCTTCGTATTAACTTAAGGAGTACATATTGTATAATTTTGATTTTTATTACAGTGTGAAACAGTAGTGAAGGCAGAGCAGACTGATGAACTCATAGAAGTACATGTACTGCCCTCTAGTCTTCCCCCACTACCACAGCTTCCTGCAGTACAAGAAGTTACAGAACGAGATAACAGACCAGCACCAACAGCAAAGGTTGAAGTTGATGAGCCTCCACTGAAAAAGGCTGCACTTGAGGATATCTTTTTGGAGATGTGTACATGGTCAAGGTGGAGCCATCAAAGTCCCTCTTTCAGAGGACTGGCACAGAGACAACACGTTATAGGAATGAGGCATCTAGTATACATATAGGTGAAAACCCACTGATGTGGTGGAAATTCAACGAAACATCATTCCCTTTGCTGGCTAAACTAGCCAAGATGTTGTTGACTATTCCAGCAACATCAGTGCCATCCAAAAGAGTCTTTTCAACTGCTGGATCTGTATCAGCACAAAGAGCCTCCCTAACTAGGGAGAATGTGGATATTTTGATTTTTGTTAAGAAGAATATGCAACTTTGAAAGTCATGACAAGTAGTCTGATAGTCTTGTGCATATGTTATGCAGAATGATCTAATTCAGTTCATTTATGCCTTTTACAGAGTCATCACAATTGCCATATAGTTTTAGAACACTGAGTTTGTGACTTAAGAAGATTCATTCATTTTCTTGAAAACGCATTTAAGTTGATGTGGATATCATCTTCAATCATTTTGAACTTTTCTTTTATTCAGTTATTGAATTCAAATACACATGACAATTTATGTGAAATTACATTTAACACTGTTTGCAGTTAGGTGCTCGCGTGTTATAGACTGATATGGCAGATATCAGGTTCAACGTTGTTTGCAGTTGGGTGCTTGTGTGATATAGATGGATGTAGCAGATCTCAGGTTCAACACTGCATTTGGATGCTTGCAAGTTATAAATTGATATAGCAGATCTCAGGTTTTACACTGCAGTTGGGTGCTTGCATGTGTTATAGATATAACAGATTTCAGTTTTTACACTGCAGTTGGGTGTTTGTGTGATATAGATTGATATAACAGATCTCGGGTTTAACACTGCATAATTATGATTTCCTAATCCCAATAATTTTAAATTTATTTTGTATTTTTGTGTTACATGTACTTTTTAGTGTGTTATTGTGTTGCAGTGTGTTATTGCATGATGAATCAGACACAAAACTTGTAATAGTCTAGTGCATCTGTTAGGCAGAATTATCTAATTCAGTTCATTTATGCCATTTACAGAGTCATCACAGTTGTCAGCTAGTTTTAGAACACTGAGTTTGTGACTTAAGAAGATTTATTCATTTGCTGGAAGATGTATTTAAGTTAATGAGGATATCATCTTCAATCATTAGGAACTTTCTTTAATTCATCTATAGAATTCAATTACACGCATGACAATTTGTGAAATTAATTAGTGTTTGCTTCAGTAAAGTTTATCATTTGTGTTTTCTAAGATGATCTTTCTTGAATTGAACGAAGGAGGAAAGTATACAGCTTAGAAAAGGTTGCATAACTATGATTTCCTAATCCTAAACATTTTAATTTTTGTTGTATTTTTGAGTTACATGTTCTTTTTAATGTGTTATTGTGTTGCAGTATGTTATTGCATGATGAATCAGACACAAAACTTGTAATAGTCTTGTGCATCTGTTAGGCAGAATTATCTAATTCAGTTCATTTATGCCATTTATCGAGTCATCACAGTTGTCAGCTAGTTTTAGAACACTGAGTTTGTGACTTAAGAAGATTTATTCATTTGCTGGAAAATGCATTTAAGTTGATGAGGATATCATCTTCAATCATTATGAACTTTTCTTTAATTCATCTATAGACTTCAATTACACACATGACAATTTATGTGAAATTAATTAGTGTTTGCTTCAGTGAAGTTTATCATTTGTGTTTTCTAAGATGATCTTTCTTGAACTGAACAAAGGAGGAAAGTATACAGCTTAGAAAAGGTTGCATAATTATGATAATTATGATTTCCTAATCCTAAACATTTTAATTTTTTTTTTGTATTTTTGAGTTACATGTACTATTTAATGTGTTATTTTGTTCCAGTATGTTGTTGCATGATAAATCAGACACAAAACTTGTAACATTTCATTTTATATCGAATGATGGATATAGAAACATCATGACCTATCACCATAGACAATGCACGTCTCAAAGTCTTAGCCACAGCTTCTAACAGTCATTGCAAGGCAATGGGTGATAATAATTCTTCCTTCAATAAACTGAAGGAAGCTGCTGAAAACAGGTCAGAACATGAAGCTATGGTCACTAATGACCTGGCCTTTGACTCTAAAGCCTCTAAGGATTTAACTGAGAGGCGAGCAAAGGATACTGCTGAAACACCCAAGGGGGTGGGGGTTTACTGGCCATTAAGGGTCGCAATGCAGCAAGGAGGACAGACCACTCTTTATTCCAAAGTGCCGCTTCTTGGCATTTGCTCAGCTGTTGTGCAACCTCTCTAACCATCAGAGAGTGAGGAAGCAGCAGCAAGTCTGGTTGTGCCATTGCCCCTGACAGTTTCACTAAGCAAGAAAGAATCTTAGTGTCACTTGAACACTTGGGCTTTGGGCACATGTCAGGGGGAAGAAGGCAGTAGACTTTGTTGATTGCCATGTCGAATGACCAAGTCTCCTCCTCCTCCTCCTCGACCACGTGTGACACTTGGTGAGAGGTATTTGGAGATCCTTGGAGGGAAGGGTATACCCTACCCTCCAGAATTTCAGTAAATTCCTGGAAATCTACGATAATCGACAAAGCATCATGATCTTCCTGTTCCAAAATTCAGTGGGAAACAGGAAAAATGGAGCCCAAACGATCATTCTGTGGGTAAGGCCGGGGATTAGTGACATAAATATTCTGTGACTCAGCACGGGAGCAACATAACTCTCCTTTATGAGTGTCATGGCACGAGAGTAAGAATTCTTCTCATTTCTCTTTGGCCTCTTAGAGGAAGGGGGAGTAACCATCTCCTTCCTTGACGACCTTTCCTGCAGAACTTTGTGAAGGTCATTGGACCTCATCACTTGTACATGCAGGAGACCACATAGACCATATCCACAGTGGTATAGGTTGGTCTCTCCCTTGAAGGGTGAAGTTCCACATACCAAAAGGATTAAATGGGAAAATGGGAACATGGGAAAGGAAGGGACATCAGTTCGATTTCCTATTCAGGGGGCATGCATAAAGGCAGGCTCCATCCCTTTGGTGGGAATGGTAATGTAGCAGAAGTGGGATATTCGAACCTATCCCTGGTGCTAGACCTAGATTTGGCATGTTGTGACAACCTGTACCCAGTCTGCCCGTACCTGGTGATAAGTGGCCAGTCAATGACCTGTCACTTACAGTCAATGGCAGTCTAGATTTGAGGGAACTTCTCTAAAAACTAGAAGAGCTAGAACAATGTCTAACCCTCTTGGAGTTACATGATCTACTCCTCACCTGACCTCAGGTACTATAGGGATCTTGCCCCTCCCCCGAGGGGGAGACACAAGGATTCTCCATATTAGGGCTCAGTTCAACCCTCATCGGGGGTATTAATGTGATTGCATGTGGGACAGTGCTTCCCTGCTCTCCTATAGTTGCGGGGGTACGCTTGGATGTCGAAAAGTAACAGATGGACTGACTGACAGATTTTTTTGTTGTTGGTAAAGTTTAACACCAAATTTCAGCACACGATAGCTATACATGGTGGCCAGTATATTTGGTGGAGGAAGAACCCAGAAGACCCGAGGAAGAAGCACTAACTCACAGGAAAGCTACTGGCAAGCATTCTCAGATACCCATGTTGCCCAAGCCAAGACTCGAACCCATGCGGACAGAGGTGAGATGCGAGTGATATGTAAAGGTGAGCACCTTAGTCCACTCAGCCACCCAGGGCCCCCAACTGACAAATGGACATCATAACATTATATGTTACATCTTTTGGCAGGCTTATACTACAATACCAATACACTTTTTTTAAATTGCCTCCAGAAAAGTGATGTGTATATCTCACCATGTTTAAATCAGTGAGAAAATATAAAAAAACAGACAAACATACAAAGGAAAAAATCTATGAACAAATTTTATCTTACTCACTATTCCCTATGTAAAGCAACAACCAATCAATCAAAACAATCAAAAACATAATTAAAGGAACATTTCAGGATATTTTTCTTTTCAGGTCTGACTTACCGATGCTTGGCAAAAAAATGTCTTGTCAAAATTATACTTCTGGCTGACTCTTGGCTTGAGATTCTGAAAATGATGAAAATTATTTTAGCCAAACAAGAAATGCAAGAAAGACAACCAAGCTTGCCTGCTGTGGCAATATTAAGAGCACTACAAGTTACAACTTGTGCAATTTTCACTTCCGATTAATTCTTGGTCTGTAAAACAGCTACTCAGTTCCAGTAGTAAAATCTACTATTTTAGTCATCTTCATCCAACATCTGTAAGTATAAGCGAATGACTTCACAAATCACATTATGATAACTTTAGAAATCCAATTATACAATTTTCTGATGAATTTTCACTTGCTTGGTCACAAAACCTATGACCTGCCAAGACCTTCTCAGTAAGGCAGTCAATGGTTTTCTTCAAGTTAGACCTATTTTCAGTAAGGTGTAATGAAATATCATTCACTGCAATTGTCAACATGGAAAAAGTGTTTGAAAATATAAGTGAGGTCTGATGCAGCATTGGCAACAATAAGTTCAACTAAATAGTTTGTAAAGTACACTTCAGTTTCAGAACTGTAGTTCCAAAGTCCATGGAGGTCAATGATCTTTTGCAAGATCTCTCATCTCAACATAATCTTGGGGTTCTTTTTAATTCATGCGGTGGCAGCAAACATCTCTTCTGCCGTAAGCAAAACTCAAATTGACATGGCATAATGTCCAATAAATACAGTTGTTGCCTTTCCTGCTTTGTTTTTTGCCAAGCCTGGCCAAGAATCTGAATATTCCTTTTATACTTCTGTGCCCACTGTTTTGGACTTTTTAAATGGTTGATTGTCTCTTTCACTTTCAATGTATATTTGTTTCCTGGACGATTTTTCCTTATATTTTTAACATAAATGCAAAAACTTGATCGTGCAGGCGTTTTTGCATGAAAACATTGGCAATTAAAGCATATGAATTACCCTTATGAAAATAACTGATTCTGACTTATAAGTGATATATGCTTGACTTACAGGGCACCTTTAGTTCACTTAAAAGCTACCTATAATTTGCATTTATAATTTAGTGAAATGTCAATTTATGCAGGTACAAGTACAATAAAATGACTCCTACTGAAAGTACCCTATGGTCCATCACTCTCAACTAATATACTATTCATGCTAGTGCCCTATGGTCCATCTCTCTCAATTTATATACTACTTATGCTAGTACCCTATGGTCCATCACTCACAATTTATATACTATTCATACTAGTACCCTATGGTCCATCATTCCCACTTTATATACTGTTCATGCTAGTACCCTATGGTCCATCGGTCTCAATTTATATACTACTTATGCTAGAACCTATGGTCCATCACTCTCAATTAATGTACTACTTATGCTAGTACCCTATGGTCCATCACTCTCAATTTATGTACTACTTATGCTAGTACCCTATGGTCCATCACTCTCAGTTAATATACTACTCATGCTAGTACCCTATGGTCCATCGGTCTCAATTCATGTACTACTCATGCTAGTACCCTATGGTCCATCACACTCAATTTACATACTACTTATGCTAGTACCCTATGGTCCATCACTCTCAATTTACATACTACTTATGCTAGTACCCTATGGTCCATCACTCTCAATTTACATACTACTTATGCTAGTACCCTATGGTCCATCACTCTCAATTTACATACTACTTATGCTAGTACCCTATGGTCCATCACACTCAATCTACATACTACTTATGCTAGTACCCTATGGTCCATCACACTCAATTTACATACTACTTATGCTAGTACCCTATAGTCCATCACTCTCAATTTACATACTACTTATGCTAGTACCCTATGGTCCATAACTCTCAATTTACATACTACTTATGCTAGTACCCTATGGTCCATCACTCTCAATTTACATACTACTTATGCTAGTACCCTATGGTCCATCACTCTCAATTTACATACTACTTATGCTAGTACCCAATGGTCCATCACTCTCAATTTACATACTACTTATGCTAGTACCCTATGGTCCATCACACTCAATTTAAATACTACTTATGCTACACTTTGGTTCCATGCTAACATAAATATACTGATTGCATAAAAGTCTAAGTATCAAAAAACACCTCTATGCAACTTGCTTGACTTGTGTACCAAGTTTGGTTAAAATACCTACAGCAGTTTGAGGGTAATACTACTGAAATGCAAATGTTCAAGGACAGATGGACTGACAGACATACCTATATTCTCCATACTACATACTGGGATATTTTAAAAAAAAGATCTGCATCCCCTGCCCTACCAAAATGTTTGCTTTGAGACAGAATTATTTGTTGAAAACTTGATATATAGGAAGTTCATCTGCACAATGTATACAGTGATAGGGATCACAAGTTTTGCACCGGTCATGAATGTGTCAACAGTGGCTGGATGATGAATAAACAAATGGACAAAAACTTTTAAATACCAAAAAAATGAAGAATTGTTAATAGCAAAAGGCACATCTACACACCAGTCAAATATGTGTACAAAATTTCATATATAACGGTTTTGGAGTTTTGCTCCGGAAACAAAAGTGTCAATAATGGGGTAATGGATGGAGAAATAGACAAAAATATAAAAAATATTGAAACTAAAGAATTGTGAATAACAAAAGGCACATCTGGACCACTAGTCTCAATGTGTATGAAGATTCATAGAGATATCATGAATGATTTTGGAGCTATTCTCCAGAAATACAACTGAATGATCGATGGGTAAACAGACAAATAGATGAAAATGTAAAAAATACTGATACTAAAGAACCACGAATAGTAAAAGGCACATCTACACCACTAGTCTAATATGTATACCAACTTTCACATAGATATCTTGGAGTTAGGCTCCAAATTCACTTGTGCCTTTTCAACAGTTGAACATTTTTAAGGTTTTCTCACCTCAGAGGAGTATATTGTATATACTCACTTATAAGTCAAATCCAAATGCAAACAACACAGACCCTGTTCTGCCAT
The DNA here is from genome assembly GCA_029931535.1 of Margaritifera margaritifera. Classification (NCBI taxonomy): domain Eukaryota; kingdom Metazoa; phylum Mollusca; class Bivalvia; order Unionida; family Margaritiferidae; genus Margaritifera; species Margaritifera margaritifera. The sequence goes on from JAQPZY010001474.1 coordinate 872,029, forward strand.
CGCATAATGTGCCAGCAGATCAAGGTCTATGTTGTTTGTTCTGCTAATTATTTTTAACAAACTGCATAGACCCAGATCTGCTGGCACATTATGCGATGGCAGATCCAAGTTTGTGCAGTTCACAGCTGGACTCGACTTATAAGCGAATATAAAAGTCTTCAAAAACAGTTTCTGAGAAGGTATAAAACTCCACCAATCAGATCCAAGATCACCTTATAAATATGCATAGGTCTTGCTCATAATAAAAATCAGCAGCATCTTCATAATATTAGCCAATTTACCTAGTTTGATTCAAACTGGGTCAGAAACACCATCTCTTGAATGGTAAGAAGCTCAGCCAATCAGATGCCAGGTGACCTCAGTAATACGTGCAGATCTTGCTCATAACAAAACTCACTGGATATTTTGATGATATAAGCCTATTTACCAAGTATTATAATAAAATTTCTCAGAAACAGAGTCGCTAAAGTGCTGACAATGAGATGCAAGATTACCTCATTAATATATACATGTATATGGATCTTGTTCACAATTGTACCCATATATGGTCTAAATAATTTAAGTCCATTTACAAAGTTTAATCAAAATCATATCAGAAATATGGTCACAAGTTATAACAAGCTCAACCAATCAGATGCACGATCACCTCATTAATATGTGTGGATCTCACTCATTAATGAACTTGTGAAAGATCTTGATCATATAAGTCTATATTCCAAGCTTGATCAATATCAGGTTAGAAATATGGCTTCCAGAGTTAGTTTAAACATATTTTATTGTCACAATATGATACAATGGGACTGGGCACAAGTTAACCTATCTCACTACATAATACAAACACTTCAACGTATTCCAACATGACAACAGTATAGCAAAAACTAATACTGAACAAGAGTCCAAGGACAGGACTGATGCTCTACTGGGCAAAAAGAATTTCCAGGAATTCAAGATAAGACCATTTCTTCCTTTTAATTGTCGAGTGTTGAAACCATCTCTGATATTCTTCAGCGATAACAAGATTGTCAAATTACCTGGTGTGGTACACATACTGGATGTCAGCTTTACACCATTTTCATTTAGGACAAAGTAGACATCTTAAGAAGTCTTTAAGTCAAAAACCGATACTGATGTGACCATCCATTCAGGAGGAGTAACAATAACAAGATTTTCAAGATAGCCACTGTGGCGGCTATATTGGACATCAGATCGGCACCAGTTTCATTTACATCCAACCACACATCATGAGAAGTCTTTTAGCGAAAACCCTATGTTGATATGACTACCCATTCAGGAGGAATAGCGATATAAAATGATTTTGAAGATGGCCACTGTGGCAGCCTTAATTGATGTCAGATCGGCACCATTTCTTATTTGTATATAAACACAGGCATTTTTTTTTTCTGGATTAAACTTTAAGAGCCACTGCTTGGACTATTTATGCAGTTTTATTAGATCATTACTCATGAGTAATTCTATTTCTGCATAATAAGGGGATAAGTGATGCGGAATATCAATCATATTCAAACAGACATATGAAAGAACTCATACCATTAGCAATATCATTGACATTATTAGAAACAAGAGGGACCAAGGAATGGATCCTTGTGGTACACCAGCAGTTAAAAAAGGCATCGTGTAAAAAGACCATTTATTTTCTATTACTTAGATAGTTTTCAAACCATTCAAGAATGGCAACAAGCTCAGCCAATCAGATGCAAGATCACCTCGTTAATATGCATGAATCTCACACATTATCAAACTTGTCTGAGATCTTGATGAGATAAACCCATATTTCAAGTTTGATCAAAATCAGATTTGAAATATGGCTTCCAGAGTGGTAACAAGCTCAACCAATCAAATGCAAGACACTTCCATTAAAATGTGTGAATCTTGCCCATTATCCAACTCATCTTAGATCTTGATGATGTAAGTTTTATCAAATTCTGATCAGAAATATGGCTTCCAAACTGGTAAAAAGCTCTGCCAATTAGATGCAAGATCACTTCATTAATATGCATGAACCTCGCTCATTGTCAAACACATTTGAGATCTCAATGATATAATCCCAAATTGTAGGTGTACACAAAAATAAAAATAAAAAAAATAACAAAAAATTTCATATCTTCTTTATTTTTGGTACTATAAACAAGTAATTCTAATGTACTTATGGATTCAGCAGCAAGTTATTAAATGTGATATTTTAATTTTTCTTCAGAATGAAGTTGGTCATATTTTTTATTTAATAAAAATACCAATGTCTCCATTAACTTTCTAAAGTAAGGAATCCCAGCTGTTTTTGATCAGGTTTTCGTTTTTATCATTAAGAAATTGGCAGAAATTGAGTAACACTGATATCCAGCTACAAATAAGCTTTCTTAGGACTTAATTTGGTGCATGCACCAGGCCTCAATTTCTGAATATGAACTGCATGTATCAGGCCAATATTTTATTGTGCCAACTGCTGTTACTGTGTGATTCTTGAACATTTTACATGAATGGGAACAATGAATGTAGTCTCAAGAGTGATAACAAGCCCACCCAATCAGACACAGGATCACCTTATTAACATACGTGGATCCCCTTCAAATTCTAACCCATCTGAGATATTCATGATATAAACCACATTTCAAGTTTTATCAAAACTGTATCAGAAGGTGGTCTCCAGAGTGGAAAAAGCAAATGTTGATGGATGGATGATGGACACAGGGCTATACCATAAGCTAACTTGGCCATAAATTATAGCCATTTGAGCTCAAAACTTAAAGTTGACGCCAATGACAATGACATCATCAAAAAAGTTATCCCTATTTCTCACCTATACTTCACAGGCGAGACAATAACTGCGTACTACTTACAGCAATCTGCATCTGTATTGTGCTATTGTTATTGTTCTTATTATTATCTGGTGTATTAAACTGAAGATTCTGCCTGTTAAGGCCTCTCATCCTTCCTCTGTTTCCCCGCATTCTGAAACTGTCAAGAGAATGCAATTCATTATATGCACACTTAAGCATGGGTAAGAAGTCACCTGGTATATGGCATGTGAAAACAATACCAAAAATTAGTCTAAAAGCTATAAATGTGTCTCCCAGTCCTACTAAAACGGGTGGTGGAAGCTGGGAAGAGCAATAATGCTGGCATGCTATATATGGATTAAAAACAAAAAAGAGACACAACTATAAAAAGTAATCAAAGTACGATAACAGAAGATGTTTACCTGATGCAAAAAATGACTGCCAGTTTCAGGGCAATTCAACATAAGCTGTCACATACACGTATGCACACATGTACGTGCACACACACACACCTTACATATAACTGGAAAAATGCATCAGAGCATGATGACAAAAGGACATGTGAATGTTGGCCTTGTGTCCATAAGTTTGCCAAGTTTCTGGGTAATGCATCATAAGCTATGGGACTAGTTGCACACACACACACAATATATATATATATATATATATATATATATATATATATATATATATACAAATATATATAGTGACGGACAAATTCAGTCGTGTTACTACATCAGAGTACGACATCAGGGATGAGTATGCTTCTTATGTAATGACTGAGGAGGGGAGAATGCAGGAAACTTGAACTCTTGATTTCTTTTCAACCATTGCACAAGATGATTCATTTATTAAGAAACACATCAAGAGAGTTGCAGATCATAACCATAAAAGTCTTCTTGTTTTTATTCAGTGGCCAGAATATTATCATTGTCTGCGTGTACAGGAATGTACATGATAATCTCACACATGGTTATGGTAAATATTAGCACCATATTATTAATTCATTATGATAATATAATACCACTTTGAAGAATGAAAATTGTATAAGATTTAGTATATTTGGATGCGATTGCAATAAAGATACTATGGAAGAAAAATATGACTTGATTTTAATTTCATAAATGTAAAATCATCAAGGAGAACGCTTGCTTGACTTTGCACTTCAACAATAGAATAGTACTTGTTTGAATTGAACTGATATGTACATTTAATAATATATAAATGCATTGGCACAATATCTGAACTGAATTGATATAAAGCGGAATTGAATTGTGTCAAGTTGGTGAAGGATAACACTCACAATGACTAGGATCTGGGATGTCAAACTCATTTGCTATAGCGGGCCAGATTTGATATAAATAATAATAAATAATTATAAATAACAATAATAAATAATGAGTCTGGCAGGCCGTATCTGGCCCACGGGCCATATGTTTGACACCCCCGACTTAGATAAACTAGTAAATTATTAAAAACTTAATAAATTATGTTTATGGAGTGTTAGATTAATCAGGTATTGAGTTGAATTGAATTTAGCATGTCAAGTTGTTGAAGATAACACTCTTATGAAAATTCGGGAATTATGCTTTTGAGCTGCTGGATTATGCAATTATTGAAATGAATTGAGAATGGCAAGTCTGTGAGGATAATGCTCACAATGACTTGGACATTCTAGCTTCTTATGATAATTTTGGAATTATGTATAGGAAGTATTGAATTAAACTGGAGAAAAACTTACATCATGGAAAACACTGAATCTATAATTTAAGAAAATAGATGTCTATTTGCAGCATAATGAAAATTCTCAGGTATGGAATTAAAGCACAAAAAATGGATCTAATTCAGCATAGAAGAACAACATAAGGCCAACAAAAAAAAAAAAAGTGTGTTTCCTATTGCACTGGTTTTAAAATTAGGGTAGGGAGGTATTTTTTTTTTTTTTTGTTAACATTATGTATAAATCGAATAATATTTCAAGCACTTCAAAGTACTTGGCAAAACTGGCTGAATTGGATGCAGAAATCAATTTCAGCAATGTGATTTTTTTTTTTTAACCATGGGGGAAAAAAGTGCTAGGGTCGGCAATGAGAAACAGGGACGGTCAGCTGACTGGAAACACACATATTTTTTTTTTTTGGCCTAAAGATGCATGTAGCTTCATCAAATAATTAAAGACAGAAATTAATACACAAATAAATAAAACCACTGATAGGAGAGGACAACACTCACTTTGACCATATAGCTCAATTCTTATAACAAATGATATAACAATCTATAATTTGCTTATAAAATAAGTTAAAAATTAATAGAATTCTTATAATTTGGAAGAGAAAAAAAACATGGAAAATTCCCAAAATAAATATTACTTTTTTGCTTAAATAAACTTTAAACAAGAATTTACTCTAAAAATATTGCCTAAAGATCCATAACTTTATACAGAAAAGTAATAAACCAAACAAAACTAAAATAAATAAAATTAAAAAAACTCAGATTCTAATTGTGATGTGACAACTTTGAAAGTTGCTGAGTCAACTGCCCACAAGCAGCCCGCAACTCCTTATATACTTCCGACAAAACCCACAACCCACAAAGTTAACTCACAAAACCAACAAAACCTACAAAGTTTCTTAGAATCTTCCAACAAGCACAAGCTATCATAGCAACAGAACAGTATGTTTAATAAATGTCCACAAAGGTTCTATACAGAAATTACCAAGTCGATACATTTAGTAAATTTCCAAAGATTCTATACAGGAATTACCAAGTCGATATGGTTAGTAAATTTCCAAAGATTCTATACAGAAATTACCAAGTCGATATGGTTAGTAAATTTCCAAAGATTCTATACAGAAATTACCAAGTCAGTACAGTTTGTAAATTTCAACAAAGACTCTATAAAGAAATTACCAAGTCGATATTTTACACGTTATTACCTTAAAATTATATCTCAAATAAAATAAAATCACTTCGTCTTTCACAGCAAATACCATGTTTACTGATGTTGCTAATAGCAATAGTTCAGAACATGTATTAAGTCATACACTCTTGGAACATTAACCAAAGTAGACCGCATGACAAGGGAAGTCAATATGTGTTCCAAGCAAGTCAAATAAAGAAGAGAAAATCACAAATTAAACGCAATGACATATCACAACTCAATGATGGGTGCTATAAACACATTGATTAGGTATTGTGTAAACTGAAATGGTTAAGTAAAAATAGGTATTGGTCACATGATCAAGCATGCCAACCACGGGTTTCTACACTCCCTATTTTCATGTGACAAATTCTTTATTAATGTATTGATTAAAAAAAATAAAAAATTGAGACTGAGTTTACATAGTCTATATATATGCATGTATACTGCACTGCACAAATACAGGTCACTAATATATATATATATATATATATATATATATATATATATATATATATATATATATATATATATATATATATATATATATATATATATATATATATATATATATATATATATATATATACTCTGGAAAATGCATCAGAGCATGATGACAAAAGGATATCTTAATGTTGGCCTAGTGTCCGTAAGTCCATCAAGTTTCTGGGCAATTCATGAAAAACTGTTAAAATAGTTGTACGCACAAGAATTATAATATATAGCATATACCTCTAACACCAAAAAGGAAGAAACTATGGAAAAAAAGTATCAGAGTGTGACAACAAAACAACCTGTGCATGTTTACCCCATGACAATGATATCTGCCACGTTTCAACAAAGTCCACAGAAAGAAGCAGGAGTAGTTGCACACAAAAGAATCACAGGAAGTACATGCCTGACATTATACACCACTGCCACTATCATGTGGGGGGCATACAAATTACTTAGAATGGTAAATGCAATTGAAAAAAGCAGCATATATATAAAAAGCATTTTGATTGCACTGAATTGTCCTGAATAAAAACAGTGTTAATAAAAATTCATTATTAATTACACAATAAAATGTTTAAAAATGTGAAGATTTAATAATCAATCAGAAAGACATGAAAAATCTCATATTTTGGCAACATTGTACATGTTACAAATTTTGCTGGACAGATAAAATCTGTCTCACTTGCCCTGAATTTTTTTCACAAAAAAATAAAGAAAAAAGCACAATATTTTAGAAACTTACGCTTCTCCAAAAGTACTTACCCGATTCCATTAACATTAGAAAATAAACTCCACTATCTCCTGAATGAGCAATCCCGGAAAGACAAAAATTCATCATTCCCGTCTATATAACATACAGGCAAATGGAACAGACATTTAGTTAGATAGCTTGGGCCCAATTAAAGCACATGCAACTCACCCACCCTGCATGCCGAAGCTAGGGTCATCAGAAAACATTTTTTTGTATGATAGTAGTTTCAATGAGGTCCTGGCTAAAGGCTTGAACTGATCTGAGTTGAGCCAAGTTAGAAGTTAAGACAGACTCCATTTATGAAACATGGCAAGAGATTTTGGCCAATTATTGTCAAAATTGGATAGTAGATCTGATAGATCCTAATCATGCCCAATATCCCCTCAACCATAATGCCTATCTGTGTTGGAGATCATGAAGCGGTACCCATTGATGGTAATAGGGGCTAACATTTTCTCCTCAATAAAGCTAATGAAAAAAGTTAGCCAGTTGCAGTATGGAGGCACTCAACAGAATAATGCTGTTGATGTTACACAAGTCCCTGAAAACCGGCCACTTTCCCTTGTAAGCCTCTAAAGTAGAGGTCCTTCTTGCTCATGAGATTCTCTCCATGATAGAATGTTGAAATTCCTTTAAGCCTGTCTGGGCAGGGATGAAACGCCTGTGATCATGGCTGTTTGAGCAGGTTAGGCTTAAGTGGATTTGTCCTGGGGAACTATATTGCTAGATCAAGCAGATTGTTCACCCAGGACTTGTCCACCTGAGGGTGATATCCAAAATCACTTTGTACTTCTGACCCCTCATTTTCATCATTTTCTGTATTATCTTTGGTACAAGAACCTTTGGGGAGGGGGGGTAGGCCCCAAACCCCTCTCAATTGACTGAAAGTGCATCCGCAGCCCAGGCTTCTGGGTCCTGGACTGAGGAGACAAAGGTGGGCAGTTTGTGATTCCTTCTCATCACAAAAAGGTATATTATTGGACACCTCCAAATTGCACAAATCCGATGAAAGACCAACAGATAGATAGACCACTCTGTGTGAATGGTCTGGCCCCTTCTTGACAGCAAGTCAGCCAGGGCATCCAGCACAAAACGTTCCAGACCAGAACACACAGGTTGGTTGATTTGGTCCCCCCATCTGAGGACATAGGAAACTTTCAAGAGGAATTCCTGCCATGAGCCACTGTTTATTGTGCCACTGACATAAGAATGATACTATTTAGGTCAAGATTATAATTTATTGATCAAGTCATCTGGAAAATGGGTGCCACTGGGCCAACTGGGCCATCTGTAATGGGTGCATAAAAGGACAGCTAAGAAGGATCAAATCCACTGCCACATTGAACACACCAAGGAGTTGCAGAACTCTCTCGCTTAAATCCACTCCCTACTGGAAATCAACTCTGCAAGCTCAATAACCTGCACCATATGTACATGAAAAAGTTGGTAAACAATTTCATGCTCAGGTGGACAAAATGCTGGAATGGAATAAGATCTGACTGGTCCAAATTCCCAAGGAACCCTAATTGACCCAAAAGGGAAAGATTGTTCCTGCCCTGTACCAAAGATGCACTTACCATGTGTTTTTCAAGGATTTTCATAGAGGTACACCACAGTCATTGCTGACAATGTAGAGTGGAAGGAAGTGACAACACAGCTGATGACCTTCGTGAACACCCATGGGCTGATTGTTAAGACCAAATGAGAGTGTGTGAAATTGGTATATCATTCCTTGAAACCGGAAATAAAGGAATTGTGCAAGTCCATGTGTATAGAAATGGGAAAATATTTGTTGGTTAGGTCTACACTGACCACAAATTCATCCCTTTTTATGGAAAGCTTGACTGAATGTGTGGTGTCCATTTTTAACCTTGTCACAGTTATGTATTTGCTCAGTCCTCTGAGGTCTATAACTGGCCTGAACTTCCCACTGACCTTAGGCACTAGAGACAGCCTGAACTTCCCACTGACCTTAGGCACTAGAGTTAGCCTGAAGTAAAACCCCAGAGAGCTTGATCTGTGAAATCTCTCCATTGCCTGCTTGTTGAATCATGACCAGATCTCCTTCTGCAAAGTTTCCACCTTTCCCACATCGGATGATGTTTCCATCATGGGAAAGCAAAACATAAGAGAGAAGGGTGCCAGATAAAAAAAAAAATAAAGCCCCTCTAAAACAACTTGTCCAGTTGTTTTGGAGAAATAGGTCAATCCAAGACTGCCAGAAACAAAAGAGTATGGTGCCCACCATCAGGCTGTCTGCAGGTGGGTGGGGTGGAAAGTCATCGGTGGTTGTTGGGAAGAAGTAACCTGCTTCTTATCCCCTTTATTAAATTGCATCCTGAATTGAGGGGCCTGTTGCCACCTGAAATGTGACTGATGTTGAAACTGCTGCTGTTGTGCAGTGTTTGGCCTCTTATCTTTTTGCCTTTGATCGTCCCTCCATTATGATTGGGACTGAATTGGCCTGAGGCAGATTCCACCAGCAAGACAAGCTGGAGAGGCAGTTCTTGTGTAGCATGTTTCTGCATCTCCTCTATTCTACCACCGAATAGTAACGGTCTACTGAAAGGAGTAGAGTGGAAAGCAAAGGAGTGATGCGGCTTCAGTGCAAACAAACGGAGACAGGCATCTCATCACACTGGGTCTAAATTAGCTGAAGTTGTCATGGTGTTAGCCACTGTAACGTGTGTGACTATGTTAATAACCTTGGCAATCCAGGCATTGGATTCCCATGCATGGTCAGTGCCTATATTTTGGCAAGTCATAATAATCTATAGTGATACCAAGTCTGGCATGAAGGAAGTTCTGACCATGTTTTGCACTAGCTTAGAGGTTTCTTGGAACACATTCATATATGCACTTTGTAAAAACAACATGTGCCATCCTAGTGACGACCACAAAGTTTTTGTCTAAGGTAGGAAGCTCAGAGCAAAACATCAACAAGTGTGGTGTCATCATCCCTTTGATTGGCAATGGATCTCACCAACGGACAAGCTGTTAAAGATTAACCCGCCAGTTGGATTGGCGGCCAGGCAAGTGCCACAGCTTGCCTTGCCTACATCAATGGCCAGAAAGTGTGATGGACAGCCAGGCGGACAGTCAGCTCAAGCACTACCTGGCTGGAACAGGCAATAAAACCGAGGTATCAGCTAGCCGGATTGCCATATAACTTCGCATGCCATTGAAGGGCCAGTCGGTATGCAGCACAGCTCACCAAAGTGATGAATACATGGTCAGTCATCACAAGGTATGGCCAGCCAGAGGTCTGGACAGGCTGGTCAACAGCTGGAGTGGCAGCATACAGTGGTACAGATAGCCATACGGATCATCAAAATCCAACATATACACCATGCACCCCAACTTACAGGCCCGAAGGTCATGCTCGAACATGCATGAGAACTTATGCCCACTGGGATGCCTAAAAAAGGAAGGAGACTCTCCCATTATTTCTAAGCCATCATTGGAGCCATGCGACGGACAGAGAGACAAAAAAATATAGCTGCCAAGTCATGGTTGCCATTGGCATTGTCTGCATCACCTTTGATTGGGCAGGAGGCATCATGGTGTCCACCACTACACTCACAAGTAATGATGTCTTGGAATGCTTAGTACATCACACAGTGCTGAAGGTTCCCTCACCACTCCTTTCTCTTTAGATGTTTTTTTCTCACCACCATAGACAAAACTCCCTCAGACCATAAGGCAAAAACACTGCTGGTCAAAGTGGATGTGCATTTAGTGCATACCAGACATGTCTCATATGTGTCTTCACCAGTCTTAAACCTCTTGCACTTTGTTGCCATTGTTCAACTCTGAAAGACATGAAAGACAACACACACAAAATCAGAAAATAACCTGAAATTATTGACCTTTACAAATAATCAACACTTGTTACTTAAACAAGTGAAATATACAAGCAGTGTGCATGAATAACAACTAACAATGAGCACCAACAATACCATGTCAAAGCACACAGTCAAAATACTGAAGTCCACATATGCATAATAATTCATAAAGTTATTGTCTAAATTCACAAAGTAATTATTGTAACATGTAGCAAATACCGTTTTACACAATACTATACTGACTTTGTCAATGGATGGTTGAAAATTACAAAGATAATCCTGGATTATGGGAGGCCAAGCACTACGAAGTGGATTGTACCAAGCCAAATTTACACTGGTAAACATCCGGCCAATGGGAAGCTGCCTAGTAGTGGCAAGGGACGGTAATGAGTATGGTTTTATCCCCTTCATCTGTATGTTATATAGATGGGAAAAAGGAAATTTTTGTCTTTCTCGAATTGCTAGATACAGGAGGTAGCGGATTTTATTTCTGAACCTTAATGTGATCGGGGAATGTATTCAACAGAGAAATTGGGATTGATGTTCCAGTTTACTTAATTTTTTGGTTAGCTTTTTGGTTTCTTTTACAGCTCTGATCCAAACATAAATCAGTGCTTTTGTTATGATAGAAAATTCCCTTTATCACCATTAAAGTAAATTTCAATCATAACAAAAGCACTGATCTGACTTTCGTTATCAAGAAAGCACAATGTAATTGTTTCCTTCTTTTAAAAAAAAATCTGTACCTTAGATAGGTTGCGAATAATTTTCAACAAAAAAGAAGAAGAGTGTGTGCATGAGGAGGAGGAAGAGAGCTTTCAAATCGGTTTCCCAGAAAAAGAGCAGTATTACTTGGGTTTCTGTGAATTATCCACCGAGATAGTAAGGATGGAATCATCAGCTTGCGTTGTGGGTGTCCTCCATCTGAAAATATAATCAGAATCTAATCACCAAATACACAGAACACCTCTACAAAGTTTTAAGTAGTCTCCAGCAGCCATAGTAAATATTATTTATCATGCAGAAAATAAACTCGGACAAAAGTGGTCTCGACCTACAAAATGTTGGCCCATGTGACAGGGCATACAAACATTAAAAGAGAAATTCTTTTCCATGATATTAAAGTATAATGAGTTGATAAAACAAAAGCAATTTTTTTCTCCACCAAATCAATGTTGATAACATCTATTTCATAAGCTATCATCACAATCGATGCAATAGAAACCTGAGCTGCATTCATAAAGGTCACTGTTATGTTGCATTAGGTTAGTGGTTGGATAACAATTGTACTGTAAAGGCTGCCAATGAATGACACTAGGATAACAATCATACTGTAAAGGCTGTCTGTGAATGGGATAACAATCCTACTGTAAAGGCTACCAGTGAATGGTGCTAGAATAACAAACCTACTACTGTACTGCCTGCCAGTGAATGACACTAAGATAACAATCCTACTGTACAGGCTACCAGTGAATGGTGCTAGACGGCAAAAGTTACAGTCTAGAAAGGTAGCTTGCTGCAAAGAATGCATGCAAATTTTTGTCTCACTGAGATATGTACAGACAGGGTAAGCAAACCTAAAAGCATAGTTAATTTACCCTGAACATCATTCACCTGACGTATATATATATAGACGCATTTACTCGTCAATATTTACCAAATATACATTTTCTGAAGGAAAGTGATGTTTATTTGTTAATCTATGAAAAGTACAACATAACAAGAGTCTCTCAAAGGACCTGATGCTCAACTGGGCAAAAAGAATTTCCAGGATTTCAAGATTAAGACCATTTCTTCCTTTTAACTGTTGAGTGTTGAAACCATCTCTAATATTTCTTCAGCAATAACAAGATTTTCAAATTAGCTGCTGTGGTGGACATATTGGATATGAGATTAACACCATTTTCATTTTGGACCAAGTAGACATCATCAGTAGTCTTTTGGTGAAAATCTCATGTTAGTATGACCATCCATTCAGGGGAGTAGCAAGATTTTTAAGACAGCCATCATGGCAACCATATTGGATGTACAATTGGCACCATTTTCTTTTATGACCAATGAGGTATCATAAGAAGTCTATTTGTTGAAAACCCCATATTGATAGAGCCATCCATTTGGAAGGAGTAAAGATAACAATATTTTAAAGATGGCAACCATGGTGGCCATATTGAGGGTCAGTTTGCATCATTTTCATTTAGAACCAACTAGACACCATAATAACTCTTCTGATGAAAACCCATGTCAAAATAACTTTCCATTTAAGAAGAGTAGCAATAACAAGATTTTCAAGATGGCCACCATGGTGATTTTGTGGGGTGGATGTCACAAGCTTCAAGTACCCTGGGGTGACAGCTAACATGACCACTATTACAAGCATAGTTCATGCACGAGTAATCACCTTGATTGACCAATACATCTCAGCCATCACATGTACAATACACAGTTAACCTATTAAGAGAAACCTATCACAATATAAAATGGTATAGTCATTAATATGAAAAGTTTATAAATGAATAAAGATATTTTATTCACACTTTTGACTGCACTGGTTGGAAAAAAGCCTTCTATATAGGTTAGTTTGTATACAGCAATATAAAACTCTGTGTGGTCATTAGCTAAACATAAATACTTGAACTATGTTAGAAAAGCATAAAATGCAGGTCACAATGACTTTCTTTGGTTGAAAGGATGTAGTACTAGCACAGATGCATTGAATTCTCAAGTTCAATGACCTAACATGAACAGTACGCAAGAACTGAATAGTAAACACATATATTCAACAAATTAACTGAAGCATGAAAAAAAAAGGTAAGAGACCTATTTCTGCAATAAGGGTGTAGTACTTTTCAAGATGTATCCCCTCACCAAGTTTCACGATTCTAGGCAGGATAGCATGTACATAGCAAGAAACCTACGGTATATACTCGCGTATAATCTGGGTCCAAATGCAAACAACATAAACCCTGATCTGCCATCGCATAATGTGCCGGCAGATTAGGGTCTATCTTGTTTGTTCTACTGATTAGTATTTACAAACGGCATAGGCCCAGATCTGCCGGCACATTATGCGATGGCAGATCTGGGTCTATGCAGTTTGCAGTTGATATAAGCTTATATGTGAGTATATACAGTAATGTTCAATATTGGTAAAAAGAATTCAACTAAATAATGTTCTAAAGTCAAATGTGTAATCAATTAGAGGAGCAATATATTGTAACCATGAGTTAAAAGACACTGAGGAATTACAATATTACCGAAAATATATAAATAGACCTTACAAAATTTAATTTCACTTAAGCAAAATTACAACAGCAATTTAGACAACCTCTGACAAAAATTAGGACCATTGGCACTGGGTGTGTTGCAAAGGACCAAGCATACCACAATCTGTTCTGGAGGGCTTTCAACTGATGAATTTTGTGGTTACGAAAGGCCAATAATGGGCAATAATTCTATACAAAAAAATTATGTAAAATGCTGGCAATCAAATTCATGAAAGAGTTCTATAGTACAAAGCTACACAAGAAATTCACATGAAATCCAATGATCACTGGCACTGCATGTGTGCATACACCAAAGTGAGAAAAAACGGGCAACAACTCCACCAGACAATGATGTTGTATCCATACAATAAATCTCAATGGAAGTAGATTGCTTTAAATTAAACTCATCTAAGACATCATAGGTATAAAGCTGCATATCAAACTGAATTAACATCCAACACTCATAGGTACAGTTCTGCTGTGGAAACCAGTCCATGGTGACATGAAAATCAGTGACCATAACTTTTCTAATATCAGGACATAGAAATATAATAATATAAAATGCATACAAAACTTAATTGAAATCAAACAGACCTTGATAAAGTTATACTGCAGAAACCAAAGCTTAGTGGGAGGTTCAATCAGGGGCCATAACTCCTCTAAATAATGCATTTGAACACTGGAAATCAACTTATTCAAGGTCACACCAGTAACAAGAAATGGCACTCTTGGAAAATGGATGCCCAACTACAGCACTCAAAATGACCTTAATGCAAAACCTTAAAGATAGGGTTGTTAGAATGCATGAATGCCCGACCACAGTGCCTAAAATGACCTTAATGCAAAACCTTAAAGACAGGGTTGGGGTGTTAGAATGCTTGAATGCCCAACTACAGCACCTAAAATGATCTTAATGCAAAACCTTAAAGACAGGGTTGGAGGGTTGGGGTGTTAGAATGCGTGAATGCCCAACCACAGTACCTAAAATGATCTTAATGCAAAACCTTAAAGACAGGGTTGGGGTGTTAGAATGCTTGAATGCCCAACTACAGCACCTAAAATGATCTTAATGCAAAACCTTAAAGACAGGGTTGGAGGGTTGGGGTGTTAGAATGCGTGAATGCCCAACTACAGTGCCTAAAATGACTTTAAACACAAACCTTAATGATAGGGTTAGGGGTTTTTGAAGGCACTGATGCCCAACCAGTGCCTAAAATGACCTTGCAAACCTTTAAAACAGGGTTGGGGTTTTAGAAGGAATGGATGCCCAACCATATAGCCTTAAATGACCTTAACACAAACCTTAAAGACACAGTTGAAGTTTAGAATGAGGATTAACCAAGTGGTATCATTCATAGCCAGACTTGGCTTCATTCCTGCTACAGCTGTAACTGACCAGATGGAAAACCCCATCTTTAAATAAGGTGTGACAGACAGAAAAGGGTTACACTATATCACGGTTTGAAATACACAGATGCAAATAGCAAATTTGCTGCTTTTTATGGTTTAGCTACCTGGTGATTGCTTGGAAATTTCTAGCAAGCATCTTCACAATGATGATGATGAACATATTTTAAAAGCGTCCATAAGATACTGATCAGTGGAAAGAGGGTAAAATTCAGTGTTATTTCCACCTAAATGTAACAGCAGATAATTTGCTAAACATGAGTGAGTGATAAAAAATATAAAGGAACTAACGTGTGTAAAATAAAACCTTTAGCCATGTCAGCTAACACGAGTCAAAACCATAAACTCTGAAATTAATATCAGAGTGCTGACCATTACTTTCTTGTTGAAATATAAATAAATGCAAAGTCTGAACAAAATCCATCAGAATATGTACTGGAGGTCACACCTTCATCATTTTCATTGGACCAACTTTATGTTCTTAAAAGTCCTTCAGTGAATATTCCAACTACATATTGTAAAAAGTGTTGTTTTTGTAAGAACCCGTTTTGATATGAACAGTCAGTCATTCAGAAGGAATAACAATAACAATATTTTCATGATGGCAGCCATATTAGATGTTCAAAGAGCACCACATTCATATATAGGACCAACCAGACCTAAGACAAAACCATTTGCCAAGTTCAATGTCTTTCTTCCAGGTAGTTTAGGAGTAATATTGAAAACAAACAATTGCTAATGAACACCAGACAACAGATGGCAGACGACAGATGGCAGACAACAGATGGCAGACGACAGATGGATGCAGGAATATTGCACTGGCTCTTTTGCTCCTTGACCAGTTTAATCTTCTATTCCTTGACAAGCAGAACTAAAAATGTGGACAACCAACTACACGTTATAAATGGTACTTCAGTAAAAACTTCATGTCAATATGACTGTCCAATAAGAACAAGTGTTGATAAAAAGATTTTCAAGATTCACAGTACTGGAAACAGTGCATCTAGTTTCTCTTTTTTCCAGTACATCTATGTAACTTTTTACAGTGTTAATGACAACCTGTATGGTAAATAAAATGACAACAAAATCGCCCTCTGGTGGTTTTACTAATGAGAATCCACTGTACATGGACAACCCTAGAGTTCAACTCTTGGAGTAAGAATGCATTAATACCCCTCCTGTCCATACCTTCTCCTTCCCTGGGAATCTTGACTGCTGAGTGACATAGTGCTTCCAAACGTTCTGTTCTGTCCCAAGGACTCTGTTGGACTGCGATTCAGTGACAGTGTGCTGGTACTTAAGGTTCTGTTGAGACCACCACGACCTCTATTTTGGCCCCTTCTGTTCTGGCCTCCCCTCCGTGATGACCTCATTTCAGGACCTCTGAAGTCTCCTCTCTGCTGCTGAGACTGTGGGGTTTTCTGGGTTTCAATCTAAAACAAATCGGCACAGTCATTGATCAATTCTAGTGTTTATTTTTCCTGGCATAGTATTTTACAAAAATTCCAAGGAATTCTATGTCTCAACTGCTAGATACAAATATGTTTTCATTTTCAAATGACCTAGACCTTGTTTCAGGGTCAGAGGATGGGTAGGGGAGCTTGGACATTTCATGTCAATGCTTCCTAACACTTTATTCCGAGCATGCTAGGTTTGGTTTTGTGAGGTTAATAACAGGGACGTATATCAAAGTAATCATGATGATATCGATGAAGATGACAATATTAGCTATGGCAATCATAATAATCCATCAAGATTGATTGATCTACCTTAGCTTTACCTTATCGAAAGCAGCGCAATGGAAAACCTACCACTAACTGCCCAGAGTGGATGCCAAAGACGACACCCAAGCTGATGGAAACATTATAAAGAGAAACTTTAATTGGAAAGTTCTTTTACTGAGCTGACATAAGACATGGTAGAATTCAGTTACAGGAATTTAAATGAAGTATTAAAAGTGAAAAACATTAAATTACAATAGTCTTTTATCAAATATTTTCCTGTAGGTTGAATGTGTGAGTATGCCAGGGGTCACGCTACCAGGCGTAGTGGGTGACTAAGTCGCAGAAAAAATGTAAACTTCGCCTTCTTCTCTTAAGAAAGCGAAAACGACTTCGCCCTGTCATTTTTTTACAATTTTTTTTAGATCCACACCGAGTGACATTAGTTTATCGCTTTTGAGATGCTCCCTCAACCCAACCAAGTAGTTAGTATAGTATTAAGCCCTAGGCGAAATGGATTGCATTATGCTTTGGCAGGTGTTCAAATCAATTGCGTTAACAAAACAAACTCTTGCACATTCACAGGCAAGTGTTTTAATAGCTGATTGACCAATTAACTTTTTTCCCCCGCAAGATATCGCTGCCCGATTTCCGCAAGTTATCATTATGATGATGAAAATTTAACTTGTGTTTCGAAACTAAATAATCTATATGTAAATAACAATTTTGTTTTAAGAATAGAATTCATGAAAGCACTTTCTAAATGTATATGTTAAAGATTTAAACTGCCCTGCTTGCATTATTTTCTTCATAAAATCAGTTTGAAACCATCAGTGAACCTGCTAAGGGGTAATAATGGCGGACATCGCTGTGTTTTGGAAGTACGTCTTCATTAGACTATCTGTTGTCGTAATTCACTGGACGCACACATTTAAGGAAATCATACAATTTGTATAAAGCAAAGTGTAAATATTATGTGATAAAAGATTTAGCCTACAAATAAAAATGTGTTGGTCAGAAACGTATGGGACAATGCTTGTGGAATCGATCAGCGCAGTAACTTTAAGTCAAGGTTGTTTTCTTACATTTCTCATTTTTGTAAAAATACGAGAAAAAAAATATCCAACCAATATACGACATTATTATGAATAAGTAAACAAATATTAAAACTACAAATTTTCAATCCTATCTAGGGATTGTTGCAACGAAGCTAGAAAGTGAGTGGTTATGTGAAGAAAATCCCTGTTTCTAAAAATAGATGCATATACTTTTAAAAACGTCACCAAATAATAAGTCAAAAGATTCACAATAAGTCAAAGATACACATTACAAGATTTAATTTAGAATCAACTCCCTCAAAATTCAGTTGTAAAGTTGAGATTACTAATCAGTGACCACTGTGGTTTGAATGGATGAACACTATGATGTTGAAGACACATGTACATGTGCTCTCATGTGTGTTTTATAGCCTAATATAGGGGTTGTTTCAAACTAGTTCAGAAATGTTTTAGACTGCCATTTTCTAGTGAAAAAACTGACAAAAATATAAAATTTGTTCTTTAAGTGGCAGTTGCTTCAGTATTTTGCCTATTTTTAATTACAATACTGTAATCTATGTACTCCTGTCAGTTAAAATTAATTACAATCTATAGTTCCTGCTATGCTTTTTTGAAGTCATATGGCCAAAATACATTGCATATTTCTCTCCATTTAAACATGCACACTTTCAAGTATGAATACACTGCATACGAGTATGATACATTCATACACTAACAAAATGTGTTTATAACATACATACAACATAAGAGAATTTTCTACTTGAAGATAATGTTAAATGCAAATATGCATAATGAGAAATACAGAACACAGTTCAAATAAGAAAACCAAAGCGCGCACACACACACATATATATATATATATATATATACATTGCGTTTCTTGCTATGCTGCCACTTCTCCCTGTTCTGCTCTAAATTCTCCCTATTCTGTCCAAAAGGAGAAGTCACTTCTCCCTAAAATTCAAGTCTAGCTTGACCCCTGGTATGCATGTTTTTTTTAGAAGTATAAAGGCAGTGCTCATGGAATTTTTTTCCTTCAGAAACAGGCCCAGGGCTAGTGACTTTAAAAAAGTCACAAGCCCTGACTCAAATTCCACAAGCCCTGACTCCAATTCCATGTGCCCAAAAAGGCCCTATTTTTTACTATTATTTGCCACACAACGTTGCAATTGCTGTACTTTAAATATGAAAAGAAATAAACAAAATCATTAAACTGACTTGTGTGTTTATTCAGATCTCAAAATATTTCACATAAAGCAATGTCTTCCTCCAGGTCCTGATGTCAACCATTGTCCAGTTGCTCTATCAATGTCCTCCTTACTCACTTGATCAGCAGTGTTGATGTTCATTAGCATCTGATGTGTATCTTGCTTTATACAGTTTCTCTTAACACTTTCGATGTTGTTCATAGGTGTCGCTTTATATATGTTTAACAGTGTTGCATTACTAACTCAAGTATACGACTTCATAAGGGTAAGGGGCATACATGGGGATAAATATTAAAACGTGACTAGTCTTTCAACAAATTTAAAAATTCCACATTTCATCAGCGTGATCACAGTTTTCTCAGACAAATTAGATTTTTTTTTTGACAAGCCCGATGGACACTTCACTTAGAATACCAGAGAGACCCGACCTGAAATTAGAGGGGCCCAAGGTGTCGGGCTATCTGATTTGTTTAGCACTGTATTGAGGTATAATATAAGGCTTACTTATGCACACAAAAAACAGGAGAATTTTTATTGCAACAATAAACCTTTTATAATATCAATGCTTTTAGTTACACATCATATAGTTGAATACATTCATATATCTAGTCGCAACACAAGTTTGTGAGAGCAATAAATCTAAACACACTGCTGTTTTAGTGTGAGAACACACTTCTTTGGAAGTATGGTTAACTGTTTTAGTAAGGTATCTTTGTTTATATTGTAAATAGTTCCTAAAGCTAGCAGTGAATATTATATGATTATTCCTTCATCTAAAATTTAATCATCATGGATATTGTTCATCCAAGTACTTGAATGCTTTTGGTGAAGCCTCAAAATGACTGATGCAGTAAAAAAAAAAAGGTATTATTTTTGAAAATACTTACCAGAGTTCTGCAAAAAAAGAAAATGGCAGTAAATCTAACAATGTCAATACTCCTGAAAATTTTCAATGGATCCAGTCATTTTGAGTTCTCTGGATTCACATAAGAGGATATTCAGGATGTGGAAGTAAATTGATACAGAAAGGTAATCCCAGATTTTATGCAAACAAAAAAAAATCCAGACAGTATCACTATCCATGTCAGCAACAACTCATCACTGAAGCAAATGAATGAACGTATCATGATGAAATTTCAACTCTACAAATACTCACAGTAACATGGGTATGTGTACAAGATCACTACTTTACATGAAAATAAAGTTACATGTACTGAATTCCCATCAACAAATACCATTTTATGCTTGACTTGGACTTATAGTGGGTTTCTTGAAATGTGTGAAAAAATAAACAACAGATCTAACACCAGTACTATGTCACCATTGACATCCTCATCTTGACCCATAACCTCCAATCCCAGCAGTACCTGCCAAGCAAGGCCATAATTCATTACACAAACTACACAGTACCTAAATATTTAACACATTCCTCTCCCCAAGCCAAGGTAAACCCAGATACACTTCATCGAAGTGTAGAAGACAATGACACTAATCAAGATAATGAGACTTCTTTCAAATATAATGCAAGTCACACTGCCATGGAAAATTATGTTCTAAGTGACTTGATACTTATGATCTGGGATCTTAATCAATATGTGCATGTGCATGAATGTATATGCATTTATGTATGTATGTATCAACGCAAAAGTCGCCAAACACTGTGACTCAACTGGAAATTCAGTTGAGTCCCTTGAGATCCTACCAAGTGAATCAAACCTGGGATGGACTGACATAGAACGCATACGTAAATAATGATACTGGATACTACAATTGAAAACTCATGGAGATTTTGGACTAAATGAAAAAATCTAACCTTCCCCATGCAGTCTTATCAAAATTACAGCCAGTCATCAGTTTTTCACCCGTATGAATTTTTGCGATAATATTTACTCAAGTAGTTACCTGTATTATTTTTTTATTATTTCATTGTCATTACTATTACTTTTATTATTATTATTATTATTATTATTATTATTATTATTATCATTATTATTATTATTATCATAGTTCTTGTCCATTATCCAGCTACACAATTCTCTGGACATCTTTCCTTTAGAACCTCAGTGCATAACTCTACCGGGATATAATTTCTTTAGCAAATCTTGTAGATGGCGTTGATTTTTCGTTTTGCTGTGTTTCTGTCCATTGTTCACAACCTGGAATTAGGTTAAAACATGTTGGTTCTCTATGTGAAAGACGCATGAACCCGCTCGTTTATTATTATTATTGTTACACAACTTTTTATTATTATATCTCTTGTTGTAAATTCCCCCTAGTGACTCTAACATGTAGGAGTCCAGAATGTTTCTAAGATTTTGTGTTTAGTATTTGTGTTGACCATATTGGACATCAGATCTGCACCATTTTTATTTAGGGCCAAACGGCATCATTAGAAGTCTTTTAGTGAAAACCCCATGTTGATATGACCATCCAACAAGATTTTCAAGATGGCTGCTGTGGCGGCCATATTATATGTGCAAGCAGCACCATTTTCAACCAGGACCAACTAGACCATGGGATGAATGCGTATGTAAAGTTTCATGGCAATCATCCAAGTAGTTTAGGAGGAGTAGCAATAACAAACTTGCGCTAACGGACGGATGTCGGACAATGGATGACAGACATCAGACCAACCCATAAGCTCTTCTGATCTATGACCAGTGGAGCTAAAAATTTGTAAAAATGAAAATATAATGTATTCCACCTGCGGTAGATATGTTATTATGCACAAATAGCCAAATCTAATGATGGATGGTTGAAATTCAGGAGTATATTGAATAGATTTTCGGGAGGTCTCTGTACGATGTTGACTTATCAACAGTGAAAGCTTGAAACTAGCGACACCTAGCGTCGACAAGGGGAGCTAATGAGCAAGGGTTATTGCCCTTTATCTATATGCTACAGAAGGGAAAGACATTTTTTCATCTTTTTGGAGGGCTGGATTCAGGAGGTAGCAAGCTTATATTCGTAACGTTATTTTGATCAGAGAACATATCTGAATAAGAAATGAGATCTCATTTGCTTTGGAAATTCAGTACCTAACTACATTGTCTGCACTGCACCGCCATCTTTTCTGTGGACGCTTACATTATTCTAGTAAGTTTAACAAAGCACTCAAGTAACCCATAAAAATATCTAGTCTTCACCCATTATCTAATAGTGTTTTACATGATATTTCCTTTGTCTCTGAAATATTTTTCGTTCCAAACCAATTAAATGCTAAATGAAATATTTGTGCAAGTTTCTTCCATTATAAATTGAGACCCTTTTGTTCTTATTTCAACCTCAAAAATACACTACACCACTGGCCATCAGTGACTTTGAACTAAAACTCTGCAAATGACACAACTGAACAAACCTTAAATATTTAAATTGCAACAAATATTTTGTTTTACTTAAAATGAATTGTCATCTGAAAATTCTAATTGCCTTGGGTGATTCTGGCTATTGATAGCCCCAACATAGGCACTGAAGAATTACATATATTTATTCATGTAACACATGTACACCAAAGAAAACTTATTTACATTTTTCTGTAAGTATATGAACACACATGACTATGAAAAAAGTGAGGCACCAAGGGGGTACACAGTTGAGATTTGGGGTACATTTAGCAAAACATTGCAGGAAAACCCTGTGATCCTTCACTCAATGTGCAACACTTTTGCCAAATATACAACTAAAAACAGAAGAGGGGAATTAAATGGATTCTTCTAAAGCAGTTTTGAAAAACACAACAGCAATTTCAATACTATATTCAATTTTAATGTAACTTACTGTGAGGCCTCTTCTTTGATTGATAAATCCCTGTCTGTTTGTCTGTCTGTTGAGCATAGCAAGGGTTCTTCTAGCATTCTGTAGGGCATTTAAAGCTTTCTGTCTCTGTTGTTTTATACTGAGTCGCTGGGTCTGGCCAGTTCTGGCACTTGTATTGGTATTCTGCATCATACCAACAATGAAAAATGCATTAATTTATATATTTATCTCTTATTTTTCTCTCTAAAGATTTCTGAAGTAATTACAGTTCCATTCACTTTGGCTCAAGAAATTCCAAACCATAGGTTCTAATGCAACAAAATATAATCAATTTCAACATCATGCTATGAATGATTATGTACCAATTAAACAAGAGTCCCTCAAAGGGACTGATGCCCTAAGGGCCAAACATTTTTTCAGGGATTCAAGAAAAGACCATTTCTTCTTTTTAACCGCCGAGTGTAGAAACCATCTCTGATGTTCTTGAGTGATAAAACAAATTTCAAATTAGCCTTTGTGCCAGTCATATCGGATGTAAAATCAGCACCATTTTCATTTAGGACCAACAAGACATCATTAAATGTCTTTTGGTAAAAAGCCCATGTTAATATGAGCTTCAATTCAGAAGGAGTAGCGATTTTCACGATGGGGGTCATAACAGTCATATTAGATCTAAGATTGGTACCATTTTTATTTAGGACCAATTATATTTCATAAGAATTCTTTTGGTGAAAACCCCATGTCAATATGGACATCCATTCATGAGGAGTTGTGATAAAGAGATTTGCAAGACAGCTGCCATTGTGGCCATATTGGATGTCAGATTGGCATCGTTTTCATTTAGGACTAACAAGACATAATAAGAAGTCTTTTGGTGAAAATCCCACAACAATATGACTATCCATCTGAGAGGAGTCATATTAAGATTTTCAAAATGGCTGCTTTGGGGCCATACTGGATGTCAGATTGGCACTATTTTCATTTAGGACCCACCAGAAATCCTAAGAAGTCTTCTGACGAAAACCCAAAGTCGATGTGACCATCCATCTAGATGGAGTAGCAATAACAAGATTTTCAAGGCCATTGTGGTGGCCATACTGAAGGACCAATCATCACCATTTTCATTTAGAACCAACAAGACATCATAAGAAGTCTTTCAGTGAAAACACCATGATGATATGACCATCCATCCAGTAGAAGTAGTGATAAGATTTTCAACATGGCTGCTGTGGTGGCCATATTGGATGTTCAAGCAACACCATTTTCATTTAGACCAACCAGACCAAGAGATGAACATGTGTGTAAAGTTTCATAACAATCCTCCAAGTAGTTTAGGAGGAGTAGTGACAACAAACTTATGTTAAAAGATGCATGGACAACGGAAAACAAGCCACCCCATAAGCACTTCTGGTCTATGACCAGTAGAGCTAAAAATACCAGATGAGAGTGAAAACAAACACTGTACATTGAGTCAGACTCAGCATGGAAAATAAATGATATCATATTTTTAATAAATAATACAATTTTTGCATTTACATGTATATGCAGCAGTTTTTCAAAATTTCTTTAACTAATTCAAAGCAAAGCGTCACAGGATCAAAGATAGAAACATTATGCAGGCTTCATGATATTCAGCAAAGAACTTGAAAATCAATCATAAATGACTAAATATCAGTGACTTTGTGATAAAATTGCTATCAAAAATCGTATATGATATTACCTGATTTAATCTGTTTAATGGGCTGACACCAATGGAATAAGTCTGTCCTACTTGCTGCCCTCCTAAACCGTTTGATCGCTGCAGATTTGTTCTAAACTGCTTCAGTTTGTTATAATTTCTGTATCCACTGTTGTCAAATCGTCTGGCTCCACCCCTTCCCCTAGCTCCACCTATTCCCCTAGCTCCATCCCTTCCCCTAGCTCCACCTATTCCCCTAGCTCCACCCCTTCCCCTAGCTCCACCCCTTACCATTGCACCACCCCTGCCCCCACCCCTACCCCTAGATCCACCCCTACCCCTACCAATGGCTCCACCCCTTCGTCTACCTCCACCTCTGGTTCCTCCCAAGTTCTGCTTCTTTTTGTTCAATTTTATTATATCATCTGTAATTGAAAAAAAGATAAACTATAGAGCTCTTACATTAATATAGGTCATTTTAAAACAGTGTACTGTACGTACACTACATATAAATTTATAGCAAACTGTTGGTTGAAGGCCAGTAGCAGCCAACCCCCACCCTACCCAAGATCCACCCTTAAAGTGTTGGCACATTCTGCACCAAAACAACTATCATTAACCAAAGTTGTGCCTAGCTTTAACAGTGTAGAAGGAGTTCAAGGACATTACAAATATATGACCATATGTACATATAAATAGACTGTACCACATTATCTCTGCACTTCTTTGAATCCAAAGAGATAATTATATTTATCTACTCTGTCTGGTTAACATATACCAGATTCAAACTACCATAGTAATTGCCAAAATCACCAATACCAATTGACAGCTGCCGTTGGCAATTATCTGGATAAGAAAGCATTCATTTTGGTGACTGGACAATCATGTATTTTTTCTTGAATCAGCCAAATTTCAAATTCATAGGTTTACTCAAAAATAATAATTGATTCTCCCATGGAGATTACATAAAGGTATAAATATACTGCTGTCAGAACTTAATTACTGTCTTAACTCTGTGCCATTTTATGGTGGCATCATGAGCCTTACTGCAGTTGCCATGGATAAACAACCAACTAATCTACATAACTGACCAAAGCTTTACTTTACTTGCCTTAGGTTATGTAACAATGAATCAATGACTTAACAAAGGCAAATAACTAAATAAATTATAAACTAGATTACAATCTACCTTCTGTTTTATTCTGTAAGCCACTTTTTAAAGGACAGCAGGAAAAGACTCGACTATGTGTTGTTATCAATATATGAGGTATTCCAAATAAAGGATGAGTCTAGTAAACAGTTAACAGTTAAGTCAAGGATCAAAACAGAATCTACAGAAAGATACACAGGGTTCATGAAATTCGGGAAGGCAATAAAAAAAATGAAGACATTTTTTTTTATCTTCTCATTTCCACATTCAAATGAATTTTGTCACATAATAATGATTCAGACAATCTGAAATTAAAATTTACTTATCAAGAAGTAGATCTGTCAATAAACAGATCTGATGGGCACAGATAAACATACAAATAGATCTGCCAATAAACAGACCTGATTGGCACAGATGCATGTACAAGAAGATCTGTCAATAAACAGATCTCATGGGTACAGATACACGTACAAGTTTAACCTTTTGATTCACCAATCAAATTACAGATTTTATACTGTTGAAAATGAAAATGTCATTCTGACATTTTTTTTATCTTCTCATTTCCACATTCAAATGAATTTTGTCACATAATAATGATTCAGACAATCTGAAATTAAAATTTACTTATCAAGAAGTAGATCTGTCAATAAACAGATCTGATGGGCACAGATAAACATACAAATAGATCTGCCAATAAACAGACCTGATTGGCACAGATGCATGTACAAGAAGATCTGTCAATAAACAGATCTCATGGGTACAGATACACGTACAAGTTTAACCTTTTGATTCACCAATCAAATTACAGATTTTATACTGCTGAAAATGAAAATGTCATTCTGAACAAGTTGTTGCTAAAAACCTCCAACACAAAATGCAGTGCTTTATCTGATGTGCTACTACATGTAAAAATAAGTGGACAGGGAATTCAAAACGTCACCTGAATATGAACTTGTATCGATGCCTGTCAGATCTGAGTTACATCGGAGATCTCAGTTTTAATTAGACTGATGACTCCTACCACTAAATTATAAAATCAAATCCTGTCATCATCAAACAGGAAATGAAGCTGTCAAAAGACTGCAAAGAATGCCTGCACATATTTATTCAGACACAATAGTTTTGCTCTGGACAATACTCAGGGTGATCAATACTGAGTGATGATGAAAGCAAGCCAAGTGGATGATGTAGGTCATAGTTACAGTATTCCCTCACTATAATGCTTTGCATGGTAGCCATAAAAGTGGACAACCTTACATGTGAGGTCACCTTATACTGAGGTATTTTATACATAATATTACTATTAAATGATGAAATGGGCTCCATGACCATACCTGCCTAAAACGTAAACAAAAGTGTACACGATCACTGGAGCACGAAAAGTAGTCCAGCCACCAACATTTGGTTGGTTGGTTGGTTGTTACGGGTTTAACACCATTTTCAGCACATGATAGGCTATACATCGCGGCCAGTATATTTTGGTGCCATACCAATTACTCACAAGGTTATAAATCTATCGATGAAGTCATGGTGCTGCAATTAGTACATGTGGAGGTTAGATAAAAACAAAAATCCAAGGGTCATTGGTTCGATACCAGCCCACATCAGCCTGGCTGCCTTGGTGCATTCTTGGGAAAGGCACTTTGCTCCAGTTTCCTCAGCATGATTTAGTCAATAATGTGCTCAAAGTGCAGTTAACACCAATAAAAACAAAACACAAAAACCATAATCTTCTCGGCTAATAATTTGACATGTTGGCTGTCATGATGCATGAAGTATTGTACATGTATGATGCATAAAGCAATATACATGTATGATGCATAAGGTATTGTACATGTATGATCCATACAGTAATGTACATGTACATGTATGATGCACAAGATATTGTACATGATGCATAAGGTAATGTACATGTATGATGCATAAGGTATTATACATATATGATGCACAAGGTAATGTAGATACATGATCCATAAGGTAATGTACATGTACGATGCACAAGATATTGTACATGATGCATAAGGTAATGTACATGTATGATGCATGAGGTCATGTACATGTATGATGTATAAGGTATTGTATATGTCTGATGCAAAAGGTAATGTAAATGTATGCAAAATGTTATTATCCACAGGGAAAAAATCATATTGATTTTTTATACCTTTTGTCTGTCCATCCATCTGTTACCACATCTCCTAAATTACTCGGGGGGAAATTCATGAAACTTTGTTGTTATGTTGCCCCTATAGAAACCATCTGTGAGAGGGTTATCACCCTTAAATTCTGCTCATGGGAGGGGGTAAAAGTTCAACATACAGAAATTGCAATTACAATGACATTCTCAAATATTTTCTGACCAAACTTATATATGCATTCATAAGATATATCATATATGTGACAGGTTTTGAATTACGACCCATTGGTCACCATCGGGAGATGGGGGTGAGGATGTGGAGAGTTGGGGTGGCTGGAAATGCAGTGAAAAGCTTGGAGTTGATGAGCCATTGCAGCTGCTCTAGTTTCTTCTTTGGCATATAAAAATTGAGTTACTTCTTCAATGATAATACATGAACCAAATCTATTTATCAATGAAAACAAATCTTATAAGCTCATATCTTATACTGCTCTCATTATGCAACCAATCACGGCATACAGCTACATTACTGGTTAAGAAGTCAAGAAGTTTTTTTCTGATACAGCTAACATGTCAAACATTATGATCCAGGCTTCCATGTGAATTTAGTACTGACTGTCCCATTAAGTGTAAGTATTATTTAGCATGATACTTTTCAAAATACGGAGAGTCCTAAACGGAGTTTACACATTTCTCCGAATACGAGACTCATCTCATAGGGCCAAAGAGAAACCATGTACAATATTTTTACAACATATATGGCCCCTCAAATTTGGGTTTGGCATGTGGGTAACTTCTTAGCATATACATTCTAATAATTAAAACAATTTCTTACACCTGCAATCAAAAAGGAGCAATACTATGAACTCAGATTGACCATATACCAATTTTCATTTCTAGGTGAAATAGAGCTTAAGACATTTAGGGCATAACAAATGGATAGCTCAAAATACAAAAGTTATGCAAGCATGAAAACTAGATCATAGTGACTTCATGGTTCATAGAGATATTTCATCAGGAAATTCAAACACTTTTCAATGAAAACAATTTAATTTTCAAGTTTGAATTAGACTGATGACTCCAACCTCTAAATTATAAAATCAAATCCTGTCATCATCAAACAAGAAATGAAGATGTCAAAAGACAGCAAAGCATGCCTGCACATATTTATTCAGACACAATAGTTTTGCTTTGGACAATATTCAGGGTGATCAATACTGAGTGATGATGAAGGCAAGCCAAGTGGATGATGTAAGTCATAGTTACAGTATTCCCTCACTATAATGCTTTGCATGGTAGCCATAAAAGTTGACATCCTTACAAGTGAGGTCACCTTATACTGAGGTATTTCATACATAATATTACTATTAAATGATGAAATGGGCTCCATGACCATACCTGTCTTATAAAAAGGAACCACCATATACTGAGGTATTTCATGCATAATATTACTATTAAATGATGAAATGGGCTCCATGATCATACCTGTCTTATGAAAGGAACCACCTTATACTGAGGTATTTCATACATAATATTACTATTAAATGATGAAATGGGCTCCATGACCTTACCTGTCTTATAAAAAGGAACCACCTTATACTGAGGTATTTCATACATATTACTATTAAATGATGAAATGGGCTCCATGATCATACCTGTCTTATGAAAGGAACCACCTTATACTGAGGTATTTCATACATAATATTACTATTAAATGATGAAATGGGCTCCATGACCTTACCTGTCTAATAAAAAGGAACCACCATATACTGAGGTATTTCATACATAATATTACTATTAAATGATGAAATGGGCTCCATGATCATACCTGTCTTATGAAAGGAACCACCTTATACTGAGGTATTTCATACATAATATTACTATTAAATGATGAAATGGGCTCCATGACCTTACCTGTCTTATAAAAAGGAACCACCTTATACTGAGGTATTTCATACATAATATTACTATTAAATGATGAAATGGGCTCCATGACCATACCTGTCGTATAAAAAGAAACCACCATATACTGAGGTACATTAAAGTGAGGAAATAATGTACTTGTATTCGTTGATACGGTGATGCTGTTCTGTTGAAGACACATGCTCAAAGCAAGCTTGATAATGGTATCAGCAACAGGGTCAAGTATGGATAGGCATTTTATGGCACAGTACAATGGGAAGGTTATTTAGTGCTGAAGCAACTTGAGTCAAGTGCCTTGCCCTGGGCAAACCATGGTAGCCAACACTGGTTGATCTGATGGTTAAACATGCACTTTTTCAGTCACGTGTCTGGCATGCTGATTACCTAGCCACAATACAACAGGGTCAAAGAAAGTCATTCAAACACCAAAGGTGTTCATAGTCACTAATGTGTAAAAAGTAGATCACATCAACCTACTTTTTATATCATGCTGTAGTATTCCTCAGGATGTATAAATATATCAGGTATCATGACCATACAAGCCAAGAAGATCACCTAAACATAAAAAAAGTGTTCATGATAACAGGACCATGCAATGCAGGTGACAGTGACATAATTTTGGTATGGTTGTCCAGTACTTTTCAAGATCCATACAGATCTTTTTTCATGACTGTACAATCAACAGCATCTCAGAAAATGACCTAAAATATAAAGTGTACATGATCACAATAGTTTTAAATGTCACAGTGACCGACATTTGGTATGGTAGTGCAGTATTCCTAACTATACAACCAGTAGTGCAAATTTTTTTTTACCTAAACATATAAAAAGAAGATGTCCATTGAAGTATTAAAAGGAGGCCTGTGACCTACCTTTGGTATCGTGGTGTGCTACTCCTCAGGTTGAATGCACAAATCAACATATCAGATATCACCACTGTACAAGCAAAAGTGTCAGAGAAACTCACCTTGACATGAAAGTATACATGATCAATGGAGCATGAAAAGAAGGTCTCAGTACTTAAAGTATGGTGGTCTAGTACTTCCCTAGATTCATGCACAAATCTATTTTCATGACCGTACAAACAACAGTGTCCCAGAAACTGACTTAAATGTAAAAAAAAGTGTACGCGATCACTGGAGCACGAAAAGTAGTCCAGCCACCAACATTTGGTTGGTTGGTTGGTTGTTATGGGTTTAATGCCATTTTTCACCACATGATAGGCTATACATGGCGACCAGTATATTTTGGTGCCATACCAATTACTCACAAGGTTATAAATCTATCTATGAAGTCATGGTGCTGCAATTAGTACATTTGGAGGTTAGACAAAAACAAAAATCCAAGGGACATTGGTTCGATACCAGCCTGGCTGCCTTGGTGCATTCTTGGGAAAGGCACTTTGCTCCAGTTTCCTCAGCATGATTTAGTCAATAATGTGCTCAAAGTGCAGTTAACACCAATAAAAACAAAACACAAAAACCATAATCTTCTTGGCTAATCATCTGACATGTTGGTTGCCATAATGCATGAAGTATTGTACATGTATGATGCATAAAGCAATATACATGTATGATGCACAAGATATTGTACATGATGCATAAGGTAATGTACATGTATGATGCATAAGGTATTACACATATATGATGCACAAGGTAATGTACATACATGATGCATAAGGTAATGTACATATATGATGCATGAGGTCATGTACATATATGATGTATAAGGTATTGTACATGTCTGATGCATAAGGTAATGCCTGGCTGACTTGGTGCATTCTTGGGAAAGGCACCTTGCTCCAGTTTCCTCAGCATGATTTAGTCAATAATGTGCTCAAAGTCCAGTTAACACCAATAAAAAAAAAAAAAACATAATCTTCTCAGCTAATCATCTGACATGTTTGCTGCCATGATGCATGAAGTATTGTACATGTATGATGCATAAAGCAATATACATGTATGATGCATAAGGTATTGTACATGTATGATCCATAAGGTAATGTACATGTATGATGTACAAGATATTGTATATGATCCATAAGGTAATGTACATGTATGATGCACCAGGTAATATAGATATATGATCCATAAGGTAATGTACATGTATGATGCACAAGATATTACACATATATGATGCACAAGTTAATGTACATATATGATGCATAAGGTAATGTACATATATGATGCATGAGGTCATGTACATGTATGATGTATAAGGTATTGTATATGTCTGATGCATAAGGTAATGTAAATGTATGAAAATTTTATTAGCCACAGGCTTTTTAAAATATCATATTGATTTTTATACCTTTTGTCTGTACATCCATCTGTTACCACATCTCCTAAACTACTTGGGGGGAAATTCATGAAATTTTGTTGTTATGTTGCCCCTATAGAAACCATCTGTGAGAGGGATATTGCCCTTAAATTCTGCTCATGGGAGGGGGTAAAAGTTCAACATACAGAAATTGCAATTACAATGACATTCTCAAATATTTTCTGACCAAACTTATATATGCATTCATAAGATATATCATATATGTGACAGGTTTTGAATTATGACCCTTTGGTCACCATCTGGAGCTGGGGGTGAGGATGTGAAGAGTTGGGGTGGCTGGAAATGCAGTGAAAAGCTTGGAGTTGATGAGCCATTGCAGCTGCTCTAGTTTCTTCTTTGGCATATAAAAAAAAGTTACTTCTTCAATGATAATACATGAACCAAATCTATTTATCAATGAAAACAAATCTTATAAGCTCATGTCTTATACTGCTCTCATTATGCAACCAATCACGGCATACAGCTACATTACTGGTTAAGAAGTTTTTTTCTGATACAGCTAACATGTCAAATATTATGATCCAGGCTTCCATGTGAATTTAGTACTGACTGTCTCATGAAGTGTAAGTAATATTTAGCATGATACTTTTCAAAATACGGGGAGTCCTAAGGAGTTTTTTTTACACATTTTTCCGAATACAAGACTCATCTCACAGAGCCAAAGAGAAACCATGTACAATATTTTTACAACATATATGGCCCCCTCAAATTTGGGTTTGGCATATGGGCAACTTCTTACCATATACATTCTAATAATTAATACAATTTCTTACACCTGCAATCAAAAAGGAGCAATACTAAGAACTCAGACTGACTACATACCAATTTTAATTTCTAGGTGAAATAGGGCTTAAGACATTTAGGGCATAACAAATGGATAGCTCAAAATACAAAAGTTATGCAAGCATGAAAACTAGGTCATAGTGACTTCATGGTTCATACAGATATTTCATCAGGAATTCAAACACTTTTCAATGACAACAATTTAATTTTCAAGTTTTAATTGGACTGATAACTCCTACTACTCAATTATAAAATCAAATCCTATCATCATCAAACAAGAAATGAAGCTGTCAAAAGACTGCAAAGCATGCCTGCACATATTTATTCAGACACAAATAGTTTTGTTCTGGACAATACTCAAGGTGATCAATACTGAGTGATGGATCAATACTGAGTGATGATGAAGGCAAGCAAAGTGATTGATGTAGGTCATAGTTACAGTATTCCCTCACTATAATGCTTTGCATGGTAGCCATAAAAGTGGACAACCTTACATGTGAGGTCACCTTATACTGAGGTATTTTATACATAATATTACTAGTGAATGATGAAATGGGCTCCATGACCATACCTGTCTTATGAAAGGAACTACCTTATACTAGGGGTGAAACGATACACCTCTGCCACGCATCGATACGATTCTCGATACACAGTCTACGATACGATATATTATCGATACACATATCAACTTGATGGTCTTTTCGTCTTTAGAATGTCTGTCAGTGGTAGGGTGGTGCCATTTTTTGTTGTTGTTGACATATTGGGTGTATTTCCAGTATGCAGATTACAATGAACATAGACTTATCATCCGTTCATATATCATTCTTATCCTTGACAAGATTATTTAAAAAAATACTTCTAAACAGACTAGCTGTTACTGATTTTTATTCACTCTTTTATGCCATTTCAGGCTGCTCCATTCGATCATATGCATGACTCATCCTGGTCACCACGCCCTTTGTTTTACATTGAATGAATGTTTTTAAAACATTTTATTGCCAGTTTCATGTCTTCACCTAAATTTTGAAGAGATTACGGTGTTATCTTCAAAACAGAAGAAACAGTGCAATTTCTTTGTGCAAGGAAATTCTTATCTAGAACAAGTCCGAGTGCGGGAGCGGAGATGACTAATAGCCAAATCCTTCACATTGTACTTCCTGCAGATGCAAATCAACTGCCGCGGCCACAGACATTTGTTTCTGTCAGCGAAAAAGGAAATTATTCACAACACCCACTCCCTTTCTACGAATTGACGAGGTGGCTATAACTCGTGCAGTTTGGAATCTGCCCCCTTGCCGAGTCTGTGCTATTTTTTTTTTTTTTCCCCATCGGCAGGTTCGGTTGCTGATTACATATTTCAACGTAAAAGGAGATATTCCAAACTTATTCCCCATGTACGATTTAAGTACTTTACACATCTTTACACATATCATTT
Organism: Margaritifera margaritifera; assembly: GCA_029931535.1. NCBI lineage: Eukaryota > Metazoa > Mollusca > Bivalvia > Unionida > Margaritiferidae > Margaritifera > Margaritifera margaritifera. Next base: position 906,691 of record JAQPZY010001474.1, read on the forward strand.
AAGAGTCCCTTTTGTGTAAAGTTTATATGTTGCTTTGTATCTATTTGGATAGAGTCTGGATGACAATATTTCTGGTATGTCACGCAGTGAACACGCTACAGTTAGTTATGATTGGTGGTTATTGTTTTACCCTGGATTTAATAAACAAGAACCACTAATCAGAATTGCATGTAACACTGCGTTACACACCGGCTGTGTAGCCTTCAGTTCGATCCAAGTAGACATGATGCAATGCAACAGATAAATTTCGCCTAAAAGTGGTTATTAAATGATCAGTAAAGTACTTAAATCATACATAGGGAAGAAATCTGCAATGTCTTCTTTCCGTTGATATACGTTATTAGTGGTTGAAGATGCAGACGAGATAAACTAATTAGCATGGAATTGGGGCGGGAGAAGGGGGCAGATTTCGAACCCATGTGAGTTAGTCATCTTGTGTTAATTTGTAGAAGGCGAGTGGGTGTTGTCAATTGCTTTTATTTTTTTACTGACAGAAATGAGTGCATGTATTTGCTATGGCTGTCTCATATGAATTCTCAATTTAAAGATTGAAAAGGCAAATGACTAATAATTATTCATGACTGATAAAGATTAATGTAACTTGCATAGAGTAAGTATCGTTTTGTATCGATTCCTCCCATCTTGTATCGATATGGGTATCAATATAGAAAAAGTATTGATACATCGATATATCGATTAATCGTTTCACCCCTACCTTATACTGAGGTATTTTATACATAATATTACTATTAAATGATGAAATGGGCTCCATGAACCACCTTATACTGAGGTATTTTATACATATTACTATTAAATGGGCTCATGACCATAACTGTCTTATGAAAGGAACCACCTTATACTGAGGTACTTCATACATAATATTACTATTAAATGATGAAATGGACTCCATGACCATACCTGTCTTATAAAAAGGAACCACCTTATACTGAGGTATTTCATACATAATATTACTATTAAATGATGAAATGGGCTCCATGACCATACCTGTCTTATAAAAAGAAACCACCATATACTGAGGTACATTAAAGTGAGGAAATAATGTACTTGTATTCGTTGATACGGTGATGCTGTTCTGTTGAAGACACATGCTCATAGCAAGCTTGATAATAGTATCAGCAACAGGGTCAAGTATGGACAGGCATTTTATGGCACAGTACAACGGGAAGGTTATTTAGTGCTGAAGCAACTTGAGTCAAGTGCCTTGCCCTGGGCAAACCATGCACATTTGGTTGGTTGGTTGGTTGTTATGGGTTTAACGCCATTTTTTCAACACATGATAGGCTATACATGGCGGCCAGTATATTTTGGTGGAGGAATAACCCGAGAAAATCCCGGGAAGAACCACTGACCCACTGGAAGCTTTCTCACATACCCATTTTGGCCAAGCCCGAGACTCAAACCCACACAGACAGAGGTGAGATGTCAGTGATCTGTAAAGGCGAAATTTTCATTGGGTATCTAAATTCGTGGTTTGGGGCAACAACGAAAACCACGAAAACTGGTCAGTGTTGTTTGTTTAAACTTTTCTTCTTAACTGCAATACGTACAAAATACTGTAAATTCAAATATGTTTACGTTTTCATCCCACTATTACCATTTCGAAATGCCTGTATTATATGCACTGTATTTATCCGTTTCATTAAGGTATTCATTACACAGTACTTGTATCTACATCTGGATTTTAATGATTTGAAAATATTAAATTTAATATTACTCACAGCAAAGTGAAGTCTCCATCAATGTTGTTTACCCTCGGGTGTTTAATTAGTAAGTATATTGCTTTCATTTTCGTGCAAGTTCGAACAACCCATATTTGTATTATATTTTGTGTTTTGCTGTATAAACACTTTTGTGTTTCATGCGATAAAAGTTTTGATTTGATTTATATTTGCCTTTTTCATAAGCCAGATCTAATTCCCAAGTAATATTTCCTGAGCTTCAATTTATTTTCGTAATTCCTGTGAATACCAATAAAAAGAAACCAAAGTCGGCTTCCCTATGTCAGCCTACTTTGAATATAAAAATCTGCATACTTTAAAGAATCCAAAGTTGGCTTCCGGGGTTGGCTTGCTTTGTAATAAAGTAATCTTTGTATTTGTTGAAACGTGTTTATTACTCTCTACCAGGTGTGTTTATTCACCACCCAAGCTTCCATTGTTTGCCAACTGTCATCATGATAATTGATGTATGCATGGTAAATAGCAGGATACAATATCATACACGGCATTAATTGTCTTTAAGAATCCTTTTTGTAACCCATGCTAGCGAAAATATTGACATCTCCCTCACAGTGAATGTATTTTCTAATAATGATTTTTATATGCAAAATATTGTTATATTGTATATTGTTAACCTGGATACAATACACTCTTGGTTATTTTTCACCATACACATTGTTATGCATGAATTGCTGATGCCTTCAAGCAATCGGTTTTTTTAATTCTTTGTTGCTCTCTTTCAGTTTGATAACATATTCTAATAAAGTCAATAATATCTTAATGAGGATGACTTTAGTATTGGTTTATACTAGGTGCGACATGACTTTAGCATTGGGTGCGACACGACTTTAGCATTGGGTGCAACATAACTTTATTAGTGTGCGACTTGACCTGGGTGCGACATGACCCGTTACCGTTATGTTCATCTGAGTTTACATCATTCTGAATATTTTGGACTTGTCCCTAATGCATTCATCGGTATTGTGGTCACACAGCCGCCATGTAAATAGTCTTTGTAAAAGTTGGCACACTGCGGCCGCGCGAATAGACACTTCTATAATTACATGTATGCATTGTTACGACCAGGAGTAAAATTGTTGGAAAATACACCCCGGTGTGAATCAACCGGCTGCTCCATTTATAGATATAGGATCAAATTAGTACCCCGTCGATGAAGGAGGTAGGGATACTATAATATTAGTACTACAGTATTCGCTTACCCTCCCGTTTTGTGCATTTTTTATATCCTTGACGCTTTTCCTTTTTAAAATCGCTTTGAAGGTACAAACAAACGGGAGGGTAATCGAATACTATACAGTGATAGAACAGGTCATGAACACATTTCACTGTGCAACTTTCCCGTTACGTTATTGACTGAAACATTATAAACTCTTTCAATTGTTGATGTGCACTTATAACGTTCTTCCACTTTACCTAAAGACATATCAATTTTGTCCACTGGTTGTTTGGCAACTTCCATTTTCAAATGAGATGTTCAACGTTTATACACAACAACACACAGCGCGACTATGATGATGGTGGCGCTGCAGTACATTACGGTGCTACTAAACACCGAAAAGACGGACACAGACACGCACGGACAGGGCAAAGACGGTACATATATGTTTTAAACTGACAATACTGGAAAATATTGAATGTAATGTTGATACAAAATTTATAAAATTAAATTATAAGAATTATGATCTATACATGTTTGTATTGTCTGTGTGTTGATCAATCTTTTTTCTTTTTTTTTTTTTTTTTTTTTTTGGGGGGGGGTCTATTTGCATACAGCGTTGTCATGAATACACAGTAATGGTACATATTCCTTTTTTTCTTCTCAATTTCTATTGCATTAACAATGGTGTTTTAATGCAAAGTTTAAATATTGAGCGGCACCATTTCTAAAGGTTTAAAATCTACAAACATTATCAAGGGCTTTATTAAAATCTATTAAAGTGCAAAAAAAACAAACTCTTTCTTCATTACTTGATTATAATTAGAAAATCAATCAGTACACGAGCTCTAACAATTTTTTAAAAAAAAGTATTCTAAAAATATATACTCCCGAGAAACTTTCGGCATTATTATTAAATGAGATAAATATGTTACAGCTAATGATAAGATGATTGATTTTTGGACAAATTACATTTCTGAATATTTACTATTATTTATTACAACGCTGAGAGCAAATAGACATTTAAACAACAATTAAAAAAAGAACGATTAACTCATATACAATACAGCATTTTTGTTTTCTTATATATTTATATTTATATATTTTGTATCAACATTCAATATTTTCCAATATTGTCAGCTTAAAACAGGCAATGTGCAACGTACGGCCCGCGGGCCGGATCCGGTCCACGACCTGATTTTATCCGCTTATTTACACCACAGGGTGTGTCTTTAAAAATCGCTTATCGGGTCCCTTCCCTGGAGAAAGTTGCACATGCCTGGCTTAAAAAGTCTCTGTACCGTTTTTGCGCGTCTTTGCGGTGTATACTGGAACCTATAAATTATACCTAATATACATCATTTTGGTTTTCTTTAAAAAGTATTTTTGATCAATACAATATATTTATTTCATTACAAGTTGTTCCTTATATTTATTATCATCTTTTAGAAACAAAATAACAAAGCAAAGATGAATGAACAATACAATTCTTAAATATGTTTGATATGAAATGAGCATACTTCCTTATTACGTAACTCGATAGTAGCCTGGTTCCGGGCCCTTATGTATCTAGTGCATCAGGACATGTCTCGAGACGTCTCGACATTGTCGTGACACTGGATTCATACAGGCCTGGACGAGAGAGCGAGGGCGACTCTCCGCAACTTTCCATCGCTTCAATCCAACTCACGCGCAAGTCATGACGCTATCCCCCCCCCCCCCCATACCTTCAAGTCCTGTGGCGATGGGAGAGTGGCAAAGCCGCAGGTGTAGATACACATGGAGCTGTAGCTGCAGACCTGCACACAGGCGGCTCAGGGCATAAGGTTGCTTTTTACTGGACCGAAGCAGCAGTAGAACTTGGCAGCCCCCTGGCTGACTGAGCAGCCCTTTTTATGATCTAACTGCTCACCGTCGTAGTATGAGGAAGGGGCTAGAAAAGATACCCTTCAACTTAACCCTGGTCAGCACACCGCGTCTGACGGTGATCCCACCTAAGCGGTCGAAAACCTAAGAAGAAGAAAAAGTTGACGAAACTCACAATCGGTGCCTGGAACGTACGCACACTAATGGACAGGACATCAACAAATAGACCTGCGAGAAGAACAGTTCTAGTTGGTAGAGAACTGGCCAGATTCAACATCCAGATAGCAGCCTGAGTGAAGGACAACTCACCGAAGTAGGAGCCGGCTACACTTTCTTCTGGAGTGGCCAAAGTAAAGAAGAACGACGTGAAGCTGGTGTTGGGTTTGCCATCAAATTACAGCTAGTTAGCAAGCTAACAACTCTCCCAAAAGGCGTGAATGACAGACTAATGCAAATGAGACTCCCACTGTCTGGAAAAAGACATGCAACTATCATAAGCGCCAATGCACCCACCATGACCAACCCAGATGAAATCAAGGACAAATTTTATGAAGATCTGGAGTTTCTTATTTCAGAAGCACAAAAGGCAGACAAGCTCATCATCCTTCGTGACTTCAATGCTACAGTTGGCACAGATCACCAGACATGGCCAGGTGTCATTGGCAAAAATGGATTTGGCAAATGCAACAATAACGGACTCCTTCTACGGCGAAAATGCGCTGAACATGACCTCCTTATTACCAACACGTTATTCCGCCTGCCAAACCGCATCAGGACGTCTTGAATGCACCACGCTCCAAGCACTGGCATCTTATTGACTACGTTATCATCAGGAGATGAGACAGGTAGGATGTCCGAGTGACGAAGGCCATGAGAAGTGCACAATGCTGGATTGACCACAGGCTCATAGTCTCCAAGCTCAATAACCGGATTCAGCCTAGCAGACGACCACAAGGCAAAAAAGTGCCCAAAACGCTTAATGTCGCCAAATTGAAACAGGAGAATGTTAAACAGGCATTTGTCGAAGAACTGTGTAGCCAGCTGAATACATTCGATACAAACTCCGAGAATGTCGAGGAAAACTGGATATCCTTCTGAGACTCTGTGTGCTCAGCTGCATCCAAAACCCTAGGTCCCACCACACGTAAATATCAAGATTGATTTAATGAGAACGATGCTGCCATAGAGAGACTTCTGAATGAGAAATATCGGTTACATAAGGTTTATTTACTTCATCATCTAAAAAGGCAGCCTTCAACAACATCAAGAGGACTGTCCAATGCAAACTCAGAGAGTTGCAAGATTCGTGTCTGAGCAAAATGGCAGATGATATTCAGTCCTACTCAGACAGGAATGACATGAAGAACGTCTATGATGCTTTGAAGACAATCTACAGGCCACATTCATTCAAGAACTGTTCTCAGCGACGACTGTGCAATATCAACGTCGTACTTTGGAGATTTGATCGAGATAGCAGAGCTGAGTGTGTACACGTATGTAAATTTTAGAGTCTTTACAGGTCACCATTGTGATCCTCTGTCGGATCTAATTATTTATTGATTCAAGCTCGTATGCGCCCGTGGGAAGTCCGACTACGTGCCAGGTGGCGCCACCGTCTGACGAAAATACAAATGAGTTATTTGCGGTAAATCCCCCAAATGTCCGCGGTCGAATATTAGGCCAACTTCGATAAACACGCAACGAAACTTGTGCGATCTCGAGTGTGTGGGATTGCCCCGCAGTGATTGGTGTAGAAAAAGTAACATACAATTCTGGTTTCATTGATGAGATCGTAATTATCGAGGTAACGCTCGGGGTTTCATTTGCAACGACACGCTGTAACGCAGCATTGATTTCACGTAAAACAGTAAGTGTTTCAGAATTAATCAACATCAGTGTTGTATACATCATCGATGTCTTCAATAAGTTCATGCATCAACGCGCGAAACGTCCCCTGGTCCATGATGTCGTTGGTGAGCAACCGCTGACAAATCTATGCGGCCTCATTAATAACTTATGGTGATTTATTGCCGCGCGAATTGATCCCATGAGTGTTTCCAATCAATCCACAAGGTCGTGAGGGTTACACAGTCAACCAAGGCCTTCTCCTTTCCTTGGTTGCTTTTTCAGTTTTTATTGGATAATCCGGGCAAAATCTTCGAGTTCGGGTTCGGATTCATACAAGGTTAAAGGTTAAAGTGTGGGTGGGGGTGCAAGGGGTATATATGCACGTTTTTGTTCCAGTTGCTCTTTTCTTCTTTGATCTTGGAATTTGGAAAATTTTGGTAGCTGGGGTGTAGGTAAAGGTTCGCATGGGGGTGCAGGGGATTATATGCACGTCTTTGTTGCAGTTGCTGTTGCTGTTCAGTTACTCTTTTCTTCTTTGATCTTGGGATTTGGAAAATTTTGGTAGTTGAGGTGTAGGTGAAGGTGTAGATACACGTCTTCTTTGCTAGACGTGGAAAAGTTTTGCCGGTGGAAGTACAGGTAAATATTCTCATTCGGGTGCAGGTGTTTCCTTTTCAACAGGTGGACGTGCGGAAAGTTCATACGAGGGTCCAGTTTTGTGTAAATGCTGGGGTTAATATGATGTTCTGGGTTTAAGTTCTGTTCGACGTGCGCGAGCTCGTTTTTTTAGTTTATCCTTATCTACTTCTTGCATAAATGCTTGCAACATTTCGTTGCCTTCGTCAATGTTTCCATCTTCAACTGTTTTAAGCATTCTAGTATAAAAATCAAACAGCGGGCCAGTGGATTGTTTAAACCCAGCAATTTCCCTATATACCCACTTGGTCCATACATGTTTTATATTCGATGTTTTCTTTTCACCACGTCCTCTTTCCATTCGGGGGCATCTCAGAAGCGGCCTTTAGGGGATTTTCATAGATCCACTGACGACCTTGCTCATTAAAATTTTTGCGGACCTGTTTTCAGCATTGACCGGTACATGGTTGGTGGTGGTCTATGATATCAAAACCTGCTATGATATCACTGGCAAGTTTTGACATTATATTTATCATAATTGTTTATATTGTCATGTCCAAACCAGCTCGATACTTGCATGGTCAACTAGTCAAGTCAATAGTGAGAAAACTATACGGATCCTGGGTGACCTCCGCAAACATATTTCGAAACTCATCCCACGAATGGCCAGCAGCACACCAGGTCCAATGAATGTTTGCCAGACCATATGCGTCAATGCCAGAAAATATCAACATGTTACAGTTTTGTCTCGAATCACTTTAGGCAGGCTTGCGTATCATTGTGTTACATAAATCACGTCTGTGTTTTTATGTTGACCTCGGGAAAATATTCGCGCGGGATTGTCTTGGTGTTCAAACATTACATCATCATACACAACAAGATTATTTTCGTTTGAATCAAGATCATCAATAGTAGGAGTTTCATCGATTGTGGAAAAGAAATCAATGGTGGACGATTTGCTTCTTGGCGACGCCTGAAGCGCTTCCGTAAGATCCCTAAGTACACCATAACATGGTTGATCGTCCGCCGACGGCGCAATCACATACAGGTGATCCCACGTTAACCATCTCATAATCATATTTAACAACAGTAGGGTTTTCCCTGATCCGGCTGGACCAACGATCAATGCACGAACCTAGTTTGGAAACATGTCACCGTGCTTGGGTAGTTTGAGCTTTGTCTGCGCAGAGAAGTAAATGACGGTAAAATCAGCTTTTGTCTTCGTGATGCCATGTTAAATGTCAATTGTTGTATAACACAATCATGTCTTCATATTGTGTGCGATGCCGCGCAAAGACACGTACTGCAATTCAAACGCGGGTTTAAACACGTAATGGTAGAGCCGCAATCGCAGGAACATGTTTTCGATGTGGAGCAAAGAAGTTCACGTTTGTGAGAACCTCCGGGTCCACCGGTAAACGCGGGTTTAAAAAAAATAGTCGGCGGCGGTGATGTCGCTGCTGCTTTAGCAAAGCTACCAGCAATACCGTGAAGCAAATACCCTGATTAATTTATGCAAAACGACAAATTCCAACTAATTTATGCAAAGGCCAATTTCCAAGAACTGTCGCCAACTCTGAACCACCCAGTGTCGTACACATAACTGAATACCATTTGGGAGACCTCTGTTTTAGCTGATGCACCTTCACAAACGATTCCAAGATAGATTTCAAATCCATTACTATACCATACGATTTCTTCAATTCATAAACGTTTTGATACAAAAATTATAGTAGTGTGTAGAAAGGCCATCATTCTCGAAAACACTTGTATGATTTTTCCGGTGAGGCTGAGCGTAAGCGAGACTAAGCCTGGAAAATCATACTAGTGTTTTCGGAACAGCCTTTCTACATACTACTATTAATTTTTTCATTTGCTGTTTTACGTCTTCAATTTTAATTCCTATTGACCAATTTGGCGTGTAGTGATATGTCACTTTTTGTGTGAAAATAAATCTGACCACCCTGTTCAAGCACTGTCATTCCCCACCCACCCCAACCCCATCAGATATTGTTTGTTGTCTAATTCGATGCGGTTGATGGCTCGGACTTTTCAGCTAGGAGCATCACAATTTTGAACTTAAAATTCAAATCAATATACTTGCATAGTGCCGAAAGAACATTATTTAAGGTTATTTACGGTGAGAACTGAAGAAAAGTCTCCGTCAGTGGGGCTGACGCTCTACCGTCCAAAAAGAATTTCCAGCAATCCTAGATAAGATCGTTTCTTCCTTTTAACTGCTGAGTGTTGAAACCATCTGTGATATTGTAGAGCGATAACAACATTTTCAAATTGTCCGCTGTGGCGGCCGTATTGGATGTCAGATCGGCACCATTTCATTTAGGACCAACTAGACATCATTAGAAGTCATTTGATGAGAGACCAATGTCAATATGACCATTCATTCAGGAGTAGTGATAATGATTATTAAGACGCCCGTGTTGGCAGCCATATAAGATTTGCACTATTTTCATTTAGGACCAACTGGATATCATAAGAAGTCTTTTATTTTAAGTCGATATTGCCATTCATTCCGGAGAAATAGCGATATCAAGATTTTCAAGCTGGCCGCCATGGTGGCCATATTCGATATCAGATCGGCATCATTTTCATTTTGAGCCAACCCAACAGCATAAGAAGTCTTTTGGGGAAAAATCCATGTCGATATTATTTTCCATTTAGGAGGATCTAGATCTTCAAGATGGCTGCTATGGCGGTTATTTTGGATGTAAGATCGGCATCATTTTCATTTAGGACCAAAAAGACCTCATAAGAAGTCTTTTAGTGAAAATCCATCTATATTTAATCTAGGAAGAGTAGCAATAAAAAGATTTTATGTATGGGTGGCCATATTTGAGGTCAGACCGGCGCCATTTTCATTTAGTATCAACTAGACATTAAGAAGTCTTCCGCTGAAAATCCCATGTCTATATCAGGAGTACTATCAATAAGAAGATTTTCAAGATGGTCGCTGTGACGACCATATTGGAAGTCTGAGCCGCACCATTTCATTTAGGACCAACTAGACCTTGGGATGAATATGTGTACATAGCTTCATGAAAATTTCCGTGTGGTTTAGGTTATTGATAACATACTTGCGCTAATAGGGGAATCGTAATACACTGTTTTTTCTTTGTTATATATAGATCAATTTAATATGATATTTGATTTAAGCTGAACATAATTTTATTTAACAATTTCTTTTAAATGGAACTTTACTTTGTTTTTTTATATTATTATTTGTTTTCTTTCTTTCTTTCTCCCCCTGTTTTAAACGTTTGAGATTTTCATCAATGACTTTTTACATCACATTGAACTAAAGTTGCTTCCCCTTGGTAACTCTTTTGCTAATGTGCTTTTGGGAGGTGTTACAGCTGACGGTGTCGGGTTAACGTCAACTTTAGACGTAAAATTCGGAAGGCGTCAAGATGCAAAATGTTATCAATGCAGTAAAAGGCAGAGCACTAGGTGTTGCCGAATATCTCACGCCAGTTTTAAAGGTTAATTTCTCGTTTTTGTTTGGCAATATCCATTACAATACTTCCTATCGTCAGCCAGGCAGAGGGGCTTAGAACATACTTCACACACAACACAATATAGTGTATGTACATGTTATATTTATAAATATACATACACAATACTGTCACTGTGTGATGGTAGGCGTGTAACATACTTCCCACACAACATCAATATAGTGTATATATACTTTTCTTTCTTCCTCTCCATCCGACCATTCATCTGTCCAGCTGTCTCGAAGCTTCCTCAAGATTATATATACTGATACAGTTGTGATGATGTAAATCAAACTGCACAGTATCAGAATGTGTGCGCCTGCTAGTAATTGCTGCATCTCAGTTTGCCTTATTTTTGTATACTGTGTGCCTGACTTTATTTATTTCCATTAATTTTGTGCTACTTTTTGTAGTTTCTTTTGTTATAGAATATCATAAACACCAGAAAAAGTTATACAGATCTACCAAAAATAAGAGAATCAAGGCACACAGTTTCCGATACTGTGAACTAGATAAAATTCATGTACTTGTCGACATAATTACAAGTTTCAAAAAGGATGAAAGTCGGGCGGTAAAAGGTACAATCTGCAATCCATAATGTAACTATGACATGATCGCAGGCATTCAAGCAATGAAAAGTCATTATCTGACAAATTCAAGTAGGTGATTGACTTGGATTTAATTCACTTAGATGTTTGACTATTATAGTGAACAAAATCCTTCTAACCTACCAAGTTTGTTTTAGAAATATATGCGTACGATTAGACGATATCAGTATGATCTGACCATAAAGGTATATGTCTGTGGTCATGATATATATTCCGTTATATCTCTACAACTTTAAATCAGTGGGTATAGGTACTGCTTGCAATGTTGTTCAACACAAATTTGAAGTTTTCTCACAATATACTCGGTGTGAAGTTGGTCAGTAGACTAGACAATTGCTGTTGCATTTGGAGGAATGAGGGTATATTTTGTTCCAAAGTTATTTATATATACAAGACTATATAAACCACAGTGTAGATCAAACATTTTTTGCTGAAATTAGTGGGGCAAAATAGCCATTATTATATAATGCCCTCTTAAGGGATAAGAAAACAGAAAATTACAGATCATACAAAAAATTGTGTTGCACATTGAGTGAGGGCTTGCAGGTTTCCCACAAATTTTCATCCTATGTACCCCAAATCTGGACTCTGTGTGCTCCCTGGGCACACTTTTTTGTCAGAAAAATCTCAAAAAAAAACACCTACAACTTTTCATTAGTGGATGACCAACCATGTCTCTGTTGGCGCTAGTAAAAAATGGGCCAAAGTCGTGAAGTGATAAAAACTAAGATGGCAATGAATATCTATTTTAAAACATTATATCTGGCAATGAAAACGTTTGGGGTTTGTGGTAGTCAGCCAAGTTGCAATGTAAAGTATTTAATGGCTGTTAGTGTAACCTATTTTCAAGGTTAAAGAGAAGAGGCTACATTTATGCAGATACACAATTTGTCATTTAATTAATGATTTGTTAGTTTGGAGAGAAAAATAATTGAAATAATGAAGGTATTTTTTATAATAAATGGTGGTTGATAATGAGTGTACACTAAAGTTAAATGAGAGCAAGATCTGGAACAGAAAATTCTATGGTGTAGCTCCTTTCAGGTTAACCAGATATTCAAACATGTTAATGTTTTCATGAGTTACTTGAGCACATGATAAAACTTTTATTGCAGTAACTTAAGTGTCCATGGAAAATATGATAGTACAGTGTAGACCTCAAAGTTAAGGTGGCAAAACTGTAGAAGCAAATAAGATTGTCTCATTTTTATAGCACTATTAGTGCATTATGTAGTATTATTTTCATTTGTCCCTCTAAAATGTGTCTCCCAAATTTGGAGGGTGGGGAGCACAGTGTCCCCAGCACTTGGGATCCTATGTGCAACACTAACAAAATATTTTAGTTTATGTTGACAAGGATGTTTTACCTGATTGAAATAGACTTGTAGTACATTATGTACTTTTACAAAATATGAAGAAAACTGTACCTATATATATGTATATAAATATGATATAGGGGTTGGTGCTTACAGGCAAGGCGATGGGTGGTGTAACCTGTGGACCTGGGTTAGAATCTCTGTAGAGTACAAATTAAAATTCTCTAACCTGTATGATAATATTATTTATTCGTATTTATATATACCAGTATATTAGTTTTTGTCTCTGAATGATTGAAACATTGAAAAAAAGCTACCTAAAGAGGTGCCAGTAGACACAACTGATCTCTGTTTAAATAATGCTGGGCAGTCTAGGATTTGGAATCTATTCTCTTCAATGTAATGTCTACAAAATGCATCCTGTATGCTCAGTTTTTGGATTTGTAAGTACAATTTTTAATTTATTTTGGCAATGGCTGCCATTCAGGAATTATAAGATGGTTTCCAGATTTTTAGCACTACTAGTTATAGACCAGAACAGCTTACGAGATGGCCTGTTGTCCACCATTTGTTGTCCATCCTCCATACATCTGTTAGCACAAGTTTGCTATTGCCCACTCCTAAACTATTTGGAGGATTGCGATGAAGCTTTGCACACACATTCATCCCAAGGTCTAGTTGGTCCTAAATGAAAATGGTACCGCTCGGACATCCAGTATGGCCATCACAGCAACCACCTTGTAAATCTTGTTATTGCAACTCATCCTGAATGTATGATCATATTAACATGGGGTTTTCACTAGCAGCTATTTTAAAAATCTTGTTATTGCTACTTCTCCTGAATGGAAAGTCATATCGACATGGGTTTTTTACTGGAAGACTGCCTAATATGATGTCTAGCTGGTCCTAAATGAAAATAGTTCCAATCTGACTTCAAATATGGCTGCCATGGTGACCATCTTGAAAATCTTGTTATTGCTACTCCTTCTGGACAGATGGTCATATCAATATGGAGTTACACCAAAAGACTTTTTGATATCTAGTTGGTTCTAAATGAAAATGGTAGCCATAGTAACCATCTTGAAAATCTTGGTATCACTAGTGCTCCTAAATGGAAAGTCATGTTGACATGGAGTTTTTAGCAGAAGACTTCTTATGATGTCTAGTTGGTCCAAAATAAAAATGGTGCCGATCTGATCATCAGTAAGGCTGCCATGGTAACCATCTTGAAAATAATGTTATAGCTACTCCTCCTGAATGTAAAGTCATATCAACATTAGGTTTTCACCAGAAGACTTCTTATGGTGTCTAGTTGGTCCTAAATGAAGATTTTGATGACCTGACCTCCAATATGGCCACCATGGTGTTTGTCTTGAACATCGTGATATTGATACTCCTTCTGAATGGATGATCATATCAACATGGAATTTTCACCAAAAGACTTCATGTTATACCTAGTTGGTCCTAAATGAAAATGGTGCTAATCTTACATCCACTATGGCCATTACAAATGACCATCTTGAAAATCTTGTTATTGCTACTTCTACTGAATAGATGATCATATTGACATAGGATTTCACCAAAAGACTTCTTAGAATGCCTAGTTGGTTCGCAATGAAAATGGTGTCAATCTTATATCCAATATGGCATCCACAGTGACCATCTTGAAAATCTTATTATCACTAAAGAATGTCAGAGATGGTTTAAACACTCAGCAGTTGTAAAGAAGAAACCGTCTTATCTTGGATTCCAGGAAATTCTTTTTGTCCAGTAGAGCTTTAGTCCCATCAAGGAACTCTTGTTTGGTGAAGGGTTGAGGGGTGCTCATTTTGACAATGATGTTTATTCACTAGATTGACAGTGCAACATTATGATGTGAAACTGTGGCACAATAAGTCTATTAAAAATAAATGTGAGAGGTTTCTTTCAGTTAACAAATCCTCATAATGCTCAGACCATCTGCACATGGTCAGACCAGTGGTATACATCTAGGGTCTGGATCATATGCGTAAGGTCACAATACATGTACCACTATGATCAGTAACATAAATGAATCGGAAAGTGCTACATCTGGGTACTTTTAAATGATCCCACATTTGGGAGAGGTGAAAATTTGGTCTTTATTCTTCATGCAGACATCAAGTTTAGGACCTTATATTGCAATACTGACCATATATACCGGTAATACACTTGCATTATATTGTTAAAGTATTATTAAAGATCTTTTCAAAACAATTTCACCACATTCATGGAGATCAGATACAGTGATTTTAATTTTCTGTCAAAATCTTGGTGCATATACCAATAAAGACAGAGTCATTTGGAGCATCAATTGAAACTGTCCTCGTAAGGGAGACGATAAACAATAGCTTTTGATGACATAAAAATCCTGCATATCAGATAAGAATTCTTGATTTCAGATTCATTAATCCATAGATAGATAAATTGCATGTGTTAATTAAGATATTACAGTATATAAAAATATGACAAGAGGCAGTTTTGGCTTAATTTTTCAGAATACTCGGATAAAAGATCGATTTTAGGGATCACAGACTCACAGTACTATGAATTTTCAAATCCACTCAATTAATACAATCAAGGGAAGGTAACGTCACACATAGCATTGTTGATTTTTCCCTGTTCAACAATATTCTGGTGAAAGGTGGGGTAGATTAATTATTGCATGCCAATGAATTTGCTCCGATATTTTACCCAGAGAAAAAAATTTCTAGACATTAGAAATGGCACACACAGTTGAGCATTTTTCATAGGCTTGTAAATATTCTGTCATAAATTATTTAAAAAAATTTCCTAAGATGTACAGATTTGTCAGATTTTACAGTTTATCAGCATTGATCCTTGTATTAGGTATTTTTAATTGTATTTTGTAGGAATCAAAATTCAGGGAAACTGGAGTGATAACACCTGAAGAGGTATGTATGTGATCCAGCTGAAAGGAAGTAGTTATTTACTTGATGCTAATCTGGCCCTGATATTACGATATTACAAAAAATCTTATTCTCAAACTCCGACTCTGTCGAAAATTCTGACAGTTGATTGGTATGATTTGATGGCAGCCAATCACCTGTGAGAATTTTGAAATGTGTCTGAGTTTGAGTGCAAGATTTCTTTGTATATTTGGGGTCTGTTGTCAAGGGAAAACTCACACAGATTCAAACAATAGATGATTAATGTAGAGAAATTAACACCTGTTTCTTAAGATATGAGTAAAAAAAAAATTAAAATATATTGTGTTGTGGACTGCATCTCATAAGTGGTATATTGTACAGCTCTTATTATAATGCGATTCTGGATATAATGTGGTACTGCTGTGGATCCTGTGACCAAAATAAAACTGTTGTAATTGGTCTATCAAATGTACGACAATATGTGTTGAAAGAAAGCAACATGAGGTTTAGTATTCTATCTTTATTTCCATTTCAAAACATTATTACTGTATGTACTTGCATATAAACCAGGTCCAAATGCAAACAACATAGACCCTGATCTTCCATTGCATAATGCGCTGGCAGATCAGGGTCTATGTTGTTTGTTCTACTGATTAGTCCTTACAAGCTGCATAAACCTAGATCTGCCGGCGCATTATGCAACGGCAGATTTGGGTCTATGCAGTTTTCAGTTGGTATTGAGTTGTATGCGAGTATATACGGTATTTGACAAAATTAAATGCACAAATACCACGAAGGGAAAAAATTATTTAATATACATAAACTAGAATTATTGCTAAAATTTGGATGTTTATTGTGTTTATTTCCAAACTACTGCTTTATAACGAGGGAGACCTGTGTTATTCATGAGTTTTAAAAATTTCTAGTCCAAAAAATGCAAGAATGAGATTCAATTTATTATAGTCTTTGTGTCTTTTACAGTTGTTGCTGTGTTGAATGTCATAATGTGAATTAATTTTTATGAAAAGACAGGGATTTGGGGGTCTTAAGGGGCCAAAAATGCGTCCCTGTCCCATAATTATGGAAAATTCCCAATTTTAACACTTTACTTTTGAAATTTTCTTTTCCATTTGGTCTGATTCTTTACCAAAATGATGGGGACTTTTTAGGGGTGCTCAGGGCCCAAAAATGGGAGTGTCCCAATGAGGAAGATTTCAAAATTGTGCAAAATTTCCAATTTTAGCAATTTGCACATGAAGAGTTGCTTCACTATTGGTCTAATTCTTTACCAAAAAATGACGGGCCTAGGCCCTATTTCCACTTACCCAAGAAAATCCATACAAGATGGTATGACACTTGTACATCTTAACAGTATCATCAATACTTGCTTATAATCAGGTTCAACTGCAAAAAAACATAGACCCTGATCTGCCATCACAGTATGCAGTAGCAGATCATGGTCTGTGTTGGTTTTTCTGCTGATTACTACTAACAGACTGCATAGACCCATATCTGCCAGTGCATTATGAGACAGCAGATCTGGGTCTATGCAGTTTGCAGTTGGACATGACTTATAAGCAAGTATATGAGGTAGGTGATACATATATTTATATAGCATCTTCAGATGTTCATAGTATTCTAATTACATTTACTGACAGATCCAATGAATTCCACATATGATTACTGGACTAAAATACATTATTAAAGGGAGATGTAAACATTGCTGACAGATGCAAGGAATTCTGCATACAGTTACTTGACTAAAATATGTAATAAAAGGGAGATGTAAACATTTACTGACAGATGCAATGAATTCTACATGTGATTACTTGACTAAAATATGTTATTAAAGGGATTGGTAAACATTTACTGACAGATGCAATGAATTCTACATGTGATTACTCAACTAAAATACGTTATTATAGGGAGATGTAAACATTTATGACAAATGCAAGGAATTCTACATATGAATAATTTAGTAAAAGGAGATGTGATATTATTTAAATTCTTATATTTTCAACTTGTCCTGTTATAAGCCACAGAAGTTCATATCTGTTGCAGAAACAAAACTGAATGCATTGGTTTAAAAGGTATAGAAATGAAACAGCAAATTTTCACCCACCTCAGAAATTTTGTACAAAATGTTATAACATTCCCAAAATTACAAATTCGAAGAGAATGATAATCAGGCCCCAGTTTTACCAACTTTAGTTTTCAAATTAAATCTAGACTTTAGAAATTTATTTGGTCCTCATCAGTTGTATGTCTGAATTAAATGTAAGCCAGTCAAACCAGTGGAGTCTGGACTTGAGTTTAAATTTAGATTTAAGTTTTGTTGCTGAAATCCAGACCTGCAAGGTGGCTTTATCAGCAGTTGTTTCAGGAGGTTTTTTTTAGAGGTTTTTTTCAGGAGGTTTCTTTAGAGGTTTTTTTCCTTTCTTTAAACAATATTTTGTATTAAGGTCTAGTTAACATCCTACACTCTGTGTAGGGTCTACTTCAGTACCATATATACTCGTGTATAATCTGGGTCCAAATACAAACAACATAGACCCTGATCTGCCGTCGCATAATGCGCAGCCAGATCAGGGTCTATGTTGTTTGTTCTACTGATTAGTCATTACAAACTGCATAGACCCAGATCTGCCGGTGCATTATGCGACAGCAGATCTGGGTCTATGCAGTTTGCAGTTGGTATCAGCTTATATGCGAGTATATACTGTATGTGTGATTGTGGGATTCATGCTAATTGCAAAAATAATTATGCCAATAATATCAACAGAATGCATGCAAATAGCACATAATAATGGCAAGCCCTATTAAATAATCTATTGAACATCAATCTGTCCATCCCAGTTGCTTAGAATCATGAGAATTCGATGTAGACTAATACTAATATCCAAGTACAAGAAAATGTCACACTGAGTAGCAAGTACATTTAGTGAATTGGGATAAAGTATTTGGTTATCCTCGGATGAATATGCTGTTTATGCCCGACTGGGACACGCAATAATCACTACATTTAATTTCTTGTGATGTAATGTAACATATACCAGTCTCAGCTTAAAGTTGCACACATGAGCAGTTTTGGTTCCCTTTGACATGAGTAACATATTTTTTTCAAGCCTTTATCGTCATCTAAGGAGCTATCCAATGATGAACCCACTGCATCAAAAGTGCATAGAAACACAGAAACAGGAATTTCATACAAACTAAACAAATCAAGCTCAGACACATCTGATACCCTGAAAATGACTCCATAAGGGACCAACCATTTTTTTTTTTAGGGAGGAAGGGACCTGTGATTTTCTTTTGAACCATGATATTTATTTTTTTACCACAAGATAATTTGATTTTCAACTAATATAATGGTTAGAATTAGTTCTTTTTTTGTAATAATGAAAGCAAGAGTAATTGTTTTCAAGATATTTGGGGGGCCAGAATTAAATGGTCAGTCCTTAATTTAAATGTTCACATGAATTCTGATTACAGTGAATGCACAAAAAAGTGCACATCTCAAAGACTTTTACCGTTCCAAAGCCCTCCAGGAATTTAAATCGAAGAAAACCCAGCAAATCTTTCAGAAATTCAAATTTGACTAACTGTAAGTCTGTTAAATTGTATGTGCAACTGACTCCCATGTATAAAAAAACAGTATATTTATGATGTTTTACAATTTAACTTTTTGTTGAATACTTGTCTATGGTCTCAATAATTCAACAGAAACTGTTTCCATGAAATTGTGATAACGCTATTGTCAGAGATATACATGTACATGTTACATTTTTTTTTAATGGCAGAAAACTACTAACATTACTGTATTACATATTAATTCAGTAGTTAAATAATTTTGAAGTCCTGTTAATTAGACTGTATTTTATTATCCTTGTCTGTACTTTGTCTTTGAGTTTGTGGCTGCTGGTGACCATATAGTGCACCATTGTCCAACATGGCAGTGGGCAGTGGGTGATGAGTCCAGAATCAAGCCGTATCTTCCTCGAGATAAACAATTCCTCATCACAAGGAAAGGTGAGACTTTTTTATTAGGTATTTTCACAGAAAATGTACATGTAGTTTCACAGAAAATGTACATTAGTTTCACAGAAAATGCACATGTAGTTTGATATTATATGTACATCAATTTCTGTAATGTGATATTTACGCCAGGGACCTGTTGTTGGTGGTGTCTTTAAATTCATTGTTCATAGCAACCACAGAATCCACAAAAATTGGTCCCCCACAAAAAGGTAAACTCACAGTATTTTTCAAATAATAAACCGATATCCAGCTGTTATAATAGTGAATACAGTGGTTTTCAGATGATAAACCTATATCCAGCTATTACTCTATAGTGAACTCACAGTAATTTTCAAAGGATAAGTCCATAATAATGAACTCAGGGTAATTATTAAATAATAATCCTATATCCACCTCTTACTCAATAGTGAACTCACAGTAATTTGTAAATGATAAGCCCATAATAATGAACTTCCAGCTATTACAAAATGGTGAACTCACAGTAATTTTCAAAATGATAGTCCATATCAAGCTGTTACAGAATGGTGAACTCACAGTAATTTTCAAAATGATAAGTCCATATCAAGCTGTTACAGAATGGTGAACTCACAGTAATTTTCAAAATGATAAGTCCATATCAAGCTGTTACAGAATGGTGAACTCACAGTAATTTTCAAAATGATAAGTCCATATCAAGCTGTTACAGAATGGTGAACTCACAGTAATTTTCAAAATGATAAGTCCATATCAAGCTGTTACAGAATGGTGAACTCACAGTAATTTTCAAAATGATAAGTCCATATCAAGCTGTTACAGAATGGTGAACTCACAGTAATTTTCAAAATGATAAGTCCATATCCAGCTATTACAAAGTAGTGAACTCGCAGTAATTTTGAAATAAATAAACCCAGATCCAGCTATCACAAAATAGTGAACTCACCGTAATTTTCAAATAATCAGCACAGATTTAGCTATTACAAAATAGTGAACTCACAGTAATTTTCAAATGATAAGCCCATATCCAGTTCTTATAAAACAGTGAACTCGTACGTAATTTTCAATTGATAAGCCCATATCGAGCTATTATAAGATGTTATCATACTTTTATGAACCCACTGTAAGTGCACTGAAGGCATCTCCATCATTCAGTTCATTCACACATCATTATGACTGTCTATCTATCTGTACATTAGTATGTACATTTTGGGCTAGCTCATGAGATGAACTATAGTGGTTCCCTCTTAAAAGGCCAACCATTCTGCAACAGGAAAGTGACCTAATAGAGGGGTGCCTTTCTAGAGGGGAATTGCACAGATGTGATAAATGTTATGGAATCAGTGTGATAAAATTTATATTAATTTTACTTAAAATAAATGTCAGTAATCAGCAATGTGACATTGTATGCACTAATATGCTGGACACATTAGAGAAGTGGCCATCATCGAGGGGTACTTTTGAACACAATCTTGTTGGTGTTAGGGTATTCTGGCAGTCAAAAGCTGGTGGCCACGGGTCAAGAGGAAGATCACTATATGCAGAAGCCACTTGACATCGACAAATGAAATTTAGTAGGGCATGTTGCTATACATATGTATATAAACTGTAGATTTTCAAGCTAATTCGTTGATTCATTTTTTCTTCATTTCTTATCATTTCTTAGCTCTACTGGTCATAGACCAGAAGAGCTTTTAGGATGGTCTGTCATCCATCCATTGTCTATTGTCCATTGTCCATTCATTAGCACAAGTTTGTTATTGCTACTCCTCCTAAACTACATGGAGGATTGCCATGAAACTTTACACACACATTTTTCTGGTCATAGACCAGAAGAGCTTATGAGATGGTCTGTCGTCCATCCATCGTCTGTCATCCGCCATTCATCCATTAGCACAAGTTTGTTATCACTGTTCCTTCTAAACTACTTGGAGGATTGCCATGAAACTTTACACACACATTCTACTGGTCATAGACCAGAAGAGCTTATGGGAAGGTCTGTTGTCCATCCATTGTCTGTTGTCCATCATCCATCCATTAGCACAAGTTTGTTATTGCTACTTGTCCGAAACTACTTAGAGGATTGCCACGAGACTTTATACACACATTCATCCCATGGTCTAGTTGGTCCTAAATGAAAATGGTGCCACTTCGACATCCAACAAGGCTGCCACAATGGCCATCTTGAAAATCTTGTTTTTGCTACTCTTCCTGAATGATGGTCATATGAACATTGGGTTTTCACTAAGACTTCTTATGATGTCTAATTGGTCCTAAATGAAAATAGTGTTGATCTGATATCAGTATGGCTGCCAGAATAGCCATTTGAAAACCTTGTTATTGCAAATCTGCCTGAATGAAAAGTATTACTGCCATGGGGTTTTCACAGAAGACATTTTATGATGTACAAGTCCAAAATGAAAATGGTATCAATATGATGTCTAGTATGGCCACAGCCTAGTGTGGACATTGATAAGGGTATACAGGGTGCTAGTTATTTATTTAAATATATCTCAGAAAATTGTCAGTAAAAATTATTTTTAGTCCTCATTGTTGCGCCTAGGATCCCAAGGGTAGGGACACTGTGTCCCCCATCCTCCAAATTTGGGGGACGCAAAACATTTAGAGGGACAAAGGATAATAGTAGATAGTACTTAATGCACTAGTAATGCTAAAAATTGAGATAATCTTATTTGCTTTCAAAGTTTGCCACCTTAACTTTGTCGTCTGTACCTTACTATCATTTTTTCCTTGGAAACTTACATTATTTAAATCAATGTTTTATCAGGTATTCAAGTACTGTCTATACTCGCGTATAAGCTGATACCAACTGCAAACTGCATAGGCCCAGATCTGCCAGTTCACTATGCAACAGCAGATCAGGGTCTGTGTTTTTTGCATTTTGACCTGGCATATACACGAGTATATACGGTATGTTTTATACTGTCCTGCCTAAATAGACCTTAATCATAGGCACAAGATACAATTCATAAATGCTAAACAAAAATAAACAAAAAATATTTGGTACAGCTCTCCCTCATTATAATGCTGTAGTTGGGATCCATAACCGCCGACCACATTAAGTACTTAGCTGCGTTATATTGAGACCACAATGTGTACGGAACTGCAAAATATTGAGAATGGCATAATATACTTAACAGTTGTATAGCAGGCACTATACAAATTTGGTGAATTATGGTGTTTTGAAAAGGAAATGAAGATATATGACTAAATTTCACCTTGTTTTCTTTCAACCCATTTTGTTATACATTGGTGAGATTTTGGTCATGGGGTTCATTGTAGTACCACGTTATATCCGGAAACACATTATAATGAGGCTTGTTATAATGGGGGAGAGCTTGTGTTATTCTGTAAAAAATAAATAAAAATTCCTTAACAGTTCTCTAAATATTGATAAAATACATACTAAAATATTAAATGGACTATCTTTTTCTTTGTTTCAAATGTATCTGGTTTTACTTTGCATTTTATATATCTTTCTTTACATACAAAATGATGAAACTTTCATTAAATTTATATAAATTTTCTGGCAAGTATAATGATGGGACTTCCAGACTTTAGATATGCGACTTCCAAATTCAGAATCATTGAAGTCCAGAACTTCCAGAAATGAAAAATTAATGGAACCCTGTATATATCTTGGTACAATAAAACCTGTGTTGAGAGACCATCCCTTTCTACCAACAAAAAAGTGGTCTTTCAAGTCAGGAGATCTCTTATAAAAGATCATCTAATAATATAACTGAATAGAGCTGCAAATCTAAATATGGCCTTAAATAACAGGTGGTCTTCCAAAACCGTGTCGTTTCAAGACAGGTATTTAAAAAAGCCATGTTTAATGATAAGCCCAGCTGGGTTTATCAAAGGAGAAAAGCTCATTTATATTTCAATTGGGTTTCTGAGAGATTTTGGCCCATGCAAGACGGTCCTTTTATCCATGAAAAATGAATGTAACCATTCGTTATTGATGAAATTTTATATAAAAACATTAAAAGAAGATGTTATTTATATTACAGTGAAAAATAAACTGATATGAGGGATTTACTAATTTTATTTTAAAAAATGGAACTTGCCCTTGGGAAATAAAGCTTGCCCCAAACTCAATATCCCAGCATGAGTAAAAAAATAAAATGTGGGATATTTTAAGAAATCACTTTGTATTTATTTTAACTTTTGCTTTCTTTTTATCTTTGTTGGCACCTAAAAACCATATGCCAATAACTAAAGTTATCACAAATATATATGTAAATAATACATGTAGATAGATATGTAGATGAGAAAGGGTTAGAATGCAGATATAGTTAGAAGAGCAGAAACAGACATGTACTTGTATATAGACAGATAAACTAATAAATGGATAGGTAGAAAAGGGTTTGGAAATAGCTAGATTTTTAAGTAAAAGATAGAAAAAGAGAGATATGTTTAGGTAAAAGACCTTCAGCTGAAATATTAAACAACCAATAACAATATTCTAGTCAGGGATACTCATTAATCCATGATGATTGGAACTTTCTTGCACTTTCATAGCATAATACTGGTTATTATTCTTTAAAAATGGTTCATTATAGCTAGAAACTTCATCAAGTTTCCTTTTTTGCCTAGATAAGATAGCAGACTCATCTCATCAACTACATCTACAATAATGAAAGATAGACTGTTTGTATAGATTTATTTATACTCACAACTGAAGGATTTGTGAACACTCTTTTTATCCATTTACGTAACAGTTATGATCTAGTCACCTTGAAATCGGCAACATGTATCAAAATATTTGACAAGACAGCTTTTAAAATTGAGAACACTTATTTTTATCCATCTAATTGTTTGCCAAGTAGTAAGTATGCATTGGTCTCCTGTAATTATCACGTAAACAACAGATCATAAACACAGCTTGTGTGTGCTACATTTTTGGCACATGGGTCACACTTTGAATGAAATCCTTCTGGTGGTTTATCATTAGAGATGAGTGCCTTTTATTTCCAAACACGCCTGCCAAAGAAATCTTTATCTTAAGTTATATTATTAACAATTAAAACCTACTCACCTTAAAAATGGCAACATGCACCAAAACAATCTTTGGCAAGCTGATTGTTTAGAGTTGGCAAGCTCACAAATTGCCAGAGGTTAGGTTAGGACCAGAAAGTCAGCAAATCCCAAATACATAGAAATATTACAATTAAAATGTAACTGATAAGTTCAAATATAAAATATTTATTTCTTACTTGTCAAAACTTGCTTTAAATAGTACATATTCACATAATCACATCTGTGCGAGAAAATGCAAGACTGACCTTGACATTGACAACAAGATGGAAATGACACATGACAGATGAAAGAAACTGTGGCCAGGTATTTAACAGAAGAATGAGGTACATATAAACACGAAATAAAGGTGCTGATATATGTACTGTGGTGAGATTGCAGGGTATAAAATATACAGAACATATAGCATTAAGAACAGAACGTGACCCTTTCTCCCTCTTTCTCAATTTTTTGGACTTGCCCACAGGCAGTATCTTAAAAACTTGAGCTTGCCCAAGCCAAATTTGAGGTTGTCCTGGGAGGTGGGGAAAGTGGATTTGTAAATCCCTGGATATATTTAATGAATTGATGTACCGGAAAATGACCTTGTGTAGTTTTCCATTTTGGATTAGCAGTTGCTTCAGTTTTATTATTATCAATTCATCATTTACCTTTTCCCTTGTCAATGTTTTTATTTTTTAAAATATATTTTCTTTCATAAAAATGTAGTACATGTATAGAATCTTACCCAAAGACAATAGAAGTAGAGCTGAAACAAACATTCAAATCAGAACACTTTTTTGGCAGATATTCAAATAGAAAATTGGTATTTGAATATTCGTTTCTTTCCCTAGCAAGTTTGGCATGATTATGTAAAAGAAACAAACAAGGTGAAGTGTAAACTTTGCATTGCAAAAATAGTGAGTGGCGTACTAAGGGTGAATGGTGCCCGGGGCAGCAATGATGGCCCAAAGGGCCAGAATACGAGGCCTGAATTTCTATCCGCTGTTTTTGTGCCCAAGACCTCCCCGCCCCCCGCCGCCCCTACCCGTTAGTACACTACTGAAAATAGTTTTCAAGGAACAACTTCAGACCTGCAACATGATATTCAAGCTCAGACTCACAAAGTAATCATAGCGTAAAAATTCTGAATAGTCGCATTGCTCACAACCTTGCCATTTCTATTCACTGCCATTCAGGCATTCTTGAAATGATAATATGTAATACGGCAAGTTGATGAAGAACATGGTATAGAATAGGATTTTTACCAAAGTCAATAATGCCTTTACATATCAATCAACCAGAACTCCAAAAAATGTGTGAACTGTTGTCAGGCATTCATTCTGTCAGGAGCATTTGTAGTCAATCCCACATTACGACTCCCCAGTCATTTTACCTCAGAAAGTTAACTCCAATATATTTCCACATTTGGTCTTTAATTCAAGTTTCAAAGCCATTACATATTTGTGGAATTACAAATAGACTTTAAGTCAGATGCTCTCCATTTCTTTATTTTCTTAAAGGTCAGTAATGCAGATGTCAGCTTTGTACCACTAAGACTTACCATATATACTCGCATATAATCAAGGTCCACATGCAAACAACATAGACCCTGATCTACTGTCGCATAATGCGCTGGCAGATCAGGGTATTTGTTGTTTGTTCTACTGATTAGTCCTTACAAACTGCATAGACACAGATCTGTTGGTGCAACTATATATGGTACATGTGCCAGTTGACATAACTTTGGAACAGAACCATTTAAGTTGTAGGGGTCAAGGAGTTTGCTGTTAAAATAAAGCTTGCTACTCTGTTTTTGCTACACAAAGGTACAAAGCAGTAGTTATCAGCATATATTTTAATTTATGCAGGAATTATTTCACTTTTTCTTTTCTACGACTCTTTGAAAATGATTTAACTGTGATTTGGGGGGAATTTCTTTTTATCTACAAAGCATAAAGACCTACTCAGGGAACTAGTTCCCATATATCTGGCTGTGGGAGAGGTTACATTATACTGTTTACAGAAGCCCCAAGGCCATTTCACACTTATTGCAATGTTCATTTTACGTATAAAATGAGGTCAGTACCCGTGTATGTATTTCAGTTAAAACAGTTATCAAGTCTAAGTATGAGTTTCTTATGAGTTATTAGAAACTCTCAATGACGGATTTGGGCGTTTTAAATTGGGCACATGTCGGGATGATTTTAATTGTGAACAAATCG
Source organism: Margaritifera margaritifera (assembly GCA_029931535.1). Taxonomy (NCBI): domain Eukaryota; kingdom Metazoa; phylum Mollusca; class Bivalvia; order Unionida; family Margaritiferidae; genus Margaritifera; species Margaritifera margaritifera. Next base: position 933,581 of record JAQPZY010001474.1, read on the forward strand.
CATCCAGAGAAATTTCTGAGCTGATACCTGCATTTAACTGAACAGATAATTGAGTTTCTGCCCATCTTTACTCTCCATCTTCAGCACTAAAGGAATGTTTGTGGTTGTACTAAGTTCGAAGATAAATGGAAAATAACACCTACATTCATTTGATTTGAATACATTCAACGAATAATTCAAATAGGAAAATTTGGTATTCGTTTCAGCTCTAGTCAGAATATGCGAGGCCTTGAAATACATAACACGCCGTAGATATTACCAGTAGCTCCAAAAATAGTATTTTGTGGGTGATAATACATTCTATTTTTGTTGTTTCATATTTTGCTTTGGTTCTAATTTGGACCTAAACTATATGTATACATATATGTTGTTTTAAGGTCTTGTTTGTTCTGACACTGCCTCTCATCACATGATGTGAGACACTGGTGTTGGGACTGACATCACCAAAGTAAAAGAGTTCAGGGCAATCATTTAACTGTAGGCTGAGATTTTTAGCTGTCGAGAGAATAGGAGATGGGCTTTCACCTGTGTACTGTCTTATGGTTTTTAGGACTTTAGGATGTTTAATTAGGAAAACATAATTACTGAATAATTACATGGAATGTTTATAGGCGCCTGATAAATGTGTAACATGCCAAGTTATCAACTGGTCATTTCAGCTCATCAGTTGGACATATGCAGAAAAAATTAGCATTTTGGAAGCTCTGATTTAGAGATAAGAGACAAACGGGGACCTACAGGCTTTACATTAGATATGGTTTACCAAACGTTTCCGATGATAAATATATATTTGATGACAAGCTCACCCCATCACTTTTTTAAAAAATGTAAAGGCTGTTCCCATGGACATAGAAATTGTATTGAATTTGATAATCTTACTGTATATACTTACATATAAGCTGAGTCCAAATGCAAACATCATAGACCCAAATCTGCTGGCACATTATGCAACAGCAGATCTGGGTCTATGCAGTTTGCAGTTGGTATTGGCTTATGCACAAGTATATACGGTAGTTAAAGTGTATATGGATGTCTTCCAAAGCACCTTACTGTAATTATAGTAGAAATAAGTATGGTCTACATTGTCTTGTTATGTGTATGTCATGATTAAATGTAAATTTTTGTCACTATTTAAGATAAGCAGTAATCAATGTAAACAAAAGAAAGATTTGAATTGGATTCACTGCCCCAGATATGAACTCTAATCAATGGGTCTATTAAATTTGGTAGAAATCAGATATTTTTATGTAAACTTTATCTCATTTGGTCAGTTTCGCTATGATACTAATTCAGGATTTGTTGGCATTGGTTTTTGTAAAAAATTCCATTTTATTCACGGTCTCAGATATGAATTCTAATAAATGGGATCATCAAAATTTGTAGAAACATGATCTCTCAATGTAAACCTTTATTTTATTCAAACGGTTTTGCTGTGACAAAAACAAGAAAATTGGTTCAGCACAATAACTTTGATCTAAATCAAGTACTTTGATCAAACTTTGTGGATGGTTTGCACTTGGAATGAGAAAGAAACCTATTAATTTTGGGGTCAGAAAAGTCAGATTTTAAGATCACTGTGACTGTATGAAGAAAATTAGTTCTGCACAATAACTTTAGTTCTAGACCACATACCTCAACCAAACTATGTGCATGGCTTGCATTTGGGATTAGAAAGACACCTATTGATTATAGAGCCAAAATCAAGTCACAGGGGCTGGAATAATAAAAGTTGTCACACATTAACTTTTGTTTTAATGTTAAGTCCTTGGCCAAACTTTGTCAATGACTTGCACCTGGTGTAAGAACGACATTTTTAGATTTGGGGGTCAAAGGTCAAGGTCATGGTAAGTCAGATAAATTGAATAAGAGCACAATTGTTTCTACAGTTTAATTCTTGACCACTTACATTGACCAAAAATGAAGAAAGAAAGAAACCTGTTTATTCAGGCTTAAGAAGGCCCAGGGACAAGGTCACTGACAAAAGCAAAGAGACAAGTTTTCTGTAAAGTTACTTTAATTACACACCACTTAATCATACCAAGCTTTAAAGAGGGCTTGCTGATATGTCAAGGAAATACACTTCAGATAGTGGAAAAGACAGCTTAAAGGTCAAGGTTACAATGGCCCAAATCAAGACAGTTGGTTTTCTACACCATCTTCTTTAAAAAAAACTCACAAATGGTTTGCAGGGTTAAAAGGTCAGGGTCAAGATTACTGAGACTGATTGATGAATACTGTGCTGAGTCAGCTATGCCCAACTAGTACCTATATACAAGACTGTTAAACACAGGGCACATGTGTAATGTATGTTCATGGTACTGTTAAACACAGGGCACATGTGTAATGTATGTTCATGGTACTGTTAAACACAGGGCACATGTGTAATGTATAGTTCATGGTACTGTTAAACACAGGGCACATGTGTAATGTATAGTTCATGGTACTGTTAAACACAGGGCACATGTGTAATGTATAGTTCATGGTACTGTTAAACACAGGTCACATGTGTAATGTATAGTTAATGCAACTGTTGTCCTTTATGAGATGCATACATCCAATTTCTAAGGTACTTATTTTATTCCTGCTGATACATTATTTCTTGTTATGTGTATCAAAACATCAGAGATAAATATATTTGGTTTGTGTGTAATAATTTATCTTTTTCCTAGTGCCATGTTACAAGAGAGTGAAGCAGGTGGATAACCATCAAGAAGAGCAGGAGAAGGTGATAGAAGTGGATGATGGGGATGGGGGCTGGGTGGATACACACCACTATCAAGGTACTGGGGAGTTATAACCCGTATTGCAAATACTCATGTGTTATATATATATCCCACAATAACTTGCGCACAACGTGTTTAAAAACATAGAAATTGCATAGGCGAGGGTGTGAGTTACCGAGGGACCTCTGAAAAATTAAGAAAGGGATGGACATCGACTGTGAGAAGTGTGGGAGGGGGGTGGCAGTTTAAGTGCTTGAATTCTCATCTAATAATGACATTGGGAATAATTGTCATTAAATAGCTTTTTCTGATAAAGTTCTTCACTTTTCTGTATAAATTACCTTATTTTTCAATATATCCGCCCTCTGAAAGATCCAGGGTTCATACAAAGTCTGGAAAGTCTGGAAATTGTATGGGAAAAAAAGAATGCTTATCCAGACCTGGAAAAAGTATGGAAAATAAAGATTTTGCCCTAAAAGTCTGGAAAAAGTATGGAATTTTGGATTGCTGTGTTTTATTTTGCTGAAAAGCTCGTTGCCTGAGCCACCATTTGGTGTTTTGACAGCCCTGCTGGTTCAGTGTGGTTAGTGAAACACATGACCTATCATCAACTTGTGATTGGTGGATACTAAATTATATTATGCAGATACCACATGCTCATTTATTGTGACACAGACTTCGAGTACATGTGCCAGAAGGGTCTGGAAAAAAATGCAAACCAGTCTGGAAAAGGTTTGGAATTTGTTTTACTAACAGCTGTATGAACCCTGAAGATCGTTTGAAACCTTACTCCAAGTGGTTTCAACACACATCACATGCATACCAGCAAAAACATTATGTATTATGTCACCAATTTTTGCATGTGAATGTGGACAAATTCTAGTGTTACTGTAGATTCAGAATAAAACAAGATTCTTTATTTTCGAAAAGTGTAACATTTTTTTTTGAGAAACAAGAACATGGAAACTTGATTTTTGAAAAAAATTGTTATATTAGTAAAATACTGATGCTGTAATTTCTTTGCAAGTTATAGCGAAATTTCTACTTATCCTTGAGCAAACCTCTGAGTGCCAATTCGGGAATTTTAAGTTTACTAGACACGTTGGAACTCACTTCTCCATAATGAACTTTTTCTGTGAAACAAAGCTTTTCATGCACCTAGTACACCTTTCACTTGGTTCCTTTACTATTGTTGATTACATTTACCATATATACTAGCATATAAGCCGGGTCCAAATGCAAACAACATAGACCCTGATCTGCTGTCGCATAATGTGCCGGCAGATCAGGGTTAATGTTGTTTGTTCTACTGATTGGTCCTTACAAACTGCATAGACCCAGATCTGGGTCTATGCAGTTGCAGTTGGTATCAGCCTATACATGAGTATATATGGTATGAATGAGTATGATAAACCACTGATTAATTGTTAGATACTCTAATTATGTCACATATATTTAGTGTTCTCAGTGTTTGATTAATCCAAATGAGTTGACTTAACACACTACTGGGACCACTAGCTCTTACGCAGGTTGGATTTGCATGCCTTTTAACTGCTTTTATTTTACCCCCCTTACTTGATTTATTACAAAAGACTAATTAACATGATAATAAAATGCAGCTCAACTTTTAATTGATTGTAACAATGAAACCAACACTTCCGCAAGTCAGAGATCAAAACACAGTCGGCATTTAATTAGGTTCTCACGGAAATGCTTGCGGGCATTGCTGTGGCGAATGATTGACACTTTTCACATTTGAATACAAGAGGGTGCAGTTATGACGATTACACTGAAATCAAATTAAAAGATAAAACTGAGACATGAATTTCACTTAACAAGACATATTTAACTGGTATTTTATTTCTTAAATTATATTCAAAACCAGTAGGCATTACTGACATTTTAATTGATCAATATTTTGTCATATATTGTTATTTACAGTGTACTGAGAATTGTTTTTTTAAAAGTAAATTGTAACAAAATATATGACTTTTACTAAAAGTTACGAGTTAGTAATTTTTAATGCAATTGCCAGGCAATAATTGCTGTTTTTGATGATAAAAGAAACGATATATCAGAGTTTCAAGTACTAGTTTTGATCATGATTTTTGTCAGGTTCAACAAATAGGGGCCATATCTTGTGGTATTTTCTAGAAGAAAATAAATGGGATCTACACCTGACCCTGGATTATAAGCAGTGTGTGTGTGTGTGTTAACTTTGCAACTGAAGCACTGTGAAAAAACTTTAACCTGAATCAGATTTTCCTGATTTAGGTTGTATTGCTAAATTTGTGACGATTTTTATGCTCGGAGTAATTTTATGAGTACCTGTTGGTTATTCCAGGCATACATGTGGCAATCACACATGGCAATCACACCTAAGGATAACGGTGATAGTTACTGCCACAACTGTATTTGACTATGGTACTGAGATTGTAATTGTATTTGACTACTGTTACGACTAGGAGTAATGTAACAAAAGAAAGGACTCAAACAAGCTTTCAAGATTTTAATAAGAATATTTAATTTCCTAAAATATTAAAATATTTCAACAAACAATCAAAGTGAAAGAATTAAAAATAACTTACAGTATAGAATATCCTTAAAAGTTCTAAATTGTTCTAAAGTTCACTGATCCGGAAGTTAATCCAAATATTCCGAATGAAACCTTCACTGTACTGATGTACTAGCAAGAATTAGTTATATCCAGGTGTTATAAATTCCAAATAGTCCTTGTGAAAATGGAATGTCAGAAGTTCTAGAATTGTTTCCGATTATTCCATGGAGCTGTACAATTATTAAAGTTTAAGAAACAGTTCTTAATCCTAAATGTACTGTATTAATATATATATATCACTGAAGCAGAATAACCGCACACAAAATGAACCAAATATGTTTTATGACCTCTTAGGCTGAACGAACTATGCATGAATGCCAAACACATCAATACATCCTATTATATAGCTTCTGACTGTGTGCAAAACAGAATAAGGAAAACCAATTTAAACTGTATTGCAACTTAATAATCCTTCTAGAAAACAACCCTAACTGAACCAATCAGAAACTAGGTTATGTGTGACACCGCTAAAGTACCTTTACACTAACGTTATTACCAGTCAACAAAATATTGACTCTTAATGGTACATAGAATCTAGGTCAGAAGTTCAACAAATTCTCATGCTCTAGGTCACGTGATATGATTCATTTTTAACCAATTTTCCCAAGACCTAATGTACTAAGTCACATTGAAATACTGTATATGTACTTTCTGCAAGACAACAGCTGTTAGACTATTATGCAGAGATCATAAACCTATACTATTATTTATAAACGAAATAATACATAATTCTGTAACACTATGGTACTAAGATTGTAATTGTATTTGACTGTGGTACTGAGATTGTAATTGTATTTGACTATGGTACTGAGATTGTAATTGTATTTGACAATGGTACTGAGATTGTAATTGTATTTGATTTGACTATGGTACTGAGATTGCAATTGTATTTGACTATGGTACTGAGATTGTAATTGTATTTGATTATTGTACTGAGATTGTAATGTTATTTGACTATGGTACTGAGATTGTAATTGTATTTGACTATGTTACTGAGATTGTAATTTTATTTGACTAAGGTACTGAGATTGTAATTTTATTTGACTAAGGTACTGAGATTGTAATTTTATTTGACTATGTTACTGAGATTGTAATTGTATTTGACTATGGTACTGAGATTTTAGTTGTATTTGACTATGGTACTGGGATTGTAATTGTATTTGACTATGGTACTGAGATTTTGTATTCATATTGTATGTCACATGTGAAATAATTGTTTCATATTTCTTAAGTTCTTTGGAATTCACTTTGACACAAATAGTTCATTTCTTTCCCTTGTCACATCTTTCTACTAGCCACTTTTCCCCATTTTTATGCTCCCACCATATCTCTGGAGTAGGCATATAGTATTGCCCTGTCTGTCCATTCTGTTACATATCCCGTCCTTTCCATCACGAATTAAATTTCTGCTTAATAATGCATTTTTCTTTTAAGGTTTTAATAGATTGAAATTGAATTTGGTATAAGACTTAACATTAAGAGCAACTAGATCAAATTAAATTTTCACTATTTTGTTGCAAAATTTTAGAGTTATGGCCCCAGTTTGACTTGGAGCTTTGCATTTTGACTGCTGCTCATTAACTTTCGAAGAATGTTATGGATTGAAATCCAGTATGGTATGAGGGTTTGCATTAAGAAGCCCTGGGTCAAGTTCAGTTTATATCATTTTCCAGCAGAATGTTACCAATTTATTGCCCCAGTTTTGCTTTAATTTAGCACATCAGTTTCTGCTCAATAACGTTTGTAGGGTTTTATGGATTAAAACCAAATTTTGTATGAGGCTTTATATTAAGAAAACCTTGACCAAGTTTGACTTTCACCATTTTCTGGCAAAATTTTAAATTAGTTATGGCCCTTTTTGGACTTAAAATTTTGGCCTTCAGCTCAATAACTTTTGAAAGACTTAATGGATTGTAATCATATTTGGTATGGAGGTTTATATTAAGAAGACATAAGTCAGGTTTGATTTTTACCATTCTCCAGCAAGATTTTACTGAGGTTTGACTGAACACACTCTGCATTTCAATTTCCACTCAACAAATTTTGAAGAACTTAATGAATTGAAACCAAATTTGGTATGATGGCTTTATATGAAGAAGACCTAGGTCAGATTTGATTTTAATTGTTTTCTGGCAAAATTTTATGGAGTTATGGCCCCTGTTTGACTTAGAACTTTGACATTTAATTGCATCATATTCACAGAGGCACCCATGTTGTATGGACACATTTATAGTTTTCATCTTTTTATTTGATTGTTTACTAGCAACATTTTTTGGAGTCATGGCCCCTGTTTGACTTAGGACTTTGACATTTAATTGCATCATATTAACAGAGGCTCTCATGTTGTATAGACACATTTATAGTTTTTGTCTTTTTATTTAATTGTTTTCCAGCACAATTTTATGGAGTTATGGCCCCTGTTTGACTTCGAACTTTGCCATTTAGTTGCATCATATTTACTGAGGTACCATTTAATTGCATCATATTTGCTGAGGCACCCAGGTCATATGGATACATTTTCTAGTTGTCTTCTTTTTATTGCATGTTCAATTCGTCCATCTCCAACTTAAGGTATGTCATTAAATTGCTGTAATTGTGATGGATAAAACCTGCTTTGCCTTAGTTCCAGAGAGAATCAAGACTCCACACATAAATACATTACTCTGTTTCAGAATCAGGTATTTTACAAGTTCAGGAAGCTGTATCAGAGATGACCTTAGACTCCAAGGTTTGTACAGGGTTAAGCATACAAAAGCTGAACATAACTAAATTATTTTGTTAGTCATTATTGTCCTACATGGATATATTTCCATGCATAGAATAAAAAGGGTATATAATGGAAATAATTTTTTGAAACTTTTGATACATTTACAGATGATTTGCATTTGATTCAGTGGAGTTCACCATTAAGACAAATTATTTCTCTGTATTTATGTTCTAAAAAAAACAATCTGTTTTGTGAACAATTCTTCTTTCTTTAGGAGCTTTTTTATTGTTGAAGGAACAGATCATCCATCTTTATGGAACAAATGTTTTTTATGTGCACTTATGTGTAAGCAATTTCTAAGAAAATTGACATGATTTCTAAACTTACGAGAATCAATGGTTTCTTTAAGTTTTGCATTTTGCCAAGAAATCAAAATTCTTGAAATATTATTTACAAACAAAATAAACTTCATGAATACATAATTGTAGATATATAAACAATTATAAAGAAAAGTATTTCATAAAAAGTGTTAAAAATATGCAGAACACTGGTATGTTAAAGTATGGTTTCAGCAATGGTTGCTAGTAATTTAATTGTATTTAAAAACATTATGATAATATATTCTACCATTATTTGCATATGAATCAGCTGCATGGAATTATTCCATCAAGAATCTCATAAAAAATATTGTGCATCCCTTTTTTTCATTATCTCTTTGATAGGAGAAATTGACTTGGTATTTATGCCTCTGCCATGTCTTTGGAAGGGCATATAGTGTTACCAATGTCCGTCCATCGCATCTCGTCTCATCACATCCCACAGGACCCAAGGGGGCCAAGTGGCCTAAGCTGCTTGCCTTTACAGATCACTCGTATCTCACCTGTCTGCGTGGGTTTGAGTCTCGGCTCAACCAACATGGTTATATGAGAAAGCTTGCCAGTAGCTTCCCGTGGGTTGGTGGTTCTTCCCAGGGTCTTCTCTGGTTCTTCCTCCACCAAATATACTTGCCGCCATGTATATCTTATCATGTACTGAAAAATGGTGTTAAACCCAGCAACAACAACACATCCCACAAATTTGATTTCCCATCAGTAACTTTTGAATGACTTCATGGATTCAAACCAAGTTTGGTATGAGGGTTTATATTGAAAAGACTTGGCCAATTTTATGGAATTATGGCCTTTGTTTGCATTAAATCTTTACCACTCAATTTTATTTCCATTCAGTAAGTTTTGAAAGACTTCATGGATTGAAATCAAATTTTCGGTATGAGACTTTACATCAAAAAGACCTAGGTTAGATTTGATTTTCACCAAACATTTATGGAGTTATGCCTCTTGTTTCACTTAGAACTTTGCCCTTCAGTTTTATTTCCACTGAAAAACTTTTGAATGACTGGGTTAAAACCAAATTTAGTATGAGACTTTACTTTAAGTAGACCTAGGTCAAGTTTGGTTTTCACCCATTTTGTACAAATTGTAGTGAAGTTATGGCCCTTCTTTGACTTAAAACTTTGCCTTTCTACTTTGTTTCCACTCAGTACCTTTTGAAGGATTCCAATAATATAAAATCTAATTTTATATGAAGCTTTACATTAAAAAACTAGGACAAGTTTTGTTTTCACTGTTTTCTGGGAAAATTGTATGGAGTTATGGGCCTTGTTTTGACTCAACAGTATTTTAAGGACTTCATGGATTGAAACCAAATTTCTGGGATGCTTTATATTAGGAAAATCTTGGTTAAGTTTGATTTTTATCATTTTCCTGTAAAATTTACTTTGTTATGGCCCCAGTTTGACTTGTATCTTTGTCCTTCAATTGTGCCATATTAGCAGGAGCATCCATGTCATGTGGACACATTTCTAGTTCATATAAAGGGTTTAGTTTCATGTTTTTAATGACATTGTTGATTATTTGCTTTCTGCAGTCAAAGGGAAGCAGTAGTGGCAGAGTTGTGATAAATACAGTTGATGGTAATGATGATGATGATGATGATGATAATGATGACGATGACGAGGCAGAAGACATGGAGGCCTTTGAAGAAAGTGGGATGTTGGAAGAACAGGATGATGTAAGATATTTAAGAATAGAATTACTGCAAACATTACTACAGATTATAATATACTCAGAATTTAAACTATTGTCTTAACATATGAGATAACTGAACATTATTTTCTTGTATACATCATTGTTGGAGCCGCAGTGGCTCAGTGGTTCGCATGCTGGACTCAAGATCGAAAGGGTGCGGGTTCGAATCCTACCATCAGACCAACCTGGATCAGCTACCGTGGGATGTCCCTCAGCAAGGCACTTTACTCCAATTGCCTTGCACTAAATGACCTATTTGTGTTTCTGTGCTGTAAAGCACCAAACCAAACCAAACATCATCATCGAGCAATATATGTGTCATTGATAAGGATGTACATCATAAACATCATTGTGTCATCCAACATTTTCCATTATCATGTCATCCAGTGTACCAGATATATTTACCGGTGTCATGAATAAAATTATGAAAAAAGTTGAGTAATGAAAAAAAGAGCATATTTATTGGAATATTTGTAATATTTTCCTTACAGTAATTCTTTGAGATTTTGTAACTGATGCTAATTATAAATTAGAGTATATAATACACAGGTAATTGAATGTGTACTGTATGATATCTTGAGTGGACTCATTTGGGGTAGCTGACTCATAAGATTATCTACCACATACTAGAACAATTTGTTCACCAAATATATGAGAAAGAACACATTGGGATAAGTATTTTCTAATAAAGTGGCATTTATGATATATTGTAATACAATTTATTGTATACATATCAATACGTATTGGAAACAATCATTCCTTAATTTTACCATCCATTCAGCCTGAAAATTAGTTACAGTATTAATACATGTACCTGTGTTCCATGAAAAATGCTTTATTCATATTGAAATATATTATTAAATCGTGACACAGAAGCCTCTTCCTTTGGTCATTTTTATTTGAAAGAAAAAACATTGACAAATTATTAAAATGATCAGAGAAATAAAATGTTTGCAGATAATGAAACAACAGTTACTGTAGTAAGACCTTACCCTGCAAAACTTTGCATTTTGACTATATCATTCAGTTACATCTGAATATTAAAACTTTTTAATTAAAAAGAGAATTAAATTATATAGTTATAAATTTTAAAAAATTCATTCTGCAAACCTGTGCTTTTATAACTGGATTATTTAATGGTTAGAAAGCAATAGAATGTTTTAATGTCTGAACTTAATGAAGTTGTACATGATTTTCCGAACCTTTTAACTATGGCTAGATCAATAACTCAAAACATTATAATACTTTAAAATCCATGTCCGATGAAACAAATTGTACTTTGCAAAACTTTGCAGTAATCTTGTCATGCAAAATGTTTTGAAGAGCTGTAGGAGCTCAGTTGGCAGTAGTGGCAGACTCATAATTAAAGGGTCACAGGTTCTATACCAACCCAGGCCAGCCTGGGTTGGCTGCTTCAGAGTGTCCTTGGGAAATATACTTAACTCCCATTTCCTAAGCATGATATAGCCAATAATGTGTTAAAAGTGCTGTTAAAACCAACAAAAAGAAGCCAAACCATTGAAGTCCAATCTTAATGTCATCCTTACAGCAGTATTGTCTGCTAGGAACTGTATATCTATTTTCTAGAGTTGTAGTAGTCTTAGACTTGATGTCATCCTTACAGCAGTATTGTCTGCTAGGAATTGTATATTCTATTTTCTAGAATTGCAGTTGTCTTAGACTTGATATCATCCTTACAGCAGTATTGTCTGCTAGGAATTGTATATTTTATTTTCTAGAATTGCAGTTGTCTTAGACTTGATGTCATCCTTACAGCAGTATTGTCTGCTAGGAACTGTATATTCTATTTTCTAGAATTGCAGTTGTCTTAGACTTGATATCATCCTTACAGCAGTATTGTCTGCTAGGAATTGTATATTCTATTTTCTAGAATTGCAGTTGTCTTAGACTTGATGTCATCCTTACAGCAGTATTGTCTGCTAGGAATTGTATATTCTATTTTCTAGAATTGCAGTCATCTTAGACTTGATGTCATCCTTACAGCAGTATTGTCTGCTAGGAATTGTATATTCTATTTTCTAGAATTGCAGTCATCTTAGACTTGATGTCATCCTTACAGCAGTATTGTCTGCTAGGAATTGTATATTCTATTTTCTAGAATTGCAGTCATCTTAGACTTGATGTCATCCTTACAGCAGTATTGTCTGCTAGGAATTGTATATTCTATTTTCTAGAGTTGCAGTCATCTTAGACTTGGTGTCATCCTTACAGCAATTCATGTATTGATAATAATACATGTTTTCTGATTTGTTTTGTATAAAATTAAATTTTCTCTGCCCCCTGCCTCTGACAATCATGTACCTGCCAAGTCTGTACAGGTGAGAGGGATTAGAAGTCAAAGGGACTAACAGCCAATCTACATTCATGTCAACAAATCCTTCATTTGGACAGTATTAAATAGTCAGAAGTCACTAACAATGAAATTCGCATTTGAGTTTGTTATTGCCATTGTAGCTCTTTATGCAGATAATGGATATAAGGTTTTCTGCTGGAAAAATGTATTGTTATTGCTATTGTAGCACTTTATGCAGATAATGGATATAAGGTTTTCTACTGGAAAAATGTGTTGTTATTGCTATTGTAGCACTTTATGCAGATAATGGATATAAAGTTTTCTACTCCAAAAATGTGTTGTTATTGCCATTGTAGCTCTTTATGCAGATAATGGATATAAGGTTTTCTACTCCAAAAATGTGTTGTTATTGCTATTGTAGCTCTTTGTGCAGATAATGGATATAAGGTTTTCTACTGGAAAAATGTGTTGTTATTGCTATTGTAGCACTTTATGCAGATAATGGATGTAAGGTTTTCTGCTGGAAAAACTTGTTGTTATTGCCATTGTAGCTCTTTGTGCAGATAATGGATATAAGGTTTTCTACTCCAAAAATGTGTTGTTATTGCTATTGTAGCTCTTTGTGCAGATAATGGATATAAGGTTTTCTACTGGAAAAATGTGTCGTTATTGCTATTGTAGCACTTTATGCAGATAATGGATATAAAGTTTTCTACTCCAAAAATGTGTTGTTATTGCCCTTGTAGCTCTTTATGCAGATAATGGATATAAGGTTTTCTACTCCAAAAATGTGTTGTTATTGCTATTGTAGCTCTTTGTGCAGATAATGGATATAAGGTTTTCTACTGGAAAAATGTGTTGTTATTGCTATTGTAGCACTTTATGCAGATAATGGATGTAAGGTTTTCTGCTGGAAAAACTTGTTATTGCCATTGTAGCTCTTTGTGCAGATAATGGATATAAGGTTTTCTACTGGAAAAATGTGTTGTTATTGCCATTGTAGCTCTTTGTGCAGATAATGGATATAAGGTTTTCTACTGGAAAAATGTGTTGTTATTGCCATTGTAGCTCTTATGCAGATAATGGATATAAGGTTTTCTACTGGAAAAATGTGTTGTTATTGCCATTGTAGCTCTTTATGCAGATAATGGATATAAGGTTTTCTACTCCAAAAATGTGTTGTTATTGCCATTGTAGCTCTTTATGCAGATAATGGATATAAGGTTTTCTACTGGAAAAATGTGTTGTTATTGCTATTGTAGCTCTTTATGCAGATAATGGATGTAAGGTTTTCTACTGGAAAAATGTGTTGTTATTGCCATTGTAGCTCTTTATGCAGATAATGGATATAAGGTTTTCTACTGGAAAAATGTGTTGTTATTGCTATTGTAGCACTTTATGCAGATAATGGATATAAGGTTTTCTACTGGAAAAATGTGTTGTTATTGCCATTGTAGCTCTTTATGCAGATAATGGATGTAAGGTTTTCTACTGGAAAAACTTGTTGTTATTGCTATTGTAGCTCTTTGTGCAGATAATGGATGTAAGGTTTTCTACTGGAAAAATGTGTTGTTATTGCCATTGTAGCTCTTTATGCAGATAATGGATATAAGGTTTTCTACTCCAAAAATGTGTTGTTATTGCTATTGTAGCACTTTATGCAGATAATGGATATAAGGTTTTCTACTGGAAAAATGTGTTGTTATTGCCATTGTAGCTCTTTATGCAGATAATGGATATAAGGTTTTCTACTCCAAAAATGTGTTGTTATTGCCATTGTAGCACTTTATGCAGATAATGGATATAAGGTTTTCTACTCCAAAAATGTGTTGTTATTGCCATTGTAGCTCTTTGTGCAGATAATGGATATAAGGTTTTCTACTGGAAAAATGTGTTGTTATTGCCATTGTAGCTCTTTATGCAGATAATGGATATAAGGTTTTCTACTCCAAAAATGTGTTGTTATTGCCATTGTAGCACTTTATGCAGATAATGGATATAAGGTTTTCTACTCCAAAAATGTGTTGTTATTGCCATTGTAGCTCTTATGCAGATAATGGATATAAGGTTTTCTACTGGAAAAATGTGTTGTTATTGCCATTGTAGCTCTTTATGCAGATAATGGATATAAGGTTTTCTACTCCAAAAATGTGTTGTTATTGCCATTGTAGCTCTTTATGCAGATAATGGATATAAGGTTTTCTACTGGAAAAATGTGTTGTTATTGCTATTGTAGCTCTTTATGCAGATAATGGATGTAAGGTTTTCTACTGGAAAAATGTGTTGTTATTGCCATTGTAGCTCTTTATGCAGATAATGGATATAAGGTTTTCTACTGGAAAAATGTGTTGTTATTGCTATTGTAGCACTTTATGCAGATAATGGATATAAGGTTTTCTACTGGAAAAATGTGTTGTTATTGCCATTGTAGCTCTTTATGCAGATAATGGATGTAAGGTTTTCTACTGGAAAAACTTGTTGTTATTGCTATTGTAGCTCTTTGTGCAGATAATGGATGTAAGGTTTTCTACTGGAAAAATGTGTTGTTATTGCCATTGTAGCTCTTTATGCAGATAATGGATATAAGGTTTTCTACTCCAAAAATGTGTTGTTATTGCTATTGTAGCACTTTATGCAGATAATGGATATAAGGTTTTCTACTGGAAAAATGTGTTGTTATTGCCATTGTAGCTCTTTATGCAGATAATGGATATAAGGTTTTCTACTCCAAAAATGTGTTGTTATTGCCATTGTAGCACTTTATGCAGATAATGGATATAAGGTTTTCTACTCCAAAAATGTGTTGTTATTGCCATTGTAGCTCTTTGTGCAGATAATGGATATAAGGTTTTCTACTGGAAAAATGTGTTGTTATTGCCATTGTAGCTCTTTATGCAGATAATGGATATAAGGTTTTCTACTCCAAAAATGTGTTGTTATTGCCATTGTAGCACTTTATGCAGATAATGGATATAAGGTTTTCTACTCCAAAAATGTGTTGTTATTGCCATTGTAGCTCTTATGCAGATAATGGATATAAGGTTTTCTACTGGAAAAATGTGTTGTTATTGCCATTGTAGCACTTTATGCAGATAATGGATATAAGGTTTTCTACTGGAAAAATGTGTTGTTATTGCCATTGTAGCTCTTTATGCAGATAATGGATATAAGGTTTTCTACTGGAAAAATGTGTTGTTATTGCTATTGTAGCACTTTATGCAGATAATGGATATAAGGTTTTCTACTAGAAAAATGTGTTGTTATTGCTATTGTAGATCTTTATGCAGATAATGGATATAAGGTTTTCTACTCCAAAAATGTGTTGTTATTGCCATTGTAGCTCTTTATGCAGATAATGGATATAAGGTTTTCTACTGGAAAAACTTGTTGTTATTGCTATTGTAGCTCTTTGTGCAGATAATGGATATAAGGTTTTCTACTGGAAAAATGTGTTGTTATTGCTATTGTAGCTCTTTGTGCAGATAATGGATATAAGGTTTTCTACTGGAAAAATGTGTTGTTATTGCCATTGTAGCTCTTTATGCAGATAATGGATATAAGGTTTTCTACTGGAAAAATGTGTTGTTATTGCTATTGTAGCACTTTATGCAGATAATGGATATAAGGTTTTCTACTCCAAAAATGTGTTGTTATTGCCATTGTAGCTCTTTATGCAGATAATGGATATAAAGTTTTCTACTCCAAAAATGTGTTGTTATTGCCATTGTAGCTCTTTGTGCAGATAATGGATATAAGGTTTTCTACTGGAAAAATGTGTTGTTATTGCCATTGTAGCTCTTTATGCAGATAATGGATATAAGGTTTTCTACTCCAAAAATGTGTTGTTATTGCCATTGTAGCTCTTTATGCAGATAATGGATATAAGGTTTTCTACTCCAAAAATGTGTTGTTATTGCCATTGTAGCTCTTATGCAGATAATGGATATAAGGTTTTCTACTGGAAAAATGTGTTGTTATTGCCATTGTAGCACTTTATGCAGATAATGGATATAAGGTTTTCTACTGGAAAAATGTGTTGTTATTGCCATTGTAGCTCTTTATGCAGATAATGGATATAAGGTTTTCTACTGGAAAAATGTGTCGTTATTGCTATTGTAGCACTTTATGCAGATAATGGATATAAGGTTTTCTACTGGAAAAATGTGTTGTTATTGCTATTGTAGATCTTTATGCAGATAATGGATATAAGGTTTTCTACTGGAAAAATGTGTTGTTATTGCTATTGTAGCACTTTATGCAGATAATGGATATAAGGTTTTCTACTGGAAAAATGTGTTGTTATTGCTATTGTAGCACTTTATGCAGATAATGGATATAAGGTTTTCTACTGGAAAAATGTGTTGTTATTGCTATTGTAGCACTTTATGCAGATAATGGATATAAGGTTTTCTACTCCAAAAATGTGTTGTTATTGCCATTGTAGCTCTTTATGCAGATAATGGATATAAGGTTTTCTACTCCAAAAATGTGTTGTTATTGCCATTGTAGCACTTTATGCAGATAATGGATATAAGGTTTTCTACTCCAAAAATGTGTTGTTATTGCCATTGTAGCTCTTTATGCAGATAATGGATATAAGGTTTTCTACTGGAAAAATGTGTTGTTATTGCTATTGTAGATCTTTATGCAGATAATGGATATAAGGTTTTCTACTCCAAAAATGTGTTGTTATTGCCATTGTAGCTCTTTGTGCAGATAATGGATATAAGGTTTTCTACTGGAAAAATGTGTTGTTATTGCTATTGTAGATCTTTATGCAGATAATGGATATAAGGTTTTCTACTGGAAAAACTTGTTGTTATTGCCATTGTAGCTCTTTATGCAGATAATGGATATAAGGTTTTCTACTGGAAAAACTTGTTGTTATTGCTATTGTAGCTCTTTGTGCAGATAATGGATATTTGGTTTTTTACTGGACGAACTAGGTACTGTTGCATTTGTATTATAGGAGTCACCCTAAATGATTGAAATGATGTGGCTGGAGTATTTTCATCCTAAAACTCAACTCTGACAAGGCTTCTGAGAAGATAACAATGGGTGTGAAGTTTGACTTAGCACCTGACTTTCCATAAATGATGACAGACCATGTTTGTTGTCAGGTTAGTTGTATGATCACACTATTTAATTTTGCTAGATCAGATGGCAACATCTTTTCAATTTAAATTGTTTCCAACATTGCTTTTGGCTTTTTTTTTCATTCTTTTCTTCTGCTCTCTAGCCATATTGGAAGGCTGATGAAAGGACAACTCTCATGAAATAACCAGGTATAGACTCACAGCAGTTATTAATGGAAAACAGTTATTAATGATGAAACTTTTACATGCAATTAGCTGATAAATTACTCATTAAGTAAACATTTTTGAATAGGTTTGCAACTACTTATATTAACAACTTGAGATTTTAATCTGCCAAACTCATTCCATCAAGAGCAATTAAATGGGACCATGAAACTGTCTGAGAATTAATCTTTATAAATTAATTCACTTAATCCATTCATAAAAAAAACATATCAGGAAATATATATATATATATCAACATAATATTACAATGCATCAAGTGGCCAGAAAATACTGCAGTTTACCAGAGCATATGTTTATCATCATACCCCTAAGTACACATACAAAAACCTATAATTATTATTTGATTGATAACTGTATCTTATTATATATATTTCATAATGAGATATTGAAATATATCAGTGAGAGAAAAATTATATTTCCCCAGTGGCAATACCACTTTTATTGCCATGGTGGCGATATCACTTTTGGAACAACTTTCTTCTCCCATTCACTAAATATATCTGCCCTTATGTATGTTATTCAAATCTGTATTTACATATTTAGGCCTATTTCATTTTTCTTCTTCTTCAGTTCCTACTCCGTCTCTCTCTTTCTCCATCAGGATGAACAGATTTTTAAGTATGTCAAGAGTGTAGACACTCTAGTATACATTAATTTAATCAATTAATACCATAAATAAAATGCTTATAAACACTCTCCAAACAACAATGAGTAGGCTTCAAGTATTAACTTTTTAAAATTAGTTTTCCACATGAATCTTGCAAATTATTAATGACTGAACTTACATGAAGTGTTGCTGTTCATTATTCTGTGTCATTGATACAGTATCATATACCTTTTACACTCTATGACAAAGAGACACATTTTTTGGCAATAAAACTCTTGATTAAATATTGTAATAAAATTGTTTTAGTTGTGATTCTAACTGTCAGCACAATCATAATCATGTCTGAAAATGATGGAGAAATCAGGCATTGCAAACTGAAATTAAGTGACAGTCAAAATGTGGGTGCAGCGTCTGTTACCGAACTATACTGCAAGCTTGCCAATGCCAAAAATTCACATTTGAATGCAGAAATGAAAAAAATAAAGAACCAACATCCTTGCAAGTAAACTCACAATCATTAAAATCTTTTGTTTAAAGATCCAACGCTCTGAAATCTGTCGGATGCGACCACTCTGTGATGTTTCTACAGTACCCTCACCCCAACAATGTTTACTGTATCAGTCCCTGAAAGAAGTGTGTTAACAAAGTAAAAATCTTTTCATTTTCTTCTGAAAACAATCATTAACTTGACAAAAGTCACAATTTGAAGCATTATATTTATAAGCTAAATTTGTCAAAGGTTGCTGTCCTAGAATTATTGTAAAATTTTAGAACTTCTTTTTATTGATGTAGTAATGCAGCAGTTTATCGCATTGGCACAGAATGGAGAAAAAAATCAATGCAGATGGCTGGTTTTTGTCTTCAAAAACATAATAAAAAGAAAATCTCTGTTTTTTTGAGTAGATATAAGAAAATATTTAACTTATCACATAATATACTGGCAGATCTGGGTCTATGTTGTTTGCAGTTGGACTTACTTATAAGCGAGTACATATGGTAGGTGCACCCTAACTATTATATCAGATTTTGGGGTTTTGAGTTTTAGCTTGAGTTTTATGCTCAAAAAGTTTTGAGAATATGGGGCCTAATCTGCTGACACATTATGCAACAGGGGCCTAATCTGCAGACACATTATGCAATAGGGGCCTAATCTGCAGACACATTATGCAACAGGGGCCTAATCTGCTGACATATTATGCAACAGGGGCCTAATCTGCTGACACATTATGCAACAGGGGCCTAATCTGCTGACACATTATGCAACAGGGGCCTAATCTGCAGACACATTATGCAATAGGGGCATAATCTGCAGACACATTATGCAACAGGGGCCTAATCTGCTGACATATTATGCAACAGGGGCCTAATCTGCTGACACATTATGCAGCAGGGGCCTAATCTGCTGACACATTATGCAACAATGGCCTAATCTGCAGACACATTATGCATATCAGTCTACCCCATACAGTGAAACCTCACTATAACACACTTCATTATAACACAAATTCATTTATAGCACAGTCATGACATGGCTTCCAGAATTTAAATGCTGACCATTATGCTATAGCAGGGTTTCAATATATTTACAAAACTCCTCAGTTTAATTATGATTCTTTGGATTGCATCATACCAGTTTTATTTTCTTTTTTTTTCATCATATTTAACAACATTCTTAACTGATTGAATCACAAGTTTCAGATCTCAGGTATGTAAATCGGTTTGTTCACTCTTGAGTATGGGTTTGAGTGTGTGCTCAGATTGAGGAGTTTTGTGAATACAAAGCTAGGTCTAAGTTGTTCTCACTTAGATGTATCTTGTACTCGGACAAATACAGTACATCTTACTTGCATACAATAACTTCACATGTGCCTGCTTATATCATGATGAAGGCTTTTAATGATAGAAATGAAAACTTGTTTTTTTTCCTTCATTTTTATGCCTCATCACAACAGTGGTAGGGGCATATAGTGTTACCTTTGTCTGTCCAACTGTATGTCCATCCATCACACATTGGTTAAGTTTTATGCCATATCAGACGCTTTGGTGTGGCATTTGTATTTCATGAACACATTTCATGTTTTTATCTTAGTTCACCTGGCCATAAATCAAAGTGAGTTTATGGTAAAGCCCTGCATCTGTTGTGCATCCATCGACAATTGCTATTTTAAACTTCTAAAAAATCCACCAGGCCAGTTTTCAACAAATTTGGCACAAATAATCATAGCATGAAAAACTTTCAAATTTGTTCAAATGATGATCACACCATTAAATAGCAAAAAAAACCTTATAATGACTTGTCAAAAATCACTGAACAGAATTTGATCAAGCCTGACAGAAATCATCCAGGCAGGAAGACCTTACAGCTTTGTACAAATTATGCCAATCTACCTTCAAAATTTGGCCACCATTACTAAAAACATAAAAGCTTCTTCAAAAGCGCTGAGTCAAATTTGAATTTGACTAAGCTTAACAGAAGCCGCATGGCATGAAGAGCTTTCAAGTTTGTTCAGATGATGCCAGTTAACCATCAAATAGGGCCAGCTTTACACAAAATTTAAAAAACTTTAAATGACTTCTCTAAAACTGCTGAATAGAATTTTATTATATGTGATAAAAAGCATCCTGGCATGAAGCTGTTTTAAATTTGTACAAATGATGCTGATCCATAATCAAATATGGACACCATTACTAAAAATAGAAAAACTTTTAAAAACTTGCTCTCCAAAATTGCTGAATATAATTTGATCAAGCTTGACAGAAAGCATCATCGCATGAAGACCTTTCAGATTTGATGAAATGATGGTAATGCACCATCAAATATGGCAACTATTACTAAAAATAGAAAAACCTTTAAACAACAACTTTTCCAAAACAACAATTTGAATTTGACCAAACTTGAAAATTTGAAAAAAAATTGTACAAATGATGCTGATGTGCCTTCAGATATGGCCACCATTACTAAAAATAGAAAAACTTTTAAATAACTTCTTCAAAACAACTGAGTAGTTTGGCTTGGTTTGGTTTGGTGTTTTATAGCACATCAACACAAGTAGGTTATTTAGTATTGAGGCAATTAGAGTAAAGTGCCTTGCCCAAGGACGCATCATGGAAGTCAACCTGGGCTGATCTAATGGTAGGGTTAAAATGCGTACCCTTTCTTTCATGAGTATGGCACACTAACTACTGAAACACCGCTGCTCCTTACTGCAGAATAAAATTAGATCAACCTTGACAGATGCATTCTGGCATGAAGACCTTTCAAATTTATATTAAGTGATGCCAATCTGCCGTCAAATATGGCTGCAGTCACCAGAATTTGATTATATTTTATGGAAGCAGCGTGGCATGAAGCCCTTTCAAATTTGTACAAATGATGCCAGTCTGCTTTAAATATGGCTGTCATTACTTAAAATAGAAAAACCTTAAAATGACTTTTTTTCCAAAACTGCTGAATATAATTTGACAAAGCTTGACAGAAAGTATCTTGGAATGAAGACCTTTCAAATTTATGCAAATGATGCCAATGTGCCATCAAATATGGCCACTGTTACTAAAAATATAAAAATATGTAAACAACTTTTCCAAAACCACTGAATAGAATTTGAACTTGGCCAAACTTGACAAAAAGTATCTTGGCAAAAGACCTTTCAGATTTGTTCAGATGATGCCGGTCCACCATCAAATATGGCCACTATTTCTAAAAATAGAAAAACCTTTAAATGGCATCTTCTCCAAAACTGTTGAGTATAATTTGACCAAGCTTGACAGAAAGCATCCTGGCTTTGAGTCCTTTCAAATTTACGCAAATTATGCTGATGCACCATCAAATATGGACACTGTTACTACAAATAGAAAAACCTTCAAACGACTTTTTCAAAACCGTTGAATAGTTTGGCTTTGTTAGCTCTACTGGTCATAGACCAGAAGAGCTTATGGAATGGTCTGGTGTCCATCATCCGATCTCCATCCGTCCATTAGCACAAAAAACATTTGTTATCGCTACTCTTCCTAATCTACTTAGATGATTGCCATGAAACTTGGTGCACACATTCATCCCATGGTCTAGTTGGTTTTAAATGAAAATGGGGCCACTAGGAGATCCAATGTAGCCACCACAGTGACCATCTTGAAAATCTTGTTATTGCTACTCCTCCTGAAGGGATGGTCATATCAACATGGGGTTTTCACTCAAAGACTTCTTATCATGTCTTGTTGGTCTGATATTAAATATGGCCGCCATAGTGGCCCATCTTGAAACTCTTATCACTGCTTCTCTTAAATAGAAAGTCATATTGACATGGTTTTCAACAGAAGAATTCTTATGATGTCTAGTTAGTCCTAAATGAAAATGGTACTGATCTGATAGCCAGTATGGACTCAACAGTGGCCATCTTGAATTTTTTTTTATTGCTACTCCTTCTGAACAAAAAGTAATATTGCCATGGGGTTTTCACCAGAAGATGTCTAGTTGGTCCTAAATGAAAATGGTGCAAACCTATGTCCAATATGGATGCCACATTAGCCATTTTGAAACTCTTGTTATTGCTACTTCTCCTGAAAGAAAAGTAATATTGCCATGGGATTTTCACCAGAAGACGTCTTATGATGTCTAGTTGGTCCTAGATGAAAATGGTGCTGATCTGATGTCCAATATGGTTGCAACATCCGCCATCTTGAAAATCTTGTTATCACTACTCCTCCTGAATGGATGGTCATATCAACATGGAGTTATTACTAAATGATGTCTTATCATGTCTAGTTGATCCCAAATGAAAATGGTTCCAATATGGTCACTACAGTGGCCAGCTTGAAAATCTTGTTATGACTATTCCTAGATGGCTGGTCATATCAATATTATGCTTTAACCAAAAGACTTTTTATGATGTCTAGTTGGTCCTAAATGGAAATGGTGCCAATCTGATATCCAATATGACCACCATGGCAGCCATCTTGAAAATCTTTTTATCATTACTCCTCCAAAATAGAAAGTCATATCAAAATGGGGTTTCCACCAGAAGATTTCTTATCACGCCTTGTTGGTCGTAAGTGATGTCTTATTGATCCTAAATGAAAATGTTGCAAATCTGACATCCAGTATGTCCACCACAGCAGCTAATTTGAAAATCTTGTTATTGCTGAAGAATATCAGAGATGGTTTCAACACTCAGAAGTTGAAAGGTAGAAATTGTCAATTCCTGGAAAAAATGTCAGCCAGTAGATCATCAGTCCCTTCATGGGACTCTTGTTTGATTTGGTGTTTTATGGTACAGCAACACAAGTAGGTTATTTAGTGCCGAGGCAATTGGAATAAAGTGCCTTGCCCAAGGAAACACCATGGGAGCCTACCTGGGCTGATCTAATGGTAGGATTTGAATCCACTCCTTTTTGGTCATGAGTCCAGCAAGCTAACCACTATGCCACCACAGTTCCTTATCACTGAACAGAATTAGGCCAACCTTGGCAGAAGCATCCTGACATAAAGACCTTTCAGATTTATATAAATTATGGTGATCTGCCATCAGGTATTGCCACAGTTAGAAAAACTTTTAAAGAACTTCATCTCAAAAACCACTTAACAGAATTTGACCATATTTGACAGATAAAATTTTGGTATAGAGTGCTTTCAGGTTTTTACAAATGATGCTGATCCACCATCAAATATGGCCACCATCACTAAAACGACTTCAAAACTGTTAAATAGAATTTGACCAAAACTTGATAGAAAGCATCCTGTACTTGCCAGTTTGCCAAGCATGGGCAGTAACCTATGACCAGGTCTAGTATGCAAAGTTTATAAAAAAAAATTAAACAAATTTTTTAAAATAATTTTAGAATATAGGATGCATAAATTTCAATAAAACAAGTTATATAAATTAGCAAAATAATGCACCTTTGGGATTTAAATGAATAGTCTGTAACTTAAAGCAGAATCAAAAATATAAAAATAGAAATATTACAAGTAACACTCTAAGTAAATAAAATAAATTATGGATAAGATTAGTTTGGAAAAATAGAATTTGTGCAATCATGTGTATGAATCTGCTGTATTGTGTTGCATGGTAGCACTGTGGTTCATGTGCTGGATTCCTAAGTAAAAGTACTGGGTTTGATTTCCAGATCAGTCCAGGTTGGCTGCTGTGTTGTGTCCTTAGGTAAGACACTTTACTCCATTGCACAACAAAAACCAAATAAAGTCACTGGCTAAAACATCCTTTAGTGGGCTTAACCCTACGAAACTAGACATGTTGAGCATGTCTGATGCACACCAATAAGTTTTCTTTCACAAGACACTTCAGTCTTATTGCCAAACAAAATCTAGCCAAAGCCAACACCTTAAAATGGTATTGTCACATCAAGGTGCTTTTATGTTGTCATATGTATATACATTATTTTATGGCATCTCATATATTTAGTGCCATTAGTCACAAATTATCTTAAATTTATATTTGTATTTTTAGCTTTGAAAAAGAAAATAAATTGACCCTATATGCTTTTCTCCAGAAACACTTCAAGATTTAATTACTAAGAGTAGGAAACCCATGGCCTTAAAAATAAAATTTGAAAAAATCAGTAGTCAATCCAGGCTAATAAGATAGTGGGAATCAAACCCACACTTTTCTGGTCACGAATTCAGTGCACTAACTGCTGAGCCACTATGGCTACCCTGGGTGCGGATCTGGGGATCTCGGTTGTTTCCAAGTAATGACCAGTTGGGGAGGGGGTGCAGGACACCCAGGAATCCATGCTGACTGCATAAATTAACTCCCCTTGTGCCAAGTAAATGTTTATTCTTTATGGGTGGGGCTGTCAACAGATTTTAAGTTATTGACCAGCAGCTAGTCTCCAGGGGGCAGCTAGAGACCCAGGGGCCAATAATGGTCTTTATGCCAAGAAAGTGTATATCATATTTTCTGCATGTTTTAGGATGACAAAAATAAATACTTTTTCTGTTTGAAAACATACAAAAATATTTCATTTAGTGTCTGAAAACAAACATTTCCATCAAATCCAAGTTTTGATAACCAAACCCACACAGCTTACATAGGTCTTTGAAACAGAGGACTGAGTCTTTGGCTGGCCAACTTATATAAATTACGCCTAGAAACAGCTGTTGACAGTTCAAACAATACCTGGATTAACTAGTTTCTCACCTCGCTGAGATCAAAATTACAGTTGGCGTATGTGAGAGGCCTGTGATACATAGGGAATGAAAAGAAGCCTTATATGGCTATTATTAGTAACACGTGTAGCAAAACTTCATCTGCCTTTACAGACAAGTTTTTAAATATTGAATGACCCCTGAACCAAAGAAAAACGGATGTAACTCGCATCTTTCATCAAAGATGAACTTTTCTTCAGAGATAGCTTCAATTTACAGGCAAATCAATGAAGATATTGAACTATGTCTGTCACTCCAGCACAAGAGGCAGCTTCCATTTCTAATGTGATAACATAACTACTTTTTCCACCATCCAGCAAATGAATTGCTTCAACCCTCTACCCTAAGGGCCCAACCATTTAATTGGGGGGTGTGTGCTGAGAATGATGGGATTTTATTTTTTAAAGGATTTGATGACCTTCAAATTGTTTCCGAAAAAATTCTTGCTCTGATTTATATAAAAAAAGAACCACTTATATCCATTATATTAGTTGAAAGAAAAAGTTTATCTTAAAATTTGAGCCCCCCACCTCCCCCAACAGTAAATGGTTGCACATTGATTCACATGATATACCTTTGTCTAAACAATGCCTTCCTCACGAAGCAAAATTTTAGTCTGCATCCACTGAATGGTCACTGTCAATACGATCCAATGACTGCTTAAAGAAATGTGAAACCATTATTTGCTTACAAATCACCTGGCCACTGACCACAGAAAGCAGGTGACCATTATATACATTAGATTTATATAAGAAATTTGCCTGATGGAAATTAGAATGGTCTTTGAGACCACGTGACCACTATATAAAGGTGAGCATTCTGACAGGTTTGACTGTACATTGAGGAATGAAAACCAATAGTACTTGCCTTGTTTTGTCAATTTTATTTCAGTTCACAAGAAAATGCAAGCATATTAAAAACACAACTTAAACCTGTACAATGACAGCTCAGGAACCCCTGCCCCTTTTGACCCCCCCCCCACCCCACCCCCACCCCCAATGCAGTTGTTATTTATATGGGTAAATGTAGGAAAACTTTGATAAACATCAATTACCGTATATTCTCTTGTATAACTCTGGTCCAGATGCAAACAACATAGACCCTGATCTGCCATCGCATTATGCGCCGGCAGATCATGGTCTATGTTGTTTGTTCTACTGATTAATCCTTACAAACTGCATAGACCCAGATCTGCCAGTGCATTATGCAATGGCATATCTGGGTCTATGCAGTTTGCAGTTGGTATCGGCTTGTACACAAGTATATATGGTACTCAGATATTTGGCATTATTTGGAGGATTTACTCAGTCCTAGCATAATAAATGCCTCTAACATTAATATTGAAATATCGAAAAAACCAAAACAAACAAGTTTTTGGCCAGCAGCACTTCTAAGTTTTTGAAGTCATACAGTATGTATTGATTTATGTGTGAAATGGACCTATGGTATTTGAAATAAAAATTTAGGTATTTTTTTGTGCAGTCAGTTATATGCTATACCAGGTTTCAGAGTATATAAAAAGCTTCTTATGCTTGTATCACTGCAGGCTACCCTGAGTCACCCCACAACAACCCAGCGCCAGGAGTCAGAGAGTGGGGCAGACAGTGGTGTGCTACAAACACGGACATATGATCTGAACATTACATATGATAAATACTACCAAACTCCAAGACTTTGGCTGAATGGGTATGATGAGGTATGCATATTTAACTTACTGTTTTATAGTAATTATAGTAGAGAACAGTGACCATCCCCTCTTATAATGACCATCCCATTTGCAATGAAATGTTAGCCACATATGAGGGTGGCAAATATGTTATAGGGACAAGGAAGTAAAGATGTGCCAAAATGATGCAGAGTGATCAAAGTGGGCTTTTATTAGTGTTACTCTTTCTTGAGAATGGCCTCATAATAAACAGACCACGGTAATCTAGATAATTAACTTCTTTTAGCTGACTCTAAATTAGTTACCATATATACTCGCATATAGGCCAATACCAACTGCAAACTGCATAGACCCAGATCTGCTGTCGCATAATGCACCGGCAGATCTGGGTCTATGCAGTTTGTAAGGACTAATCAGTAGAACGAACAACATAGACCATTAATCTGCCGGCGCATTATGCGATGGCAAATCAGGGTCTGTGTTGTTTACATTTGGACCCAGTTTATACGCGAGTGTATACGGTGGTCCTTTAGTCATGAAACGACTTTAGCTCAAACCTAAAACACAGATGCAATACTCAAAAGTTTTAAGTATGCCAGTCCATGAATGTTGAAGGGAGCATATATATTTCATGTTTCCCCTAAGCAACAGGATACCCAATTTGGCCCCTTAAACTACGCTAGTAACACAATTAATAGTACTTAAACTTGACACATCATAGTCTGTGCAGTTTTCAGTTAACCAATTTAAACATTAATAAATCTGAATGAAGATATTATACCAAAAGTAAAGTTGAGATTCAGATCAAAAAGTTTCGTTGATTTTCATGAACCCGGTCCTCCTGTGACAGGATTACCTTATTGTGAATGGCCTTTAACTAGTAAATGTACCAATGCTATGAAATAAACAAGGTCATTGACCTACAAATATCCTGTTTCTATAATTTCATTCATAACATTTTCCAATGATACAAATGTTAGCTAATTTATAACTGGTTTCTTCATGCCTTGCTGACTTCCTGACAGTGCAGCACTGTCATTTCTGCAGGTGTATTCTATAATATGTCGAAGTAACTCTTGACCAAATTGTATAATTTTCACCTATAATGTGTGTGTGGCTGTTTTATCATCGCTGTTGTTTTCCAAGAGGTATTCTTTTCCAAAATAATTGAATTCCTGACTTGTTTGGTCCTTTTTACATTATGTAGTAATTACTTCGTTGATTCAATTTACATGCAGGTTAGGATATCCAGAATTATTTTCTGAAGTAGACAAATACTGATAAATCTGTACGCATAAGCATGGGATATTAATACATACAATTCAAAAATTTCATCACCAGTGCTCAAAAAATCAGATAGCCCATTGCACAGGGCCCCTTTAAATCTAGATCAGGCCCTTCCCATATTCAAAGTAAGTTGCCCATCAGGCTTTTAAAAAAAAGGTGTTATCTACTTTGTCTGACAAAACCTTGAGCACACCAGTGAAATGCTGCATTTTGATTCTGAAGTTCTTGAAAGACTGGTAAATTAATAATATTCAGTCCCTGCTGGGACTCCATTTGCAGGTCTCTCACCTTTATGAAGTTTGTCTACTTACTTGTATCAAAAGTTATAAATTTTGCATACAAACAAAGCACGTGACTGATGAATGGGAAATAATGCTATTTCTGTTCTTTGTATTTCATTGGTTACCTTGCTCACCTGTCCTTCATGATTAATAAAGACCTTGTTGCCACTCTGGAGGCCATATTTCTGATTTGATTTTGATCCAGCTTATAAATATAATTTTATGCTTTTATCTTCAAAAGCTCGGACAGGTTCAATAATAAGCAAGATACAAGCATCTTGATGAGGTAATCTTTTTGACTGAGCTTGTTACCACTCTAGAAGTCATACTTTTTATCTTGTTTTGATCAAACTTCAAATATAGGCTTATATGATCAAGATCTCCCATATGTTCAAAAATGTGCAAGATCTATGCATATTAATGATCTGATCTTGTATGTAATTGGCTGAACTTTGTTACCACTCTAGAGAAAATATTTTTGATCCAGTTTTGATCAGACTTGGTAAATAAGCCTAAATCATTAAGATCTTGGATGTGTACAATTATGAGCAAGATTCATGCATATTAAGGAGGTGATTTTGCATCTGATTGGTTGAGCTTGTGTACACTTTAATGACTCTATTTCTGATCATATTTTGATCAAACTTGGTAATAGGCTTATATCAGGATATATGCATTTTAATGAAGTGATCTTGCATATGAATGGCTGAGCTTCTTACCACTTGAGAAATTGTATTTCTGACCTGATTTTAATCAAATTTGGTAAGTAGGCTAATTTTGTCAAGATGTTGAGTGATTTTAGTATGAATGAGATCTGTGCATATTAATGAGGTGATCTTGCATCTGATTGGCTGAGTTTGTTATACCACTGTATTTTTGGTAGGATTTTGATCAAATGTTTGGTAAATAAGCCTGCGTCTTCAAGATTTTGGTTGAGAATGATTATGATTGAAATGCATGCATATTAATGATATGACCTTGGATCAAATTGGTTGAACCTGTGAACAATCTAGCAACATTTTGATCAAACTTGCTAAATAATCTTATATTATAAAGATGTTGGATAAGTTTGATTATGACAAAGATCTACAATGAGGTAATCTTGTATCTGATTGGCTAAGCTTGTTACCACTCTGGAGACTGAATTCCAATCGGATTTTGCTCCATTTTAAGTTTATATTATCATTATCATAGACGGGTTCTTCAATGAGTGTGATTGGCACAAATTACTGATGGCTTGCTTTTGTGGGGTTTAAAACCATTTTTCAGCACATGATAGCTATTCATGGCGGCCAGAATATTTGGTACTGGAAGAACTCATGAAGACCCCGGGAAGAACCATCGACCCACAGGAAGCTATTGATAAGCTTTCTCACATACCCACATTGGTCAAGCCGAGACTCAGACTCACGTGTACAGGTGAGATGTGTGAGTAATCTGTAAAGGTGAGAGCTTTAGACCACTCGGCCACCCGGGATCCCACATATTAATGAGATATCTTGCATCGGATTGGCTGAGCTTGTTACCTCTCTAGATCTAGAGACTAAATTTCTCATTCAATTTCTAGAAAAAATTTTGAATGGTTTATATTATCAGAATCTTGGTTGACTTTGATTATGAGTGAGAGACTTTGCTTAATAATCACTTTATCTTTAGAAAGAAATTTTATCAGGATAAGTAATATTGGTAGAATCAACATGATGTTTGAGAGAGAGTTTGCATAGGTTGTGTTCTTACAATCCTACATAAGCCTGCATTGTGAAATGTAAGCCAGGTGAGTGATATTAAACCCACTTGGGCCTTTTTTGTTTAATAGCTGTACTCAATAGAAAGTTAAAATCTTCAAACTTTCAGAATGAACATTGCATTATTTTGCATTACATATTTGCACAATGTCATTGATTGCAAAAGACTTTAGGTATGGTTTCTAATTTTCAAGTGAATAGTCAGAATTCTGTCATTTTTGTTTGCTCAGATACTTCCATGAGTATGTGGCTGTGTTTCTTTAGTGTCATCTCAGATATATCCATGAGTACAGGGCAGTCTCATAACGTCATAGGCCTTATGCAGCTTTCGTATTAACTCAGGTACTTCCTTAAGTACAGGGTGTAAACTCATCATGCCATAGGCCCAATGCTGCTTTAGAATCATCTCATATATATCCATTATTACAGGGCAGTCTCATCATGCCATAGGCCCTATGCAGCTTTAGTATCATCCCATATATATCCATGAGTACAGGGCAGTCTCATCATGCCATAGGCCCTATGCAGCTTTACTATAATTTCAGATACTTCCATGAGTACAGGGCAGTCTCATCATGCCATAGGCTTTATGCAGCTTTACTATCATTTCAGATACTTCCATGAGTACAGGGCAGTCTCATCATGCCATAGGCCCTATGCAGATTTACTATCATTTCAGATACTTCCATGAGTACAGGCCCTAA
The DNA here is from genome assembly GCA_029931535.1 of Margaritifera margaritifera. Lineage (NCBI taxonomy): Eukaryota > Metazoa > Mollusca > Bivalvia > Unionida > Margaritiferidae > Margaritifera > Margaritifera margaritifera. The sequence continues at coordinate 964,799 of JAQPZY010001474.1, forward strand.
TCTTCTGATGCCATAGACCCTATAGGGATCGGACCACTAATTCATTTCCCATAGAACTTAATGTTAATAGATTACAAAATAAAAATACATTTTTCACTAGCTTGGCATACAAACCACACATGGATCCATTCATTACAGTTAGAGAAATTTTTTTCACACTAAAAAAACAGGTGCTTTGCAGCACGTTTTCAAGTCTCGTGATGCTATACAGAGGGGCTCCCTGGTCTACACCTAATAACATAGCCTCACACCAAGAGTCCATCCGCTATTTTGTCAGTAGGAAATTGAATACAGGATATCAAAATAAAAGTAAATATTTTTTGTCAGCTATAGTAGATAGATTGAAGTTTGTGAAATTAATAAGGGAACAAAATTGAACCCTTTTATTACCCAATGGGCACATCGCAAAAGATTTAGTACTCTATTTTTTATTCCCCCACCAGCGGACTGGTTCCCTGGCTGTAAAATAATTAGTGGTCCAATACCTATAATACCCTATAATGCTTTTGTATCATCTCAGATACTTCCATGGTACAGGGCAGTCTCATCATGCTATAGGCCGTATGCAACTTTAGTATCATCTCAGATACTTCCATGAGTATAGGGCCTGATCTCTTCATGCCATAGACCCTATGCTGCTTTAGTATCATCTGAGATTCTTCCATAAGTATAGGGCCTGATCTCTTCATGCCATAGACCCTATGCTGCTTTAGTATCATATGAGATTCTTCCATGAGTATAGGGCCTTATCTCATCATCCCATAGGCCCAATACTGCTTTAGTATCATCTGAGATTCTTCCATAAGTATAGGGCCTGATCTCTTCATGCCATAGGCCCAATACTGCTTTAGTATCATCTGAGATTCTTCCATGAGTACAGGGCCTTATCTCATCATCCCATAGGCCCAATACTGCTTTAGTATCATCTGAGATTCTTCCATAAGTATAGGGCCTGATCTCTTCATGCCATAGACCCTATGCTGCTGTAGTATCATCTGAGATTCTTCCATGAGTACAGGGCCTTATCTCATCATGCCATAGGCCCAATACTGCTTTAGTATCATCTCAGATACTTCCATGAGTACAGGGCCTTATCTCATCATCCCATAGGCCCAATACTGCTTTAGTATCATCTGAGATTCTTCCATGAGTATAGGGTCTGATCTCTTCATGCCATAGACCCTATGCTGCTGTAGTATCATCTGAGATTCTTCCATGAGTACAGGGCCTTATCTCATCATCCCATAGGCATAATACTGCTTTAGTATCATCTCAGATTCTTCCATGAGTACAGGGTCTTTATCTCATCATGCTATATTCTTCCGTTTTTACCACTGAGACTTTGTATCTACAGGTGAGTAATATAATTTGTAACAAATGTTTTTCATTATATCAGTGTCAGCAAGCAAGCTAATGAATACTTAAACATGGTTCTCCCAATTTACAACAATTTAAATCATACTTGTAACTTGTCATTCATTTGTTTTCAGCCACTGAATGTAATATTTTAAGATGTTTTCGAAGAGAGAAGAAGTAATTATTTTTTTAAGTCCAAAAACATGCAGAAAACATGGTACACTTACTGGGCACGAAAAATACAAATTTGTACATGCAGCTGAAATTGTCTTCAGGGTCTTTTGCCTTGCCACCACCACCTTCAGGGACTTAGCTCCTGGTCATAAGTAGAAAACTACTGAGATCTCCGTCCTATAAGTGTACATTTGTTATACACTTTAAAGAAATGTATAGATGCAACAGATATTGGCCACAGGGTCCATCCTTACCCACCTCTCTGGACTTTACCTCAGGATTATATTTTGGAAACTGTTGGAACTTCCATAATATAACCATATGCATCTTTACTTCGCTTGAAATGACAAATACACATACCTTACTAAAATAAATTTCCCTATGACAATCCTTACTTGCAAGAACAGTCCCAAGATGCTTAAACTTCTGGTTGAAGGTCAAAACAGGGAAGCACAGGGATATGTGTTTCAAAAGCACAGAATTCTAGTTAAGGGGGTTGGGGTGGGGGTAATGCCTAAAAATCAGCTTATCAGTTTTTCTTTTAAAACTATATATTTCTGTCAGAAATTAAGAAAACAGGTGTTTCGTTTCTCTTCCCAAGTAAATCAATACATCCTGCTAACATTTTGGGATAATTTTCTGAAAGTAATGAATGTTACTATACATAGCTGCCATTTGTATTTTGTGTTTGTTGTAAACACTGTGTTTAATGCAATCAAAGTTTAAATTTGAATTTGAATATTTGCCGAGGGAATCAAGAATTAGGTTGACTTGGAATGCCCTTGTAATAGCATTACCTGTATTGTATTCCAAGTTCTATTCAAGACCCATAAATATGTTTTCAATAAGAGCTAAAATTAACAACGCAATACCTGATGAAAGATGCTGAAAGCTGGTGAAAAAGAAAATTTGACTCTCCCAGGATGTCAATTCTGAGTAATTATTAACATTTATTTCAGGAAGTATTTCAGGTTGCAAAGCAACTTTTTCATATGTGATAAAATACAAGAAAACAACTGTACACCATAATTTTACCTTTTACAGTTATATTGTTGTTGTTTTGTTTTTTTTATTGTTTTTTTTTTTTTTTTTTTTACAGAATGGTAAACCACTGTCAGTGGATGAGATGTATGAAGATTTTAGTCAGGATCATGCCAAGAAAACAGTTACCATGGAAACCCACCCCAACATTCCTGGTCCTCCAATGGCTTCTGTACACCCTTGCAGGTATAAAGAATTCTTGTTATACACCTGTTAAAACCTGTTAAATGGTAGATTGCTTCTCGTTTATTTTTGGTTTGTTCAGAGACTTACTAGGATGTGACAAAATCAGAAAACTAACTTTTCCAGGAAAAGGATATGTGAAGGTCCAGGAGAAAAGGAGGGGGATTAGAGCAACTGACACACATGAATTGGATTGTTTGTATGAATAATATATTGTTTTAATAATTTTCCTAATTTAACTACGATTTCCAAATACTTGGGTGCAGTCAGTTTTTCAATGGGTCACATACAGGTGTGTAATTCCCATAAACCTCATTGTTAACATTTGAAAAATAACCATTTCTTTGAGGTCAGCAGTATAGAATATGCAGTATATTTGTCAAATTAAATCAGACTTCTCTCATAACTGTGATATTTTACATGGTTTTTGTTTTTGATACAGAAACAAATGTCTTCAAGATACTCACTCTTGAAATCCGATCCTGTGAAATCTACATCTAGGCACAGCCAGCAATAGACAACAATAGTGGCTGAGATTCCAGCCTCTTGTTTTAAAAAGAAACCCATAGGCCTGCTTTTTGTATAGAAATTAAAGTTCTGTTTACATTTTTATTAAAGGTTTTGTTACTTTATCTGGGAAATTTCTTACATACCCCAACATATAGGCTGTTTTGGGGGGCTTCTAAAATTGATGGTTGTGTGTAAACTTATATCAATTTGAATATTGTTTTAAATGTTTTTTACAGACATGCTGACGTTATGAAGAAAATCATAGAAATGGTAGCAGATGGTGGTGGAGAACTTGGTGTTCATATGTATCCTTTTTTAATAAGAGTAAGGTCAAAAAATGATGTAATGATTTTGGTTCGAAGTACTAGCAAAAGATGATGTAAATTTCTACTCTTGGCATATATGAGAGAGGGAGAGAGAGATGAAATTATCAAATGTTTATAGCTCTGTAATCAAATATAAAGATATAAGAGAAGAAGAGCCATAACCGCAATAAAATGTCAAAACCATGCTGTATATACTCGCATATAAGCCGGGTCCAAATGCAAACAACATAGACCCTGATCTGCCATCACATAATGCACCAGCAGATCAGGGTCTGTGTTGTTTGTTCTGTCAATTAGTCCTTACAAGCTGCATAGACCCAGATCTGCTGGCGCATTATGTGATGGCAGATTTGGGTCTATGCAGTTTGCAGTTGGTATCAGTTTATACGCGAGTATGTACTGTAAGTGATGGCATCAGTATTCAAATGGAATTTTATTTTATGCTTGATTCTATAGTCATGAAGTTTCTATGCATGCATGCATGCAATTTATTTCATTTGGTCTGTGGCATGCATATATGTGAATGATTGCCAAAGTAGTGTGTGTGTGTGTCTGTCTGTCTGTCTGTGTGAATGATTGTGTAAGATGAATGTAAAAGTTTTGTGATGCCTACAAATTTTAGCTACTGTGGAATAATATACTATATATATTCACATATAAGTCAGATCAAAATGCAAACAACATAGACCTTGATCTGCCATCACATAATGTGCCAGCAATCAGGGTCTATGTTGTTTGATCTACTGATTCCTCCTAAGAAATTGCATAGATCCAGATCTGAAGGCGTATTATGTGATATCAGATCTGGGTCTGTGCAGTTTGCAGTTACATCTGACTTGTATGTGAGTATATACAGCACTCATTTCAGCTATCTGTGTTTCCTTAACTATATCCTAGGTACCTGATGATATTTTTGAAGTTTGTCCAGGCAGTAATTCCAACCATAGAATACGACTACACAAGACATTTTACCATGTGATATAATTAGTCTGTGTTAATAGTGATATGAATGATACCGTAAGAAACAGGAAATATTACCAATTTCATTGATTCAGAATTGTATATCAATTATGATCAAGTGTAATTGCAGTCTTATTCAAATGTTGATTTTTTAAAATTTTTTTTAACTGGCAACCCAAGTATAATCAATACAGTCCAACCTTGATTATGCACACCTGATTACAGTGACACTCATGTATTATGAATTCCAAGGGACCAGTGAAATTTGCTCGCTAAAACCTGAATGTTGTGCCAAATGGGAAAAATATGCTTGGAAGATTTAAGCATTTAAGCCTAGGTTTTGCTCCAGTTTATCTGAGAATTTATTAAATTCGAGTTTTATAAATTTATTAAATCTGAGTTGTTATAAATTTATCAAATCCGAGTTGTTATAAATTGATTAAATCTGAGTTGTTATAAATGAGTTCCAATGTAATGTTACCTGAAATTTGTCATCTCATGCAAAGTACTTTACAGTCTAATAAGAAAGTGCCTAAATGTTGTCCCTTGACTGTCCTTCATCTTAAGAAATTTTGTAACTAGACAATTTTAAAGGTTTCTGGACTGATTGATCGTTTGAACTCTACTACAGTTAAATATGCAGTTTATCCTTATAGTGAATAGGGCTAAAAGGGTTAATGCCCTTGGGTAACTTGATACATTTCCAGTTTCTAATATAGTTTCCAGTTTCATCAAATTCCAAAGGGGTTGTCGAAACCCGAGCTCAAAGGACAAGAGTTTCAACACACCAAGGGATTTGGTGAATGTTTATATGAGGAAAAACATGTATGATCACTATTCTTAACATGTATGATCACTATTCTTAACATGTATGATCACTATTCGTACATACCCTCAGATATAGTTTTAAAGATTTCCTTGTGAATGTACCAATCTGGTATGTTGGCTTTACTTAATCCTTTTCCATGGTGGTGCATGATCAGTTGATGTAAAACAGATGAGTGTCTTGCAAGAGAGCCAATATCTAAGATCTATTGAGAAATAACTACTTTAGCTAATTGTTCAGTATAACGTGTCATTTCTGAGAAATAAAGAAAGTACGAGATGTCTGGCAGGAAATTACTTAAAACTACTCCGATTCTGAACCGTATTTTGATTTATATGCAAAAGAGAATGCACCCCAGTTACTGTTGAGCAGACGAGTTGAAAAATTCCTTTTGTATCCATCATTATTTCTATCACAGTAAATAAATAAAATGTATTAGGGAAAGGGAGCATATTTTATTTCTCTACTTGGAAAATTCTTCTGTGCAACTGGAGAACCTAACAGGATTGTATGTTTTCAGTCAAAAAAGATGCGAAATGCAGTGATTTGTTTTGGGTGAGACCCAGAAAAAGGATAAGTATAAAAACACACCAGGGCGACATTGCTGCTTAAAATTCAATATTGATACATGGAAATGGTCGTATTGGTACACTTTTTTCGACATTGCTGAGCACGCATTTGTATGCAAGAGTGTACATTACCGTACACATTCTAGTTATGTGATGTACATGCTTAGAAACATCAGTCATATAAACTGATTTTAGAGCTCTTTAATATATTCGTCACCACATGGATTTGTAATGATATCGTACTGAAAATCACAAGATTGTCACAAACATACAATTTTTGAAACTTTAGCAAGACTAAGTTACTGAAATTATTTTTGACATTTATTCAGCATTGTAGTGGTGTGCAAACTGCAAAAATAATATGCTGCAGTATACTGACTATAATGAATTTATGAAATTAATTATGCTACAATAATATCATAATTTACATGAGTCAGATTTATGAGATTATGCTGTAAATTGACTAACATTTTTACCTGCGTCTGTACAGGTTTACTAGAAGCAAAGGTGGTGGTTCTTCTTCTTCATGTTCTTGTGGATCTTCGAACATAATTTTTAGCTCTATAAAGACCAAATGAGCTTATGCAGTGAGTCTGTGTCTGGCATACATCTGGCTTGCAATTAACAGTTGTTAAAGCTACTCCTCCTAAACTGTTTGAGCAAAGTCATGAAACTGGGCATGCAGTTTGATCCCGAGGTCTAGTTGGTCATAACCAAAAAATAATGGTGGCTCTTTTGAAAATATTGTTATCACTACTCCTCCTGAGCAAATGGTCATATCAATATAGGTTTCAATTAAAGACTTTTTATGAGATGTATATGGTCCTAAATGAAAGTGGTACTCATCTGGTATCCAACATGGCGTTTGTGGCCATCATGAAAATATTTTATCGCTACTCCTGAATGGATGGTCATATTGATCTTGGGTTTTTAGCTCAACTGGTCATAGACCGAAAGAGCTTATGGGGTGACCTGTTGTCCATCCGTTCATTAGCACAAGTTTGTTATTGCTATTCCTCCTAAACTACATGGAGGATTGCCATGAAACTTTACATACACATTTATCCCATGATCTAGTTGGTTCGAAATGAAAATGGTGCTGCTTAGACATCCAGTATGGCCACCACATTGGCTATCTTGAAAATCTTGTTATCTCTACTCCTGAATGGATGGTCATAGCAACATGGACTTTTCACTGAAAGACTTCTTATGGTGTCTAGTTGGTCCCAAATGAAAACGGTGCCAATCTGATATCCAATATGGCCACCACAGCAGCCATCTTGAAAATATTGTTATCACTACTCCTCCTGAATCGATGGTCATATTCACATGAGGTGTTCACCAAAAAACTTCTAATGATGTATAGTTCATCCTAAATGAAAATGCTGCCGATCTTACATCCAATATGGCTGCCACAGTGACTAATTTGAAAATCTTCTTGTTGGTCAGAAATATTAGATATGGTTTAAAAACTCACAAGTTAAAAAGAAGAAATTGGTCTTATCTTGAATTCCTGGAAAATCTTTTCTGCCTGTAGAGAATCAATCCCTTCAAGGGGCTCTTCTTAACTAAAGGAACTTTTATGACTTGTAGATGGTCCTAAATGCGAATGGTGCCAGTTTGACATCCAGCATGCCACCAAGTCTTGAAAATCTTGTTATTGCTACTCCTCCTGAAGAGATGGTTATATTAAAATGTGGTTTTCACTCACTAAAAGAGTAATTTTGTCATGTTGATGGTCTTGAATGACAATGGTGCTAACCTGACATCAAGTATTGCCACCATGGTGACATCTTAAAAATCTTGTTAACATTAGTCCTCCTGCATGAATGATCTGATTGACCTGCTATTTTCAGTACAAGACTTCTTATGACATGTAGATGATCTGAAATGAAAACGGTGCCAGTATGATGTCCAGCATTGCCACCATTGTAAAAGTATTGTTATCTCTACTCCTCTTGAAAAAATGGTGGCAGTGACATGGAGTTTTCACTAAAAGATCTCTTTCAATATATAATTGGTCCTGAAGGAAAATGGTGCAGATCTGACCACCATGTTTGCACTATTGTGAACAAGTTTGAAAACCAAACCTACTTGGTCTTAAGGGTCAAATCAAGGTCACTGCTTGCATTTTTGTACTTCAATGAGCTTGTGGACACAGTGACATGTACATATATGATTGAATTATTTTATCCAACTTTGTATTTAGTTGGGTTTTTTTTATAAATCAACAAGTTGAAACTCAGCACTTGAACATTGATTTCAGGGTCAAGGATCTTCACTGTCTTTTATCTGTGGTGGCTGGTGACCATGGTAACATAAACAAGTATGAATAGTTTTTCTAAAAACCAGTACATCTGAAGAAATCCTTAAATGATGCCAGTTCAGTAACTTGTTTTTTTATTGAGATGGGGGGTCCTCCAAAATGATATTAATTATGGATTAAACCAAACTTTGCATTGATAGTATCTGAGATGAGTGCTGTGATATTCTGTCTTCTATCCATGACATCAGGTTCAAGGTCAAGGTCAAATGCCATGACAAAGATTATTGTACTTCACTTATCTTATGAACATGTTGACTCAAACATAGAAGAAAATATTATTTTTTTTTATACCAAATTTGATATGCTGGAATCTCAAGAATATCTGAGATTATTTCAGTACTCAACAGTTAAAAAATAATAAACTGGGGAGGTGGCAGAGGGCCAAGAAACTGATTTATTGTGAATTCCTACAAATTCTTTTCAGCGAGTAGAGCATCAGTTTCTTCAGTGGACTCTTGTTCAGTTAGGCTTGAGGAACAAAAAAAAAAGCAACACTTATCTTGATGTTGATTCAAACCCATTATCTTGGTTTTAGGTGATGGACCTCTCAGCTGTGAGCACTTACACTTCACAGAGTGGAAATAAATTTATATTCTCATCATGGCAACAGATGCCACACAGAGTATGAACATTTTGTACTTATTAATTAATATTCATACTCATGATTATTTGAATCATTTTTAAACCCCAGCCTGTAATAGTGATTTTGGATAATCAAGATTCCAACTTATTGTAACATGTGTAAAGGGATGAGAAATATTATGATCATGGATAAAGGATTGATAGTTTTCTGGTCTTGAATGTTCATGTTGCTTTCTTATTGTGTAGATGTCTGTTTTCAGTTTTGGTTTATATTGTAAAGGAGAAAATACAAATTTATGATACTGAGCAGTATATTATCATGCTGATGTGACAATTGCCTCTATCACATGCTGATGTAACAATTGCCACTATCACATGCTGATGTGACAATTGCCTCTATCACATGCTGATGTGACAATTGCCTCTCACATGCTGATGTGACAATTGCCTCTATCACATGCTGATGTGACAATTGCCTCTATCACATGCTGATGTGACAACTGCCTCTATCACATGCTGATGTGACAGTTGCCTCTATCACATGCTGATGTGACAGTTGCCTCTATCACATTTGTAATGAAGCTAATTTGAAAGAATAAAAGTAATATATGAGTTTACTTGAGAGAAAATATTATTTTCAAAAGAAATTTAGCGAAAATAGAAAATACACAGAAACCTTCCTAAGAAAACATATAAAGTTGTATGGTCCCAGGAGTGGCAGCCTTTCTACATAGGATTTAGTGTATTTAAATGCCATGTATTGAAGTACATCATTGCTTTCCTTTCTTTATCATGTCATCTATCATATCTATTTTGCACATTATCCATGACAAATAATGGGGTGTCTAAATATGCAGACCTTGGTACAACATGGTCTCCATATATACAGCACCTCAGTATAACATGGTCTCTAAATATATAGCACCTCAGTATAACATGCTCTCCATATTAAGCACACCTCAGTATGATGTGGTCTCTAAATATACAGCACCTCAGTATAACATGGTCGCCAAATATACAGCACCTCAGTATAACATGGTCGCTAAATATACAGTACCTCAGATAACATGGTTGCTAAATATACAGCACCTCAGTATAACATGGTCTCTAAATATACAGCACCTCAGTATTACATGGTATTTAAATATACAGCACCTCAGTATAACATGGTATTTAAATATACAGCACCTCAGTATAACATGGTATTTAAATATACAGCACCTAAGTATAACATTGTCCCTTATATCAAGCAGAAATGGTCATGGATCCCATTACAGTTGGCAGATCAAGGTCTATGTTGTTTGTTCTACTGATTACTCCTAACAAACTGCGTAGACCCAGATCTGCCGGCACATTATGTGATGGCAGATATGGGTCTGTACAGTTTGCAGTTAGACTCAAATTATAAGTGAGTATATACAGTATGTCATGCTTGTTGTTCACAGAATGACTAATGAACATAATTATCATCAAATAATGTTGGTATTGAACTATTTACCATCAACTATGGAAAGAGTAATCACAGTACACATATTTGCTAGATCTAGAATATAGATGCATACATGTATACATAACCATACCATTCTAAAGTTATTAAATCAGTCTGCTTTTGTAAAATCAATGCTTACAGCCCAGCTTGAAATGATGTGATCATTACATCAATATGACTTTTATTTAGGTGTATCATCATGCTGTAACCTCTGGTTGATTTAAAATGATGTGGTTGTGACTTCTGTCTCTTATTAAATAATGAAAAAGAATCCTGTACACTACCTGCCAGAAATTGGCCACCAACTTTCTGTTGCAGAAAACCTGTTGTGATTTCAGTAATTGTGTGTCATTCCGAAAAAGTTCACTCACCAACATGCACTTTTCTTTTGTGTATTTCATAAAAGGAATCAATGATCTTCAACCTGTGCAAATTTTATGAATTAGTAAATACCCATTCAGCTATTATTTTTGGACAGTTAGTGACAGGGTGGGTTTTTTTCTCCATGCTTTTCTATGCAATGACCCTTACTTGGGGATAGATATTCAGCTGAGAGTAGTGACCTTTACTTGGAGATATATATTCAACTGAGAATAGTGACCTTTATTTGGGGATAGATATTCAGCTGAGAGTAGTGACCCTTACTTGGGGATAGATATTCAGCTGAGAGTAGTGACCTTTACATGGGGATATATATTCAGCTGAGAGTAGTGACCTTTACTTGAGGATAGATATTCAGCTGAGAGTAGTGACCTTTATTTGGGGATAGATATTCAGCTGAGAGTAGTGACCTTTACTTGGAGATAGATATTCAGCTGAGAGCAGGACCTTTACTTGGGGATAGATATTCAGCTGAGAGTAGTGACCCTTACTTGGGGATAGATATTCAGCTGAGAGTAGTGACCTTTCCTTGGGGATATATGTTCAGCTGAGAGTAGTGACCTTTACTTGGGGATAGATATTCAGCTGAGAATAGTGACCTTTACTTGAGGATAGATATTCAGCTGAGAGTAGTGACCTTTCCTTGGGGGTAGATGTTCATCTGAGAGTTGTGACCTTTACTTGGGGATAGATATTCAACTGAGAATAGTGACCTTTACTTGAGGATAGATATTCAGCTGAGAGTAGTGACCCTTACTTGTGAATAGATATTCAGCTGAAAGTAGTGCAAAAAAATGCACACTAAATTGTAAATGTTTTAGTGATTTTTGATAGCTTGGACCCTTAGCTACGATATATATATTCACTTATAAGTTGAGTCCAATTACAAACTGCACAGACCCATATCTGCAGTTGCATAATGCACCAGCAGATCTGGGTCAATGCAGTTTGTTAGGATTGATCAGTCGAACAAAAAACAGAGATCCTGATTTGCCGGTGCATTATGTGATAGCGATTCAGGGTCTATGTTGTTTGCAGTTGGACTTGACTTATAAGCGAGCATATACAGTATATAAAAATATCAATATATCAAACAGTTAAATAGGTCAACATTCACAATTGATCATCCTTAATTTGACCAATAGATATGGCAGATACCGTATTTGCATTTGTATTGCACTGAGATGTATTCAGCATTTGCAAAATGAAATAAATGATAATGATGCATTGTTTCATTCATTGTTTTTATATGTGATGAAGTTAGCATGAAAAATAATGCCCTATGTTATACATATGTTCATTGTTACACAGTAACTTAGCATGAAAAAGAATGTCCTATGTTATACATTATGTTCATTGTGATACAGTAACTTAGCAATGAAAAGAATGTCCTATGTTATACATTATGTTCATTGTGACACAGTAACTTGTTATTTGATGTCATCATACATATCAAACATTTAACTTGCTAATGTGATGATTACATTTAATTCTAAACCAAAAAAGTATTTTCAACACCAAATGATTTCATTTGAAATGAACGATATATCTACCTTATAATTAAATTATAGCCTTTTTTAACCAATTCTCAAATGTTACGATCATACTTGAATTTCTCAATTTTTTTTTTTAATTTGTGAAGTAAATATTATGATGGTTTGAGAATAACTATTTAGTTCTTAAACAAGTTATTTTAAAGGATTTTATCCATCATAAAAATCATGGGAACTAAAGGGATACCTTGTCAATCACATCTTTCTGATTGGTGGAATGCCACTGATGACATTATTATGAAATCCCCAAGCCACACCTACCCACCACAAACTGTAAGTGAATCATTTTTGTAAATGTTCCAATGGACTGCTGCCCGCTCTCAAGTGTAGCTATGTGTGATTTATTATGTACCGTAGTAAAGTATGGGCTGCTAACGTTGCCTGACTATAAAGGGTCATGTATCACTGATGGTCCAACACATTAGTTAGCTTCACTATATAACATGCACAAGTTCAGAGTGCTGTAACTTCACTATCTTTTCGCCAGATTTTCGTGAAATTTTCACTATAAGCCAAAAACAATACTCTCGTTATAAAGAGGTAAAGTTGTCAAAATACAATGATATGTTTATTATTAGTAGGCATGGTTTTCTCAGATTTGGTGACTCATTAATTATGGTTAGGATACTATGGTTATGACCAAAAACATTAAGGCAGTTTTATTCTCCATCATACAAATTCTAAAAATATCTAAGCATGGATATGATGTGAAGCGTAAAGTAAAAGCTTTCTCACGACTTCTACAGTGAAATAAGAGGTATAGATATTCATTGTGTTGACACTATGAATATTTTCTTTCCATTTTAGGTTAGATATTTCTCTGATGTAAGCAAAGAGCTGCTAGCATTTTCCATTTATTATTGTATGCAAATTAGTCTGAGCAATTGTCAACAATATATTATCATGAAAATATGGTGGAAAGTATGTCATTGTCACCGCAAGGATTTTGGGATATTAGCTTGCTTCCATTTTTTTCAAAAGACATGTACTAGGTTTCCATTTGTAAATTGAATTTTTATGTTATACTATTCAAAGTTGCATGGATGTAGTGAAGTACTTATGAGTTTTATTGTCTTGTCATTTTAATAGAGAGAGAGAAATTAATGCTAGAAGAGTTAGTTTCATTTCAGTGGAAATTGAGGATTACCTTGCTAATTGTATTGTAAATGTTACTTTAAACATTTATGTAAATGATATATGCATTTTTCAAATCTAATTAAAATAAATTGATAACTGCAAGATGTACCTCCTTAGTCATTATTTATTCTTCATGCAGCACCAATGTTTATGCATTTTTCAATGAGTGTATTTTTCCATTTTATGTGGTTAACCCAATGAAGCATATTGTTGGTGTACCATCCATCTCCACATTTGCACTTCCAGTCAAAATTTGCAAAGTCATGTCAAAGTAAAGTCAGTTGACTTGTGTATGTTTATATCCCCTCTGTAAGGTGGTGCATATCATGTTATGTTGGTTGGTTTCATACCTGTCATATTTCCAGACAGTGTTGTGGGGTTTTGGGGACTCAAAAAGTGTTTTTTGAGGTCCCTAGGGAGGTCAATGCGCATAACCTCAAAAAGCGATGTCCAATTAGGAAGAAGTTCTCTTTTCATATAAGGCTAAAAAAGAAAATAACATATCTGTTGAAGCATTTACTATACTTACAGACCAAAAATAGTTGGTAGACATTATCCAATAGTATCACCACACACATGTACCCACACTCACATGAACACAACCACACAGACATTAAACAAAACAAATATACCAAGTTTCTGTCCTTAAAATCTATTGGATAGTGGAATATTTTCTTAATTAGATGCAGTCTTTGCTGTTCTCAATAGTTCGTGGAGGCAGGGGATGGGGTCATCTTGGCACTCATATGAGACTGGATGGTACTGTTCAAACTTCCCCGTAAATCTTGTTGCATTCTTCTCAGCATAGAAAATAATCTTTCTACATCTGCATTGCTGTGAGGGAGTGGCAAACATGCTAGATGGTGTTGCTATGTCGACGGATGTCGTACACTTCAGAATAACTAACGTCAATATGGTGGTGACTGTGTGCAAAAATAAAATGCTCTCCTCTTTTGCTGCTGCACTTCACAAAGTCAAACTCCGTCCAGTAGTTCTGAAATTTAGTTTTGCTGGGCTCTGCTCATTTTGCAAATGGTTCATCTCTTCCTCAATTAAAACTGCATTTCAACATTTGGCTTGAAAAAAAAAAGAACCACACTTATACACTATTTCGACTACCGAAATAATTGTGTTTTGCATTTTATATATAGAGTAAAATCCAACTTCAAAGAAGTGTTGCCACTGGTCACAAACTTGCCAATAAACTTTAATAATGATGGCTTCAACATTCTTATTCAAGACAATGACGTGTAATAACTTTTGTTCTTCACCTCGCATCTCTGTGACTATACCTAACTCAAACGAATTGGGTTGTTCCACTTAGTGTACTTTACTTATGCAAATTAGCCTAATGGGTTCTCCTACAGCAGTGTTCAAAGGACAGCATCATCCTAGCTATTTTCAACCAATTAAGTAATCTGTGAAATGGTGGCTGTTTAGTTCCATTAGCTCCATAAGAAGATAGCGAAAGAGGAGGGGTAAAAGCTCAAACTGAAGGCCACAGCAACCCAAAGAAGGAATAATGGTTGCTACAGGATAAATTTTGTGATACACCATCCTCTATCAGCATACTTCATGAATGATTTTCTTTAGGGTTGAGGAAGAAACCATTGGCCATTGGGTACAATTTCAAGGTCAAGGTCAGTGATCCATCAGTTGATACTGTCTGGATTTAGGCATGTTTTGTTAATGCCTATGTACAGTACTATTAAACACATAGTGATCATATAACTCATTGTTCATGGTGCTTTTGTTTCAATCTTGGACTAAATGCAAAAGTCATGCATATTAATTTATCAATGATTTTGCATTGATAGAGACATATTTAATGTAAAACAAAAAGCACCATATAGGCATGTTTCTGTGTATGACAAACTTTTAGAAAAATCTGGATAAATGGATGAGCTCAAGCATCAAATATAAGAAACAAATTGTAGATGGAATAGAATGTCTTAGATCCCAGAGAAAAGCAAAGCAGAGCACAATGTTTAAAACTGAAAGATGGAGGTGAGCAAAAGAGAAGCAGACTACAGCAGCAAAGGCAAGAGGAATTCCGAAACCGACAAAGAAGTGAATAACTGAAACAAAATTGAACATCGAAAACAACATTTTATACAGGCAGCATCATTTAGGAATGTAGTTAAAAAAATACACATTTTGTGGTGGTAATGATCAAGACCTCTATGTATTCCTCAGTTAGAAAGAACCACATGTGAAGAAAATAACTCTGGAAACTGAACAATTTGATTCAGTACTTGTTCAACTTCCAACAACAGTCAGACTAAGGCAAATGTCCACACAAGAAGTGGTAATACAATGAAAAGAAACAAAATATTTCATTGCTTTGTTTAATCAACTGATTTTAAAGCTCTCCTAAACAAAATTTACATGAATTTCATACTCGATACACTGTTTGATCATATTTAAACTCAAATTTGATTTTTTTTAAAATAGATAACTGCTAGCATTAAATGGATGTTTGACAGAATATTAATAAGTATGAACTGCTCAGGTGAAGCTCGTAAAAAGACATTCTCATTGGGGATTGACAACAAAAAGGTATGTGATGAATACTCATAACAAAGGTTTCATTTATGCTATTGAGTCAATTGTAAATATTCCCCAAACGATCCTCTAAGACCATCAAAGTACAATATAGACTGGTTTGATAGATGCCCAGTAAAAAAAGGGAATGTTGACAAATTTGAAGATGCATTTTGGTATATCGGTTAATGTTTACAAGACAGTCAAAGATAGATACTTTATGCCAGTGAAAAAAGATGTGAAAGAAAAACATTGAAATGTTAATTGTTTTTAATCAAGACATTGAGGACTACAAAAAGGGAAAATACCATTATGATAGAATGAAACAATGGAATGAAAGATCTATTAAAATTGGTGTCTAGCCAGATAAACATAATGGACAAAAGTATATCTGTAAAAAATGGGAAAACTCTTTCAATACACCATAAAAATTAACTGAACACAAAATATTAAGATATACTGTAGGCAGCACAATAAACATTATGATTGTAAAAGGTTCTGTTGTAATTTACTCCCACTTTGAAAGTACAATGTACAAGTCTAATGTACAGAGGTCGCAAATGATGTAATAGAAAATATGCACAAAAACTAGCAAACACATTCCACTAGGGTGTTGTTTGTATGATAAACCAATCCCATGATGCGTCAACCAATAGTTTACAAAGGAACAGACTGTACTGAAGTAGTTTACGATGCGTTGGGTAAATCACAAAACTTGTGTATGGAGAATTAAAACTGAATAAATGCAAAACCTGTGTTCACAGATAAAGATGATAAACATTTTTTCAACCAACATCTGTCATATCTGCAATAAAATGATCACGTGTAATAAAATTAGAGGCCACGATCACTTGACAGGTACATATAGGGGTCCGCTCATAATGAATGCAATTTAAATTTTAAAAATATCAAAAATCCATCACACTCTTCATTCCTATCTTGTCCGGTTATGACAGCAACATCTTTATCAAGGAAAGAGTTATACAACATTCCGATCATACCCAACAACGATGATACATATATTTCATTCAGCAAGGATTTCATAGTTGGTAGGTTATTGAAATAAGGGGAAAAACTAACAGTTTAAAGGTCAATTACGTTTATAGAAAACTTTCTAATTTATGGGGCAATCACTGGAACAATTAGCAAAGAATTTAAGCTATGAAAAGTTCACATAAATTATAAGATGGTTTCAACATATGTAACCTAAATATTTGTGTACAGACATTTATTCCTACGAATACACGGATAGCTTTGAAAGATTCAACGAAACGTCTATTTCACCAAAAGGAAAGGTCTACTCACTGCTTAACGGGTCTAACGTGCTAGAATATGATTGCAAGTATGATTTGCGATATATTCGATGAGTTTATAAATGTGTGTATGAAAACTGCAAACTTGACCCCGCGCATTATTTTAGTACACCCGGATTAGCTCAATACGCGAGTCTGAAGCTAAAGGGAGTAGAATTATTTTTAACAAACTACGACATGTTCCTGGTAATTGCGAGTGGAATATGAGATGGAATTAGCATGATAGCACGTCGATACTCAGAAGCAAATCACGAATATTATGTGGATGATAAAAGCAAAAGTAAACATGATGGTAAAGACAACAAGACTAAACCAAAGTCTTTCAATATGTACTTGTACACTGAAATTTGTTATGAATTGGCCATGTGTCAATGCATGCCAGTAAAAAAAAAATAAAGATTGGTAACTGCTGAGAAAATTAGATGGGCAGAAGAAAATCTTTTAGGTATTCCAGACGACAATGAGACTGGTTATATTTTAGAGGTTGAATCATAGATACCGAAAGATTTACACGGATGTTTTAAGGACTATCTCCGAGCACCTGAAAAAATACTTGTAACTTCTATGGACAAATTATCTGAATTTCAAAGAATTTTTATCGAACGGAAAAAGGCACAAAATCAACAGTACCTAAACTATTATATACATTTTTTTTTAAAAACCAATGATAAATACGTTATCTACTACATGAATCTTAAACTTTACGAATTCTATGTCTAAGCTATCTACTACAGGAATCTTAAACTGTACGAATTCTATGTCTAAGCTATCTACTACATGAATCTTAAACTGTACGAATTCTATGTCTAAGCTATCTACTACAGGAATCTTAAACTGTACGAATTCTATGTCTAAGCTATCTACTACAGGAATCTTAAACTGTACGAATTCTATGTCTAAGCTATCTACTACGTGAATCTTAAACTGTACGAATTCTATGTATAAGCTATCTACTACAGGAATCTTAAGCATTTCAAATTCTATGTCTAAGCTATCGACTACAGGAATCTTAAACTTTACGAATTCTATGTCTAAGCCATCTACTACAGTAATCTTAAGCATTTCCAAATTCTATGTCTAAGCTATCGACTACAGGAATCTTAAACTTTACGAATTCTAGCTCTAGGCTATCTGCTACAGGAATCTTAAGCTTTACGAATTCTATGTCTAGACTATCTACTACAGGAATCTTAAGCCTTACGAATTATATGTCTAGGCTATCTACTACAGGAATCTTAAGCTTTACAAAGGTTAGGACTAGTCTATCGACTACAGAAATCTTAAACTTTACGAATTTTATGTCTAAGATATCGACTACAGGAATCTTAAGCTTTACAAAGGTTAGGACTAAGCTATCGACTACAGGAATCTTAAGCTTTACAAAGGTTAGGACTAAGCTAAAAATAGATACATGTAGTTGTTCTTTGTGAACAACAACCGTGGCTAAAATGTAACATTAAATTAAAGCCAGGCCATGACGTTACTCACTGTCAAAAATGTGGTCAACGGAATACCGACCTCCTTCAGCATGTGATCACATCATGTATATTAAGAAGACAAATTGCCAACGACTTTCACTGGTACGTGTTTGACAAGTATGGACTTGAACTACACATAGAACTTACCCAAAATAACGACGAATCACAGTTACTAAAACTGTTAAGAACTGACATTGAAAGTAGACTAGACAAAACACAATTTCACCAGTTTCAGATCTGTTCATTCCAATTTCTCGTCCTTGTATCACGAGAGTACTTCATAGCCTGAAGACCAAACATGTGTCAAAAGCAAAAATTCCCAAATCAGCTCCTACCAAAACTCTCTACCTATATGACCTTACTTTAAAAGCAAAGTCATTATCATTAATGGATCAGTACTGTAATAATAACTTTTTTTTTTTTTTTCTTATTCATTTTTTTTTTCTATAGATTTATGTACAAAGATTATGTGCCATTTTCTATGTTTGCATGTATTTCCTAACTATTGATATTCTGTTTCTTCCTTCCTCATCTGTATTAGTGTAATATGTATCACTAACTTTCTGGAATATTTTCCAAAATCTTCAATGTAAATTGTTAAATTTATCTCTCTGTTGTATTTTCTATATTTGTAAATGAACTCTCCTTATGGAGGAAATAAAGATTGATTGATTGATTTAATAAAATTTTGATTCAAAAAGCAATTAGCGATTTTGAGAAGGACTTCTTCAAATTGATAAACAACTCTGAATGCGGTAAACAAGTGTAGAATTTGAGGAAAAGAGCAAACAAACAGTATGTCCAAATGAATTTTTGTCCTCCAAAATATCAGAAAGATCGTTCATTCTCCAGGACAACAATCATAGATGATGGTTTGGTTTTAGTGAGCATGAAAAGCGAAAAAATCAAATTATTCAAACAAGTTTATTGTAGATTCACAGTGTTATAGCTCTGGAAATAGTTGAAGTATGAATTTTACTACAACAAGGTGAAAAAGAAATATGATGAATGCAACTTCTTATGATCGACACAGATTCATTATGTATCTGTGCTTAAACTTATAACTTTTGACAATGACATGAAAGAAAATATTATTTTGTATGACACTGGCGACCATCTTAAGGTCAATGTTTTATATCCCTCAAATTATATATATATATGTATATGTATATATATATATATATATATATATATATATATATATATATATATATATATATATATATATATATATATACTAAGATCAACACTATTCATTTAGAACTGGTCAATCTTACGCATACATATGTGCCTTTTTTATTTTTTGGCTTGGGGGGGGGGGGGTAACATAACCCTTCTTTAAGACTTGATCTATACGGATTTTTTTTCGACCCACAAAAGAAGTCTTGACCAATTTCGTTGAGTTGAGAGGAATCGGCGAAATAAGGAGTAACTTATGGGTACCGAGTATGAAAAGGAGGTACAATGTGAATCGATTCTATCATCAACATTTTGCACCATCAAAACACCTACTTACAGGAATTTGATCTTAACGCTTCTTTTACAGTTTCTAGTCAGGGATCTGCTCCAACAGTATGAAAAGTTTAAGGAAATAACGTCGGGCAGATTTCGAGAAATAGGAGCTAAAAATATGGTAGGATTAAAAAAAAAAGCCCATAAGGAGATTACCCCTTAAGTCTATATGAACCCTACTGTCTACCCCTAAAAAAGATTTTGACATGGATCGTTCTTTGATATACATGTATTACCCCTGGATTTGTAAACTGGATTCATGTGTACCTTTAGGGACTATTCTTTTCTTTATATGCTGATAGCATTCTCAGTCCTATTTACATGGATACTAAATGACTTTTAACTAATTGGAGTCAAATTATCACCTATATGTCCTTATTACACCATGATACAACCGTACCGTATGTTCTAGCTTACAAGTCGGTTTCTACGGCAAACTACACAGACCCAGACCTGCTATTGCATAATGCGATGGTAGATTAGATTCTATGTTGTTTGTTCTACTGATTACTCCTAACAAACGGCATAGACCTTGATTTGCCGGTGCATTATGGGACGGTAGATCTGGGTCTGTGCAGTTTGTAGTTGAATTCAACTTAAAAGCAAGTATCGCTGGTATTTATAATGACAATAAACCTGTACTCCGCTGTGGTCTAGTATCATTAACTCAGGTCTCACAGTCATTCCTCTGTCCATTAGGACTGATAGTTCAGCATAAACAAATTACTAAAATCTCATTAAAATACTTGCATAGTGCGCCAGGAATTTCATAAACTGTACTTCTGGTATGTTAATGTTCACTACTGTGTTTCGAAGAACATTTAATTTTAAATTTTTTAAATTCCTTTTTTCATTGGGAATGAAGTATGACGTTTACTTCAAAATTATTGCTGCATATATATGTCTAATTATACCAACCTCCCTACCCCCCCCCCCCTCTAAAAAAAATACTCTTTTAAAATCTAGGTTTAACCTTAAACTTCATATTTTCCAAAAGGTTAATAGCATCAGAAACTTATTGTTATTGCAAGTCTTTCTTTATACACATTTTACAGAATTTCAACATATTTACGTTTTATATTATATCTTGTAATACTTCATGTTTACATTAATTTGGAAGGGTTTATGTTCCTAAATTTTTGTGCAATTCATTTTTACATTTTTCTAACTTTACCTTTAGTTGGCACGATATAGCCACTATTGTATAGCCACTATTGTACTGATGTGCCATAAAACACTACTACATACATACATACTGAAAGAGCATTTTCAAGATTCCAAGACGCTTGTGATTTTCACTTCTAGACTTAATCAGATTATATTATTTTGGTAGAAGAAATGCATTTTTCAAAATGCTGCGTTTCTCTTTTGGATCAGTTTCTTGTGATGAAAAAACTGTTGTTCCAATTTTGTCTTTTTTTCTTCCGTAGAGCATTCAATCGAGATTTTAAGTAGATGGTATATCTGTTTGCAGGGAACTAAATTATTTAGTTCTCTGCTGTTTGTAAACATGTATGTATTTTGCCATGCATATTGAATCAAATTGACGTACACACGTATGGCTATTCGGCTATAGACGATTGTAGTTCGTTGTTTATTTTGTATAGTTGTACGAATTTAACTAGAACTAATGGCATATTATGACCTATGACATTACCCCTACCGCCTCGGGGCATTCATTGTCACAGAGAGTCATAAACAATCTGGGTCAAAGAAATGTACACGATGGATTGCATGAGACATGGAGATCTATAACTACGGTAGTGAACAAATTGGAATCACCTTGAATGACAAATAAAACCTTTCCTACAGATTGATTTGGTCCTGTCAATATGTATGTCCATAGGTACGTCCGTCCGTCCGTCCGGAGACGATTGTTAGCAAGATTGCAATAATACCACTCAACGTACACAAATGAAATGTTATTGGTATGTCCGTATTCATATGTAAATGACCTGATTAAAATTTCAGACCATCGCAGCAATGTTCCCATTTTTTTAAATGAGTATTTTTTTACTTTTTTTTGAATTCGTGCCTTTTTTATTTTTACATTCAACTTTTTAACACAATAAAGCAAAAAACCGCTTAAGTTAGACAAATGAAATTTGGTAGGGGTAGAAATAATTGTATTCATATGTAGACGACATTATAATATTTTCAGGCCATTACAACAATTTGTTTTTAAATTTGCACATTTTTTTATACATATTTTGGGATTTTATTTTTTAATGAAAAACCTTGTAAGCAGGATTACTCAAAAATCACTTTAGGTAGACAAATGACATTTGGTAGGCGTATTTGTGCAGAAGACGTGATTATAAATATTCAGACCATTATAGCAATTTATACAAAATAATTAGGTTTGTTTTTACTTTTTAGACTTCTTAATGAAAATTACTTTTGGATCAAAAGCTTGTTAGCACGAATAAGCAAAATCAACATGAGGTAGACAAATGAAATTTTATTTTGCACGCATATACAGATGACCTGATTAGATTCTCATACCAATATGGCAATTTATCAAACTTTGTATAAATTTTAGAACTTTTGGGGGCTTTGAATTTTGGGTCTGTAGTGTCGGCATACGTGTTATACAAATGCAAATCTAATTTAGTAAGTACCGTATTGCAGGTTCTTTTGGCGGTTCTAAAACTTTACGATTTTGTCTGATGAGTGGTATATAAAATTAGGAGGAGTTATATTTAAGCGATCGCAGATTTGGGGAGATTTTATTATACATGGTTCCAAGTTTTCATGGTATTCATTTTCGCGGTCTTATTCTGACGAAACGAAAACAGCTAATATTTCTGCATTGTTAAAAAAAAATATCGGTATACGTTATTATGCTTAGTGCAGATACTAGAAGTGGAATACACATCAACAGCCCTTACAACTATTCGATTTTTTACGACTTTGGTACTCACAACTACCTATATATAGACATAAAAAGTGGCCCATGATACAGATACATATAACCCTCACCTCCGGCCACCAGCCGAGTCTATACTGTGATTGACACATTAGTAAGACCTACAAGATTAGCTCCTGTGTCACCCATGAAATCTGATCAATTGAGAGCAAATATAGTTTTGCTTTACTGAACACTAGAAAAATAAGTGATAACTACAATCATAAAGATTGTCATCTGTATTTGTATCATCATCATCATCGTCGCCGACGTCGTTTTGAAGTTCTCATCATACTTTTCACAATAAAACTAGCATCAATTTATCATTACCCCACAGTACTCATAATTATCTCACACTGCTCATCGTATCTCACACTGCTCATCATCATCTCACATTGATTATCATTATCTCACACTGTTCATAATTACCTCACATTACTCATCATTACCTCACACTATTCATCATTATCTCACACTACTCAGCATCATCTCACACTGATCATCATTATCTCACACTACTCAGCATTACCTAACACTACTCATCATTACCTAACACTGCTAACCACAGTCGGCATCATTAACGAAGGATATCCCTCTCTGTAAATACAAACTCTATTAATGTTAACATCATCATTTTCTTTATCGTCGTTTTCTTCCTCCTTGTCTTTGTCCTTATCATTATCATCATTATCACAATAGGAAGATTGTAAACCCTCTTCATCATTTCAACACTACATAAACGACATCGACATCATCATCAGCATCATCATCATCATCAAAAACAACAACAACAAAAACAAAAACAATATTGTTGTCGTCGTCGCAGTTTCCTCATCATCACCGTCAATATCAAAAGCCTCTTTATGATTACGTCTCCATTACTGATCACATCATCACTTTCATCGTCGTTGTCCTCCTCGTAGTAGTCGTTGTCATCATTATCGTCTTCATTACAATATGAAAAGTATAAACGACATCATCATTGGCGTGAGAAAAACCATATAAGTTGCGTGAGGAAAACAATATAAGTTAGCAGAGATAGCAAACTCTTACACAAATTCCTGCGTGTCTGACCTTTCTTTTGTTGGAAATCGAAATTGGTGGGAATAAAGTGTCTCTTTTGAACTCTTGGCTTGGATGATACAGTTCACGTCATCTGTGACTGTTCGTTATATAATTATATCGTTTCGAACAATTAACTTTCAAGCTCATTATCATCATCAACTTCTTCTTCTACCGCGCCATAAAGTTCCAAGAACTCAAGTACAACAATTTAGGAATAATTCAAGTTAAAACTTAAGACAGGGATAAGTATATCGTACTTTTAAGATTATATCTCAAACTGCTATTTTAATCATGGGTATAGTATTTAGAAATGCTTTATTAACATTAAGTACATCATATGATAAATTATCGAGTTCCGATTGCTAACTTAACATTAAGTGCATCAAATGATAAATTATCGAGTTCCGATTGCTAACTTAACATTAAGTACATCAAATGATAAATTATCGAGTTCCGATTGCTAACTTAACATTAAGTACATCATATGATAAATTATCGAGTTCCGATTGCTATCTTAACATTAAGTACATCATATGATAAATTATCGAGTTCCGATTGCTAACTACATGTACATATTTTAGGACAATACTTATTTCTACTAGACTCCGATATATTATACATGGATACGGTCATTACGATATTTCCACTATTGCCACGTGCCAACGTCATATGACGTCACATTAAGTCATGTGACATACTAAATCTATTATGGCCTTCTCCCTTGGGAACTGTTATTCTACAGTGTTGTCTGGTGGTGTATAGTATCCTCGCCTTCAGGAGAAGGCAAATCATAGAATATTAGTCGCATGATATCTTACATGAATCGTTAATTACATTTAGGATCAAGATTACTTTTATTTCAGCTTTATTGCATTAACGATAAACATATTATATTAAGTGTTTTTATTGCACTTAATTTCAAGCTTCATTGCACTGTAGTTATTAATAGACATTATTTTTGGGGGAGTAACAGATGCCATATTTGAAATTTGGGTTTTGGGTCATTCGAACCACCTCGGCTATTTATGCGAGACAAAAATATGCTTCGGATGTATGTCGACGCAGTAATTTACAGAAAAATCATACATCCTGTTCGCCTGAAATCTTTTCGCAGAAAAGAATCCGCAATCTATTCGGACCATCTCGGCTATTTGTACGATTAGATTGACCGTAGGATTGACAGACTGCAAATGTAAATAATCGAGGTGGTCCAAACGTCAGCTAATGGCAGCTATCAGCATACATAGGAGGTATAAACGCTTAGGATTGACCTCGAAATTGCGAATGAACCGTATGGTCAGCCGATAGTATGTCGGAAAACAGGGAAAACTAGTATGAAGGAAGAAGGCTGAAACAAAAGTACAACATTATCACTACTCGAGTTATAACATTACAACTTCTCCAAGAGATTTTTTTTAGCCACTTCTGTATTTGATTTTTTCTTTCAAACATTCTTTCATTCCGCAAAATGTCTTTTAGCTCTGCTGGTCAAATATCAGATGAGCTTATATGATGGCCTGTTGTCCGTAGTCCGTCCATCCGATAGCACAAGTTTTTATCGCTATTCCTCCTAAACCACTTGGAGGATTGCCATGAAACTTTAAATACATATTTATCCCATAGTCTAGTTGGTCCTATATAAAACATTATGCCGCTCATACATCCAATATGACTGCCACAGCGGCCAGCTTAAAAATCTTGTTATCGCTACTCCTCCAGAATGGATGGTCAGATCAGCTTTTTCACTGAAAGACTTCCTATGATGACTAGTTGGTCCTAAATGAAAATGGTGCCGATCTGACGTCCATGATGGCTATTTACTTAACACAAGGGCTAAAGGGTTAGTTGGAACATTTTGTCTCGCCCGAAAACTCATGTATCATGTATCATACACCCTTTCCATATATGACTTTTCAAAAACTGTAACACGCGAGGCTAATTTATTTAATATTTAGTATTGGCTACTTCGTGGTATATTTAACAACTCTAGATATAAGACGTCAATGACTTCGCAGAGTTGCACTGTTTATAAACCTGCTATTGTTCACTTAACAGTTCATAAAGCTGTTCTTTGATTACCAGCGAATAACATTCTAGAACATTGACCTGTCGTCACCGTGTTTACCGCCTGTAGCGTACTAACTCGGGGCGGAAGGGGAGGTTACCCCAGGGTCAGGGGCACCAAAACAGCTGATAAAAATTCGGGCCTCGTATTCTGGCCCTTTGGGCCATCATCGTCGCCGCGGGCGCTATTTACCCTCAATACGCCACTGTTTACCGCATATACAGTACACACAACTAGGAACATGATAGACCCTGATCTGGGTGAGTGTAGTACACAGATACCTACGGTAGATTGTTAACTATTACTGGTATTTGATAATCGCTTTTATTCTCAGATAGTAGAAAAACCGATAAGCACATGCATACCTATGATCAATAAAGAGGCAACAAACGTGACGTACTTCGTAAACTCTTGACGTATTACGCGAGGAATCGCACAGGACATTTTTTCAAATGAGTCCCGAAGGCGAAACCACAAGAAATGAAACGAAATGACAATGATTTTGCAAACTCTCCACAATTTGGCAGAGCAGAAAAAAAGAGGGAAAGTAGAAGTGAAACAAGAAAAAATAGCTCATGCACGACCTCTGTAAAATTGGTATAATATATGAAAAAGTGAATATCCAAAGTGCTGGTTCATGTATAGAAATAAATTCGTAAATTAAACAGGATATCAGTTATGTTCGTCGTCCATTCCTTCAAGCACTTTTGCATCTTGATCATGTATGCTCTTCAGGTAGATACATTATACTATAAATAATGTATTATAATGTATCTACCAGAACAGCACCCGTGATGATGATGCGAAAGTGCTTGAGGGAATAAACTAGGAACAAAACTGATATTCTGTTAAATTTGAAATATATATATATATATATATATATATATATATATATATATATATATATATATATATATATATATATATATATATATATATTGGTTGTTGTATCAAATTGACCAGTTGATCATTCAATCAATAAATCGATCGATCAATCAATCAATCAAACTAACAAGGAGAAGTTCCATTTACTTCCCTCCTTTATACATGGATCGATCGATTGATATATATTTTTAAATCGATATTGGTATAAATCAATGTACAATTTTTCTGTAACTTACTGTTCTATAACGTCCATTGATATATCATCCTGCTTATCTTTAAAAGCTGCTAATAATCTGGCTCTGAATAAATTGTTCATATTTTCCTTTTTTATACCTGGCAAGTGTTTTGTCATCAAACGCAAGTGTTTTGTTATCAAACGGAAAAAAACAAATGATAACAATATTTCTTTACGCTAAAGTGAAAAAGTTACAACATAGATTGTAATGGAGTCAGTCAACGCTATTTCTCCTTATCTTTAAGTGTATAAGACTTGAGTGTTGGTTGCTTGGTTGTTATAGGTTTAACGCCATTATTCAGCACATGATAGGCTATACAGAGGTGAGATGTCAGTGATCTGTAAATGCGAGCGCCTTCGACCACTCGGCCATCTGGGGCCCCGACATGAGTGTAATGTTAAGAGGCCATACCATTGTAGCATCATTTATATCTTAGCTAAACCTGCATCCTGAAACGGATTGTTTCTGTGCCGTTGTATTGGATAATGAGCGTTGAAAGCTTAGTGTCCCAAACTCCCATCATGACCGCAGTTTATATACAAACTATTGGTAATATCACCTAGGATCTTTCCACATTATCAAAACTATGATGCTACCCCATTGTCTGTCTTTGAGCGTTATTGTTCTTAGAAAAGACCAACTCATCAGCATTAGGGAACAATAAAACACACGACAGTCACGCACATTAGACCGGCTGTCAGTCGACGTCAAAGGGGACCATCAATCAAGCTGTGACAAAAAAGTAACAGAGCAAAAGAACACAGTCTAAAGGACTTAGCTTTCGTGGCGTGGTAAGGGAAAGTTCTACTTCGGAAATCCAGGTAAGAAAAATAGTTATTTTATTACAATTGAAAGTTTATACAAAATATTTAAGGTATGTTTGTGTATGTATGTATGTATGTATGTATGTATGTATGTATGTATGTATGTATGTATGTATGTATGTTTTTTTTTCTTCATGATTGACATAATCTTCTGGCCTTAAAATATGGATAGTATTCACCATCTATAATATATATATATATATATATATATATATATATATATATATATATATATATATATAATACATTTTATGATGTTGTATCCTTGTTTTAAATTATCTTTATCGTAGACAGAACACAATTTTGCTTCTGTCATTTCACATTGTGTATGATATTTACGACACATCAACATTAAGAAACACACCCAAATATAATTATAACAAAAGATCGACAAAAAGTAATATACATTCGATTGACAAGAGTGCAGAAGATAATATCAGTGTAAAGTGAAATGTTATAAGTTTTGTAAGTGTTATCTTAATCTATGCAGTCTAATTTCCTTCAAGCAACGGGACGAAAGGTTAATACTAATTTGTCTCCTCGGTATATGTTTGCATCAAGGACAGCTTATATCGCGAAACTAAAATGTATTTTTTTGTTTTAAACATGTCAGTGTTGTTTCCGCTTTTAGATGACAAGTCATTAGAATTACATGGTTTTCATGCTTGAGTATTTCGTATTTCCATAGGTCTGACACGTCAAAATACATCTTACCGCCTTTTCTTCTCTAGGAACGTCTGTTGTATATAAAAAAAACAATATTTAAGCTGTTCTGAGTGATCAAAGTCACACGTATAGGGGGATGCGTGTTTATTTTTTCAGACTTTTTAATATGTCTTATTAGTAAATTCTAGAGTTACAACTACCCTTTACCGCGTTTACCTTTCATATAACGTGCCCTTTCAACATCACATTTTACTGGGATACATGTTTTAATGAGATAAAACCCAGCTGGGCCATTTTATGTTTACTTTTCATCACATTACAAAAAATATGTCTTTGCTTTTGATTGTGTGGTCGATCTTGTCAGCATGGTGTTTTTTTTATATGAAGCACATTTAAATCGTTAATTTTCCATGAAGCTCGCAATTGTGTTTTTGTCGATTTTCTGAATATACTTTCTACCTTTAAAAGCAATATCGTAGGAACAAAAATTAGTTATCTTGCAAACATGAATTATTGCAAAAATTTTGTGTCAGTCTATCACTCTACAGAACAAATCGCTGTCACATATGAACTGCACTTAATATTTTACAGGATTCATGAAGCTTGAAACATGATTACACATTGAATGAACAGTAGCGAAGCGAAGGTCATTCATGCACAGTGTGTAATTGACGAATCCTATAAAGACTGAAGTTCAGTTGTTATAATTACAAATAATTAAAAAAAATGAATGCCAGGAAATAAATAACAGAACTTTTTTTTCCAAATGTAGTCAAATCGCACAAGACATGCGCATGAATACATAAGTAGTACCTTTCTGGTGTTATTAACTATAACATTTTCTGCGGCACATGATGCGCTTTTTAACAAATCAAATGTTTGTTACAAAGGTTTGATAAAAAATGTGCAATTACATGTATATGCACGTGAAAACCGTTCTTGAACAGAACACTGCAACTGCTTGAAATTTCACTAGCTGAGCAAAACAACTTCCTAAGTAAAATCAGAAGCATTGCCGACAAGAAAATTTAAAGGTTCAAAGTTCTTCTTGTCTTAATATACTTATCAATAAGCAGATCTGACAGACACAGACACGAAGACATGTTCTGTCGACCTTTTCATTCCCATATCAAATTACAGTTTTCACATTGCCAAAAGTGAAAAGCGTCATTCGGAACATATTGTTGCTAACGATAACTCTCCCTAACAAGAAATATAACGCTTTATCTGATAGGCTACTAAAATTAGTGCACAGGGAATTTCAAAGGTCACCAGCACGTGCACTTTTATTGATGACTGTCAGATTTAATTTATGTAATAAATACTGTATCTTTTGATAATTTTATTAAAACTAGTTCAATACAAGGCATACTGTATTATTATTTATCTGATGATTAAATACCAATTGCGGGGAGCCGATGTGGCTCAGTGGTTAGCGTGCGGGACTCACGACCGAAAGGGCGCGGGTTCGAATCCTACCATCGGACCAGCCTAGGTCAGTTACCGTGGTGTGTCCGTAGGCAAGGCACTTTACTCCAATTGCCTCGGCACTAAATAACCTACTTGTGTCAGCTACCGTGGTGTGTCCTTGGGCAAAGCACTTTACTCCAATTGCCTCGGCACTAAATAACCTACTTGTGTTGCTGTGCTGTAAAGCACCAAACCAAACCAAACCAAATACCAATTGCAAAGCTTGCAATAAAAAAAAATCATATAAAATATACAAAAACTCAATACGGATTTATTGTATCTGTTTGCCATTCATATTTCCCCTCTGGCAGAGCAAACTGTTTTTTTTAGCCAGAAACACCAATGATCTTAACGGGACCACCAAGGTGTCGCTTATGCATCTTACTTGATGCCTTCTCTGGTTATAATGGTGTCATTCATACATGATTTGTGATTATATATGTAGTCGAAACTGCTGCCATCATTCATATAGCTGGCAAGAGTTTTCTGTGGTTGTTCTGTGTTTATTCTTATAGATCTATGATTCTTTATCTGCGTAACTCAAAACAACGACAGGCAGATTGTCCTTAAGTAAATTTATTGCAACATTTTGATGTATCGTCGGTAAATGTTGCGTGATAGGAAAAGAATTCGATATTTTGTAATCAATCAAATGAACTACTTCATTCATAAAATTCGCCAACAAATTGGTTGTCCTAAAAATTTTTAGTATTTAACCTGGCTTTTTCGTCATCCAAAACAACACTGCGCTTTGTTTTCATTTTTGCACATTTTCCTTGCGCTGGCTTTTTCGTCATCCAAAACAACACTGCGCTTTGTTTTCATTTTTGCACATTTTCCTTTCGCTTTTTGACGCCAAAGCAGATTACTGGTATTTGATCCTGAACGTCCGTCCTTGCGTTTCGTCGCGCACGTTCACACACCTGCATATCATTCAGTATGTTTACATAAATATTATGATATTATTTGGAGGATTTTGTAAATGTAGACAACGGTTTTAGAACTTGTTATACCTATCGTTGGGAGAGACATTGAAGATTCAGATTACGGGACAGAGGATTTCATTGATTTAATAAATAAGAATAAGCGCCGAAGCATGTTTCCATGCCTTCGATTTCCATTTCAAAATGCAACTTTATTCGAGTAATAACTCAGAATTTAACCTGTATGAAGCCTTCAACCCGTCAAAAACGATCAAGAACAAAAACAACATGTTATTAAATTCTCCTTTGTATATTTCTTTCTTAGATTTGTGCACAAAAACTTCGTTAATCTATGCATAATTGTTATTTATGCTTTGGACATAAATCATTTGAAACAACCCTTTCATGTCTTTTTAATGTGAACATCATCTAATTTTTAAATCTCAGACATGATATTGAACATTTAATTTACGTACTCGTATATACAATACCTATATCTGCGAGAATGCTATCTATTTGCATATATGTTACGAGAGAGAGAGAGAGAGAGAGCTCTATGCAGAGGTGAGCTTGAATACGTAGAAAAAAGCAGTATGTACTTGCTCATTAAGGAACGTGTTTTGTAAAATAGCAAACAGACAACCAGTAATTTCTTTGTTTACTATTCCAGACACACACATTTTCTGAACTGTCTTCACCTTTCAGACACACACATTTTCTGAACTGTCTTCACCTTTCATGTCATTTCCTTATCATATAGTTTAGTTTCAAGTAGCAAGCTTTCATAACGTTAGAATATACATAGCTTATAGCGTTTGTTGTTGTTATAATAACAAGGGTTCCATTTCGGAGCGGCTGGGCGTAATACAGTTACACATTTTTGTTGAAGACGATGAAAATTGTATCTTTGACGGCCTGACATTTCAGTCGAATGCAATAAGAAAAGCTTCAGCGTCGCTACATTATTTATATAATGACACCAATATAATAGAACAGGCTCGACAGTTATTAATTGAACCGGTGCTGCAAATTTTGGCATCTATCGCCTGCTATTTCTTACCTTCACCAGCACCCTAACCAACTCGGTAATGAGCTTATTCCCCCCCCCCCCCAGCCTCCAACCCTTCAAAAAAAAAGGGGGGGGGGATTGAATAAGGTTGAATGTATGTATTAGTCTTTAATGGCATATTAGCACAATCATGGCTATATGATACCGATTAAAAGCAAAGTTCTAAAAATGTACAAATAAATAATTGCACAAAAAACTTTGAAGAAGGTTGAAGAAAAGAGCCCGAATACACGGAAACACACTCCCAAACGAGCAGAAATGAACGCTCAGCCGCATGCACAACTCGCCTGGATTTATATTTACATGAATTGTAATTATGAATTGACACAGTACCAAACAAAACGGAAAATCCTTGTCCCTGGATCCAACAATGTATTGTTAGGATACATGATTATAGGAAAGTAATGTATGTAGAATGACAACGATAACAGGTTATAAAGTTAAAATTTAGAATAGCTAAGGGGGGGTTTTTTTTAAGCGCCCTGACCACGAACATATTTCGCTTTGATCATTGATCGGCCATTTTGTCGACTTGCCATGTCATGTGAAGTCATTGTTCCTACAAAAGTATAACCGGGCCTTACCCTTGCTTATTAAAACCTCGCAAGATGGCGGATAGGTGAGCGTTGCTTGATAGAAGCACATCGCAAGCCGCAAAAGCGAAATTTAACAATTAAAAAATGAATAAAGTTAAAAAAATTATTAATTTCTTTTTAGATGTACAACAACGTTTAAAAAGAAATAAATTTTGAGAAAATTTACTACCTGTCTAGTTCGACCAAAGCTGTTTTCGCGCGTTATAGCCCCGCTTAGTGTAACCCGGTTACACCAGCGGTTGCAATTGTAAAGCTTGTTGTCCATCGTGAACACTAGGCGTTACAGTGGCAACCGCCAGTGTAATCTCTCGAATAGATAACGCGAAATGTTGATAGTGTTGACTTGATGTGCATGTATACCTCCAATTGTAAGTAGGGATTCTAGATCTTAGATATTATGATATTATTATTATATATGCATTTTTGGCAAAACGTGGTTACACTTTACCACATACTGATCTATGAGTGATATTTTTTTTCCACGGTGGGGGGGTCCCGCAGCATTATAAGTGTAAAAATGACAACGACGGAGGATACAAATGTACAGCTTACGACATAGGATCCCTTTAAGTTATTTCTACATTAAATGATAATGTGGGCTTGTTTGCTCACCTGACCCACTGTACTGTCGTCACTGGGCCAGAGGACCAAGCTAACTGAAAGTTCCGTCTGTCGTTGATTCACACTCTGCCGTTGACATTTTAAGCGATTTGGTTTGCAAGGTGTGTATTTTAAAGTTATCAAAATTTGAAACAGGAAGTCATTCCCAACTAGTGAAATTAAGCACCGTATATGTACATTGTCAACACTTAGTGTTAACTAGTGAACACTAGCCGGTACAATTGCAATACTTAGTGTTATCTATTCATGAGGTTTACCCTGGTGGTTGCGACTGCAACGCCTTGTGGTCACTGGTGACTGCTAGTGTAACGGGGTAACACTAAGCGGCGGGGTGACACTAAGCGGCGGGGTGACACTAAGCGACGCTACAGGGCTTAAACAGGAACATATTTTGGGTCCTGAAATCTCGGTCAGAACAGACTCGTTTGGTCAGATAGCCAAAATGCACTCCCGAAATCGAACCAATGCCGCGACTTTCGGCAACTATCGCCTAGCTTCCGTGCACTAGCGCCCTGAGCCCTTTTACATGCAACTATCACAACTGGTTGGCCACACTTAAGGAACAGTCTATAACAGGAGTTACCCCACACTTTAGGAAGAGCCTATAACAGGGGTTACCCTGTCTAACAATAGTAACCATGTGTTGAATGTAGGTGAATCGGTACAATGTTAGGGTCAGCGCAATAGTCCCATGCACGTCGTGACAGGTTAACACTGGATATCAGCCAATAGTATCTTAGCCTTCCTCTATTAAATCAACTGAGCAACGCATTTGTTCGATTTCTCCCAAAGTACTTAATTTTGAACTATTGCAGTATTAGTTAAAAAATTGTTACCACACCTTAAAACAATTCTGAAGAAAAAAAAAAATATTAGGGAGTTCGTCCAATGATAACTTAACAATAGAGTTGATTGACAATGATGAGGAAAGAAACATTTTGAAGGAAATGGAATTGTATGGACAGTCAAGGAACACCAAAAAGACTATAATTTTGGATTTTCTCTGCTGAATACGTTTCTCGGTTAAAGTGATGGATAGTGACAGATGATCTGATATTCAAGATCACGTAAGCTTGCATTTTAGGTTAATTTAATTCCTTTGTACTTATAAACCTAGAAGTCTTGACAATTCATCATTAGCACCTTCGTTGATTGGATGCCTTTCGAGATGTGGTTCATATGTGGTTTATATCTCACTCTACTTATCTACACACAGCCGTATGTGTGTGTATATATATATATATATATACAGAGAGAGAGAGAGAGAGAGAGAGAGAGAGAGAGAGAGAGAGAGAGAGAGAATATTTTGCCTCAGAAATTAGAAGGGACGTTTTAATAATAAGGTAATAATATTGGTTACGTTGAGTGTGAATCAGTCATAGGATTGTTGGTTGCTTTCCATGATACACTCCTACTTGACGATGTATAAAAACATGGACAGTGGCAAATAGGTATACAATAATAATTTTAGCTAAGTAAAAAAAGAAAAGAAATTGAAAGAATATATAAAAACAATCAGAATAAAGGAGAGATAAGAATAAAAAGATAAGGCTGGATGAAAATATGGTAAATGGAATAAATTGAAGAGAGACCAATGGCAAGTGTAAATGTACAGAGCTAAAATCTGTGATTATTACACGTAGAACACGTAGATGTTTTATGTAAATTATGTCGAAATATACTAGAATAATACAAATCTGTAAATGTAACAGAGAAACATTTTTTTTTTAAATAGCGGTGCGGGTTGTATAGAACAGTGACGTTAGTTAGTTTATACGTATTTTGAAATTTGAAACTTAATGTATGATGCAGACCAGTCAATAGATAGCTATAAGAATTCAAATATTGCAGCTTATACTATTTAAGACTTTAGTTGCAATTGATTACACAAACGGTAAGTTAAATGAAAGCTATTTATAATGTTTGGTATCTCTAATGTGTGTTTGAAACATGTCAACTTTGTGCAGGTTTTGTCTTTGTGTTCAATTGGTTTGACTCGTATAAAATAGTTTATTTTATTTTAGTTAAGTCGTAATGGGAACGATGAGTTAATTTAAACTTAAAATTTAATTGAACGATTTCATGACATTGTATACGTTTTCTACTAAATTCTTAGCCACTGTTGTACAAGGGATTTGAAATCAAATGATTATTAAAAAGTCTTTTTGATAAATAAATCATCACAGTGAGTTCTAATTTCTGCATGGATTATGGAATATCTACATGGGTCTTAGCAGCAATGGTGTATTTTAAATGAATGGTCATTTGTTTCCTATCTAGCATGGTCAAGATGAGTTCCATGTACTGATACGCAAATTTAGGATAGATTTTTGATGCCCACTACATAAATTATAATTAGTCATTAAAAATGATGGAACGTTCTGGATTTTATTTTTTACTCAAGACCTGTAGTGTAGTGGGCCGATATTTCAGACAGTAAGTATGATCGGAAAACGACCAGACATATTTGATAAAACACGTGTGTGCAACAAAACAGTCAAGATAAAGTGCTCCAGCTTTCAGGTTTCTTTCAGCATGTATATCATACCCTGATACAAGGTTTACATCCAAGGGAGTCCAAAAGTACAACAGTGCGCACTTTATTATATTAGTGTGAGGCGTACTCAATTACATAGCAATACGACAAGGTCCTTTACCGAATTTTCAAGTTTCATTGGGCTTACGTATACTCCACGTACATGTATCATATCTGAGTTTGCAGTTTTGAGCTTAAGCACGAGTTTTGTGCTCAAAAGCTATGGAAACTATGGGACAATCCCCACAATTGTACAATTCTCACACTCAGCCTCCATTCGTAACTTCAAGGTCAATCCTACAGATCATACCTCGACTGTATGTCGATAGTTCCCATTCGGACCACTTTGGCTATTTACGGAACAAGGATTGACCCGAGAAGTTACGAAAGATGGAACTATTTTTTCATTCGTAACATTTCGGTCATTCATACAGTCAATCCAATCGCAGAAATAGTCCGAATAGATTACGGTTTCTTTTTTGCTGAGATATTTCCGGCGAACAAAATGTATGATTTTTTTTCTTCTTCTGTAAATTACACATACATCCGAGGCATATTTTAGTCTCGCAGAAATAGCCGAGGTAGTTCCGAATGACTCAGCATAGACTTTTTAACTCGATTTTCTGACGTCTGTTTGGTCAGTAGTTTGACGTTGTCAGTAGTCAATAGTAAATCAGATTTTTTAGTTGACTGTGATTTTGAGTGTGACAATCGTTGTTAATATTGGAGCCAGGCCTGAAGATCATAAAACTCTTAGCTTGAGTTTGAGATTGAAGTTTTCACATGTAGCCAATCAAAAGTGACGTTTCAAAATTAAGTTCGTTTTGATTGGTTGACATAAAGTATGAACTCTAACTCAGTCTCAAAACCTTTATGATCTTCGAGACCAGATCTCACGATGACGTGAAATATCAGTCACAGAGACCATGGATAAGCGAACATTTTGCCGACCTGCAAACAGGGCAGCGTTTCCCGGTTTATATTTCATACCAGCAGTACCATGGAAACATTTACCTTGGTTAGGTCGATAACTAGATTATTAATAAATATGTCAAGTCAGCATTATGCGGTACCTGGCTCATTTAGTCTCTCTTTAGCGTTTTTTTTTTTTTTTTTCTTTTTTTTTCTTTTCTTCCACTGCATATTGTCTCACGTCGAAACCTATATTAAATCAGAGACAGTAATGCTGGATAAAAACGTGTAATTTCTTTATAGTCTTGGGCAGGGGTGGGCAAACTACGGCCCGCGGGCCGCATGTGGGTTTTCATGCGGCCTAGGAACAAGTCCTATGTTCACGCTATTTAATTTTCTCAAGGGTAAAATTTCTTTCTAATTTTGAGAGAAATGTAACCACGCGATGCCAAATACCCACCCAGTGGGAAAAGCCATAGAAATTTCAATAGAACTTTGTTTGGCTTGTTTCGCATTCTATTCATATATCTATGATTTTTTCCCACCGGGTGGGTCGATCGAGGTGCGCGCGCGCATGCGTTGTCTTTCACTGTTCACACGCTCGTGATTGGCTGAGTGCGTCGTCAGTGTGTCTTGACTGTGTGTCATCGGAACCAGCGCGCTTACGCGCCAAAAAGATTTTTTGAACAGTGTATGCACCCGGCATGGCAGACGAGTGACTCGCAGTTAACGCGAAATTGTTGAAGTGAAGAATTTACCGGGATTGACGGTTCCGTATCGATCTATACATTTAAAAAAGCTTTTATTATTTGCCAAATTTACCCAAAATGAGTTGTTCGAGGATATCTAGAAAGCGAAAAATTGAAGATGAATGCCGTGCGTTTAACAAGGAGTGGACTGACAAGTATTTCTTTACTGATGTTGGAGTTAAAGCTGTGTGTTTGATTTGTCAAGACACTATTGCCGTTTTCAAGGAGTTCAATTTGAAACGTCACTTTCAAACTAAGGACGGTAACTTTGGAAAAAAATTAATCAAAACAAGAACTGCAAAAGAAAGCAACTGATCTGCTAAAAAAAGTTGAAACAACAGCAAGCTGTGTTTGTGAAAACTTCATCTTTACAAGAGAATGCAACAAAGGCAAGTTTCGTGTTGGCTAACAAAATCGCAAAGCAAAACAAACCATTTTCGGAAGCAGCATTTATTAAAGATTGTATGATTGATGCTGTCAGTGTTGTGTGTCCTGAAGCCAAGTCAAAAGTAGAAGCCATATCATTATCACGAAGAAGTATTGTTCGTCGCATAGACGCAATTGCAGTGAATCTTCAAGAACAACTGTTAAACGCCAGTGATAGTTTTCAGTGGTTTTCGATTGCTTTGGATGAGAGTAATGATCTTAAGGATACTGCACAGTTGCTTATTTTTATCAGAGGAATTGATGCAAACTTTGACATTACAGAGGAATTGCTATATATGGAGTCCCTCAAAGACACTTGTACTGGGAAAGATTTGTACAACAGCAGTGTCATTAACAGTTTAATCAGATCTGGATTAAGCTTAGATAAACTGGCAAGTATTACAACTGATGGGGCTCCTTCACTCACAGGTAAACATTGCGGCCTTGTGAAGTTAATGAATGATAAAATTAAAGAAGATTTCCCACTGCACAGTGTACTGTCCTTTCACTGCATCATACATCAAGAAAGCCTCTGTAAGTCTTCTTTAAATCTTAAGCATGTTGTGGATCCAGTCGTGTGTGCAGTGAATGCAATAAGAACAAGGGGACTGAAACACAGGCAGTTCCGAAGCCTGTTGGAAGATATGGAAGCTGATTTTACTGATGTGCTGTACCACACAAATGTCCGCTGGTTAAGCATGGGAAAAGTACTAAAGAGGGTGTGGGACCTCAAAGCAGAGATTCTCATGTTTTTTTCTATGAAAGATATCTCTTGTGACTTTTCAAAACAAATGCAGAGTGAAGAATGGATTTGTGATTTTGCATTTGTTGTGGACATAATGCAAAAATTGAATGAGCTGAACACTAAACTTCAAGGAAAAGGTGTATTTGCTCATGAATTGTACGTGGAAGTGAAATCCTTTCAAATGGGGCTTAAACTTTTTGCCAAGCAGCTGAATGAGCAGAACTTTGCTCATTTTCCTCTTTTGAAGACGCAGACTGTTTCACAAGCATTATCTGACAAGTACAGCTGTCAGATCACGGCTTTAAAAGAAGAATTTATCAGGAGGTTTGCTGATTTCAAGGCAATGGAACAACAGTTCGACCTGCTCAGCTCACCCTTTGCTTGTGACATTGAAACAGCCACTGAAAAACTGCAGATGGAACTGATTGATTTGCAGGCCGACAACTCCTTAAGAAGAACTTTTGAAACCAAACCCCTGATTGAGTTTTATGCTTCTCTACACCCAGGAAAGTTTCAAAATCTGAAAGAATTTGCCAGAAAGATGTTTGTGTTGTTTGCATCAACCTACATTTGTGAGCAGACTTTCTCTACTATGTAAGTCAACAAGTCAAAGAACAGATCGCTTCTCACAGATTCAAATCTTCACTCAGTTTTAAAGATCAGCACGAGCAACATGTCACCAAATTTTGACAAACTAGTCAATGAATGTGATCAGCTGCATCATTCGCACTGACTCTGTTTATGTTACTCTGTTTATCAAATAAATGTGCTTCTTTTGAAGTTTAAGTTTTCAAATATTAACAACATATTAACAACTTAAAATTAATTATGATGTTATTTAGAAAAACCTTTTGTTTTTGCTATTTCAAATATTAATTATTTTACTTAATGAACTATGCGGCCCGCTAAAGTTGTAAATTTGTGTATGCGGCCCTTGCACTGGAAAGTTTGCCCACCTCTGGTCTTGGGGATTTAAGAATTTCGGCATGAAACATTTAGCCTTTCATTTGGTTATATGTTGAGTCATCGTTGAAGTATCACGATAATGACACTTGTGACACGTGCTAATGTCAATCACTAATGTTAAATGGCTTTGTGAAAGGTAATGCTATAAGCGATCGAACATAAAAACTGTTATAAATTTGTTAATTGACTTTCTAATCGTCCATACATCTTTAATTATTCATAAGTATAGTAATATAACTCCTTTCTTAATGGAAATGTGTCGCATTGTCAGCAATATGACAGTGTAAGGTCTCTATTTTATCATATTAAAGATAATTTTATCTCGTCGTTATATTATGAAGACAGTGACACAGAGAGCGCTATGACATGATGAGAGAGAGAGAGAGAGAGAGAGAGAGAGAGAGAGAGAGAGAGAGAGAGAGAGAGAGAGAGAGAGAGAGAGAAGAATCATTGGTCCACAACAGTTCATATTGTTCAAAATTAATCCGACAGTCCTCACAGTGTGTTCTCATTCTCTACGTTTAGAAAAACAAAGATTGTGTTTTTATCACGAAAGCAAGCATTAGAAACCATCGGATGACCAGGTATTCTTGGATATGAACCATGGTGCGTTTATGTGAGTTTTACCTTTTATCGCAAAGTGGCCTTTCTTGTATTGACAATATTATTTCATGTACATAATATGTTTTATACTTTTATTCTGCGGAGTTTTGTAGAGGCTAGAAAGGAGAGTTTTCAAGTAGATACAATTTTTTATACAATTTTGTATACAAATTTTTTATACAATTTTTTATACAATTTTTTTTTGGTCATGTTTGTAAGTACAGTCGGAAGCATACATTACAATGGTGTGTCAATCATTTATTCTTAGTTTATAACGAAAAGGAAATGCAGTAAAATGTTCCATAGGTATTGATTAGGAAATGGAGATTCATGTTCGTTTCTTCATCATGTGTACAATTCTAAATGGCCCAATGTACCTTTAACCTTCTCGCTGTACATGTAATTTATGTCCAAGTTCTTCTCCATCAATTTCTTGTATTAGTTTGGACCAGGTGAAAAATACAGGGGAATTTTTAGTTAATGTCCTGGATTCTTTTCTCTAAGATGTATAACTTATTTCCTTCTACAAAAATTGTCGGAAAAAATCAGATGTTTTACGTAAATATGATTAACCACCGCCATTAAACTCACACTTAGCCTCACCCAGACAGTCATGCCTTGGTCGTAAATAAATTCACACTTGGTTAATTTATGAAAACAAAAACCGCCACAACAGTATATGTTTTATTTGCACTGAGACGCGCTTGGGTTTGCATAAATCTATAGAAGTTAAATCATGGATGTTATCATGGACGATAATATCGGAGGTACATCAGGTACATCGACAAATTGAAATGTCGCTAACGATATCATTGAAATGAGAGAGAGAGAGAGAGAGAG
Source organism: Margaritifera margaritifera (assembly GCA_029931535.1). Classification (NCBI taxonomy): domain Eukaryota; kingdom Metazoa; phylum Mollusca; class Bivalvia; order Unionida; family Margaritiferidae; genus Margaritifera; species Margaritifera margaritifera. The sequence continues at coordinate 1,006,164 of JAQPZY010001474.1, forward strand.
AGAGAGAGAGAGAGAGAGAGAGAGAGAGAGAGAGAGAGAGAGAACGAGAACTGTTTTTTTTCTTCCTTGTCTTATTCCGATTTCGAAACAGAAAAAGATTAACATTCTTTTAAAAGAAAGATTACTACTTTGTATGGAACTCATACAACTATGAGTTTAAGGAATAAGTTATCTTCCCTTTTTTCTGATATTTTTTTACTATACCTGCCAAGACATGAGTTGAGACTTTTAGTTCAGTATCTAAGCGAAGCTTCCACCTTGTGCCAAAACCAAATATGAACTCGCGTTTCTTGACATACGTCTTATGCAGCTGTAACGATTCTGACAATCAAATTCGGTAATATATATATATATATATATATATATATATATATATATATATGTATATATATATATATATATATATATATATATATATATATATATATATATATATATATATATATAAACTAATAATAACTCTCTTTCTCTCTTGTAGGCCAACACATAAGACTGGATAATACAAAGACTTTGTCATTGAAAATGACATTATCATTTGTCTATTTTTGACAGTGTACGCTGTAAATAAGTGGCAAATATGTTAGACTAATTAAAGTGTTTTAAAATTTAACATTTTCATGCTAACGACAACTGACTTTCAGATACTGCTCTGTTCTTGATGGAAGAAATACGTGAACACTTAATAAGCATTTACGGCTGTAATGTGACATAACACTATAAATATTTGTGTACTGTCGATGAACACTGCATAAGTTACGGCTGTTCTGTCGAGGGACACTGCATAGACATTTACAACTGTACTGTCTGTGAACACTGTTTAATCATTTGCGGATGTACTGTCGATGAACACTGTATAGGTATTTGCGGCTGTACTATAGACGGACACTGTATAAGCTTTTAAAGCTGTACTGTCGATGTTCACTGTTTAAACATTTACGGCTGTACTGTCTATGAACATTGTATAAGCATTTACAGCTGTACTGTCAGTGAACACTGTATAATCGTTTAGTTAATGCACTTATTTTCGTGGGCATCACGTTTCGTGGTTTTGCAAATAAAAATGTAATTTTTGTTGGTTCTCAACTTTCTAGGGGTGTCTCTGGTGGGGACAAAGATTATATTATTTTCACAGATGGATGTTTGTTTTTAGGGTCTTTGAATATCGGTAGATCTGGGTCTATGGAGTTTGCAGTTGGTATAGAATTATACGCGAGCATAGACGGTAAGAAAGTTGTTCGAATTAAATATTTTATAAAATCAACAATTTAACCATAATAAACATCGTGCTATGTTTGCTTTCAATTCAACTGTACATTTTTTCGACAAAGAGGATGTAAGTTTGTGACGATTTTCGACCCGAGTGAAACCCAAGAGACGATGTTGTGACCGCTGCAACTATCACTAGAAAACAGATAAATCACCCAATGTCTGGGTCGAAAAATAAAAGCATCTGTTCCTATTTCTGCTACAGCAGTAGGAATGTCTGACTAATAAGTAAATAGTTTGTTATGATCGGCATGGAAGTACTGTAATCAGTAGTTTCAACTGAGTAGTATATGTAGCCAATGTCAACAAACCGATCTTGTGACGTCACTGACAGTCTCTAATGGCGGCAAGCATTGAAAAGTGAGATAATACAGTGCATGCAAGCGATTTATTTCATAGAAACACTAAAAATTTTCCCTTATGGTCTGAACATTATATAATTTTAAAAAATGTCTCCTGCATATAATATGTAATAAATAAAATGCAACACGGACTTTCCCTTTAAAGCTAACAGCGTGGTTAATAGCAGACCCGCGAAATAGTTTGACATCGAGGAACCGGGAAATATTAAATATCATCAAATAAAAGTAGATTCACTGTGATCGGTCTTTGTTTTTTAGCCATTGACACACAATGACAATCTCCGACATACTGTATATACTCATGTATAGGTCGGGTCCATATGCAAACAACATAGACCCTGATCTGCCGTCGCATAATGAGCCGGCAGATCAGGGTCTATATTGTTTTTTTACTGATTAGTCCTTACAAACTGCATATACCCACATCTGCCGGCGCATTATGCGACTGCAGATCTGGGTCTATGCAGTTTGCAGTTGGTAGCGGATAATACGCCAGGATATGCTTTAATCATTCCTTACATATTTTAAGTTTTGACAATTTTTACCTAGATACGCAACCTAACGTATATGAAACTTTTGTTTCGCATATGTAATTAATCTGTACCAGTGTTCGTGTATATTACATGTTTGTTTACAGTATATTTTATGTTTTAATGCAAAAACATGTTTCACATACGCAATGTTTGACACGTGTGACATCACATCTGTTTAAAATGTGTAGTAGTTACCACAAAGGTAAAGTATATGTCAGCACATATACTTTACCTCTGTGGAAAGTCTGTCAATGAGTTTCTTCTCTTACAATGAAATTTATAACTTTCAGAAAAATATTTCTTGTTATCTCCTGTAAAACAATGGTTGACAACTGATTTATTTTAAATCATATGACATTCACTGAAGATGTTGTATAGTTTCATCATCTTGTACTTGCTTATAAGTCGGGTCCAACTGCAAACTGCATAGATCCAGATCTACCGTCGCATCATGCACCGGCAGATCTGGATCTATGCAGTTTGTAAGGAGTAATCAGTAGAACAAACCATATTGATAGTGATCTGCCGGTTCATTATGCGACGGCAGATCAGGGCATATGTTTATTTGCAGTTGTACCCTACCTATAAGCGAGTACTCACGGTATTTGGCATTTTATTTGATCCAGTATCTTTTTGACGAACGTCTGACTATCCAGTTTGGATTTTTCCGAACATTTTGAAATTGTGTTTACTTTTGTTGACTTGCGAAGGAAATAATATCTTTTTATATATTTCTCAGGAAAGATGAACATAATTGACCAAAAGTATGTTGTACTTTACGCAGGGTACACCAAACTGTTTGCTCCATCACTATAGAGGTGTTGTTTGCCCAATTGATAAACAACCATTTTATCTCACAGAATAGAGAATAGATTATACATGTGCTATGCAAAAAAATAAAAAAGACAGTTCCCTCGTATTCCCTCAATGAGCTGACCTTTTATCTTACATTTATTATTTGAGTAATTTTCCCGAGATTAGTGTGGCCACCCCAAAAATCGGCGACATGATAGGCTAATCCGCCATTGCTTGTACTTAGATAACCTTTTCTAGTGCTTTTAACGGACGATCCCTAAAAAAAACAACATTAAAACAAAAAAAATATATATATATATAAATGTGGACGCTAAGACACAAGGACCGTAACAGATCATTACCTGCTGAGTAAATGCAAAACCTGTATTGCTTTCGTGACATATATGTTCATTCATGACTTTTAATATTACCAGTGGCGTATCTACCCCCCCCCCCCCCAGTGGCCCTTGCAATTAAAATTCACTTTGTAAGCTTTATTTCGCTGGATTTGTGGACTTCAATATATATATATATATATATATATATATATATATATATATATATATATATATATATTCTTTAAGGTTTAATATTGAACTGTCATTATCTTACAGATTCATCATTCCTAAAGTTATAATAGTGTTGTTTTAATTTTAATTATTTTCTTTATTTCAAAATAGTACCTCATTTTGTGCAACCACTGTTATCCCGTGAGGCCCTCTGTTATGACTCGAAGTAATTAATACTTAATAGACATCAATATTATTTTAATTTTAAAAAAAACTGTATGCACAAGTACACATAGGTGCATAAACATAATCGAAAAAAACACATACACATGCAACACAAGCACACACAGGTGCATGAACATACATGCAAAAAGCACATACACATGCAACACAAGCACACACAGGTGCATGAACATACATGCAAAAAACACATACACATGCAACACAAGCACACACAGGTGCATGAACATACATGCAAAAAACACATACACATGCGGCACAAGTACACACAGGTGCATGAACATACATGCAAAAAACACATACACATGCAACACAAGCACACACAGGTGCATGAACATACATGTAAAAAACACATACACATGCAACACAAGCACACACACAGGTGCATGAACATACATGCAAAAAACACATACACATGCAACACAAGCACACACAGGTGCATGAACATACATGCAAAAAACACATACACATGCAACACAAGTACACACAGGTGCATGAACATACATGTAAAAAACACAAACGCATGCAACAAAAGTTATCTGCAGCCAGCTGTTGATAATGTTATGTTTTTACGTACATATACGGATAATATATGCGACGGCAGATCTGGGTCTATGCAGTTTGCAGTTATATTCAACTTATAAGCGAGTATAGACGGCACAACTTTTCGTTCTTAAAAGATGTGTGTTTCTATTGTACAATTCATTATAAGATTTGATATTTTGTCGCGCAGAGTTCAGTGGAGGGATCGACATTTGTACTTGATTCCGTTCCCCATCCTCCCAGTCAATATTGACTGCTCCACTAACCAATCTGTGCCATGTTTTAGACGAAGTACAGCGCACAGAATGATGTTACAAATACAGGCAGTAGATTAATTAGTATGCTAGGGCTTTTGGAATGTCCACATATAGTTTCCAAACCACATAATTTAGACGGCTAAGATATTCAGGTGTTGGTTGCATAGCCCTGGGCAATTTCAAATAAGACTCAAAATAGGATGAACTTCTACAGTGATACTTTTGAAAACAAAATAAAAAAAACTACATGTTGTTGGCTTACGCGAATGTTAACAGTGGCGCCTGATATTCTGCAAGTGTTAGCCTTGTAAATACTGTACATGGCAATTAAATACGAGTAAAAAATTCAATGCCTTTTAAAAACAAAATACGATATATATATATATATATATATATATATATATATATATATATATATATATATATATATATATATATATATAGAGAGAGAGAGAGAGAGAGAGAGAGAATAATACAAATATACACCAAACAGAGCGGAAGGTGCTATCCCTGTATCCTACAGGAGAATGTTTGATAACATTAACAGAAATTTAAAATACAAAGAAATAATGTTATCATACAGGTGAGAGAATTTGTAACTCGAACTCAACGGAGATACGGCACCCATCGCCTTGCCTGCACTCATCAACCCCTATACTCTGTCGTCGACCATGTACACACATCACCATGATATATATATATATATATATATATATATATATATATATATATATATATATATATATATATATATATATATATATATATATTTATACCAAACATCAAAGGTCGAATACCCAGTGTGAGTCGAATAACTTGGTTGGTCCTGCTGTAGCCCATTCTTGAGTCGACATTACTGAAAGGCGAACAAAAAGTTTTGGCCTGCAGAGTTTCGACTTTTCGAACTTCAACATGGTCTTCTTAGTTCTTCTTGTTCTGAACTTTTCTTAAACCTGCTAAACATGCAGAAGAAATGCAAGTAACCTATTAAATAATTTGAACTTTTGGCTGATTGCTTGATAAATAACTAATTACTCGAATAGTCCAGAAGATACACCCATAGTTCGTGCCTCTATTTGGAATCGACAATTTTCTACATATAGGCCGTCCTAGCATTAACAATTGATTTTGTTATTTCAGTGTAGGATTTATGAACCTGTACATAGGCATGATCACATGATCAGTGACTTTGTCCTAATAGTACTGTTTAGAAGCTGATTCATCATGTTACTGTTAATTATAATTTAATGATTACTGACTGTGTTTACTCATCAGTGTATTGATACTGTATTTTCATTTTTTGGACTGGTATCATTTTCGTAGGCACTTAAACTAGTGATGACTCAGAGTTACAGTCTCTGTATAGGTCGAGCAATTTTGTTGGGTCTTTAAATTAGTGGTTTCTTAGCAACCAAACTCCACGAAATTTGGTACCCCGCGAATAAAGGTGAAAGCACAGTAACTTAATCTTTGAATCTCTTTCTCTTACCATGTCTTTTCTTCTCTTTTTTTTTTAGCATGGCCATTCACTGGATCCGCGTTGGAAGATCATTTGTTCTTTTCTACATTTTCGTGACAGTGTCAGTTGAAGCGCGGATGAAAAGAGGGAGATATGAGTTTTTGGATTCGTTTTGTACAGGGGCCGAAATATATGTTTCAATTCCATGGGATTGTTCTGGATATGTTCATTGTCAGTATTTAGGCGGACAGAACATGTCTTTTTGGATTGAGTGTCCAGGGAACTTGTATTATGACATCGATGCGAAGACTTGTATGTGGCCGAAAAATATTAACAAGCCATGTCCACCTCTAAAAGGTATGTTGCATTTTAGAAACAGAAACATTAATTACCTTTTTACCGATGTTTTTGTCATGCATTTTAATTTCAGACCATGCTCAAGCCACGAACAAAAAAGTAATAGAACAAAACAAAACCTTCTTTTTATTCTTATTTTCCTTCTTCTTCTTCTTCCTCTTAAGCTATGAGTAAAAAAAATAAAGTAGATCATCACCACCACCACCACCACCATCATCATCATCATCATCATCATCTCAGGTCATAACCAAAATGGAATAGGACGGAACTTTATTATTCTATGCGAGACATTGACTGGTATTTGTGGTTCTTTCGACTTCCTAATCGCGCATACCGAAGTTCTCTACAAGATACTGGTGTTTGATGTGTGTGTTACTTTTGTTTTATTTGTGTACTACTGGTGTTTAATTTGTGTGATTGAGGATGCACATAACACTCAAAATTGGCCGCGGCATTTATTTCACCATAATTCTATTCATTTTTGTCATCTACTGCGAACATACGACAAATTAGCAGCAATACGAGAGTAAGGTTTTGGTGCATTGTTGCTCTAATTAGTCGAATACACTATTTATTGATACCATGTCGTTGACAGCTCGAGTTAGTTTCTACATAGTTTTCGTGCCTTCTGACAAGAACTTCGCTCTTCCCCTTTCCGCGCTTTCAGTGATGTAACACTGACTGTAATTGCTCAAAACGCCAACTGGAGTTTAGAAACCAGGAAAGAAAAAGAATCTTACTGGATAAGCCGCACTGAAACCAAGCTGTTTAAACCATCAAGACTAGAAGAAGAAAAAACAACAAACAAACAAACAACCACACGCAAATAAAATCATCATATGTTTACAGTCACAACATTTTCAATTAAATAATTCATCAATATTTTTAGTTCTTCCTGGTATTATTATTACTATGGTCATTACTCGCCTTATGGAACCAATGAAATATCCGGGATATAATCTGTGGTTACACCAATTTACATTAAATAACAGCCGGCGATATGGCTCATCCCTTTGTAGGTCAGAACCAACTAATTTAGGGCATCAGCAGTCGAGTTGAAGCCAACTAGACGACACATCAAACATTTTCAAGCTGTAATTCCCGTCGAAATAGTTTTATACATTTTTGTATTTTTAACGCTTTTTTGTGTTTATTGTTTGTCTTGTCTCTATTTTGTGTTTGCTTTTGAAAAAGACTCACTGAGAGTCGAAAGCGCTTATACTAGTCAAAAACTAGTTTTGCACTGTTCGTTGCAAGTTTATTGCGTTTATCTTAATCAATCACTGACACACGCGATCATTTGCTGGGTCCAGTGCACTTGAAAGTACTGTTATTCGCCATATGATATCTTGAACTAACAGTCTCAAATATTACGAGAACATTTTTATTGCTTGTTGATATTCAACTAAGTAATGTATCCCTTGTCATTATTAAGATGCTTGAGTAAGGACAGTAGGCTGTAACATATTAAAAAGTACATCCTTGGGAAAACTATCAAGAGTAATGAAAATCATTAATAACATAACGAGTAATGTAAATCATTAATAATATCACGAGTAATGAAAATCATTAATAACATCAAGAGTAATGAAAATCATTAATAACATCACGAGTAATGTAAATCATTAATAACATCACGAGTAATGTAAATCATTAATAACATCAAGAGTAATGTAAATCATTAATAACATCACGAGTAATGAAAATCATTAATAACATCAAGAGTAATGAAAACCATTATTAACATCAAGAGTAATGTAAATCATTAATAACATCACGAGTAATGAAAACCATTAATAACATCACGAGTAATGAAAACCATTATTAACATCACGAGTAATGAAAACCATTAATAACATCAAGAGTAATGTAAATCATTAATAACATCACGAGTAATGAAAATCATTAATAACATCAAGAGTAATGTAAATCATTAATAACATCACGAGTAATGTAAATCATTAATAACATCACTAGTAATGTAAATCATTTAATAACATCACGAGTAATTTAAATCATTAATAACATCAAGAGTAATGCAAATCATTAATACCATCACGAGTAATGAAAATCATTAATAACATCACGAGTAATGAAAATCATTAATAACATCAAGAGTAATGAAAATCATTAATAACATCACGAGTAATGAAAACCATTAATAACATCACGAGTAATGAAAACCATTAATAACATCAAGAGTAATGAAAATCATTAATAACATCACGAGTAATGAAAATCATTAATAACATCACGAGTAATGAAAACCATTATTAACATCACGAGAAATGAAAACCATTAATAACATCAATTAAAACAATATGAACGTGTTGAGTTATCAATATCATCGCAGTGATGTGAAATACAATCTCAGATAATACCCGTATTTGTTGTATTTGTGTATTGTAAAACTGAAAATTAAAAACTGATTGGTGGTATGAAACTACTCTTTGAATACTGTCAGGGTAATGCGCTAACTTTGTAGCGTCGGATATAACAAAGTCACAGTCTTGGAACTAATAATATACAGTACGTTTCACGAATACTCGAAACTTTGACTTAAACGATGGAGAGAAACTAAATATGCCAATATCAATTCTATTAGATACAACTGACGGCATTTTTCCTCGAGTATTGTATCAATTCTGTTAGATACGTCTGACGGCAATTTCCTCAAGTATTGTATCAATTCTGTTGGATATGACCTACTGCATTTTTCCTCGAGTATTGTATCAATTCTGTTAGATATGACTGACGGCATTTTCCTCGAGTATTGTATCAATTCTGTTATATACAACTGACGACATTTTCCTCGAGTATTGTATCAATTCTGTTAGATACGACCGACGGCATTTTCCTCGACTATTGTCAGATAGGTAACACATATTAATGTTGTGAATACGTGTATGAATTAATGAGAATCAAAGACGTGACATGTAGGAGTCAAGATTAAATTGATTAATGAGGTTGTATGACACGTGATGGATAAATACTATCGATCACTCTCAGATATGGTTATCACTGACCCAAATAGCGAGTCATGATTTTTATTTTACTGTCGTTCTGTTTTGGACACCTGGATATGTAAATGCCATTCATTTTTTCTTTGCATATAAGTACCTGTTACTTGTACATCATATAGAAGGACTGATTTCTAAAAGATAATAAAGATCAACCAATAATGAAAATAAAATTACTACACTTTATTACTGAATGTTTTGACTCTAAAACTCCTAAATGGAAAATGATTTTAAACTGTAGTCATCATATCATAAATGTAATTGTCTTTATCATCACGATGATGATCTTGACGAAGAGGACAGCTCATATATTAATGGCTGCGAGAACGATAAGATAAACGATGATGTTATAAAACTATTTTAGTCTATATCGTCGCCGTCATCGTCACATTCATCATGAATACCATCATCACCGTCATCGTCGTTGTCGCCTAGCTTATATAATTGCAATCATACTCATCAATATAGTCAACCACTTCATTGTCCTCTATCTGTACTAATAAATCTCAACAATTACTCCCTTTTTCTTTTTCTTTTTCTTCTTCTTCTTCTTCTTCTTCTTCTTCTTCTTCTTCTCGCCTTCTTCTTCTTCTGCTCGCCTTCTTTGACCTCGATCGGTATCTTGATTACCTTGATCTCTTCCTCTGGCATGCTCAAGTTTGTAAAAAACTCACTCTGCATGTACCATTGGAATTTATACTGGTTTGTATTGTTTTAACCCCAGAATGTGAATTACTCGTTACTTCTGGAATAAAAACTGACGAATCGCAAAATCAGAGACACTTATGCATACTAAAGAGCATGACATTTTCTTTAAGATCAGATTTTCTTTTGAAAATTTGACTCCAAAAAAGAGAATATTTTTCACAGTGAAAATTTCACACACATTGGGCAAAAGATAGTTTTTGAATTTGTACGTGCTATATAGTGAAACTGGCCTAGGTGTCAGATTATCAGTAAAACACACTTCTTCAGTCAGACACCATAGGGTCCAAACTTTTTTTTACTTAATATCTCACACATAGCCCAGTCGGAGAGTAAGCCTGAGTCCACTGGAATTGTGAATGAACATCGATTTACTGACAGCAGTTGTAATAAGGTCTAGCTTGTGAATTCGCCAATTAAAATCATCACTACGATATCAACTTTTGTATATGTGCAATTTTTCTTTTATATTTTGCATGGAACAAACTTAGCATCACATAAATATGGTTGCAGAGAAGTAACTGAAAATGAGAACAGTTCAAAAATTTGAAACGCAAATGAATTCCGGTAGTTAGATATAGACTTTTTTCATTGACAATGTATATCTCTCTGGTTTTTGTTTGTCCGAATGTCTGACTTTGTGCGTTTGTTTGTTGCCTGTCTGTTTAATATATTTATTCTAAAGGGCAAATACTTATCCTTGAAAACATACAAATTCAAAGACTAAGGCACAGTCATAAAGACCCCCAAACAATGAATGTATATACACTTTTGTCGCGGTAGCTAAAATTTCGTTCGGAATAAGGCTGTGGTTGCAATAAATAATTGAAGGTCACGATGATGACGCACACCCACCCACACGGAATTTACTTTAATTAATGTAACGAAAAGAGTCACGCCACAAATTGCATCAAAGCATACAATAATGCACAAAAATGCTCTTTATGAAGCAAACAGAAGAATAAGTAGCAAAAAGTAAGAGAACATTAAAAAAAAACTATGAAATGTGATCAGTCGTCCTACACAACACGATGCTAATCTATTCATTTTTTTATTCCAGATACTGTTGAACCATATTGTAAAGACCATCCCAATATCCGGTTCCAGAGCCCTGACCACTGTGCACAATATTACGACTGCACGGACGCCTCCTTTTCGCCGGGACTAGGTCCCTATTTAAAAGAATGCCCTTATCCTCAGCTTTTCAATCCATCATCAGTCATGTGTGACCATCAGAAAATTGTTCGCTGTGGAGACAGATTCACGCCTCTGACAAAATGTGAGTCTTGTATTTTTAAAGGTTTTGGCAATACTAGAATGTAGACAATACTATACGTTAGAATAGCAAACGTTTAACTTTATGTGCGAAGTAAGTGTTATGGCATGATCAAGGTAATACTATTCCAAAGAACAATTACCAACCATGCCAGGAATACCGTCTCAACATTCAATTACCAACCATTAAAAGAATACCGTCTCAACATTCGATTGAGTAAATACTGTAAATATTATTTGGCATGAATAGGTCGAGCAATATGAAATTTAATTTCTGCGGATTGCTTACTTATTAAATATGTATAAATTTTGAATGCACGCAATGTACAACTGTAGAAATATGTTCATTGACCAACATTGATGACGGCCCCAAGACCTTGACATCGTAGCATGATTATCATCGTCTTAGATCTTGTCCTGAAAACTCTCTTTCGTGAAAACTCCACGTGAAATTTCAGGACTCAAAGCCTTCCAAAATGTTGCTAAAATACTCATTCCAAATATGGAAAAGAAAAGGCTTGGGTCTTTTTCTATGGTTGTTAACATTTATTTGAGGATGTATCTAAAACAAAAATGAAATAACATGGATTTTTCTCCTATTTCGCATTCAAATATGAAATAATGCCTCTTCAGGAAATATAACAAAAATGTGCCACGATTTACCACGGTAGCCACGATTTACCACGGTAGCCACGATTTACCACGGTAGCCACGATTTACCACGGTAATCGACTTGACATAAAACTTAAGAGAAAGAAAGGGCAAGAGACGGCAATTTAGTACATCGGAGAGGTTTCATCTCAGTGACGCTTAAATACACACGTGTCCACTTTTGGAGTTTCAGCTCTTTATCACTTGCATAATTTTACTACAGTAGAATAGTAAAAGTTGAATTAATCATACAGCATTAATCAAAGTAGCGTGATTACTTGACCAAAAGATGCGCATTGCTGGTTTAAAGGTTGTCAAAATTTGACATTTTGATCAAACAAACATGCATACATGACACATACGTAGAGAACGCAACCACCTTCTCTTTCAATCCCTTATTTGTGTGTTCACATATATGTACGTATCTCCTCTTTTCATCATTCAACGGTAAAAGATAAAAATGACAAAACTTTTCTTACAGCATCAACACTTCAAACTGAGAATGCCATTTATCATACAGAAAAATTGCTGTATAATTAGATCATATGTATGTTACTTTCTACAAAATATGGCAGTCAATGAAATTTGCTGTGACGACCACTCATCACTAGGCCATTAAGGAAGGACGAACGTGTTGTCCAATTAGGACTTGATCACGATCTGTATAAACTATCTAATGTATCTTACACTCAAGATGTCAGTTTCTTAAACTACCATGTGTATCCATCGAATATTATCTGACTCCAGGGTCCGTGATAAGGTTTGAGACAAATACGTTTGTCACTCCTACAATTTTCATTGCATGGTTTGTTATCTACATTAATTTGTTATTTTTTAATGTAATTACCAACTTTTTAGAATACATTTGATATGTGGACTAAACTTATGTGGAGTGTTTACACATTAGTGTGTCTATTACAGTCATGAAGCTCTGCATATCAATGAACACTTGTTGAAATTTACTTGGGTAACAGTACTCCCTTATGTTAAATTTACTTGGGTAACAGTACTCCTTTATGTTAAATTTACTTGGGTAACAGTACTCCCTTATGTTAAATTTACTTGGGTAACAGTACTCCCTTATGTTAAATTAATTTGGGGTTTGGACAACTTAGCAAAAACTTCCATTGCCTACATCTATGCCGCCTGAACATTTGTTTTAGTTATTATGTACGTTATATGCAAGATATGTATGTAGTAAACACTATCAACAGAAATACGGTACATACATTTTCAAGTCCGCTGGTTCAAATTGTCAAAGTCTGTGTGGAAGGGTTTTTAATATTTTTCATCAGATAAAAGAATGATGATACATTTCTGATCAAAAGAGTGATTATTCTCAAAATAATGGAAAACCGGTCCATCACAAAATTTCAAACTTTCATCAAATCTATATCACTTGAAATTCCCTGGCTGCGAACGCTGATGGGATACGAGCTGACCTTTTAGAACTCTATTAGGAAAGACATTTCTCTTCTGACAAAAAATAGACCCCCAAGGAATTTTTGCCAGTTGTATGAAAGGATTGATGTAGTTCCATTTTTTATAGGATGATTAATAATCAGCATATTTATTTAAATCCGCTCAGTACTGAGTTAGTTTTAAATAGGGTAGAAAACGTCGCTACAACTCAATACTGAGTTAGTTTTAAATGGAGTAGAAAACGTGCATACAACTCAATACTGAGTTAGTTTTAAATAGGGTAGTAAACGTCGATACAACTCAATACTGACTTAGTTTTAGATAGGATAGAAAACGTGGATACAACTCAACACTGAGTTAATTTTAAATGGGGTACAAAACGTGCATACAACTTAATACTGAGTCAGTTTTAGATAGGATAGAAAACGTGCATACAACTCAATACTGAGTTAGTTTTAGATAGGGTAGAAAATGTGGATATAATTCAATACTGAGTTAGTTTTAGATAGGGTAGAAAACGTCGATACAACTCAATACTGAGTTAGTTTTAGATAGGATAGAAAATGTATATACAACTCAATACTGAGTTAGTTTTAGATAGGGTAGAAAACGTGGATACAATTCAATGTGAGTTAGTTTTAGATAGGGTAGAAAACGTGGATACAACTCAATACTGAGTTAGTTTTAGATAGGATAGAAAACGTGGATACAACTCAATACTGAGTTAGTTTTAGATAGGATAGAAAATGTATATACAACTCAATACTGAGTTAGTTTTAGATAGGATAGAAAATGTATATACAACTCAATACTGAGTTAGTTTTAGATAGGGTAGAAAAAGTCGATACAACTCAATACTGAGTTAGTTTTAGATGGGATAGTAAACGTCGATACAACTCAATACTGAGTTAGTTTTGGATAGGGTAGAAAACGTCGATACAACTCAATACTGAGTTAGTTTTAGACAGGGTAGAACACGTGTTTACAACTCAACACTGAGTTGGTTTGAGATAGGGTATAAAGATGGATACAACTCAATACTGAGTTAGTTTCAGATAGGGTAGAAAACATGGATGCAACTCAATACTGAGTTAGTTTTAAATATTGTAAAAAAAAACGTAGATACAACTCAATACTGAGTTAGTTTTAGATGGGATAGTAAACGTCGATACAACTCAATACTGAGTTAGTTTTAGATGGGATAGTAAACGCCGATACAACTCAATACTGAGTTAGTTTTAGATAGGGTAGAAAACATGGATGCAACTCAGTACTGAGTTAGTTTTAAGTATTGTAAAAAAACGTAGATACAACTCAATACTGAGTTAATTTTAGATGAGGTAGAAAACGTGGATACAACTCGACACGGAGTTAGTTTTAGATGGAGTAGAAAATGTAGATACAACTCAATACTGAGTTAGTTGTAGATGGGGTAAAAAACATGGATAAAAAGATATGATTCTGCATCGTAGCTTTATGCCTATCAGTTTCATCCATCTAATTTTGTTAAAAATTTGTCCAGGTGCATATTATACATATCCCTCAATGACAGGTTGATTGTAATGCAAATCTATTTTATTATCAACATTGATGGACCTGTTGGTTACTGAAGCGTATCTTCTAGACTTTTTGCTTGAATACCGTAAACATAACTAAAAGCTCGTTCAACACATCTGACTTCCATTTTGCATTGCAAACAAACTAATTGCTAGCCATACAAGGCTATAAAGTTATACCTCCTTCAAAGCAACCTGATTTTGGACAAATTATGAATAAACCAAAGAAAAGTCTATACTATCTCATTTAAAAAAGTTGATTTATAAAGTACTTACTCCTCTAGCTCCTCTAACTTCAATGACTAATATAAGAATAAATGACTAATATAATAATGAATGACTAATATAATAATGAATGACTAATATAAAAATGAAATAATGACTAATATAATAATGAATGATTAATATAATAATGAATGACTAATATAATAATGAAATAATGACTAATATAATAATGAAATAATGACTAATATAATAATGAATGACTAATATAATAATGAATGACTAATATAATAATGAAATAATGACTAATATAATAATGAAATAATGACTAATATAATAATGAATGACTAATATAATAATGAAATAATGACTAATATAATAATGAAATAATGACTAATATAATAATGAATGACTAATATAATAATGAAATAATGACTAATATAATAACGAAACTCTGCTGATTGTAGTTTTTGGATTAGTTTGTGTCAAAAAGCATTCAAAAATATTATTTTCCCAGTTTTGTCAACTCTGTTTCATAAAGGAGAAAATAAACGAGCTTCGAACATACATACAAGACTGTGATTACAATCGAAAATAAATCAAATGTTTTTATCTGCCGGAAACAGGGTTTAAACCGAATGTAAAAACTATGCATTCATTTAACGAAATCGAGGAAGACACGCTCTATTACTTTATTGTATAAAGTGATGACTTTCATTGTTCTGAACGTGACCCATATTAGGTCGTACCATTTGTAAACGTTACGCAGGTGAAGACAGACTTATATTATTATTTTCAAGAGATTTTTCGCTTAACTTTCTCTTCAGCTGCATATTCTTTTACAAATATGTCTCCGCTTAATAATCCCACATATACAGGATTTAAGCCTAAGAGACCTAACGGCTGTGTCTACTAAATGGGGGAAACACCAACAGACTATCTTTACGACGTAAAGGCTGTGTCCTTTTATGGGGAAATATGTGCCCATTACATGGGGAAACACCAACAAGACTTCCGCTATGACGTAAAGGCTGTGTCTATTACATGGGGAAACCACAACAAGACTTCAGCTACTATTTTGAAATACACTTGAAACAGCTCGTAAAATTCACTTCTCGAAGAAAGAAAGATACTGTGCAATCTTGTTGAATTTTGGATGCCAAGCTTACATCAATTTTAGCTGAATACCACACGGATTGATGTACCGTAATCATTTTAGTCTGAAATTATTTTCTGGAGGTAATGCAGCATTTTTCTACGAACTCAATGAGCATCTTACATTTGACATACTTTCCATTTCACATATTCAGACATCTGAATATCGCATTAAGGATAGTGTGTGTATGAAACATAATTTTAAAAAGGCGTATAGTCTCTTTGATTCCTATTATAACCCAATCTTTCCATTTTTGCCCAAAATCCCAAAAAGTGAAGCAAAGTTTTGATACCATAATGGTTGGTCTAATAGGTGCAAGTAACCACAAAAGAAATTTAACTTTTTTTTCTCAGTAACTACTCATTTTGTTTTTTCAAATTCTTTTTAATCTACATTTAAATTATCAAAAAGTGCTCCTTGTAAACGTGGTATGAGTCCACAGCCAAGTTTTACCTCATACAAGTGTAAGCAAGTATCATTGTTTACTGTTCTGCATCAAGAACTGACCAGCAGTGAGGACAAGACCACCTGATTCATGAATTGGTCATACAGTACAGACAATACCTGGGTTGTGTCAAAGGGAAATAGATTCTGCGCAGAACATTTAAATTTGAAAATATATTTTCTTGTCCTCTATAATCAATTCTCATTGTTTTTCCTGTACATTGATTTATATAGGTTATCATGTAAATCCGTTTTCTTAATTATATCGTCCAACCACCCGATGTCGCTCTTCTCCTTCAATCGTGCGCCATGTTTCTCGCGCCCTAACGCACTTGTTTCGAGATAATTATGTTATCAACTGTGTCACCAGCCTTTTTCAAGAGTGACCGGAATGAATTAAACAGTAAAATCAGACAAAATGAGATTGAAACAGATAATTTCATGTAATTTAAAAAAAATCAGAATGAAATCTATATTTTTACTAATGCCTTATTTGTGTCAGACATTTTGGCCTTGAATTTTCTATTATATGCTAAAGATGGCGCCGCCGATCACATGATGACTTTGTTTACATATCTGGAACAGGAAAACCAACTTTGGGAATTAATACAACTAGATAGCCAATGTAAATATTTGGTTTTAATCATGTTGGGTTCTAATACAACGTAAGAAAAACGTACACTCGAAATGTATATTCACTACGTACTTTTTGGTTTCAGTATTATTTCATGATGAACATATATTCTACATCAAAATACATTGAATCTATTATAATAAAATGTGTATCCATTCACCAGTGCCTATTTTTAAATTTCTCTCCCCTCTGTCTCGCTGTCTGTCTTTCTATCTCTCTCAGTCTATTGAGTCATGTATTTATATGGTAAAGAACAAGCAAGCAGTAATGTAAGTGCACAAACTGCATATAGAATTAATGGGGAAACAATGTAATTTAAAATTTTTTATTTTTTTTATTTCAAAAACATGGAGACGCTATAAACTAATAATATCCATACCTTCATCTAACTGGCACATTCCGGTCATATGCCAAGTGACTTTTTTGGTCAGTGTCACGAACCATTGACGCAAAATCCGGAAATTAGTAAACTTGCACACGCTCGGAAAAACGGTAATTCTGAACCAATGTACATGAATGCCAAATTTTTTTAACGATGATTAAATGAAGTAGATATAGTTGAACACTTTCTATGGTTTTTTCATAGATTCTCACAATATTATAACGAACGCGTTAAACTTCACGTTAAGTGCAGGAAAAGTGGTTGCTCGAGGTTATATTGAAAGTGGTCCAATCTGAATTCAAATGATCGTTATCAATAAAACAATGTGGATGGAGCATGCACTTGTATACCCTACTAGCCAAGACACAAAGCAATGTGGCTGTAAATACGAGGTTAGAATTGGCCGTTTAGAAAAGAAGACTTAACCTACGCATACAAGAGGGTACAGTTTGCTAATACCGTCTGTGCTTGATTATTAGTCGAGTCCAACTGTAAACTGCATAGACCCAGATCTGCCGCATAATGCACCGGCAGATCTGTGTCTATGCAGTTTGTTAGGGGTCATCAGTAGAACAAACACCAGTGAACCTGATCTGCCAGCGCATCATGCGACGACTGATCAGGATCTATATTGTTTGCAGTGGGGCTCGACTTAAAAGCGAGTAAAAACGGTATAAATATAGATAAAAAAGAAGAAAAATGTTGAAATAAATTTTTTAAATTTTTGTCACCAAAATTATGGTTCAGCTTCGAATGCCGGTAGTAGTAACTGTTAGAAGTATGATGGTTTGCCAAGATAAGTGGATTTTGATAAAACGTTCACAAATTGGGTTTCCATAGGAATCAGACAGGCTGTGTCTGAATATTATCAAACAAAGAACATCTCTTTTACTTCTGTTTTAACACAAGCCACGCACCGGAGAGTATTATGGAATACATAATTAAGGTCATATTAGACATGTATATATCTGAGCTTTTAAAAATAATCTTCATTCTATGTATTTAAGTTAAAATGTCTTAAAGATTTTAAATAGTCATTTTACAACAATTTCAATCATTATTAAATATTTTTTTAGTTTAGTTAAATGAAACGCTCGTGGTCACAAATTTGTAATATCAGAATAAAAAACGCATCAGTAACAGGCACCAAGGCGATAAGACAAAAAGCATGGTGGATATATTTCTCCGTCATTATTTTATGTTACAAAGTAGAATACTATTTTGAAGTAGTACTTGTTGTATTTTTCTACAAATAAACTGTTTATTTTTGCTGACTAAAAAATGTCCGTTACTCTTCTTTAGGTGATTACGTCCAGCACCAGGGAGAGGACTGTGCTGCGCATGACACACCTGGTTGCGACAGACAACCTGACGGTCCCAACCCCTTCCCTGGCCGCCTTTTGTCTGAGTATTATCTGGTATGCCAGAAAGGAAAAACTCAAGAGATCAAGACCTGTTCAGGCGGTGTTTTCGATCCCATCCAAGCCAACTGCACAGTTAATTTAGATTCTCGTAAGATATTATAATAACAGTTCTAATTTCGAACAATTTATATTGAAAGAAGGCATTCAAAACCAATGGGGATAAAATTCTGGTTTTGTTGTTGTTGTTCTTTTGAAGATCAGTCAAATCTATCTTAAACGTCACCACAACCACATGCCTTCAACTAGCACTATTTTGAGGTCCCCTCAACAAAAATATTGAAAACTAAACCTCTTTTAAGCAACCATCTGGCTCGAAAGGTCATTTGTTAAATTCCCGAAATATAGTTATACAGTATATCTTTTTCTATGCATGCATCGAGCTTTTGTATTCGTCTGTACCATAAAGTCAGGACGGGGACGAAGAAAAAGAAAAAAAAAAAAACCAACAAAACAACAACACCTTATTCCATGGTCTGCTACCTTAACCCCAGAGTAGTTTATTTTAGATGGAGGCAAAAATGTCATGATGTTCACAAAACACAAAAATTAAGTTTATATATTGATATTTTTATATTTTAACTATTTAATTCACTTCACTTATCGATTTTTGGAATAGGAACGTATTAATTTCTCATGGAGTTAGAGCAAGTTTACTTATATAATAGAACTTTTTTTATATATAAAAAAGTTTCATATTCTCTGTTCTGTTTTCTGTAAAGTGTCCATCGAAGTATTTTGTGCTTCTAATTCGAATGTTCTGTTGGCGGACCCCAGCAACTGTGCACGTTTCATTGATTGCCGATCCAAGGCCATGCATACCCAGCTGGGGCGTCACCGAGGGGAATGTCCCTATCCCCAGCTCTTCTCCTCCCAGACCACCCGCTGTGAGAACTTCGCCCAAGTCCAGTGTGGCGCCAGGGAAGAACCCAAAACGCCCTGTAAGCTGAATTGATAGTATTGTAATTGCAACAAACAAGTATTTCTGTGAATAACAGGATTATTCAAGATTGACATAAAAGATGGTAGAAACCGCTTTCCAGAAGTTCTATTCTGACTGGAACTGAATCATACATATTAGAAAATTTACACTGTGAGCAAAATGAGTACCTGTCCTCAATATCTCCAGCATTCCAAAGAAGCAAAGTCATAAGAAATTAATTTTCTCGTTTCAAGGAAAGAAAACAAAGCCCTAAATCTTTTAGACGAATATACGATTTAGAACTAATTATCTCCATAATTCGTTGCACATTTTAATGCCTGTAATTCACCCTTGTTATGTATACGGATTATGCCGAAGCTCGAGTTACTCTGTCTTTCGCCCTTCTCCAGAAACGATTGCTCGTGTAACATTATATAATTACATATTTTTACCAAGTCTTCGTAACAAGAATTTAGGTTGGTTAAAATCGCATCACGTGACGCAAAACGAACTAGAAATTATTAGTTCATAAGACGAAAACAAACTACTTATGTGTTCATGCGCGTTGGTAATATCTGTAATCAATGGCTAAAATATAGTTCTGTTATTTATTTCTTGTGATTCGTTATTATTTCATAACTATTAGTAATTATAAGAATTGAACTTTATATTTTATAGGCTTCACGAATCCATGAAGCTTGACAATAAATTACATACTTCTCTGCAGCCGTTCATGCATTGCATTCCTGTTTTGAGCCTATATCCCTGTCTCTCTCCATAAAAATATATGGCTGTTAGTTCTGCAATAGTCGCTCTGTCAGGCCAAAATTGTATTATGTTTTGTATTTATTTTGTTTAAATTTGTGTGTGTGTGGATGGGAAGGTTACGTGGGTGGGAGTCTTTTTTTATTTTTTTATTTACCCCAATGCCAGAAATGTGTCTTTTGCTTGATTTCCATTTTAACTTTCGAAACCTTGCAAATCAATCTCATTTATCTGAAGGAGTGTTATACCTTTTCAGGTCAGTACGCAGGCAATGTGGAGGGGAACAATATCCAGGCTTGTCAGGTCAGCAAACCGAGCTGTAGAAGCCTACCCGATGGCGCCAATCCTTTCCCTTCCTCGAGCTCTCGCAGTGATAAGTATGTTGTTTGTAGAACGGAGAGAACCATTGAGATTAAGACCTGTCCTGCCGGTTCAGTCTTTGATCCATCCCTAAAAGGTTGCTCAGAAAATTTGGATTTGGGTACGTACAGTTTTAATTCTGACACAAAATGGCATGCACATTTTTTTTTTTTTAGCAGAAATTGTTTTTAGAGGGAACGACAAGATAAACATTTCGAGAAAATAAACAAGTAATAATTCATGCAGTACTTAAAAGTTTATAAGTATGACACTATTATCATTTGACAACTATACGTGCAATAAATGATGAGGACATAATTAGGAATCACTCGGACCTAATTTATGGATGAAGCACTAAAAGGAAATAATTATCTCCAGATTGAAACAAAGTTAGTTCGTGAGACATTGACAACATCATGTACAGAAAATACTTTTCTTATTGTATTATAGGTAAAATTCGGGATCATGTTAATTTTTCAGGTAATACAGTAAGGCAGTGTGCAGGAAACAGAAAGGCTATAATTCCAGATCCCGACAATTGCGCCAAGTACTTCAATTGCAGCATGACAGTTACCATTACGGGATTTAGCCAATACCAGACTGAATGCCAGTACCCGCTACTATTCAATACACAAACATTAACGTGTGACGACTTCACTGCTGTACAGTGCGGATCCAGACCCGAACCAAAAGCGCCATGTATGTAAATGCATTGTATCTCAATTAAAAAAAAATTATATTTTGTTTTAAAAATCTCAAAATCTTTGTATCACGGACGGAAGTCTCAAGAAATATGTTTTGGATAATTTGGCCGACTACGTAATTAATTAATTACTTTAAAAACATTCTAATTATTACTTTACCTCTCTATTTTTGGCTGCACATTTTGAGCTTGCAACTTATATATTCCGGAAAGATTTACTGTATATGTTCTTACTTCAGGCAGTTCTTTATTTGAGATATGTTATGAAATTTTGAAAATCTCATTTCAGTGGCGATGTCAGTTTGTGAAAAGGTTTAATATTTTATTTTTGAAAAAAAAATCTTTTTGAAACAGTTTGAGGTTTTGCTACCTAGTCCAATACTGGAAAGAGTCTTAAATAGTATTCGAACCAATTATTTTATTATATATTCCGGTGTTAATGTTTCTTTCGACAAAGGCGTTGTCTTCTGAATTACAACATCATATCGTGAAAACCTTTATTGCCTTCCGCGATCTATCGATACGTTTCTTCTAACAGTCAGTCGTCCATGAACAACCTCGAAATATCTCCTTCCTGTTGTATTAAAATATTCATCGATAAATTGGGTCCATCTACATATTCCTTATTTTTTATAGGACATAAACTGCTATAACAATTTAATAGCGTACACATATAATAATGTACTGAAGTATTCATCGTTCAACTGGCTCCATCCCCATATTCCTTATTTTATTATAGGACATAAATTGCTATAACAATTGAACGTTCTGAAAGAAACCGGAAAATTAAAATAAAAACGAAATCACTGAAAATGGGAACTGTATGCTATAACTCGTGGGACACCAGCAATAACGCTCGACCGTATGAATACAAGTTGCGGGTGGTTATTTCTTAATATTTCCCCATCTAATAAGGTAATTCTCTCCGGTATAGCTTGTTAAATATTGTAATGTATCCGTCATCAATAAAAACTGACGTGGCAACTGTTCAAATCTGCATAGGCGACTACCAATCGACTCAGGCCCAGTGTGCTGGTCCATTGTGCGTATTGCCCTGTCCCGAACGGTCACCCAGCTGTGTGGGTCTGCCTGATGGAAACAATACCTTTCCTGGAAGGGAGATGTCTCCTTTTTACATGACTTGCCTCGGCGAAAGAACTGTCTCTGTGGGGATATGCCGGTTTGGTGTCTACGATCCAACTCCTAGAATGTGTGTCACGGAATTCAACCCAGGTAAAATTACCAAAGATCCTGCACAAAGAAATTTGCAGCACAGGATATCAACCTTAAATGACATTACAGTGTGTGGTAGATCTGTTCTTTTTTTCTGTGTGAAATCCAAGGGTAAATGCATCCTTTACTGCAATCAGTGCGATTTAAGATGATTCTTACTCCATTATACATAGAAACACGAAGACACAAATATTATTCGTATAAATGGCAGAAATGTTTGTGTTTCATTCAGTAATATAAGTCTTTTAAAACGTAAATGATCGTCAATATCTGCCTTGTGTATATGGTCTGTTCGTGTCATGGTCTGTTCGTGTCATTTTAGTCTCCAGTCTGTTCGTGTCATTTTAGTCTCCAGTTAGCAAATGGGTTTATTCCTCTTTGTTCCTAAATAACTTCATTTCTATTTATAGCATCCATAGAACGGTATTGTCAAGGCAAAGGAGATCTTTTGTTTCCACATACGACAAACTGTGCCAGGTATTACAATTGCAGTGACGTCATGATGCGCCCAGGGTTCGGAAAGTATCTGAACGAATGTCCGTATCCGCATCTGTTTTCAGTGGAATCCCTGTCCTGCATGCCTTACAATGATGTAGACTGCGCTAGAAGGAAGGTCCCGAAGGATCCATGTGAGTGCTGTCTTAATTTGTAAACATATCCAAAAAATATAGTGAGCGTTTTCATCACTGGAATGCACATGTGTAAGAGAAGATATCATTGAACTATATGAAATAATAGATGACACAAAGTATATGGATGAAATGTATTACCTTGTCAGTCAACCATTATGCAGGTGGTAATAATTTAAACAATATCACAAAAAGAGAGAATACTCAAGTAGGAAAGATGTGTCCCCTTGTAGAGTCGTGAATCCTTTGTTGCTCTTCCTGGCTATGTAGGCACTACCTATTGATGCTTTTCAGTCTAGACTCAGCAAACTCTGTCAGACCATACTTTGACATTCAGCCACAAATGCTTATCAGCGAGCAGCACGAATTGATTTCAAAGACCACTGGACAAGAAAAGGAGATTTACAAAGAACAAATAAGAACACAATCTCCATATGGGTATTTATATTACTCCCTCAAAGCAGTATAGTCGATTTGGAACAGTGTGGTCACCTAAGATACGCGTAGGTAGAGACACGTTAGAATGAATAAGTCTTTATCTGCAGCGTGAAGCTACCTGTTTGAATACAAGAGAATGTAATTAAGTTTAGTAAAGCCAAGAGCTCGAAATAAATATGGTGCAGTAAAGATAAGAGCCTAAAAGGTATGTAACCCAATAGCCTGAGAGGAATGTAAGCCAAAAGCCTGAGAGGAATGTAAGCCAAGAGCCTGAGACGAATGTAAGCCAAAAGCCTGAGAGGAATGTGAGCCAAAAGACTGAGAAGAAGGTAAGCCAAAGCCTGTAAGGAATGTAAGCTAAAGGCCTGAAAGGAATGTAAGCAAAGAGACTGAGAGGAACGTAAGCCAAAAGCCTGAAAGGAATGTAAGCCAAGAGACTGAGAGGAATGTAAGCCAAGAGACTGAGAGGAATGTGAGCCAAGAGATTGAGAGGAATGTAAGCCAAGAGATTGAGAGGAATTTAAGCCAAGAGACTGAGAGGTATGAAAATCAAAAGTCTGAAAGGAATGGAAGCCAAAAGCCTGAGACGAATGTTAGCAAAAGGCCTGAGAGGAATGTAAGCCAAGAGACTGCGAAGAATGTAAGCCAAAAGCCTGAAAGGAATGTAAGCCAAACGCCTGAGAGGAATGAAAGCCAAAGGGCTGAGAGGAATGTAAGCCAAAAGTCTGAAGGGAATGTAAGCCAAATGCCTGAGAGGAATGTAAGCCAAGAGACTGAGAGGAATGTGGGCAAAGAGACTGAGACCAATGTAAGCCAAGAGTCTGAGAGGAATGTAAGCCAAGAGACTGAGAAGTATGTAAGTCAAAAGTCTGAAACGAATGTAAGCCAAAAGCCTGAGAGGAATGTAAGCCAAAGGCCTGAGAGGAATGTAAGCCAAGGGACTGAGAGGAATGTAAGCCAAGAGACTGAGAGGAATGTAATCCAAGTGACTGAGAAGAATGTAAGCCAAAAGCCTGAAAGGAATGTAAGCCAAAAGCCTGAGAGGAATGAAAGCCAAAGGCCTGAGAGGAATGTAAACCAAAGGCCTGAGAGGAATGTAAGCCAAAAGCCTGAGAGGAATGTAAGCCAAAAGCCTGAAGGGAATGTAAGCCAAAAGACTGAGCAGAATGTAAGCCAAAAGCCTGAAAGGAATGCAAGCCAAAAGCCTGAGAGGAATGAAAGCAAAAAGCCTGAGAGGAATGTAAGCCAAGAGACTGATAGGAATGCAATCCAAGAGACTGATAGGAATGTAAGCCAAAAGCCTGAGAGGAATATAAGCCAAGAGACTGAGAGGAATGTAAGCCAAAAGCCTGAGAGGAATGTAAGCCAAAAGCCTGAGAGGAATGTAAGCCAAGAGACTGATATGAATGTAAGCCAAAAGCCTGAGAGGAATTTAAGCCAAGACACTGATAGGAATGTAAGCCAAAAGCCTGAGAGGAATGTAAGTCAAAAGCCTGAGAGGAATGTAAGGCAAAAGCCTGATAGGAATGTAAGCCAAGAGAATGAGAGGAATGTAAGCCATAAGCCTGAAAGGAATGTAAGCCAAAATCCTGAGAGGAATGTAAACCAAAGGCCTGAAAGGAATGTAAGCCAAGAGACTGAGAGGAACGTAACCCAAAATCCTGAAAGGAATGTAAGCCAAGAGACTGAGAGGTATGTAGTCCAAAAGCCTAAGAGGAACGTAAGCCAAAAGCCTGAGAGGAATGTAAGCCAAGAGACTGAGCGGTATGTAAGCCAAAAGTCTAAGAGGAATGTAAGCCAAAATAAAGCTAAGAATTCGAAAGGAATATGCTTTCGTAAAGCTAAGAGGCTAGAGGAATATGGTTTAATAAAGCTAAGAGCCTAAAAGGATCTATTTAGTTTGATTTGGTGTTTACAGGCACAGCAACACTAGTCTGTTTTTTAGTGTCATGGCAATTGAAGTAATTTGCCTTCCATAAGGACACACCACGGTACCAGACCGGGGCTGATCCGAGGACAGAATACGAAACCACAGCCTGGAAGGAATATGATTGAGTACATCAAAGAGATGGAAAGGAATATGAGTTAGTACAGCTAAGAGATGGAAAAGAATTTGATTTAGTACAGCTAAGAGATGGAACGGAACACGATTTAGTACTGCTAAGAGCCTGGAAGGAATATGATTTAGTACAGCTAAGAGACGGAAAGGAATTTTATTTAGTACAGATAAGAGCCTGAAAAGGAACACGATTTAGTACTGCTAAGATCCTGAAAAGGAATATGATTTAGTACAGTTAGGAATATGATTTAGTGCAGTTAGGAATATGATTTAGTACAGTTAAGAGCCTGAAAGGAATATGATTTAGTACAGCTAAGAGCCTGAAAGGAATATGATTTAGTACAGCTACGAGAGGGAAAGGAATATGATTTAGTACAGCTAAGAACCTGAAAGGAATATGATTTAGTACAGATAAAAGCTGAAAGGAATATGATTTAGTACAGCTAAGAGCCTGCAAGGAATATGATTAGTACAATGAAGAGCCTGCAAGGAATATGATTTAGTACAGCTAAGAGCCTGCAAGGAATATGATTTAGTACAGCTAAGAGCCTGCAAGGAATATGATTAGTACAATGAAGAGCCTGAAAGGAATATGATTTAGTACAGCTAAGAGCCTGCAAGGAATATGATTTAGTACAGCTAAGAGCCTGAAAGGAATATGATTTAGTACAGCTACGAGCCTGCAAGGAATATGATTTAGTACAGCTAAGAGCCTGCAAGGAATATGATTTAGTACAGCTTAGAGCCTGAAAGGAATATGATTTAGTACAACTAAGAGCCTTAAAGGAATATGATTTAGTACAACTAAGAGCCTTAAAGGAATATGATTTAGTACAGCTAAGAGCCTGCAAGGAATATGATTTAGTACAACTAAGAGCCTTAAAGGAATATGATTTAATACAGTTAAGAGTCTGAAAGGAATATGATTTAGTACAGCTAAGAGCCTGAAAGGAATATGATTTAGTACAGCTAAGAACCTGAAAGGAATATGATTTAATACAGTTAAGAGTCTGAAAGGAATATGATTTAGTACAGCTAAGAGCCTGCAAGGAATATGATTTAGTACAATTAAGAGCCTTAAAGGAATATGATTTAGTACAGATAAGAGCCTGCAAGGAATATGATTAGTACAATGAAGAGCCTGAAAGGAATATGATTTAATACAGCTAAGAACCTGAAAGTAATATGATTTAATACAGTTAAGAGTCTGAAAGTAATATGATTTAATACAGCTAAGAGCCTGAAAGGAATATGATTTAATACAGTTAAGAGTCTGAAAGGAATATGATTTAGTACAGTGAAGAGCCTGAAAGGAATATGATTTAGTACAGTGAAGAGCCTGAAAGGAATATGATTTAGTACAGCTAAGAGTCTAAAAGGAATATGATTTAGTACAGTGAAGAACCTGAAAGGAATATGATTTAGTAAAGCTAACAGCCTGAACGGAACATGATTTAGTACAGTTAAAACAGGGAAAGGAATATGATTTAGTAAAATTAAGAGCCTGAAAGGAATAGGATTCAGTACAGCTAAGAGCCTGAAATGAATATGATTTAGTACAGCTAAGGGCCTGATACGTATAGGATTTAGGAATATGATTTAGCAAAGCTAAGAGCCTGAAAGTAATATGATTTAGTACAGGTAAGAGCCTGAAAAGAAATATGATTTAGTACAGGTAAGAGTCTGAAAAGAAATATGATTTAGTACATTTTAGAACCTGTTAATGGATATGATTTAGTGCAGTTTTGAGCCTGAAAAGGAATATGATTTAGTACAGGTAAGAGCCTGAAAAGAAATATGATTTAGTACAGGTAAGAGCCTGAAAAGGAATATGATTTAGTACAGGTAAGAGCCCGAAAGGAATATGATTTAGTACAGTCAAGAGCCTCAGTAGAACGATTGAAATAATTCCATAATAATTGCATCTCACGATCTCAATCGTACATGCAATATATCACGTATAATCCATTTTTTCTGTAGGTAATCCTACGGACTTTAAACCTCGAGGACTTTTGCTCCAGCATCAGGGCTCTGTATTTATTTTTCCGTCAAAGTTTGATCGCGGTATATTGTTGTACTATCAAAACGTGAAGAGTTACGTTAACCCGTCAGATGATTTTTTTTTGTTTTCTTATCACTTTTAAAAACTCATATTTAATGTTTTTGTGTTTTTTATACTGTTCGTATTGATCATTTAGAGTCTCGCGGGGAAAATATCGTTTACTTATCTTTTGCTTTTATTCACTTATTACTTTGTGAAAGTTGAGATATAAAGCATTTTGAAAGCTGTTGAATGCATCCTTGAGAGTTGGACGTACCATTCCAGAAAATTAGTGCCATTTAAACGCAGACAACTGTGCACGTTTATCATAGTTCTAAAGCATAATGATGTGATTGTATTTAAAAAGTAAGAAGATATAATTATCCGTAATAAGAGAATTGTATGAAAAAACGCTACCAATTATATCAGATTTTGTTTCATTCAGGTGAGTACATGGAGAACCAAGTCTGTCCAGTGGGAAACCCCAACTGTGCACCATGTGAACAGCGTTTTCCAAGTTGCGCCAATCTCTCGAGTGGGAACAACAGCTTCCCAGGTAGGGAGGACATGTATCTGGAGTGTCAAGATGGACGTACAATCGCCGTCAAAAAGTGTCCTGGATCGGGAAAATTTAACGTAACCAAGAAGACATGCCAGGAATCTAAAGTCCTCCAATTTGACTATAGTAAGCATAGTATATTATTTGAGTACAACACATACACAGACAGACACACAGACAAACTGACACATGTATTGTATATATATATATATATATATATATATATATATATATATATATATATATATATATATATATTATTGGAGCTGAATTAATTGGAGCACATCGACAGTTTATTAAAGAGATAGATTGCAAGTCTCGCGACTCACTCAATCAAATTATTACAGACAAATAAACGTTTGTCTGCAGGTACTCATTGTCTGCCACCCCATAATGTGTCCGTTTCAGCAAATTCATATCAATGTTTAAAAAAATACACAATTATCTTAGATTTATTTAGTGATTTTTCACGAACTTGATTGTAAGAAGTACGTTTGGAACAAAATGCGTCCTCAAGTACAATTTGAAGTTTTGAGGCAGACATTGAAAACAAAAATTAATTTTAATACCAAGGATAGCAATATATCACACACACACACACACACACACAGATATATATATATATATATATATATATATATATATATATATATATATATATATATATATATATATATATAATAGTAAGAAAATCAAAGTCTTAATTGACATTAACAGGAAAATGCATAAAATAAGTGCATTGCTTTAATTCTCATTTCCGACGTACAAGAGCGTCAAATTTGAAGGAGGCGAAAACTCAGTTTAGTACTTTTGCCATTTACAGCTTTGAATGATAAAAAAAATGAGAAATTCGTTCAATGATTGATTACAGTGACTGCCTCCATTCCAATAGGTAATCTTTCGTTAATGATTTGACACAGTAAGTCGATAGTTAGATTTAATTTGTAATCAAAGTTATGATCATGAGCCTATTCAAGTTCTAACGGATGAGACCAATCTTTCACCTCCGCTGCATGAACCATGACTTAGAAGTAACCCACTGACTGGAAAGCTCTGCAGTCGATTCCTTTTTCTTAATGTTTTAACCCAAAGGATTCATGTAGAAACATGGAGCACGGGCACAATGGAGAAGGTAGCAAACTATATAAATATTAAGTACTAGTTATCAAGATGAAAGTTTAGATGTTAAGCTGTTGACGAAAATACGATGAATGTATTGTTTCACTATTCTAACCTGTTACAATTCAAGGAAGGACAAAGTTACACATACAAAGAATTAAGATTATATCATTTTTATATTGCAGTTAATCCGAATCCATACTGTCAAGCAAACCCAACAAGTATTGTGGCCAGTCCATTAAGTTGTGCCCAGTACTTCAGCTGTGCTAACAAGGTAACCCTTCTAGGGAGTTATAAGCTAGAATGCCCTTACCCACAACTCTTCTCAGTCAATACTGGACGATGTGTGCCATACAATGAAGTCAAGTGTGCTGAGAGGTTCGAACCAAAGGAACCTTGTAAGTATGATTGTTCAGTAAAATTCATTTGTTTCGCTTTGAAATCAATTTGTTTATATTCTTTTACAACATGCTTCCAATACAGATACAGAAGCGATTCAAAATACTTATTTTAAAATATGATCTTTGTTTTGATTTAGAGATAACCTGTGACAACTTGACATACGAGTCAACGTTGTTATTTACTGCTTTGCAACACGTCACACATTTTGTATTCTTTTGCCAAGTTAAATTCATTTTTGGCTGGTGGTGGTGGTGGAAGTTGTGATTTTATGAACAATAATTTTAGCTCTGTATGGTGTGCTAATAAGCTGCCAGATGTATCGTTTCATTCCAAATGCAGTGTGTAAACTTAATGTCCTTTTGAAATTTGCTACACTACTAAAACGTGCAGATACTGAGAAATTAATGTCCAATGGAGAAAAGATCTCAGAAGTAACAATCATTGATGTACAGTCTTCAAAGGATAAAATAATTCTAATTCTTATTAATTGATTGCTATTTCCGCTTTGTTATAAGCTATCAATTCTCACATGCAACTGATTTGGATTTGTTTTACACATCCTTAAATTCTGGAACTTTTTTGGGTTTCAATCGGTTTCCAGTGTACTTTAGGTCAAGCTTTGTCTGTATCAACTCCATAATAATAACAAGAATGCGCCCCCACCCCCACCTCGTGACTTCAAATCAAACATTTTCAACCCCAGATAAAATCTCCGATCCGAAGTTCAAACTCCGTAATAGTACAGTCCTTCCAGCACTGCAACATTCACCTCTGTAGAGAAACAAAGCATATGGTAGACTTAACAAAACTCTGTCTTAATAAATTATTGCATTTATGCTTCGACAATGTTTTTCGATCGGTTGTTATTCAGTGTCATGGTGATATGATGTAAGAGCAATGGATCTCATTAAAAATGGACCCGGTTTTTGTTTTGAAAGTTTGAAATGCGTAGAAAGCAAGCACAATGGATGATAACCATGTAAAGTATATTTCCTCAATAAAAAATCACTTTAACTCTGATCAACGCTTATGTTGTGATTATGTACAGGCTAGGTCATCTTAGCAAGCAAAGGGTTTTTTTATACGCTTAGTTCCACATCAACGATGAACAATGCGTATATACGACTAATTTGTTACCAGCAAAGATGGGGCTAGATATTCTGGCGCCGTGTGAAGATGCTAATAACAGAAAACTGCGTGCTGCATAAAGTCAAATTTATTGATGTATTCCGCTGATTTGATGACAGAAAGGGGAAAATTGTAATTTATAAGGAGTTAATGATTGTGGTTTGGCATTCATCGAAGTGTACATTTTACCTAATCACTCATAAAGTTGACATAACGTCCGAAGTCATTTTGTGAGTGATTAGGTACAATTTACACTTCGATAAATACCCAACTATGACCATATAATCCTATAATAAAAACAAAACAAGCCTGTGACAGTTTTTATTATCTAGAATCAGCCAGTGAATACACGCATTGTGTACAAATCTGCGATAGAATGTACATACGAATTAGAAAAGGACTGGGTAAAACTGTTCCTTGATTGCATTTAAGGCGCACGAGTTGGAAAGACTGAATAAATAAGAAACTTCTGCACACTCGAGAAACTTTAATTTGCTACAAGTTCAACATACCAAGAACATGTTGTATGCTTAAGAGTGAATATGTAAAGTCTGCGACAAAGTGCTGTTACAGTCACTATGCACCTTAGATTTCGACAGGAGTCAATAACTTTGTGTCATACAAAAAGCCTTTGATAAACTGTAGGCGATTTTTCTTGAAGTCACTCAACATCCCTCTTACATAACAATACGATAAAACATGCATTCAAAAAAGGCATCACGAATTAGTTTCAATGAATACTTATAATGAATATTATTTCAGGCGAATACGAGGCCAATCTTAGGTGTCCTGATGGTCAAAACTGTATGCCGTGCCGGCAGAGATACCCATCATGTGTTGGTCTAGCAGACGGCAACCACACAGTGGAGGGGACAAATATTGCATACAAGGTCTGCCTAGATGGCCGCACGATAGCTGTAAGGGCTTGTCCGGATGGCACCACCTATATGACCTCTATAAGGGCTTGTTCTGCCAAGTTTGATTCTAGTAAGTAATTCAGCATGCTCTATTTTTATATCAGCACTTTTGCCGATATATTGTGATATGTCATGTTCGTCCGTCAGTCCGTGTCCGTGCGTCCGTACATGAATCCGTCCTTCACTGCTTTCCTTTTAACTTTAACTCCGTCTACACCAATCTAGGGAAGATGATCATAGTTTGTATGATGTTTCACAAGGATGAATAGAGGACAACGAAGACTTACGATCTCGGATTCAGTCCCTGTCGGAGAAGACGATGGGGTTAATGGTCAAATTTGTATAAGTAATATGTACTTTTCTTGTAACCTGAACTTGATCTCCGCCAATATGTATGGATGCTGCCATCTCTAGTTTTAATTCTGACGGCAACATTACCTTGTTTGACCAGTAGACCTTCATTAGTTTAAGCTCCCTTTTCCTGTGCGCGATTGAGGACAGTACAAGCAATTGACGAGGATATAGTCTGTTTGCTGTACCCATGACCATCCGTAAAATTGAAAATTTGGGATAAGTACAGGACAAATAGTTAAAACATAAGTACGAACTCAGGCATTTGCATTTTACAATTTTGAACTTTCATGTTTTAAATCTTTGTTCCTTGTTATCATCCTTTTGATATGCACTTTTAATACAACTGGTTGTCCTTGGGAAAGGAATAAACAAGGATTACAAAGTCTAATAATAGTAGGCACGTGCTTGTAAACTGTGTGTAAATTGGTGTAATGACTAGGGCTAGAAATACAATCTCATGCATGTCATGGCAGGTTAACCTCATGTGGCAGCCAATCACATTTTTTCTGTGTGCTCTTAAATTTATTGAGTAATACCTGTGTGGTTATTCATCTAAAGTGCTTGATACAATATAGGGCAAACATTTTAACAAGATCTTAAAACAATTCTGGAATAATTAGGCAGAAGTATTTCCAACAACAACTTAAAAATTGATCCACCACCTAATCATATGGACATTGGAAATTTAGAGAAAATCGAATTGTTTTGCCTGTCAGTGGACAGTAAACGGACTATACTTGATGATACAATTTTTTTTATCTCCATTTGTTTCAATATGACTGTTTCGTTTTTCTTGGTTAATCGCCATTATTCTCTGTCTTTAAACTATTCACAGGAATGGCAAACTGTCTATGCTGTACCTCTTCAATATCACATTGGCACGGACTTTACCTGTTCAGTAGCATATTGGCACAGACTTTACCTCAAGTGTAATGAATATAGCTGTTCAGTAGCACATTGGCACGGACTTTCCCTCAAGTGTAATGAATATAGTTGTTCAGTAGCACATTGGCACGGACTTTACCTCAAGTGTAATTAATATAGCTGTTCAGTAGCACATTGGCACGGACTTTCCCTCAAGTGTAATGAATATAGCTGTTCGGTAATATCAATTTATATCACTTAACATTTTTGCGTCTTCTTTTCTCTAAGCATTCTTTTCGCTTCCTCTTTGAGGTCACTCTATCTTATTGTTACACATTTTATATATTCAGCATTTACTTTGGATACATAAAATCTGTTATCCTTTACACAGGCATCTGTATAAACAAACACTTCGCCCCAAGATCTGCCCTTTTAGACCATCCATATATCGTTCTTTCGTATTGAACGAGATTATTACGGCACATCCGCCATGTTATATGGAAGTCATTATAAATCTGCTCTGGTACCGTGCCGTCTTCGCTATGTTTGTAACGTAGGGAAAAAGGCAGGGTACCAGACTACTGGTATATAGGTACTTAAAAGGCTATTGGTAATGCAAATTCAGTACAGGTGGGTGGGGCATGGTACTCTGATTGTGAAGAAATGGTTAAATATTATGGTAATAGTGATGTCCCAAATCTTTCAGTTAAGTATCCTGTAACATTTAGCAGTGAGTGTCTGAAAGAATAACTTATCATAAAAACAATTCCATACCTTTTTTTACCGCAGACTTTGATGCATTGTACAGCAATATGGAGTCTGTATGCAGTCAAAAATAACTTAGTTTAAAATTTCACGATTACTGACAGTCGTAACATCCAACAGAACTGAACAAAGTACCTTCTTCTAAAGCATGCAACTGCTCATATATCTTGCCTGGTCAGTTTTTAATCTATTTCTTAATTTTAACTACACACTGGCATTAGGTGAGTGCCTTCTCACACACTAACAGAAACGCATACAACAACTACAATAGTTCTCATAATTACAAGCAAATTCAATATATGTCCCATTTATGCATATATATATATATATATATATATATATATATATATATATATACATATATATATATATATATATATATATATATATATATATATACATATATATATATATATATATATATATATATATATATATATATATATATATATAAGGTTTATTTATTTAGGATAATTAGCTAATGTCAAGTACTTTTCATCATCTTTAGACGGGTATTAAAAACGAAGGACTAATAATACGTGGAGATCTAAACTTCAGCGGAGTAATATTTACAGAACCACATGCGGTGAAAGAAGAGCGGAAAAGAAGTAAAATATAAATACACAAAATAAGTCATTTCATAGTATGTATTTCAGGAATGTTTAGGAATTTTCTTCGCTATTGACAGTACCGTCGACAAATTACTTTCAATATGGAAAGTTTGATAACCATCGGGTTACAGGAATGCGTAAAATATGACTGTCAGTCATGGGACTGGGTTGACTGGAAGAAGATGAATACGGCAGCCCCATTACATGGCATCAAGACGTTTGCCACATGCTTTGTACGCAAGACTCAATGTATATGAAAAATGTAACGCTCGTTGCATCTTGCTTAGTATTCATGCAACACGATAATTACACTGCAATAGCTCAATATTATCTCAATGCCGTGATCGATTGCACGTAAAATGCAATATCAAAATGCCTATTTTAGCCCTTATACATATCTTTTCCTCAAAACGGATTGTACCTGCACATTTAAATTACGGTTTATTAAGTTAATAAATTATAACTTTTCACTTATTGCGTAATATAAGTGATATACGGCTATACCAGACCCACCCACCCTGTTAAGTCTATTCGCATTACCAATAACCCCTAACGGACTCAGTGTGTCTGCGCAGTTGTCACTATACAAACGATCTGCCCTTTAGGAACATTCTCATGGTTTCCATCTCTTTATAGAAAATCCTGCACTATACTGCTCACAAAATCCAACGACCCGTTTACTCAACCCAGAGAACTGCGCACTATTCTTTGACTGCAGGACGCAAAATACACCTATGGGAAATTACGTCCGAGAGTGTCCCTACTTGCAGCTGTACTCCACAGAAACCAACGCATGTCAGTATTACCTACAGGTTAAATGCGGAACTAGATTCGAGCCAAAGAAACCTTGTGAGTATCAATCATACAACAGTTTTCGGTTTCTCACTCGCATGCCCGGCCCTGTCTTTTTTTTTTAATTAAACAAATCAATTAGCATTGTACAGAGTCTTCTGCAGTTTTGAGATTGTCCTTTACTGACAGCGTTATTTCTTCAATAAGACACACCCGAGAACAACAAAATCATTGTTACACGCTGGAAACGAATTTTTCAATTATACAGTGGTTCCAATATTTTAAATTCCTAATACATTTATAAACTACAATTATTGCACATTTTTAACTTGCAAGCTGAATTTGTCTCGTAATCAAATGAACTAGATGAGTCCGATCATGCATGATGAGAAACTGTAAAAATGTATCTATTATTTTACCCCCTTCATCTAATGCTTGACCGATCACTCAGGTAATTATCGATATAAAAACAGGATTACTTCTCTTTTCTATATATCCAGGATACTGTAACGTTGAATTGTTCAAGCGTCACAGCATACGAAAGCATGTACAGAAATATGCACTAGTTATTGAACCCTAATTGTCGTCCACGTTTAGCAATAAGAGCAGATAGACATTAACAAGATATACATAAACTGGTCCTAAGTTTTAATCTATTATTAAGAATCTTAAAAGATGTATTTTAATGAGATGCACTCTATACCAGCTTCATTTTCTTGGTTCTATATATCGTATGATCGCATTTTGTTCGTAAGAAGCAAGATTTGGTCTTAATAATCTTTCACTTGAAAAAGTATTCTCTCTATGAAAACTATAGTTTCGTTTTCAAACCGCATAATTGAAGAAATGTCTCTATTCATTTTGTTTTGCGGAAATATAAAACCTCATCCAAACCTACAATCATCTTTCACAACGCACACTTGAAAGTCTTTACCAAAGAATGTATACTGCTTACTCTCAAAACGTCCCTGCATATAAGCAAAATACGTAATTTCCTCTGCAGATGTGTACATGCCTTAAGATTGCTTCAGATTAGGGAACAAGTAGGAACATGTTGACCTTTAGATATAATTTTCTCCGCTATATGGTGAAGTTGTAAGATATGTGAGGATTGTAAAATAGTTTCTCTTTTGATGGCTATTTTCACCCTTTAGTCAATGTGTAGTGCTTGAAAAATGTTGTAATTTTGTTATATCATTGAATGTTCCTTATTTTTTAGATGCATATTTTCATTTATTGGGCATACTTATGTTTTATTTTATGCAACACTATAAAGAGTTGCTAAGATATTTGCACATGATTCAAACTTGCCTACTATCCATGCAGGTGACTACGAATCAAAGCGTGCATGCACGGAATCCGTGCCTTGCGAGCCATGCGAGGTACGAAATCCCAGCTGCATTGGGTTACCCAATGGCAACAACTCTTATCCAGGCCGGCCTAAGGAGTATATTGTCTGTCAGGACGAGCGAACAGTGGAAAAACTAAGTTGTGGTGCAGCCACCTTTGATTCCTTAAGTCGGAGATGCGCACTCTCTTTCGATCCCAGTAAGTTGGAGTTATTAATTTGGAAAACTTTCAATATTTGCCACAGATTACCGTTATATTATCTGCATTTTTCATACTGAGCAAAAATTATGGAGGAAAATAATTTGTCATTAATCGAATTTTTTATATTTTTTTTCTATGTAAAATTCTTTTACATATTTGTGAAGAAAAAGTATTGTTTCTGTTGAATTTTGCGTACTTATATACATGAACATAGCAAGATGTGATATGACAAAGAGAAGATAGTGATATATCCTACTACAGAAACTAAATAATCTGTACAGCTTCATATTCGGTCTTGTTTCACTGGATGATTCTGTTAAATTACTTTCTTTTCTTATTTTTTTTACCTTAAGAGAGCCAATATTTCATTCTCTGACATTTTGACTTCTGTGATTTTATCTATCTACAGATAATCCAGCACTTTACTGTACAGCCAACCCGGGAGCCAAGATAGAGAATCCAGAAAACTGTGCTCAGTATTTTGACTGTAGCCAACCCAATAGTCCAATCGGTCGTTTCAAGCATGAGTGTCCATATCCATCACTTTTCTCACTTCCAGACAAGGCATGTAAAGACTTTACACAAGTGACCTGTGGAACCAGAAAAGAACCAAAGAGTCCATGTAAGTACTTTGGCTTGTTTTGCTTTACCGTACATTTAAAGTTAGTTGTTATATTAGTTTTGTTTCCTCTGCTGCCTGCGAGTACATTTAAAAAAAATAATAATTTCCTGATTTTAGGAACGACGAGTCACTACCATGATTTTGAAACAATTATGTTTAATTTGATATGCAATACTTAAGTGGAGACGAAATGATAATGGCATTTAACATATGTATGTACTTGAGATAGAATGAAGCAATGAAGACCTTGATACCTATCAGGCTCTTAATGAGGCAGATTTTAACATTTAGCCAGAGGAATATGTAATGTTAGGACAATCAATACCACCTGTACATTAATCGGCGTTTTAACAGCGGTAAATTAATTTACCATCCCTTGCTCATGGGCAGCCATATCTACAATTCCCAGGGATATCTTTGCAAGTTTCTAAAAGGTCATTTTGGTTGTAGTGTTTGCTCATACTCTTGAATAAACTTCCGTATAGACTTTGGATTTCACGTGTGCATGTCATACACCATGAAGAGTATACGTATGTTTACCACGAAAGATGAACGCATGGAACACACACGAAGTTAGACTACTTTTTCTTCTGTAATACCTACTATACCTGGTCCACTTTTGTTTGCACTCCTAGGTGATTACACAGCTAACACTTGTGTCGGGAAGGGACCAGAGTGTGAGCCCTGCCAGAATCGCTTTGTAAGCTGTGAAGGTCGCCCGGATGGAAATAACACGTATCCGGGAAGGGAGTTAACTCCATTTTATGCAAACTGCTTCCGGGACAGAACACTGACCATTTACTCCTGTACCACAGGATTCTTTGATCCCTTGAAAAGAGTATGCACGACTCGTCTTGAAGCAGGTATAGCAACATATTTATAATCCAATCATTTTTCATCATATACATGGAGTTCTTCGCTTACTTTTTATAGAGTTCAGAAGTTTTTGAAGGAATCTTGATTTTTCCTTTTTGACTTTCATTTACCTTCAACATTTATTCTTAGGTTCTTGGAGCAGGTCGTACTCTAATCATAACGTACACGCGATTGCATACGAGACGTTTCTGTTGGTCTTACTGAAAATATGTGAAAATTGCAAATGACAGATTTTCTGGAAGTTGGCATATTGAATGGATATTTTATTTTTTGTAATTTTCAAACTATATGTTGCAAGATTGCCTCCTCTGCTGGAAAATATGATACAAAATGTATCATAGGAAGTTGAAATCTTTGCTTTATGCATTATTTTTAATGATTTTTAAGTTGCTTGATACTTCAAAAGTTAATGAAAATAAGTGTTCAAAATTTCGTCTGCAACTAAGAGATGCCTATGTTAGTCTGTAGATCTTTTTAAGATTTTATTCATCAAACCTTAATTTCTCCAGAGCATAGGATTCATCCCAGGATTTAATACAGTGCATGTTTGCGTTGCAGATTAGACAAGCAACACGAGATGCATTCATAAATATTTTGAGGTTCGGGATTTAAATTGTAAAGCACTTGTTTAAAAATAAATAGATAAAACAATTTATATGTATTATTCTTCGTCTCTCTTGTATGTAATAGACATTTTTGTTCCTTCAGGATGACTTCGATGACTGTTTCAAAATTGTGGATTAAACCCTTAATCTTTTAATGTTTACAGCATCCATCCAGTTACTATGTAGATTAAACCCTGGTGTAATCCGAGAGAACCAACTCAATTGTGCTCAGTATTTCGACTGCAGTCCAGGAAGTACACAGGCAGGTACATTCCTCAGGGAATGTCCCTACCCCATGCTTTTCTCCACCGAGAAAAACGTCTGTCTCAACTTCACCCAAGTTAAGTGTGGCAAAAGGTCGGAACCTAAAGTACCATGTGAGTTACTTTCTTTGCTCTAGTTTCACTCTTAAATGTTGAAATT
The DNA here is from genome assembly GCA_029931535.1 of Margaritifera margaritifera. Classification (NCBI taxonomy): domain Eukaryota; kingdom Metazoa; phylum Mollusca; class Bivalvia; order Unionida; family Margaritiferidae; genus Margaritifera; species Margaritifera margaritifera. Next base: position 1,046,111 of record JAQPZY010001474.1, read on the forward strand.
ATATCTTCCCTAACGTTTTAATTTGTTATCCTTTATCTCCTTTTCAAACCTTCTGATGCACTTGTATAGATTACTTGTTTCTGACGCACCTGCTTTTGAATGTTGATAGTGTCTGGCAATAATCTAAAAATGTTCTGTATTTAGTTTCATTCCAGGGATCTTACTTGTATATATTGCATCATTTCTATTACTGCTTTATGTCTTTTTGGTCTTCCGGTAGATTACGAATCTAGTAGTGCTCTATAAGCAAACATGTACGCAGAGTACATGCATAGTATTCAGAAAAACATGTACGCAGAGTCCATGCATAGTATTCAGAAAAACATGTACGCAGAGTCCATGCATAGTATTCAGAAAAGAAATTGTTGGAGAAAACGATTAAGCAAACAGGACTGAACACATCCAAGATTTTTGAGTACATGTTCCAGCGATGTTATATTTAACTTATTCCTCTCATTTCGTCGTCGTATTCGTCTTCATCTTCTTCTTCCTTTGGGATGATATTGGTTGTTTTCTATTAGCATCAGATTCCTGGCCCTAATGAGTAAATGTACAATTGTTCATCTTTATAGGTCAGTATCTGCAGAACCTGTGCAACCCACGAGACCCTAAGTGCATTCCCTGTCAGGACCGGTTCCCGAGCTGCGCCGGACTTGCCGAAGGACCCAATGCTTATCCCGGCCGAGAGTCTTCCGAAGAGTACGTTCGCTGTCTTCAGGGCCGCACGGTCAGCGTGGAGAAATGTAACGGTGGCGCGTTTGATGCCAGCAAACGCAGATGTGGCACCATCAGTAATGAGAGTAAGTAATGGGGTAAAACATTCTTACACCTCGAACAGAGAGGGTGGGGGGAGAAATGGTGTGCATATCATTTGCATATAAAACCCATTGTTATGTGCCATTCCTGTCGAGTCCTAAATACCATTTCCAAACAAGTTATGTCTTCTAGTCTTATCCATTGCAAGTGTCATTTAGATGTCTGAGATTTTCATTTCAAATATACTTTATTAGTTGTTTTTAATTTATTTTTTTTAACTTTTCTTCTGTATTTTGCCAGATACGGCCGCTGCCTTCTGTTCAGCTAATCCTACAGAAATAATTCCTCATCCTACAAATTGTGCCCAGTACTATGACTGTCGTGAGGCCATTGCGGGAAGCTACCTCCGGGAGTGTCGATACCCACAACTGTTTGATACCACAAGTTTAACTTGCCAGAACTTTACCGACGTTACTTGTGGTGCCAGATACGAGCCTCAAGCACCTTGTGAGTAACATCTTGCTTCTTTGACATCATTGAAATTGCATTAATTAGGAACTACGAAGCTACCTCTTCAGTAGGTTCACCTACTCGTTTCCTCTTATTCCTTCTCTTCTTTCTGACATTCCTTCACAAAGCAAGATGTTATTAGTACTTTCGTGTTTGACAAACATGGCGTCACAGTGCTAACACTACTGCCATGGCTGGCAAAAGTTACATAAGCTGTAAGGGCGGAGAGAAATAAAACTCACAAGCCCTAAAACTGAATAAAATGTCACATGTTTTTAAAATCACCAAATCAGGTAAGGAGGTTTACATATGTCAGAGAACTAGTAATCTTTATTGATTTTGATACATTTTAGTCAATATCTCTTTTTTTCTGCTTGGCATGTATGTATTTGTGCCATTCAGGTCAGTATCAAATATATAAATGAATTTTTATTTATTTATTAAATAATAATAATAATAATAATAATAATAATAATAATAATAATAATAATAATAGCAATAATAATAATAATAATAATGTTTAATTTTGCAGGTGAATACCTTCAGACACAGTGCCTAGAGGGAGCTGCTAATTGCACGCCTTGCGTGGAACGTCTACCCAGATGTGTTGGTTTGGAGGACGGAAACAATGCATTCCCGGGTCGCACCAACAGCGAGTATTACGTCAAATGTTACCGCAATAGAACCGTTGCCGTTGAGGTATGCCAGGTGTCACTTTTCAATCCAAGCATAAAGAGATGCTCCAGTGATATTAATGAAGGTACATATTTTACATGTTTCAACCTTCTTTCTGTTTTGTTTTGTTTTGTTTTGTTTTGTGTTTTTTGTCTCCGTGTAATATACATGTATTAATTTGCAAAACTTTATCATGTTTTCATGAACAGCTGCACCAGCCGCAATACTACTACTACTACTGCCACTACTACTAATGATAATAATAATAATAGTAATTCTTCCGAGGATTTGGAAAGTGTTTTCAGTTTTGATTTTGGTTTATCCCCGCCGGCCTATATATTTGTATGTTGGCTAATAATTTCTTCGACACATTTGACATCTCCTTTTTAATTCGGGAAAAACGCATATATTTGACATGGAATCATACATGCTTTTAGAAAAACAAGGATTGATGTCTTTGGATTATTTTCCACCTTTCAGGTGTATTATCCCGATTTTGTGTGGAAAACCCGACGACTCTGTTCCCTGATCCCAAGTCATGTGCCAGATATTACAATTGTAGTGACCCCACCATCAAGGAAGGCTTAAATGTCCGGCATCTCAGCGAATGTGGATATCCCAAGCTTTTCACGTACGGAGAAACCGATTGCAAACTCTTTACGGAAATCAAATGCGAATCAAGACCAGAACCAAAGGCTCCGTGTAAGTTGTTTCCTTACATCGCTCGAAATGATGCATACTCTAATGAGTTTGCTCTTTTGTAGGATTATTGAACATCTTTAATTATATTTTCTATAATATTAAGCGAGCCTTTCTTATATGAACGTACACTCTAGCCAATAAAAATTGTTAAAACTGCGTTCAAAATCGTTAAAATACTGGTCAAAGTCCTATCAGGTCGGTGAAAATGTCCGGTTTAATCGAGTTTCGTCGTTCATTGCTTCTTCCGATATCAGACGCTATGATCGAAGAACGTTTCACAATTAATTTGGGAAATTATTGCAAATATATTTTAGCATGCTTTGCATCGTTGCGTTTATGCCCTAACACAAATACGATACAGATGAACTATATGAATCATCATTAAAGTATTTGAAACGATCAACACCGAATTAAGCTGAATGAAGCACCTCTTTGAATGAACATGTTCATTTCAGTTGCAGCTTCCCATTGGCTAAGTACTGACGATGTAATTATAAATTTTGATATCTGTTCTGTTCTTCTTTATCTCATCTTCTCTTTCGGGTGGAATATAGAGCTAACACAATAAATCAAATTGGAATTTTTTAAAACAAAAAATATAGGGAGTATTTGCAATAGAGAAGATGAGATAAAGTGATTGCAGTCTTAAAGAAAAAGAAATACTTTAACGCTTCATATAATCAAATATTCATTCCTACATGATTGACCTAGTTCATGATTGTGACCATTCAGATATCTGTTATAGTCAGCCCATGGTTCGGACCCAAACAATGTTACACATTAATAAAAACTTGACGATGGACATGTTATAAACCCGATATATTGTCTTCCTTCCAGGTGAATATGTGGAGAACCAATGTTTCGACGGGCCTTCGTGTACACCTTGCGAGAGGAGCTACCCTAGCTGTGTCGGGAAGACAGACGGAAGCAATCTTTTCCCAGGGCGGGAAGGAACCGAGTATTACATCGTGTGTTACAGTCAGAGAACTGTGGCCGTTGTTACTTGTACTTTAGGAATTTACGATCACACTTCACGTTCCTGCGTTGCCACTAATGCCAGCCCACCTTAACGCTGAGACCGTTGGATAAACTTGTAACAATGCTGTATAAAATGTGTAACACAGGCCAGGACCTAGAAACAACTCGTAGTTGAACGAGAATTTTGCTCCTGTATTGAATATGCATATCAAATAGCGATATTAACGGAAAGTGTTCACCTCATTATATCGGCAGGTAGAGTACAAAAAAAATTAAAAAAACAACAACAAAAAAACCCAACAAAATAGTAAGTAAGAACTGTCATTTTCTAAGACCGTTTCCATGTTCCTCACACTTGTAAAAAATCAGAATCTGAAACGATGTCTCAATGTCTGTAATATGCCGATGTTTCTTCTCGTTTTGGTGCCGTGCTGTCAGCCGAAATCGGTAACCTCTAGCAAGTGTTACAAGTTCTTAACCTCTCCTCATCTATAGTTCAAATTCAATATAAACGTCTACGTGAAATCGTTAGTCGCTTAAATCTGTATCTCTTTTTATCTGGCCCAATATTTATCGATTCCACTCACAAAAACATATTCTCTGACTCATTCTGCTGCTAATGATATATTTTAAAGCCGTTTCTAGCAGTTCGTTTAAAGGATATCGCAAAAACATATATACAATAGGACACAAAATGTCTTAAAGTCATTATTATACCTTGCACAGTCCATTCATATCATCAGTTAAGAAAACGAAACAAAGTCATATATCCTGAAATAATCCGATGATATGAAAAAGACTGAAGCAAAGCGAAACTTTTTGTTTTAAATCTTATTCAAAACATTTCACACACCCTATTAACTAATGAAAATTATGTGATTGTTCAGTCATTCATTGCCGTGTTGCAAAAACATACCCGTAGAACCAATCTAATTTTATGCTTTCAACATTTGCTACCAAAAATGCAAAAGGGAGACTTTGTTGAGAGATACATGACTTCTTGTCTGACTTAGAATTATGCAGAGATAAGGAGAAATCATTGTGTCATCAAAAGAATGCTTCGCTTATTAAATAAAGAGAGAACTATTTTGACGTGAAATATAATGTACATTTTTACGACGATACTGTTCAAACTTAGTGTTTACGTTGTAAAAATGTAAAGAATTTAATCTAGCATGAGGTAAATGGACTAGTTTGCGATAATGTTTACATTGATCCAAAGTCAGCGGGTGCTGTAAATAGTTTTGAGGTCATAAGCACTGAAAAGTCACGTGTATTTCAAAATAAATTAATTCTACACGCACACACATTATAATGACGATGCAATAATTGACGCAGATCCATATGGCATGTACGGAAGGTTAACTTGAATTTTTAATAATGTGGTGCTCTGTTAAGCATTGTATTATGGGTATACATAGATAGCAAAAGGGTTATTTAATTATGTGCAAAGGAAAATAGAAAATTTTCGAATAAACTCCTATGATACACGTAAAGAGCAATTATAATCTCTAAAAATCGAATGTTTATATCTGTTCAGTATTTGTCACGGTCAATTCGGTGTTATAAAAAGAATCAATCGGAAACAGAGTTCGGACATTTCCGTGAAGTCGAGAAATAACCTCTGATGAAGATTAGGGAATAAGCTTAAATTTGCAGTCAGAATATTACTCGGCCATTTTCGTCAAGGTCAAAAATAACCTCGGAAGTTGGTTGTAGGAATAAACACAAATTTGATGGGTTTAGTCATTTGACTCAGGCCACATGTACCACACATGCTGCGACAGAAAGGGCCCATATGTTCCCATTGTGACTTTGTCTCCTTCTGCCGCCAGGTTGTGTCACGTGAACAAAAGTAGTTCTAAACATAGTTCTCAAAGGCGGTGAATTACATCCGAGGTTTCTTCCTCCTCCTGACGGAAAAGGCCGAGGATGTTCTGATTTATAAGCATGTATTAGAAGTTGGCCGAATGAAAAGAACATAGTTACATATATTTAAACATATTATGCTTTAAAGTACTACTCATAACTTGTACACTATTTCTTCTTTGTTCAGCATGTACTTTGCGTAACTATGTCACTGCGTTGTCGTCTTGTCAATGCATCATACATGTTTATGTAATTTTATATCAATCATATTATAAAACGTTACATAATAAGCTAGTGTTACACTGTTGTCCTTTCGAAAGCGAGAGAGCTAGAGGGCGAAAAGCGTTGGAATAACGACATATTCTTTCATTCAGTATCATAATGTTCAACCGAAAATGTTATTACAATGCCTAATGAGGAGTTTGGGCAGATACGTCCCTTCACTTACATCAATACCTGTGAAAATATACATGTTTTTGATAATGAATTCATTCTTACTTTATTGTATTTATTTATTTATTTATTTATTAGTATTACCAACGGTGTTTTTACTCTTCATTCTTCTGCCATGAAAGATTCTCAATATATTAGACCGAAAATTACTGATCAGAATGGGGGCTCCGGGCTGCCGAGTGGTCTAAGGCGCTTGCCTTTACCGATCTCTGACATCTCACCTCTGTCCGAGTGTGTTCGAGTCTCGAGCTCAGCTAACGTGAGTGTGTGAGAAAGCTTGCCAGTAGCTTCCCGTGTGTCGGGGGTTCTTCCCGGGGCTTTCCCGGGTTCTTCCTCCACCATATATTCTGTCCGCCATGTGTAGCATATCATGTGCTAAAAAATGGCGTGAACCCCCCCCCCCCCAAAAAAAAAAAAACAAACAGATCAGAATGGTTAAATGAAACTGCATGAGGTTATTTTGTATAGGATGTTGTACAGAAGGGTTTTAATTTAATCTGCATGACTATATAAAATACACCTTCGATTGAAGAACAAATGACTGGATTTATCGATAAATGGACGGATAGTTGGAAAAATGGATGTTTCGAATGAATGGATGGATGAAGTGGTGTGGACAAAAACATGTACAGGCAGACAGATGGATCAGAATGGACGATTAAATGGAGAGAGAGAGAGAGAGAGAGAGAGAGAGAGAGAGAGAGAGAGAGAGAGAGGTGCGGTGGGTAGATCGATATATAATGTAAAGCATATTGATTATATTTATTAGATATATTTGAAGACATCATTCTATCAAGAGCTCGCAGATATTTAATTTCGCGTCAATGTGTAGAGGAACAGGATGGGAGTAAATCGGAAATTGAGATGACCAAGCAGCAAACACAGTGTATAGTATCTTTCAATGACAGACATAAGTTTTGTAATGTGCGTGTTAATCACATTTGATCATTTATGAAAATAAAATGCTATCTTGTATATCAAATTGCAATTACTCTATACAGCCATCCTATTATGGAGAAAAAAAATTATATTGTCAAAACATGTTGGTCATGAAATTTTAGACACTGACTTATGGAATGCATAACTAGATAGTAAATGGTTATTTCAATGATTACGTCAAGAACGAACTTTCGAGGACTTTCCATTCATGCAAGTGAAGAAATTATACACATAAAAATCAATAGTATAATGTAAATATGCACTTTATATTGAGCTCACCCTGGCTAAAGATCTACATAGTGAACACTTTGGCATCCGTGTACGTGTCCGTCCACACGTTTGTCCGTTCACGCCCTAGATTAACCTCAAGGTTAAAGGTTTTTACATTCTCTTTATGTACGTCTTTTCTAGCTAACAATAAGGCGTGCTCGACAAAAGGGGGTCTCTTACGATAAATAAATAGTAAACGAGAAACAAAATGAAACATTATTCATAAATATTTAATGAGAAGCTGGTGAGACGCCTTATAAATTATATTGGTGTTTTGAAATGTTCTCTTCAAGTACCACTTGTATTCTGTGAACTGTCTGGTGACGATAAAGGTCAAGAAATAAGAAAATAGCTTATTTAAAATGCATATCAAATACTGACCCTACAGTTGTATAGAGTACCGACAGATGAAACAGCATAAAAAATGAAAGTCGATCAATAATCAATGATATTTGTTTCATTTCAAAAACATTTTGCTCAAATAAAAATCGATTTAATGCAAACAAGTTTTGAAATAAGTAACGATAATCAGATTGTTCATCAAACATTACTGAAAGTCTTTCATCTCTCGTGAAAAAACCCCAAACAAAAACGGTTAGAATAATTAAAATAGTTATTTATTTGTCGATTTAGAAAGAGACAAAACAACCGGAGTTGCAAGACGAACGTAACAAAAGGACTACAGTGGTTTTTAGTAAATACTCGAAACATTTCTGTTAAAAATACGCAAGAGGTTGTGAAATGAAGTAAATATGCATAAGAGGTTGTGAAATGAGGTAAATATGCATAAGAGGTTGTGAAATGAGGTAAATATACATAAAAGGTTGTGAAATGAGGTAAATATATAAGAGGTTGTGAAATGAGGTAGATATACATAAGAGGTTGTAACTGAGGTAGATATACATACGAGGTTGTGAACTGAGGTAAATAGGGGATATTTTATGTCGGACAGTTATTCAGCCGAATAATTGTTTGGTCCTATCGCTTTCTGGCTTACTACGTTTGACCTCTGATTTCGATATCCTTGTATCACTTGCATTCCAAATCAGTATTAATTATATGACTTCACATTTCTTAATTCCCTTGTCTTTGGTGGTATTAAAACAACGCAGTAAAGTCGGAAACTTGATACCCAAAATTAATTTCATCGCAGAAGTCCAACAACAAGTTTGTTTTTTTTTTAAACCTTAAACCCGATAATTACTAGTGGCAAAACTCTTTCATACGAATGACAGTACGGACATATCGGCGAAAGGACAGAGATGCAGATATACAAGAGATATCTTTTAAAAAAAACAGGGATGGCGATGAAGATATCAGTAGTAAAAATGCCACAAGGGACCTGCCATTTAATTTTCGGGGCAGGGGTGCGATTTTCTTTTGAACCAGGATAATCTTTTTTTTTTACTTCAAGATCATTTATTTTTGTTAACTAATATAATGGATATAATTAGTAAATATTCTCAAGTTATTTAGGGATTTTAAAAAAAAAATTATTCCAGGACATCCCCACCCCCAACAGACACACACGAAAATTTTGTATTTTATTTTTAACTCAAGGAAAGATGAATTTTGTTTGAACCTATATGGAAGTCATGTTGTTGCTAGAGAAACTTGACATATGTTATGTACAAAAGTTTCTATCAAGTTTGATTAAGACGTTCGTAAATCGACCATCTTTGATGAGAAGTTCATCAACCGTTTTCAGAAGTTAGATGATGGTTTTCAAATGGTTGCTATGAAAGTCACCTCACTGGAGTGACAACATCCTTTAATGTATTTTAAAATCTGGAGACACGATTTTGTCATGTATTTAGTTCAGAACGCAATGATTTATTTGTCGCTGAAGAAGGTTATGGATGTCAAAATTGATTTACCAACCCCATAACGTCCGGTGTTATACAAATGAATGAGTTTTAGTATACAGTCTATACTCGCGTATAAAAATAGATCCAAATGCAAACAAAATAGACCCTAATCTGCCGTTGCATAATGCGCCATCAGGGTCCATGTTGTTTGTTCTACTGATTAGTCCTTACAAACTGTGTAGACTCAGATCTGCCGGCGCATTATGCGACGGCAGATCTAGGTCTATGCAGTTTGCAGTTGAGATTATACGCGCGTGTATATGGTACTTATGGTGTGTGCATGACAATGACATGCCGTAGTTTTGATACACGCCGTCTGCCGGATAAACATCACACCCTCTTTTTTCACTTGAATCTGAATGTTGACAAATTCCATGTTGGCAATAGGAACATTTTAGGAAACATCATTCAATTAAATATTAAAACAAAAACACACTGTTAAGAAAAAGTAAAAAAATAAGAATTACTAGCATCGCAAAGTTTGTATCAACTAATAATGCGGTCCAAGTTCAGTGAGGAAAAACCAGTCCTACCTATAAACGAGATATCAGTTGGAATAAAATGGAAGAAAATCGTTGTCAAATAAAGAGAGCTTAATATTCATGTTAAGCAGATACGGTTGCTATAAAAAAGGATTCAAACTCCGACATGTTTAAAAGAAGAGTATACCGACCGTTTCTTAATCTAAAGTTTGTTTTATTTTTATAGTCTCTGAGAATCCATCTCTTAGAAGGTTGCAGAGACATACGGTTATTTTATTTCCAGTTTATGACAGTATTCATATTATTGCTGCTTTCTCTTTAATATTTCAAAACTTCTCTTAAAAATTCAAGAAAAATGCAGGGAAAAGGCTAGTTTTATTTTTCAAAACACGAATAAAGAGAGAGAGAGAGAGAGAAAAAAAATTGTCTGGGGCTAATAATAGTGTCCCTGTTGCTTTCTCTTCATTAATAAAAAATCAGGAACAAATACATCGTAAATTTGGTTGAAACGGGACATAATGTGTGTTCAATCGACTTAAAATTGGGCTTCTAGCCAAGTAAACACGCCCCATTGTAACTGTATGCGGTGCTGTCATTATTGCCTCACAGAGGCATTCATACGTGTTCACACAGCGGAACCTTTATTAATAAGGTGTTCTTTCCAATACACATGCTAGCTATCATAGCCAGTGAGTCGATGATGTTATTCCCACACAGAGCCAGAAATCCATTCGATTTTAACCCCATTCGACCTGCCCAGCCCCCCCCCTCACCACCACCACGACCCCAATAATCTCGACCAATCAAATAAATTCTTCTTGAATTCTTAATTGCCCCGTGTTGAAGAGTCTCCTTGAATTATTAATTGTCCCCATCTTGAAGCGTCTCCTTAACTATACCAAAATATCAGTCTATACAAGAATAACATTTGAACTCTAGAAAAGTACAAATAGAGGGGAGGCGAGTGAAATTCTGTAAGCAGCTGAGTTGTTACTGGATATATGCAACAATAACATGTTTGAAAACTCTATTTTGCTCAAGTATCGCCCTAATTTTAGCTTCTAACATTCATAATGAAAATTTCCACAAATCGGTTGTTGAGTCGACCCCTCAATGTATCCGAGCAAGCTGTATAAACTCCATGTCTGATTTAAGGAAGATGCCCAAGCAGCAGATAACATCAGTTATTTAAATCCAATTATTAGAGGACGTCAGAGGACGATTATGCCTACCACCACCCCTACCCTCCACTCCACCCCACCCCACTATCCCCTTAACTACGCATGCACAGGAAGCGGAAAGGGGATATGCTATCATCGCTAAAAAAAAAAAGACGTTTGTCCTGAAGACCATTCTCTTTACATGGTGCGTGTCGGTTACACCATCCTATTATACTTAACCTTCCTCATTCTTGTAATCTGAGAAAGTTAAAAAACTTGCACGAGCGTTGGACATAAGTGGCATGCTTAATATATGATTATTTAATAATTAACAAGAAATAGTAATAATTCTAATTAATATTACCCTGGGATGCAGTAAATAATTTTTAGCACTTATCATCAATAAAGGGACAAGTCGAGAGAGTGCCCGGTTGGCACTAGGTATGGCTTTGTGAATATACTTTTAGTTCACTCATACTTTGACTGGTTCAATAAATTCTGCCTTTCTCTTTTCTGTAAACAACCCTTAAAAGAACAGTATATTGGTTATTTTTCTTTAACATGCATAATGTTTTATGTGGAGACATGTTCTCACCGCAGGGGACCTTAGAATACGCTACCAAAGAGGAAAGAGTTACATAATTCCTTAGTCCTCAATCGAACTGTTTAAAGAGCCGATGCAGTGTAATCTCCGCTAAAGAGCCATATAGGGGATAAAACAATTTTTTCTCCTGTAAAACAATGTGAGTTTTGAAGGGAGGAAAGTAGGAAACGTGGATTCTATTTAAGAGCTTCTGTGCTATAAAGACATTCGCAAGAAATACTTGTACTGAAGACGATGTGCTGTAGATATCATGATTGCCACTCTAGGCATAGAAGGGGTTCCGAATATTGATATCGTTCCCAAATAAAAGTGATAGGTAAACATCGAATGTATGCGCAGTTTTGGAAATGGACATGGCATCGAGACTTCTTCTTTTGTGGTTCCTTTTTGGGACATACCTCTGGTAAGATTTGTATTTATTTATTTTGTGACTTTTAGAATACACAACAATCCCAGAGTTGGGACTCTGGAATCATTACTTTATAAAATATCTAAATTATGTAACGAGTACAATTCAGAGGTTGACTTTTTTTGAAATAATAGTCTGACAGTATCAAAAAACGTTCATACTATAATACTCAGTAGCATGAATATAATTTTGAAATAAAATTAAAACCAAAAAGGAGAGAAAGACAAAGGTAAAGAAAACAGAGAATAAGGTGATAGAGAGAAAGAACGAGGGAAAGGGTAATCTAAGCCATGCATATTGCAACTGTACTATCCATTACGAGGCAGAGCAAATATATTTTTTTATTAATAGAAACAAACTAAACAGTATGAGTAAAATAAATTTCTAAATATGAACACTTTGCTTCATAAAGGTCTTATATAACATAATTCCTAAGTACGAACACTTTGCTTCACACAAGCCTTATATAATTCCTAAGTATGAACTCTGTGCTTCACACAAGTCTTATATGAGTCCTAAGTATGAACACATGCTTTAAAAAAGTCTGATATAACCGAATTCCTAAGTATGAACACTTTGCTTCATAAAGGTCTTAATATAAGTGAATTCCTAAGTATGAACACTTTGCTTCATAAAGGTCTTATATAAGTGAATTCCTAAGTATGAACACTTTGCTTCATAAAAGTCTGATATAACTGAATTCCTAAGTATGAACACTTTGCTTCACAAAAGTCTGATATAACTGAATTAAAGAAAATTATTCACACGGCCACATTTACTATTTATCTATATGACTACATTATTTAAAAATTCTGAATTATTTTACAATACCACCATAAATGTCCTAAAGTCTCGATTTTTTTCTCACAGAATACACATAGGTTAGTGTCCGACATACCAAATCTTAATTTAAAAAATGTATTATTAGTCAGGACTTTAATTCCACAAGAAATTTCAAAAACAGAAAAGCTATCAGTAAATTAGCAATTTTTTAAAATTATATAACTTTTAATTAATAAAAACCATATTCCCAAAAGGTGTAAGAGATCTTTCTCACCATTGTAGAGTTACATTTTTCATTTACTTTATCTTTTATCATAATTTATACATACCATATTGTTGAGATTAGTAGAAAGTTTAACACCAAAGAGATTATATTCATTGCAATCACAACTAAGCTGATAATTAGGACACAATTTTTCTTTACCACCAGGTTAACTGCCAAACCAGATTAATTTAAAGTTTTTAAAAAAAAATATTTACACTTAGTCCTAAGAATTTCGATTAAATATAAAGGATATCTAGTGCAGATTATAATGATTAGTTAGAGCCATCAAAAGACAAGAAAGTATCATCATATCGCGAGATTAAATATTCTTTATAAATAACTACTCTGCCTTTGACTGATGGATTTTGCATGACCATATGAGCCCATATATCTGCATAAAAAAGAACATATAAGGTGATATGGGATCTCCCTGTTTGAAATCCATTTCAATTTGAAACCAGAAGGAAATGTGGCCATTTTTCATTAATGCATCATTTTATGTTTGTGTAAAAAGGTAAGATCCATTTTATGATTGATTCGTCAAAGTTAAAAAAATCTTAGTACATCAGTAATAAAAGGCAGGTCAATGAGTCAAATACTTTTTTTCTTCAAAATTTGCTTATAGTTACACACCTGTAATCGCTTCTTTTTTAATGTAAACCATCAAATAATATAATTTCCTAATATTTTCACCTGTGTATCTGCCTGAAAGGAAACCTGTTTCATCTTCATTTATCACAAATGGTAAGGCATTTTTTTCTTCTATTTGAAATGCAAGCTGAGGCTATTTTGTATGAAACATTTAAGAAAGAAATTGTTCTCTAGTTCTTAGGGAATTCTTAATGTTTGTCCCATTTAGGTATGCAAGTTATAACACACTCTATTCGTGTCGAAGATATTTTCCCTTTTCCATAGCCATAATTAATTGATCATATTAAAAATTGATTTAAATCCTTCCAGAAAAAGTCGAACAATTCTACACTAAAACCGTCTGAGACATTATTTTCATTATTTGGCATTTTGTTCCAAATATTAGTTGCATCTTCATATCTAAAGTTTCTTTCTGAATATTAGATAATTTGGGTATATCATTGTAATTAGGAATTTTATTTAAATTGCCAGGGTCCACATTACTAACACGATATAGTCTTTGATACAATATCATAGTTTCTTTATAATTTCTTCTTTAGAAACGCCTCTGCACCTATTTGAATCTATTAATTTTGTCCTCATAATTATTATTTAATAAAATAAATACTCCTATAGCATAGTAAGAATATGAATTATAATAAATCTCATCTACCCAGGTGGATGTAACATAATTTTCAATATGGGTAATGTGTATCCTGTAATAAATATATTGAATACGCTTGAAATGCTTAAATACGTCCCTTCATTTTATTGGATCCCCTAGACTTTTGCAGCTAATAGATATTATATTAATACCATCCATACGAAAGAATCATTGCAATAAACTCTTTTTGTGCAGAGGTAAGCTCCGCCGTAGTAGATTGTGCAATACAGTCATGCACTACCTCTGAGCAGCCTTACGGTACGATCTATAGTTTTCTCTCTTATTTTGAAAACAGAATATGACCACAAAAGAAATTATACATATGATATGAAATACAAGAGAAGAGTAGGAAATAGTACAAGAAACTTCCATGTTAAGCAGGACTAAATTATATGAACACTGGTCAACTTTTCAATCGAATGGAATGCGCATAGCTGAGAATAAAGAGTTTTAAAAATATGAAAGCTTCAAATCTCCTCTATTTTTTCTAGTTCAAAAACACTAATGCCAAAATTTAGACAAAAGCGAGAAATTATATCGTCCCAAAGTTTTACGGCAATACAAACTTGCTATAAGATACGTCAATAATTAATTGCCTTCTTATTGAAATCAGTAATACCGATCTAGTACATGTGAACAGATATTTAGGCTCAAGGGCTTACCATACACACACCCAAGAGGTTCCAAACTCCCAAAATTGCTGTTTTCTATACCAGCCTCCACCCTACCATGTGTGGCAAGTCCTTTAGATTCAAACACCTGTTTCACATCTACTCCAGCCGTGTGTGTGTCTTTTTTCCATAGGCCAGGTCGTAACGTTTTTTTCAGAGCTGTCCCGGTAGCCGGGTAGCTACACGACACTCTTTCCAATGGAAAATATTCGGGCACGTGCTCCTGCGTGTAGAATGGGTCTCTTTCGCCACACCACGTACATGATTCAGCTTTTGGCGGAGGCGCTGCATTGGATTGTGGCTTTCTTGGGGTACAAGCCGCCCACCTCTTCGACAGAACCTGCCATACTAGAATGGCGCCAGGCACAATAAACACCAACTGCTAGACCAGCAAATGCACGTTCCCAATTTTTTGCAACTCATTTTCCGCAGTGTGCTCGGTTTCTTCTAGCTTTTCCTCGAGATCGCTGGCTATGCTCGCTATTTTCATGACATTGTCGCTTTCCAGCGCTTCTTGGACAGCTTCTTTCGCTGCAGCACAGGCTGTTCCAGATTACCAAGCCGGTTTTAGAAATTGACAAAGTCAAAGACGATGGGCTGGACAGCTAGGTCTGCCCGGACGGCAGTTCCAGCGGTGGAGGCCATGGGCGCGGGGGAAACAGTCACTGGGACAACTCTTTGGGCAACATTCGCTGGGACATCTGTTTGGGTAGCAGGCGCTGGAACATCTGGCTGGGAGATGGGCGCAGTTGCTATTTTCGAGCGACATATTTTGCAGAGGTGGGTAGTCCCAATGCCATATTTCTGTCTGGCAACCTCCGCAGAAATTTTCCCTCGGAGGCTCCTCATTTCTTTTATTTGGTCGGGGAGTCGGTCGCGTGGTGGCTGCATTATTGCAGGTGCAGCCGTAGTTGTATACTCCCATACTAGGTTGTCCAGATGCAAACAGAAAGAAAACAGGAAACCCTTCCCAGTATTTCCTGGCACTACACCAGTATTCCTGGTACAGGGCCGGTATTTCCTGGTACAACACCAATATTTCAGGTACTCCACCGGTATTTGCCTCTAAACAAATTTTTACAAACTTTCAAACGTTTTTGCGTACCCACTATCTGCAAATCTTTCAATACACCCTCACAACGAAAGGAAATTTTCGCAGTAGAAAATAGTCCCGCTGTGGTATACGACAAATGGATATTCTGTAGCCAAAAGCATGGACAGTCCCTAGTTTTCGCCAGGGAGCCTTGGACTCCAAACTTGGGACATATATGAAAAGTCCCCGTGAGTTTGGAAAAGAGGAGCTTCCTGGTCCTGGTAAACCATGAAAGCTAGCAGTTGGGACAGCGGTAGAGACAGCAATTTTGGGGCACATCTCCGCAGAAAGTGCGATATACTGGGCAGGTTGGCCTGGGGAATTGTTTGTTGTTGGAGCCCATGGGAACCTGGTACTTTGTAGCTCTTTCGGGCACTTAGTTGTGCTGACCTGCCGCTAGGACTGCGGGCTAGTTGCGCAAGCGTCAAGCCGCAACGCCGCGATAGCAACTATCCTGTTTTTTTTCTTGGTTGGCGTGGTCCGTTCTTCCCCCAGCCGGCAGCGGACCGCAGACATATTTTTTTCCATCCCCCCATCGCGCTCGACTTCGGCCTGTAAGAAGTGGCCAGAGGCTGGTGTACGCTCCTCGGTGGTGGGCTCTCCGATTAGTGGGAAAATCTTGCCAAAGAGCTCGATCGTTGCATGGTTCTTACAGATAGGTCGCGAGGAGAGATCTTGGTCGCATTATACGCGCACACCACGACGGGAAGAGTCGCCGGAGTTCGAGTGCGACCAACAAAGGCGCACATCTAAAACCAAGAAGACTCGGAAAAGGCAGTCTTGTGGGCCACCTCCGCGTTTGGTTTCCGTGCCATCTTTTTGGCCGAGATTCTTGGCACTGACCACGAGGGCGTCGAAATCGGGCCGCTGCGCTACTACACAAAGGACTCCAATGCAAAAACTATTCTAGCGGCCTGCAACCGCTCAGCGCAGGTCCATTTCGCCGATACTTCTGCCAATCTCCTTCTCGAACCGCGCACGTAGCCTGGATCTGGCAGACAACACAATGCTACACCATTGGCGTAGAAAAACCACAGTATCCACTGCACGAGATAGAGACAGACCGCCGGATTTCCACACTTTCCATGAGGAATCAAAAACGTCTGGCACCCATTGCCGATGTACAAGAATCCGAAGAGTGGCGGCACCGGCGTGCCAGAAGATTAGGAAGCCGCGAGAGCAAAGCGAAGCGAAGAGCTGGTCCGCCTGGCAACTCTTGTTCATGCACAAGAATCCTTCAAGCTCGCGTCCGCGTAGATTTGCTGGGCGGACGTAGATGCGCTCGCCACCTCCTCTACTAGAAAGGTTGCAGAGCTGGTTGCTGGAACGGAAGCACCTCTGGCACTCCCACTGGCGTAGTCCTTCCAGGTGCTTGAATACAGGCTGCCTACGCCAGAACAGCGGGGCAAGATCGGTTCGGAGATCCGCGTTGTGCTACGCGCGCTGGAAGAGCAAGAGTCTTGATGACAAAGGGGTTGGAGACAATCCTTGCCGAGTGCAAAGATATATTCCAGAAAGAGACCGACAAATTTGACATATTGGTTGATGCACCACGGAGAAATTATTCGTGGGCTGGTTGTGGAGGTACCGCCTGCCAGGGCGTTCAGCGCTCAGGACGGACAAAACATATCCTGGAATCCTCTCCGTGTGCTCAAAGCACCCGGACCCGAACGTCTCGCGAAATTGCAGAAGCCTCTAGACGACTCCTGGAGGCGAAATAAAAACTGCAGGACCAGAATCTGAAAACCGCTGCCCAGGGGCTGCTCTCCTAAGCGAATCCACCAAAAACAAATGTATGCGAAAAAAGCCATGGATATGCCGGCTGGTGAATACCACTGCTACCGATTCTCGGAAACAGTCTTTCGAGGAGCCGCCCACACAATTCTCTTCCTGAAGTCCCGAGAGCTTTTCCCACTACTTGCTTGGTGGCTGTACCACGAAGAGTTCATCGCCAGGAGGCGAAACCAAGTCTAGGGCGACTTCAATGGCGGAAACTCCCGAAAGTTCCACGCCGCTTCGACATGAGTACAAAAATACCTCTATTCTGGTGCATCCTCTGGCCTGGACGTCTGGATGTAGGAATGTCTTAGGAAGGTGCTCGTTTGGGCAGTCGTTGTAGTTGGCTGGATGTCCTCTAAAACGATCCCGTACCTCGCCAGCTTCGAAGTTCGAAACCACCTTGTTGTATATTTATGTCCGGACCGTGTATGCCGCTGGGGTCGTGCGGACAAAGGTGCAGACGTGGTTTCCACCACTCTCAGTGTTGTCGATAATCTTCGAGTTGTGGTTGCCTATGGATTTCGCGAAGTCTCCTTCTTCCTGCATTCCGCAGGTCTACACGAGATATTCCACCAAATTCGGCCGGTCGAGAACGCCGGAGAAAACTTACGTGTAGTCGATCGAGTAGATGCCCATGCCGGGGGAGAGAACACGTCGTGCGAAGGCTGAGAGACTCGCCTGCAGTTCGTCCATCCAGACGTCGACTTTCGCCACGAATACCGCTGCGTGCTGCTCGCTATCTTGTACAGCCGGGGCGTACAACCGGCACGACGCTTTTCTGGCTTCATGGTAGGTGTCGTTCTCGATACGATGGATGGTCGCAGCAATCATGCCGTTGGTCTTCTTGTCCACGGTATGAACAATGTTTTGTCTGTATGTGACCGCTCATGTGCCAACTGGAATTGTGCCTATTCTGCCGTCGACCGTGATTGCGATCTTGGCGACAACTTGTTTCGCCGATCCAGCATCCCCGATCGTGCAAAGAACGCACCCACCTGCGTGTACAACAATTTCGCCTTGCGAGTAGCTAAAGACATACACATCGTCGACAAAAACTGGCAGCCCTTCGAGCGGGCGGACATGCGTGCGGTCCAAAAGTTGCGGTATGCAAGCTAGGTAGGCCAACACGCCCGAGCTACTTTCTCTCTAAATGGAACGCCACGGCCACTGGAGCAGCCATGGCAAAAACGCTACGGCCTGGCCGAAAGCTGACAGCTTGGCTTTGGTAGCCGCATGATAGAGCAGCCAGGTCGGGAGAAAAAGCATTCTATTCCAGTCTTGGTTAGGGCTACGAAAAAAAAAAAAAAAAAAAAAAAAAAAAAAAAAAAAAAAAAAAAAAAAACATTTGATCCCAACCTTGGTGGCCAAGACGATTTATGCGCTACTATAACATTCAATTCCAATCTTCGTAGCCGAAAAGTGGGTAGTCCCGTCGATTTTTGCCCTATGAGAATGTATAATAAATATGTTCACTGTAGGATGTGTGGCAGGACTGCATGGTTAGTAGGTGGGTGGGTGGGTGGGGCCTCGTGGGGGCAACGGACAGATAGAGCAGATGTGAAACAGGTGTTTGGGGCTCAAGGGCTTGCCACACATAGACCCAGGAGGTTCCAAATCCTTGGGGGGAGGGGAGGGGCTGTACATTTTCGGATCAGTCCCTGGGGGGGGGGTGTAGCTGCTATAGAAGAGAGCAATTTAGCCCCCCCCCCCCACCGCCCCAGCGGTTTGGAACCTCCAAGGTGTGTGTTTATGGCAAGCCCTTGAGCTCAAATATCTGTTTCATATCTACTGATCTAATTACTTCCTGCTATAAAAGTTAATAAATTTAGTGCTCAAAACATTAAGAATATTCATATGTTCATACTGTTGAGATAGGTCGTGGTCTTTCCTAGACATGTCTGTCTATATTTTCAGCTATGACCTAACTTTCTGTGCCGGAATATCAGATGGTTTCCATAAAGACCCAGTTGACTGCTACTCGTACTATCAATGTGCAAGTAATGTAACATACCACTTCATCTGTAACACAGGAACAGCCTGGGATCAGTCCATCTTGACTTGCAACTACCAGAGTTTGATAAATTGTAACACCAATCGTAAGTAGCAATTGCGAATTATTTTCTTATAAACCTCAAAGTACAATTTCTCTGTCGGTCTGTCTGTCTGCCGTAACCCGCAGATCCGGGTTCGAATCTCCGTAGAGGACGAATTAAAATTATCTAACCTGTATGATAATATTATTTATTCGTATATATATATATATATATATATATATATATATATATATATATATATATATATATATATATATATATATATGCAACAACAAAAACTGACGACGAACAGTGCAAAACTAGTTTTTTAACTAGTCTAAGCACTTTCGACTTTCACTGAGTCTTTGTCGAAGGCAGTTACAAGAAAGAGACAATCAATAAAAACAAATAAAAGCGTTGAACTGCAAAACTTTACATGATTATGTATAATGGAAGCATTGTTTGAGAATTTTAAATGTCGCGCCTAATTGATTTGAACTTGAATGATATCCTAATTGATTTGAACTTGGATGATATCCTAATTGATTTGAACTTGGATGATATCCGGTTCAAACCAATTAGGAGCGATATCTCAGATTCTCAAGCAATACTTCCGATAGACATAGTCATGTAAAGTTTTGTAAATACAACGCGTCCCTTTATGTTTATTGTTTTTCTTGTGTTTATCTGTTTTTTAATTGCCTTTGACAAAGACTCATTGAGGATCGAATGGGCATAGCCTACTTGAAAACTAGTTTTGTACTGTCATTTTTTTGCATTTATGTTAATCAGTTCCTGACACACTCGATCCCTTGCTGGATCTAGTGCAGGTGAAAGGACTATTATTCGCCATATGATTTGTACATATAATAAATTGCAAATTGCTTCTGAAGAAAATACAACGCACGTCGTAAATAATGAAACAATTTCGTGACATAATTTTACAATTTATATCCCATATTATACTGAAAGGTTATTGCAGCTAAACTTACATGATTTAAGTGAGGCCAAGAGACATTTATAAGAGTTATCGGCGAATTATTGCACAATCAATTAACCAATAAGTGTGTAAAAACAATGTCTTTTAAATTCAGTATATTCTTATAAACACCGCAATAGTCTGTTACAAAAATTCACAGTTGAGTATTCACATTTCTTTTAAATTCCATATATTCTTATAAGCACCGTAATTGTTTCTTACAAAAATTCACAGTTGATTATTCACATTTCTTTTAAATTCCATATATTCTTATAAACACCGCAATAGTCTGTTACAAAAATTCACAGTTGATTATTCACATTTCTTTTAAATTCCATATATTCTTATAAGCACCGTAATTGTTTCTTACAAAAATTCACAGTTTATTATTCACATTTCTTTTAAATTCCATATATTCTTATAAACACCGCAATAGTCTGTTACAAAAATTCACAGTTGATTATTCACATTTCTTTTAAATTCCATATATTCTTATAAGCACCGTAATTGTTTCTTACAAAAATTCACAGTTGAGTATTCACATTTCTTTTAAATTCCATATATTCTTATAAGTACCGTAATTGTTTTTTTGCAAAAATTCACAGTTGATTATTCACATTTCTTTTAAATTCCATATATTCTTATAAACACCGCAATAGTCTGTTACAAAAATTCACAGTTGATTATTCACATTTCTTTTAAATTCCATATATTCTTATAAGCACCGTAATTGTTTCTTAAAAAAATTCACAGTTGATTATTCACATTTCTTTTAAATTCCATATGTTCTTATAAGTACCGTAATTGTTTTTTGCAAAAATTCACAGTTGATTATTCACATTTCTTTTCAATTCCATATATTCTTATAAACACCGCAATAGTCTGTTACAAAAATTAACAGTTGATTATTCACATTTCTTTTAAATTCCATATATTCTTATAAGCACCGTAATTGTTTCTTACAAAAATTAACAGTTGATTATTCACATTTCTTTTAAATTCCATATATTCTTATAAGCACCGTAATTGTTTCTTACAAAAATTCACAGTTGATTATTCACATTTCTTTTAAATTCCATATATTCTTATAAACACAGTAATTGTTTTTTGCAAAAATTCGCTGTTGATTATTCACATGTAGACTTATTTTCCACGGAGGAAATATTGTTGACACTTGGTAAACTATGTATATTATTCTACTTCTTTTCTATCGGTATTATATATATAATATTTAAAATAGAAAACTGAGGATCAATTTGATTCGTCAGCTCTCATATTAACACTCGTGGGACAATAATACTACTCGTGGGACTCTATTATTAACATCTGTGGGACACTAATAATAACACTCGTGGGACTCTATCATTAACACTCGTGCGACACTCTATCATTAACACTCGTGGGACACTCTATCATTGACACTCGTGGGACGCTCTACTATTAACAATAGTGGGACACTCTACTATTAACACTCGTGGGACACTATACTATTAACACTCGTGAGACGCTCTACTAGTAACACTCGTGGGACACTATACTATTAATACTCGTGGGACACTCTATCAGTAACGCTCGTGAGACGCTCTACTATTAACACTCGTGGGACACTCTACTATTAACACTCGTAGGACACTCTACTATTAACACTCGTGAGACGCTCTACTATTAACACTCGTGGGACACTGTACCATTAACATTCGTGGGACACTCTATCATTAACACTCGTGGGACGCTCTACTATTAACGTTCGTGGGACACTGTACCATTAATACTCGTGGGAGACTCTATCATTAACACTCGTGCGACGCTCTACTATTAACACTCGTGGGACACTATACCATTAATACTCGTGTGACGCTCTACCATTAACACTAGTGGAACACTGTACTATTCGATCCCAGATTCAGATTCTTTATTTCCCAAAGCAAATTTGCTTATAGGATGTACAATAAAAACAGTAAAGAGAAGTTTTGTACAGTATAGGTACTTCTTTTAGGATGTACAATAAACACAATAATGAGAAGTTTTGTACAGTATATGTACTTCTTTTAGGATGTACAATAAACACAATAATGAGAAGTTTTGTACAGTATATGTACTTCTTTTAGGATGTACAATAAACACAATAATGAGAAGTTTTGTACAGTATATGTACTTCTTTTAGGATGTACAATAAACACAATAATGAGAAGTTTTGTACAGTATATGTACTTCTTTTAGGATGTACAATAAACACAATAATGAGAAGTTTTGTACAGTATATGTACTTCTTTTAGGATGTACAATAAACACAATAATGAGAAGTTTTGTACAGTATATGTACTTCTTTTAGGATGTACAATAAACACAACAAAGAGACGCTTTGTACAGTATAGGTACTTTTAGGATGTATAATAAACACAATAAAGAGAAGTTTTGTACAGTATAGGTAATTATAGGATGCATAATAAACACAATAAAGATAAACTTTGTACAGTATATGTACGGCATTTCAGATAGTACAAGAGAATCAAAGAAAAGGCCATATTCGTATCATTTTCTTAAAAACCAAAACATGTTCTTCAATCTATGAAGAGAATTGTATATATATATATATATATATATATATATATATATATATATATATATATATATATATGTGTGTGTGTGTGTGTGTGTGTGTGTGTGTGTGTGTGTGACCAGAGTTAGACAACGTTTCAATCAGAAGTTACGATGTCGAACCAAAAATGTAGTCTATCGTCTAACATGCAAGATCTGTGGCACTCAATATGTTGGCGAAACCGTTGATTTCAGAAAAAGAATGAATAGCCACAAGAGCCACATTCGCAACAAAATCAACGCGAAACTCGCCAACTACTACAACTCCACTGGGCATTCAGTCGAGTCCCTCGAGATGCTACCGATTGATTCTAAGCTAGGGTGGACCGATTTAGAACGCACACGTAAGGAACGATACTGGATACTGGAAACTCATGGGGGATTCGGCCTAAATGAAAAAGTCTAACCTTCCTAATGCAATCTTATCAAAACTACAGCCAGGCATCAGTTTATCAGACGTACACATTTTTTGCGATAATATTTACCCAAGTAAATAGTCCGTAACTCTTTGTATTATTGGTATTCTTCTTCTTCTTCTTATTATTATTATTATTATTATTATTGCCATTATTATCATTATTAATGTAATTATTGATGTTGTTGTTGTTGTTATTATTATTATTATTATTATTATTAGAACTCTTGTCCATTATCCTGCTATACCATGCTTTTGACAAACTTCCTTAGTACCTCCATGCGTAATTTTACCGGGATATAATTTCTTTTGCACATTTTGATGATGGCGTTGATTTTTCGCTGCGCATGGTGTCAGTTCTTTGTTCCAAGCCTGGAATTAGGTCAAAACAGTTTGGTACTCTGCGTGATACGCACGATAAACACTTCTTTTAAAAAAAATTTACACAACTTTGTTGGGCTGATGGCAGCATAACATAAATATGTAGTTTTCCCGTTTTAGACCGTTTTATAATTTTGCCTTCTTTTTTTCTTCTATTGTTTATCCTTTATTTGTTTATTTCCACGTCATTGAAACCTGTAGGAGTCCAGAATTCTTCTTGGCTTTTGTGTTTAGTGTTTGTTTTGTGGATGTAAATTGTTTCTTCCCTTGTCGAAGAGCTTGTTTAGCTCGAAACGTTGGGAAACTGTTTTGTATTGCGCCGTTATCAATGTTTGTGTTCTCATTATATATATATATATATATATATATATATATATATATATATATATATATATATATATATATATATATATTTCACATGCACATGCGGTAGACTCATGCAAGGAAATACAATATATAATGTTTAACGTATGATGTAAATAAGTCATATAAATACACCTACGTACCAATGATAATTGGATATATTTACCAAATTGTCTCAATCTCTTAACATTCACCTATTTTTTAATAGGTGAATTCGATCACAAATTTATGGCGAGGTTAAGGGTTCAAAGGATACATAGTCTAACGTTGTAGTTTTAAGTGTGTATTGAGTTCTCTCGTCTTTGAGTTAATGAATGAAACTTTTGTATAAATGCAAACTATTTTACGTCTTAAATTCGTTCGTTCGAAGCGCATGGGTGAACATATTAGAAAATTTAATAATAAATAAGATTCGATTTTTTAAATCTGAAAATTGATAATATCAACACACAAATAAACCTACTAAATACTACCTTTAAGGTAGCCATAGTGTCGCGTTAGAGTAATTGTTCCTGACTGTAAAACATGTACGACATTATTTATACAGTAGTATTGGTCATGTGTTAAATCAACACATCCCGCCAGATGGAAAAGGTTCTAGGTTTGGAACGAAAATAGACAAATAGGTAATGGCAAAAGGACGGCCATAGCAAGTGTTACACAGTTGGCTTTATATGAGTGTATCGACTTCCACCCTGTCAAACAAAAGATTTTTTATGTTAACTCGAGTAAGACATTTTCTGATGACGTGTCACTCGAGATAATCGCTAACTTTAGAAACTATAGTTCAATATCCTTCCAATTTCTGAAGAAACAAAAAATTCTTCAAATTAAAATCATTACTGCAAACCTTAACAACAGGAGAGCCCAGTTATTTCGAGCAGGTAAATGTCAAAGGATGACTTTTAGCAGACAATAGTATACGCAACTGAAATCCCTGAACAAATCGGCTCCATCTTTACAAGTCATTGTGGGTAATTTTCTAATAGGTATTATGGGTGTGAAAGTATAACATCGTACCAGTTTCACCCACAATGCCTTGGAGAATATTATCCACAATGACTTGCAAAATTGGTCAATGTATACATGAATTTCCTTGTCTGTTATAAATTATGCTTTTAACTGAAATTGAAATTCATTTACCTGCTCAAAATAACTGAGCTTTCGCGTTGTCATGGTTTGTAGCTATAATTTTAAATTTGGTGAAGTATATGTTCTGAAAACTGATAGGGTATACCTAATCGACCCTGTTCAAACAAACTTTAAAAGAATGCGGCTTATATAAAACGATTTTGACACTGTATTTTAAAGACTTAATATTATATACCTTTTAAAGAAGTTTTACCTCTTTCCAATCTCCACATTTGATCTTCAACTTATAGAAATACGTGTTTATTTTTACTCGAATAGATTTATCTTCCTGAATTTATGTTACAATTTTCTTTTATCTTTAATATTTTTACTTAACTTTTACTCGGCACAATATAGCCAGATTGTGCTGATATGTCGATAAACCCAATTCGTACATACATATATTGCTCAGCAAATCGTCAAATTGATAATGGAACCGTTATTTACATGTATAACATGCGCAGAAGTGGTGTCGATGCAGTAGTAAAGCGCAAAAGACTCTCAAAAAAACACGTGACAGTCGATACGATGACTTACGTACGTTATCATCTTGATCTATTAACCATACCATAGTTGAACACACCGCAAAGGCAGGAATTGTGGGGTGACAATTGTTTCTTTCTGCATTCACCCGTTTTGGTTCGGTTACTAGTTTGCTAAACAACATGTTAATGTCATCTATACTAACCGGAGTCGCGACTCAAAGTGAACGAGGAATATGCTTTTGCATTGTGTTCTGTTCTCCTAATGTTATAACGGCAACTCTTGTGGGATTATTGTTACACTTGTGTTATGAGCGTTGACCAATCAAACCTCTCCTTACATTTTCTGCGCATATTTTTGCTGACCAGTCAAAGCGTTTACTGCATCTTATGCAAATCTATTTCACAGCAACAGTGTTTTCCCTGTTTCGACGTCACGAAGGAATAAAATACGTTGGCGTGGTGTTGTCAAGCACGAGCTGTAACGTTCTCCTCAGATGTGCCATGGCTTGTAATACTGACCCGAACTGCCAGTCGGCGAATTACTTCACCTCGAAAATATGCGAGACGATGTCAGACGCTGCAAGCAATATTACGACTCTCACTGCGAGCACAGATGCAGTTTATCTGGAAAAACAGGCATAATCAAAATGTAGATGGAACAATGATTAAAGAATCAATCATTGCAAACACGTATGATTTCCAAAAGTCTATTGTGGATTCTTCTAGATTCATCTAGGCATTGTGCATAGATCAGTGAGTGTTATTACAAGTAATGTTTTAAAAAAATCCTCAATAATAGTAGAAATTTTACTTGTAGAGAACAAAACATTTTGCTGGGACGGGTTGAGTTCTAGCTGAGTTGGCGTGTGTGATTGTGTGATGTCAACCATAAACATCGGAATTTCACGTGCCGATTTAACTTTTTTATTTTTATTTCTAACCCTCTTTCGTTCCGGTAGCTTTACTTTTTACATGTGCTCGCTCCGCGCAGTGTTATAAATATATTCCAAAATTGTATTACTATGTATGTGCCCAACCTGAGCATTTGTAAGATTTCTGTCATCTCTTTTTTATTTGTCAATATTGGAAGAAAAAGAAACACAATTTACGTCGATAATTTGTAAACAATTGGTTGATTTGGTGGTTGATTATACTAGGATAAAGAAAGAAAATATTACCTACCATCTATAATCGTTTATAACCCGATACCAACTGCAAATTGCATAGACCCAGATCTGCTATCGCATAATGCGTCAACAGGTCTGGGTCTATGCAGTTTGTAAGGACTAATAAGTAGAACAAACAACATAGACCACGATCTGCCAGCGCATTATGCGACGGCAGATCAGGGTCTATGTTGTTTGCATTTGGACCCTGTATATACGCGAGTATAAACAGTAGTAATGCGGCCAGCATTAAACATAGAGAACCGTGTATTATTACGAGCAGGTCCTTTCCATCGATCTATGTTGATCCTTGTCTTTTTTTTCTTTTTATAGTGTATTAACAATAACATTCATGTAAACTTGTCTTGGTGATGGCTATTTTGAAAGAGTTTTTCTTCAGTTAAATAACCTAAGGAAATAGTTGCTATGGAAACTTGTTTCCATCTGTAAGATCATTCTCCACTCAAACATACTTCACCACCACCCCCCTCTCAAATAATAAAAAGCGGGTACTTTATCAGACATCACATTTGTGTAATTTTGACAACGATTCTTTGAAGAATACTGCAATTTACTTAATTTTCCATAGACTCTAACGTATCATCCAATAGTATCAAACTTTTGTTAACCCTGTTAAACACGGAACCAGTAACTTTATCCTAAACCACCAAAGTAAGCATCTGATATATTTCTCACTGTTTCAGTTTAGTATAAGATAAATTTGTAAACATCATACAAGTAGACAAGCAATATAAATCTAATCATTAATGGAAAAGACTCCTTTAGACTCGAGACGTCACCGTCCAATACCTACCTACAATGTTGCACTGATGTGGTGAATACAGCTGCAAAGCAAGTAACCTCATAGCTCTATTACACAAACAAGATAATCGTTCCAAACAAGTAAATTGGGTCTTTTGCGTGCATTTTCTTTTATTGTATGATAGTATAAGTTATTAAACTATTCCGCCTCATATTTACTTTCAAATCGCTTACGCCCATGTGAAATAACTTCAATCTTCTGGGGGAGTGCCATATTTCACATCGGATTCTGCTTTCAAAGTTGAACTGGGAATTTTTCTTGATTATCGCATTATCTTTCCTATCAATGATATAGATAGATTAGTTGATGACAGTTCATATTGTATTAGAGGATTTGAGGTTTTAATTACATTTTTACTATCACTGTTTGAGTTTTACCAGCTTAGTGTCAGAGGAAGGGCTAAAACGGATACCAGCTTAGTGTCAGCGGAAGGGCTAAAACGGATACCAGCTTAGTGTCAGCGGAAGGCTAAAACGGATACCAGCTTAGTGTCAGCGGAAGGGCTCAAACGGATACCAGTTCTGTGGGCTGTTAATACCGTCATTGTCGTTTCTAAAATCCCGAAACAGTAGACTGCTATGTACATTCTGCACACTTTGAAAATATCTGTCGAAAAGTTGTTGAAAATTTTAAACTCTTACACAACGTACAAAAGAAATTAGCGACGTTACTGACGACTATCTTAAAGTCTCCTATAGTTTGTCAAGAATATTACTGCCGCAAAATTTGATGTTCTATAAGTTAGAAAGCACGTTATATTCGTGGATGAATAATAGACTGTTCTTATTCGCTTAAAATAAATGAATTTCCTCTCTGTCTCTTTGTTATTACCGGTCGTTTTATATATTTTTTATCTATCCGTACCTTATTGACTTTGTATTTAGGGCATATAATACTATATATATATATATATATATATATATATATATATATATATATATATATATATATATATATATATATATATATATATATATATATATATATATATATATATATATAATCTGTGTTGATACAGTATATTCTTTGTGTTGCTTCAAAAATCGCGTAAGTATTAATAGAGACAGGGCACTGCTTGTTTAACCCTTGGTCTGACCCCATTGCTATATATGTTAATTATGGCAATACAGTTGTTGAAAGAAAAGAAAATAACTGAGGTTTATATAGCTTTGACTTTTGATCCTCTAACTTATAAGTTCAATAAAATCAAAGAATTTCATGTAAAAAAAAATGCTATTTCAAAAGCACCGTTAAATATATACGAAAACCTCACTAAGGTATGGATAAAACGGTCAAGTTAGAAAAATAGAAATTCACCAATCTGATTAAAACCGAGATAGTAGATCTGACATGCATCGATAAGTGTTCATATTCTGGTGATCTTGGAAATCCCAGTACAGTTATGTTTGGAGCCTATCAGATGAAGGGATGCATTTCGAGCTAGGGAGAGTAATCATTAGTAGCGATATGTTCCAAATGAGGTTTATCACTTTCAGAAATATGTAAGCTGAAAGGTGATTGGTGAATCAAAAGGTGAACAGAACATGACCTCGGATTGGTGTCCATCAGAGGTATACGAGCTATGTAACCATACATTTTTTTCACTCTTTAATTGTTGCTTGAATCTGCTGATGAGCATGGTTGTTATGAAAAGAAAAGGATCTAGAAGTCAAATGAACCAAGGTCACTAAAAATACCTGATTTAGGATTTAGGCCTAACCATATTTCTGATCACAAGGGCGAAAACACGCCCCCCACATCTCTGCTATGCTGTAGATCTATATTTTAATCAGATTGAGGAATTGGCATAAAGCGTTCTAGTAAAAACTACGCCCTTTGTCAGTACTCACCAACTCGTTCACTCGTTCACTCATGGGTCGCAGTATGATTGGTGAGAGGTAACATGGGATCACGTCTGAGCAGTATTTTACTAACTATCAGTTTTCAATAGGTCATAACTGAGTATTTTAGTCATCAAAAAATCAAGATTAAGATCTTTCTTGACTTCAACATCAAAGTTCATCATCAAACACACACATATTTATATAAAACTGTATGTATGTACGACACACACACACACATACATACATACATACATACATACATACATACATACATACATACATACATACATACATACATACATACATACATACATACATACACACACACACATATACATACATACATACATACATACATACATACATACATACATACATACATACATACATACATACATACATACATACATACATACATACATACATACATACATGCATGCAAACATACATACATACATCTTGTTATTAAACAAGATAAAAATAACAAGGACTATGAAATTAGCATATCTCCAAGAGCTACTTTCATATGATTTTGCAAAGATATCAAATTGTTCTAACTTGAATTTTCAATCATTTAAACAAATGAATACACATTTGACCTTTAGATATACTATTATTTAAGATATATTTGACGCAAATCATTATACATCGGACAAATGGTACTGTTTTTTTCTATACGAGTCCTATAAGTGTACAGGTTCATTGTTTCCTCAGAACATTGAAATACTGCCAGTTTCTTAAGGAAAAAATGAGACAATATATAATACTCGACCGCTAAGCATACATGCTATTTATATATAGGTGGTGGAGAGAGAGAGAGAGAGAGAGAGAGAGAGAGAGAGAGAGAGAGAGAGAGAGAGAGAGTACATTATTCACAACATGTTGGGTCACCACTGCTATAAACGTTTACTTGCGCTCGCAGTGACTGGTTCAGCAAATTTATGCATATTCATGGGAAAATAAGAAATCTCAGCACAGGGAACCACGAATGATAAAGAAGAATAGCGGATTGTCGCCCGTGGCCTGCGACGATATCGCGAGGGCTGTGGTATAATAACTCAGTCTCTTTTATTCATAAGTATTTAAGTCTCCAATACTTGTAACTAAATTTTACAAATTCGGTCTTAACCTTAGCAGCTCAGGTAAATAAAAAAAGTAAGTTAAAGTCCTTAATCCGTATGATACTGCATTTTCAGAGTACGATATCCGCACCGGAACTCCAAATCAAAACTTAAAATTGCATGTACAAGCAACACATATCCAGGGCAGAATCCAGATGTTTACAAAGAAGTCCGAAAATAGCCTGGCATGTGTCAATTGTATACGGTTTATTAGTTCCATTTATAAAAAGTTGAAAAAATACACCGTAGACATTAAATGTTCCCTGGACATTATAAGGCCAGAGGTTAAAGAAAGACATTCATTAATTAAGACAAAAAACTCATTATGGAACAGCCAAACACTAAAATGAATCTTGTCAATATTCAAATTATGAGTTTGACATTGATCGTAAACGGCACCACACGTGTATGAAATGGAGAAATAAATGGCGTTTCCTTTGTCTTCAAAATAGTTTTATTATTTGCAGATTTCTGTCTCTTCCCAAGACAGAGTGTGATGTACATAAATCATATTCAGAAGAAAAACATCACAGCGTTGTTTATTGCAGGTGGTTTCAATGGTTTACCCACATATACGATGCTAAATATTAAATACATGATTGGCAAGGTCATCCATTATCACCTCCAGAACGGATCGATCTAATGCTGAATAAATTTTCCTCCAAATTTTCTTTTTAGTTAGCTAACCAAGCCGTCTTCCGAGTTTTCGCCCATTTTTAAATGTTGCGCCTGCTCTCTGCCCCCCGAGATATTAGGCCAAATTTGAGTAACTTCTGTCACGGTCGCTCAGTCCAAATTTGGTGATTCTTACACCATTTGGCAACATTATCATTGGATTTCAACAACTTTCCCCAAAAGGAAGTTCTCATCATATTCCGATTAATTACAAACCCTATTCCATAATTAGCACAAGTTTCACTCATTGCAACACATCGTCTCTTGTACCATAGCTCACTTATGTATTGGCTTCACTTCGATATTTATCAGGTCTCTTTTTCAATTAGAAACCGTGGCATTTGTTTAATAAATCAAAGTCAAGCAAAATAGTCTTTATTCGACTTTATTTATAAATTCGTTCTGATTTTTATTTTTCTGTTTCTATATCTGAAAAAGGAATATATTAATCTGGAGCATGCGCAAAGCATAATTTCCAAAAAGGTCAACGTGACGAAACAAACTGCTATAGAATTCGCATATGTGGACTGAGCGATTAACATAAAGCTGGCTAATTATTCCTCATTCCTTATTCCCGACTCAATATGGAATAAGTAACCAGTTGCTTATTCCAGATACTAAAAATGCACAAATCAAATTTAAACACCCTTTAGGGCATTCGTTCCAACTAGGCCACTGAGACCCCTTTACTAAGTTGAGACTTAATAATTACTGGAGCCAAATTGGAAAAATATAAACGGCCTTATGGGTACCAGCCATATAAAGCTGCAAAAAAGAGGACCGATTATATTAACATATTCAATGACGTGAACCCTTGTTTCAACTATTTTCATCTGAACCTCTCTTTGGCAGATTATAGTGAAGGATTTGCTCCAACAGTATAAAAAGTTTAGACGAAATTCGTGCAGCCAATTTCGAGATATCGGAGCCTAAATATATGGTAGCTATGAAATAGACAGTAAGGAGATTAAATCTTACGTCCACATATGGACAATAATATCCCCTCCTCAAATGATTTTCGTTTGGACCCTGCTTTGAGATTTTTTATCTAGGGATATGTTTGACCCCCAGAAGAAGTATTTACGAAATTCGTCGAGAGGAATCTGAGAAACAGTAGGTCCCTTATGCGTACCGGCGATATAAAAGCCGGTACGACGAGGACTGATTCTATCAACATTTTGCCCTAAGTGAACCCCTACTTAGAAAA
Source organism: Margaritifera margaritifera (assembly GCA_029931535.1). Taxonomy (NCBI): domain Eukaryota; kingdom Metazoa; phylum Mollusca; class Bivalvia; order Unionida; family Margaritiferidae; genus Margaritifera; species Margaritifera margaritifera. Next base: position 1,078,892 of record JAQPZY010001474.1, read on the forward strand.
TTTTGATTTCGGCCAATCTTTGAAAGTTTCTAGTTAGAGATCTGTTCCAACAGTAGAAAACGTTTAGAAAAAACAATAGAGAGCCGATTTTGAGAAACAGGGGACTGAATATATGGTAGCAATAACAAAGCCCAAAAGAAGATTAGCGCATAAGTTCACATAAGACCAAATCATCCCATCCTTAAAGGACTTTGACATAGACCCTTTTTTGAGAGTTTATATCTAGAAATATCTTCGAGCCCCCAGAAAATGTATTGATGAAATTCGTCGAGCGGAATCACAGAAATAGGATAGTTCTTATGGGTACCATTTATGTAAAGCAGGTACATAATGCAGGGCTCAGGAAAAACACTCGTTCAATCGTCCTGACCGGGTACAAATTGGCTGGGCCGAGTAAAACTTTACTACATACTCGTCCCTGGACCGAGTAGATGCAGAATCGCACCTTGAGAACAAATCTGAGAGCGTTTTCTACCTTTAACAAGCGCTGAAGTTCAACATCGCTGACCATCTGGCATGCGTCAGTTATAAATATCCAATGACTAATCTGCCTAGTAGTCAGTCTAAAACATGTTGTAGGTACCTAATGTGAGCTTGATACTAAAATCGGTAAATATTATGAACATACTATGTTGCAGTTTCTTGTCTAGCCCACGATTTCTTAATGGTGTTTGTATATACAGCGACACTTTTCAGTAATTTAGGCGTCATTTTGACGTGGAGAAAGATTCCATTTCAATGATCTGTAACACATCTTTATGAGTCAGACCGCGGATAATTTAAGAAACAGAGAATGTCAAAATGTGTGTGATTTTTCATCTGGTCAGGCAATGTTACAGTTGCTGCAGGTCACTGGTATTTTCAAGACTGAAGCTTTATTGATACAATATCATGCCAAAGGGAAGATGCCAGCAGATATTTCTATAAGCATGTAATTACTTTTCACAAGATAAATGTTGCCAACTTACATTCGAAATGAGTATTTTAAGTGTCTCAGCAACTTTCACACAATGCATGCTGTTGTAATCTATTTATAAAGAAGATAATGTCGAAATAATAGCCGATTGGACGAAATCTAATTGGGGTAATGACCGAGAAATGCTCCAGTTCTTTGGGCCAATCAGCAATCTTCCTTTTATGGTGCCCGTGTGTAGAATTCTTGAATGGAGGTTTGACCAAATTGGATCATTTAGTACAAAAGTTGGTGGAATTTGAGACGGTTGGAATTCTTTTTTTAAAAGCAAATTACTGACATTTGTCTTGTGAAAAGTAATTTCATACTTGTATAAATATATGCTGGCGTATTTACTTTGGCGTGACAATGAATATCTGCACAGTCTTGAAAATATTGGTGATCTGGGGCAAGCGTAACAATGTCTCACCTGAGGAAAATCATAAAATTTTGACATTCTCTTTCTCTTAACTTCTCCCATATCTAACTCATAAAGATCTGTGATAACTCATTGAAAAGGAAAATGATGACACCTAGATTACTCAAAGGTTTCACTGTAAACGCGAATACCACTAAGCTTGCATCATGTACCTGTGGTTCTTTAGTAAAAGCGTAAGCAGTGTAGTGGAGAAGTATTCTGCATTGATTATTATGAGAACAGGGACGAGTAACTCTTGCAACTCATTCGTTACTGGGACGAGTGCATGGGACATTTTTTCCTGAACCCTGATAATGGATCGATTATGTCAATACTTTGCGCCAGCTGAACCAGTACTTAGAGCAGTTTGGTTTTAACCTCTCTTTGAAAATATCTAGATAGGGATCTGCTCCAAACAGTAGAAAACGTTTAGGGAAAATTGGTCGAGCCGATTTCAAGAAATAGGGGGAAAATACATGGTAGTGATACCAAAGCCCGTAATGGGATTAAATCTTGCGTCCATGTATGGACCATAACATCCCCTCCTCATATAATTTTGACATGGACCCTTCTTTGAGATTTGGTATCTAGGGATATGTTCGATCCCCTGAAGAAGGATTGATTAAATTCATCGAGAAATATGGGTTTTAAAATATGGTAGATATAACGAAGCCCTTAAGGAGATCATATCGAAAGTCCATATATGATCCTACAATTCCCTCCTAAAAAAGATTTTGTCATAGATCGTTCGTTTACATTTTCTACCTAGGGATGTTAGACACCCAAAAGAAGCATTGACGAAATTCATCGAGAGCGATCCGAGAAATATGAGGTCCCTTATGAATACCGGCAGTATTAAACAGTTACAGTGAGGACCGATTATATAAACATTTTGCAATACGTGAACTCCTACTTGGAACATTTTGATTTCTACACCTCTGTGAAAGTTTATAGTTACAGATCTGCTCCAACAGTAGAAAACGTTAGAGAAAATTGGTCAAGCCTATTTCGAGAAATAGGCGGCAAACTATATGGTAGATATAACAAAGCCAAAATGAAGATTACCTCTTAAGTCCATCTCCTCCTTAAAGGATTTTGACATGGACCCTTCTTTGAGAATTTATATCTAGAAACATCTTCGACCACTAGAAAAAGTATGGACGAAATTTGCCTAGCGGAATCAGAGAAATAGGAGAGTCCTTATTGGTAATGTATATGTAATGCAGGTACATAGTGGATCGATTCTATCAACATTTTACACCATCTGAACCCATACTTAGGACATTTTGATTTCAACCCCTCTTTGAAAATTTCTAGATGTGGATCTGCTCTTACGGTAGTAAAAGTTTTGAGAAATTCGTCCATCCCATTTCGAGAAATAAGGGCCTTAGTATATGGCCATATCAGAGGCTGTACGGAGATTCAATCTTACGCCCACATATGGGCCCAAACATCGTCTCCTTAAAGGATTTTGACATGGATACTTTGAGATTTTGTTTCTAGGAATATGTTCGACCACCATGAAAAGTACTGAAAAAAATTCGTCGAGGAGGATCAGAGAAATAGGTACAGGAGATACCTAGCGGTCTGATTCTATCAACAATTTACACCATCTGAACCCCTACTTAGAGGATTTCGATTTAAACCCATCTTTGACAGATTCTAGTTAGGGATCTCATCCAACCGTAGGAAAAGTTTAGAGAAAATTCGTCATCCCGATTTCGATATATAGGCGGCTATATGTATAGAAGCCATAACAAATCCCGTAAGGGGATTAAAATCTTTCATCCACGTATGGTCCCTAACATCCCCTCATCAAATGTCTTTGACAAGTCATCACAATTATTGTAGAATAAGTATTTACAAAATCATTCAAAGTTGACTGGTCATTGATCGCATATTCCTCTCAGTATATAGCATGCAAAGGTGTATGAGAACTCGTCTGCTGTGAAACTTTTATCGAAACTGCTAAGCAATATGAAACTGAAAGACTGACACGATCGGAAGGTCGTTCATCTAAGTAAATTTCCTAGAGTTTCTTATAGTTTTAAACCTTGTCTTGTTTGTTTACTTTTACTAAACGTTACTCTTATAGTTAATTTTGTAGGTATACTTGTATATTTCAATACTAAACAAAGAGTCATAACGAAGTCCAATCCATCAGAGTTCATAGTGCTGAATTCATGTGCGGTATGAATGGTCCCGGAACCTTGTTGAAATAATGTGATGAATTACCTCGTAACCTTGAGGAAATGATGTGATGAATAGTCTCGTAACCTTGATGAACTATAATGAATGGCTTCGTAACCTTGAGGAAATTATATGAAGATATAACTTCATTTTGCATTGCTCAGTAAACGTATAGTTTTCACCTGTAAATATATGTTAAAGTTGCTGTAAGTAACATACGCAATAGAGCTGTTTATTGGAGAGATTCATTGTTCCGTGGAACCCTTGTTTTTCTCCCGATAAATTCCGAAAACCGAAACAGTTATAGCTTTTTTGAACCTAATGAGATAATCTATAATGAGGGGATACAATTTTTCAATATTATATCGAAATCCATTATAGATTCTGAAATAGGTTGCAGAGGCTGATATTTCAGGGGATTTGCGATATTTCTCCTTTAACGATCCAGTCTGAGTGCCCCTCCACAAATATGGCAATGACATACAGCGTTACCCTTGTCTCTCCGTCGCGTCCGGTCAAAGTAAGTTTCGCGTTTAGGTCCTGCTCTTAGGTACTCTGGTGAGGAATTCCTGCTTTATGAATACATTTTTACGTATATCCATATAGAGTGCTTTGCTCCACCAGAGTATCATAGCAATTCCTCAATTTGCCCGTATATTTTCCACAGGTGATAAAAATATGCTCCGGAGTTTCAGATTCCGTTCAGCAGGGGTCATCATCTTTCCACTGAATTAGTACATTATATTTTATAATTGTATCTATTGTATAATTGTATCTAAGGGAATGGAAATTCCGATGTTCAACTAGCCCTATCAACAAAAAATATTTGTTGGGCTAGGCGGACTTTTTAAAATAGAAAAACAACAAAAATCAGAATTGTTATACGATTTTCCAGCCATTTTATGTGAAGAACTAAGTCAATATTGGAATTGCTGCCACTTATCTTTTTATTTGAGTGGGACCCTCAGATTAGTATGCTTATTTATACTTCCATATGTGTGTACATATTTGTGTATATTTTATATTTTATGTATCAATAAAACGTTGCTTTCGGATTCTTGTCTGTGTACTTTGTTGTACTCCATCTGCAGATGCACATTACAAGCACATATTATGTAAATTCATTCGTTCATTTTATTCCTTCCTTTGCTCTCTTCTTGTGTAAGATTTAATCTCCTTACAGCCTTTGTGTGAGGCCATACAAACCAGACCGTTACCGCAAATCGAATACATTTTTTTTAAACAAATGCAGTGTAAGTATTAAACTATTTGATTAAATAATTCAATGTAATTGTTTTTAAATATAACGTCAAGTAATTCATAATTCAGCCATGAACTGAGCCAGGTTTTGGTAAGGTCCTGTTTATTGTTACATCACTACATCTCAGTTATGAACATAATTTCAAACTCCGTCAGTGATCCCATATACAGTGGAATTACTTATTATCTAACAAATCTTGTTGAAATGCATCATGGGTACAAACTGACAGAAACGTTTTAAAAACTGGAAGGAAGATACTTAAAAATTCCTCTTTCGTTTTCCATAACATAATTGTCGTTAGTAGTGAAGATATTGCAGCCTCAACGTCCTCTGTCGTCCATCCTCAGTTTTCGTTCGGCTTCAACATCTAAACAAATTTAAAATGGTTATTTATCACATAGCTGTTTTGAAGCTAACATTTTCTAAGTGCAAATGTTCAAACTTTTTTGTAAGTGCGCATGTGGAAACGTTTTATAAGTGCTCTTGCGCACATGTTATAACCAATTCTACTTCGGGTAAACGGTCGCCATCTTGGATTTAAAAAGTCACATGGTATTATAATGTTAAGTCTATGAACGCCCACATAGCCCTTTATGATCATGTTAGTGAGGATGTGCGTTGGATAATCATTAAGCGTGTTAGATGCCAATAGTGGCCCACAATGTTAAACTATGGACTTTTTTTAACATTACATTCCCATTGTGCCCAGATTGGTCCCCAATGTTAATTCTTTGTGCGTCTCAATATTAAATTCCCGTTAATACCAAGATGGCCGGAGAGTGGATTTTCCTCTTGTGTTCAGAGTGGCCTATTTGTGGCCAAAGTGGCCCCATTAAATACTTACGGAGCCTATTCGTACAACGGCCGTGTACTAACTTCTGCAAAGACTATTCGCGCGGCAGCTGTGTACCAAATGCAGCAAGGCCAATCCGCACGGCGACCAGTTAATGCAATACGTCGAGTCCGAAATAATCCGAATGACCTTGTAACCCCAATATCAGGCCTCAGACCACAATTTATTTTCATCCTATGTTATGTATATTCATTATTGTACATTTCTTACTATAATTGATCCTTGGAACTCTCTGTACACACTAACTCACCTTTGTGCATTAAATTCTCAGGTATGATCAAGGGTTGACTGACATGTGTGTGTGTGTGTGTGTGTGTGTGTGTGTGTGTGTGTGTGTTAATATCGTAAACAGAGGGACTCAGGGGAAGTAATAAAAAAACGCCTTAATGACATGCAATGAGGTTACACTTTACATATCAAGGTGTTCATTGTAGAGTAGGCAATTTTAACAAACAATGCAATTTTGTGAACTTTGAAGCCTACCGTTTTATAATCAACATATCTCTAACATTTCAAAATAGGTCTGCTGTGAAACTCACCATTCAGACTTGGTATTATGTATTATTTAGACGATTTGTGCAACTGCAACTGGGATACCAGTGATATCGTAGAGTGAGGTGACTAAGAGGGTATTGGTAGAGAAATCGAATGCCCTTTAGCGCCAGAGTTTTCTCTGACAATACCTTTTGAGTCCCCCACCCTACAGTATAACTGGTATCACACAAGTAAATATTGTCTAATTTAATGCGGCTTTCTTCTCGATTTTTTTATGATAAACTCTTTTTTCACCTGGGTCACATCCCTTATGTGCCCTCTTTTCCCGGCATCCCGGTTTCCTTTTTCTAATGTTGCATCATATATCAAGATAAATGTAGCCAATCAGTTTCTATTGCTCACGTTGTCATACTCCTGTTTCTTCCAAATCTCTCATCAACACGTCATTTGTATATGTAAGTTGGAAGGTGTTTTGATGCTAGCGAAACAAGACAAATCGAATCAAAATCGAGATCATCTTATAATAAATACATCTAACAGACACCTATAAAGGTTCATGTTCTGCTATCCTATGGAATTAAAGGTCCACTTATTTTTAGTAACCTATCAGAATAAGAGTTGCATTTCGTGTTAGTGAGAGTTATCGTTAGAAACGAAATGTTCCGAATAAAGCTTTTAACTTTCATAAATGTGAAAAAAGCTGGAATTTTATTGGCGAATCGAAAGGTCAACAAAACATGACCTAGTACCGGTGTCTGTCAGATCTCCGTTATGTGGAAGATCTCGACTCTAATCAGATTAAGAACAACATTATTCTACATACCGTTTATACTCGCGTATAAGCTTATACCAACTGCAAACTGCATAGACCCAGATCTGGCGTCGCATAATGCGCCGGCAGATCTGGATCTATGCAGTTTGTAAGGACTAATCAGTAGAACAAACAACATAGACCCTGATCTGCCGGCGCATTATGCGACGGCAGATCAGGGTCTATGTTGTTTGGATTTTTACCCTAATTATACGCGAGTATACTCGGTAATTTGTCCATACGGTTTAGAATATGTTGTAGGCAAGGCGGGAGGTGAGGGCACTGCTCCAATAAAATTGTGGAGAAAACTGGATATACGGGAACGAAGACTAGTCTTGTCCAGTCGTCTTCAAACCCAACGCTGATGCAAGTACCCCCCCCTCTCTCTCTCTCTCACACACACACACACAAGACACATACAAACATGAATACAACACACACGTTCAGCTAATAAAAATATCGTCATAATGAAGAGATACTACGTAGTAATGTACAGAGCCTTCATAAAGGCTAAACCGATTGCCCGTGTGCTTGACTTCGCAAAACTATCATGACCTCCTCATTCAGATTTAACGAAGTAAAATATGCCTTGTTGATGCCCACTTTTGGTATGATTTTCTGACAGGAGAAGCATGCAAACCTTTTCTTATATTTCAATTATGTTCAAAAGGATGAATTTACGTGTTGGGATCACAGACCATAGTTTATCGTGACGTCACTGATATTGCGTCTGACACTAGAAATGTGTGGTAATACAACACGTGATTGGTCTTAGCATTAGCAGAACTATGCACTTCAGTGCACGGTATATATCTTGCTTTCGTTTCGATTATTGTCCATTTACTACTTAAAATAATATAAAAAAATATTTGTTTATTCCAAATTATGTGACTGCTATGTAACTAGTTGCACAGTATTGTTAAAGAATAAAGATCGAAATCAGTCTAATTTCTGTTCCAATTTTTTTGTTTGCAGGTGCGCATGCGCATACTTTGTGCATGTTTTTCGAGATGCTCACGCGCAGATTCTTCATGGTGCGCCCGCACAACTTTTTGAGATGGAGAAAAGGGAGACAGGAAAAAAAGAGGAAAAGGGGAAGTGGAGAGATGGGATGGGAAAGAGGGAACACAAGATAGAGGTTAGAGAGAGGGGAGAGGATGCGGGAGGGAGACAGTGAAGGGGGGAGGGAGAGGAGGACAGAGATGCGGAGATTGAGTGTCAAAACTAAGAGTGAGAGAGAGAATTAGATTGATTGATATACTTTTATTCCCTCTGTAAAGATAAAGAGATATAGGGAAGACGTGAAAAAGAAACAGAAAAACAAACCGCACTTTAACCAAGAAAGAACTGACACTGTTTAGGGGAAGATCTACCCTAAAGAGATTTTCCCGCGGGAGAGGAGGGGGGGGGGGGGTAATCTCTTCTAATTTTTCCAGCGAACACGATAGATGAAGGGAAAGTCTCCAACACTCATTAGTTTCAGTGTTTCAAGGATCCCTGTATTCGTTCTAGACAAACAGCAACGACAAGCACTAGTTTGATTTTATAACTTACGTGTCGGAGATATTCTTTATCATTTCCGTTAAATTCTTAGTAGACCGAAAATTCCCAGAAAAAATTATTAATCCTCAACCATGAATTCTAAACATATCTCCTGCTGGTATCTGCGATTTACACTTGTCCTGGTTTCGCTTTTCATGCTTATTACAAATGCTTTATCTGTGGAAAAGGGGATGAAAAATGTCAGATTAATCCATTTCAAGATTGCGTAGTCTTTCAAATTTCAAGCACAAATTGAATTTTGTTTATCAGGACAGCATAGAATTTTGTATCCAACTCCAATTTATCACCAAGAACACGACGACCGTCTGTTGCGGTCTCACTCCCGATCGATCTGCAACCAATGGCATACACAGATCCGTGTAATTATCGCAAAGTTCTGCAAAAGTTCAGGCAACCGAAAATGGAACAAAACAAACAGAAATTATAAAAATCGAGAAAATAAAACATTTTTTATCCCGGAATTTTTCCATTCAGGAACGTTTCCATTTCGGAAATTTTACTGAATGAGGTTTTTTCTTGAGAGTTTTATATTTGTTAAAAATTATTATTGTCATCCACAATGAAGGGTATAATAAAAGTTGATAAATTGGTAGTTTTTATTGATTTACATAAAAAACATGGCATTAACAAAAGGAGAAAAATCTTCGACAAAGTAAAACAGATGTTTGATTAAAATACACACCATTCAAACTTGCAACGGTAAGAGAGCCACTATAAAGGAACTTTAATAATAATAATAATAATAATAATAATAATAATAACAACAACAACTACAATAATAGTAATATAAAGAAGACAAGTAAGAAACTAAAGGAAAATTACAATTATCGATTATTAGTGGATAACTTTCAGTGGTGGTGGTGGTAGTGTTGCATGTAGTGGTGGTAGTGTTGCATGTAGTGGTGGTAGTATGGGAAGACTACGAGGAGTATCATGACTATTTTTATTAGTATTAGTATTGTAATCATCGTAATTTCTATTTATATCTATGCATCTCTGCTTAATTAGGGGCCACTAGCTTATGAAAAAAGTATTAGTAGCACAGGAAGCAAACGATGCAAAGAAATCCTGCTAAAGAGACAATAACTGTAACCCTTGAAAACCTGGACATTTCCGACAAAGTAGTCCTGTTTTGGAGGAATGCGTAAAATCTGTTTTTAATGGACTCTGTAAATATATTCCATAAGTAGAACTTTTAAAGGAGTACATTTGAAAAAAACAAAAACAAAACAATTGCAGTGCGTTTTGTGATCAATATACACTTATTTTTTTATTTAACTTTACACGCGAATACGTTCAGAAACTTCGTTGAGATAATCAACATAAAACACATTCTTGTTAGCGCCTTTAGTTTTAATACACATTTGAACTTTACTGTTGTGAAATTTTTACAATGTAACATCATGTTGCAAAGCACATAGTATTATTTCAATACACGAAATGACACGTAAGGTCACACCTTCTTTCTACAGAATTTCTGAGTAATTATTAATTTATTTCAAGATCAGGTCACTAATTAAGAAAATGGAACAAAATAAATACTTAATGACAAAAAAAATCAATATTCTACATTGCTCATTCAATAGCGAATTCAAAATAATTTATTTTTCAGTAAATTATTTATCACCAAAGACTAAGAGGCAGGTAATATTGAAAAATCAATTGAAGAATTGTCCGAGACAAGTCAACTAAAGATCTAATCAATATCGGTCCTTATTATATACTTTATAAACAGTCCCATTAGTGTAATGTTGCTGTTACCGATCAATATACAGTGGTATTGACCGTAGTTAAGTAAAAAACATATTCACCGCCTCCTTATATGGAAAACAGGTGCCCGCATTCGAGGAACTACTTCTGTCTACGGCTAAATACAAATGGTGACGGAAACGTGGAACGCTGACCACATAATAAATCTGATGGCCACCAAAGGCCGACAACGACTGTAACCCGTTTCTACAAGATACCTCTTCTGATGAATTAGTAGATCTAGCTCTCCGATGGACCACAATACCCTGGCAATAATCATAACGCACATTGCACTTTAAAATTTACCCCTATCATGACAGCAGCAACGGGATAATCGCAGCGATAACCTTAGACGTAATTTTTAAGACTCGTCTTTTCATATTGGTTTCTTCAATTTTCATTAATGTATTTTGTCATTTTGTTAGGAATATAAATATTTCGTGGTGTTTCTGTGGCTACGTGACATTCCATCCTTCTTAACAACCTTAGTTTTATTCACTGCTGAATGAGAATCACCCCAAGTACGCGCGCGCTTTCATAGCAGTAAAGTAGCATGTATTACTATGCGGTGTTCAGGTTTCAATCATTAAATAAATGACATGTAAAATTTTCAATAAAACGTTGAAATAATTTTGTTTGTCTCAATTGTGTTATTCCTATAACATAACAGAATGATTAATATCCTTGTTTTTAAGCATTGAATGAGAAGGTCATTGACTGAATATTCAACAATATTGTGCCCACGTTCATGTGGCGAAGAATGAATGCCCTCGTAAGATCGGGCATCCTGCGCCACATGACCTCGGGCCAAATATTTTGCAATGCTTATTTAATAACATATACTTATCAGGCGACGTGTACTGTGTATCTAAGAGCGAATTCGATGTCAAGATTCGAAACAGGTATTCCGATATTTGTGCGATATGCCCAGACGAGCGAAAGAGGTAAATATCCAGATTTTATAATTGTATGTTTTTTGCTTTTTTTGTCTTCTTGTATTGAAAGTGTGTCTGTGTGCTTTGTTTCTCCATAATACTGAAGGACTCTTACAAAAATGATAGCTTATAAGCGGTTGTCTAACTTAATTAACATTTTGATGAATCCTATTTTTCTTATAAAAGGTGTTGTTGTTGTTGTCGTCATCATTGTTGTCATTATCGCTGCTGTTTTCTTAGATTCTCATACAATTTAATGACTGGCAACAGTAGAGAGATTATATGTATATATATATATATATATATATATATATATATATATATATATATATATATATATATATATATATAAATTCGTAGAAAGATAGATTCATTGATAGATATATAGATTCCTAGGTGGTTATGTGGATAAGATGCAGAGGAAAGATACCAATTCGAATGTAGGAAACTTTGTATTTTTTCCTGATTACAATCTGCATATCAGCCAGGATAATATAACCATCATTATTTGATTTTGGAGAACAAACTTCCTGTGAATTGTTCTATTAATAATTATGTTCAACATTTTGTTAATGAACAATTGCTTGCAATTTTTTTGAATTTATTGAAATTTCATGCCAGAGAAATTGTTCTGTAATATATATATATATATATATATACATTAACCAGTAGCCATATATATATATATATATATATATATATATATATATATATATATATATATATATATATATATATATATATATATATATACATTAACCATTAGCCACGGTATCTTCACAAATGATTGCATGTCATTATAAATTTATAAATGATACCACATTTAGTTGTTAGTAGCGTCTATTAAGGGATAACAGAGCTGAAAGTTAACTAAACTTTCGAAGGCCTTCTCTCTGTCATTGTTGATCCTTTTTTTTCATACGAAATCATCATTAACATGGCTTTTATAAGCCACACATGCATGTCTTTCAAATAGAGGTCACAGCCATCGACGGGGACGTTGCAGGCATGGGAATGCCAAAGCCCTCATCGATTTGCATGGACTGGAAGTCATTCTTGGTCACACAACAGCTTTTCCGAAATGTCGGGTAATAGGATCCAAGCTCGGTTTGGTATCCATGGCTATATATGAACAATCCGAACAGACCCTAGCCTCGTCCCTCGATAACACCGCTGCTAATGTTTCGGAGTCAGTATCGCAGATGGCGCATGCTCTTTATTGAGCAGCACAGCACACACTGGCTAATTCTATAACAGAGGCAGTGAATTTATAATTGGCAGAGAGAGTGAGAGAAAGAGAGAGATGCCTTTCTCTCCATATTTGCTTTGCTGAAGGATCATCATAGGGCCGAACCTAGGTCACAGCAGTTGTCCTCTTATTTGCTCTTCCACAGTAATATCAAGGAAGTTGGTAAGCAGGCTGCCAGAGAGACAACATTGCACCGGCCCAACATGATCGACTTCAGCCCTCATATCAGAGCAGAGCCCATAGAAACAAGAAAGACCCCCCTCACACATACACACACAGGGCATGCCAAACGGTCAAGCAGTTCAACAAGCACTTCTCGCAGCCACGATGACGCTTTCCAAGAGCCACTGGAGACAAAAATATGGGAGATAACGAGCGCTTCTGTTCCAGGTCCTCTCCCCGTCAGCTTCCACCTCGCAGAAAATAATGCCATGCTCAAGCCACCTTTTTCGCACATCACGGTGGGTAGGAAGTCTAAAACACTTTAGCATGGGATGGGTAAGGAATTTGCCCCAGCAATCTGTGGATCTTGCAAATTGTCTCAGAAGACCTCTTCGGATCCAGTCCAGCTTACCTACCCCATTGTCAAGGTGTCCTTTACCAAAGATGCCCCAAGAGACCAATGCAGAGCCAATTTTCTGCAGCAAGATATAAACCATCTATCAGAAAAAAGGTGCAAGAGATTGTTTGATACATACATTCACTGGGATTTTACTCAAGACTGTTATTGGTGCCAAAAGCTGATAGCACCATTCACTTGGTCATAGAGCTAAGCTCTCTCAACCATTAAATTCGGGTACTATGGTTCAAAATGAAGCTACAGAGACTGGTTCTCAACTCCATTCAAGACGGACATTTCGCAGTCAGCATGAGGGAGTCAGAGTGCTGTCTAATTCTGATTGCTCCCCTCAAGTGGAAAAAAAAATAATGGATGAACGATCTATAGAACTTAGCAATGGAAATTCCCAGGAAAATCTTGGAGCAGATTCTGAGCTGCAAATTTTCAAAGAAGGGTTCAAATCAAAATATTTAACCATGGGTTTCTCTTTATTCACTTAATATAGATGGCACACATAAGAGCACTCCTATTTCTCTGATTCGGTTCTACTAATTTCGTCTCAACAATATTCTTGGGATCTACTTTTGGAGCAGGCCTCTAGCTAGAAAATACCAAAGAGCAATTAAAATCAAAATCTTCCAAGTAGGGGTTTTCTTAGTACAAATTGTTCATAGTATTGGCCCACTATGATCCTGCTTTATGTGGCCAGTACCCATAATGACCCTCCAATTTCTCCGATTCCAATCGACGAATTTTATCAATTCTTTTGTCTTGGGGCCAAACAGATCCCTAGATACAAAATCTCAAAGAAGGGTCCATGTCAAATTTATTTAAGGAGGGGATATTAAGGTCCATACGTGGACGTAAGATTTGATCCCCTTACAGGCATTGTTATGGCTTCCATATATTTAGCCCATAATTTTCTAAATTGGCTCGACAAATTTTCTCAAAACTTTCCCTACTGTTGGAGCAGATCCCTAACTAGACACTTAAAAAGAGGGTCTGAAATCAAAATATTCTAGGAAGGGGATCAGTTGGTGCGAATTGATGATAGAATCGATCCACTATGTACATGTACCTCCTTTATATGGCTGGTACCCATAAGGACCCTACTATTTCTCTGATTCTCCTCGATGAATTTTGTCAATTCTTTTGTCTGGGGGTCGAACATATCCGTAAAGATAAAACCTCCAAGAAGGGTTCATGTCAAAATCCTTTAAGGAGAGCATGTTATGGCACATAGGTGGACATAAGATTTAATCCATTTACGACCTTTGGTATACTGGCCATATTTTTAGCTCCCTATTTCTCTAAATTGGCTTTACGAATTTTGTCAAAACTTTTGCTACTGTTGGAACATATCCATAACTAGGAACTGCCAAACAGGGGTTGAAATAAAAATTCTCTAAATAGGGGTTCGCATATTGCAAAATGTTGATACAATCGGTCCTCACTATACCTGTTTAATATTGCCGGTATCCATAAGGACCATCTTATTTCTCTGATTGCTCTCTATGAATTTCGTCAATACTTCTTTTGGGGTCGAACATATCCCTAGGTAAAAAATGTCAAAGAATGATCCATGTCAAAATATCTTTAGGAAGGGATTGTACGATTCATATATATAGACCTAAGAAGTAATCTCCTTATTTGTTATAGGTACCATATATTTAGCCCCCTATTTCTCATTCAATCTCATTACGAGTTTTTTTTATAGCTGCCATATATTTAGCCCCCTATTTCTCATTCAATCTCATTACGAGTTTTTTTTATAGCTGCCATATATTTAGCCCCCTATTTCTCATTTAATCTCATTATGAGTTTTTTTATAGCTGCCATATATTTAGCCCCCTATTTCTCATTTAATCTCATTATGAATTTTTTATAAAGCTACCATATATTTAGCCCCTTATTTCTCATTTAATCTCATTACGAGTTTTTTTTTTATAGCTACCATATATTTAGCCCCTTATTTCTCATTTAATCTCATTACGAGTTTTTTTTTTTATAGCTACCATATATTTAGCCCCTTATTTCTCATTTAATCTCATTTCGAGTTTTTGTATAGCTACCATATATTTAGCCCCTTATTTTTCAATTAATCTCATTACGAGTTTTTGTATTGCTACCATATATTTAGCCCCTTATTTCTCATTTAATCTCATTACGAGTTTTTGTATAGCTACCATTTAGCCCCCTTATTTCTCATTTAATCTCATTACAAGTTTTTGTATAGCTACCATATATTTAGCCTTAAATATAATCGACATCGGCCATATTAATTTCGTCTTAACTTTTATACTTTTGGAGCAAATCCCTAATTATAAACTGTCATAGAGGGGTTCAGATGAAAATACTTTAAATAAGGGTACACATCATTAAAAATGTTAATATAAATATGATCGGTCCTCTCTTTTGCAGCTTTATATGGCTGGTATGAAATAACCTCATAAGAAGTTGTAAGAATACACATCAATTTAATGTGTTTTGGTGATTCACCTCTGGCAGAGTGCACAACATAAGTTACGACAGCAAAGGCAGAGAATGTTCTGATGGTGACTTTGTCTGCTTCCACCACCATATTGTTCCATGTGAACAAAAGTAGTTCAGAATCTAGTTCTCAATGGTGATGAAAGCTCATCTGAGGTTTCTTTCTTGACTTGATAGAAAAGGCAGAGGATGTTCCAATTGACAAATCTAGTGTTGTCATAGTAAATTTATCAATCTTCTTGTGAAAAATTCATCACTAAAACAACAGAAATTATATTTCAAAATGCAGCTGTCCCCAGGGTTAAAAGGTTTTTGCAGGCAGTGGTATTGTTTATAATGTTAAAGCAGTTTGAGTCGGAGCTTGAGTTTGTGTTTTGGCCAATCAAAAGTGACCTTTCAAATGTAAAGTTGTCTGTGACTGGTTGAAACTCAAACTCAAACGACAAATTTGGATATATCTGTTTGCAGTTTGATTCGGTGATTTACATTGTTCTCATTTCTGCTTAAAAGTAGGGATACAGAGATCCATAACAAGGTATCTGGAATGCATAGAAATTTAGTATTAACTACATACCCATTCAATCTTCCATGGCCGATATGCATGTTGAATCCATAAGCATATAAAATAAATTTACAGAGAAATGCAAATTTCCTGTATAATGAGCAATGTCCATGGAAACTATCTAAAGATTTTGGGGACATTGTATTTAAATCAAAGTTTAATTTTAATCATAGTTGTTTAATAAATATAATTTTTACTTATTTTAAGCAAATGATTAAATCAGTACTCATTTACAGTGAAACCTGTCTATAAATAACACTTGAGTGACCAGAAAATTATGTCCTTTATGAACCGGTTCCTTTTAAATAGGGGTGAAACATACAGGTAACCTTATTGAACGGTTTTTATAATTATTGTCTTTATCTAGGGGTGAAACATACAGGTAACCTAATGAAAAGTGTTTATAATTGGTGTCTGTTATATATAGGTGAAACATACAGGTAACCTTATGAAAAGTGTTTTTAATTGGTGTCTTTATCTAGAGGTGAAACATACAGGTAACCTTATGAAAAGTGTTTATAATTGGTGTCTTTTATATCCAGGTGAAACATACAGGTAACCTTATGAAAAGTGTTTATAATTGGTGTCTTTTATATCCAGGTGAAACATACAGGTAACCTTATGAAAAGTGTTTATAATTGGTGTCTTTATCTAGGGGTGAAACATACAGGTAACCTTATGAAATGTGTTTATAATTGGTGTCTGTTATATAGAGGTGAAACCTACAGGTAACCTTATGAAAAGTGTTTATAATTGGTGTCTTTATCTAGGGGGTGAAACATGCAGGTAACCTTATGAAAAGTGTTTATAATTGGTGTAGTTTATATCGAGGTGAAACATACAGGTAACCTTATTGAAAGATGTTTTTATAATTGGTGTCTTTTATACAGAGGTGAAACATACAGGTAAATATTTTGAAAGGTGTTTATAATTGGTATCTTTTATACAGAGGCAAAACATACAGGTAAACTTACTGAAAAGTATTTATAATTGGTATCCTTTACTATCAGTCACGTCCCTTTCATATGGAGGTGAAAAATACAGGTAACCTAATAAAAGGTGTTACATTTTATAAATGGTGTCCTTTATGAGTATGTGTCCTTTACACAGGTGTCTGCTAAGGTAGGTTTCAATGTATCACATAAATATGGTCAAGACTAGCAGTCTGAAGATTCCATTTTTCCCATGTAGTAATTACTATCTTGGTCAAACATTCTGATTTTGTTTAGAAAAGTAAATAGGTACAGTACATAGAATATGGACTCAATTCAGCAATATAAACACATTATAACAAAATCAGTGCAATGCTTATCAATTTTGACCAATGACAAAGACAATCAGGTGTCAGGTGTAGATCACAGGGACTTTCATGCGCTATGGTTGTATAGTGCTCCTCAGGATGCAACCACCTATAAAATTTCACCACTGAATAAGCAAGAGTGTTTGAGAAACATACCAGTCCTATAAAATACCAGTCCTATAAAATAAAAGGTGTAAGGCATCACTAAGCTTGAGAAGTAGGTCATTGACTTACTTTTGGTATGGTAGTATACATATGAAGTTGCATGGCTGTACAAACCATACTTTCTGAAAAATTGACCTAAATGTAAAACATGTACAATCAATTATGTGAAAAGTAGGTCACAGTTACCTACTTTTAGTATGATGGCATATCACTCCTGTGTCTATTAGTAAGTTTTATGACTGTAGAAGCAATAGGATCCAAGAAACTGACCCAAAAATAAAAGATGTACCTTTATTGATGCCCACAAGAACGATAACAAGAGTTGCAATAGATGGGGTTTGAATAAGCTCTCCTGCACTTTGGTGCACATGAACTAAATATACATGTATTATGATCTTGTAATTCCACTTTATTTTTATGTCAGTTAAGAGGACAGCCATTCTCCTATAAGTTTAGAGATGGTAATACGAGATTGTTTCAGTTCTTCAATATCATCTGGGGACTCTGGATACATATTGGCACAATGGGCTGTTCCTGCAATGAAAAATAAATATGACTGTTTTTTCCTTAAAAGTATGTGTATAAACTGGAGAAAATTCACAAAAGCATTTTATTACCATTTTCTGTGGTAAATTCACCATGAAAATACAGTAATGCTTGAAATGAGATATGATTGTGACACTAAACAGGTTGATTACCAGTGACCTAGACCTTTATTCTTTGGATATTAAAATCCAACAAATGCTTCATCAACAATATTTACAGAAAAAGATTATCTTAATAATCTCAGCATTAATCCAGATTTGTATGGAAGTGCTGATAATTAAAGTGTTGTGATTGAAAAGTCTTCTATTTTTTGGCTATATCGTGCCAAGGAAATGGGAGTTAAGTGGCTTTCCCAAAACCACACGAAGGCAACTGACCCAAACCGGCCTGGGCGGGTAAAGGTGATGATACCTTTTCAGGCACTCTTGCTCATTCATTGTGAAATATTTAGTATTATTATAAAGGAATGAGAATTTAATGTAATTAAAAACAGTAATAATTGTGATTGTTTGTGATGTTACAACTATAACAATTGTCAATGGTTTTACCTTGCCATTCTTTAATTTTGTGTACAGCTACAAGAATCAAGGAAGAGATTTAAGTTTCTTTTCTATATGTATTTATTTTATTAGCTTACTTCCATTTCAAATAAATAAATTTGCCAAGACATCGGAGGAAGAAACAAATGACCATACTAGTATTACATTCACGTGTTTCATTTCATCTTTAAGCAACACATCATATTATATTCACTTTTTTCTGAAACAAACTTTAACAAACTTCTCCACTGCAGATTCAGGATCAAAATCCTAAATTTCAGGGCCTTCCTGCATCACCCTCATCAATTTCATTACAGTTTTTTTTTTAAACATTCTTGGCTCTTTGTCTTGATACAATTATGTCGTGAGAAACCTCACTCACAAGCCAGTGATGTTGGAATTTTCATGCATCCAAAAATATAAAATAAGTAAATTTTTACATGAATTTCGACATCTTGGAGAATCCTGTCATGACTGTGCACTTTACAATGTCCTAAAATGGACAGTTGCTGATATGCAACCAGATCTGGTCCTGAAATCGACTGTTGCTGATTTGCACCCAGATCTGATCCTGAAATGGACTGTTACTGACATGCAACCAGATCTGGTCCTGAAATGGACTGTTGCTGATATGCAACCAGATCTGGTCCTGAAATGGACTTTTACTGATATGCAACCAGATCTGGTCCTGAAATGGACTGTTGTTGATTTGCAACCAGATCTGGTCCTGAAATGGCACTAGATCATTATGTAACTGTGCAGTTTTCTCTTTTTTCATTCACACATAAATAAAAAAAAAATAAACAACCAAACAAATAAATAAATAAATTTTTAATCTGATATTTACTTATGACAATAATTTTTATCATCTATTTGTTGTACTGTGATATGTAAGTCAACCACATAAATACCTAAATATAATCTTTCCATGCAGGTTACCTCATTACATTTATTTCTAGTATATATCAAAGGAGCAATACAATAACTTCATTCATTTTTTGCTGATGTTATGAACCTGATTATGGCAATGTTAATAGAGAGGTATCTATCTGTCTATCTCTATCTGTCTCTCAGTCTATCTGTCTATCAATATGTCTACCTATCCATCTATCTGTCTATATATCTATCTATCTGTCTATCTCTATCTGTCTCTCAGTGTGTCTGTCTATCAATATGTCTACCTATCCATCTATCTGTCTATATATCTAGCTATCTGTCTATATCTATCTGTCTCTCAGTCTGTCTGTCTATCAATATGTCTACCTATTCATCTATCTGTCTATCTCTATCTGTCTCTCAGTCTGTCTGTCTGTCTATCAATATGTCTACCTATTAATCTATCTGTCAATATATCTATCTGTCTATCTCTATCTGTCTGTCTATCAATATGTCTACCTATCCATCTATCTGTCTATATATCCAGCTATCTGTCTCTCAGTCTGTCTATCAATGTCTACCTATCCATCTATCTGTCTATATATCTATCTATCTATCTATCTATCTGTCTATCTACCTATATGTCTGTCTGCCAGTCTATCTATCTATATGTCTGTCTGTCTATATATCTAACTATCCTTCTTTCTTTCTTTCTTTTTCTACATATCTCTGTCCATCTGTTGTCTGTCTTTTCATTTTTGTACAATTATAAAATACTCAAAGAATTAATTCATTGAAACTGGCACCAGGTACAAACCATCAGAACCAGTTACGAGTTAAATAGTTATAAAATAGCCTGGTGCCATTTTAGGACCAGGAAAGGTCATAAAACAGCACAGTACTGTTTTAGTACTTGGTCAAGCCAGAGGTAAACTGTTAAGTTATAAAATGGCCCAATGCTGTTTCAGGGTCGGGTAAGATTGCAAAATGACACTGCCATTTCATGACCAGGTAAAGGTTGTACAACAGCCTGGTGCCATTTCAGGTGCAATTAAGGTTGTGAAATGGCAATGTGATTTTTTTATGACCATGTTGCAAAACAGTGCAGTGCCATTTCAGTATGTTGTACAGTATGATGTAAGCTGCTCCATTACAAAATGGGCCCAGCACTGTTTCAGGACCAGTTAAGGTTGCAAAATGGCAGAGGTCTTTTCATCACTAGTTAAAGGCTGTAAAATCTTGTGCCATTTCTGGACCTGATAAGGGTTTCCAAATGCCAACCAATATCTGGTCGCCAAATAAGCTGGTGACATTTTTTAAAAATCAATTTGTGAAATGACCTTAACATTTTCATTCCAACTCATTCAGTACTTTTACATATCTGGAGTTTTTTTATACATTAAAATTCCTTACAAACACATTGCAGCATACAGGGAAATATGCATATAAGGTACACTCAAAATACCACAAAATGTTATTCTTTGTTGACAGGTGTCCTTGATACAGAAGTAAAATATGATCATAAACTCAGAAGGATTAGATCTTAGACAAACATCCTTTATCACAGATGTTTATTATACAAAGGTATGTGACTTGGCAGGTTTAACTGTAACACACTATGAAGAAAACTGGAGTGAAATATTAATAAATTATCCATTTTTTTTACATGTACATAGTTACTTATTAAATATGATTATAATTTTTTAATTCTTATAAACTTACCATTAATATAAATTGCTGGGGCCTCTTCAGATAGGTCATGTAAGATTCCCATGGCATGCCAGGGGTCAATGGACCCATTAGGGAACACGACTTTGGTGACCTTGATCCCATAGTCCCCATAGTATCGGTTACTATCATCAATATTGGCGCTGATTGCGGAACAAGTAAACTCCTTCTCAAATATATCTGCACACTGAGAACAAGAGAAACTGGAAATAAAAAGAATAAAATTAGTTAGGAATAGTTTAAAAGAAGGGTAAGACAATAACCATAGGAAATAAAAGCACCCCCCAAAATTGCCCTGTCTCTAATTTCATAAGTCCCAGTAAATAAGGTACATAAGTCGGTAAAATATCACCCCACCTCATCCTCAAAATACGGAAGAATAAATCTGCCCTTGTGATTATATAAAGAAAATGGTTTGTTTCATTTTCGATTCCGCTCATCTAGTGATATATAAATTATTAGGCTGACATGCCATAACACGACGTGTCACGCGAAAAACACGATTTTGGACCACCCCCCCACCCCCGACACGATCATGTTTCGAAAAACACGATTTTCAGCAATCTTAGCACACAAAAAAAAAAAAAAAAATTCCACCCACAAAAAGAAAAACAAAAAAACGTATATTTCTTGATCACTATTATATATGTCCGTAATCTGTGTATATATAAACAGTAAACAGTACTGCTCAAAGCTCATGTAAAACTATCCTCAAGGCAGGTTTATACACCTGTTTTAGAGGCAATTAAAAGGTAAGGCGGTCAGAGATAAACAGCCACCTTTCAGAGATTTACTTAATTGGCTCACAATAGCTAGGGTGATGTGTCGTGTCAAATCCTTTTGAGCACTGCTGCGGGAAAGCCCATTAGGCTAATTTGCATAGGTAAAGTACATTTAGTGGAACAACCCAATTTAAAGTTAAGTACATCAAAGAGATGCGTGTTGAAGAACAAACTGATTGCATTGAATGAGAATGTTGAAGCCATCTTTATTAAAGTTTGTGATCAGCGGCACTGTTTCTTTGAGAATGTTGACGCCATCTTTTTTAAAGTTTGTGATCAGCGGCAACGTTTCTTTGAAGTCAGATATTTACTCCATATATAAAATGGAAAAGTGTACAAGTGTGATTCATTTTCAAAGAAAAAATGTCGAAACTTAGTAGCGATTCAGGAAATATGGAGCCATCTCTGAAGCGAGCAAAGCCCAGCAAAACAAAATTCCAGTACTCCTGGTTGACGGAGTTTGACTTTGTGAAGCGCAGCATCAAGGGGGAACATTTTATTCTGTGCACATATTGCAACCACCATATTGACATTAGTCATTCTGGACTGTATGACATTCGTCGACATAGCAACACCATCCAACACGCCAAAAATGCAGAGCTCGATACCCAAATTAAATAGTTTGTTTAAACAGTCGTCGACAGACAATGTAACTAGAGCTGAAGCACTTTTCTGCAATTTTGTTGCTGAGCACAATCTGCCGTTTTCAGTAGCAGATCATTTTACAGACCTATGCAGGTGATATTATTTGAAAATGCTAAGTCTACCATTTTTTTTGTTTGTAAGTATATTAAATGCTTCAGAGAAAACAGATGGTATTTTCTTTTTCAGATTTGAATTTCCAGTCATTTGCTATAGGCTGATTTGAAAAGATAGCTTATTCTCATTTGGATGACGTTTTTGTGGGGTCACGTGCACTGACCTGCCTTGGTCACATGCACTGACCCCTCTTGGGACCCCAAAACACACTTTTTGAGTCTCCAAAACCCCCCAACACAGTCTGGTAATATGGCATGTATGGTTTCTCAATACAAAAGCATAAGCTGATCAGGGGCAATAATTCTATTAAATGTTGACAAATAATGTATAAGTCTGAGCTATGTATTTTTAATATCAACCTTTGTTTAAAATCTGACCTTAAATCAACATTAAGTTTTCAAAGGAAATGAAAAACATCAGCTGTACAGGATGGACCACCAAACATATGGATGTCTGGATCAAGGGACAAGGGTAACACGATATACCCAATACAAATTATATGGTGGGGAAAAAAATAAAAGCCATATTATTTCTCCTTTAACTGACTGAAGATACCTAAAATCAAAACTTTTACAACTGCAGAAGCCATTACTTATAATTCTTGTATGAGTATCATTAATTGAGAGCAGTATAGCTTATCATTAATTGAGAGCAGTATAGCTGGCCTTATATAAATATATACTGTGAAACATCTCATAAAGGACACTGACATAACTATATAAATGTGTCCTTTATAGATAGGTGTCCTTCATATAGGGGTAAACATACTCTTCAGTGGGTTACCTCCCCTTGCCAGGATAATGCTACTGTCGCAACACTGTAAATTTGGTGATAAAATACCACCATGAGAAAACTCGACTATTTGATAACTTTATGATACTTAATTTTGATTGTATTGAATGTGATCATTTTTGCTACCGTAAATACTCACATATAAGTCAATACCAAGTGCAAACTGCACAGACCCAGATCTGCCATCGCATAATGGGCTGCCAGATCTGGGTCTATGCAGTTTGTAACGACTAATCAGTATAACAAACAACACAGACCCTGATCTGTCGGTGCATTCTGTGATGGCAGATAAGAGTCTATGTTGTTTGCATTTGGACTTGGGTTATATGCGAGTATATACGGTATGTGGCTTTGGTGCAGAATGTGAATATTTTCTCTAATATTTCAGAGGAATCTCTAGGATTCTTTAGCACATGAGCAGACATCATAATATACCAATAACATCACAATGTAGCACTTCTAAGCCATCACATATTGTCTGGTTCATTTTTCCTCATTCTTGATGGAATTTCAATATATGCCAAGGGAACTAACATAGGATCCAGTCAAGGTTCTCATGTAAAAATCCACAGAGATGATGGGCTAAGGCTCAAACGACCTAGGGGTCAAAACATCGTTAATCTCATAGAATATGAGCTGTTAGGAGCTTGAAAGGTTAAATGTATAAATGAAGAAAAGCTGTTATTGTGTCCTTTATGAGTATGGGTAATTTTTATAAGGCAGGGTTTTTAGGGCAGGTTTTACTGTAAAACTAAAGCAAAAACATATTCATATTGCCACTAAAGAGCTCCATGTAGGATTTTGAAAATGGAAATTCAGCGCCACATTTATCCTAAAACTGAGAATCCAGTGTATAGAATGAAAACTGTACACAAAACTTTGAAAACTGAGAGGCCAGGATCACAGAAAGAAAACTGAATACCAAACTTTGAAAACTAAGAAGCGAGGATCACAGAAAGAAAACTGTACACCAAACTTTGAAAACTGAGAGGCCAGGAACATAGAAAGATAACTGTACACCAAACTTTGAAAACTAGGAAGCCAGAATCACAGAAAGAACAATGTACACCAAACTTTGAAAACTGAAAGGCCAGGACCATAAAAGAAAACTGTATACCAAAAGGAACTTGTGGTGGAAAACTTAAAATATTGACCAGTAACCTTTACCTTTAAGATAGGACCTCCAAAGTGGTACATAACACCCCTTCTAATGATGATATATAAGTATACCAAGTTCCATCCCTTAAACTCTAACAGCTCTGAAGTGTGACAAGAATGGAAAAGTATGACAAACAAAATAGTTAGCTGTGACCTTGACCTTGAAGATATCATTGCCAATGTGGTACATAACACACCTTCTAATGATGATATATAAGTATACCAATTTTCACTCCTTAGTCTCAAACAGATCTAAAGTTATAGAATGGAAAATGTGATGGTAAACTTAAAATATTGAACCATGACCTTGACTTTGAAAAAGAACCCCCACCCTACCCCAGTCATGTGGTATGCAATACATCTTTTAATGATGATGTATAAGTATACCAAGTTTTATCCCTTAATCTCAAATGGCTTGAAAGTTATTAAGGAAAGTGTGAGGAAATACTTAAAATACTGATCTGTGATGTTGACCTTGAAGACAGAAGACAGGACCCCCCCCCCACGTGTTATGTACACAATTTTTTAATGATGATGTATAATCATACTAAGTATTACTCCTCAATCTAAAATTTCTTGAAAATTACAGAGCAGAAAGGAAAGTGTGATGGAAAAATTAAAATACTGAGCCATGACCTTGACCTTGAAGGTATGACCCCCAATGTGGTATACAACACACCTTCTAATGATTTTGTACAAGCATACCAAGTTTCATGCCTTAATCCAAAACAATTTAAAAATTATAAAGTGAAACAAAAGTCTGATGGACAGACAGAAATGTGGATACTATGCTCCCCACTTTTCATGAATTTCTATCGAACATAGAAGAGGGGGAATGCCACATTTTTTATGGATACCATAACTAACAAAGAATTAAAAACATATAGAAAATAACATAAAAAGCAATAGGTTCATACCCCAATCCCAACAGAACTAAATTTGTGTTTGTAAACATGTATGCACCCACTGCAGACCAAAATGTGTGAGTACAAAACATTAAAAAACATAGAAAAATATGAAAAGTTGTCATCCAAATTGAATTTGGTTATCTACATGTGTATACAAACATGCCTATCAAATTGTATTCATCTAACTAAGTGATTTTTGCTAAATTGCACTGACAGAAGTTTTCATTAAAAATGTATAATCCCAAAAATTTAAAAATGAGTAAAGAAAATTAAACATTCTTTTAATGGTCTGAGAATCCAATCAGGTCATCTACATATGAATAGAAATATGCAAACCATATTTAATTTGTCTACCTCAAGTGACTTTTACTATAATTGTGCAAACAAGGTTTTCATGAAAACTATTAAGTTTTAAAAGCTCAAAATTGTTTTTAAAACATGGAACATTGCTGTAGATGCATGGAAATTTAATCAGATTATCTACATATGCATACAAACAGGCTTGCCAAATTTCATTTGTGTACGCTGATTGGTTTTTGCACAATCTAGAGAAGTATGGACATATGGCAGGACTGGCTGACAGGATCAAATCAAGATACATCCTCCACTTATATCCACTTGCTGATAAAGAAAATATGTGTGTTTCATTCCCCCCAATACATTTAAATGGAATAGCCCCCGATACATTTAAATGGAATAGCCCGATAAACATTTAAATGGAATAGCCCCAGATACATTTAAATGGAATAGCCCCAAATGCCTTGCTATCATTTAAATGGAATAGCCCCAGATACATTTAAATGGAATAGCCCCAAATGCCTTGTTATACCACAAAACGTCTTTCATCTGAACCTTGTTCATCAAGATTTTCAGTTTATCTGATTAGTTTGGTTTGGTTTGGTTTGATTTGGTGTTTTATGGTACAGCAACACAAGAAGGTTATTTGGTGTTGAGGCTATTGGAGTAAAGTGCTTTGCCCAGGGATGCAACACCTTGGCTGATCTGTTGGTAGGATTCTAACTCACACTCCTTCAGTCACGAATCCAGCATGCTAACTGTTGAGCCACTACGACTGCTCAGTTTATCTGAATCACTTACTTTGCTGACAGGAGGAATAATAGATTCACATCTTATGCACTGGTGTCAGATAAGGAAACTCCATCCAAGGGTCAGAATTTATGTGCAGGAATGAGGCTTTGGCAAGTTCCTTTCTACATAAGTTTTAATCTGATCCCAAGAGTGGGATTTTCATATCCCACACCAGCATATATGATAGATTATTTTTCACTCATTTCTCACCAAGACATAGTGTTGGAAAAAAACAGTGGTGTATCATCAGCATGGATATAGCTTTAGCAATACTAATAATTTTCTAAGTGTTTACTTCAATAGAATGAACATAAAATTTATTCTTTGTTATAAACTAGGACATTACTGTTTAGGCTGGCAAATTTATCTTTTCAATAAAACTGCAAGAAAAATTGCAGATATTCACGGCATCATAAACATAATGATGTCATCTATAGTGTCCATAAGTGCACTCCGGTGATACAGGTGAATACCACATGCCTTTCTCACATGTGCAAATTATCGCACGTGTATTTGAATGTAAGAAACGAAGTTTTAGAATAAACAATGTTTCTTCAATCATACTCGCCCAATAATACATTAGGAGTACAGCCACTACATTGCAAATCCAGCCCCCCCCCCCCAAAAAAAAAAGATGTTCACCACATCTTTTAGCTTGTTTTAGCAAGAAAAGGTCCTCAGAGAGGTCTCCCCTTGGATAGAGGGACTGGTGCCAAATTGTCTCAATCAGCAGTTAATACTGGAGTGGATGTGCATGCCTTTGCAGGAATGTTACTGTGAGGAGGAGGGCTTGGGAGGGTATCCCCATATTATGATTGGGTAAGCTTGGGAGGGTATTCCCATATTATGATTGGGTAAGCTTGGGAGGGTATTCCCATATTATGACTGGGTATTCCCATATTATGATTGGGTAAGTATTAACGAAGAAACATTTTTTACTAAAAAAATTGGTTTCTTCTTCAAATACATTAAGCGATATTCCATTACCATAGGTGAGAGGAGGATGAAGTCACATCCACTTATCCTGGAGTTAACCCTGTTTATGATTTATGCATGGATTTAGTTTGGAGAAAAAGGACTAATTCCTCATGAGTGGGAGCCTGTTCTTGGCAATGAAAGCAAGGGTCATCCTTAGGGAAACAGGACTATTGTGTTGGAACTGCAGATAGTTCAAGTTGGCCAATATGGCATGTATCTCAATAACTCTGCCTGCTGTATTTAAAGTGGCTAGGAAGCTGGTCCTTTATGAGAGGTGAGTCATGGAGGCTCTAGACAGTGGTTTGAAGGGTGTCTTATAAACTACATTAGAACTCATGGAAGCTTCTATTTCAAATGTAGGATGAAGACCTTTAGTTAAGGCAAGTCGAAATTTGCAAGAAGGTTGGAGAGATATTGTTTTGGCCTATACCGTACCTTTACTGAAGGCATAACATATCTGAAAACGTGGAATGGTAGCCCTTGATTGTGATGGGACCTAACAGCTTCTCCTTGAAGAACCATAACAGGAAGTTCGTTATTTGTGGTACTGAGGTTTTAAAGATGTTTGGCTATGTTTCCTGAGCAATGTGCACCACTTGTTTAGATAACTGTTTCTTTATGAGAGCTTCCTTGATATGAGCCAGGCATGCAGGTTCAACATTTCTGGGTTCAGGTGGAAAATCTTCACAATTGCTTCAGCAGGCAAGGTGAAGACAGGGACTTCCAGGGAATCTTTGCTGTATATCCAAGAAGTTGTTGATCAATGAGTTTTTCCATATGAGGGGAACAATATCATCTACTCTAATGAGAAGACCAAAGAGGTGAACAAATTTCCAGGCTGAAATTTAATTGATTCTCTGAGAGAATGGTAGCAACTACTGAGATGATTTTTTGAAGCACGTTCCTGAGGGAGACTGACTGAGTTCAAGAGACTTTTAAACTCCATGCCCAGGTGGATGAAATGCTGGGATGGAGTGAGATTGTTGAGGAATGATTTTCAGTCCACGTGCACAGAAGGTTGTGACATTCCCAGGTTCATGATGTCTCTGTTGACAGTTGGGATTTCTGTGAAAAGCTGGTATGTGTGTCTTGTCAAAAGCCTGGGTTAAAGTTTGATGTAAGTCGTCATTGTGAAAAGAAAAGCCTGTTGATACTCAGGTCTTGGAGCTGCTTTTCAAAACAATGTATGATGCCAGTGACCCAACCAGATTGTGGAAGTTGTTTGCATGAAGTCTGGTCTTTCTTAGTTAAATGACTGACAGATGCAGGAAATCTGTAGGAGACCATTGGCAAACAAGGAGGAGGAGGAGAGAACTCTAGAGGCAGAAGTCACTAGACCTCTTCCATCGATGCATGGAAGGTTGAATCTTTTCTGGACATTGTCAGTTTGAGGAAGGAGCATAGTTCTTGTAAGTCTTCAAACTTGGATGAGTGGGGTGATATTGAAGCCTCCTGCAAAGGTTGCAATGACTGAGCTGGTGAAGTTGGTGAAGCTGATTGTCAGAGATGGTGAATGAAGCTGGGAGTCAGTCCATGATATGATACAGTTATCTCCAGGCATTCACAATGCATGTAATCAAATGTCTTAGACTGGTACTGGGGTTTTTGGAACAAGCAGTTACCATAGCCAGTAATGTATCATCACTGAGCTTGGACCTGTGATGGACCTGTTGGACCTGTTTGATGCCGGTCCAGGATATTTCCTTAGTTCACCCTATCCAGTGCCAGGGCAGAGCAAGGGCTGGAGCCATCATGACTGGGTGCCAGATGCTGTCTGTGTCTTGGGATTGGGACTGGGAATACCAGGAAAATAGATCACCCTACCCAGACCTGGTAGTCTAAGGTGTAGGTTAAGGCTGTGCCAGAACTGGAATGGATGTGGTCTGGGGCCAGCTAGTGTCTGGTGCCCCAGTCCAGTACTGGTTGTACTGGGAAGATCACTGTAGCCAGTACAATGATCTGCCTGTGATAATGGTATATCCATGACTGGTCCAACTGGTCATCATACTATGTTGGTATTGGCCTGATAGGTTGTGCCATGATGATATGTTCTGACTGTGGAAGAAGAAGCAACTGACAGGGTTGTAGCTGTGTGAGAAGCCTGTGATGGCAGAAATTGCCAAATTTTCTTCTGAATGGGCAATCTTTCTGCCTGAAGAGATTAAGACACCAATACATTAGCAATGGAGGCAGTGTTGATGGCAATACTGATGGTGTCCACCTCCTTAAGCATGCATTTCTTGGCTCTCTCATTCACCAGAGTCAATTGCTTGGTTGTATCATCTTTCCACGGACCATTGCGAGCACACACTGCATGTTTGTTTCAATTGCCCACCCCCCATACAATTAATACACAGGGTTGGGTGATTTATCCCACCTAGCTTAAACACTTGCACCCCACACACTTAATATGGCCCATTGTAGCTATCTATGATTAGAGAAAACAAGACAATGGCATATATAGGTAAAATCAGTCAAGCATCATGCTGAACTTACTGTAAAGTGGTCATTATGAATTAAGATAAATGTCAGTATTGCAAGGTCTCAATAACAGCATGCTGACCAGGCACTGATGACTGATGGGATTTGGCATCAATCCCTCTATCCAAGGGGAGACCACTCTGGTGTTACCTCTGTCTCAGCAAGAAAATTTCTGTTGCTAAAACAAGCAAAAAGATGTGGTGAATGTCTTCTTTATCTTGGGAGGGCTGCATTTTTGAGGTAGTGGGTGTACTCCTAATATATTATGATCAGGTAATGTATTTAAAGAAGAAAATATGGTATGACCCAAAGTTCATGATCCAATGTCCTATTGAGCCAAAAGTCTATCATGTCCACTGAGGAATTTGGACAAACAAGGTTAAACTAGATATGGGAAAGAAGCCACATTCTTTAAAATTGCCAGAAAGAAAATAAGAGATCTGAATTTTTTTCTTCTGGTGTTACTTCTCCAATAATTAATTTCTGAACATTATGAATAACTTTCTCAATAAAAACTTGAAAATGACACTTAATCATGAAAACACTTTGAAGTTGAATGATTTGTCATGTTCTTGAAAAAATTAAAAGATGTACAGTTGTCCCCTTTTTGAAAGGACCCTCTGATCAAAGGCCACCTTGCACAACACCAAATATAGTATATTTTACCTTTTTTCCCCCCTCAAGATAGGCCACCCCATTCATATTGTCAGCGTTTTCAGTGCAGAATAGATGACCTCTTAACAGGGGAACCACTATTCCAGCAGTAAATCACTTACATTCTTGACAAGACTTCTATAATTTTAAGCTTAGAATGCCCAGTAGTACATTTTCGAAAAAACATCTAGGAGTTTGGAGCTACATTAATTTCTGATAGTAAATAGTTTCTGCCGTGTTTTCCAAAGTTCATCTTTTAAATTTTACACATTTGCAAAACATGCATGTTGTTGAACCTACTTTACTGGAAAACTCATTCCAAATGGCTGCTCTGTAAGATCTGAGGACTGGAACCAACCAAACTCAGTACATGTCTGGTACGTCCACTGTCGACCTGTGACAGAGATAATAAAGAAAATGTAAGTTTTTGTCTGGTTGCTTCATTAGTTTAAATGACAATTTTAAGACATTATTGGCTATATCATGCCAAGGAAATGGGAGCTAAGTACTTTTCCAAGGACACACCAAGGCAACCGACCTGGACTGGCTTGGGACGGTATTGAATCCACATCCACGGATTATGCGTCTGACACTCTAGCAACTGAGCTACCATGGTTCCTTTGTTTTTGTGTGATGAAGGCATTAACCAAATTCTGAGGAATTCCAAAAGAAAACTGGCAACTCTGGGATTTTTTTTATCCATGTCATTTCTTTATACAATTTATCATTACAGGGAAATATGAATTCCAGTTGGGTTTTTTTTCATGTGTTTCCAAGAACATGGCAGACTTAATTTTCCTCTTGTGGCATGTACTTTGAATGAATCAAGACAAGCTGGCCATGGTTGCATGTCGAGCCCATCCCCAAGCTTTGATAATGATGGCATTAACTTAGAAGAAAAGACTTTAAAATACTTTAACACTCAGGTTTAGCTAAGGTGTGCACATAAGTACATGTGGACACCAAAGTGATCACCATGTCTTGCTTCCACCAAGGCAAGCTTAACAAAAATACCGTATATACTCGCATATAAACCAATAACCAACTGCAAACTGCATAGACCCAGATCTGCTGGCACATTATGTGATGGTAGATAAGGGTCTATGTTGTTTGCATTTGGACCCGGCTCATAAGCGAGTATATATGGTGCTTGATTTAGGTATATTTTTGCTCTTCTGTATTTTGTTTACTACGATTCTGGTTGATGAATGAAGCTTGATGAAGGCATACTGAATATTAGAAATGTAATCATTATAAATTTGTAACCAATTCTTTACATAAAATAGCATGTAATTCTGTTCAAAATTTATATTCCTATCAACAACAATACCAAAGAATCTTGACCTAGAGGGTGGGTGGGGAGAGAGAGAGAGAGAGAGGGTATCATGTTACCAACTGCGCAAGCCCAGGGGGCGGAGCTTAAGGTGTAGGGAACATTGTATTCAGAAATAAACAACAAAACTACCTGTGATTGGTGTATTATGTAAGAGTTGTAGTTTCTGTCTGGCTTAAAAAAAGTTGAGTCTCTTAGCAACATGTGAGATTATGTTAATTCATATGTAGATCATGTTTTGTATTTTTTATGATTTTTTAAAAATGTGATACACATCACTGAAATTGTGTCTGTTGTGACTGGATAACTCTTACCCCTGTCTAGTTCCAGCAGAGTTATCTCTCTTAAATGCAATGGAGTACCTGGTTCTTCCCTTGTCAAACTGACAATCTAATATTACTCTCTATGACAGTGTGTGACACGCATGCTAAAGTAGGAGAGAAGGTATATTTATTTCACCAAACATTAACATTAATGTCTATGCAAAAACAATTGGTACCGTGATACCAGAGAGAGAGAGAGAGAGAGAGAGAGAGAGAGAGAGAGAGAGAGAGAGAGAGAGATTTTCAAGGGAGATAAATCTGGCAGAAATTAAAAACAAGTTACCTCCCTCTGATGCACTGCTATTCCAATCTGTCTTTTTCAGATCTGAAATCATCTTGTCATACTTGAAGTCCATACACTTCTGAGAATAGGTGTCCAGTAACAGCTTGTTTACCGCTGCATACCTCTGTAATGAGGTACCAACAGACTCATCTCCCATAATTCCACACAGTGTATCAATTGTAATATTGGTGCCCACTGCTCCCTGTAATAATAATAATAATAATAATAATAATGACAATGACAAGAGTCCCTTGAAGGAACTGAGGCTCTACTGGCTGAAAAGAATTTCCAAGGATCCCAGATTAGTTCATTTTTTCTTTTTAACTGCTGAATATTGAAACCATCTCTGACATTTTTGAGAAATTCGAACATAATAAATCTGGTAACAAAAAATTCTTTTTTCTGTTTGAGTTAACATATTCACAAACTACCTATTTTCATTTAGAACCAACTAGATATCATCAGAAATCTTTTAGTGAAAACTACATGTCATTTTGATTATCCATTCATCAGAAGTAGCTATAACAAGATTTTCAAGATGGCTACCCATAACAGCTATATTGTATGTCAGATCAGCACCTTTTTCACTTGTGACCAACTAGATATCTAAAGAAATTTCTTGTGTGAAAAACCTCATATTGGTACAGCCATCCATTTAGGAGAAGTATCCATAACAACGATTTTCAAAATGGCTACCCATAACAGCTATATTGTATGTCAGATCAGCACCTTTTTCACTTGTGACCAACTAGATATCAAAAGAAATTTCTTGTGTGAAAAACCTCATATTGGTACAGCCATCCATTTAGGAGAAGTATCCATAACAACGATTTTCAAAATGGCTACCCATAACAGCTATATTGTATGTCAGATCAGCACCTTTTTCACTTGTGACCAACTAGATATCAAAAGAAATTTCTTGCGTGAAAAACCTCATGTTGCTACAGCCATCCATTTAGGAGAAGTATCCATAACAATGATTTTCAAGATGGCTACCATAACAGCTATATTGTATGTCAGATCAGCACCTTTTTCACTTGTGACCAACTAGATATCAAAAGAAATTTCTTGCGTGAAAAACCTCATGTTGCTACAGCCATCCATTTAGGAGAAGTATCCATAACAACGATTTTCAAAATGGCTACCCATAACAGCTATATTGTATGTCAGATCAGCACCTTTTTCACTTGTGACCAACTAGATATCAAAAGAAATTTCTTGCGTGAAAAACCTCATGTTGCTACAGCCATCCATTTAGGAGAAGTATCCATAACAATGATTTTCAAGATGGCTACCATAACAGCTATATTGTATGTCAGATCAGCACCTTTTTCACTTGTGACCAACTAGATATCAAAAGAAATTTCTTGCGTGAAAAACCTCATGTTGCTACAGCCATCCATTTAGGAGAAGTATCCATAACAACGATTTTCAAAATGGCTACCCATAACAGCTATATTGTATGTCAGATCAGCACCTTTTTCACTTGTGACCAACTAGATATCAAAAGAAATTTCTTGCGTGAAAAACCTCATGTTGCTACAGCCATCCATTTAGGAGAAGTATCCATAACAATGATTTTCAAGATGGCTACCATAACAGCTATATTGTATGTCAGATCAGCACCTTTTTCACTTGTGACCATCTAGATATCAAAAGAAATTTCTTGCGTGAAAAACCTCATGTTGCTACAGCCATCCATTTAGGAGAAGTATCCATAACAATGATTTTCAAGATGGCTACCATAACAGCTATATTGTATGTCAGATCAGCACCTTTTTCACTTGTGACCAACTAGATATCAAAAGAAATTTCTTGTGTGAAAAACCTCATATTGGTACAGCCATCCATTTAGGAGAAGTATCCATAACAACGATTTTCAAAATGGCTACCCATAACAGCTATATTGTATGTCAGATTAGCACCTTTTTCACTTGTGACCATCTAGATATCAAAAGAAATTTCTTGCGTGAAAAACCTCATGTTGCTACAGCCATCCATTTAGGAGAAGTATCCATAACAATGATTTTCAAGATGGCTACCATAACAGCTATATTGTATGTCAGATCAGCACCTTTTTCACTTGTGACCAACTAGATATCAAAAGAAATTTCTTGTGTGAAAAACCTCATGTTGGTACAGCCATCCATTTAGGAGAAGTATCCATAACAACGATTTTCAAAATGGCTACCCATAACAGCTATATTGTATGTCAGATTAGCACCTTTTTCACTTGTGACCAACTAGATATCAAAAGAAATTTCTTGCGTGAAAAACCTCATGTTACTACAGCCATCCATTTAGGAGAAGTATCCATAACAATGATTTTCAAAATGGCTACCCATAACAGCTATATTGTATGTCAGATTAGCACCTTTTTCACTTGTGACCAACTAGATATCAAAAGAAATTTCTTGCGTGAAAAACCTCATGTTGCTACAGCCATCCATTTAGGAGAAGTATCCATAACAATGATTTTCAAGATGGCTACCATAACAGCTATATTGTATGTCAGATCAGCACCTTTTTCACTTGTGACCAACTAGATATCAAAAGAAATTTCTTGTGTGAAAAACCTCATGTTGGTACAGCCATCCATTTAGGAGAAGTATCCATAACAACGATTTTCAAAATGGCTACCCATAACAGCTATATTGTATGTCAGATTAGCACCTTTTTCACTTGTGACCAACTAGATATCAAAATAAATTTCTTGCGTGAAAAACCTCATGTTGCTTACAGCCATCCATTTAGGAGAAGTATCCATAACAATGATTTTCAAGATGGCTACCATAACAGCTATATTGTATGTCAGATCAGCACCTTTTTCACTTGTGACCAACTAGATATCAAAAGAAATTTCTTGCGTGAAAAACCTCATGTTGCTACAGCCATCCATTTAGGAGAAGTATCCATAACAATGATTTTCAAGATGGCTACCATAACAGCTATATTGTATGTCAGATTAGCACCTTTTTCACTTGTGACCAACTAGATATCAAAAGAAATTTCTTGTGTGAAAAACCTCATGTTGCTACAGCCATCCATTTAGGAGAAGTATCCATAACAATGATTTTCAAGATGGCTACCATAACAGCTATATTGTATGTCAGATTAGCACCTTTTTCACTTGTGACCAACTAGATATCAAAAGAAATTTCTTGTGTGAAAAACCTCATGTTGCTACAGCCATCCATTTAGGAGAAGTATCCATAACAATGATTTTCAAGATGGCTACCATACCTACTATCATATTGGCATCATATTCATTTAGAATAAACCAGACAAGTCTCTGGGTGAAAACGACATGTAGCTAAGGCCATCTGTTTAGAGAAGTAGCGATAACAAGATTTGTAGGCAATACTGGAATCAGATCAGCACCATTTTCATCTAGTATCAAGTAGACACCATAAATGTTTTAGTGAAAACCTGATGTTAATATGACCATCCATTCAGAAGGATTAGCGATAACAAGATTATCAATATGTTCAGGAGGATTAACAATAACAAGATTTTTAATATGGCCAGATTGATATCTTTGCCATTTAGGGTCAACTAAACATCATATGCAGTCTTTCAGTGAAAACCCCATTTTGATATGACTGTCTGTTCAGGATGAATAGTGATAACAAGATTTTCAAGATGGCCACCATATCAGCCATATTTGATGTCTGAGGGCACATCCAATGGGCACATCGGCTATATTGGATGTCTGAGGGCATGTCCAATGGGCACCATTTTCATTTAGGACCAACAAGAAACCCCATGTCGATATGACTATCCATTCAAAAGAATGAACAATAACCAGATTTTAATATATTCAGGAGAACTAGCAAAAACAAGTTTTTTAATATGGCCACTGTGTTGGCCATATCGGATACCTGAGCGTCACCATCTTCATTTAAGACCAACTAGAGATCATTAGAAGTCTATTAGTGAAAACCTAAAAATCCCACATCAATATGACCATCCATTCAGTAGCAAGATTTGCAAGATGGCCACCATGGCAGCCATACTGGAAAACAGATCGGCACCATTTTCATTTAGGACCAACTAGACATCATAAGAAGTCTTTCAGTGAAAACCCCATGTCCATATGACCATCCATTCAGAAATAATGGCAATAACAAGATTTTCAAGCTAGCCACTTTGGCAGTCACATTGCATGTCAGATCAGCACCATTTTCATTTAGGACTATCTAACATAAGAAGTCTTTTAGTGAAAACCCCATGCAGATATGACCATCCATTCAGGGAAATAGCAATAACAAGATTTTCAAGATAGCCACTGTAGTAGTCGTATTGGATGTCAGATCAGTACAATTTTCATTTAGGACCAACTAGATATCACAAGTCATTAAAAATCTACTTTGATATAACAAGATTTTCAAGATGGCTGTCATGGTGGCCATATTGGATGTATAATGGGTCACCATTTTTGTTTATGACCAACTAGACCTTGGGATGAATGTATTTGTAAAGTTTCATGGCAATCCTCCCAGTAGTTTTGATGCAGCAGCGATAACAAACTTGTGCTAATGGATGCCAGATGAATTAGTAGCAGTTGTTGTAGGGTTTAATGACACATCAGCACAATGCTGGCTATATGGTGCCAATTAAAAGAAGAGCTCTAGAAGTGTAAATATAAAGAATTGCAAAGAAAATATATAAGAAGAAAGCCTCAGAGTAACATTATTTTTCAATGGAAAAGGCCGGATTATCCCGGTACCTGTGCCTGAATCTGCTAATGTCACTGGACATTTGTATGCCTCCAAAGCATTGCCAAACATTGTGCCGCACTACCAAACCAAACTACCCGTCCTTTCACTGGTACCCAAGGTATCCATCCACTCCATGACAATGCACCAGCACATAAATCCACCATTATGACAGACGTCCTGAAGGAGCACGGCATCCAAACTTTGCCCCATCTACTACATAGCTCGGATTTAGCTCTAACTGATTTTTTGGCTGAATTAGATAACCAAGATTCACTGAGGGGCAGATGATTTGAATGCTGCCATACAGTGCATTTTTCCAGTGAATGAATAACATACCAAAAGATGAATACAAAATGCATTTAATAATTGGATAATCAAACTGACAAAGTGTGCAGAGCTGAATGGGGAGTATTTTGAAGGGATGCACTGATGCACTGTTCACTAATAGAGAACTCTGTTGTACAGTGTACTAATATTAGAAGTTTTTAAACATCTCTTGTATATGCAGCCTTGCTGATTTGAACTGTAAATCTTTCAAAATGATTCACAAGTACAGATGGCACTATTAACTTAATAATTGATAATAGATCGATATATGTACTAAAAATGAGTACCAATACGAAAGTTAAGTAATTGTTGTTTTTATTATATATTTCATAATGAGATATTGAAATATATCAGTGGGAGAAAATTGATATCGCCACAGAGCGATACCAATTTATAGTCACAGTAGTGATATCTCTAATGGAACTACTTTCTTTTCCCATTTAGGAAAGTAGTGATATCTCTAATGGAACTACTTTCTTTTCCCATTTAGGAAAGTAGTGATATCTCTAATGGAACTACTTTCTTTTCCCATTTAGGAAAGTAGTGATATCTCTAATGGAACTACTTTCTTTTCCCATTTAGGAAAGTAGTGATATCTCTAATGGAACTACTTTCTTTTCCCATTTAGGAAAGTAGTGATATCTCTTATGGAACTACTTTCTTTTCCCATTTAGGAAAGTAGTGATATCTCTAATGGAACTACTTTCTTTTCCCCATTTAGGAAATATATATGCCCTTCTGTATGTTATTCAAACTTATATTTCCATATTTAGACTGATTTAATATTTCTTCTCATTCTCCTCTCTCTCTCTCCCTCCCCTCCTCTTTCTCTCTATCAGAATGAACAGATCTTAAAATATCTCAAGACTGTAAATATGAAAGCAAAGTGGAGGGTCCATAAAAACAATGACTAAAAACAAACTCCAAACAACCAAAAGTAGGTTTCAGGTATTGACTTATTTAAAAAAAGTTTTTCACATGAATTGTGCTAATTGTCAGTGACTGAACTTACATGACCTGTTTCTATTCGATATTCAGTGTCACCCATACAGTACCTTTTACATTCCCTGACAAACAGAACAAGCTTTTAGGGAAAAACCCTTGATTAAATATAATACTAAAATTGTTTTATTAGTAATTTTAACTCTCATTACGCTCATAATCATGGTTGAAAATGATGGGGAAATTGGGGAAAGATGAGCCTTGATTGCAAACCGAAATTGAGTGACTATCAAAATTTGGGTGAAAGCATCTGTTACCAAACTAGACTGCAAGATTGCCAGGGTCACATAATTATAGTTTGAATGCAGAAATAAACAAAATAAAGAACCCAAATCCTTATAGGTAAATTCACAATCATTAAAATATTTTGTTGAAAGATTTTATGCTCTAAAGTCTGTCAGATATGACTGCTTTGTAATTATTCTACAGCACACTCACCCTAAAAATGTTCAGTGTATGAGTCTGTGCAAGAAATGTGTTAACAAAATAAAAAATCTCTTCATTTTCATATGAAAATAGCATTAATTTGACAAAATACACAATATGAGCATTCTCTGTAGGAGCTAAATATGTAAAAAGTCACTGTCCTAAATTATTAGAAAAATTTTGAACTTTTTTTTATCAATGAAGCAATGTAGCTGTTAACAGCATTGCCACAAACTGAAAACAAAATCATTGCAAGTCAACAGTTTTTGCCTTAAAAAGTAAAAAAGAAAAACTGGTTTTTTTATAGTAAATATAAGGAAATATTTCACTTGTGAAGTGAAAACATTTTGTATTGTCACTTGTGGTTTCACCATTTATGACAATATGATGTTTCCCACTTCACTCATGAAATATTACCTATTATCTACTAAAAAAACATACCATATATACTCGTGTATATACCAGGTCCAAATGCAAACAACATAGACCCTGATCTGCTGTTGCATAATGTGCTGGCAGATCAGGGTCTATGTTGTTTGTTCTACTGATTAGTCCTTACAAACTGCATAGACCCAGATCTGCCAGTGCATTATGCGATGGTAGTTGGTATCAGCTTATACGCGAGTATATACCTTAGATGTCCTGCATATATTGCCATTAAAATAACTCGTTTGCATTGAATTTTGTACTGTAATGCGCTGAACTTCAATCACAAGAGCTTTATGTGACAGGGTCAAGGCAATGCATTCAACAAAATATATTTACGATCGTATTTCATTCACAGGTCACATTATCTGACAAGAAAGATGTAAATACAAGTTTTGTATATTTTCTCAACCAATCAGAGCAGGGGATTCCATTCAGTTTTCAACTTCTGACCTTAAGCTTACATTCTGTAAACTTCCAATCTAATGACTCTTTCACAGAAGTGTCATACGGTGGCACCTTACAGTAAAACCAGACAAATGGTCTAATGTACACAATAAATTATCAAAGTGAAGTGAACTAAATCGATTTATATCAGACAAATGTAAGTGATTCTAATGTAGAGTAACAAAGATGGTGACTGTCCATCCTTGATTTCTTATACCATTTGACTGGAATAGAATGGAATAACAAATCATCCCAAAAATTTAATGGAAAAATGATATTATGACCATCTGAGGTTAAGCTCCTGTCAAATTATTTATAAGGATTGTGGTGTGTGACGTAGAATGGTTTGGTGCAATTTGTGGATCCACAAATACTTGTCCTAAAATGATTAAAAATTAACAACAGAGCTGGACTGATAATTGATACCTATTTCAAATACCTATTCAAAAAGACCTTGATCAGTTAACAATAGAGCTGGACTGATTATTGATACATATTGCAAATTCCTATTCAAAAAGACCTTGATCAGTTAACAATAGAGCTGGATTGATAATTGATACCTATTACAAATACCTATTCAAAAGGACCTTGAATAGTTAACAATAGAGCTGGACTGATACTTGATACCTATTC
Organism: Margaritifera margaritifera; assembly: GCA_029931535.1. NCBI lineage: Eukaryota > Metazoa > Mollusca > Bivalvia > Unionida > Margaritiferidae > Margaritifera > Margaritifera margaritifera. The sequence goes on from JAQPZY010001474.1 coordinate 1,119,655, forward strand.
CGAATCCCTATTCAAAAGGACCTTGATTAGTTGACAATGGAGCTGGACTGATACTTGATACCTATTCCAAATACCTATTCAAAAGGACCTTGATTAGTTGACAATGGAGCTGGACTGATACTTGATACCTATTCCAAATACCTATTCAAAAGGACCTTGATTAGTTAACAATGGAGCTGGACTGATACTTGATACCTATTCCAATCCCTATTCAAAAGGACATTGATTAGTTAACAATGGAGCTGGACTGATACTTGATACCTATTCCAAATACCTATTCAAAAGGACCTTGATTAGTTAACAATAGAGCTGGACTGATACTTGATACCTATTCTAAAATCCTATTCAAAAGGACCTTGATTAGTTAACAACAGAACTGGACTGATAATTGATACCTATTCCAATCCCTATTCAAAAGGACCTTGATTAGTTAACAATAGAGCTGGACTGATACTTGATACCTATTCTAAAATCCCTATTCAAAAGGACCTTGATTAGTTAACAATAGAACTGGACTGATAATTGATACCTATTCCAATCCCTATTCAAAAGGACCTTGATTAGTTAACAATAGAGCTGGACTGATAATTGATACTTATTCCAAATCCCTATTCAAAAGGACCTTTTGAGTTCAAGTTATCAAGATTCTATTTAACCAGTTGTAACTTGCAGCTATCAGGAACTTGAAAGAGAACAAGACTCGTCCAAGGAAGATACTGTAATTGATATCATATCTTGTCCTTTTCTTTTCTTTTTCTTTAAAACAGTGAGAGCCAGGGCCGTCACTAGTTTGTGCTGGACAAAACAGTGTCCCAGGCGAACATCGCTCCCCAGTGGGAAAAAGTACCGCAAACTCCGCAAAATGGCACCCCCTCAGGCTTGGTGCCCTGGGTGGTCACCTTTTTTCGCCCACCCCTAATGATGGCCCTGGTGAGAGCAGACAAATTCAGAAGGAGTCTTACCTCAAAAGCTCTGTTGTCCTTGTTGTACTGCACCACCCCTTCGAAGTTTCCAGCCAGATTGGTAAAGAGATTGGCAATATCCATCTGATTATGAACATCTATGGAATCACACAGACTGTGAAAATATTAAATGTATGTTAATTCACAAAGAAAAGGAAATACACTGGGGAGAAAACGGAATTTTTCCTTGTATATGGTTCAGTAAATTGAAATTTTTGCCATGTACATGGTTTGGTAAATTGAAATTTTTGCCATGTACATGGTTTGGTAAATTAAAATGTTTGCTAGAGCTAAAGGGATGAGCTACAAATAACCAATAAATAAAATCATGAATGAATACAAATAACCATATAAATAAAATTAAGTATGACTTACCAATAAAAATAGTCATGTAAAGAAAATATTTTACGAATTACCTATACAAATAACCATATAAATAAAATTCTGTATGAATTACCTATACAAATAACCATATAAATAAAATTCTGTATGAATTACCTATACAAATAACCATATAAATAAAATTCTGTATGAATTACCTATACAAATAACCATATAAATAAAATTCTGTATGAATTACCTATACAAATAACCATATAAATAAAATTCTGTATGAATTACCTATACAAATAACCATATAAATAAAATTCTGTATGAATTACCTATACAAATAACCATATAAATAAAATTATGTATGAATTACCTATACAAATAACCATATAAATAAAATTCTGTATGAATTACCTATACAAATAACCATATAAATAAAATTCTGTATGAATTACCTATACAAATAACCATATAAATAAAATTATGTATGAATTACCTATACAAATAACCATATAAATAAAATTATGTATGAATTACCTATACAAAAAACCATAAAAATAAAGTTCTGGACAACTTATCTATACAAACATGTTTTATAAAAAAAAATAAAAAAACAACCTGTATCATGCACAAATCTGACATTCAATATGGCTGCTCTCATACAAGCACACACACTAACCCAGTTGGAAGTGGCCCAATTGTGAAAGACTCTTTCTTTAAACTCTGCTAAATTCCAATTAATTACACACACAAAACTGGCCAAGAATAGAAAATTTATGACATGGTATGATACTTGCCCTTGAATGCATTGGAATATGTTTGAAGTTTTAACCATTAGTCATCCGCACAAATTATGCTTGTTTTCACTTTGGTTTCTTTATTTGATTAAAATTTATTCAATAAAAAGGTATATGCTGGTAACATATAGGTTCAATGTAAATTTTTCAATACATCTAACAAAGAAATGCTTACTTTCAGTTATAAACGTCTAATGCATTTTTTTTTGTTTACAAACCTTCAAGTAGTTTTGAAGATTTGTTGTCAAACTAACATGCAGTTTCATTTGTGTATAACTACCATATATACTTGCATATAACCCAATACCAACCCCAAACTGCATTGACCCAGATCTGCCATCACATAATGTGCCAGCAGAACTGGGTCTATGCAGTTTGTAATGATAATCAGTAGAACAAACAACAGAGACCCTGATCTGCCAGCGCATTATGTGATGGCAGATCAGGGTCTGTGTTGCTTGTAATTGGACCATGATAATACACAAGTATATACGGTATACAATATATGAAGAAGCCCACTCAGTGCACAGAAATATTCCTAATCAGGTTAAACTGCCTTTAAAATTCCCAGCTGTTGCATTTATTATTTATGAGACTCCTTTCAAAACTGAAACTGTATTGAAATTCCTTGTACTAAAATGAAAATGTAGATTTAGCAAAATAATATCTTTTTTGTATACCTCTTGCAGCCTTGTCAATTACTAAATCTAATGATACAAGTAAAACATTCTGAGACATTGTTAACTTTTTCATTAACACACCAACACTGCACATATACTACAGTATATACTTGCATATAATCCGAGTCCAAATGAAAACAAGTTAGACCCTGATCTGCTGTCGCATAATGCGCTGGCAGATCAGGGTCTATGTTGTTTGTTCTACTGATTAGTCCTTACAAACTGCAAAGACCCAGATCTGCCAGTGCATTATGCGATGGCAGATCTGGGTCTATGCAGAGTGCAGTTAGTATCGGCTTATATGCGAGTATATAGTAGGTAAACTTCTTCTGTTGGTGTCACTGCAAGATGCAATTGTTAGAAATCAGTCAATCTGTTTTAAATTGTCTAGCTCAGTCTTCACTGTAATTCTTCACAATTTGGGTTACCTCCCCTTACAGGCAAGTTTGCAACAAAACTCATATGATAATGTATTGTGCAATTAATTTAAAACTGGAGAAAACCATAATTATTGTATACGTACAGTATAACACAGTCAAGACATCCCTTTATGCAACTTTTGTCATCAACTGCAACTATGTCAAAGAATATGGCAATTCATTTGAATCAAAAGAAGGAAAATGCATGGAACTCAACTCTTGTGGAAGAGCTACAGCACACAATGCTGACATTATAACTGTGAAGTTTACATAAAGTTCCATCCTTATTTTAATTTGTGTGGATCCCTTCAGTGTTTTCCTCAGGCCAATAAGTTACAGCACTCATGGTACTAGTTATACAAAAGGATCAGAACCAATCTAGAGATGGGTGAACATAAAATAGAGGATATATACGTTTCGGACCCCATGATTGGTTGATAACGAGAAGTAAAAACTGAGTAAAATTATCTTTTCAAAGCTGATCTTATCACTAAATGAAATGAGACAGAGAAAAGGTTCTACTGATTTAATGTAAGTTTTTTACTAGCTTGGTTTTAGAACCCCAAAAATGAAACTATTGGTTTATTCCTTAGGTGCAGAATGAGTGATGCAAGTTTCAAGTACCGTATATACTCACATATAAGCCCATACCAACTGCAAACTGCATAGACCCAGATCTGCCATCACATAATCCACCGGCAGATCTGGGTCTATGCAGTTGGTAAGGACTAATCAGTAGAACAAAAAACATAGATCTTGATCTGCCGGCACATTATGCTTGGATTTGGACCTGGCTTATACGCGAGTATAGATGGTATATGGAGTTTTAATAATGCTATGGCTCATATTTGTTTTCTCAACATAGATGCATACATCATGGATACGTCTGTGCTGTGAGGTCTAGGTTTTGTCCTGAGTATTTAAAAATTGAAAGATATATTGAATTTTCAATATTATGATGTTTTCATTGGTTTATTATATGAATATACCAGTACCATGTGCCCTACAACTTCCTATCACCTCCACTGTCCCCACTTCACCTACCGTATATACTCACAAATAAGCTCGGTCCAAATGCAAACAAAATAGACATTGATCTGCCATCGCATAATGCGCCGGCAGATCAGGGTCTATGTTCTTTGTTCTACTGATTAGTCCTTACAAACTGCATAGACCCAGATCTGCCAGTGTATTGTGCGATGGCAGATCTGGGTCTATGCAGTTTGCAGTTGGTATCGGCTTATATGTGAGTATATACAGTACTTAGCGCCGCTATACACCTTGATTAATGCTGCCACTTAACCTTCATATCTCTATAACAAATCTGAAAGGTTTCATGACACCACATGACTTACTTTTTACGACTAATTTGCCCATTTTGAAAATGCCATTCCTATTACATACACAGTTGTCCTCTTTTCTAAAAGTGTATACAGTAATTCAATTAATGTTACTAATACACTTCTTGTATGTTTACCACATTTGACTACTCTGCCATCAAATTTCTGCAGAGAATTCTTCTGGACCATTATCTCTATTGTAATCATCTTAACACCAGTCCATAATGAAATAAGTAATGGAAACAGACCAAGTTAGCCAAAAGTAATGGAAACAGACCAAGTTAGCCAAAAGTAATGGAAACAAACCAAGTTAGCCAAAAGTAATGGAAACAGACCAAGTTAGCCAAAAGTAATGGAAACAGACCAAGTTAGCCAAAAGTAATGGAAACAGACCAAGTTAGCCAAAAGTAATGGAAACAGACCAAGTTAGCCAAAAGTAATGGAAACAGACTAAGTTAGCCATAAGTAATGGAAACAGACCAAGTTAGCCATAAGTAATGGAAACAGACCAAGTTAGCCATAACAAATTTATCTTAAATCTGAGTTTATATTGCACGTAGATCAAAATACATGCAATATTAAAAGTAAAGTTCAGGACTTGATGATGATGTTAAAATTTAAATTGGTAATGTTACTTATTGAAATATTTTAAATTTGCACATTTTACTTCATAAATAAAAGAGATATTAGCTGAAAATAAGTGACTATAGTGCACTACCTTCTTGCTTGTCAATATGGTAATTAGTGACTGCTGGAGCAGCCTCCCATTACAATGCACAACATCAGATAGGCACTTGAGGTATCCATTATTGCTACATGACAAGGCTGGCGAGGCACTTTATTTAACATTTTAAGTTTTCAATCAGATTTAAATAATGACTTCCAACAATCGTTAAAGGGTAGGCTACATGTATGAACCTGAATATAAAGAGATAAACTAATATTGTGAAATGTAAAGAAATAAATCATCAACGGATGGTTGGTATCTTGGGAAGATACAATTATTTGAAATGGAAGTTCTCGAATTTTAAATTTGTTATTTTATCAGTTCTGAATGAGATTTAAGTAATGACTTCCAATGATTGCTAAAGGTGAGGGCCACATGTATCAACCTGAATATACTGAGGTAAACTGATGTTGTGAAACTTAAAGAAGCAAATCATTGAGGGGTGGCCTGTACCTCAGGGAATACACAATTATTTCAAATGGAAATTCTTGAATTATGGATTTATTATCTACATAACTCTGAAAACTTTACCAGATTGAGGATCGTGAATATAGTCTTTGGTTCTTCATGTTTAATGATTAAAAAATCTATCTGTTCTCTGTGGCCAACAGCCATAGAATATACGCACTCTTAAATTTTTTCATTAATTAGGGATAAAATACAGTTACATTTTATCATGTACAATTATACAAAATATAAAATTATACACTTTCTCTCTTTATTATGATATATATATATATATATATATATATATATATATATATATATATATATATATATATATATATATAATGTTGTACCCTTTATTTTAATTGCTATAAGTTCATAAAGTAGACTGGTGTTGCATAAGAGCAAACGGTATTGCAATGACATCACTATTTGTGCACCCTCTATATACTGCCAGCTAGTTTTGCATCTTTAAATCAAAAATATACCAGACTGAAGATTGTGAATAAAAAAAATCAGAACTATTGTGAATTTATTTCCCAAATGTTCCCTCTTTTTCTTAGAAAAAAAATCAAATACTAAAAGTTAAAAAGATAATCTGTCTTGTTAAACAAAATACCTACTAGAACATTTCTTTTAATTTCTTCCTATTGTCATCATCCTGGAGGTAACTGTAGATAGTTTTTGTTGCCATGTAAATCTCATAGTTGCACTTTTCTCCAGTTGTTGCTAGTGATGACACAACTACACCAAGGTATTCTGGGTAGGAAGAAAATATAAGACAATTAATAAACACTCCTACAACTTTAAATGTTTTTTTTTAGAAAAGTAATCTTGAAGACCTACTAATAAAAACACCAATTGCAACTTAGCTGCACAAAAATATATGAATTTTTTTCCTACTTCTTCATGGGCAGTGACTGTAAAGAAATACAGTGAGAGAGTCTTTATTGATTCCAATAGCCCAAACAGACTGTGTGGATACATTCCAATAGCCCAAACAGACTGTGTGGATACATTTTTTGAATGAATTGAATTGAATGGCGGCTAGTACAATACACAAGGTATAATCATCTATAGTGTACAATATACAAAAAAAACATAGTATGAAACAATGAAATTAAATATTTATGCAGATGCAGATCAATGCTTATGAAATAAGCAGCTTAATTCACCAAATATCTCCATAGGGAGAAAGAGATATCTACATTATTACGGGTAATAATACGAAGATAAAATCAGAAGTTATGTAATTCAAATTCATGTTTAAGCAATGATCAGTCAAACATATTTACAAGATATATGAATACACAAAGCTATTTCTATGATTAAAAGTTTTATAAATGTAAGTGGCCAAATTATTCAAAATTCTAGTATTCTGGGTATTCATAAGTTCTACAAATTTAAACATATTTGGTCTTTTTCTATACATAATAGTGTTTTCTATACATAATAGTGTTTTCTATTATACATAATAGTGTTTTCTATACATAATAGTGTTTTCTATACATAATAGTGTTTTCTATACATAATAGTGTTTTCTATACATAATAGTGTTTTCTATACATAATAGTGTTTTCTATACATAATAGTGTTTTCTATTATACATAATAGTGTTTTCTATACATAATAGTGTTTTCTATACATAATAGTGTTTTCTATACATAATAGTGTTTTCTATACATAATAGTGTTTTCTATACATAATAGTGTTTTCTATTATACATAATAGTGTTTTCTATACATAATAGTGTTTTCTATTATACATAATAGTGTTTTCTATACATAATAGTGTTTTCTATTATACATAATAGTGTTTTCTATTATACATAATAGTGTTTTCTATACATAATAGTGTTTTCTATTATACATAATAGTGTTTTCTATACATAATAGTGTTTTCTATACATAATAGTGTTTTCTATACATAATAGTGTTTTCTATACATAATAGTGTTTTCTATACATAATAGTGTTTTCTATTATACATAATAGTGTTTTCTATACATAATAGTGTTTTCTATACATAATAGTGTTTTCTATACATAATAGTGTTTTCTATACATAATAGTGTTTTCTATACATAATAGTGTTTTCTATACATAATAGTGTTTTCTATACATAATAGTGTTTTCTATTATACATAATAGTGTTTTCTATACATAATAGTGTTTTCTATACATAATAGTGTTTTCTATACATAATAGTGTTTTCTATACATAATAGTGTTTTCTATTATACATAATAGTGTTTTCTATACATAATAGTGTTTTCTATTATACATAATAGTGTTTTCTATACATAATAGTGTATTCTATACATAATAGTGTTTTCTATTATACATAATAGTGTTTTCTATACATAATAGTGTTTTCTATACATAATAGTGTTTTCTATACATAATAGTGTTTTCTATACATAATAGTGTTTTCTATACATAATAGTGTTTTCTATTATACATAATAGTGTTTTCTATACATAATAGTGTTTTCTATACATAATAGTGTTTTCTATACATAATAGTGTTTTCTATACATAATAGTGTTTTCTATTATACATAATAGTGTTTTCTATACATAATAGTGTTTTCTATTATACATAATAGTGTTTTCTATACATAATAGTGTTTTCTATACATAATAGTGTTTTCTATTATACATAATAGTGTTTTCTATACATAATAGTGTTTTCTATACATAATAGTGTTTTCTATTATACATAATAGTGTTTTCTATACATAATAGTGTTTTCTATTATACATAATAGTGTTTTCTATACATAATAGTGTTTTCTATACATAATAGTGTTTTCTATACATAATAGTGTTTTCTATACATAATAGTGTTTTCTATACATAATAGTGTTTTCTATTATACATAATAGTGTTTTCTATACATAATAGTGTTTTCTATACATAATAGTGTTTTCTATACATAATAGTGTTTTCTATACATAATAGTGTTTTCTATTATACATAATAGTGTTTTCTATACATAATAGTGTTTTCTATTATACATAATAGTGTTTTCTATACATAATAGTGTTTTCTATACATAATAGTGTTTTCTATACATAATAGTGTTTTCTATACATAATAGTGTTTTCTATTATACATAATAGTGTTTTCTATACATAATAGTGTTTTCTATACATAATAGTGTTTTCTATACATAATAGTGTTTTCTATACATAATAGTGTTTTCTATTATACATAATAGTGTTTTCTATACATAATAGTGTTTTCTATACATAATAGTGTTTTCTATACATAATAGTGTTTTCTATTATACATAATAGTGTTTTCTATACATAATAGTGTTTTCTATACATAATAGTGTTTTCTATACATAATAGTGTTTTCTATACATAATAGTGTTTTCTATTATACATAATAGTCTTTTCTATACATAATAGTGTTTTCTATTATACATAATAGTCTTTTCTATACATAATAGTGTTTTCTATTATACATAATAGTGTTTTCTATACATAATAGTCTTTTCCTTAATAAACTCCCTCTTCCTCTTAATTTTGTTTTTCTTTATAAAACACAGTAATATATATTTATTTAATACTAAATGGAAAACTTCTGAAAGTTACATTGTAAAGAAATAGAATTTCAGATATAATTTATACATCCTCAATACCGACATTACACTCATGGTTGACGATAACGATAAATCAAAGAAATTGAGTCTCTTATATAATTTATACATACTTGAAAATACATTACACCACTCTCAGTTGGCAGTAACTATAAGACAAAAATTGACGAACAAACTGGACAGGTCTCAAAATCAACTGCCAAATTCATTGCTGTTAGCGAATTTAATCACCATTTGAAAACTTTGATTGGCTTTGGTAATTTACGTGACTGCTAGCGCCAACATGATTATATGATCATGAGGTCCTCTGGACAATTTTTTTTCTACATGAGAGATCTGGAGCTATAATTATGGGTGCCTCAGAAAACGTAGTAAAAACATTTCATGAATTGTCTAAAACTCCCAATATTTCTGCATGGGGGTCCTTGCATGGAAATATGATTTATGGATCAAGGTTTTCTGCTTCAGGGAAACTCTCGTTTTTATGTCCATGATTTATAAATATCGGATAATAAGCTTGAGAAAATGTTGTATTTAAAATTGCATAAATATAAAGAAACCCATCTCATATTACCGGTAATAGTCTAGGGTTCTACAGAATGTTGTGTCTTGACTGAAAACCTACTCCTGGCAGAGGCTTGTGGGTCATAAGTCCTCCCTCATTAACAATGGCCATCGCTAGTTTGCGCTGGATGAAATGGCATCCCTGGCAAGTGGTGCCTTTGGCGCCCCCCAGTCGGAAAAAGTATCGCAAACTCTGCAAAACGGCACCCCCTCAGGCTTGCCGCCTCGGGCAGTCACCTGTATCGCCCACCCCTTACGATGGCCCTGTTATTAACTTCTGACACCAAGTACATTTTGGACACATTTTGCACCCACATTAGCGAGTTACTCATCATTGACAAAGACATCTTCATAGTTATGAAATACAATGCATTATAATCCAAATATGATAAATGTTGAAAGAGAATGACATCTTTGCAACAGGTTTTTGATCAAGATATTTCAGAGAAAATAGTCAGCGGAAACTGCTTCATTTTGGGAAACTGCTTCATATAGTTTACAATTAAAGTAGTTATTATCAGTTGCCAAGGTGAAGAAAAGGGAAGTAACCCAAGCATCTGTGAGGAAAGTGCTGAAAATGTCTGACATATTTCAACTGTGGCTTTAAATATTTCAAATATAACAAGAGTACCTTGAAGGTACTGATGCTCCACTGCAGCCCATTTCTTCCCTACTTTATCTTTTTTAAGTGCTGAGTATTAAAATCATCTCAGATATTCTTGAGAGACTCCAACATAGTAGCAAAAGTATTGTCTTATATGTTTGACTTAAAATGTTCACAAGACAAGTGCAGTACACAAATCTTTGTCATGGCCTTTAATTTTGAAGCTGATTTAACTGAACTTATCTTAGATACTGTCAAGATACAGCCATATGCAAATTTTTATTTTATCCATAATTAATTTTTATTTATAAAACAAATGCCAAAGTTTTCAAACTGGAATCAATTAAAGTATTCTTCAGATATATCCTCAAACTGGGGTTGATAGAGTTCCATTCATACTTGTTTGTGTTATCATGCTCACAAGCCATCACAGATAAAACCCCAGTCACAACCTTTGACCTTGAAATCAATGTCAGTGCTGATTATCAACTGGTTTATTGCAAGACAATGGAATACAAAGTCTGGACAAAAACATTGGTATCACTGTGTTCATTAGTAGTTAAAAAAATGCAAGCAGTGGCCTTAGACTTGCCCCAAAGGTCAAGTAGGTCAGGTTTTCAAATTGTTCACAATACGTGTAATGTGGACATGTTGGTGGTCAGATCTGCACCATTTTCATTTAGGACCAATTACATACTGCACAAGGTGTTGCAGTGAAAACCCCATGTCAGTGCCATTATTCTCACAAGACTTTTAAGATTGCCACTATGGTTCCCATGTTAGTGGTCAAATCAGGACCATTTTCATTCAGAACCTACTACATATTGGTATAGTACTTTAGTTTAAAGCCCATGTCAATACAACCATCCATTTTGGAGGTTAGATCAGCACCTTTAGCTTGCTTGCACAAAGTACTACAGAACTTATGCTATGACCCTGGCATAGTTGGCATGAGTGTCAGTGTCAACTGATGTAGACAGTAGCTTAAAGTTTGCATTTAAGGTTTGTTATTTATTGACAGTAGGCTGACATTTGCATTTAAGGGTTGTTATTTATTGACAGTAGGCTGAAATTTGCATTTAAGGTTTGTTATTTATTGACAGTAAGCTGAAATTTGCATTTAAGGTTTGTTATTTATTGACAGTAAGCTGAAATTTGCATTTAAGGTTTGTTATTTATTGACAGTAAGCTGAAATTTACATTTAACTTTGCTATATATAGATAGTAGCTTAAAGTCGGTATTTAAGGTCTGTCAGATGTTGACAGTAGGTTAAAGTTTGCATTTAAGATTTTTTATATACATATGGTAGGTTAAAGTTTGCATTTAAGATTTGTTATATGTAAACAGAAGGTTGAAATTTGCATATAAAGATTGTTATATGTAGACAGAAGGTTGAAATTTGCATATAAAGTTTGTTATATGTAGACAGAAGGTTGAAATTTGCATTTAAGATTTGTTATACGTAGTCAGAAGGTTGAAATTTGCATATAAAGTTTGTTATATGTAGACAGAAGGTTAAAATTTGCATATAAAGTTTGTTATATGTAGACAGAAGGTTAAAGTTTGCATATAAAGTTTGTTATATAAAGTTTGCATATAAAGTTTGTTATATGTAGACAGAAGGTTGAAATTTGCATATAAAGATTGTTATATGTAGACAGAAGGTTAAAGTTTGCATTTAAGATTTGTTATATGCAGTCAGAAGGTTGAAATTTTTATATAAAGTTTGTTATATGTAGACAAAAGGTTAAAGTTGCCATATAAAGTTTGTTATATTTAGACAAAAGGTTGAAGTTTGCATTTAAGATTTGTTATATGTAGACAAAAGGTTAAAGTTTGCATTTAAAATTTGTTATATGTTGTTAGAAGGTTGAAATTTGCATATAAAGTTTGTTATATGTAGACAGAAGGTTGAAATTTGCATATAAAGTTTGTTATATGTATACAGAAGGTTGAAGTTTGCATTTAAGATTTGTTATATGTAGTCAGAAGGTTGAAATTTGCATATAAAGTTTGTTATATGTAGACAGAAGGTTGAAGTTTGCATATAAAATGTGTTTTATGTAGACAGAAGGTTGAAGTTTGCATTTAAGATTTGTTATATACATACGATAGGTTAAAGTTTGCATTTAAGATTTGTTACATGTAGACAGTCATTAAAGTTTAAGGTTTTCACTGTAGCCCATATAAAGGAACTATGCATTTAAAATTCACTGCTGTGTGTTCATTAGTATATGTTAGATCTTATTTAATATTATTTATTCAATTTTACTGACATTTTTTAAATTATTGATAAAAGTTTGAGGTTAAAATATGTGTTTAAGAATGCAGACAGCAGGTGAAAGTTAGTTTTAAGGTTTGTTATATGCAGACAGCTGGTTAAAGTTTGCATTTAAGGTTTATTACTTGTAGACAGTGAGTTCAAGTTTGCATTTAGGATTTTTCAGAGTTTTTCAGATGTATACAACAGGTTAAAGTTTGCATTTAGGATTTATTACTTGTAGACAGTGAGTTCAAGTTTGCATTTAGGGTTTTTTAGATGTATGCAACAGGTTAAAGTTTGCATTTAGGATTTTTCAGATGTATACAACAGGTTAATGTTTGCATGTAGGTTTACTATATATATAGACAGTAGGTTTAAGTTTGCATGTAGGTGTACTATAAATAGACAGTAGGTTAAAGTGTGCATGTAGCTTTACTATATATAGACAGTAGGTTAAAGTGTGCATGTGAATTTACTATATATAGACAGTAGGGTAAAGTTTGCATGTAGGTTTACTATATATAGACAGTAGGTTAAAGTTTGCATGTGAATTTACTATATATAGACAGTAGGTTTAAGTTTGCATGTGAATTTACTATATATAGACAGTAGGGTAAAGTGTGCATGTGAATTTACTATATATAGACAGTAGGGTAAAGTGTGCATGTGAATTTACTATATATAGACAGTAGGTTAAAGTTTGCATGTGAATTTACTATATATAGACAGTAGGTTTAAGTTTGCATGTGAATTTACTATATATAGACAGTAGGTTAAAGTGTGCATGTGAATTTACTATTTATAGACAGTAGGGTAAAGTGTGCATGTGAATTTACTATATATAGACAGTAGGTTAAAGTTTGCATGTGAATTTACTATATATAGACAGTAGGTTAAAGTTTGCATGTGAATTTACTATAAATAGACAGTAGGTTAAAGTGTGCATGTGAATTTACTATATATAGACAGTAGGGTAGAGTGTGCATGTGAATTTACTATATATAGACAGTACGTTAAAGTTTGCATGTAGGTTTACTGTATATAGACAGTAGGTTAAAGTTTGCATGTAGGTTTACAATATATAGACAGTACGTTAAAGTTTGCATGTAGGTTTACTGTATATAGACAGTAGGTTAAAGTTTGCATGTAGGTTTACTGTATATAGACAGTAGGTTAAAGTTTGCATGTAGGTTTACTGTATATAGACAGTAGATTAAAGTTTGCATGTAGGTTTACAATATATAGACAGTACGTTAAAGTTTGCATGTAGGTTTACTGTATATAGACAGTAGGTTAAAGTTTGCATGTAGGTTTACTGTATATAGACAGTAGGTTAAAGTTTGCATGTAGGTTTACTGTATATAGACAGTAGGTTAAAGTTTGCATGTGAATTTACTATATATAGACAGTAGGTTTAAGTTTGCATGTGAATTTACTATATATAGACAGTAGGGTAAAGTGTGCATGTGAATTTACTATATATAGACAGTAGGGTAAAGTGTGCATGTGAATTTACTATATATAGACAGTAGGTTAAAGTTTGCATGTGAATTTACTATATATAGACAGTAGGTTTAAGTTTGCATGTGAATTTACTATATATAGACAGTAGGTTAAAGTGTGCATGTGAATTTACTATTTATAGACAGTAGGGTAAAGTGTGCATGTGAATTTACTATATATAGACAGTAGGTTAAAGTTTGCATGTGAATTTACTATATATAGACAGTAGGTTAAAGTTTGCATGTGAATTTACTATAAATAGACAGTAGGTTAAAGTGTGCATGTGAATTTACTATATATAGACAGTAGGGTAGAGTGTGCATGTGAATTTACTATATATAGACAGTACGTTAAAGTTTGCATGTAGGTTTACTGTATATAGACAGTAGGTTAAAGTTTGCATGTAGGTTTACAATATATAGACAGTACGTTAAAGTTTGCATGTAGGTTTACTGTATATAGACAGTAGGTTAAAGTTTGCATGTAGGTTTACTGTATATAGACAGTAGGTTAAAGTTTGCATGTAGGTTTACTGTATATAGACAGTAGGTTAAAGTTTGCATGTAGGTTTACAATATATAGACAGTACGTTAAAGTTTGCATGTAGGTTTACTGTATATAGACAGTAGGTTAAAGTTTGCATGTAGGTTTACTGTATATAGACAGTAGGTTAAAGTTTGCATGTAGGTTTACTGTATATAGACAGTAGGTTAAAGTTTGCATGTAGGTTTACTGTATATAGACAGTAGGTTAAAGTTTGCATGTAGGTTAACTATATATAGACAGTAGGTTAAAGTTTGCATGTAGGTTTACTGTATATAGACAGTAGGTTAAAGTTTGCATGTAGGTTTACTATATATAGACAGTAGGTTAAAGTTTGCATGTAGGTTTACTATATATAGACAGTAGGGTAAAGTTTGCATGTAGGTTTACTGTATATAGACAGTAGGTTAAAGTTTGCATGTAGGTTTACTGTATATAGACAGTAGGTTAAAGTTTGCATGTAGGTTTACTGTATATAGACAGTAGGGTAAAGTTTGCATGTAGGTTTACTGTATATAGACAGTAGGTTAAAGTTTGCATGTGAATTTACTATATATAGACAGTAGGTTAAAGTTTGCATGTAGGTTTACTGTATATAGACAGTAGGTTAAAGTTTGCATGTAGGTTTACTGTATATAGACAGTAGGTTAAAGTTTGCATGTAGGTTTACTGTATATAGACAGTAGGGTAAAGTTTGCATGTAGGTTTACTATATATAGACAGTAGGTTAAAGTTTGCATGTGAATTTACTATATATAGACAGTAGGTTAAAGTTTGTGTTTAAGATTTTGATTGGAATTATATGCAGAAACTGTACATTTAAATTTCACTTCTGTGCAACAACAAAAAAAATTCCTGACTTTTCATTAGTTTTTAAAACCCTTTTTACTTATTACAATTTATAGTGAAACGTAAATGATTAAAGTTTTTATGTCTGCTCCATCAGATAAAGTTTTTTAAAACCCTCTTTCTTGTTACCTTAAGGCCAACTTTATGATTTGCTTTCATAGGACAAAAACCATTTTGGTTATGATCGACAATAAATGAGAAAGGGACATAAATTGTTAACCTCATCAACCTGCCCATCTGTCGGTCTATCTCTCCATCATACCTAGGTTCAGTTTTGCAATACTTTAGTCAAGTTCTTTAGTTATTTAAGTTTCCAGTTTCAGTTTCTCACTTATAGGGTCTTGTACAGACCCTAAAATAGGTCATTTTACCAGTGAAATAAAAATAGAATGCAGAATTAATACAAACAGAATGCAAAATTAATGCAAATAGAACACAGAATTAATACAAATGAATGCAGAAGGAATGCAAACAAAATGAAATGCAGAAGGAATGCAAATGAAATGATCAATACATTTTGAAGAAAACAGGGAGTAAAATGCAAAATGCAGAACAAAGAATGATGATAAAAAACGGAATAAAATGCAAACACATTTCATGAAGGCATATGAAAATTGATTATTTTCAAGCTGCTGCTAAGTTTCAATGGTTGAAAGCCATTTTTCATGGTAATCCAACATCAGATTCTTAAACTGATGCACACTTATTCACCCATTATGGACAATAACATTGTTCTTGTTTACGCAGTCATAAAAAAAAACAACCGCCTTCGATTTGATGAGATGAACTGACATCACCGGTTGTTGTATCTGTACAATTTAAATGAAATTAAATAAGAAATAAAGTTTGCTGACAAACACTTTACACTTATGTTTTTCAACTTATTGCAGTTGCAGTTATTTTTTTATTTTACTGTAAATTCAATGCTGTCTTTTGCATTGTACACATTTGTTATTTCATTAAAGCACAGTTAAAACAAGACAAGCTATGAAAGCTAGAGTTGTTTCCCTTTTACACTTTTGAAAACAGAAAATCTGACTTCATTAAATGCAATTCTGTTTCGTTCCAAAAATGAGCAGAAATGAAAGGACCTGATGGATCAAAGCAATTAATGCAAAATCTGAATGCATTTTTGAGATCATAAACAAAACATTACAAGATGATAGATGAAATGCAAATGTGAATGGAATGAAAATGAAATCGTGGAGTGCAAACAGAATGCAAATAGAATACAAATGAAATGCAAACAAAATGTAGATTTGATAAAATTACCTGTTTCTGGGTCTTTAGTTAAGTGTCAAAAGTAGGTCACCAAGTCCTATATTTCATATTTATGTGACTTTTTTTACCTTGGGCATTTGATCAGTGTCATACAATTTTGAATGTACAGTCATGTGACTTTCTCTTTGGATCCATTATATTAAGTATTACATCATGACATCAAAAGTAGGATATCAAAAGTAGGATGCTGTGACCAACATTTCATGTATCATTAACTCTGAGCTCTGCATTTAGTTCAGTTTTTGAAGTTACTTGTTGGGTTATGTACCTTTGCATGTATAGTATGTGGTACGTATAACACCGTCATTCCAAAACTAGGTCATTGTGACTCATATTTCATGTTTCATTGCCTTCACTCAAAGTTGTCTGTTTGGGAAGTGTGTCTTGTGCACTATTGACTCTACAGCTAAATGTACATGTCTGATCGTTGATCATGGTGATTAGTAATCATATAAATCTCTAATTAGAGAGTGCTGGATTTTTATTACCTCATTCAATTATTCCTAACATGATATGGAGAAACCACTCCAAGCAGTGGATTTGTGAAAAATTAAACACAAGCTTCAAAGGTGCAAGTGCATTATTCTTTATGAATTCCATTCCCTGGGGTGGTTTCTCCAACTTAATACATTTTCACTGTTTGCTTGTTGCAATTTACAATTTAAAACTTATTTTTCTAAAATTTTAACATAAATTGCAGATATAATTAAAAAATATTAATCAAAATTGTTTCTGAAATCTATTTACCGTCTATACTCACGTATAATCCAGGTCCAAATGCAAACAACATAGACCCTGATCTGCCGTCACATAATGCGCTGGCAGATCAGGGTCTATGCAGTTTGCAGTTCTTATGGGCTTATACGCGAGTATATACATAAACCTTTTAAATCTATCTCTTGAATATACCAAGCATTCGTGTGTGGCATATGCATGTACTCATTTATACATAGCTAGTAACCTCGGTTATTCAAAATGATTTCCCTGGTGCTTGACAATCAAGACTTAGGGATGTAGAATATTCCTTATGCATGTTATAAGAGGTGACCAACTATGACAGGAGCTGTGGTGACTCAGTGGTCAGCACACTTGACTGTGATTGAAAGTGTGTGTTCAAATCCTACCATTGGATCAGCCTAGGTTGGCTATCATGGTGTATCATTGGGCAAGACTCTTTACTCCAATTGCATCGGCAATAAATAGCCTATTTTGTGTTGCTGTGCTGTAAAATACCAAACCAAACCAAACCAAACCAAACCCGGTTAATTATATTCCTGAAGACAAGCTAAGCAGTCAGCAGTGTTTGATGATGCTAAACCTGTATTACGACAAAAAGTTAAAAATATACTGCCTACCAAGATAGGATTTTGTTTGAAATTGGAACAATTTGGTATAGGTCAGGTATTATTGGTTGGCACTGATATACAGGCAAGCTACCATATATATGCACCTATAAGTCAATACCAACTGCAAACTGCATAGACCCAGATCTGCTGTTGCATAATGTACTGGCAGTTCTGGGTCTATACAGTTTGTAAGGACTAATCAGTAGAACAAACAACATAGACCCTGATCTGCAGGCGCATTATGCGATGGCAGATCAGGGTCTATGTTGTTTGTATTTGGACCCAGTATACATGAGTATATACGGTATGCTGTCTTCTGAGAACTCTTGTTTTAATATAGGACCACCACCATATTGCAAGATGTGTTTCAGTGAAAACCCCATGTTGATACAAACATCCATTCAAGAAGAACAGACAACAAAATTTTCATGATAACTGCTTTGGTGGCCTTACTGGGGGTGGCCTTACTGGGAGGTCATATCCATATCATTTTTTTTCAAGATCAACTACAAATCATAAGAAGTATTTTATTGAAAACCCGACAGCAATATGACCATCCATTAAAAAGTGGCAATAACAAGCTTTTCAAGATGGCAGCTATGGTGGCCATGTTGGATGTCAGATGTCAAATTGACAACATTTTCATTTCAGACCCATCTACGTGTTATAAGAAGCTTTTTAAGTGAAAACACCAAGTTGATCTGACCATCTGTGCAGGATAAGTGGCAATAACAAAATGTTGGATGTGTGACCAGAACCATTTAATTTCAGCCAATCTATATGTCATAAGAAGTCTTTCAGTGAAAACTCCATGTCAATATAACCATCCATTCTGGAGAAGCAACGATAACAAAATTTTCAAGATGGCCACCATGACGGCCATGTTGTATGTCAGATCAGCACTATTTTCATTTAGGATAATTTACAAGTCATAAGAAGTCTTTTAGTAAAAACCCATGTCAATATGATCATTCATTCAGGCAGAGTATTGGTATCAAGATCAAGATTTTCAGGATGGCAGCCATACTGGATGTTTGCAAAGCACCATTTTAACTTAGGAACTAGTGCAACTAGACCTCACCAAGAAGTTGTATGCCAAGTTTTCCTCCAAATGGTTTAGCTGGAGTAGTGATAACAATGAATTAAGTTATCAGTGAATGTCCAGTTCAAAGATGTATCAATACACATGAGCCGCTGACCAAAAAGTATCACCAGAAAAGGTATAAGGTATTATATTATCACATGCAGAGTGGTAAGCTTGACAGACATTCTGGTATAATGTTATCACATGCACAATGGTAAGCTTGACAGACATTCTGATATAATGTTATCACATGCAGAGTGGTAAGCTTGACAGACATTCTGTATCACATGCACAATGGTAAGCTTGACAGACATTCTGGTATAATGTTATCACATGCAGAGTGGTAAGCTTGACAGACATTCTGTATCACATGTACAATGGTAAGCTTGACAGACATTCTGTATCACATGTACAATGGCAAGCTTGACAGACATTCTATATCACATGTACAATGGTAAGCTTGACAGACATTCTGATATAATGTTATCACATGCAGAGTGGTAAGCTTGACAGACATTCTGTATCACATGCACAATGGTAAGCTTGACAGACATTCTGATATAATGTTATCACATGCAGAGTTGTAAGCTTGACAGACATTCTGTATCACATGTACAATGGTAAGCTTGACAGACATTCTGTATCACATGTACAATGGTAAGCTTGACAGACATTCTGTATCACATGTACAATGGTAAGCTTGACAGACATTCTGTATCACATGTACAATGGTAAGCTTGACAGACATTCTGTATCACATGTACAATGGTAAGCTTGACAGACATTTTGTATCACATGCACAATGGTAAGCTTGACAGACATTCTGGTATAAAGTTATCACATGCACAATGGTAAGCTTGACAGACATTTTGTATCACATGCACAATGGTAAGCTTGACAGACATTCTGGTATAAAGTTATCACATGCACAATGGTAAGCTTGACAGACATTCTGTATCACATGTACAATGGTAAGCTTGACAGACATTCTGGTATAAAGTTATCACATGTACAATGGTAAGCTTGACAGACATTCTGTATCACATGTACAATGGTAAGCTTGACAGACATTTTGTATCACATGCACAATGGTAAGCTTGACAGACATTCTGGTATAAAGTTATCACATGCACAATGGTAAGCTTGACAGACATTCTGGTAAAATGTCAACCACATGGTTATCTTTGCTCTAGAGATAAGTTCAATGGCTCACCATCTCAAATTCCAACACTTTTTTAAATATACTACCACCCTCTCCCCATGACCCATGGGAATGGAATCAAATATCTGTCACATATGTGACATGTATGTTCTTCTGCTATGACTGTTTACATACAGTTTGATACACGGACAAAAATTTACAATGTAATTGATATTTTTCTATATAATTGACCTCTGACCCCTCTCCCATCCCTCATGTAATTCGTTGAAATCTCCTGCATACTCAAAATTATTAATAAAAAATCCCAAATAAAGATTTTTCTGGGTTTCTTTTACACCCTGCTTCCAGTGTAGTATATTTCTGGTAAAGACTTCTTGTGATCATGTGACTGTTAGCATGACACTTTAATTGCTAATTTGACAGACAATAACCTAAAATTAATCATTAGATTATACTATGTGTCATCAGTAGTAATTTGGAAAGGATTAAAGACATTAATGGATTATGGTTGGATTAGACATTACTAAAGAGCTTTGAAGCCATAAAACAGGTCGGTTTCGGTATTTAAGGTTTGTTGATGTCTAAGCATGCGTGATTTCCCAATGCCAAGATGCCAAAATATAAACAACCGAAATATTACACAAAATTCAATAATGGATGGAAACAGGAATTTCAGTGGTTGGAATAAAATTCAAAGGGACATGAATATGCATTCTGCCATTCCGAAAAAGTCGATTTTAAGAGGAACTTCCAAAATCTGACCCAGATAGCACCAATCTTGAGAAGTTTTGGCAGGCAGTCAGCAACCTGTATCTGCCAACAGGCAATAAACAATTTAAATGTCTTGGTGGACTCAGTAGAGTCCACTGCCACATTTAAATGCAGACACTGAAAGGACATTTTCCATTCTGAGGAAAATTCAGGCTGACTCCAGAGGAAACCTGGATCCAGTAACAATACAGCATCTCCTAAGTGTTAAGATCAGCAATGATGAGGACTGCCACCAATATAATCCAGGCAATGATGAGGACTGCCACAAATATAATCCAGGCAATAATCTCCTAAGAAATGCTAAAAATGCTTATGGTACATATAAGGAGAGTGTGAATGGCAACAAGTTACTGTGAAAGGACTGATTTGATGAGATGATGTGCATATTTTAATATTTATAAAATGAAATTTGTTAAATAGTTGTAATTTTTGTCAATTTGCATGCTAAAATTTGGGTCAATGAAAATCCTCCCTCTTTTGAAGTCAAAACTCCTTACTAAATTTTGCAACTCTCCTGATCTGTCCTAAGCTGACCTCTCTATTCTGTCACATGTATGACTATATGGACAAGTAAAGTATTTCATTTGTTGAAATTCCACTGGACAGATGGATGGAGAGGGTAATGGACAGATGGATGGAGAGGGTAATGGACAGAGGGGAAAGATGGATGGACAGACAGAAGGTATCACAATATCCCTGATGCCAATGCGTGAAGAATAAAATTTATAATTGATATGAAACTATATGTGTGCCCCCTTTGATGGTAAGCATGATACAACCTGTGCCAGAATTCATCAGCATTCATCACTGAATTACACCATACATGCCATAACACGACATGTCAAGCGAAAAACACAATTTTGGACTCCCAAACCCCTGACACGGTCATGTTTCGAAAACACGATTTTCAGCAATCTTAGCCCAAAAAATATTTTCCCACACACACAAAAAAAACAACAAAAAAATGTACATTTCTTCATCACAATGATATATGCCCATAATCTGTGGTATGTATAAACAGTAAACAGTCTTGCTCGGAGCTCATGTAAAACTATATATCCTTGGGGCAGTTTATAGAGTTGTTTAAAAGACAATTAAAAAGTAAGGTGGTCAGAGATAAACAGACACCTTTCAGAGATTTACTGAATTGGCTCACAATAGCTAGGGTGATGTCAAATCCTTTGAGCACTGCTGAGGGAGAGCCCATTAGGCTAATTTGCATAGGTGAAGTACATTAAGTGGAACAACCCAATTTTTCTGGTTAAGTACATCAAACAGATGCATGTTGAAAAACAAATGTTATTACACACCACTGACTGCATTGAATGAGAACATTGAAGCCATCTTTATTAAAGTTTGTGATCAGTGGTAACGTTTCTTTTTTAGTCGGATTTTTACTCCATATATAAAATTTAAAAAATGATTATTTTGGTAGGTTGAACAACAGCACCAGTCAATCTCTAATGCAGTGTTTCACCTAGGATCCAAAGGTCAGGGGACACTGTGTGCCTCACCTTCCAGATTTGGGGGACACAACATTTTAAAGGGAAAAAGGAAAATTGTAGTACATAATGCACTAGAAGTGCTAAAAAAATTAAGATAATCTTATTTGCTTCACCAGTTTTGCCACCTTAACTTTCTCATATTTTCATTGGACATTACATGATTGCAATAAACATTTTATCATGTGATCAAATAACTCGTGAAAACATTAACATATTTGAATATCTGGTTAACCTGAAATGAACTGCACCATGGAATTTTAATAATTTAGAAGTATTAAATCATTAATCAAATTACAAATTGTGTGTTTGCATAAAATAGTACCTTTTTCACTAATTCTGCCTGAGAATAAATTAAATCTTCACTGCCTTAGCTGTGACTTCAACATCAAAAATACGTTACAATATCGGCAGTCAAAGACTTTAACAACTCGGCCAACTACCACAAACCTTGAATGTTTTAATTGGCAGATTCATTGTTTTGAAATGGATATTCATTACCATCATTCAGCTTTTATCACTTTTAGCAACTTTGGCCATTGCTTGCGCCAACATAGACGTGGAAGCACATTCGCGTAGGAAAAGTGTAGGCATATTTGTGAACACAAATATCACTTGCATTACCGTCAAACCAACTATAATACTAAACTATTGAAAGCAACTTGGTGTATTTTTGTATTTAATGTATGTGAGGTTGTGACTATGTTTGTGGTGATGTTATTTGACAATGCTAAGTCTACCTTTTTTTTTTTTTTTTTTTTTTTGTAAGTATATTACATGCTTCAGAGAAAACAGATTGTATTTTCTTTTATTCAGATTTGAATTTCCAGTAATTTGCTATAGGGTGATTTGAAAAGATAGCTTATTCTCATTCGGACGATGTCGTTTTTGTGGGTCACAAGGAATGACCGACCTTGGAACCTCAAAACACACTTTTTGAGTCTCAAAAAAACCCCAACACTGTCTAGGAATATGGCAAGTATGATTACACTCCACAAACACTCCATACCAGCATTAAGTGTAGCATGACCTACATAATTTGTATGTATTGTACCTTTGAAATCCAGCTGAGCATGAATTGGAGCACTGGTAGCCACAGCACCATCCACTATAAAAGGATACTTAGCCCGAAACCATGCTGACAAGGAACCTGAAACAGGGTGGATACAACAAATGCATAAATTTGTTTTTTTCAGTGTACATGCACAATGACATGATAGTTGTTGAGAATTAATTATTTTACTATATTTGTTGCACATAACATACATCAAACTGCTAACAACATAGAATAAAATCTGCCTTAATATTTTATTGTATGACTTCCAAGCCTGCTGTGTTCTAATCATTTAAATTGCCATCTCCTGTCTTTCACATGTGCATGCGAGGGTGCTGTAAGATTCCATCAGCTTACCTGATGTCTTATTGCCAGAGAACGTTGTTGGAGCATGCAATTTCTACTTATGTGTGCATCATGCATTACTAACCAATGATGACATTAATTTTATATATTTTCCATCTGTTTGTCTCTCAATCTGCCTCTTTGCCTCCTTTCATCTCTACATAATTATGCCTTTAAATGACAAATTAAAGACCACCATGTATGGAGAAAAAGTAAAACTAACTTTTTCCACACGTTTAGTTTACTTTTTTAAAAAATTTTTTATATTGCTGAATCAAATTTATATCAGTATTATATCAGAATGCAAAGAAAAGTCCATCTTTTATTACACTTTTTTCTTGTTAATTATTGACAACTTACAAAGTGATGTCAGATTACCATTAAGGCAAATTAAAGACTCTCTAAAATTTACCAAGTGATGTCACATTACCATTAAGGCAAATTAAACACTCTGTACAAATTTACCAAGTGATGTCACATTACCATTAAGGCAAATTAAAGACTCTCTAAAATTTACCAAGTGATATCACATTACCATTAAGGCAAATTAAAGACTCTCTAATATTTACCAAGAGATGTCACATTACCATTAAGGCAAATTAAAGACTCTCTCAAATTTACCAAGTGATGTCACATTACCATTAAGGCAAATGAAACACTCTGTAAAATTTACCAAGTGATGTCACATTACTATTAGGGCAAATTAAACACTCTCTAAAATTTACCAAGTGATGTCACATTACTATTAGGGCAAATTAAACACTCTCTAAAATTTACCAAGTGATGTCACATTACTATTAGGGCAAATTAAACACTCTCAAAAATTAAGAGCCATATTATAAACTAAATATTGAATTCTGATTTTGGTTGCTACAAGGATTTATCAACCCCAGAAAAACAATATTCACCTCAGCCTCTGGGGTTGATATATCCATGTAGCAACCAAAATCAATCCCAGAAAAACAATATTAATCTTGGCCTGTGGGGTTGATATATCCCTGTAGCAACCAAAATCAACCCCAAAGAAGACAATATTCATCTTAGCTTGTGGGGTTGATATATCCCTTTAGCAACCAAAATCAACCCCAGAAAAACAAGATTCACCTTGGCCTGTGGGGTTGATAA
Organism: Margaritifera margaritifera; assembly: GCA_029931535.1. Taxonomy (NCBI): domain Eukaryota; kingdom Metazoa; phylum Mollusca; class Bivalvia; order Unionida; family Margaritiferidae; genus Margaritifera; species Margaritifera margaritifera. The sequence goes on from JAQPZY010001474.1 coordinate 1,144,957, forward strand.
ATCCATGTAGCAACCAAAATCAACCCCAGAAAAACAATATTCACCTCAGCCTGTGGGGTTGATAAATCCCTGTAGCAACCAAAATCAACCCCAGAAAAAATAATATTCACCTTGGTCTGTGGGGTTGACAAATCTAAGTAGCAACCGATATCAAAATTCAATAATTGTATGTCATCCAAAATCATGCAAAGACGGAATACCTTACAGTCAAGATATAGAAGAATTATTTCTGATGATAATGTCTTTAACATATCTTTGACAGAATTACGTCAACATTTTTTAATCACAAATTATCCAAATGACATTATTAATGCTGCTTTCGAAAAGGTATCTTTCCTTACACAACTTGATTCACTAAAATGTAAATCAGGGACAAAGATGATACTACCATTCCTTTCATTATTGAGTATAATCCAAGCTTACCTAATATAGGTATGACTATCAAAAAATATTGGTATCTTTTGCAATTATCTTGTAATGTAAGTATTAAATCACTTCACAAAAGCAGGCCTACACTTGCTTATAAAAGAACATAGAATCTCAAAGATTTCCTTGTTAGTTCTAAATTAATAAGGAAATCGTTTATGAAGGGTTCATCAACTAAATGTAACAGACCCTGATAGTCACACTGTTCTTTCATTAATAAAAATACTTATTTCAGTAGCAGCAATACCAAAGAAAAATTTAGGATGCGTTATGATACTAACTGTGCAACATCAAATGTTATTTATTTGATAACCTGTCAAAAGTCTGGCATACAATATGTTGGACAAACCTGTCAGCAAGTATCGAAATGCATGAACAAACATAGATTTGACATAAATAACTTTATAGATCCATCTTTTTCACCTCATGTCACCATTCACTTTAATGATGAATTCCTTAATTTACAGTATTTTTCATTTACGCCAACTGATATTGTTAATTCGGAAATGGAACGCCTGTTAAAAAAACCATACTAGATTCACTGTCTGGATACTATCTATCCAAAAGGTCTAAATTCTAAAATTATATATGAAATTCATCAATAAGTTCATACTATTTTGTATTTTCTTATTTCCACAGTGCTTTATATGTACTGAGAATTGCCTATCCTATTACACTGGAACTGAACTTTTATAATTTTAATAATTATCTGCATAATACTGACAATAATATAAATAGAAAAGTATTATACAACTTAAAAATGTAGATTACATTCTATTTATTTTTTGTTATTTATTTATTTATTATATTATCAAGCAATATTAATTATATTATTTTTTAAAATTTTTTATTTCTTTAATTTTAATTTTATAAATTATGACAATATTGAAAACTTTGTACAATAATTGTACAAGGGGACATAGTTTTCGACATTAATTCTATAATTATAGAACATATTTTAAAGAAAAAACTATATTTGGATTCACCATTTGGATACTGGCAGACATATCTAAAAGCTCTAAGTCTAACATTATTTACAGTCTTCATTAATTTATAAATTCGTAATATTTAATAAATAATACATTATACATATTTAAAGGAAATAAAACTGTTAATCTCTTTTTCTTCATATATGTTCTACTGTTAGAGTTTTCAATAGAGATATGTATCTTAATGATTGAGTTTTATGTATCTTTTAATATGTCATTTTTCCATGCTATTTATGCATTTAAGACTGTAGCTAGAACGTCTCTATATCATTTGCTTATAACGTTAATCTCTAAGAAACCATATGTATTTAATGATGTACACAATAATTTGAATTCTGTCTAATGAAGCAATAAAGAAAAACTGGTCACAAATTTTATGTGTTGGTGTTGCTTATTTTTTAATATTTATTTAATAATTGTATAAAGTGTCAGTATATACTGTGCCAATTGAATACAGTGTACTCTGTTAAGTTATGACTTCAAGTGAACACCACAGACCCTTATCTGCTGGTCTGGTGTATATTGTGATAGCAGATTTGAGTGTACTCTGTTCAAGTTATGATTTCAAGTGAACACCACAGACCCTTATCTGGTGTATATGATTTCAAATGAACACCATACACCTGATTTGCTGCTCTGGTGTATATTGTGATAACAGATTAAAGCATACCATGTTTAAGTTATGATTTTCAGTGAACACCATATGCCCTGATCTTCTGGACTGGTGAATATTGTGATAGCAGATTAGAATGCACTCTACCATAGACCCTGATCTGCTGGACAGGTGAATATTGTGATAACAGATTAGAATGCACTCTACCATAGACCCTGATTTGCTGGACTGGTGCATATTGTGATAGCAGATCTGAATCTACACTATTTATGGTACATTATACAAGGGAACTATGGTACATTATACAAGGTAAATATGGTACATTACACATGTCAAATATGGTACATTATACAAGGTAAATATGGTAGATTATACAAGGTAAATATGGTACATTCTACAAGGTTAATATGGTACATTATACAAGGTAAAATATGGTACATTATACAAGGTAAATATGGTAGATTCAATTAAGTTAGGAAAATATATTTTCATAATTCCATAAAACCTATTTTTATCATATCCTACATTTATCACAGTTCATCCTAACTTTGCTTACCTTATGGCTACTCTCTCTGTCTGTCTGTCTATCTGTCTGTCTGTCTATCTATCTATCTATCTATCTATGTATCTATCTATCTATCTATCTATCTATCTATCTATCTATCTATCTATCTATCTATCTATCTATCTATCTATCTATCTACAGTGTAACTATCTATCTATCATTATACCCATCAGTCTTTGTCTGTATATCAATCTGATAACTAAAGTGGACTTGATTAATGCTGCACAAAGTTGTAAGAGGTGCAGTGAGTTGGCAGCCAAATTTGAAACTGAAAATTATAAATATTGTAGAATTATGTTGGAACCATTATTTATTCAACATAAACTGGTTTTCACTCTTTATTCTAATAACATGTAAAACTGCAACTTAAGCTAAGTTTGAATCAGTAGACACCTGCGTATAATGTACAAAATAATTAAATCTCACAACTGTACATTATATACAGTGAAACCTGTCTATAAAGGACATGCAAGGGACCACAAAACTTTATCCTTTGTAAACAGGTGAAATATGTAAGTAAACTTAATAAACAGGTACAGAAAGGTTGTCTTATAAGCAAGGGTCATTAATCTGGAAGTGAAATATGCAAGTAAACTTAAGTTAATAAATGGGTACAGAAAGGTTGTGTTTTATAAGCAAGGATCTCTAATCTTTAGGTAAAATATGCAAGTAAACTTAATAAAGGGGTTCAGAAAGGTTGTCTTTACAAGTAAGTGTCTTTAATCTAAAGGCAAAATATGCAAGTAAGCTTAATAAAGGGTTCAGAAAGGTTGTCTTTATAAGCAAGTGTCTTTAATCTGGAGGTGTTTGCTATGACAGGTTTTACAGTACAGATTTTACTATATCTTGACTTCTGACAGAAATTCCTACCATTGTAACCAAGGGATTTTTTAGGGATTCTCAAGGGCTGAAATAAGGTCCATATCCCAAATTAAATGGGCTCCAATTCCATTGTAAAATGTTTCAAAGTCACACATTTCCAGCAAATTACATCTGAAAATTGTATTCCCACTGATTACTTTTCTGGAGCAAAATGATAGACCCAGACGACATTCCCAATCACCTTAGAAATATCCCATAAATCAGATCTGGATTATTGTATTTCATACAGTAAGCAGCTAAGCTAGTACCGTATATACTCACATATATGTCCAACTGCAAACAACATAGACATTGATCTGTTGTCGCATAATGCGCCTGGCAGATCAGGGTTTATATTGTTTGCTCTACTTATTAGTCCTAACAAACTGCAAAGACCCCGATTTGATTGTGCATTATGCAATGGCAGATCAGGGTCTATGCAGTTTGCAGCTGGACTGGACTTATAAGCGAGTATATACGGTAGATGACAAAGAGATCAACAGAAAGACAGACAAATGAACGGGACAAAAGTTAGATACCTCTTCTAATGAAACAGGTAAAGGTGCTTTAACCTTACCGGAGTAAGAGCCACCAAATGAAATGAGTTTATTAGTTGGTAGATTTAACTTCTGCCTGATAAACTGGACAAAGTAGGCAAGGTCAGCCAGTGCCTGTCGACTGCTCAGGTACTTCATATTATCCAGGCCCAGATCTCTGCAAAAGCAATATACAGAGTCAAACCTGTCAATAGCGGCCACCCATGGATTTGGCAAAACTGGCCTTTGTACAGAGGTGACCTATGTACACAGGTTCACTTTCCAAAATTGGTTTTTGAACAAATACCATGCACCGGATATAATTATTATTATTATTATTATTATTATTATTATTACATTATCAAGATTGTTTTTATGTGCACTATTCAACAAAATCATAAAATATGCATATATGTTATTCTATCACAAATTTATGTTTCAAACAAGATTACTGTATCCTGCTCTTTTTAATCCATCCTATAAATTAAATCATCACTGACTTAAAGTAATCACGGATCTTAGTCTGTTTTGTGCACCATGACAAAACACTAATTTCACTACTGACTGACAGCTTATGACTGTCAAACAGAGGACTGACTCTCTGGTTGGTCAACTTGTATAAATTATGCTTGGAAAGAACTGTTCATGCTTCAAAAACAATATCTGGATTTGCCAGTTGCTCAACTCGCCAAGATCAAAAGACAGTTGACTTATGTGAGAGGCCTGTGATGAATAGGGAATCAAAAGAAGCCGTATATGGCTATTCTTTGTGACCCATGACCTGAAACTTCCCCTGCCTTTACAGACAAGTTTTAAATATTTAATGACCCCTGACCCTAAGAAAAAGGGATGTAACTAATATCTTTTCTAAAAGATAAACTTTGTCATCAGAGATAGCTTTAATTCACAGGTAAATAGATGCTGACTTAAAAACAGTGACCTTTGTTAACCATGAATGATCCTTGTTTACCACAATGTCCCTTGTTTACCACAATGACCCTTGTTTACCACAAATTCTTTGTCACAAACTTTACTTCTTATGCTCCATCTGATGAACTAAAAATTTTTTTTAAAAATGCTCTGTATTTTAATGGCCAGATCTGTACCAATGATTTGCCATCTTTTCTTTCCCACTTTTTACTAGTGGGAAACCAATTTTTGGAGTAAAATATGTTTATTAGAAAATACTTAATAACTGATCATAATACATTAGAAGATCATCCACTATCTCACAAATCCAGCCCAGCAAATAAAGAAAGTTAACTACATGTACATATTTTGACTTGTTTAGCATTAAAAGTGCTCAAAATGTCTGTTTACCAAGAAGGAACTCAGATGAGAATAGTCTTCCCTTGGATAGAAGTATTGGTGCCAAATCTTGTTAATTGTCAGTTACTACTGGAGCACAGATGCTCTTTCAGGGGTGTAACTGCATGGAGGGCTTGGGAGAGAGCATTATATTATGACCAGGTAAATATTATCTAAAAAACATATTTTACTCCAAAAAAATTGCTATCATAATATATTAGGAGAATAAGTAAGCAGTGGATGTAGTTACATCCCCTTATTCTTGAGTTGGCCCTGGCTCAGGTCTCCTAATGTGTATAAAGCAGCTTCAAGTTTGTGTGAGATATATGCCAAGAATAGCACAGATCAACAAAATGATGCAGTTTTAAGGAAACATTTTTACTCCCGCAAATCCAGCAGAGATAGAGTCATTATGTAGCTGCTGAGTGACCTGGGAAGGTAGCCTGTTGAACTGCTGACACAGTCCCCATAAACAAATGATTTCCCATGATACAGTCCCCATAAACAAATGATTTCCCATGATACAGTCCCCATAAACAAATGATTTCCCATGATACAGTCCCCATAAAAAAATGATTTCCCATGATACAGTCCCCATAAACAAATGATTTCCCATGATACAGTCCCCATAAACAAATGATTTCCCATCAGTAGAAGTCTATGTAACCAAGGGCTATCATGAGAGAAACTGTACCACAGCAATGGAACTGCAAGTAGTTTCACTTGACTGATAAGACATGAATTTGCTGATTCTGCTTGCTAAAGCTAGTGTGACTAAGGAGCAGGTCTTACACAGGAGGTGAGTCAGCGAGGCTTCTGACTGTGGTCAGAACCCAATGTAAATTCCATTTTAGACAAAGGACCAAGGTCTTTGCTCAAGACAAGTTGAAAATGGATAGAAGGTCAGAGAGGTCTTTGTTCTGGCCTAAGGCCTCCCTTCCATGATGGTGTAACATATTGGAAATCATAGAATGGTAGCCCTTGATGGTGATTGGAGCTAACAATCTTCTCCATAAACAGCCATGTCAAGTCAGTGATTTGTGGGGCTAAGGTTTTCAAAGAAGAGATGTTTCTCTGCTCACACCACTGGCAGAAGACCCTCCATTTCCCATTATAGGCTTTCAAAGTGATGGGTCTTCTTGCAAGAACAATTCTGTCCACCACTTGTTCACAGAAATGTTTCTCTTTGAGGATTTGTTTGAGACGGGCCTGCTGGTTCAGCATTTCTGAGTTGGGATGGAAAAGTCTACAGGTGCAAGAGTTTTGGCAGGAATGGAGATGACAGGATTTTCTGGGGAATCTCTACTGCTAGATTCAAGAGATCATTTCTCCATGATTTCTTCCACTTGAGGGAAGCGATCAGGATTAATCTCCACTAAGATTCACTCATCTTCTGAATGACCTTATAAATCTGAGGGATTCTGTGTAAATCACTTGATTCCATCTGGACAGCAAGTCCACTGAGGCACTAAGCCTGCCTGGGATGTGGCAGATTTGAATGTGGATTTGTCAATGATGACACTACCTGTGAAAATCCCAAACAAGAAGGCACAGGTCTAAAAATCTGCATCCCTCCTTGCCTTAGGAGCTGTAGCATACTAATGGGGGGGGGGGGGCACCAGAGGTCTTGGGGTGCCAAAACAGCTGATAAAAATTCAGGCTTCATATTCTTGTCCTTTGGGCCATCATCGTCGCCCCAGGCGCCATTTATCCTTGGTGTGTGTTGACAGTCCTTAAGGGACCAAACCCTGCTCACTAGTGCCTATGCAAATCATTATTTCCAGTGATTAATGCAGAAGAAAAATGCCAGCCTTCCAATGGCCAAGACAGAGTCTCATATAATCCAGCACTTTGATTATTTGGTATTATTGGCAAAGTTTTTGCAGGCACTGAAAGGATTATCTGCAGCAGTATCATATGCAGGTGACCTAAGGTGGGAATATTGCAGCCCCATTGAGAAGATCCAAGGGATGAAGGAATTCCTGGGCTAATATTCAACTCATGAGGACAATCTCGAGGCATGATCCTAAGGGAGGCAAAATTGATTGAAAAAGAGTGTGAGCTGCAGGTCTGGGTGGATGAAAAAGCTAAAAGCTGGAATTTGATAAAATTGTATCTATCCTTGTAGAAAAGAATCTAAGGCAAAAGAAGATGGAAACAAGAGATTTTGTGTCCTTGAAGAAAAGTTGTTCACCTTGTAGTTTTGGAGGGTGCTGTCCTGTTAGTTAGATGTCAGGGACATTCAGGTGGTCCTGGAGTGTGACACAATTGGGTCCATGACTTGGAAAAACACCCAGGGACTGAGATCCATTCTGGAAGGCAGAACTCTGAACTGGTACATAGGGTCTCTGGAAACAATCCTCAAGAATTTCTAGGAAGATCTGTGAATGGAAATATGAAGGCATGCATTTTGGAGGTCTTGGCTGACCACAAAATATCCTTCATGAATCGTGTTGACTTTCAACCTTAGGATCTCTATCCTGAGCTTGGGTGCCTGTTTGTGTTCTGAGTAGAATCCCAGTGTATTTGTATTGTGAATGATTACTACCACCCTTTTCTGGAGGAGAGAGTCTATGGTGAGTTGATGAAGTCTTCCTTCTAACTGGGTGCTGGAAAAGGGTACCACAAGCTTGGCGTTATTTTCTGCAGGAAGGAGGGGTGTGGGGGAGAAACTGAACAGAAATTGGTCCTTCTCTCCCTTTGTCATGTCTCTTACTTTGAGAAGCTGGGTCCTTCCTATTTCTCTGGTCCATCTTGGGAAATAAAGGCGGGGCTCTAGGTTGCTGGGCCTGCTCACGACTTGCCTCATTGGTGGCCTGTTTCCTGATCTTTTCTATGAGGCCATGAACTGGAGATTGTAAGACAAAGGCCGAGATCTAAGATCTGCCTTGTGGTGATCTTTGAGCAGCGTGGACATGGATAGGAAAGCATCTCTCTCCATGAGCTGGAGGTTAATGAAAGCAACTATGAAATTTAGAATTGAGTGTTGACATAACCTGTTTAGTACATAAGCCTTGCATGAGCTTGACTCCGAGATGTCTATTGGTGGATGGTTCAACGGTGGGATATAGGTAATGCTTAGATTTCTAAAACATTGCCATGGAGACCAGATCGAGCATGGAACCAATAGCTATAATGTTGTGAACCAGTTGTTGTGTGTCATGGAAAGGTTTCTGGTCCATGAAAGATGGCTTTGACATTCCAAGGTCTGCAATGTCTCTGTCCATTGCCAGAACTAATGTGTGGAAAACCAGTGTGTGAGTTTTGTAGAAGGCCAGATTGAAATTACATGGGAGTTGTCATTGTTCGAAGAAAGGCCTGTTGATGCTGGGATCATACAGCTGCCTTTCAAAGCCGTGCAATATGTCAGCAACTCTACCAGACTGTGGAACAGTTTGAAAGAAGGATGGTCTTTCTTGGCTAAAATGTTGATGGATGCATGAATTCTAAAGGAAGCCTTTGACAGAGCAGGAGGTGGACAAAAGAACTCTAGGGGCAGTAGCTGGAAGACTTCTTCTGTGGATGCATGGATGGCTGAGTCTTCCCTGGATATCATCAGATCAAGTAGAGAAGAGTGTTGCAAACATACATCTTTGATGTCAGAGGTGTGGGGCAATAAAGAAGCTCCTGCAATGGTACAGACTGAATGATGGAAGAAGAGGGTCACCGACAGTATACAAGGCTGATAGTCTTTCAAAGCTTGGAAACAGCAACCTCCAAGCATTGGCTTTGAGCATCATCAAAAGTCTGAGATGGGTATCACAGATCAGAAAAGAGAAATGACCATAACAGGTACTGTGTCATGAAGGAGTCGGGATTGGTGATGGAAAAGTCTGGTGGTGGTCCACATTGCTTTTGGAGATCTGGTACTGGATATCAAGGAGGTTCAATCACCAGATCTGATGCCGGTTTTGCTGTGTGTCCATGATAAAGCCAGGGCTGGAAGTGTTGTGACCAGGTATCAGATGCCATCTACATGTTGGGTCTGTGACAGGATGTGTCAAAAAAACAGATCACCATACCAAGAACCAGTGACACTGGGTGTCAGTTGAGACGATGTTGAGACTGGAGTGGATGAGGTACAAGCCATCCTACGTCAAGTCCCGAGATCCAGTACCTGTTATGGGCCACTGTACCATGCCAGTGCTGGACAGGTAGCTTGTTTACTGCTGGCATGACTGGGATGAAGAGATCTGGTGCCAATTCCTCTATCCAATGGAAGGCCACTCACATCTGACCTCTGCCTCAGTAAGCCAAAAGATGCAGTAATGTTTGGTTTTTTTTTTTTTTTTTTTTTTTGCTTTATCAGGCTGGATTTGTGAGATAGTGGATATCTCCTAATGTATTATGATTGGGTAATGTATTGAAGAAGACAATGAGAGAAAAATAATCAATCGTACACACTGGTGTAGGATGGAGTACAACACCCCTGTGTAAATGTCAAGGAAAACTGTCAGGCTCATGAAGCAATTTGAACAATTTGATTGGATCTAATACAAACTGCTTGGAAAATTATATTCCCCACATGACCACTTGGTTGCACTATAACAAGATCAGGGCAAATACTAGCCAATCAAACTTGTTCTTTCAACAATACTTTGTTTGGGTACTGCTGTATGTCATTTTTCATATGAAAGAATGATCTCCCCTTGAACATGTATTTATAAAATTACAGGTAATAAAATAATAACCAGTAAAACCATATTAAGAAATAAATATACCGGCATATGATTTCAACATAGAAGACAGATTACAAATAATACAAGATCTTTTATCTCCTCAAACATACAAGAATGAGGAATTAATTGACGGTGTGGTAATTCTACAAAGGACATTTATCTCTTGTTGATTTTACTAATGTGGAAAACAGACATGTTGAATGTCATTTAGAAACAACTGATGATAGCAATAGGTATGTTCTGAGAAGTATTGTAAACTATGAATTTAAAACATTAGAAAATAGTTCTTCATTTAATGGAAAACAAAATGATACAGAACAATAATTCATGTGAAGTGCCTATCCTATATAATCATTTTTCTCCCTTACTTAACACAGGTGATAATTAATCATTTTTCTCCCTTACTTAACACAGGTAAATAATCATTTTTCTCCTGTACTTAACACAGGTAAATAATCATTTTTCTCCTGTACTTAACACTGGTAAATGATCATTTTTCTCGTTTACTTAACACAGGTAAATGATCATTTTTCTCGTTTACTTAACACAGGTAAATGATCATTTTTCTCGTTTACTTAACACAGGTAAATAATCATTTTTCTCCCCTACTTAACACAGGCAAAATGATCATTTTCCCCCTTACTTAACACATGTAAATAATTATTTTTCTCCCTTACTTAACACAGGTAAATAATCACTTTTCTCCCTTGCTCAAAACAGGTAAATAATCATTTTTCTCCTTGACTTAACACAGATAAAGAATAATTTTTCTCCCTTAACGCATGTAAATAATCATCTTTCTCCCTTACTTAACACAGGTATATAACTATTAAACAACTCAATAAAATTTACTAGAAATGTTTTTTCATTGACACTCAATTTTAAAAAGCTGGTATTATCTTAAGCTCCTGTATCAAGAGGTTTGTAAAATGTTGGTATTATCTTTGGTTCCTGTATCAAAGGTTTGTAAAATGTTGGTATTATCTTTGGTTCCTGTATCAAAGGTTTGTAAAATGTTGGTATTATCTTTGGTTCCTGTATCAAGTGGTTTGTAAAATGTTGGTATTGTCTTTGGTTCCTGTATCAAGAGGTTTGTAAAATGTTGGTATTATCTTTGGTTCCTGTATCAAAGGTTTGTAATTTGTTGGTATTATCTTTGGTTCCTGTATCAAGTGGTTTGTAAAATGTTGGTATTATCTTTAGTTCCTGTATCAAGTGGTTTGTAAAATGTTGGTATTATCTTTGGTTCCTGTATCAAGAGGTTTGTAAAATGTTGGTATTATCTTTGGTTCCTGTATCAAGTGGTTTGCCAAATGCTGGTATTATCTTAAGCTCCTTAACAATTTATGTTCCGTGAAAATAAAACATCCATGAAAATTTAATAAGTTGAAACCAACACATGGATAAGGTCCAATCCAAAGTAGCTCATAATTAACACAGAACAAAAAAAGATTATAAGATCATAAGCCTGACATTTTGGCACCACAAGAACAACTAGCTATCAAGTAACAAAATGCTGTGAAAACCTGCAAAAACATGACAAAACATATGACATTAAAATAAGAATTTGCTTTTTATTATAGGTTTTTTGTCCATACCAACATCCATAAAAGAATCAAATTTGAAAAAGGTCAGAAGATTTTACGGTCATCAATGATCAAAACAGCCACTGGTAATTAGTACATACTTAACAGGGTGGCTTTTCCCGTAGTATCTGTGTTCTAACATGACACATATGGCGGAGTATTGTCTAGCATAGTTTATCCAGGCCCCCTCCACCATCCATATTGGATCAGCAGGCCCTTCTCCACCAATCATCAGGAAGATGGGGCCACCATCCTTGTAGAAGGTGTCATTCACAAAATATCTCTGAAAATATATTAAATAATGAAAATGATACATCATTCAAAACAGGGGCTTTATAGCTGACAGTTTTTTGGACACCATTTGGGGGATGGGGGTAAGAACAGTATTTTATGTCTTCTTTTTAAGGTAAGAAGGGTGGCAAATAAAATCCCTTTATTTATTCAAACATCAAATAATTGAATGAAGAAATTGGTTAATTTGAAAAGTTGGTATAATATAGATTTTATATTGCATGTTTGACAAAAATTGATCCATCTGTTTTCAATGCACAGGCTTATGAAATTAAAGACCTAGAAATTTCTGTAAATTTTGAGTAGCAATATCTAAATCAAATATTTATCATATATGCAAATGTCAATACAGTGCAATAGAACATGGTCTCATTGAAGGATTCATGTCACAATTTTTTCATCTTTTGTCTCGTCGCATTATTTCACATGAATATGTATACATACAACAATAAATGGATTTTAACCCACCTGACGGTACTTACGAGAGTGCCTACAAAAATCTGGTACCTCTTATTATTATTCGATAGCACAGTTCCTTAAATCAAAGTATAAAATGTATAAATCCATTTATAAATAACAAAACTGTGGATGCTCAATACTTTAACAGCCCTACCATATATGTCCACTTATAAGTCAAGTCCTTCTGCAAACTGCACAGACCCATATCTGCCATGTTCCCGCAGATTGGGCTCATGCAGTTTGTTAGGAGTAATCAGTAGAACAAACAACACTGACTCTGATCTGCCGGTGCATTACATGATGGCAGATCAGGGTCTATGTTGTTTGCAATCGGACTTGACTTATAAGCGAGTATATATGGTACTTTAAGCCATGATTTATAAATATTCTATTTCAATCAATCACAATAATACAATATCTATAATCTGATTGGTTCAAATTTGAACTAAAACACCTGCCCACTCACAACTATGCAAATTATATCTATAGTCTGATTGGTTCAAATTTGAACTAAAAGACCTGCCCACTCACAACTATGCAAATTATATTTATAATCTGATTGGTTCAAATTTTAACTAAAAGACCTGCCCACTCACAACTATGCAAATTATATCTATAGTCTGATTGGTTCAAATTTGAACAAAAAGGATCTGTCCACATGTAGACACCCCATCAAACAACTTGACTTTAAAAAAATCTTTTTATTAGAAAAAAAATGCAAGATTTTCATTGGTTTTAGTGTTTTACTGACCCCCGACCAATAGATCACTCAACTGACCGACCCTTCTCTGACCCCTTCAAGAGGAACTGCTAGCACAAACAGAATGTGGGAAGGCTTTCAATTTCACTGGGTACTTATATCATTGTTTAATAATAATAATAATAATAATAATAATAATAATAATAATAATAATAATAAAAATAATAATAATAATAATAATATTATTATTATTATTAATAACAATAATAATAATAATAATAGTAATGGTTGTCATTTTTGTTGCAGTACTGACTTGAGTACCTTCTAACTTCCTATAGCTTGGTTATCAAATCATCCTTAGTATAACTAATGTCCTAACTGTAAAAGTTACTTCTCTTTTTAGTATTCCCCTTTCCATTATTCAATCATGATTTAACAAATTTGGTCAGTTTTTAAAAAAGTGATAGATTTTATAATTTTGCTAAGTTTCTAAAAGTACTATATTGAATAAAGGCAGTTTTCTGCCCCCTTGTATTGTGAAAAAATAAATATTGTTCAATTTCATAACTCTCTGTCGAATTGTGTTATTTAACATAAAAATGAAACTCATCTACATTCATTATGTTTATAGATCTCCAATTCATAGCAAAATACGACCCTTGAAAATGGGCTGGTGTTGAAAATTGCAAAATAAATGCTGCGTTTAGCAACTTCATACTCCAAATTAGATACAAGCGCAGTCTTGCTCCATGAAGACATTTCAGCAGACTGTATTTCTTAAAAGCAAACTTGCCTTCAGAATATCATCATGGAGCAAGGTTGCCCTGATACCAAAAACCCAAACATTCATGAGTTTTACTGTCTACATAGCGTTTAGCATTTTGTTCCTGTTGCACTGTTGGTACCTTGATCTCCACTACGCATAAAAAAATAACACTGCATTTTCTACCGCATTTTATTCTGTTTTACCTGTATTGTATTAAAAATATTCAGAAGTAACAACAAAACGCTATATTTTAAACAATCTTATTCATTTCTTTCTCACATTATTTATCCTTTCTAAATTTTAACTTACTTTGCACACATAGCTGTTTTTTGTTTTAGATGTGTCAGAGGGGATTCGGAAAAAAATAAAAAGAAACTGAGAGGCGTCTATATTAAGTAACATTTTATTGTTTAACGTGCCTGAACATCACGAATTTATCACACAAAGGATGTCATAACAACGATGAATATAAGGAGGTACATTGTTGCTTACAAAAAAAGTATAAAAAGAAAAGAATTTATTGTTTTATATTCAATTATATTTTGAGACAACCCATCATGTGGCAGAAATTAAGCATACAGTAGAGTCTACATCTGGTGCATTTCTTCACACACACACACACACACACACACACACACATCCTAAAATACAACTTGCTATATAGGTCAAAGCCAAATTACATTTAAGAAGATTTAATTCAGTCAATCTTTCTTCTTGTTTTAACAGCAATAGCTTTAAAAAAAAGATAGTGGTGGTGGTGGTGGTGGTGGCAATGGGTTTATACTGTAACATACTTCCATGCAGTACACAAGAAAAGGATGTTTTAAAATGTACTATATCATATTTCCATTAAACTGCCTCATGGCAAATGTGTATACGGTACTTCATTGTCTCCAAAACTATGCACAAAATTAAAAGATATAGCAAAAAATATTACAATGGTCAGTTAACACAGGGATTGTTGAACAGAAGTAGAAATCAAACTCTAGATTGACCGTGTAATCCAATATAATTATTTAACTTATAGTACTTGCACAAGTAGCAGAAAAAAAACAAGTTAGATTCACGGAAGGGAATACATTTGTTTCTTCTCTTTTTTTTACTAACCTTTTGAATGTGGCAAATACCTCCAAATGTACAGATTAGAACCTAAGTTTAAGTAATTGCTGAATTTTCTACAAGCAAATAAATATTTGGGAAAAAAAAACATGAGAAGATTCACCATCTAAAATAATGCAAATTAATGTATGCGTGTGCAAATTAAAAATTTGCTTGCAAATAATTATATTTTCACAGATGACGAGTAGCGAATATGAGGGGATAGTCTTCTAACAGATTGGGGTGGTGGATGGGTGGGTGGGTGAGTTCAGGTCATATTTAGCAATCGAAATTACTACCTGCCCAGCAACTTGACATAGTTCCAAAATTTTGTTGTTTTTTCTTCTTTTTTTTTGTCATTTTTAAAGGATTTTATACGTTGTTTCAATAGTTATTTGACCCAAGTTCAGCAGGTTATGAAAGTGAATTTTCTGTTTCATTTTAGTTTTGCTATTTTATTTTATTTTTTGAGGTGGGGGTGCAATAAGTTTCAAATTGCTCCCCCCCCCCCAGAAACATTCATGTGGACGCCCATGCATGCAAGATATATAATTTTTCTGTGAACTTCCTTTTCACTATATTTGTATTTAATGCTCTGTGTATGCATACACGAGAGGGAAAGTAATAATTTGGGAGAATTTGTGTTTCTTTTTTATATTATATTACACATGGCAGATGCATGCACACAACTGTCCAATTTTAATAATACTGACACCTCTTTTACATACTTCACAATTTTATTAAACGTAAAAGATATTTTCTTTCCTATAGCATTTCCACTAACTATATGTGAGGAAGAAATCAGATGCTAATTCAGTCAATGGGTTGAATTTTTATTTTTAAAAAGTGTCTCAGAGGAAATCTATCTATCTATCTATATATCTATCTACCTACCTACCTACCTACCTACCTATCTATCTATCTATCTATCTATCTATCTATCTATCTATCTATCTATCTATCTATCTATCTATCTATCTATCTATCGCTCTCTCTGCATATATCTATATATATATATATATATATATATAGTGAGAGAGACAGAGACAGAGAGATGTGTGTGCGCCTGTGTAAATCTGAATATATAATGTAGATTTTGGAGTTGTTATCGAATGTTTCACTGTGCTATTATGTATCACCAATTAGAGAGAGAGAGAGAGTGAGAGTATTCCTTCGAAATCAATATGAATCACCTACATAATTAATACAATGATGAGTATACATGCACATTTTCAATACCACGCAGATATTTGTCAGATGTGGTTTTGAAGTTGTTACAGGTAACAGCATGGAGCATGTGCATCTGTGTGTATTATGTATGTGTATGTGTAATCATGAGAGAGAGATACATAATACATATCATTTATGATGTAAATATATATTTTTCTTCTGTATGTCACATCCCGTGAATGTTTATTTCTTTATTTTTATTATTATTATTTTCTTTTTGCAGGCAGAGCCAAAGTTCAATTCAGTATCAGTTACTGTCATACATACCACTGATAACAATTGAGTAAATGTGGTGAGATCACACTTGACAAAGCAATATTTACAACAAAGAAAAACAATAGAATAAAAGTGAAACTGAACATGGAAGAAAAAAAATCAAAATGAGTAAATGCAGTGAGATCACACCTGACAAAGTGATATTTACAACAAGAAAAACAATAGAATAAAAGTGAAACTGAACACGGAAGAAACAAAAAATCAAAACATTAACTTGTGATGTATGGACTAAGTGGATGAATTGTGAAAGCAATTGTTATAATCAAATGTCTAGATTTTGAAGGCGATTATAGTAGTGACAGGCTATTTGAATGAACAGTGGCCACTTATTTAGTTTTCTGCGATTGTGTAAATAAACAAACAATCCAAGTTATGGAATGGATAATATAAATCTTTAAACTTTACATTTTATTTATATGTTTTTTCTAAAATAATTGAAGCAACAAATACTAATGTGTAGTAACAATAAATATTACATAAATATGACAAAAATACTTTTTTGAAAGAGTTTTGGAAATACTTTTTAATATTGGAGAGACCAGCCAAGCAATTTCTTTGAAACAAGCTAATGAATATTGGCATTAATTTTCAAGATCAAGGAGACAGATCAACGATGAAATTTTTCCCTGAAAATATGTGTGTGTGTGCATGTGTGTGTGTGTGCATAGCCACGAAACTAAGGAAAATATTATAAACAGAACATCTTTAGTTTCCAGGAACAAGGGGACAAACAACCAATATTTTCGGTGAACAAGAGAACTCAGAAGAGTCTAGAAGGTCTCATTATCAATCATATCAGCCAATAATATTAAACAATATTTCAAACAGGCACAGTTTTTGATTTGATCAGTGACTGTCTTATTTTTGCAATGGAGCTTAAAATAGTTTCATGTTGACTTGTAAGTTAGATTTATTTGTCATGGGTTACTGGCGTTTATTTCGGTTATTTTTGACAAATTATAACATTATTTTATGCAACTTTATACCAAAAAATAATACAAATACATAATGCTATTTTTAATTTAGTGAACAGTTTATGGATAGAGAGTATCAATGAGAAATACATGGAAAAGATGACAAATTTGCCTATCTTCTTTAATATATTTTAACACATGGTTTCCATGGCAACCAGCATGAGAACACAAAACTTATGTCAGAAACTAAAACAAACTATCTCATACTTGTCATATATATCAAATGAAGAAAATCAGAGAGGGGGCACAAAATGGCCCTTATTCAATATGGTCCTTTGACATATAAGTTGGTTTATGTAGAGCATATTTTCACATCCTTAAATTTGTGCAATGGCATTAAACTCATTTTATTCTCATAAAAATGTTCTGATTTACAATAGTTTATCGTCTTTTCTAAGCAGTTCCACAAATTCATTCTCAGTAAATGTAGTTAGAATAGTTGCAGAATTTAGGGTTCTAAAGATGATGCAGAGATTTTACTAGCATCTCAGAAAAAGATAAACTAGACAATATTTTGGATAACTCTCACTCTCTCACCTTCATCACACCATGCAGTCTTCTGTGTCAGCTTTGACTGAAGCTTTGGATGTGAGAAACAAACAGGAAATAATGTATACCATCTTTACTCGCGTATAATCTGATACCAACTGCAAACTGCATAGACCCAGATCTGCCAGCGCATAATGCGCCAGCAGATCTGGGTCTATATAGTTTGTAGGGACTAATTGGAAGAACATAGACCCTGATCTGCTGGCGCATTATGCAACACCAGATCAGGATCTATGTTGTTTGCATTTGGACTCAGCTTATACGCAAGTATAGACGGCAAGTATTATAGTTATCCAATTAGCTTGTACATCATATTTCTTACATGTTAGTTTACTGGGGTGCACAGAATGTTATGACTGCCTTGATCACCATACATCCTTCACCTTCACCAGGGTGAACAGAATGTTATGACAATCTTAATCCCCATACACCCTGAGCCAAAAAAGGTGAAGAATTTACCAGGGTGTACAGAATGTTATGACTGCCTTGATCACCATACATCCTTCACCTTCACCAGGGTGAACAGAATGTTATGACAATCTTGATCCCCATACACCCTGAGCCAAGGTGAAAGATGTACTGGGGTGTACAGAATGTTATGTCCATCTTGATCCCCATACACCCTTAGCCAAAAAAGGTGAAGAATTTACCGGGGTGTACAGAATGTTATGACAATCTTGATCCCCATTCATCCCAAGTCAAAGGTGAAGGATGTACTGGGGTGCGCAGAATGTTATAATCCTCATACACCCTGAGCCAAAGGTGAAGGATGTACCTGGGTGTACAGAATGTTATGATCCCCATACACCCGGAGCCAAAGGTGAAGGATGTACCCAGGTGTGCAGATTGTTATTATCCCCATACACCCTGAGCCAAAGGTGAAGGATGTACCTAGGTGTACAGAATGTTATGATCGCCATACACCCTGAGCCAAAGGTGAAGGATGTACCCAGGTGTACAGAATGTTATGACCCCCATACACCCTGAGCCAAAGGTGAATGATGTACCCAGGTGTGCAGATTGTTATTATCCCCATACACCCTGAACCAAAGGTGAAGGATGTACCCAGGTGTACAGAATGTTATGATCGCCATACACCCTGAGCCAAAGGTGAAGGATGTACCCAGGTGTACAGAATGTTATGACCATCCAGATCCTCATACATCCTAAGTGAAAGGTGAAGGATGTACCCAGGTGTACAGAATTTGTATTGCCCCTGCATTGATTTCACTGGTGCTTTAATTTGCACAATAAATTTATGTTTAAAATGCCTAGAGGTTACAGCAACTGAATAATCTACATGAAAAAAGGAAGAAAGAAAGAAAATTCTATCTTATCTTAGAATGTGCAAAAAAGGGTTATGCGATATTCAACATGTACAAAAATATCATATAAGTTGGTCCTAAACTTCCAAAATGTTGTGGTTTTCAGGTGAGTTTTTATGTAGAATTGGTTTTTAAGACTCATGGCTAATTTAAGTAAGGATGTTATAATTTTTCTGGATATTTCACTATATATTTGTATGAACAGGAAGATATTAAACAGAACAGCATTTTTCTAATAAGGATATCATGAAAGATGCATATTTGTTTTCATGTTTTGACCCCTTATCTAATAATCGCTAAATTTGTATAAATCTTTTGTGGAGCTAGCAAGGAAAAGAGAGTTAAAGGTTATATTACATTATTTGTTTGTTTTTTTTTTAAAGATAAAGGTGTGCCTCTTTTATTTATTACTTTTCAGTATATATTGTTTCTATTTGATTCACTACAGAATATAGATAATCATTCAAATCTGCTAACAACAATTTTGATATTTTACAATAATTAGTTTGTCTTAAAACTTGCTTCATTGCATCAGAGTGCAGAAAGTGCATTCTCTCTTCTCTCTGTTCCACATGAACACATGAGTTCATTCAAACTGCATGACCATTTTCTGAACACAATAGTTCATTTAAACTGCATGACCATTCCTGTACACATGAGTTCATTCAAACTGCATGACCATTTCCTGAACATATTCATTCATTTAAACTGCATGCCCATTTCCTGAACATTTAAAGTGCATTTTCTCTTCTCTCTGTTCCACATGAACACATTCATTCATTTAAACTGCATGACCACTTCCTGAACATTTAAAGTGCATTCTCTTTTCTCTTTGTTCCACATGAACACATTCATTCATTTAAACTGCATGACCATTACCTGAACATTTAAAGTGCATTATCTCTTCTCTTTGTTCCACATGAACAGATTCATTCATTTAAACTGCATGACCATTACCTGAACATTTAAAGTGCATTCTTTCTTCTCTTTGTTCCACATGAACACATTCATTCATTTAAACTGCATGACCATTACCTGAACATTTAAAGTGCATTCTCTCTTCTCTTTGTTCCATATGAACACATTCATTCATTTAAACTGCATGACCATTTCCTGAACATTTAAAGTGCAATAGTATTTAAAGTCTTACTGTGCATTTTTGACACTGTGTTCAGAACGCTATTTAATATAAAGCAGAAATTTCACAGGTATGCACATATATGCCTCATTATTTCAACATGGTTATGGTACCCGGTAAATATACTCTATGTACTCACTTAAAAGTCTAGTCCAACTGCGAACTGTACAGACCCAAATCTGCCATTGCATAATGCACTGGCAGATCTGGGTCTATGCAGTTTGTTGGGAGTAATCAGTAGAACAAACAACACAGACCCTGATCTGCCATTACATTATGCAATGGCAGATCAGGGTCTATGTTGTTTGCAGTTGGACTTCACTTATAACTGAGTATATATGGTATTTCAGTAAACACTTTTGATGATCTTACATTCGAATGTAACAAACTAAGGCTTCTTTATGTATGTGTGGCAACTACTCTGTGCTCTTTAAAGTTTATTTCTTTTGCACAGAATTGTGCTCTTTAAAGTTTATTTCTTTTGCACAGAATCAATCTCAAACAAAAAACTTTCTTACATGTAAATATGACAGTAAAACGGTAAATTATTGATACTAGTTTTAAGTAAAGAGTAACTGATTTCATAATCGTTGGCCACAGGTGATCCAGTTTGGCAACACGACACCATGCTCAAACCTACCCACCATGGGATAGCTTCACCTGTCCATTAACAGCACCATAAGATAGCTTCTGATCACACTTGTATGGTGGTGTACTCTATTAAAATTTATTGTTTCTTGCTAGTTCAGTCTTTCTAATGCTGTGTCATAAAAACTATTATGTTAACTCCATTGAATCCAAATTTATGGGGATCAAAAGGCATATTTCAAAGTACCATTTTATGAAATAAAAAAAAGATCTACATTTTTCACCATATTAGCCTCCATTTTTGCCTTTAGGTTAAGGTCAATTAGTTATACTGCATTTTTTCCTACTGTTGATAAGCAGTTAAAGTACTATGTGCATGCACTACACATCTATATTTAATACAGAAATTACTATGGATCAAACACCAGATATTTTATGTTAAAATCATCCACTAAGGCCACTGGCCACAACCAGCATGACAAAAATATGGAATGCTGAAGGTTACAGGCCTAGAATTTAACATAAATTTCTTTGTCGCCAGAAGGACAAGTAGATTGAGAACTAGCCCTGCTGAATCTTCACTAGTCTTTCCCACAAATTAAAGTTAGACACATATCAAGAATATTATTAGCTATTGGGCTATTGAGATTATGAAAACTACTAGTCCAACACAAAATTTACTAGCCTTAGACTAGCAGACTATAATAAATTGAGAGCTCTGAGGTTATACTGTTAATCTTTGCTTAGCTAGCCAGGTGATGTTATTCTGCAATGGACATTAGTGCATGAAACTCAGTTTAAAGTACCGGGTAATCTACATGTACTTTGAGAATGATGGGGCAATACTGTGTCGATGATGGAGTAATACTGTGTCGATGATGGGGTAATACTGTGTCGATGATAGGGCAATACTGTGTCAATGATGCGGTAATACTGTGTTGATTAAACTGCACATATACAGTGCTAAAAAAATCAATTTCAGCCACAGATCAAGGACAAATGGCTTTAAAGAAATCACTTGCCCCAACTCAAAATCTACTTTGCCTGACAGGGCAATATTTTTTTAACTATTATTTTGATACAATACTTAAACTGCTATACTTTAAATAAAAAATAAAAAAATGCTTTAAATTGACTACTTTTCTGTGTGTTTTTGACCCTTATAATAGTGTTCTTCCAAATAAAATTCTGTGACCTTGTCTTCTCCAAGTCCTGATGTAAACCAATAATCATTAATTTTGTTTTCCGAACACTTCGAAAAATCTCCATGTTTCTCCAACAAAGTTGAAAACAGAAATATAGTCGAGACATTGATCTTTTTTACCATCAATCAGAAAAAACAGTAACTTCATGTTTTTAATTAGTTCATGGATATGGCATAATTACAGAAAACACTCACTCCATATATCAATAGAAACAGGGGCTACCTACTCTTTGAACTAAATGGATTAAAATACAATGTAACTATCTCAGTTCCTTTAGGGTGAAAACATTGTATGTTGGAGGCTTTTATAAGTTGCTAATCCCCTAGCTTAGCTTAATTATCAAACAATTATAGGTACTACTCGATATATTTAACCACTCATGCATTACCAAGTCAGCGTGAGCAAGTAACAGTTCATTATTATTCATGCACGACAAGTGAGTGCTAATTATAGGTAACCAATGAAATATGGAGAACAGAAATAGTACTGTTCCCCACTAATTGGTCATATGCTTCGCATTTTACACAAAGTTTATACCTTCCATACAAGTAAGCAGATGATATTCATAAGATGGAGTGACCTACAAATAGTTCCCCAGCAGGGGGCTGGATATAAATAATTTAACGGTGTATTTCAGAAACTTCAAATTGAAAATGATGCAGGCAAATTAGCTAATGCCCTTTTTTGACAAGTCAGACAGGCAACTCATTTAGAACACAGGAGGGGCCCGATCTATATTTAGAAGGGTCCCGGGCATTGGGTTAGCCAATTTTTTTAGCTCTAATATATGAAACAAGTGCTGCCGTGCTGCATGAAAACAGCGAGGTCCTACTTTAAGGATGGCAATTCTACTCTTCCAAGGTACATTTTCAAATATTGTGCAATACTGTCTGATAATTTGACCTAAAATAACAACCAAAAAAATCTGAATTCATTTCTGTACAGAAATTAATTTAAACAACAAAGTCCCAATGACCTACTTTGGGTATTACAACATAAACAACAAAGTCCCAATGACCTACTTTGGGTATTACAACATAAACAACAAAGTCCCAATGACCTACTTTGGGTACTACAACATAAAAAGCAGAACATACAGTGGTCCCCTTCTTTAATGGCACCCCTGACCTGTGGCCACCGACGAGTTTGTGCTCAAAAGTATCCCTCAAGGACAGACACCCCTCTAATGCAGTCAGTGGCCAGCATATTAGTGCAAAAACTGTCAAATTTACCCCTCACCAGCGGCCATGGACCAATGAGTTTGTGTTCAAAAGTACCCATCTAGGACAGCCACCCCTCTAATGAAGCCAGTGGCCAGCATACTAGTGCAAAAACTGTCAAATTTACCCCTCACCAGTAGCTACATAATGGGGTTTACAGATAGAAATTTCACAAATATTTGTTGATTTTTAAATTCAACACATGGACATTTGTTCCAACATGCCAATAAAGTACCAAACTTTAATCCATACAAAGAGGCAAGTATTAACATTATCCATAATGCTGTGTGTTCCTTATATGTCAGGTTTTGTCACTTTGATAATCACAGGCAATTATTATGACTGATAATTGTCAAGTTGGCAAAAGCTAACTGCTGAGAAGCAGTATTGTTCAGCTCAAGACAGTGTGACATTCATTCGACGTCAAGTAAAAATGGTATGTTAGCTGTTGTCACTTCTCTCTCTCTTAGATTACAAAATGTATTTGAAAGGGTACCAGTTTTTGTAAAAAAATTGATCACATGACAAGTTCATTAACCCTAACCCTAAATACACTAACCAAATTATAAGTGGGAGAGACCTTTGACCGCTGCAGAGAAACTTGATGTCAGAAAAATTCAAATAAACATTGTCAGTTATATACATTCTACAGCAATGGGAAAATGGAATCGACAGACAATGATAGTTACAGCCAGATGTTTGTACCCTGATTTTACTGACAATGTGGTTTTGCACTATTTTTGATGATTAATCATAGTTATTTTTAATAATATTAATATAAGTTTTATCACACTGATTCCAAAACATGCCTGTTAATTTTAAATGAAAATATTAAATATATAAATATTAGTTATGCCTTTCATACCTTATCAGGGTTTTACAAATCCACATGCTCGACGCTCGAGACAACCTCAAGTTCCGTTCAGGCAATAGTGCGGACAAAATTTTACACGATTCTTAGATCACAAGAAATTGCATGTCCTCTTATTCTCATGTAATACTGTACCTGGCTCCAAGTCCTGATGTCGGCCCCGTTGAAGTGGTCTAATCGTTGCTCATCGAACCACATTTCCGAGGGCAAGTTTACATGATTTTTTATTCTCGGAGCCCCAAGCATACCTCCTTTTGGTCTGCCTCGAAGATTTCGCGGTATCCATGCTTGGGTCAAAGTTATGACAGAAATTATTAGTAGGAAAGTTTGAACATATCTGACCGGTGGTGCTGCCATTTTGTTTGTCGCACCAGATCATATGGTTTTCACATGACAAGTCACATGCGAATTAGAGTCACTACAAAACGAATCTTGCAAGTTCATGTGACCCTCTTACTCTATGGCAGACCGTCATGGCCAAAAAAAGGTATTCTCTTGTGTCAGAAAATACGCATATTTTCTAATATTAGAAAATGGATCCTAGTTTCTAACATTAGAAACGAAATAAGAAATGCTACGTATTTAATAATATTAGAAAGAAAACAAAATATTCTAATATTAGGAAAAAAGTTCTATTATCATTATTATTTGCAGAAGAAGAAAATAATTTTTAAAAAAGTGCTGGCCCGAACGGCTTGTCATACTACTCACAAATTGGATATGGGGAGAGAGAAATAAATGGTCAATGAATTACTTACTTGCATGTGGATTCAATAACAAAAATCAATGGTTATCGATACGAGCGATTTAAGTAAGTGTATACTTAATCAATGTTGACACAGAGTTCCGTTTTAGCAGATCACGCGCCCACCATTCATGTTCAATATTAACAAAAGAAAAACTGAGTAAACTATAAAATATAGTAATTTTAAAATTTTTAAAATCTATAACAAGTAGCGTGTACTACAGTTTTATAACAAGTAGCGTGTACTACAGTTTTATAACAAGTAGCGTGTACTACAGTTTTATAACAAGTAGCGTGTACTTCAGTTTTATAACAAGTAGCGTGTACTACAGTTTTATAACAAGTAGCGTGTACTACAGTTTTATAACAAGTAGCGTGTACTACAGTTTTATAACAAGTAGCGTGTACTTCAGTTTTATAACAAGTAGCGTGTACTACAGTTTTATAACAAGTGGCGTGTATCAGTGGCGTCACCAGGGGGTGCGGGCCGCACCGGGTGACACCATCACAGGGGGGTGAAACCAAAATGGAAAAGTTTAAACTGTAAAGTTTAATGTTAAAATAAAAAATAACATAATTTTGTTGCAGTTCTTAAACGCTGTTACCTCAAATTTTATTGTTTTCTTCTTATGTCCTTTGTAACTTTAGAACTTAAATTTACAAACATTACTATAGGCGATTCTGTATGGTCTGGTACAGGAGGACTGGGAGGAGGTCCATGGGGGAAGTCTGGAGGGGGTGACACCATGAGCTTACCGCACTGGGTGACGCCAACCCTAGTGACGCCACTGGCGTGTACTACAGTTTTATAACAAGTGGCGTGTACTACAGTTTTATTACAAATAGCGTGTACTACAGTTTTATAACAAGTAGCGTGTACTACAGTTTTATAAAAAAGTAGCGTACTACAGTTTTATAACCAGTAGTGTGTACTACAGTTTTGTAACAAGTAGCGTGTACTACAGTTTTATAACAAGTAGCGTGTACTACAGTTTTATATCAAGTAGCGTGTACTACAGTTTTATTTCACGTGATATCAAGACATTATCTTCAACTCATTCAAAAAAACGTACGGTTAATAGCGCGGGGACCTCAGAATTGTAGTTCCTTTGACAGAGTCTTAAAAAACTTCATGAAACCTGCACAGATATCTTTAATGTTTAATAATAATAATAATAATAATAATAATAATAATAATAATAATAATAATAATAATAACAAAATATGTGTATTCGTGGGGAAAGACACAATAAATATAAATTCTTCAGACTATGTTTAAATTTTTTTATCCTATTCATGCGTATTAATTTCCACTACTACCCTTACCACCATGCCTAAAAAAAAAAAAAAAAAAAAATGAAAATTCGAAACCAACGCCATGGACATACAATATGTACCGGTATTTTAAAAGTTATCAATATTTTGCCATAACTTTTTTTTTTTTTTTTTTTTTATTTTTTGCTTGAACTAGTCAATAAAGTTAACACCGGTCGATAGACAAAATAACCTTCTTTAAAATGATCTGCTGCTGCACGTGCAGCACTGCAGCACGCCGGACACCTGCAGATATATGCATGTGATGTAACTTAGGTAAATGACTGTAACGTAAAAATTTTGGAGAAATAGAACGATTCTGCTACTAAGCAAAAAGCATGCTGTAAAATCCAGGTGCTCTTGGTGTACTCTCCGACTGATATCAAGGCCGACTTGGATCAAGTTTACGGATGTAATTCTCTGTCATATCCCACAATTCTGAGATGATTTCTTCGTTTCAAAGATGGTCCACATTCTGGAAGACCGTTGTCTGCGATTCGTGATAGGAAAGTGGCTGCTGTGAAGGGGGCAGTTGATGAAGATGCTCGATACACATTGGAAGATATTTATATTGTCAGGGGAATTAATTCGTCATCTGTTTTTAATATATTGAAGAATTATCTGATGTTTAGAAAGGTTTGTGCAAGCTTGGTCCTGCATTTGTTGACGGCTGATCAAAAACAGACTCGGGTTGAAATCGCCAAACAGCTACTCGCCAAATGTGAAAAGAGTGACCAGAGATGCTTTAAAAATAGAGGAACTTGCAGACGTATATCAGTGATGACTTTAATACCAGTTCTGTCTTGCATTTGAATGACAGCATTTACCGTTACGGAAGTTAGTGTTTCTAATATGTCTGTACTTCAAACTTGGTATTACAGCTTATTTCCTTGATGTATTTTGTGTTTTTTGCACATTTTACACTTTCTGTTTAAGAAATTAAAGAATTTATACAAAACAAGGGCTTTTATCTGTGACATCACACTTACCTGCATATATTATCACCTCCGTAACGAGAAGGTTTATGAGATCAATACATTCAATACAGCTTCTGGTGGTTGGATGGACCTAAAATTTGGCATGTCTACGGCTGATACAATCAGCTCATCATGATTTTTGTGCATATCATAATTGTTCATAGCATGTACATAGAAAGGTAACATATATTGTTATGGAAATTAGTGTTTCTGACCTTTAATGCTGAGTAACTGGTTATAGGGCTTACTTACCAGATGTTTTTGGTGTATATTACACAGTTTTTGTTTCTATTTAGGAAATCAAAGAATTAATAGGAAACAGTCGTTTATATGAATGACATCTTATTTACCTGTAAATGTTATCACCTCTGTAACGAGAAGGCTTATGAAATCAAAACCTTCTGACACAGCTTCTGGTTCTTGGATCAAGCTCAAACTTCGCAATTTTATAGCTGATACAATCAATTTATGGACTTTGTGCATCAAATGATTGAACATAATGAATCCAATAAATAATTCATAACTACATTGACAATCTTCAGAAATAACTATATTTAAAGATATATTCTTCGCAAGTGATTGTGTAATTTACAAGAAACAGTAGATACTTATATGCGTTGTCGTAGAGTATATCAACACCTTTTATATGAAAAGTGTCATAAGTCACTCGTCAATCACATGAATTGTTTAAGAAATTATTTCCAAGGGACATAACCTTCGTAACGGCAGCATCATCCCTGTTATATGAAACATAGCATAACTCAATAACCAAATATAATTTGTGTGTAAAGATTGATATTGGGAAGGAAAATAAGTTTATGATTAAGAATAAATGATTGTTATATTCGATACTTTACATTTTTTTTTTTAGTTTTCTAATCTTAATTGTAACCATTTTCCTGGAAATCACTGTTTAATGAGGTTGTCACAGGTGAGGAAACATGAACCCGACTCAAATGAAAATAATAAAGTTTGCTAGTGTGACTGGACAGTTATATGCATTCACAGTGTTGCCAAGGTTGTGCAACACTACTGAGCCACTCGTTCGCACACGGCACACCAGTACCTAGTCTGGTTCCCTGCTTCATATGCTCCCTACGTTGCACATATAGCGGAGTGCAACGCAGGGAGCATTTGAAGCAGGGAACCAGACTAACCAGTACCCCGGAGTATCCATCTACTCGATGACAACGCACCGGCGCATAAATCCGCCGTCGTAACAGACTTCCTGAAGGGGCACGGCATCTACACTTTGCCACATCCTCCATACAGCCCTGATTTAGCTCCAAGTGATTTTTTAGCTGAATCCAGTTACCACAGATTTGCTCAAGAGCAGGCAATTTTAAAGCCGCCATGCGGTTCTAAGTGCAGTTTTCTAGTGATTCTAGTGTATGAACAACGTGTTCAAACGTGAATACAAAATGGCATTTAATAATTGGATAATCATACTGAGAGAGTGTGTATAGATGCATGGTACTTTGAGGGGATGTACTGACGTACTGTTCACTAATAAAGAACTTTGTTATACAGCGGACAAATATTCGAACGTTTTATATTCCACTCGTAACTACACATTTATACCAGTCTGCAATAAAAAAAAATCTTTACCACATTGTTTTTCCGTTTTTATTTTGCTTAATTGAAATTGCTACAAGGATTACTGTAATTACCGGTAGATTTAAGATATCAGAAGATGCATTCATGAAACTGGATAATAGATGAAAATAAGAAGGAACCTGCTGCGACTCGAATTTTGTGTACTACCTAAGTAAGCACAATTTCAGTATCATGAACATTCGAGCCAAGATGAATACTCATCAACCAACATATCCCTCTTTAAAGGGACCCCCCCCCTAACAACAACTAAAATCCTACTGAATTGACAGTGTTATAGAACGGATGTATTTGGTGTTCTCGAAGCAAAAGACATGACAAGGGATATGTTTGGTGTTCTGGAAGCAATAGACATGATTACGGATATATTTGGTGTTCTGGAAGCAATAGACATGACAACGATTTACTGTTCTTGTATTTCAACATGACAATAGACAAAAAATAAATAATAAAACTTAAATAATTTTACAACTAAAGATACAAAATTGCCATGGAACATTTACTGCAAACATTAATCTTTTTTTTTTATGTCCGATTGTCCTCTTTCCTCTCATTAAACAACATTCTCATTATCTTTTCCAAGTTAATAGGTAAAATGCGAGCCTGATTGTTTCATCCTTTTCTCAAAATTATTGTTCTACTTTTTTTCTTTTAGTACGATATCTTTTTAAACTTAAAATGTAATTGTGACTAGACTATATAATTTACGCACGGTTTGTCTGTATCATATACAATTTCTGAACTTTCTTGAACCAAATATGTATATTCGAGCAACCCAATCAAGGTATTCAAATTATAGTTTCTAGTTGATATATACCGGAATTCGCGTGCTCATTTTGTTTAAACAACGTACGCTGATTTATAAAAAAAAAAGAGAAATGTTCATTTTTGTCCAGAAAAGCGGCTTATTCATTGTAAAATTACCACTTGATGAATAAAACAAAATTATTATAATGAATGAGACAGGGGTGTGATATATAGCTGTTTTATTTTATTTTATTTTTATATATTTTTTTTTTTTATCTTATTATTGTCCCTCTTTCCTGTAAATACACACAATGGCCGTAACTATATTGAAATAAATAATAAAAATAGAAGTTTATTCATTGCCTTTTTCTATCACACACACACGCATACACACACACACAGAAAAAAACGTTGAATTTACAAAACATGATTATGGAACATTTTCTTTTGTATTTATTGTTTGCCTCTGTTTTGTAATTGCCCTTGGCAAAGACTCATTGAGAGTCTACAGCGCAGAGGCTAGTTAAAAATAGTTTTGCACTGTTTGTTATCACTTTTTTTTACTATATATATATATATATATATATATATATATATATATATATATATATATATATATATACTCGTATGCTTGTCAATAACATCGTATCTTGGCTTGTTATTTTCTGTACCATCTTTTTTTTCTGTCTAGTAATCTGATTTCAAAACTTTCTAAGGCAGACGTTTACCGTTCGTGTATTCAAATTTAAAACAGCTCCTGTGTAATTCATTGTCATATTTTCATTTAATTTCTTCATTAAATAATTTTTGTTTTCTTTTTCAAGTGTTCTTTCCAGCGATAAATTCACTGAACAATGATTAGATATAGCTTGGGAGTCTGGCCGTCGCAAGTTTGCGCTGGAAAAAAACGGCGCCCGCGAGCGTCGCTTTTGCGCCCCCTACTCGGGGGAAAAATGCCGCAAATTCCGTAAATGGCTCCCCGGGCGATCGCCCTTTTCGCTTGCCCCTTACGACGGCCCTGTTGGGAGTTACAGCTTCAATAAGGTTACGTTCCCGGATGATTTTCTGGTTTATTATAGTGGTACATCATATTCTCACAAAATTGAAATTTGCTTTCTCTCTCGTGGTTCCTCATTGCCAAGACAATACAATACGTGTACACCCAAGTTCGTCTGTATTCCATAATTCTTCAAGTTTAATTCTTCATTTATAACTCCAGCTTTCGATCCATATATCCATATCTGTTTTCTATTTTCAGTTCAGTCATACTGAGGAAGTTCTATGGTCATCAGGAACAATAGAAAAGCTCCACATCTATTCGACTTTTCACACTCAATAAGGTCTTTAGAAATGCATAAATAACCATTATTAGATACTTGCCCATTGTCCCCGCTTAATCAATATCGTTATCGATACTTGCCCATTGTCCCCGCTGAATCAGTATCTAAGAAACTCGGGAATAAACAAAATTTGAATGGAAATTATTAAAATCGCGGAATTTAACACAATGAGCATGTAGTACGATAAAAGGTAAAAATAAAACATTTTGTTCGTATACAAATGTAAAAACAAGGTCTTTAGAGATGCATAAATAACCGTTATTAGATACTTGCCCTTTATCCCCGCTGAATCAATATCGTTATCGATACTTGCCCATTGTCCCCGCTGAATCAATATCGTTATCGATACTTGCCCATTGTCCCCGCTGAATCAATATCGTTATCGATACTTGCCCATTGTCCCCGCTGAATCAATATCGTTATCGATACTTGCCCATTGTCCCCGCTGAATCAATATCTTTATCGATACTTGCCCATTGTCCCCGCTGAATCAATATCGTTATCGATACTTGCCCATTGTCTCCGCTGAATCAGCATCTAGGAAACTCTGGAATCAAAGAAAATTCGAATGGAAATTATTAGAATCGCGGAATTTAACACAATGAACAAGTAGCATAGAGCAAAATAAAAAATTTTGTTCGTATAAAAATGAGACTTTAATTTATCAATACCACGTATTCGTTGATGTATCTGCTGACAATAGACCTATGTCCCTATTGGGGGTTGGGGGAGGGGCTATATGACGTCGCTACCCCACATGCGCCTTTAAGTGCCCGTCAATTATCG
Source organism: Margaritifera margaritifera (assembly GCA_029931535.1). Classification (NCBI taxonomy): domain Eukaryota; kingdom Metazoa; phylum Mollusca; class Bivalvia; order Unionida; family Margaritiferidae; genus Margaritifera; species Margaritifera margaritifera. The sequence continues at coordinate 1,176,733 of JAQPZY010001474.1, forward strand.
GTTCATTGGCCACTGTTGTGTAAAACAATGTAATTTTATCGTATCTAGGGCGTAGTTTCTGATATATATCATCACAAACAGTTTCGAGCTCTTGATGAAATAAATTAAATCTTGCTTTTAATAGTTCATTGTCAGTTATAAACAATTTGAAAACAGTAATTAAAAGATGTGTGGAAAAATAGGTAAAGTTGAGCTCGGCGTACGCATATTAATGGCCAGTCGTGTTATTAACATAGTGATCTTTCACGAAGAAAATCTTTTACAAAAACGTCATATTTTTCTTCACCACTAAAAACTCACACATTTCTGAAGAAACTATCTTGTCACGAACATTTGTCTGGCCAATACTTTTTTTCCACACGTACAACGTGTGTTCTCAGTCTGAACACGTACATAATAGAGCGATTTATCATGAAGAAACTTGTTCTGATGAGTCCTCCTTTCGTCACGAAAAAATCACCAATCTTCATGAAGACTGATCTTTTACACAAATTCGTAACTTATTCGTGAACATTTTGCATCGACAAAGAAAGGTACTTTTGTGTGTACATTCTTCGTGAATTTTGGTGACCTTTTCATGCAAGGTTTGCATCGACATAGCAAGGCACTTTTCGTGAATAAAGTGACATTCTTCATGAAGATTACATCCTTTTGTACGAATAAATTTACTTTTTTTTTCCATGAAACATTGCTTGGACACAGCATCGGAATCTGTGCACCTGATTTCTCATACTGCCGCTAAACTGTGTGACTTTTTCCCGTTTTTCTTCAAGAAGGAAGATCTATTTACGTTGATATGTTTTGGACATCTATCGAATGGACACGCAAGTAAAACTAGTTTAATAGCTCAGTTTGTAATGTAAAGGTTATAAATTATTTTCTAATCACCATTGTTTACACAATGTACCCAGTTTGTTTGAAATACACACACTTGAAGTAGTGGGATAATGTGAATTTTATATTTTTCTTACTGATATAGATCAAAGCCTTCTATACTCCATGATTTTACCCTCGAATCAAACGTGAGTGCATTATTTACGCAAGTGTACACAAAACCCCTGGTAAGCCTCCACCCGAGGGCACCCACAAGCGAAGTTACTATACTAGGTGACGCAGTCAGGCCAATGCACTGGCAAACATGCTGGCAGACTGATCAACATACACTGGCAAACAGTTACTCGATGTTCAGTGTCTGTAACTCAATTATCTCTTTTTGGTTGCTGACGCCTCTGTTCCGTATCTGTGCGCGGTGACGCCGGTGGTTTTCCATTTCCACCAGCACCATTTCCAACTCAGCCATGCTAATCAATTTTTCCTCGATAGCCACCGAGTACAGTTTACTAACTGTACTGAGACTACTTTGTGCTGCCGCGAGAAGTTCCGAATAGAAACGTATTCGTGAATGTAATCGTATCAAAATTATTTTACCAGCACCACCAGAGACACCGGTTAATATCGATATGCCTCCAACAACATTTTCGATTGATGTACCTATGATGGTTGCCGTGGTCACAATTCCAGGAACACACAGGCCTACGGTGGTCACGGCAGCAATTCGGCAAATAGCATCTACAACGTTACATATACGCTTGTATTTCATGAGCAACGCGGTTCTTTTGACGATTTAATTTTGCAATTGTTGTTCCGCTTCAATTATTTTCTCACGCCGGTAAGTTTGAGGGTCCATTATAGTTCTTCTAATAATAATGTGATTGCATAGTATAATTGCTCGACAATCATGCCTTGTTCAGGTGCAACACGCACACGCACTTCTAGCCAATTACCCTTTTTTACTGGTACAAGTACTATAGAATCATAGAAAATATCTTCCTGTGAAATATTTAAATCTCCGGCAATTCTGCGTTCTGGGGCACCACGTTCACTTATAAGCATATTGATTACGCCCTTGGTTGTGTCTGAAAAGATTGTACTCGTCGTCGTCCAAGAACTGTTACACGGACAAGTGCTTCCTTGTTGAATAACAGTCGAGTTTTTTCTCTCCTTAGCTGAGTCAATGTTGGCGCAACATAATTAACTGGGAATGTAACCGGGTGGCTTTGTCGGTGAATATTACTTCATCGTTGTAGAAACAGTCCCTTAGTGTTTTTATGCCTGGTAGTGCAGTCAACGACCGGGTGTTTTCGCGTGCTAATGCAATGATTCCAAGCTGGCTTCGAGTTGGTATTGGTACAGCAGGGTTGATCCGACGGTTAATTTCTATTTGACCCTTAACAAGATTATGTTTGAGCGTATACAAGGGTCTGGTAACACCATTTTGAAGCAGATATTCGTCGACAAGTCGATCGTAATCACTATCAATGTTAGCATCACTGGTTAGAGGATCCAACACACCGTCGGTAAATTCCATAACCTCATCACAGCGGTCAGAATCCATCACTTATATGTAATGATAAATCTAATCTTAACCACAAACACCAAAGACGTTTAAGGACCCAATTGGAAAGATGTTGAGTCATTCGAACTGAATTTCATCTCCGACGACCAACGATACCGACACCGTATATGTAAAATTCTTTTGCAACCTTGGCGTCTGGAGGGTCACTTATTATTAATTCGCCAAACCGGAGTTCATTTTTCAATATATTGCTATTGAACCCCACCCATCAGAGAAACCGGATAAGATAAACAAATACTATTCAGACTCGTTTACCTTTAAGATGTGAGATTTAGGTTTATCAAAACCATTCACGTCAGGAAAAATAAGTCGACCACTTATTATGGCGGCAGTTGTTTCCTCCTTTCCTTCGCTGATCAAAATTCCTATGTATGCTCCAAATGAAGTTACTACGCGTGGTTATGGTGGCACGTCTTTCATTCCATCATTGGCAGTATCGACGTAGTCTTTGATAAACAAAATTAACGTACCAGAGTCTTTGATTCCCTTGATTTCACTGATTTCGGCCATGTTTTTCGCGACAGCGCCTCGCAGCTTCAAAACAATATCGTCGATGTCCACGTTAGAAGTTTTAAGTTTTCCAGTTTGATCTTGGAAAGTCACAAGCTCGCCCGGGTCGATGTCAAGAACAACCCGGCTGGTAAACTCGGTCAAGTCCACTTTGGTGGCAAACCTGCTCAGATCACATCAGCGCCGCGTCGGGCTGAGTAGCGTACGTAGATATTAATATGCATTTCGTATACTATTAAGCGTAGTTTCTAAGTGACGATGCAAAATCAACAAGGGCGCGTGGTGTTGGTGCATTCTCAAGTGCACACAACGCTTTAACAACAATATGACCGCATATTGGCCCGTCCAGCCGAGCTTGTAACGTCAGCGTTGAATAAAACAGTGAATGTCGTCCACCTCCTCAGGTTAAATAATCAACAACTTCAAGCTTCAAGTGGTGGTGCAAGCCCATACGAGTCAAAATATAAAAGATGTCGAGGCGTTATTATGTATGCAACCCAATGAGTTCCAGGTCCTGTTGATGAATCCAGGTCAACAATGCCGGTTTCCCTTGTGCGTGGGATTATTGCCAGAGAGCCTTTGGCTTCGAATTCATTTCGCATAAAGACACCTCGGAAATGCTTGAATGACTTAACCATTGCGAGTACATCAAAACTGGTTAATGGCGAGGCCTTTTGCGAGTCGTGAAGACCTGTGCCTGAGGGTAATCTGCGAGTTGTCCTGGGTAATCGGAGACCTTTTCCTTTTTTATGGGTCCCCGAGAGGCTCCGGATCACACCGCCTTTTGCAGAGCCATTCCGTATGCAGTTCCGACGGCCCCTAACGCAGCCGTCTTTGCAACCGCGGGAGTCGCAGCCGCTAACAGCGCTGGACTGACGGCGAAGAATGGCAATATTCCACGGGTTTTTTTTTTTTTTTTTGCATTTATGCGACCTTTGACTTCGATAATTTGAATGTCACCGATGTGTTTTTTGCGTTTTGCCGCATTAAGCTGATTAAGTTGTGTTTGGGTCAACAAAACGGGGATAATTCCAGTTAACCTTGTCGGAGAAAGCCTCAATGTGACTCCGCAATCGTTACGTTTGCAAGCTGCTTTGGGCTAAGGCCAACCTTAGCTTCATGATATGACATTATTTTATTTTTTATTGTTCAATTACAACAACTACATTACAGGCGCGTCAATAACCCTCATTCGACCACCTGCGCCCTCTAAAAACGGCACCAGGCGAAGTTACACGTGCATGAAAGTGCAGATCGACCCCAGACTGTCTGTACAGGTCTAAGTATTCCAACGAAAAGTAATAAATCGGGTATAACGTGGCGAAATCTTTTTGCGAAATTTGCAGACCAGTGTCAACGTTTTGATCCCGGCCCATGAACTACCACAGCTTCTGATATGCACGTGCGACATGATTGTGTATGAAGACAAGAATAATTTCTTTGGATGGTTCCTGGTGACCGTTTAACCGCAAAGAGATTTCAGACACTCCTAGCCGGTCAAAACTCATTTTATTCACCTCCTGTCCACCGCGCTCGAGCTATAGCTCAAAACGCCACGAACACACGTCTTGGTACGCTAATAACTTGTTGGGTAGTTATTTGCCATGATAACTGCTAAACATTACCTTCATACGAGTCTGTGGTAAGTGTGTGAAACCCGCTGTGCTCGAGTCACTAATCGTCGTAGTCGATCTCGAATCGATTGAACCGCTTGCAATCCCAGATTTTTCAACCGATCCGCAGGAACATTTTTTATGCTATCAACAACTTACATTGAAACTTGTTTAGCGATAGGTGCAGCGCGCGAAGATAAGGTCGCGAGCACCTTTGGCGCTCCTGTAAATAATCTCTGGACGACATCACCAAGACCATTTCAGTAATATGTCATGTAAACGGGTTTTCTCGCGTTGACGACACCCACTGCTATCACACATCCACACACGATTGTCATTTTTTATTAAATATCAGATCGATTTCGAATGTACAGTTGTATTGTCATTGTCTCCCCGAGCTGGTCTAGCATGTGCCTATCCTGGTCCACAAGGGTTAAACGAAGATGCGTCAACCAGAGATTGTGGGATGTAAGATACAAAGCAATCGATATTAAATCACCCGGTTCCACAGTTGGGGAAAACCCAAACAATATATAACCCTGGGAGGCTACGGTTGCAGAAGCTCCAGTTTCATAACTGCTACTGATGGTGTCACAGGTTAAATTAATTTGAACCGTTGAGGTAATCCCAACAATATCTGGCGCGTTATGGTATCACGACCCTCCTGGTTCTGCGCTTAAGATTCGCTTGTCCTCGGGAATCTCATTAATATCTTCCGGACAACCGAGAATTGTTCCTATTGACAACCGTGTAATGTCAACCTCGTAAGGTGCAGACTTAATCGAGATGACCGAGCTGAATGTGGGCTCATGTTCGCGTATGAAAATTGTAGAGTCTTTACCAGATTTTAACAAAATCCTCTGTCGAATCTCTTCATTGATCGATTCCATGTCGTACGCGCGCGCGGGAATTTCAACTTCTTGCCAGGTTGCGCCATCATCCATCAAAAACACAAACGAGTTATTCGCGGGAAGACCACCGAATGGTCGTGATCAGATATTAGGCGAACTGTAATACACGCGCAACGACGCCAATGTAATCTCGAGTACTAGTATACGGGATTCCCCTGCGGTGATTGGTGTAGAGAAAGTCAGATCAAATTCTGGTTTCGTTGATGATATTGTAATCATTGAGGTAACGCTCGGGATTGTATTTACAACAACACTTTGTATCGCGACATAGATATCGTGTAAAATACGAAGTGTTTCAATGGAAAGTACTTCAGAACTCATCATCGGTGTACGAACTTTGTTTGTCATATACATCATTGATGTCTTCAATGAGTTTGTGTATTAACAAGCGAAACGTCCGCGGGCCCATGATGTCGTTGGTGAGCAGCCGCTGACAAATCGATGCGACCTCATTGATGACTTCTGGTGCGTTGTTGCTCTCGCGAACCGATCCCACTAGTGTTTCCAACCGATCCAGGAGTTCATTTACCTGTTGTTGGTCCACATACACGCATTTGAATCCTGCGGGTTTGAACCCTTTAGTAGTCATGTAACCTTTGGTTGTCCCACGTTTGTGTGCACGACCACCGAGACCTTTTCCATATTTTGGCGGTTCCTGGAGAAGATCCTCCAATGGGGAGATATATTCTTCTTCCTTCTCGGGAGGAACATCCTCCTTGAAAGACTCCCACCCAACCCCATAGACGTGTTTTTGCAATTATTTTTTGTTTGTTCGGAGAAAAATATCCCACTATGGTTTGACCTTTCTTTCACCTAAATTTCTATAGAGTTCAACAACCTCATGAAAATCGATCCATATATGATTATTACCGTATAGTCTTTTATATCCAGTCTACTCCTTGAATACCCATCCGTCCCTTTCCCTGTTGAGGTAACTCGGTTGCGTATCCGCGAGTAGTTCAAACTCCAATATATAATCTTTTAATTGTTTTGGACCAAGTACTTTAGCGGAAAACTCTAAGGGATGTTCAAAGATTATCTGACGTGCCTCTTCGTTAAATTTTTGAATTGGTGTGTCTCACTTTGATTTGTACTCGGATAGTTGTTCTTGTGGAAGATTATCAAGTGCCTCTCCGACATCCTCTTGTATGTCCTCTATCCTTTTTTTAATGTGTGCAAATTGTTGTGGCGTACTCATGATCGGACAGGGTTCCTCTTTTGTTCCCATCATCGACTTTCTTTGCTTGTTCTACATTTCCGCAGTATTGGCTGCAATCGTTTTTGTTGGTTTAATCAGCGGTGCAAACATTTGTTTGAAGCCCTCTCTGAGATATTCCCTTGCAGTTTGTCTCGAATGTAATATATCTTTAACACGTTTGTGTGCATCCATGTATTCGCGTAGATGTTCCAGTTGATCCAGGCCGGTCCACTAGTTAAGTCAATAGTGAGGAAACTATACGGGTCCTGTGTGACCTCCACAAACATATTCCGAAACTCGTCTCACGAGTGGTCGGCGGCACACCAGGTCCAATGAATGTTTGCGATGCCATGCGCGTCGATACCACGAAATATCATTAACATGTTGCAGTTGTCTCAGATTACTTTAAACACGTGTGCGTATCGCTGAGTCACATAATTCACGTCTGTGTTCTTGTGTGGACCTCGGGAAAATATTCTCAAAGGTCACTCACGGGACTGCTCGAGCATGGTTGGCTAAACAAGCGTTGTGGCAAATTTACCTACCCGCACCAAGAAAGATATCCCGTTGATGGTTTCATGTGAGAACACCCAACGAAGTTCACCAGACTGATCTTTTGTTTCTTCCACATGATGGGGTACGAGGATGAACATAAAAATACTCGTTAACTATCGTAGATGTTGCCAGCAGATACAAAGAAGCGGAGCCGTTGACGTCCAAAGATTCAGCAAGTGTCGCAGATGCGCTTAAACGTATTTACACACGCGGACCACTAACATGGCCACGGCTGTTACAGGTAAATTCAGGTAAAAAATTTCTTTAACCGTTGCTGCATTGTTAACAAAACATAAGATGCTTGTTCGTGTTGAACATGCTAACATACATCGTGATCAAGCTATTGTGGAACGATTAAACCGTGGGTAACACGGCTTCATTCTGTCCGCGCAGCGTTGAATAATGAAATCAAACGCGCAATTGGTTAAAAACCTGCTGAAGCGATTAGGCAAAAGACTGTCACTGTTACACATAATACACTTGCACAACCACCTGTGTTAGCCCCACTCGGAAACAATTTCATTCGGTATCTGTATGTACCGGGAGAGTTAGAAGGTGGGCAACGTTGTGCTAATGACCCGGTATGGTCCGTGCATGCATTTACAATCTCTGTTCGGATTGATATTCAAAGACAGCCAACACGTTACCATTTGGCTCCGGTACAACCATGGGAGGCAAAGCCTCCTAGCAGAACATTTGTGCGAGAGGAATTGCAAGTCATTCCCGCGGATACAAAACTACCACCAAGTCTATTTTAATGCGCTAGTGCATCAATGCGTTAGATAATCACTGGTAAGTTGATTGACAATCGCGTGGTGCCCGTACGCATAAGTGGTGATTCCGTCGGGGAATATCCATCGCTTGGTGTCAAGCGGTGACAAACTCACCTTGGTGCATCGGTATACACCCATCTGATGTTTCCTTGACCGGATCAGATTTGTATATGTGCGAATTCGCGTCGCTCACGACGCAATCATTCCACATACATGTTGTGTTTGAGATATTTTGCAACAACAGCACGGGCAACTCCTTTCGCTTTCTTAATGTTTTTGCCGGTGAGAACGCTCTGCGGTCCGACCACACACGAGTACATTTTAGGTTGCAGTCCTATGTATTCTTCGATTAGCTTTCCTGCGCATTCATCTTTGAATTTTCCTACAACTTTCTTGTTGGTGTTACTAAACAATGGATGATCTTTAGGATACTCGTTGGTGTCATCTTCTTTTACCAAACTTGCTTCAGCCATGTCCGCGTACACATCATCGGTGGTAATGTGAATGAGCACTGAATCCGTGTCCTGTACAGCATCTTGAGGTTGTCATCGTACCACGGTATGATCGTATCATAATAGAATTCATACATCAAAAGCTTCGACAAGTCTAACACAGATGCACCAGCATAGACTGGCTTTGTAAACTTCAGCTTGGCTTTCTTGCTGCGGACAGCAACGAGTCCGCCGTCAAATATTTTACATGACTGAAATGCCGGGTCCGCAATTAATTGGTTGAGTTTGTCTTGCTGGCTGTCCCGTTTTAAAAGATTCTCAATCGTTTTGCCGAACACGGCATTGTTCGTCAGTTTGAAGAAGTCTTTCTCAAACACATTCGTGGCTTTTGTGCGCAGATCCGTATCTGTATATACGGCGCCATCCAAGCACGCTGAATAAACTGAAGCACCCGGTGTATTCGGGACACTCGCATACCTGCTCAAAGATAATACTGCAAATTTCTCACATGTATTACATAATTAAGCTTGGTGCATATATTTGGGAACCAGTTTGATGCATTCTGTATAGGGGCGGCTCAACTCAATGATTTGCATTGATACGGAGATATCCACGACTTGGGTACAGTCATTGCTTCTGGTGATAGTGGGTAGTCATTGTGAAGGTGGTGGAGGTCTTCTCGATACTCCAGATCAACCTCGAAGAAGTATCCATGATTGCCGTTGCTACAGTAATCTCCTATGCATTTTTCCCCATCTATGTGTGTGGGCTCCAACCATTCAAACCTTCCAACAGGCATGGGCTGCATCGTTGTCCATCCATAGAGGTTTTTGTTGTCCAGGTACATTATGTAGCTCTTTGGCAGGCTTGGGTCATACCCATCCACGCTCGGATTGTTTGCACCAGCATAGCGGTGGCTCGCTATTGAACTTCCTTTCAATAAATACATGTTGGTCGATATCTGTCAAAAGCTCCAGCTCTACTTTAGTTTTTGATAGTAGAGCATCCCAGTCCATTCCGGGTGATGAGAAGTAGTGCGTGGGGTTGAGCTTGTCCACACGCATGGTTGTGTCTCTGAACGTCTAGAAGACATCCGCGAGCAGCAACACCTCTATTCTCAAATACAGACCGTGATAGTAGCCAAGGTTTTGAAAACCAAACGCGGACCAGACTTTGTTTGCATGTGCGTAGTCCTTGGCCGAAATACATTCTCGAGATAACGACGAATGGAATGCCTTGATCGGCAGTAACTGCGTTTCAGCAAACGTTTTCCAGCCACTCATGTACTCGTAGGGATACATTCATTTACGAGTAAGCAAGGTAAACATTTCATCATCATCAACAACACCACCGTATGGACGAGTGATTGTAAAATGATCATAACCATTCGCTGCAAGGTTGCTCACGAGTTTGTCGAAGCTGGAATTGAGAAACTGCAGCAAATCAATGAACTGCAAATGATCCGGCCTAAACGTCATGTATGTTTCCATGTTATTAGGGATTACACTTATTGGCGCCTTTGATGCTGCGGCAACTTCTTACATAATCAGGTGACCATCATTGCCGCGCAGGTTATGAAGCACCACAGGAATTTGTGTTCTACTTGTGCAAACTCGCAACTGCAGATTGCATTCGCAGTGTGCAGCTTCTCTATACATGCGAGTAATGTGACAGTGATCACGAACTATGGAACTTTCAATTCCATCGCTGTCAGTCCCAAAGGGACCATCACAGATCCAGCAATGAGTGGTCGTGGAAAACTCGCGAATGTCATCATTGGTCATAATCATGTCTGTGGGTGAGTAGAACTGTCGTCGGATCCATTACGCGGTAACATTGACCGATTTAAGAAACACCTCAGCTCGCGTTTTGGGCGCTAGTGCCCTGGGCGCGGTACAGTACTGGTTGCTTAGTCACTCTATCACATCTGACTACAGTATTGCAAAACCCTCATGAGATTTGTTCCGCAACTGGTGTTGTATTTGTTTGGTTGTTGGAAAGCGAAGCTTCCTCCAACGACCTCTCTGGTCGTTCACAAAAACGTTTAAACATTCAAAATCCGCGTAAATCTTATATGGAACTTTCATTTTTCGTTGCACCGCAGGTCATTTCAAAATGTTCTTGCTGGGTTCTGGGATGATTGTATGCTGCGGCTTTTCACTGATTCCACCGCAGTAAAAGTTTTGGTTGTCAAGCAACTGTTATGTGCTAAACACATGCATGCAACGTTCACACGGAAACTTTCTACTCTTGTGCTTGCTGTGTCGGCATACAAATCGTGGAAAATCTTTATCCATACGTAATGATTCTTCGCCTCTGAACCATCAATGTCACTCAATAATAACAGTCTAATTTTAGTATGCTCGCATGCATATGGAGATAATTGAGTTGGCTCAGGGCTTTTATTCCAAACAAACACATTAACGGCGATGTCATGGTCGAGTCGTTAAAACTTATTGATGTCAGTAACTTGTACGGGGAATTCAATGTTACCAAACTTAAGTTCACCCAGGTGTTGTTTGTATTTTCGAGGCTGATCTGTATTATCGCTTGCGGGATGTAACGCGGACAAGAGCGCCCATTCAAAACCTCGATTGTCATCATTTTCACATTAATTACTGACCGTGGTGGAATACACGCTGGTGTTTGTATATAACTCGATCCGCGAATAATTTTGTAAGGGGAGAAATGAAGCTGAACTTCTAAGCATCTGGAAAGCATCCATCCTGAACCTCCTCTGGAGTATTTTTCAAACCTCTCAAGGATTTTTGCATAACCTCTAAATTTCATTATTGATGATCTCAATGTCGTTGTGGTTCAAGATCATAAATTGCATCACTATGCAACCACGGCTGTGATGTCATAGATGGTGTAAAACCATCTTGAGTTACATGGCCAGGCATGGTAAATTCCACATTAAGAACAATGTCAACCTTGACCGTTTCACCAACATGCTGTATCGTTGATATGATTCCCGGACACATATTTGATAAAAGTTTTACAGCATCTCTGCTTCGCTTGCATAAGCTTGGAATAATCGACCGGTAATGTTGAAGATCACCAGAGCGTTTGTATAATTTGAATTCTGGAACTTTTTGTTGTTGAATATACTCTACTGCCTCAGCGGTGATAGTGGATGTGACGCGTCGGCGATTGTGTTCATCTTCGACTATATGTACAATTTCCGCCCGCTTGACTCGTGGAGGAATTTTGATATTTAATCGTGCTGCAGTTTCACGAAGCTGTCTCAAAGTCGGACGCTGTTCGACTAAAGTACCTAATAACGCAAGTATGTCAACTTTTCTTGCGCCTCTTGGTATTTTTATGCTACGCTCGCGCGCGGATTATTTCAGTTGTTGTACTGTTAACGTTGCCGTTGTCGTTGTAACCGGCTGTGGTTTATCTGGGGGAAGTTGTTGCACAGCCGGCTGTGGTTCATTTGCGAGTCCTAATAACTCAAGGATGCCAGCTTTTTGCATACTGCGTGGGATACGAATACTACGCTCACGCGCGAGTTGTCTTAGTTGAATTACAGTAGGCATACTGGTATATAAGGAAAATCATTGTCTAATTGCAAATTTCGTAAATAAATTATTTCAGTATGTCTACTTTACCAGGGTCCAGAACTGCAATAGCTTCAATACTAGCTATTATTTCATTGGCTTCTATATCTTTTTCATCGACGTTGTAGGGTGTTTCCTCAACAGTGTTAATATTGTCAGGTATTTCTACAACAATAGGATCTATATTTGTTGTGTTAGCGAATCATCACCGGCGCGCACGATAATACTCGCGAACAAATCTGCATGGCCGGCAAAACTGATTACGTGATTTGACTCCGACACCACATTTAAGACATGGTCGAGCACCTAGACCAACACGTAACGCGAGGAAATGTGATTTACAGTATTCGTAATGGCATGTTCTGCCGCAGAGTTCATATTTTCCTAGGCATACACATTTGCATTGATTGCGTCCCAGTGCCATGGAACTTTATATATATATATTTGCGGAAAATTTAATCTTTAATTGAATTTTTGGTTGCTTCTATCTCTCGTCTTTTTCTTATTATCTGCTTTATATGTTTTGGTATGTAAGTAAATGTTTCAGGATCCAGACGATAGTACGGAAATTCACGACCAAGAGTTCTGATATGTATATATATATATATATATATATATATATATATATATATATATATATATATATGTATATATATATATATATATATATATATATATTGTTACGGAATTATATATATTTTTCATTTTAATAATGGTTTAGTTTATTAGTTTATGATCTCTGTTCTTAGTCTAAACAGCTGTCGTCTTATGAGTATAAATACGGTAGCCTCGATCGATATTTCACCTATTTGCTTGTAGCTTTAGTCATGTGACGTATTTTCCGCGCGAGAGAGAATAATGAACTTTCGACCTAGTTCTTGTACTTTTAGGAGTAAACATTATATTGAATAGGAATTATAGTTTAAGGTCACATTCAAAGAATGAATTAATACAAGTGTTTACTGTTTAAAACACTGATACTCGAACACTTTAGCAGAATCACGCATAACCTAATTCCTGATTGGTTCGGAGAGGGTTGCATTATTTTGAAATACCCTGTTTATTGAAGACGTAGTATGGGTTTTTATTTCGATTCTGGGCATTAATGCTATATATATAGGAAATAATCCTGTGTTTAGATATTCGTCATAGTTACTTGTGAATAGAGAGGTCATTACGAAATTGGTTCAGTTTGTGTGTGGGATATTCTTATTTGGAGATTTATTTATTATTAATACAGTACATTTAGTATTCAGTACTGTCTTTAATCTGAATTATTATACAGCTCTGTGGAATTATCGGAAACATTTCTAAAACTTGTAAGATTCCAGATTCACAAGGATTATTTGGATATACTTAAACATATCAACATATTAGCACAGTGAAGACTATTTCATTCAGAATAATACATTCGGAATAGTTGGATTAACTTCCGGAACAGTGAACTTTAAAACAATTTAGTACTTTTAAGGATATTCTATACTGTAAGTTATTTTTAATTCTTTCACTTTAATTGTCTGTTGAAATATTTTGATATTTTAGGAAATTAAAGATTTCTATTTTAAATCTTGAAAGCTTGTTTGAGTCTTTTCTTTTGTTACATAACCCATAGTCGTAACAATATATATATATATATATATATATATATATATATATATATATATATATATATATATATATATATTGATGCAGACAATAACTGCTACTGTGCAAATGCAAAACGTTTTACAAAGTTCTCGGGTTCAAATTTGCTAAAATATGGTACAAGGGGAGTGTGGAAGGACATTGGCTCCAGCAAGGTCCTAAATCCGATATTGTATACCTTACTTTAATAGTAAGAAACTCTATCATAACCAAATTTAAAGATGACCATTCGAGTGTACTGATACAGTAACCTACCAAAGTCAGCGTCTCAGTTTACGGAGAAAATATATATATAAAGTAAAATGTTGACACTCCAATTTTGTTGCAGTAAATATGAATGTGAGAAAAATCAGTTGTTAACTTCCAGCTCAAAAATCTAGTGCTCGTATAAGGAGTGGAAAAATAAGGTCATATATGAATCAAGGTTGTAGACAATTCAGCTTTCTATTTTATTCTAAATTTTATCTCTGTGTCCCAATTGGTATCGAAGCTATGCCAGCTTCCATTCACCCTCTCTCAGCTTTAATTTGCTAGATTCAAACAGGGAAAATATAGAAAATTTCCTTTTCCTTGCAAGGCCACTAGGAACGTCATCCTTGCAAGGCCCCTAACAACGCCATCCTAGCAAGCCCCAGCAACGTCATCAGCGGAATTGGATGAGTCAAAATAGGCAATGTAAGGTTTTTGATGAATAACATTTTGTCAAGTTTTGAGAGAGAGAGAGAGAGAGAGAGAGAGAGAGAGAGAGAGAGAGAGAGAGAGAGAGAGAGAGAGAGAATGAGGATGCCGGAAGCATATGGAATATATCGTCCGCTTCTCCTGCCACAAACTCTGGTTTTAACTTCGAAAATTTGCTCCATACATACAAGACGCATCACAATGACCGTCAGATCAAAGTCACTAATCAAAAACCACTTGTGGAAAACAAAGACAGCACATTAATCCATTTAAAGAACAACACATGCAGAAGAAATGGACTGCAGGAAAAAAAAGGCACTGTCATAAAGAGAGAGGTATATAAAGCATTATCAAGTCTAAAAATTGGAGAAGGCTGAGTATAACAGCAACTGTTGTGAACGGCACTCGCTGTCATCTGCCTCTCTGTGTTTACATCATTGGCGTCATTATGCAGTATGCATATTCAACACAACAATCATGATGTACCAATTTTCTTTTCATTTTTTCCCTATAAATTTTTATGTCCATGAGCATAGTTCCGTGATTATGTCAGACTTACATTGCTGATTCTGGTCAAAGAAGAAATTAGTATCAAACTCAAAGTTAGATATTAGATTTAAGGTGTGTTGTCTACGCGAAGGAAAGCACAAGTCTCAAACATGCATGTGTTCCAAACGTTCACATGTCCCAAATGTTCCGCTTTCTTGGCTTTAATTTGCATTGTCACAGTTCAACTTATTGATAGCCAAACACATATTCTTCAATTCCTGAATTATAACGTAATTGACTCGAGTACTAATTGAACCCTTTCAACCTGCTGTTCACAGAATGACCTAATTGTTTTGAAGGTTCTCGTTACTTTATTGCTGAAGAGGAAAATAAAGTGACACAAAGAGTCGGTATTGTTGAACTGTGCTTGCTGAAAATTTTATATGAGTGTAAGTTTAACTCCATATATAAATTATTACATTTGTAGATGAAACTAGTCTTCAAAATACGCCGCTTAAGTCAACACCTCGTGACAGCGTCAGTATAACCAACTCATACAGGACAGTGTTCTTGGACTTTTGTAATACAGACGCCTTTTAGTTAAATTTGACGGACATTAACTAAACAAGGGGAAATTTAGTCTTCACACATGTTATCATTATATTAATCCTCATTACATTCGGAGCTATTTTACCAATTTTCAAATGTATGGCTACCGTATATACTCGCATATAAGCCAATACCAACTGCAAACTGCATAGACCCAGATCTGCCGTCGCATAATGCGCCGGCAGATCTGGACCTATGCAGTTTGTAAGGACTAATCAGTAGAACAAACAACAATGACCCTGATCTGCCGGCGCATTATGCGACGGCAGATCAGGGTCTATGCGGTTTGCAGTTGATATGAGATTATATGCGAGTAAATACGGTATCAGATACTCAAGACATAGGCTTAAACTTAATTATTACAGGGCCATGTTGGCATTATCCAGGTACTCAGAGACAAACCGAATTAACTCCCTTCCTCTTCCGATGACGTCACACCGTCACATGCCACTCGCAATAATACTTGGGATGTACATGTTTTTATTGGTGTATATGTTCCCCATATTGCTTCTATATTTTTGTATTTGCAATATTTGTACACATTATATTTATTCAGATAGATATTAATAATAGCAAAATGTAAGCATATGAATTTACCTTTTTTTTTAAAAGCGGCAAAAATCAATTCTTCTTCACGCATAATTTATACTAAATTCATACAAGATCCACTTTTCCTAATCGAAATCCTGTAAATCTCCACGATTGATTAAAAAAATAATTAAAAATAGATAAGTTCATTTGAACATGAAAAATATACAAATTACGACTATGTTTCTTGTATTTGTTTTATTCGTTGGTGTGAGCAGGGCAACCATCAAAGATGTTGAATTTCACAACAGCAGGGCAACGATATAAGATGTTGAATTTCACAAAACCGCCCAACGAATTTATCAAAGACAGAACGCGTCATTTGACATGGTTAACTTATCTCGTCATACGTTATTACGTTATACACATCCCGTAACAGACTTTAGTTTGTAATGATGATAAGAATCACAAAAAATGTAGCGAGTTTACTTACACTTGCAATGCAAGTATGCACATGTGCTCTCTCCTACTGTGTTGGAAAATTGGAATATATATTATAGGTGTCTCTCTACACTTTCTTATTTTGCTTAGGGTTAGATTGTTAAAGCAAAAAGAATTTCCCAGGTTTTCCTCACTGGTTATCCTGGCTATTTAAACAAATATCTTGTATATCTTAGGTATTATTAAAAGAACTTTAAATTCTCAATATTTTGGTGTATGATTAATGGGTGCAATTTGGGTTATAGAGTACTTACTTCAGATGTGCATCTATAAAAAAAAAACCCTGCTATCTCCGCTTGGTCATTTTCACTTCCTGGACTTCAAAGGTAAATACAAAAAAAGAGCCGATAACTTTGTTTACTTTATATATATTTTTAATTCATTCATTGCACTTTCAGGAGCTGGTATTGCCTACTCTGGCAAAAGTTGTTTTCCCTATTTTAATAACTGCTAAAAATAGTTTACTTTGGACTAATTCAGGCTGATTTCTCGAGAACATGGGAACAGCCATTTTTGTCAGCTGTGTGCTTAGATCATGTACAATTTCCACAAGTACAATATGATGAGCAATTTCAGCCTCAGTACACGAAATAGCATATTTGTATGGCGACATTCACTTCATTGTGCATGTTGCAAATCGAAACAACTTCACCTTACACCTGCCATTCTTTCTAAAGTACATAGGCCTAATATATGTAGAGCGCCTCCATACCTAAACACAGATTTTCCCTTGAAGTCTGGCTCGATTTAATAGATAGAATATTGCGAGATTGGAATTGTATTCCAATAACACTTGCGATCGATAAGTGGGAGGTCAAGCTACCAGTCCTGTTGCTAGGTTTCATCATCATGTACAACACATGCAAGAATCAGTGGTCACTCACCTATGCCAGGTAATTGCTGCGGTTACTTCTGTTTCCACACATTAAGGACTTCACCACCTGGGTCGTCTAGACTATTTACTATAAACTGTAAGAAACTGCTGATCAGCATAGTCATATAACAAAGGTTTGAGAAAGTGACTGACATAGGTATATATAAGTCCGATAAAATACAGTCACGGACTAATTCCAGCTTAACTCTTGTACCTTAGGTACGCCTCAAGTTACATACCCCCAGCCCACCCCATCCCCTTCACGTACTACCTTAGGGATAATCCCCAGATACGGTTATCCAAAATATGAGGATTAGGCCAAAGGTGCAACGAGAATGGAGGCGAGGATACGACGCCGCAAGGTGCTAAATGACGTTTTCCTCAATATAAAATATACCTTGGTGATCATACGCTGGTACGAAAAACATCACACCGTCCAAGTCGGGAAAAATGTGCCATGTTCTCTTCTGTCAAGTAATAATCAGTCGTTTCGCCTTTTTTATAGTAAGTCCCTTCCGATATCAATATATCCGAAACTTATGTACAGGAAGGTTCCATTGGTGGAACCTTTGATACGCTGCAGGTAAAACTGTCCTTTGATTATAACACGGAAATAAACATCAACAAGACATATGATCCTCATTATGTTTAAGCTAATTTTAAAAATAACCTAAGATTCATATTTCATGTACATTGATATGGACACTAGTATTATTAGCGATGTGTTATAGTCATTGATGTCTGTTCTACATGGCAAGTGTGACTTAAAGACTTACACATCATTTAACCATCGATATGCACAGTACATTCACATTACAATGGAGGGGTAAATCTTTACCTTATTTAAAATGTGAATGCGTAAATGTCTTAGTATAAATGTGTTATTGTAAATGTGATAGTGTATATGTCTTAGTGTAAATATGTAAGTGTAAATGTCTTAGTGTAAATGTGTAAGTGTAAATGTGGGAGTGTAAATGTCTTAGTGTAAATGTGTTATTGTAAATTTGGTAGTGTAAATGTCTTAGTGTAAATGTGTTATTGTAAATTTGGTAGTGTAAATGTCTTAGTGTAAATGTGTTATTGTAAATGTGGGAGTGTAAATGTCTTAGTGTAAATATGTTAGTACTAATATGGTAGTGTCAATGTGAATGTGTAAATGTGGGAGTGTAAATGTTATAGTGTAAATGTTTTAGTGTAAATTTATTATTGTAAATTTGGTAGTGTAAATATCTTAGTGTAAATATGTTATTGTAAACGTGAATGTGTAAATGTCTTAATGTCAATGTGTTATTGTAAATGTAATAGTGTAAATGTGTTTTTGTAAACGTGATAGTGTAAATGTGGCTGGGTAAATGTGCTAGAATCCAACTATTTTGAAGAAAGAGAAAATTTAGAGTCACAAAACATTTAAAGAAAACGCTTTATTTGAATAAAAAAATGTGGAACAAAAAATACCTGATTGAATTTTACCATTTTGGAGACTGTAATACAACCGATTACTTCCTAGAGATAAGTACATATTTAGTGATGTAACTGTGATACAAATGAAACGTTTTCTGTGATTAGAATATAAATAAACAGACTGAATAATATTGCTAATTTTCCTGCATATATATATATATATATATATATATATATATATATATATATATATATATATATATATATATATATATATATATATATATGCGTGTGTGTGTGCTTACGATCCAAAACCGCGTTTCATTAGATAGGTTTTTGATGCGTATTTGCTGTCTGACAAAAGGAGTCCGTTATGACCAAGTATGCATAACTAAAATCATTATTTGTTGCGCCCCAAAATTGCTTCGGTCTGAACAAAGAAAATGCAATTTAATTAACTAGTTTCTTGATATTGTTTTAATATGTGAATTATTTTTCCATTTTTTTTTTCCTGCTGTAATTAGATTTTTTATGATTTTTCTTTCTTTATTGACAGCACGCTTTCTGTCGTGAGTTCTGTGTATGTTTTCAGGGACGCTCAACATTTTGATTGGAATAATGACGTCATTATATAAACCAAGATCACTAAAATGAGCAAGGTGAAAGAATTTCTGACCTTGCTCGGTAAAATACAATCCAGGACAGAATCGATAATATATTAATTGTTCTGAACTATCTTCAGGAGTATAGTACTATACCTGTCTTGAAGAAATAATTTTACAATGAATCAGTAATTAAGAAATATACTTTTGGTACAATTTGCAGATATTGAAATATCTACAGCATTTTTACATAACCACTTCGTTCACAGGGTAGATAACCCCTTCGTTCACAGGGTAGATTCCCCTGAGAGTGTTAACCTCTATTCGCATCCCTTTGAATTTTGACTTGTTGTTATTGACGAATATCTCATTTTTGTGTTTCTTTCTCCAAGGCTTTTAAGATTGTCCTCTTTATTAGATTGGTTTTCAACATATGGGTATTTTGGGGTGGTTTTTTACTCCTTGATGTTAAAGAGTACTTCCTTGTTGGAGTATTTTTTCTCAACTTCATAAAGAAAAGGTTTACCTTAAAAGCAGAATGGTATATCCGCCACGTACGATGTAAATAGAATCGTGTGCTCGACAATATTTGACTGTCTTTCCAACTTGATGCTAGACAAAATTATATTATAAAAGAATGGTGTACCCGGTTCTCACGAAGTGAAAAATACATTGTACACTATAAAAATATATTTTTTTATCCATGTTATAATGTCCCATTTCCGCTTCCTGTGTATGTATATTTAAGAGAGCTGGGGAACAGGCATAAACGTAGAAAGCAGCAGTTGTAAAGCAAAATGTATGCACTAAATGGAAACTAACAATGACTTGCTTCAGATAGATTGATCTTATTTGTACCATAGACTTACTATGTAAATCAGACATGGATTTTTTGTGTCTGCGCAAGTACATCGGACACTATAGGGTCAGCTCAAAACAGATTTGTGCGAATTATCATTATTAATGTTAGCAGCTAAAATTAGGGACGACACTTTCAATCTATAAATGTTCATAAATTTGACTTTGTATTTGTTGTTCTGTGTGATTCAAATTGTCGAAAAATCGTGAAATTAAGATTGTGTCCAATGTAAAAAAAAGGCTGAAAATCACGTTTAAAGAAGGTCAAGCTTAGACGTACGTAGGGGTTTCCTCGTCTAATAATAAAGTTTGACTACGAGTTATATGGTCACGTGATGCCTCAAAGTGCAGTCTGAAGCGCAAACATTAAGACGACCTCGGCTATTTCTGCGAGACAAAACATATCTCTGATGTATGTCAGTGTAGTGATTTAACTGATTTTGCATAAAAATCATACATTTTGTTCGCGATGGCATTTCATAGCAACCCCCCACCCCCTTGCCATTTATTCGGACCACTTCAGCTATTTCTACAATTGGATTCACCGTACGATTTACTGACAAGTTGCAAATGAATAAATAGTTCGATGCATTCACAACTTCTCGGTCAATCCTTGTGTCGTAAATAATCGAGGTGGTCCGAATAGCAGCTCTCGTATGTATGTATGTATGTATGTATGTATGTATGTATTTATATAGCGTATAAAGGCACCTAAACACATTAGTCACTACGTGGTACCAACTAAAAGGAAAATTTATAAAATGTAATGATGAAGAATTGTACAAACACTCAATCTCTCATATAGTTGTTAGATACATTCAACGATCATAACTGCTTTGGCAAAGTACGCCAGACACTCTTTATTGCTTGTAACTGAGTTTCCTAGACACTATTGCGTGTATGGCCATGCAATTTCATGTGCGCATTCACATTGATCACTTATGTCATCACCCATAAAAAGTATATTATGGTTGTAATGACCTACTTTTCTTGCTAAGCTGGCTATGCCAAGTTTTTGGATTATGCACTGTACATGCGAAGCAGGTTAGACATATCATTCAATATAATTTCCTGTTGGTTCATTCTTAGCACAGACCTTAAAATTTGTAATCAATTATTAGTATGAAAGAAGATAAATATATTTCATTTGGATTGTTTTCAGAAATGGGAAACACAGCAAAAACTGTTTCGTGTAATATTTCACTCTCGTCCTCTTTGATACTTTTTTAAAGCAATAATTTTATTCTTGTCGTCGGTTAGATCTTTACCGTTTTTTTTTTTTTTTTTTTTTTTGCTGAACAACACACAACAATCATGGGGTCCAAGAGAATATTTTAACAGACCAGTCTTCCAAACAATGTCGCTATCATTTGTTGATGGTGCTGTTGCTATATGTATGTATGTATGTATGTATGTATGTATGTATGTATGTATGTATGTATGTATGTATGTATGTATGTATGTATGTATGTATGTATGTATCCAAACAGCTTTAAACAAATATACAAACTTTATTTTCGCGCATCATGAGTATTACCATGTTATTAGTAAGTAGCGTTTACCATTGAAGATAGACTGATACATGAACTATTCTCCCCTGGGATTCCGAAGTCTGTTTTATGAGGAATTGTTATTTTTCAATTTATATGTTTTGCTAACTCCATAGCTGCGCATGCCTCAGCAACTTATAGAACCCCAGATCTAAATTACAATATCTACGAAATAGAAGGCATCCGGATGCACGTATTCACACTTGACTCACTTTGTCCTTAATTAGATAGACTGGGTATTTTATCCTTATTAGAGCGCATGAAAAACACTCTTTATATAGTCTAGAACCTGGATATGAATGCTTTTATGTAGTCCTCTCTCCCTCATCTTTCTCCAACAATAGACGGCAAAATATTCTCCAATTAGGTAAATTATTGACTCTGGGCTGCCGCTCCATTTCTATAGTCGAAATTATGGAGCGATGAAATATCCCAGGCTCCAAATGAACGGGGTCTATTCAAAACGCACAAAGCTGTTCAAGTTTTTGAAAGGCCGAACAAATTATTTTTGCTCCATTATAGTAGGTATTATGGCTGACAATAAGGTATTACGTATCAGTGCTTAAGCTTTTAATGATTCCCTTGCTGCCCGTGACGTTCCGATGAAAAGCTGGAATCAATCCAATCTAAGGTCCATTTGTGAACAAAACGCTTGCATGTTATCAAAGAAATGCAGCCAGATTTAGTAGCACATACTGTAGCAATCATTTGGGTTTATACAAATCCCCCAAATGTCTGTTGAAAAGAGAAGGAAACTGTTATCAGCATGTATCTTTATCCGTTGTAATCTTGTATGTCAATCCGTTCATGTCCAAACTTGGGTCATTACACCATGTATCTGACTTCCAATACAACATAGCAGAAACTATACATCGTAATTAATTCTAACAGTAAGTTGTACCTAAATCACATTGTGATAAGATTCTGTATTCAGGTAATACAGGCCTCTGGCCCATCACACAATAGCATATACAAGCATTGTATGATATACTTGGCGCTATGATAGTAGCTATCATAGCGCCAAGTATACCATACAATATGAATTACATTACAGATTTATTCCAGATCTGGTAAAAGCCTTTCAAATTGTGGTAATCCAATTTCAACACACATTGAGTGACATATGGACTATTGCTTGACATATTTGTACAGAATTTCTCTTTACTTGCCTGATTATATCAGAAATATTGTAAATATTTCTCTCTCACGTTAGAATATTTTGAACAGATCATCAAATCATCAAATTCATGTTCAGTCAACAAATATCCATTCTCGAAACAATGTTCACAATAATGCATAACCCGTGATATATCTACATGTCTTCCAGTCTCAGTCTTCAGCCCGTGATTGGCACGCCGAAAGCAATAAGACAGATCTATCAGTAGATATTTGTCAATATTTTAAATTGACTTATATTGACGATATACATTATATTATGTAGATTCTGCTAAATTTCCATACCATGATTGCAACATACAGCCCTTCAGTCTTTGGGAAAATTGTACACAAAGTAAGGTTTATATTTCCAACATCTTGACATATCCACACATACCAAAAAACCATATTCAAACAAAACGTTCTTGACTTTAGTTGTCCATGTTATTCTACCAAAAGTCATCTAGTTACTATAACATCTTATAGCAATTAGTTGGATATCTATGGTTCTCCATTTGCAAAAGTTTACACCAGTATTTAATACATCGTAAACAGTAAGTAATGAATAAAGGGTAATCTTCCACATTCACCCAATACTACAAAAGTCATTTAAAAAGCGTTTACAGAACCTCTCATGTACCTTTCTAATCACATTGAAGTATTCATATCCCCAAATTTCAGAACCATAACAAAAAACTGGTTTTATCAAAACATCAAACATTTTAAAATTGCACGGTAATTGAAATATCCAGCAAATTTGTTTGAACGTATTACTGACATTACACAGTGGCTGATCCAGAAATATCATGGGGGAGGGGGGGGATAAACATGTAGACGAGGGGGTCTGTAGGACGTAACCCATAAGGGGAACCCCCAGAAACTCCTGCATTTTAAACATTTCCAGGCCATAATTTTAACCATCTGACTGTATAGAAAATTTAGTCTAGGAAACGTTTCAGTTGTTTCGCGCTCATTTGTTTGCTTTTTTGTGCATAAATTGCTACTTCAACTTCACTTTCAGTTATGTCGTTGTTAAGTATGTCCCATGACTTTTCAGTATTTGTAATGACATGGATATTTATTAAATTTTGACAGGGGTCTTGCGCACTATATATTTCATCATATCTATCAGAAGCGTTAACTAGGTGTTTAAAATATTGGAGCCATTCGAAGGCTGATATATTCTGAACCAGTTTTTCTACATTATCCTGACCGTTTCAAAGTGCGCCAAGTATTTTTCGTTGACGTTCTTGGTATAACTTTTTCTTCTGACATAATTGTTTAAATCGGTTTCTTTGCTGATATGTATAATTTTAAGTCTTCCTGATTGTTAAAGATTAAATTTTCTCAAAAGTATATATTTCAACTGTTTACTTTTGTCACATTCTACATCCCACCAATGATACAACGTACTCTTCTCACAGAACCAGTGGCTTACTAAGGGTAAATGGCGCCCGGGGCGACGAAGATGGCCCAAAGGGCCAGAATACGAGGCCCGAATTTCTATCAGCTGTTTTGGCGCCACAAGACCTCTGGCGCCAGGGGCAACCACCCCATCCGCCCCCCCCCCCCCTGTTAGTACGCTACAGCACAGAACCTAGATCTCACTATTACAAACTCACCAGCTTAACAATAGGTATCAAGTATTGATTCAACAGCTTCCTTCACATTTCTGTCTTTTCAAGATTGTTATACAGTTCAAAGTCAAATAAATCACAAAACTTAAACATAAATACGCCCAACACTGAAATAACCATTCCAACACCGTATTCATCATTCCAACACTATTTCAAACTCTCTGTTAAATTACAGTAATGATCGTTTTCATTTATGATAATGTCGGAGTCTAAAGTTTCTAGAGGCAATTTCATCGTACATCCTAAAAGGAGTGATCAGATTCATCGCGCTCTTCCACAGAGAAATCAGTAAAAAGAAGAAGAAAAAAAGAAGATAAAAACGGCGAATAATTCAGTTGATGCGACCACATAGTCAACAGCATTGGCACCATTATTAGAAACACAGGTGTAATTACAGTCAGTATCTTGAAAAAGTCTACCATTGAGTACGTGGACATCATTCGTGCAGCAGCATCCAACAAAGGTTTTTCTACGTGAATTAAAAAGTCACCATCTTTAGACTTTCTGGGGACAGAAAATGAGTCCCCATTCTACGATACATCACAGAAGATATAATCAAGATTATCGTCTGCAATAAAGTCTATATATTTTTTTTTAATTCGTACGATACATCACCAAAGATACAATCGAGATTATCGTCTGCAATAAAATCTATAAAAAAAAAAAATTAATTCGAGCAGTAAAATCACAGGCCCAGAAAAAGTGACAATCAGGATACACTTATTTAATTATTTCTAGGTAATTTTAAATTATTCGTATAACATTCGTATCTGAGTAACCATCATATATCAGTGATCCTTCAAGTGAGACGTACACAAAACAAAGGATAATACCATTGGTGACTTTAAACGCTGTACCATTTAACAGTAAAACAACACAATTTACAAAATTCTTGCAGATTCAATTAATAACACCTTCACGTGTGTATGAACTTCGTACTGTCACAGTAACTCCACCACTATATCGACCTCTCGCAGAGCGTTTCGTTCTAACATAATCAAAAGTTTCAAAATAATTCAGAAAATCTTTAAATTCCCCTCACCCCCCATGTTTCACAAAAACCAATAATATCATAATTACTACATATATTCTTTTATTTCTTTACAACTAATATATTTCTTTAAGCCTTCAATATTACATAATATTATTCTCATAAATCCATGTGTATGGTCATCATGTTCATCATCAATGTTTATATAGCCTAAGTAAGTCATCTTCCTATCTCGTGTTGTTCTTTTCACATTCACCCTCTTCATCTGTGTCAGGAGCCCCACCCTCGGCGCCACTTACCCCGACTATGCTTACAGTAGCCTCACGCACTATTTGACTTGGTAGTATACTGCTGAAAACGCGTGACCCTTTGTCTGCAGCGTTATTGACACACTTCAGACCATTTATATGTGAATCCAACACGAAGACACTGCAGTCAATAATCAGTTTGTCATACTTTAATCAGTTTTCTAATTGTTGTTCCTTGCCTCAGTAAGAAACGGAATTAACTTTTTTCCAGGCAATACGGACATGCAAATAAAATCTTCAGTAACAGCTTCTTTACACAAACGGGTTAACGTTTACCGAGCCTGCTGCAGCACAATATCAGGGTCCTTGAACTTGGTAAACTTGACTATTGACCATGTAGACATCACGCATTCTGTGTTCGCTCGATGCCCATTCGATCAGTCTGGGGTACCCCAAGGGTATTATACATAAAGTTATGAATAAGCTGTTAACTTAATTCAAAACAAAATTTGGATCTTTTATGCTTTGTCAATTTTTTTTTTGAAGTTTTGAAAACTAAAAAAAAATTTTTTTAATTGCTTGTTATAGTGGCAGTTGATTAACTATTTATATCTATTTGTAATTACAACAAATGTAATCTAGGTTTTCCTCCTATAAGTTAGAATTACCTACAATGTATAGTTTCTTCTGTGCTCATTGGAAGTCATATGGCCAAAATACACGGTGTAATGACAAAGAAGGGCACATGAACCTTAAGGAATCAGTTAAAAAACAAATGAGAATATTTTCCACTCAATGTTTGGTAAAGCTTCAGACACTAACAAAAAATAAAATGTTACATATTTCTACCTATTTGTAATTACCGTAATTTAATATAGGTAACCCTATTAGTTAGAATTAATTACAGTGTATAGTTTCTGCTGTGCTTATTTGACGTCATATAGCCAATAAATTGTGTCATGACCAAAGTGTCGACATAAACCTTGAAGATATTTTGACGTATCTCTTTGTACAATATGTAGTAAATGTGTGGGTTACTTTTAGAGACATATATTTCAGTGTGAAGATGGCAGTGGAAATGATTGTCTTACTGGATTCTTGCTATAATTCCTTCAAGATTTCTCATATCGTCTTCAGTAATGTTAAACGCATTTGACGAATCAGAAGATACAGTAATTGTTACGTTTTCCTGCAAGCGATGAAGCGTGCTGTTTGCGTAATATGCAGTTTGTTTAATACCGTTTCGTTTTCCAAAAGTACTGTCAGAGCATTGTGTGCACAAAGTTGTAATTGTGTTATATTTTAATGTAAATATAGTGTGGGTCATGTTGCCACGTACAGCATTACCCATGGTGTATATTTTAGTTATGTCGAACGATTGTGACGTGTGTAGTTTTACTCTTGTTTTCCGTCTATGGTTTCCGCCATGTACCAGTATATAGAGTTCTAAGTTTTCGATAGAGTCACTTCGCACTGATGCCTTCTTTACGATAGCAATCTTTCAGCTGTAGAGGTATGTGATAAGGGTTCTGGCTTTTTATAATCACATGCGATTATTCTTGTTGTAGATAGATTCATGTATGAACTTGGTTGTCAAGTAATTCCATATCGTCGTTCTTAACGTTGAACCGTTTTAATGTTTAGCCAGGTCTTTCTTGTGTACGCATACATACCGTGTATAGTGACGTTTGTACCAAAACACGCTAGACATTTCTGATCCTTGTATTACAATGTTCATCTGTTCATTGTGTATATTTTAAGCCGATTTCCCGGGCTTGGCCCAGTAATATTGGTTGAAACCAGTAGTATTGGCCGTATGAAAAAATCTGTGACTCGGCTCAGAGTCGGAGGGGTCAGCGTATCCAGCCTTTGTCTGCGCGAAAATGAGGCTCTAGCGGGTTCTTCTGCGGACTAGAAGCAACACTGTAGATGGGATTATTCCTTGTGTTACGTCCTATTATAGTGCAATAGGGCGACTTCATATTAGTTATTTGAGCGACGTGGTATCATAACTCTATGTCCGTTATTGAGCGGTGTATTTCATATATTAATGTCTGTTTTGTGAACGGTACAATTTCATACATTTTAGCACAGTTCATCATTTCATGTCGTCAGCATAGTCTCACAATTTCATATCCACTGAGTGAACAGAACAGTTTCATATCTATTAAAGTGACAAAACAGTTTCATATCTATCAAAGTGACAGAACAGTTTCATATATATCAAAGTGAACTGAACAGTTTCATATCTACCAAAGTGAACAGAACAGTTTCATGTCTATCAAAGTGAACAGAACAGTTTCATGTCTATTAAAGTGAACAGAACAGCTTAATATCTATCAAAGTGAACAGAACAGTTTCATATCTATCAAAGTGACAGAACAGTTTCATATCTATCAAAGTGAACATAACAGTTTCATATCTATCAAAGCGAACTGAACAGTTTCATATCTATCAAAGTGAACAGAACAGTTTCATATTTATGTTAGCAGAATAATATTATCATCCATGTCTGTTATAAATACTTGATAATGTGTATTGTTGAATAGGCAAAGAGTAGCCATTCCGTTGTAAGAGCGGATAAATTTGATTGACTTCCTAGGTGGTGTCAGAATTACGCATGTTAGAGTAGTTCCGTATTCATTTCCATATTGATGTACATTATAAATGTTATTTTGATAACTGGATTTCGTTTCTTAACTGATCGAAAACACATTCGGTCTGTCCTTGTTCAGCGTGCCATTTCTTAAAGTTTTTTTGATTTTTCCGTTTTTCATGTTCCTAAAGTCGTTGTATGTACTGTTTCTTTGGCCTTTATTATACGTAGATTGCAAAAACTTATGCTACGCACTCTCTACGTCTAACATTTTGGCATAATGTCGTCTTGAAGATGTAGGAAACCGAAGAATGCGGAGAGAACAACCGACCTTGGCTGGGCGACCGCGTATCCTTACTCAGGTCCTGGCGGCACCAGGGATTGAACATGGGACCACATAGATGCAAATAGTCAGACTTCCCTCTAACTTTAACCACCCCGTTTTAGATATTTGGACAGTTATATAACATGATTGTCAAGATATCTAATACGAGGTGAGGAAAGGTCAGCGGAAACTCAGACTAAGACGAAAAGTGAGCGCATTTGCACAGCACTATTCAGTACTGGAGATTCTAGTAGGATAGCAATTTTTATTATTCAGGTAGTTCTCATGTACGACGTTAAGGAAAAACCCAAATTTGAATATTGTATATGTTCATATAGACAATATTTTTATAGTAAGGGACGCACAATCTTCAGTTTCGGACGTTAGCATTGTGAATCTGCTGATGACACACTCGCGACATCTACGATTCATTTCGTACATGGTTATTTTTATTAACGAAAGAAGCTGGAACGTAACTAATAATAATATATCCAGTTACAACGAGCGTTACTGATGATTATGCCGGTAAAGTTGAATGTATGGTCTCGATATTTTAATTGGCAAACAAATTAAGAACCGTGATGTAAGTAGTACTATTGATAATGCTTCATAACCAGTGAACTGTTTGGGAACAATAAATCTCCAACATGGAAGGCAAACTAAAATTTTGAAATTGAAATGGAGGGAAACCCAGCTGATTTAAATATTGCCAAACTTGCGTAAACCGAAGTGAAAACAATCGATAGCCGGATATTAGCCCCCCCCCCCCCAAAAAAAAAAAAAAAAAAAAAATGAATACTAGTAGTATCTATTTCCTTTCCGTCCAACACCGATCTCCTCCATCTAAACCAAACTCACCCAGTCCCACCCAACCCTAACTCAAGTCTTGGTGGATCCAAAATTCTGTATCTTAATTCACATACAAAAATCCATCTAACTGCAAATCTTGTATTACAATTTTAAACTCCTTTCTTTAAAGTTGTAGAAAAAAAGACTTGTGTAACATTGTGCACACACATGCACGCATGCACACATGGTACACATGCACGCACGCTTTGAGGAATAAGATCTTGTGTACTCAACGTAATTGTTCTACGAATTGACGTTGAGGATATACGGACTAATGATGCAAAAGTGCGGATTTGTCTTCATTATCGAAATCGCATTATGAAAATTTCAATTTCTTTCCGTATCTACTGCTAATTTCTTTACAAAAGTGTCCAGTATCTGACAATTTTTCAAGCTGAAGGATGACGTACAGACGAAGGTTTGTGAAGAATCAGTAACCTTTTTAAAAGTTAAGTTTAAGAATCTGTTCTCAGGAAATATTTGAAATTTAACATTATATTCAATAAAAGTACTATTTGACGGAGAGAAATAAATCTTTTTAGTCAATAGGTATGATACGTATCAATACACTACGAGCCTACGCTACCGGAAAGCATGATATTGTATCAAATCTAAGTGTGCGATTTTCTAAAGAACGTGTGGTAACAGGTGCGGATGTAAATTGTCCTATTTGCAAATAATTGCCGTACAAGTATTACCTTTTATAAAAAGCTTGCTGTCTTTTAGCGGGGCCATTTGGGTGCCAGAGAGGAACACATTGATGTATGGGGGAAATTGGTGGAGAATCTGTACATATTTACTTGTTTAATTTAAGTTTTAGTACGTGTTTTCAGGATTGCAGCATTCATAATATGACGCATGTTGCAAGAAAAGACTATTTCATGAAAAGCAATGACATCGTTCTTCAAGCCTGAATTTCCCGATGTTAATTTAACACTTAAAGAACATTTTTAAGATTGTAAAAGATATTCATTGCAAAGTCTACAAATGCGGAAGCAGCCTTGAAGTAGCAATGTATTTAAAGAGGTATTGCGAGACCATACGACCAAACCCGGTCATCTGGAATATAATATCGAAAGGGGTTTTCCCTCTTTCGTTTCACTTGTTTTATATTTCTGGTGCTGCCGTCCTGACAAACATGTGCTCCTTGCCTAATTTCAGCATACGACAAGAAAATTAATCAATAGCGACCCTGTGCAGCTGCATTATGGTAGAAATTTTGGGAGAAAATATTATTACTTGGTTCTCAAGCCGGAACAATTCTTAAGACCTCCGGAACAATATAAGCAGGAGACAATGACACCGGTTAGCACAGCAATAGGAGATAATCCTCCCTTGCTTTCCTTCAAAACCAAGATGTTCCAATCGGCATGCTTGCATATCAAATTGGTTCGTGCCTACGCTACAGAAAAACTGGAGATTTTGTGAAAAAGTGGGATTTTTGTGATCGCCTTATCTCGTTTACATAAGGCAGAATCAATTGTTATAAAGATAGTTGGTCAACACCGTTGATAATCGTTTACGTAAGGGAGAATCAATTGTTGTAAAGATAGTGGGTCAACACCGTTGATAATCGTTTACGTTAGGGAGAATCAATTGTTGTAAAGATAGTGGGTCAACACCGTTGATAATCGTTTACGTAAGGGAGAATCAATTGTTGTAAAGATAGTGGGTCAACACCGTCGATAATCGTTTACGTAAGGGAGAATCAATTGTTGTAAAGATAGTGGGTCAACACCGTTGATAATCGTTTACGTTAGGGAGAATCAATTGTTGTAAAGATAGTGGGTCAACACCGTTGATAATCGTTTACGTTAGGGAGAATCAATTGTTGTAAAGATAGTGGGTCAACACCGTCGATAATCGTTTACGTAAGGGAGAATCAATTGTTGTAAAGATAGTGGGTCAACACCGTTGATAATCGTTTACGTAAGGGAGAATCAATTGTTGTAAAGATAGTGGGTCAACACCGTTGATAATCGTTTACGTTAGGGAGAATCAATTGTTGTAAAGATAGTGGGTCAACACCGTTGATAATCCTATAGAAAGTTGCTTGTTTTTTACTAGTTCTCCTTTCGCTCACGGGAATAAACCTATTTCTAAATATAAACATTATTCACTTGTATAATAAGGTAAACCAGTGATAATGCGGTCTACTTCGAGCTGTACTCTTTCTAATTTAATTGAATTCTCCTCACTACAACCGTCCCTAACTACACTGGCATATTCCACTAAAGGTCTAATATAAGTCGGGTAAAATTTAGAAAGAGTTGTTTTGAAAACCTTAAACTTTAATGCTCTCAACAATGAATTTTTTTTATTTTTTATTTTGGCTATATTTACAATAATTAGATTGCAGTTTAAATCTCTGAATCGTCAAAAGTACGACTAATAGTCGTCGTCGTCGTAATCGTCGTCATCATCATCATCATCATCACAACAACAATGGGAATATTAGTTTTAGATGGCGATGCCCTTGCTACTCTCTTTGACATCACATGACCGGATTGTATATTACTTTTATAGTTCTTATATTGCACGTGCCCTTTTGGTGCGTGACTCCAATATTATCCAATGCCAGTGTGCGTAACAATTCCAATATGAGAGTGACTCTGTTATAGGATAAACGACACAATTAACGAGAACTGAATGAAGTCATCAACAGAAATATCTTTTTATTACATTCAGAGTATGTATTGTTACGGTAAGTAGGCTTTATATACATTTAACATAGGAATAATACCTACCAAGAAATATATCTTGATTGATGTACGTTTTAATAATTTTTCAAATCGATAAGCGCGTATTTATGCGTAACCATTATAGTAAAAATATATGTCAATTGTTTAAAAACTTTTTCATGACATTTGCAATGTTTAGACGCTCTAGACACACTTAACTCAATCTGATTACATATTAAACATTTCTCTTCTCTAATAATTTATATTGCGATAATATTTCAGGACTATATTTGCATGCAGGATTTTTATATGTTTAGAGGTAAGTAACCTTTGTTTCTTCTAAATTAAGAGCTTTTTTTATTTGAGCAGAGAATTCATCATTGTTTGAGATTTGTTGTATTCAGTTGGTCTTTTATAAATTTCTGTATTTTTGTATTTGGCGATTATCTTCCTACCGATGACGACCTTTTTTTGTACCAGGAATGTATTGATATTCTACAGTCTCTGTTTGAATAGTATTCTTTCGTTGGTGAAGTAACACTCATGGGAGATTTAAATGCCAGATATGATGAATTTTCCCATTCGTGGTGTTCACGGTACAAAAGCCAACTGCTGACAAACTGTATTGACAAAAACAACTTAATGGCCCTAAACAAAACAAACCTGAACAAAGGATTGAGTTACACATCTGAGCATCTTAGATATTTTTTTGATTTTATTCTTGTTGGCAAAAATTTACTTCAATACCTAGATGATTGCGGGGTTTATGCAAATCAGGATACGTGTTTGGGGTTAGATCACCATTTATTCTAAAGCAACCTCCATATCCTAATCCATGCTATATATCTTCACCATCTGGGAAGCCGCAGTAGCTCAATTGGTAGCACGTCGATACCCACCTGGGTCGGCTGCCTCGATGTGACTTTGGGAAAGGCACTTAGCTGCCATTTCCTCAGCATGATACAGCCAATAATGTGTTAAAAGTGCCGTTAAAACCAACAAAAACAAACATCGACTCTTCCCCTTCTCGCTCTGGCATACAACTGATACAGAAAGGCTTATCTCCTACCAACTAGAGGTTGACAAAATATTAAATGAATTCAAAGATTATATTTCACTACCTCTGAAACAAATTTAAGAGTTAAGTAATACACTCGTGCTTCTTATAAAAGAGGTTGCATTCAGTATTGGATTACCCAATAGGCAGACTAAGCACGTGCTTATGTCACCAGCAGCGCAGGGGCACCAAAAAAAAAAAAAAGAAAAAAAAAAAAGAGAAATTGCGGGTTTATTTTAAATTACATATGTGGGGCACCATAATCTTTTCAGTGCTTAGGGCCTTTAAAGGTCATAATCCAGCCCTGGTTGTATTAAATATTATCCCT
This sequence comes from Margaritifera margaritifera, assembly GCA_029931535.1. Taxonomy (NCBI): domain Eukaryota; kingdom Metazoa; phylum Mollusca; class Bivalvia; order Unionida; family Margaritiferidae; genus Margaritifera; species Margaritifera margaritifera. The sequence goes on from JAQPZY010001474.1 coordinate 1,210,325, forward strand.
AAAAGGACGTATAATCCATATACAAAGCATTATTATTCACCTGACGTCCATGAATCTCTTGAAAGGGCTAGACTTTTTAGAATAATATAGATTGAAACTATGAGGATTTTCTGGAAATTAAATGATAAACAACATAATAGGGGCAGATAAGCTGCTTCGAACTAAAATTTGATAGAGAAATAGCATGCAATCCACAAGAGATAGCTAAATTATTTACCAAAAACTTGAAACACCTATACACCCCAGCAAATAAAGTATTATCTACCTATACATTGAATGAATAAACTAATTATAAAGACCCCGTCTTTAATGAAAACGTTACCTTTACTGAAATAGCAGCATGCATAAAACATCTTAAGTTACATAAAGCGCCTGAGATAGATGATGTTCAAATCGAACATATACGATACGGTAGCTGGAAACTGATAGAAATGATTGCAGATATATTCAGTTAGAATAAGGGTTGTATCGTTGTTTTCAAAGAAAACAGACAGAAGAAAGATTGCAATTTCAAGAGGGAAATTGGTCGAAACATTCTACTGATGTACCGAACACGTAGGTATTCCTAAGAGCTTTGACACGAGCTGAGAAGCAAAAATAAAAAAGGCATGTTCAGAAGGACGAAAATCACTATATTCCCTTATCGGAACGGGGAGAACGGATTATAAAATTAAACTCCCTAACTACCGCGTGCCTATATAAAAAGATTATTATTCCAACAGCGTTTTTTTCGGTTGCGAAGTGATGTCTAAGATTGATTCGAAAGATATTAAACAATGACATGCATTTCAGCATCAATGTGTGTAGCACATTCAAGAATTTTCACGTAAGATCAGGTCTAGAACGAGCGATAGCATGCTTGGACTGAACGGGATTGTCGCTGAAATTGATGCAAGAAAGCTCGAGTTCCTTTGCAAATTATGTCATATGCCTGAGAATACATTGTCTAAAAGAATATTGTATTGAGACTGTATACTGTCTTTTACAGGAATGACCGTATGAAACAAACGAGATTTATTCCCGATCTACATATATGATTTGAAAGACTTTATTGGGGGTGGGGGGTCTGTACAAGAAAAGACATTTTTGGCTAAGAAAGACTGGAAGCGCATTATACGGAGCACAATACATAAATGCAAGAATAATCATTTAAAACACGTGTTTTAACGCTCATCCTTTCAAAGGTTTCAAAATGTAGATTATTGTCTTAAACCGGCCATTTTGTGGCAAATACCAAGGTCAAACAAAGAGCCTAAACTGGTAACAATTTTAGTCAGTTTCTTGTCACTCCACATAGTATATTACTGCATAATTGTCATCATTGCAATACTCCTTAAACTGATGCTACTGCTCATGTGCTAATCTTGTGTTCAAAAAACACAAAGAATGAGACATTGATTTTGGTCGCATATGATCAATAACTTTGGTATTCTACTTGGTGTTTATCTTCCTAATATATCTGACGAAGAATTTTTTCAGCACTTACTGGGTAGGGAATTGCCTTACATATATGGATTAAAGGACTCCGAAGTTTACATACCGTCTATACTCGCGTATAAACAGTGTCCAAATGCAAACAACATAGACCCTGATCTGCCGTCACATAATGCGCAGGCAGATCAGTGTCTATGTTGTTTATTCTACTGATTAGTCCTTACAAACTGCATAGACCCAGATCTGCCGGCGCATTATGCGACGGCAGATCTGGGTCTATACAGTTTGCGGTTAGTATCGGCTATACGCGAGTACATACGGTACATTTTATGTCAGTTGCATTGTTTTCTGCAGGAACTTTACGTGAATTTTTCAACTAATATGAATTAGGATTTTTTTAAATGTGTTCTCTGTAATTAAACTTTTTCTTAAATCTCCGAAATGGCGAACTAAAGAAATGATGATGAATGAATGAATCAACTTAAAATTATCCTACTGGATTACATCGCAGACCAGATGACTTCGGGGTATTGATTATGTTGTTATATAACTGTTCCATGCTTTTGATATAATATTTATCCTAGTTCACTGCCTTGGAAATGCTATTTTGTATCTCATGTGTATGCAGAGTTGGAAAATAAATGAATTAATGATTTATCTATAGATAACGGCAACAAGATTAGAATAATATAACACATGTCAGCGTTGGGCACATAGAATGGACACTTTTGATCTTAAACTGGATCTTAATACCTTTTTTAATCAATTGCATTATTCGATCCATTAGGATGCACTCAGTACGACCAATTGCCCGGTAAAGAATGACCACACTGTCTTCCTCCATATGAGAGGAGACTGGACCGCTCGCCAAATGGGTCCATCGGGTAACGCTTTAACGGCGCATCCCCCCTCCTCGGATTATATCAATTAAATATGCAAATTTGTATTCTCGGTTATGTATATATGATGTATGTATGTAGTAACGTGACACTAATTCACTGTGCACATAGCAAGGAACCTGAGCACAATAATAGCTATAAGGTACCAACGAAAGGTAAAGTTCGTAAAATGTAGAAATTGATTGCACAAACATTTAGAAAGATAAACCGTTCCAAATAAATGCAAAAATGAAGTATAACAAGATATAAGATGTTAAAGTTCTGTAAAATGTATATAAAATAAAAGACTTAGTGATGTTTGCATATATATATATATATATATATATATATATATATATATATATATATATATATATATATATACATACAGTTGTCTTTGTTGTACGCCACGTCTTCGTCATTCTCATATCTGCTGTACCTTTACTCTATGCTGTTATTAATCTCGTAAGGAAGGAAATAAAGATAAATGATAACGATGATAATGACAACAAGGGTTTTCAGAAATCCGTGTCATCACACCCTATGAGCACAATACTTGTTTTTACATTGGTTTCCAAATTATAAACCCTAACAAAAGACCTTGGGGGTAAGCATAGTTTCCACCAACTGTATGTTATCTTAACTGCCAGCTAAGGAAACGTACATGAGGACAATGTTTTATATACCTGTGGTACAATATCTATTATTCGTTTCCAGGTAATAAAACCTGTTCATATGGTTCCGATTACAGGCAAAGGCTAATATAGTTTGTTTTCAAGGATGCACGTGCTGGATTGTTTATTTATCTTCCACTCCACTCGGGGCAACCACCCATGTACCAACTTTTATATTTGGCATATGTCTGAAGAAAAATAAGTCATTTTTTTATATTATCTAAGTATTATAACTTTGCCACAGTGCACTTTACAAGTACGTAATTAACACAAAGTCTATAAATGCATGGTGTATGGAAAGATATGTTGTTTTCCATCTAGTTTTCTATATAAAAAAATCAATAATATACGTAAACAGTCTCTTCAACTTTACTGTTCATTGTTGTGATTGTTTAACTTTCTATGTCATTTTTTAAAACCCGTATCAGTAAATCATAGACCTATTATTCGAACTGCACGAACACTTCCTTTTTAGAATGAAACGTACTTCAAATCCGTTGTGCAAGCGGTGCGTAGGATAATTGTTTTGTTCTGTTTGCTAATGATCGTAGTTGCCTCTTAAAAGAAGGCAAAAACGTAATCTCGTTCAAACAGACAACTCAGAATGAGGCTTACCAAACAAACCTGGTAAAGTCACTGGTTGATTTAGAGGTTAGTTCTTAATAAAGACTTACATTACATAAATGCAAAATTTTAACATTTTTTTAATTATGTTTTGAATAGACCACATGTATAGATTATACACTCAGGTGTGCATCTCTGAGATTTCTATAACTAAGTTTTCTATTATATTTAATGCATGGGCCAAAGGCCTTTTTAAATTCTAAATAAAATTCTGTTTCGTTATAGATCATACAGGTTTTCGCTTCTGCACGAAAATCCTGTAAATCTTCAGACTGTGACACTAATTCACTGAGCACATAACAAGGTAGTCTGATAAATCAGCCTCCAAAGCTATACTGATACTGATGGGTGGCTTGGGTATGATCTCATCTCTTCATAAAACCAGACAAATCTGTCCGCAACACACGAGTGTACATTTTAGACACTTAGTGGTATTTCTTGCGGCTCTTGACTTACGGTCGGTTGAAGAGGCATTTCGGCGATATGTACAGAATATTTCCAGATCAAATTCTGTGTTTGGCAACTTGTAAATCCAGCTGGAATAACACAACCCTACCTCCTGTCACCATTTTGAATTTCATGGCTACATTCGGCTGTTCCATCAGATCCATCAACTAATCAGATGCGACTTTCGCTCATTCGCTCATTTGAAAGTTCGGTTGCAGTTGTGTACATAATCATGAGGATACCTATTTCATTTATCGAAGAAACGCTCAACCAAGGGAGTCTCTCAGCTTTAATTGAATGATTATTCAGATTTTCCTCTGGTTCAATATTCAGTGATTCAAGTGCCAAGTGTAGATCGTCAACATCGCTCGGGAATGTTACTTTCTGTTTGCAACAGCATGCTTTTTCAGACAGCACGTGTTTCCGGTTAAGTAATGAACCAATCCCATTTTAGGCTGTCCCGTACTGAAATAGGTATCAAGCAAATTATTAAAAAATTCATATCAAAGTGTCTTTATATTTATTATAATGTAAATATAAATACAAAATAAACATATATTTAGTTTTTTTTAAATTGTATAAATGCCTCCAACAAATTTAAATCTACTGGTTTTTGTTAGCCGCGACAACAGCGTAACCGGAGCACTTTTGAAGGACCTCACTTTGATGAGAATGAGTAGGATGGTTTACACGATTAAAACGTTTTTGTGGGTTGTTTTTTTTTCTCACCCCAATTTTTTTTTTTTTTTTGATTCATGAAATATTCAATATGATGAAAATGTATTCCCAGAATACATGATGTATTGCAAAAAAATATATATATTTTATATTTTTATATTTTTATTTCATATTTTTGTTGTTGTTGTTGTTGTTGTTGTTGTTGTTGTTTGTATTATCAATGTGATATTAAGTGAAACTTTTAGTTCCTCCAATTTTCGACAATTCGGACTCGGGTAAGGAACACAAGCTTCTTGATTATTGCGGTGGTCTGGATTAAAACAAGTTATTGCACTCCTGAGAGTATTGATACTGACAGTGACAGATGTTGTCTAGAAAGAAAGCATCTATACATATTTTACCGAAGAAAAGCTTGCCTAACCTGGCTTTCTGACGGTGAAGTGCACGTGCCCGGCAGGTTTTTCAACTTATATCGGGCGTCATGGGCAGTGGATCTTTCCAGAGGTGCTCTTTAATGATTCATTCTATAACTTGTGAACATATTCAGTGATGGGTTTAAATACATATAAGCAAATAATAAACTTTAACCCGAAGGTATTCAAAAGCTAATGACAACGTCGCTACTTCCACCGCTGTAAAAGTGACCTCTGTGTCACTTGGGGGGTGGGGGGCCGTCCATATATGACGTCACGCACCGAGGGGAGGGGGTCCGACTTGTGTCACGATGTATACTGATGGGACGGTGGGAGGGTAGGAGTTTTTAAAAAATTTGACTTCATAAAACATAACCATACTTTTTCTCTTTCGTATAGGTTTCCAGAGGACTCAACCCGGATTGATCAAGATGTTTTTTTAAAGTATTAAATAATTCAGAAAGCAGTGTTGTATTGTTGTGTGTTTTTTTCTAATACAAAGTGATTTTAACCAATTTTTTTTAAAATAATTTTTTTATTTTTTATTTATTTTTTTTGGTGGGGGGCAACGTTTTGTGACGTCATATATGTGGGGAGTCTGAGTTTTTGTGACGAAATGTGACCAGGGAGGGGGGGAAATCCTCCAAAATTGTGTGACGTCATATATGGACGGCCCCTTGTTCCACCAACGTAGGCCCGATAAATACGAAAAAACTTATATCCCTATCCAAGCCATCCGATTCAGTCGTCATTATCAAAAGAAAGAGGCTTCGAGACGTTGAATATCATTAATTTAGCTTTTTAATCAGTCGCACTATGAAGTTAATATGGTGTTTTATTTTGTGAATCGATTATAGTGTCTGGCCTGGATTTAAAAGGTATCTTTCTTTATATGTGCTTGACGTACAATCGATCTCAAATCTCTACTTACCATGCATATACATGTAGTTTTTGTCAAAAAGTTGCCTTGAAAATTTCAACTTCATTTGTTTTGTTTTTATTTATTTAAATTTTATCTTTTATATTATCTTAACCCAGCTAGAAAAATAACATAGCTGGATTTACCATCTACAGAATCTAATTTTGCTCAGCACGCAAAAATATCTCGTGCTGTCAGACCTAATCTCCACAAAAACCAATGCGCATGCGCTGACTGTATGAAACATATTGTTGTAAAGGTCCTTGTTACTTTCACCAACCAAGCATTCTTATCTTTTCCTGGAAATCCAAGATTAAGATAATATTTCATTCCATAAAATCTTCCTCTATTGCGCACATATCGTAGCCGAACCGTCCGTTTTCATAATAGTTTAAATACCTCATTCAGATAGAATTCAAAGGCCTCTTTTCAAATCTAATTTTTGAAGCAGGCATCGCGTCAACTATTATTCGGTCGGAGTAAAATTGTTAAGAACCTTTTATGGGTCCTGGTCCAAATTAATTTCGTGGCTTGTGGAGAGTAGATGTTGGAAGAAATAGAAGCATTAGTAAAGCTACCAATGCAGCTGAGCCCAACGCTAGACATTGTAGGCGAACAATACCTTTTCTGAGTGTTTCTGGATGAATCGAATTCCCTATTTTATATAGAGGAATTTCATTTCCGCGACTTCATGATGGTTTTCAGAGAGTGAACAAAAGACTCTTTTCTTAGCCTCTCTTCTACATGTCTCCATACTTCTAAAGCCATTTTGAAGTAGCTTTAATTGACAGCAGGCTAGCGCACTTCATAAAGAAATCAGATAAACATTGGTTGGGGATGACGCTCTGATTCCAATGTTTTGAAAGAAACTCTCCTGCCTCAAATTAAGCCTAGACATAATTGTATTTGAAATAAATGAAAACTCGAAGCTTCCCAGCACTGTTTATGACACGCCGGTCAGGCCAAATTACGTCCCAATAACGATATGTTTCTCTACAGGACAAACGGCAAGTGATTTTATTTAGCCGTTTTTGTAATCACTGTTATGTACTGTCAAAATGTCTGTTTGGGCTCAATTCCAGCAACAAATCTCCTCTCAGTGAAAATTTTTACCCTAAAAACTTCATCCATACGTGTCCTCGAATAATAGCCACCCATCCATACATCAGTATATATGTCTGTATGTCTGTATGTCAGACTGCTCGGCCTCCTGCAAAAAATATTTTTCTAAATTAAATATACTACCATTATTCCTGTTGATTTATCTAACTCCACCTTTTATCAATTTCCTATATAGCAGTATGTTCTTCTGTCTACTTTCTTGTCTATTGTTTTTTATGTATCACTGTTTCGTATATAGGTATACTGAACCGTTCGTATACTGAACCGTTGGTATACTGAACCGCTGGTATACTGAACCGTTGGTATACTGAACCGCTGGTATACTGAACCGTTGGTATACTGAACCGCTGGTATACTGAACCGATCTGCTGGATACTGATTCTTCTATTTGTATTCAATGGTAATCTCTCCTTTTTATTTTTCTTTCTTTTCTTCAGTTTTTTTGTTTTTTTTTCATTTATAAAATAACTTTTTCCTTTTATCTTCATTATAGATATATAAGCATCACATTCGGAGTACAAAGATAAGCATAACATTGGGAGGGTTTTTTCTATCATTCCAATAGCGATTAACTTCATTAGAGTAGCGAGTTCAGTGTTGCTGCCAAAAATCACCTCCATATTATGACACAACGAGTGACAAATAGCTATTGTGTTATCGCTAGACAGAGATGTCTTTTGCTAGCCATTAGCATAGATCGCTATGTGAGACAACGAGTAACAAATAGTTATTGTGTTATCGCTAGACAGAGATGTCTTTTGCTAGCCATTAGCATATTTTGCTATGTGAGACAACGACTGACAAATAGCTATTGTGTTATCGCTAGACAGAGATGTCTTTTGCTAGCCATTAGCATAGATCGCTATGTAAGACAACGACTGACTAATAGCTATTGTGTTATCGCTAGACAGAGATGTCTTTTGCTAGCCATTAGCATAGATCGCTATATGAGACAACGAGTGACAAATAGATATTGTGTTATCGCTAGAGCAGAGATGTATTTTGCTGACATTGGCAAAGCACGCTATGCTAAATCAAAGTTTTTCCCTATTAACACAATATAAATTAGTATCAGCTGTTAGTTCATACAAAACATTTCATGAATAACGGGTAGGAAAATGTTGACATTATGTCTGTTTTAATTTGTACACTGTGACAGTTACCTAGATGATGGATCATCAGACGCTTCGACAAGCTTTCAGTGTAGCTGTGAGTACCTAATGAGTCACACTTTGCCAGTGATAGTATTAGTCACTTTATTTAACTTTTAAGATATGGCTTCTTCTTTTAGCTTGAATTCAAAGTCATATCTAATATAACATACATGTGAATTGAGTTATTTTATACGTGTTTGTCACCTGACATACATATTCTATAAGATATAACTTTAACCGCACGAAAAATAGCGGTTCCAAAAATCTTCATACTGAACAAGCAGGTCTAATAAAATTCTTAGATTTGTTTAATTTGATGTCCGTCTTCATAGGACAACTCACTGTTTGATCTACATTTGTGATCCATATTCTGCATAACCTTGATGGTTTAATGAACATGGGTGGGTGTTAATTTGATGAACATGAAACGATATTTCAATTCACCTTCCATCAGTCTCTTGTTAAGCTTAACTGCGATTGAGTTACCATGAATAGGTATGGGAAACATCATCAGCCTTTTATTACCAGCATCATGTGTGTGTGTGTGTGTGTGTGTGTGTGTGTGTGTGTGTGATTACCTTCATTACTTAAACTAAAATCGGTTAATGAACATTTAGTCAGCAAGCATGGAGTGAGGGAAATTACACTGTAGTCATATATAAACGACTGTTATATTCTATTGATCACATGTCCGTCTTAGATAAAAGAAACCAAACCAAACCATTAAACCTGTATACATTTTGGCATCTACCTTCGGTTCTGTAGGTTAGCCTCATCTCATCAGAATTTACCAAACAGTCGTAATATTAATGAACATTTCTTTAAATATTCAAAATACATGTATGCTTACTGTCAAAATTTTCGAACGAATTCTCTCTTTCTCTCTGGGGAAAGTGCCACTATACAACATGATTTAAGCGCTCTACACAAAAGGTAGCACTCTTTCTGCGCTATTTTAATTTATTTATTTCATTATTTATTTATTTAGTTAGTTCATTTTTCTTACATTTTTATTTAGCCCATCATATAACTGCAAGGCATGTACACTCAGCCAGTATCAATTAATTTATTTAATTAGTAAATTAGATAATTGCGAGGTATGCACACACAGCCAATATCAGTTTATTTGCTTGTTTATTTAGCCCATCACATAACTGCAAGGTATGCACACGCAGCCAGTATCAATTAATTTATTTTATTAGTAAATTAGATAATTGCGAGGTATGCCCACACATCCAATATCAATTTATTTATTTATTTATTTAGCCGATCACATAACTGCAAGGTATGCACACACAACCAATATCAATTTATTTATTTAGCCCATCACATAACTGCGAGGTATGCCCACACAACCAATATATATATATTTATTTATTTAGCACATCACATAACTGCGAGGTATAGCCCACAGCCAATATCAATTTATTTATTTAATTAGCCCATCACATAACTGCAAGGTATGCCCACACAGCCAATCTATATTTATTTATTTAGCCCATTCCTTGCTGCGAGGTATGCCCACACAACCAATATCAGTTTATTTATTTATTTAGCTGATGACATAACTGCCGAAGTAAGCCAGCACAGTCAATATCAGGAGATGGATTAAATGTAAAAAGTAGCTTGAAAATTATTCAGATGAAATATACATTCATGTTTGTATCAATACGTGACATGCAATAATCTATGCAAGATAATTAATTATACATGCCATTAAAGAGGAAGTTCGGGTTTGCTAATTTATAGCTAATATGAAAAATTATACCTTGATATATAACAGTCCTGATTGTTTCTTTCTTCAAACTGTGGTCTGGTATAGAAGATATTTTGACGTAAAGATGCAAAACTAGCGCACATTTGGACATGCAACATTTTGTATAGGGACACAAGAGCTGTGACGTCATGACGGCACTTCCTGTACTTACAGAACAACGATACTTAAAATTAGAGGTACATAACCTCATTACAACGTCACAGAACAAAGCTAGAGTTTTAACCGTGACATGTCATGAGCAAATGGTTTTATTCACAATCCTCAATCCAGTAAACTTCAGGGATATACAGATAACGAATCCATAATTTATGGATTGGGAACTTCCACTTCAGATAATGTATATCTCCCGAAATACTTGATAACCCCTCGACGATTTTATTTTAAATCTCTCGATATAAGTTTGTCCCCTGTATATTCTGGCTCATACATGTAGCCCTCATCTTTTGTGATCATAGTTTGTTTGTTTGGCTGTAAGGGCACTTTTACACATTATTGGCTATATCATGCCGAGGAAAAGGAAGCAAAGTACCTTTCCCAAGGACACACTTAGGCAGCCGACCTGGGCTGGCCTGGCGAGTATCGAACCCGCGACCCTTGGATTACGAGTCTGAGGCTCGACCAACTAAGCTACCGAAGCTCAGTTTTTGTGCATATGTAAAATTCATTGTCTAAATCTGATTCGGAACTTAACATGTTAAATAAAGCGTGTCGCTTGCTCTATTGTAATGCATAGATGGATATCGCAATAGCCTATTCGACATCACGCATGACAAGGATAGGCCTCTCCAATGCTAACTAACTACCGTATTGACAGGCAAGATGGATGAGTACCGTAGTCAGTTATATTAGCTGATCTGTCATTTATCGTACAGCGGACAGTTGTCGTTGAACTCCTTCAATCGTGCGCCATGTTTCTCGCGATATAACGCGCTTGTTTCGAGATAATGACGTCATCGCTCTTCAGAAGCGAAAGAATATAATTTTATAGTAAAAGCATACAAAATGCGATTCAAAAAGGTAATTTCATGTCATTTTAAAAAATCATAATGAAAATCTATGTTTTCACTAATGCCTTTTTTTTGTCCGACTTTTTGACCCTGAATTTATGCTACAGACAGCGCCGCCAATCACATGTTGGCTTTGTTTACATATTTTGAACAGGATAATCCACTTTGGGAATTTCTACAACTGGTTAGCCAATGTAAATATTTGGTTTTAATCATGTTGGTTTCTTATACAACGTAAGAAAAATTTACATTCGAAATGTATATTCACTACGGACTTTTTCGTTTCAGTATTATTTCATAATAAACATATATTCTATATCAAAAGACATTGAATCTATTATAATAAATGTGTATCCATTCACAAGTGTCTATTTTTAAATTTCTCTCTCCCTCTGTCTCTCTGTATGTATGTCTGTCTCTCTCTCAGTCTATTGAGTCATGTATCTATATGAAAAAGAACAAGCAAGCAGTAATGTAAGTGCACAAACTGCATATAGAATTAACGGGAAAAAAAATGATTAATTTTTCTTTTTTTAAATTTTATTTCAAAAACACGGAGACGCTATAAACTAATAATATCCATACCTTGGTCTAACTGGCACGTTCCGGTCATATGCCACGTGACCTTTTAGTGAGTGTCACGAACCATGGATGTCACTTCCGGAAATAAGTAAACATACACACGCTCGGAAAAACGGTAATTATGAACTAATGTACATGAATGCCAACATTTTTTTCATGCTGATTAAATGAAGTAGATATAGTTGAACACTTTTTATGGTTTATTTGAAAATATAATCATAATATTATAACGAACGCGTTAAAATTCACGTTAAGTCCACGAAAGGTGGTTACTCGAGGCTATTTGATGGAGTACAATTGTCAGAGTTTAAAAACTATTATAAGTAACATTCTAAATAAAACTCTAATTCGGACCGGTTCATTATAATGTGTTAAAAGTGCCGTTAAAACCAACAAAAACAAAAATACATTATTTTACTCGAATACATACATGTACGTTACATCATTGAAGGGAAACAAATCTTTATGCGCCAGACTCGTACGGAAGATAAATCTTGTCGTCTGCTTCCTGTTTACGTCAGAGACTGGTTTCTCTGAGTGACGAAAAGTGCCTCTGAAAAATGTAACAGTTCACTCTCAGAAAGCCTCTTCGAAGCAGAAAAGAACCATTGTACTACCCCCCCCCCCCCCCGCGGCATCTGCGTCGGCGCATGTACATCATATTGATTTGTTCATCCTCACTGCATCTCAACCATTCTTTCTTCCCAGGTCCTGGAGTGGGTTTCATAGCATCTACCGCCTGGGGAGGGGTCAAAGGGGTTAACTTTGTAAATGTACATTATCTGTACATTCTTGATTAAGTTTTTGCGTTTATCTCAGATTTTTTGGCATCCTGTATATATACTGTTATACCCATCATACAAATTGACCCATCATACAAATTGGTGAGGGGATGCATCTTGATAGTACTACATCCTCATCACAAAAATATGTCCCTCTGACCTGTATTTCACGTCGCACGGACTTTGGTTAAATTATGTGTTTTAAGTTTATTTCTCAAACTCTGTTTATGCTAGAATCATCAAACTAGACGATTGTATGCATCACTATTAGTTACTCACCATTACAACAAAAGAAGGTCAGTGTGACCTATATTTGAAATTTAATGGCTTAGGTTAAGTTTTTGCATTTAGCTCATTACCACTTGTTTCTAGTATCCTGTATACAAACTGATATACATAGAATAACGAAACTTGGCGAAGGGGTGCATATTGATGAATACTACGCCTCCATCACAAAAGTAGCTCACTGTGGCCCATATTTCACGCTTCACTTATTTTGGTTAAATGTTATGTTTTAACAGCTTAAGTTAGAATCATAGAACTGCATGATTGTATTCATCTCTATTAGAACCCAACCCTGTACAAAAGATGTCACTGTGACCTACATTTCACATTTTACTGGTTCAGTGTTTGCATTTAGCCCATGACCACATAGGCTTTTTTGCTTGTTATGTGCATGCTATCTAAAATCATGCGAATGCGTGAAGGGATGCATCTTGATGAGCACTACTCCCTTATTGCAGAGGTGGGCTATTATGACTATATTTTACACTTCACTGACTTGGATTAAATGTTGTGTTTGATGTCCACTTCTCAGGCACTATTCTAGATAGAATCGTGAAATTGATGATGATATGCATCTCTGTTAATACCACACGCTTACAACGAAAGAATCTCATCGTGACCTATGTTTCATAATTTATTAGCTTTGACTAAGTTTTTACGATTAACACAAGACCACGTGAGCTTTTGACATGTTTATATGCATACTATCCTACTTAAAATCATGAAATTTGGTAAGGGGATGCATCTTGATACGTATAACACCTATATTGCAGAAAGAGGTATCTGTGACTTATGTTTCATGCTTGAGTGACTTTGTTGAAATTTTGTTGTTAAATATCATTTATTGGGTGCTGTTTATTTAAGAATCATGACCCTTGATGCTTGAATGCATCTCTGTTAGTATTGCACCCTTACAACACAACAAAAGTAGGTCACTGTAACCTTCAGTTTTATGATTTACTAACATAGGTTAAGTATTTGCGATTTTCCATGCAAGATTACAGCACTTGATGACATGTTCAGTTGGAAATATAAAGAAATATGTTTATGCAATAATAAGCTTTCATATGAATGCATATGCATTGTAAATTGTGACAGGTTACTTTCGACAGGTTAACTATGTATTTGCACATGAATGAGTATTAGATGAGTGGCCTGCGTGTATTTGTGAGTCCTCAGCAGTAGTTGCTGATCAATGTAATTACTAATGCATGAACTATACTGGTTGTCACATCAAGTTTACTCAAAGCTTGAAACTTTCACGTAGTACACAGTCTCGCTTTCCGGTGTGCAAAATGAGGATAGCTTCAAAAGATTTTCATTACAATTATTATTTACAAGAAAAAAAAAACTAACCTCTGGTTTTTATTAAAGTATTATTGTTCCTTTACTTTGATATAAGAATGATACTTTTTAAAAATTGTTTTATGTCTTTTATTCCCATTCAAAGGGTCCAGCATTTCTTTGTCAAGATCACATTAGTATGAATTTATTTTTTGCATGATAATTAATGTTTACAATGGCTGTTTGCACTAAACGTACGAGTTGGAACTTTGCTATTATGTGTAATAATGTTTATGTTGATCGGAAGAATTCAAATGGAAGAACAAAATTTTGCAGAGTTATTTTAATTGACTGCTTGAAGAGTCGGAATGGAGATTTTACGATTCTCAAATTGGGAATCATAGTGGTGCTGGAAAGAAGGGGAAATAAATAAATAAATAAATATATATATATATATATATATATATATATATATATATATATATATATATATATATATATATATATATATATATATATATATATTGTTGAGATGCTCAATACAAAAACTGTTAAAAGCAGATAAAATGTTTGTCATCAACAACTTTTTTTAATGGAACTTTTGCAAGATTGTTTGGACGATGGTCCTTATTTGTATGTGGGGTTTGGTCAACATTCAACACACCTATACACAGCAGGAGTCGCCCTAAATGTGACAAATGAAAGGCGACGTGTACCCGGCACACTCAAGCTGGAAGGGAGTCCCGGTAACTCAGTTGGTAGAACGTTGTACATGTAATCGTTTGATGCCGATTCAAGCCACCCCGAGTCGGTAGCCTCGGTGTGTCCTTGGGAAAGGCACTCAGATTCCATCACACTGGCATGATATAGACACAAATGTATTGAAAGTGCATAAAAAATCAACCAGCCAACCAACCAACTTGAACCTCGGAAAAAAATATAGATTGCTTACGTCTGATCTCTGTACCTTGTGAATATACTTAAAGATAGCTACACATGAACAAGCATGACACATTAAAGTCGTCAATACATGAACACACATGACACACACGAGTCGTCAATACTTGAACACACATGACACACGAGTCGTCAATACATGAACACACAAGAGTCGTCAATAATTCAACACACATGACACACAAGAGTCGTCAATACTTGTACACACAAGAGTCGTCAATACTTGTACACACAAGAGTCGTCAATACTTGTACACACAAGAGTCGTCAATAACTCAATTCAGATGACACACAAGAGTCGTCAATAACTCAACACATGACACAAGAGTCGTCAATAACTCAACACACATGACGCACAAGAGTCGTCAATGCATGAACACACAAGAGTTGTCAATAACTCAACTCAGATGACACACAAGAGTCGTCAATAACTCAACACACATGACACACAAGAGTCGTCAATAACTCAACCAAAGAATAAGAAAAACATTAATAGTTTGATCATAATACAAAGTTAAGCTTAATGAGGAAAAAGCGATACTAAACTATTTTCCGAGATACGTGCATTTAAATAGCTGCAATGAAGGGTTTTCCAACTGAGCGAAGCGAAGCCAGCGAATCTTTTGGTTTGGTGCTTTACGGCACAGCAACACAAGTAGGTTTTTTTTAGTGCCGAGGCAATTGGAGTATAGGGCCTTGCCCAAGGACACCCCTCAGTAAAGGCTGGTCCGATGGTAGGCCAGCCAATCTTTAAAAGTTACGTTGTTTTTGTTCAGCATATATTAAATACAAGCAAATCGTTCGAAATGATATGGTGCTGAATACGAAAAAAGTACGAAAATTTACCGAGATCTATGGAAGATCTTTGCATTGTTATACATAAACTGACTTCCTTTAAAATGTTTATTTTGTTGTTTGTGTTATCATAGAAACGTTATTTTTTTTAAGTTATACTAAATTTTCGATCAATGAATTCCCTTATTATGTCTTTAATTATGTTCCTATAGGTCTATTCTTAGAATTAGGAATTGCAATACTTGTTCCACGAAGTCATGTGAAACGGTAAAATGTCATGAAAGAAGGCCAGGCATGAACGCACGTGCTGCATGCAAATTGAATGCTCAAGAGAGGTTGTTCAATGTTTCCATTAAAAAAAAAGAATGTATTTTTGCGGTGAAATCTTTTATGCCGGTAGGTACTTAAAAGTCCTACTACGCTGAAATGTTTTAAGAATTGTTATGACCTCCTTGGTGGTATTGCACAACAGAAAAGAGAGCATATAAGTGAATATAAATATTGTTTCAGCTTTTAATTATGAAAACAAGGAAAAAGATCTGCTTGCATGATACTGGCGCGTTGGACAGGTAAAAAAAATAGAGTTGTCTCCCTCTACCATCATACTTGGCATTTCATCCCGCAAAGAGTTAAATTGTATCAGTGATGATCCAGTTTGGTTTTGTGGGTTTAACGCCATTTTTCAGCACATGATAGGCTAAACATGGCAGAGGATGAAGAGCCCGAGAAAATCTCGGGAAGAACCACCGACCCACGGGAAAATACATTGCAAGCTTTCTCACATACCCACGAGCCGAGACTCGAACTCACTCGGACTGAAGTGAGATGTGTGAGTGATCTGTAAAGGTGAGCGCCTTACACCACTCGCCACCCGGGTCCCCCAATGATGATCAAAATAATGCATGTATATAGAAGAATGTACAGAAAATTATTTGAATTTTCATACTCAACTAAATTCATTCCAATGGGGGAAAATGTTGAAATGTGTCCTATTGTTCTACGTGTAATTTTTTTTGTTAAAAATCAAGAGGTTATGGTTTTGTTTGTGATAAGAATGATAATCGATTGTCCCTGCGATGTATAAATTCAGTTACTTGCTAGCACACTCGACGGATCGGTGCTCTTGCATATGGAAATGTGTACACGTTCCCTCGTGGAAAAAGGTACAAAGTTACGGAATGGGGAGCCTGTGATTTTCTTTCCAACCAGGATATTTTTTCTTCTATCCTCATATATATAAAAAAAAATCAACTAATATGACGGATAGAATTAGTTCTTTTTGTCTAAAAGTCAGAACAAGAGTATTATTTTCACGTTTTTTCGAGAGCCGGAATATTTTTTTTTCAAAAAAATCCTAGGCACTATTTCCCCTCTCGAAAATTGAATGATTCGTCAATTAGAGGTAGGTGAAACAGAGACATCGGGAGGGAAATACTTTCATAACGAATATTTTTTTAATGGTACTCTCGAAAGAGCAAAGCAAGTACTTTACCACTCCTACCATGCTGACATCTTTCTGCGTCAGCATGTATCAAGAGGATGTTTTATAATAACTGCTGCATAATTAAAAGTTCAGTTTACTTTTTCGGACATATTCCGTCGAAATTGGGGCATGAATCCCACAGTATGTTCACATACAACTTTTCTGCTTTAATTCTCGATTTTTCGATATTTTTCCAACAATTTTTATAGCTTTTGGGACACAAAAAACTAAAAATCCGGCAGATCAAGAGATAGATGGACAGACAGGACAAAGAGATAGAGGTAGATAGATAGATTGATAGATGGTTAGGTACATCTAGGCAGATTATTAGACCTGGAAACTCATATCTCCAGGTAAGTTGAGCCAATTTTGCGATAAAAGAAATCTTTAATCAAAGGATTTTCGCAGTTTGACATTCCACTGACTCTATGCAGTAACCGAACCTGTACACTTGGTTAGACCACCCTATCATCTCAAATCCTTGTTGCATTTGTAATCCAATCTCTAAGTAATACGTCAGAAGAGCTGTTTGATATTGACATTTTCTCATTGTGGTCGGGAGCGCTAAACTAGCGAGACAATCGCCGCCTTGTGACTGAATAGAAGATGGACTCCGCTATCAAGCCCACGATAGCTTAATCAAAAACCCAATAATATTAACCAGCAATAACTTTAACGATAAGTGTAATTGCTGCTAAGCTGTACAGCTCATTTTTGTAAATCTGAAAGCGGTTTTGGGATGTTCCGCCAAGAGACACTTCTCGTGTAGTCGCTATGTTTAATTAATGGCCGGTCCTCGCACTGATGTATGTACCCTAACAATAGGCAGAATTCCCTCCTCTATCCAGGTTGTATTGTCGGTACAGAGAGTCTTTTCAAATGAAATTACTTTCACAAAAAGCATTCAATGATAGTATTCAGCCATTGATATTGGGAAAAGCCGTTATGTGCAAGACATGAAAGAGAGTTGTATGATTTATAGGACGTAATCTTAACGTCCTTTCTTGGAGGGTATCAACCCTGTCTGTGTTGTAAACCTCTGCATCGGTCCTTTCATAAACTACAAGATGCGAATGAAAGCAATGCAATATTCGCTTTCAGAATTTAAAGAGTGTAATTTTTATTAACAAGAGAATAAGTGCGGAGTCGACACTTTTCAATGTTATCGTTAAATTATGTTTAGTGTGTGCCGTGGTATAAGTAAATAGTATATGTTTTGGCATGGTGTTGCGGCAATTGAGATAAATATCAAACATGAAACCCTGGCACTCAACGGAAATCAAGAAATTTTTCTTAGTTCGATAGTCTATGATTTTACCGTCATTTTTCTTTCTACGGTGTCTCTGACAAATCATGACACTGGATAGGGATGCCATTGATAAGATGGAGACGTTTTGTAGCAGAAAGAATTTGATAATTCGGAAGCCCACGGATACAACAGGTAATCTTTATATTCAATTTAGATTTTTTTTAAAAAATATGCTGTGCTTGTTCTAAAGTTTGTTTACATATGTATACAATGTTTTTGTTGAAACTAAGCTCTACATTCACTGTTTTTTTTCCCCTTATCTTTCTTTCTTTCGTGTGAGGCTTGTGTATTTGTGGTTGATTCTGTATTAATGTATCTTCGTGATTTTAAAACGGTAGCATCCCAATGTTTTACATATGAATTTGACAGTGAAATGCTTTTATCACATAATTAGGGTGACATTTATGTGTTTTGCATAGTTTTGAATTTATGGATCTTTAGTTTGCAGTTACAATGTGTCATTTCTTTTCTTTTCTCCTTTCTTTTTACATCTCTCTTTACTTTAATCAACATTAATTAAGACATCGTAAATAGTTTTATTACTGACCGTGATAAAATACCTTTGGCGTTTATACGAACATTGGTAATGTCGGGAACTGCTTGATCCATGATAAGCAAATCGTAAATTCACTTGAATTCAAAGTACCAAAATAAGATGGTAAGTCTGAGTGAGGACAGGTTATGGAGAGAGAGAGAGAGAGAGAGAGAGAGAGAGAGAGAGAGAGCCCTTTAAGTTTACGAGGAAAATTGTCTGTGTTCAATTGCAACTTCTATTGCGTTTTTATTATAGAAATTACACCTTAAATGAAAAATAGCTTTAGTCCAGGAAGGCGGTCATATTGATCTACTTCTTTAGCATTTGGGATACTTTAGTGTATTCAAATCAGCTTGACAGAAAACCCAAGAGTATTCCGGTTTTATTCGCGCAATGATACACAATGAAGTGGTTTACTATCGAAGAAAATGTGTGAAAATCACACCAATTACTACAACTAACACATACGAGGTTATTCTTAATTACGGAAATTGCCGAGAATTACGATTGTTGCAGGTAGGGCCGGATTAGGACCTTTAGAGGCCCTAAGCACTGAAAAGATTATGGTGCCCCCCCCCCCCATGTACTTCAAAATAAAAACAATACTGAACCGTAATTTCTCCTTTTTTGTGTGCCCCTGCTTTGCTGGTGTCCTAAGCACGTGCTTAGTCTGCCAATTGGGTAATCCTGCACTGGTTGAAGGTGTATATTTCATTTTATTGTCAGGACCGATATTTTCAGACTTCACATATTTATGATAGTATCGCTCTTCCACACAACTTACACAGATATAAAAAAAACTAGTTCAATATCTTCCCCTTAAAAGGGATTATAGGTTGTTATGGAAATTTATCAACTTCCGTTCTTTGCACTTTATTTACCGTTTTGTTCTGTGAGTATGACAAAATGAGGACACTTTCCATGATACCTAATTCATAACGGACAAATATTCATCTAAGAACATCAACAGCATCGATATATTACAGCTTAAAATATATATCGATTTGCAGCGAGAATTTCGGATTAATATAATTAGTTTTCTTGGGATGCCATCTTTAATCTTTACATCGATGTATCGACGAAATTTACCTGCATATTCGATGGTATATCGGATGTATGTACACGAGTTAACAGTTCCTACAGGTAAACACATCTGATGGCAATACAGTTTACATAGGAATGTAAATATTGGTGTCAGCAAAACATGGACTGGTCCAAAAATAGAGTTATCAGCTCGACATAGATTTTAATCCTGCAATATTCATCAATTTTGAGTTGCATGTGAATACTGCGCCATGACCGATTAAACTACTACAGAGTGCACGAACAACTCGTTACGGAACCAAGGCGACCTTGAATGAATAAGCTCTTCTGTTTACATTTTGTTTTGTTTGCACCTCTAGTCTTCTGTTGATATAAACTTGAACTCACCCGTGTTCCTAAACTGTGCCATCAAATCGCTGTAGGACTGTCCTTTCACTATGTTTGCAATCAATTGAATTAAATAAATACGGATTATGCGTACAAAACTGTAATATTCAGCAATACGGATTATGCGTACAAAACTGTTCTATGATCGTCATTATTATTATTTCTGTCGTAAACTGATGTGACATTTGCAGACTCTGACCACATACAGGCGCCTGAGCCAGCGTACGCCACTGTAACCGATCAATCGGGATATTAGTACTATTTTTTCATGCCGATTGAAAAAAAATAGTAATTAGTCCAAAAAGAACTATTTTGTAACTCACCGATATTGCGATATATCGTGATATTTCCAACTAATAGACCGATAATGATATTTCCTATTAATAACAGTTTTGCAGTTGCCCCACTTGACGGTGCCTAAATGCCGTAAGTCATGGGAGGTAAAATTGTGTTGAAAATGTAATGTCCAACAGCGCAGAAGAATATCACTTGTCCACGAACCATTTGTTGTTGCCGTCTTGTGACAACGCGCTCCCCAGGGCACGTGATCGGTCAGTTAGTTAAATTGAGAGCATTTGGCGACATCAGCTGAAATGGTCTAGCATTTGAGTTGCGTCGACAATGAGTGCTTTTAGCACAGTGTTTGCACTAGCATTTGGGTTGCGTCGACAATGAGTGCTTTTAGGACATTGTGTGGCCTAGCATGGCTGAAATTTGGAATACGAATTCGTCTGCGTTGAGAGAGAGAGAGAGAGAGAGAGAGAGAGAGAGAGAGAGAGAGAGAGAGAGAGATTTATCAATAATAACAGAAAATATAGATGGTCCTTACTTCTATTTTTTAATAATATTATTGATCCCACAGGACAGAAGATCCGCATTTCGAAAAAAAAAATTGAAGGGGTGGGTAGGCGAAGTGAAGTGGGACGCGGTGGTCGCTGGAAGTCTAATGGCTAGAGAATATCGATTACCTTTTGGGCAAAAACAAGTATTGAAACATTAGATGTAACTGTACTTTAAGAAAACACGATTTTTTTTACAGTTCTTTAGGTTACTTTGTACACTCGCTGTCCTTTGATAATTAGCTAAGTGACGAGAGCTCTCATTGTTTTGGATATCGGTTTTCTTCCTTTGTCTTCATGTTATATCAAAACAATGCTTGACTGACAAATTTATTTAGAAAGGCCAGAATACAGAGATATCAATACAAAAAAATCTCATTTCCTAAATATATGCAGAAAATATCACCTTGTAATACCCACCCACTTCAGCTATAAGAGTTGATCCTCATGTATATGTATCAAATGTATAAGTTGTTGAATTTATTGTGATGAATTGTTGTATTTATTATAATTGCAATAACGGTTTATTATGTGAACTATTATGATATGCAATAATGTGCATTATACAGATTACAATTCCATCGGCCATCTATGAATGCAACCGGTTGAACATCATTGAAGATTCATCAATGGTACCTGGGATCCATTAGAACGCTGACAATAAAGTCTTGGACAAGATATTAATCAATCAATTGTTTGATATTTAATTATTTTGAAGATATTTTACAAAGATCACATACCAAATATTTATATTTAGATATTCAATTGGGATCAATTACTTATAATTGGATTTGCAATCTTTTGAGTTCGATTCTATTCGCGAAAACTCTAAAAAAAAGGGTATAACTACTTAAATCCCAACGTCATGTGACCAATGTAGGGTTTGATCAGGTGCGATTTTCTGTCTATTTGAAAACTATATACCTATATGCGCTTTCACTTAACGAAAATTCTCTTGCGACAGAAATTTATATCTCAACTTCTTTTGTCAACTGGATTTAACGACATTGTTACACAGTTGCCCGCATTGAAAACAAATAATAATGATATGGCAAAGGGATTGTTTTATTCAACAAAGCTGTCTTGTTCAGTCTTTTTAGAGGAAACAACACGTGCCGCTAGACACAATCCAAGTCTTTTGAGCGGTTCACAATACAGGCGCTTAAATACGACTATTCTTTTATAAAGAGTTGTTCTCTCGTGTTCTTACCACCGTGTTGTTCTTACTTCTTTCAAATGAATGTACTATACATATTAATACAAGCAAGGAACAATAGTGTTTTCTGCTTAGATATAAACTATTGAAATTTAAAAACCTTTTCAGTATCAGAACGACAATACTGCATTGTTGAAACTACACATGTATAAAATTGGCGACAAACCAATATACCCCACTTGCAGATATAACAGCCACATAGGACGGACATATGAACAGACTGTCCGTCTCAGTGCACTTTTGATTTTTTGTTGAATCTTCTCATTCATGGATTTGGATTTGTAAGTAAAATTCATGATTACTTCCTCGAATATTTTAGGAAGTTCATTTGATTACAACGTCTTATGCAGATTTCGTTTCATGCAAATGTTAGTACTTTATGCTTCTGTGTGATATGCCTTGGAATGTCAATAATGCTTATTGCTAATGAGAGGTGTCCGGTTTGATACTGCTTTCTTGTTACCTTTATCTTTCTATCTCTCTCCCATTACTCACAACGAACCATAAAATGGATCTTTTTTATTCAGTTTGAATACAAAAGAAAATTCTAGAACCACGCCACTCCAAAATCCTTATTTTGACGTAAGATTCAATAGGTTGCTATGACGTTAAATTATTTCGTTGCCATTAAACAAAGCTTTGACCCTTGTGGATTTCTGTAAAAACGTTATTGCAGAGAAACACGACGATTACGTTTGTAGTATTTTATTGTGTTTGTCATCCAATATGAACGGTTCCATCAGCAATTTTTTAAAATATTTTGTATATGTCAACAATCATGAACAGTTTTAAACAAAAATGAAATATCGAAATTTATTAGGGTAATCTAAATCAATTTCGGCAATGTCATTTTTTTAACATGGGGGGGAGTGCTAGGGTCGTTAATGGGGGGGGGGAGTGCTAGGGTCGGTAATGACAAACAGGGACGGTCGGCCAACCGGAAACACATTTTTTTTTTTTTTTTTTTTTTTGGCTTGGCTACACTTTGTTCATGAGTAATCCACACACATAATTCAGTGCATATTTTACTCAGGGATTTGTTTATATTGTGCATGGTAGTTCGACCATCAGACTATTTTGCCCCTATTGCAAGGAATCAAAGGACACAGCTTCCAATATCATCCCGTGTAAATGTTTGTACCACTTAATCGTGACATGGAGTTCCTACGTTTGATACTATACAGATGCAATGCACGAGTTTAACTTGAATTAGACATTTTTGGAATTATATGCAATGCACGAGTTTAACTTGCGATATGGACTTATTTGGAATTATATGCAATGCACGAGTTTAACTTGCGATATGGACTTATTTGGAATTATATGCAATGCACGAGTTTAACTTGCGATGTGGACTTATTTGGAATTATATGCAATGCACGAGTTTAATTTGCGATGTGGACTTATTTGGAATTATAATGCAGAATAGATAATAAATGATTAATGGTGTCATTGGAGACCTTCTTGTAAAAAGTTAGAATATTGTAACCTTCAAGTTGTCTTTCTTCATGCAGTTTTGGTACATGGTCAAATATTATACTGAAAAAAATTCATCTTTCGTTTTTGTTAGATTTTTGCTGTTTAGAATGTATTTACTACTATTTAAATTTTCTAACATGGAATGTCAATATACAAAGAATTTTATTTGTTGATTTATACTTCAGATTTATACCGGATAGTTTAATATCCATAAACTCCCGTCAATTGGTATTCTTGGAAAAAAAAAATTATTCGGATACATATGCTATTGAAGTATCGTACAATTGCAATCGCATGGATGTTAATGATTACGTGTACCAGTGGTGTATATGTTCTCACAATATAAGTAAGTCAACGTATCACTGATAGATAAAATATCTCCGTTTTATGTTAATCTGTTACGTCGTCCTTGTACAGAAATATTCACACAATATATTTGTATTTGTATTATTTATTCAACAAATAATACTGGCTGAAAAAAATAAAATATCATCTGCGCAAAACTTGTTTTTCATGTCGAGAACTTTTATATATGTGACCATACGCACAATCACGGGTGTTAATCTGGAATAGTATATAGTGTTAATCTTGTATGTCCGTGCGTACGTCCGATTAAGTTTTGTGTTTTGTTTACTGTGGTGGGACATTTATGTTCCATGCACTCACAGTGTTCTAATTTAGCGATCGTACTAATGAACAGGAATATCTTAAATACGCAGACCTCTAGCTATCCATATCTCAATCGTATCCACATATCTTTTTTATAAGAAGAAACACACAAAATGTCAGACTGAGAGTTCATTCTAATATTCTCCACAAGGGATTGCTACTGAATTCAACAGCAACACTCTGCTGACAGTGAGATCTTCGCATATGATCCATATTTTTAAAAAGAAAGTTGATGTTTATAAACATTGTTTGTTTAATTTATTTTTAACAATTATTTCAAACAATTTTATGCAAGATTTCCTGACGTCATTTTGCTCCGTAACAAACATTCTGTTAATCCGAAAATTGTTTTGGTAATTTAATTCACTCGAAGACTTTGGCAGTAATAAAGATGATTTTACATGATCAACGAGGACGGAAAAAATATACATCAAAGTTCTGTTAGCACGATTCTCTCTCTCTCTCTCTCTCTCTCTCTCTCTCTGCTTTGAAATGAATATCGAGTAAAGTACCTTCACTTTCTTGCCCCCCCCCCCTCTTTTCCATTTTACGTGACGAATGGTAAATACTGTCTTACGAGCAAGTTGTAACGGAATGGCGTGCAGACAAAAAATAGCTTCCATATTATTGTTTATATAGCAGAAAAACGATTCATCCTCGTTAATTTTCTGATGTTTTGAAATATAATTAGTGCAAGGTTACGTTTAAAATTGTATGGTTTATTTATGAGTGTAGTATGTATCTGGCCATGTTTATAGCTGTTTTTATTATTTTCTGGTGACATTTTTTCTGTTCATCGATTCCCTCCTACGCTAAGAATCAATATATTCAGGGCCCCGTACACACGGCTTTTATGTCGTCGGTGCTTACAGCGGAGGCAGCTAGATTTTGTTCTGTCCGTCCGTCCATCCCGAGAAGCTCGTTAGTAAGATTGCGTAAAACCACTTAACACAGACAAATTTGGCAAGCATATTTTCTATGCATATGTAGATAACCATGGTAAAGTGTTAGACCATTACAGTTTTTTTTTTACACATTCGCTAATCTTTTTTTTTTGGGCGGGGAGGGAGGGGGCGGGGTGGTGGTGACCGGGCATAAAAATCTTGTTTGCATTGTTGAATGCCACTTCAGGTAGACAAATGAAATTTATCAGGTGAATTCGTGCTTATATGTAAATAATCTTATATTTTTCAGGCTGTTACATCAACTTTTCAATTTTATTTATTTTGGATGAAAATCTTGTAAGCAGAAATAAGCAAAAACCACTTGAGATAGACAAATAAAATGTACTAAGCATATTTTTATACCTGTGTGAAACAGATCAGACTGGATTTCAGAGAGTTCAGAAATAGTCACAAGAAAATGAGTTCAAATTTTCGAAATCTAAAACCGTTTGTATGCACTTTTGCCGATTACGTAAACTTCACGATGACACAAAACTCCGTCGACAATAAACTAACTTTCCTTCCACATATCAAATACCCCAGGGACAAATGTGAAAAATCCTCTAATGTAATACGAGTCGTGTCAAACACGGACTGCGGAGCCGTTTCCACAGAAGCTGCAACGTGGGTGCACTTTGAAATTTCTCACTGCGACATATTTTTCGGGTATATTAAAAAATTGCTTGAAAATATTTACTCATACAACAGAGGCGTGACACCCATCTCCTACAAAAAAAAAATATAGTTGAAACCCTTGATTCAACATTTTCGGAAACCTCTACTGAACTGCCCATAATAGTGATTGAATATTTCTTTCAAATGGAACAATTTTAGCAATCACCTACTTTGTAAGCAGCTAAAATTCAAATTTTCAGTGAAAAACTATTTTACATTTATTTTGCGATACCGTTTTTTACTACTGTAGTACCATCCGAGGAAAGAGCATGACAGATGAGAAATGCAGATGGCTGTTAAGCGTGAAGCTCGTTAAAATTATGAACATAATAGCTGAATGCAAGGTCAATGTGACAACTAAAAGAGGTTACAGCAATCAATATTACATAATTTTGGAAACAATTTGTTGACAATTGACCGAATTCCTATTATGTAAGCATATATATATATATATATATATATATATATATATATATATATATATATATATATAGATAGATAGATATATATATATATATATATATATATATATAGATATATAGATATACGAATAGATAATATCATACAGGTTAGAGAATTTTATATATAAAACCTTTCAAAAGTAGTCGAGACTTGTTTTATTTCATAAGTATGATGTCCATAAATACTTGCAATATCATTTATCACGAATTATCCTAAATTACATGATCTTACCGTATATATATATATATATATATATATATATATATATATATATATATATATATATATATATCCTAAATTACATGATCTTACCGTATATATATCCTAAATTACATGATCTTACCGTATATATATCCTAAATTACATGATCTTACCGTATATATATATCCTAAATTACATGATCTTACCGTATATATATATATCCTAATTTCATGATATTACCGTATATATATATATCCTAAATTACATGATCTTACCGTATATATATATATCTAAATTGCATGATCTTACCGTATATATATATCCTAATTTCATGATATTACCGTATATATATATATCCTAAATTCATGATATTACCGTATATATATATATCCTAAATTCATGATATTACCGCATATATATATCCTAAATTACATGATATTACCGTATATATATATATATATATATCCTAAATTACATGATATTACTGTATATATATATATATATATATATATATATATATATCCTAAATTCATGATATTACCGTATATATATATATATATATATATATCCTAAATTACATGATATTACCGTTATATATATCCTAAATTCATGATATTACCGTATATATCCTAAATTACATGATATTACCGTTCATATATATCCTAAATTCATGATATTACCGTATATATCCTAAATTCATGATATTACCGTATATATATATATATATATATATATATATCCTAAATTACATGATATTAACGTATATATATATATCCTTAATTACATGATATTACCGTATATATATATATATATATATATATATATATATATATATATATATATATATATATATATATATATATATATATCCTAAATTCATGATTCATGATATTACAGTATGAATCTACTGCAAGACATATACCCTAGTCAAGGTAAGAATAAGCATTTGTGCGTTTTATTTAGGTCTGTCTTTCTTTCGAGTAGTATTTTTCTTTTAGGCATGAAAGAACAAACACATGTACATTTTGTACTGAAAAGAAAATTCGTAGGGTGTGCACGATGGTCAAATTTAGAGACCAAGAGAATTCATTAAATTTTAAAGAAACTGATTGTTAGGTGACTCTCTCAGAAAAACCGTCAATACAAACGGACTTTGACTCCATTCATTGGACGAGATGATGAATGATTAGAAACAAGCAATCTAAAAAACAAACACAAAAAAACTTTGACAAAATGTTGAGGTTAATTAATTACCAAGTGTAACCCAGTTTCCACTGTTAATTTATTATTTTTAAAAATCTTTCTCGCTTAAATGAAAATCATTTGATGCGGTGTACTTTGGCCATACAGGCAGAGCTTTGCACCCTTTGTTTTTTGTATATACGTCTGTGATTCTTTGGGTGTAACGTCGTTCTCCTAAACAACCGATACAATTAGGGACAAGTATTAGAATGGTACATGTCACCCCTATTTGTGTATTTCCATGTTTTTTGTTTTTAAGGAACACCAAATGTTTGTTTTACCGTTGTGATTGGCGGTATAGTTTTATATTCTATCGTTAATTATACATTTTTATCAGTTTTTACTCTTTAGTTGTACATAAGCTTCCTTTCTTCGTTACTGGGAACCTATCACGCTTATAATTATATGGAAGTTTTCATATAGAAAGTTCCAAGACTGCCATTCCATCGTAGTACATATAACATCCAGCTAATGATTTACTTCCATTTTCCGTCATTTGTTCTAATTGGACTGGTTCCTTTATCACATTTGTCTTTTGTATTGATAAGGTATCTATCAGAATCATGCTAACCAGTATGACTTATCAATCTATGTAGAACAATACCAATTTTCACCACATAAATGAACTTATTGTATGATCCTACGTCCGGTTTTCATCGTCCATCATACGTTATTCATCATTCTTCAACAATTGCCATTTTCAACTTCTTAGCAACAACCACTGCGCCGATTTAAACCAAATTAAACGGAGAGCGCTTCTGGCACAAGTGCCTTTCAAGTTTGTACCAGTGATGCCAGTGTTTGCGGTGGTTGACTGGTTAGCGTGCCGGATTCATGACCGAAATCCTACAATCGAATCCGCTTGGGTCGGCTACCGTTATGTGTCTTTGGGTAAGGCACTTTACTCCAATTGCCTCGAAAGTAAATAACCAGCTCAAATGATGCTTATCAGCCATTAAATGTGGTCTACCATCACTGAAAAAAAAAAAAAAAAAAATTAGAAGAAGAAGAAGAAAAAAAAAAAAACAACAACAAAAAACACTTGAACAGACTTTGCCCAAACTTAACAGAAACCCTGGCTTAAAGGTCTTTCAAGTTAATAGAAATTACGCAGTTCCCCTATCAGATATGACGCCGTTACTAAAAGTAGAATAACCTTTAAACGAACTCTTCTCAAAAATCACTGAACAGAATTTGACCAATTTTGACAGAGAGCATTCTGGCCTGAATGACTTTCAATATATAGAAATGAT
The DNA here is from genome assembly GCA_029931535.1 of Margaritifera margaritifera. Classification (NCBI taxonomy): domain Eukaryota; kingdom Metazoa; phylum Mollusca; class Bivalvia; order Unionida; family Margaritiferidae; genus Margaritifera; species Margaritifera margaritifera. The sequence goes on from JAQPZY010001474.1 coordinate 1,239,874, forward strand.
GCCGATCCGCCATCAAATTTGGACATCTTTACAAAAAAATAGACGAAAATAAAAACTTTAAATGACTTCTTCTAAAAACGCTGAACAGAATTTGACCAAATTTGACAGAAAGCACCATGACTTGAAGAGCTATAAATTTATTTCCGCCGTCAAGTGTGGCTGTTGTGTGGCTGATGTTGCGAAAAATTTAAAATCATTTAACCAACTTAATATAGAAAGAACTGCGGAACAGAATTTAGCCAAATTTGACATAAAGCATCTTGGTATAAAGGTATTTAAATATTGGGCAAATTATGCTGATGTACCATAAAATATGGATGAAGACACAAATCTTGAAACAATTGTTTTCGCAACATTTGCAATCGACAGCATCGGAAGAAATTTGTAGAGAAAGCATCCTACTGACCAAGATTTATTGTGCAACTGCTCATGCACTTAACTATTAGGCAGATGTCAGCCTGGTGAGCGATCTCAGACCTACTTTGGACTCTTGTTAAGTTTAAATAGATAGCTTTTTCGTTTAGCCTAGCCGAAAATTTCGTCACATCAGCCCGATCCCCTTTAAACAAGTTTAGAAATTACTTTCAGTGAATTTAATTTATGCATATTATTGTAAGCATGTTCTAATACTAGGATTATTTAAATTTTGTCAATGTTCTGTGTACTGTGGCTGTTAAGTGTTGTATGTCTATATCTGTGCTGTATAATATATATATATATATATATATATATATATATATATATATATATATATATATATATATATTTATAGCATAGGTATGTATGTCCATTTCAATCTTTATATGTGCAGTGGTGCAAGTAAGCAGGTACGGTCAGGTACGCCGTGCCATCAAGACAGTTAATGTCGGTACGGCCGTACCGGAAAGACCGGGTCGGTACCGTACCGGCAAAAGTTAAAATCTACTAGCACGTATGTATGTATGTATGTATGTATGTATGTATGTATGTATGTATGTATGTATGTATGTATGTATGTATGTATGTATGTATGTATGTATGTATGTATGTATGTGTGTGTGTGTGTGTGTGTATGTATGTATGTATGTATGTATGTATGTATGTATGTATGTATGTATGTATTTACACCAACATCGCTGCATGATTTGAAATGTGTAGCTAGACTGTTTTATTCTGTCATGTATTGTAAATGTGCGATTGATATATTTCTTTTCTTCAGTTTTTGTGTAATTCATGATTTATAGTCGGTAGAAAAAGTTCATAAGAGCTGTTGTTTTACTTTGTTTAATCATGCACCGGCTCTAATAAAAAATTACTTGACTTGCGGATACGAGAGAATGAGAAAGACATCTGCAATGTTTATATGAATATTTACCTGTGTGTTATTTACGTCTCATTAAAAAGGCACAGATGAGTGAACCTTATTGATCCTAAACTCAAACACCTTGAATTGATAATCGATCAGTATATGTCGGTGATTATTTCTGCCAGTTTGAGTACAATATCAAGGTACATCTCGGATTTAATCAAAAAAGGAAATTTGAATAATCTGTACTGATGATTCTAATGACTGGATCAGAAACATTATAGAGTGCTTGGAATAAAACCTGTAAACAATATAATAAATTTGTCAATATTTGAAGTCATCGTTATCGAGAGAAAATACATATTTTAGTCTATTTTCACACTTAGGCCACTGGTATGGCATACATAAACGCTTTAATTCTTGCATTGGTTCCGCCGTCATGTTCTGGACCGGAAGATCATTCGATCGCTTTGTCGATATTGGATAAAAACAGAGTCGATACGAAATCCACTCCAGCGTGATCTAATCCCCGTTTATAATTGAAAGGCATTTTATCGCTGTCACGTGGCTTGGACATTATCAAATATTTGAAAAGGCTTTTTTCGTGGAGAACAGTATCAGCTGCTATGCGATCATATTATTTGAAATCGCTTTGCAATGGGTTCTATACCGCTTTTATTCTGATACAATATGCTGCTGACGTATCGGCCATGATAAATGGTGTATAGGGGACAATTTGACGGATATTGTTCACTTACATTGTTACTGAATTGTAAGTGTAGCGAATGAACAGAATGAAGGCAGAAAAGCGTGATAGAAGCTGAATAGAACCAGTTTTTCGCTTTCAAATGCTCGCTTTATCGTACAGGCCGCCGACTTCACATAAAACTGAACAATTCAATACAAAAGGGTATACATACACCTTTGCGAGACAGCCAGCACAGCGACGTGTCTTTTCAAAATGTTACACGTAGGCAAAGAATTTTTGACCCCATCAAATAAACTTTCTCCGCTTTTATACCCACCATAATAATTTTTCAATAGTTAAGAAATTTACAACTTGAATTTAAGATATGTATAACAGCTCTTTGCCAGTTAATCAATATAATTTAGCTTCTATATGCAAGGGTGATAGAATACAATGTGCTCTTTTAATTTTCAACCACCGTATAATGAAACATTCGGTTTTAAAGTATGAATTACATAAGGCTAATTATACCAATAGATGGAGAGTCGACATAGTGTGGCTTTTAGGACTGGTTTAGTCGTCGAAAGGAGTTTATCAGTGATTTTGTGACTCCATTGATTTTGATGTGGTGTATCGTCCAGGAGCAGTCAGTTGTTTGTCAGATGGGGAGCAATGCATTAGGATATGATAGCTGGCCTGTAGTTGTGAGGAAAATTGGGCGATGGGTGGGAAGGTGACATAGTCATCGTAAATTACAGGTGAGTAACATTCCAACTTGATAAAGATGTGAATTAGGAGAGATCAGTGAGTTCTCCATGTGTGTGTAAGTTCATGATTAATGTTTCGAGAAATATAAATTATAATGGTATATGATGATGATCGTGATAACGTCATCGTTGCAGACGATGACAACTATTGAAACAACGATGGCAACGACAACAACCATAATAAAAATATAACTGTGGTAACGAAACGATATTATTTAGCAGTGGTTAGGCCGGTAAGGCAACTTCTACTCGTACCCTGGAATCAATGTTGTTTCGGATTATTAAATTGCCATGTGAATATGGTGATTTATTTGGCTGTGAAAATTCTGTGCTTGCCATTGGTATTTTTTTCTTCTACTATTTATCGATTCATAAGACATCATATTGTTCACTTTAGTTTCTCTTTGCCTTTCATTTTTCTGCCCCTCTAGTTAATTTTGTATATTTAAGATTTTTCATATTTTGGTATAATCTTAGGTAATTAATATGTATGTATGTATGTATGTATGTATGTATGTATGTATGTATGTATGTATGTATGTATGTATGTATGTATGTATGTATGTATGTATGTATGTATGTATGTATGTATGTATGTATGTATGTATGTATGTATGTATGTATGTATGTATGTGTGTGTGTGTCTCTCTCTCTCTCTCTCTACATATATATATATATATATATATATATATATATATATATATATATATATATATATTTATATATAGAGAGAGAGAGAGAGAGAGAGAGAGAGAGAGAGAGAGAGAGAGAGACCAAATAGAGCGGAAAGTTAAATCCCTGGATCATATAGAAGAATGCTTGATTGCATTAATAGTTGGTGATGTGTGCATGGTCGAGAGGGTATAGGGGTTGGCGCGTGCAGGCAAAGGGGATGGGTGCAGTACCACGCGGACCCAGGTCCGAATCTCCGTAAAGTACTAATTAAATATTATCTAACCTGTATGATATTATTTCTTTGTGTGTGTGTGTATATATATATATATATATATATATATATATATATATATATATATATATATGTGTGTGTCTGTCTGTGTGTCTGTGTCTGTGTCTGTGTCTGTGTGTGTGTGTGTGTGTGTGTAGCGGGAAGGCATAGAAAATTGTTGTAGAAACTTGCAACCCAACCTTTTTACTTATGAAAACAAAAAACATTGTTTCAAACGAATAATACAATTTGCTGATTTTAATTTTAATATCATTAAAACAACTTTATTTAAAAGTGGATACGAAAGCTTATTAACAACTTTATTTAAAAGTGGATACGAAAGCTTATTGTGGATTTAAATAGATCTGGTAAATAACATTTCTTTGTAATTAATTAACAAAAATTTAAAAGGGCGAGAAGAATGAAAAAAGAAAGATATATTAGGTTGCATTCGATAATATTAATAAAATGTGAATCAAGAGAATCAAGAAACAAATTGTACTTTTTATATTGATATTTTTATTGAGTTATTCCATAGCTCGCCAATGCCGCCAGAGAGAGAGAGAGAGAGAGAGAGAGAGAGAGAGAGAGAGAGAGAGAGAGAGAGAGAGAGAGATTAAAATCACACTTGTACTGATTTTGCAGAGTATCTCGTGGATTACATAAAACTAGTTTGGGACGGAATGCAGGTCATATTCTCAATCCAGAAAATGTTGTGTACTTTTCCGGTGTTAACATGCATTTTCCCAGTTTAAACATGCAGAAAGATGTATTTAAAATGTTTGTGAATTTCCTCAAAGATCAGAAATTGACCAGCATTATATTATAACTAAAATTGAAATCCAAGTGTCACAGATAGACTTTCCTTTTTTTCTTTCTTCTTCTTCTTCTTCTTCTTCAATTTTTAAGCCTCCCGATTTAGTTTGATTACGTACATTTTCCCAATTCCATGGACCCCGGACACCACTTTAGAGGTCTTGGAAAATCCATTGTGTTATTTCGCATAAACCGGTAAAATTCCAATTATACGCATTTTACGTGCACCGGAGAATTATCCATGGATAGGCCTTGATATATGATATTTTATTAATACCTTGCACGATATCAATTTAAAAAAACAAAAAACTGAATAAAGCACCTGATATCGGTTTAAATCATGAAAATGTAAATAGCATTACTCGCTTTCAAAAGCGGATAATCTTCCTATCTTTAAAATTAGTCGGAAACTAGTCATGTAAAATATTATAAATTTATTCATAAGTGTTATACATAATTATGCATCGAGAACGCGTTATGAATGATATAAAATGTCATGGTCTTCAATTTAACAAAGGGGTTCCCCTCGTCAATAGCTACATTACTTACGTTTTTAAAGTTCTACAAAGTTCACTTCAAGAACTACTGAGTTAAGTGAAAATAAATAATTTTACCCACTTTTATTAAGTTTCATTGATAATATAAGATTTTACAAGCACTAGGAATATTGAATATAAAAATCGAAATCGAAAATGTTGAACTGGTAATCTCCTTACATATATACTGTATTTAGCTGCGTGTAACGCGCACACAAATGCGAAACCCGTAAACCCTGATCTGTCGCCGCATATATTATGCTGGTATATCATGGTATAAGCTGTTATGCTGAAGATTTTAAGTGGACAACATAGACACGAATCTACGGCGCTTTAAGGCAGTCCGCATTTGTAAAATCAGCGCTTACTGCGTCATACTACTCACATTGGGTTACCTACCTTGGATACGATATGGCCACTGCAACAACGCAAAAAAATTGGTGGTGAAATGCCACCTGGAGAAAACTGTACGCTTTGATAACGGCATCAAGCTCAATTTAGATTGTGTTTGCTATGATCTTTTCTTTGCAATGACTTGCAGAATAGGAAGATTTGCCAAATACGTAAGAGGAAAGAGTCGGAAATTCTTTACTTGCAGTGATAGAGCACAGGGCTGACGGTAGCATGCGGCAGACGTCACAATATACCGATAACGTCACAATGAAGCGTATCTCAGCCGTCATAAATATTATGATTGTTTTGCCCATGTTACAGAGGATACAGTCAAATTGCTTGTGTACTAATGCGCGGAGACGATATAATTTAGATAATCCAAGGGTCAACACAGTCTTACGGCGGCGGTATGTTCTGAATAGAATGAACTGTGAGGAGAATGTTACTGCGAAGCTCGAAATGACGTGATTTTTACTTTGGCGTATGGTAATGCTATGAACTCTGAGAGAGATTGGACATTAAATGACGCCGTTGCGACTTATGTCTCTTATGAAAAAGAATAATCCCTGTAAAAAATTTAATAATCGCAATAACAGTCCCGCGAAAGAAAATGATTAAATCATTACAAAAGTATACCAGACTTTTGGAAATCTTTAGCGATTTACGACCTGCCGAAAATCGGCTCCACAGGTTTTCTGTTGCTGAAAACCGATGTGATCTCAGCAGTTTTCTTTGTGTATTGGATAAGAGGAGTCTATAATCTTCAACCTGTGTACATTTTATGAATCTTGAAATATTCAGTCAGCTATTAGTTTTTGGACAATTAGAGACAGCGTACTTTCCCCATACTTTTCAATGTAATGACCCTACTTTGGAATAGATATTGAGCAAAGAGTAGCGCAAGAAAATGCACTTCAGCCTATACATATTTTAGTGATTTGGGATTGTTTGCACACTTATCTGTGTAAATATATATATATATATATATATATATATATATATATATATATATATATATATATATATATATATATTGAAAAAATTAAAAACTCCAACGTTCCACAAACGATTACCATTAAGCGATGAAAGATCTGGACCTGTACTGGTCGCAGTTTGCTGCGTGTTATGCATGGGAATTGACGACAGGCTGGATCTATAGTTATCATTTGAGTTATACATACCTTCGTGGAACTGTCGGAGCACTAATTAACCTTGAATGTCTTAGATTTATTTTTTTTACATTTGTCAAGCTTCTCGTAGATGTGTATACATAACTTTACATAGAACGAAATTATTCTTGAGGAATTTCTGAAATTTTCATTTTTACCTTCGTATTAAGATATTTTGAATGAAAAAAAAAAAAGATTGATATTCGTCATTTGCTCGTTTGCGAAGATGTTTTACGACTATCAGAAAATATTTTTATTTTGTGTTATCGGTATTCTTTACATGGACGTAGCATCTTCATTACAAATAAAATTTTTTGCTCTAAAATTCGTTTAATTATTGTAACAATCAAGCAAACCTATTGTCACCTATATATATATATATATATATATATATATATATATATATATATATATATATATATATATATATATATATATATATATATATATATGACGTTCTGTTTGAATGTATTTCTCTTTGTCTATTAACCTGTCTTTTTTTCTCCATCCGTACGCCATATGCCTTTCTCTGTTAGTTGAATATAATATTTGCACGATTTCAACAAGTAAATCAGTTTACAAAGCAGTTGAATATTTGTACTAATACCGAAGTTATAGTAGTAGAACTAGAGTCACTGTTCAGGTTACGTTTTTAGAACGAACCATAAATGAAAACATATCCAGAAAGACTATTTTGAAAGAAAAACCTAAATGCTAACAAATTGTTTCAGAGCCAGTGAAAAGATTATGTGACCCGTTATACGTGTGCATCGAACTGATATTATTGGTGTAGGTAGCACATTATCAGATCTACAAGTACATTTGCTTCGTCTATTTTCAGTATACACTGATTCATAAGTGAAGTGGAGCATGGAAAGAATGTAAATATTTCGGGTATTCCCCAGTCAAATAATGCCATTTATTCATATGTATTTGAGTCGTACATTCTACGTCATTTGAATATTACCTTAAATCGTTTAAAATCTATTGGGTTTAAATTTTAAATAAGTTTTAAAAGATTCTCCCAAATTATATAATACATTTTTAAAAAATTTTAAAGTAAAAATTTAAATATCTATATATTTATCTGTCATACACATGTATGTATGTATGTATGTATGTATGTATGTATGTATGTATGTATGTATGTATGTATGTATGTATGTATGTATGTATGTATGTATGTATGTATGTATGTACGTACGTATGTATGTATGCAAACATACAAACATACATAAATGCATGCATGCCTGCATCCATGGATGGATGGATGGGTGGATGGGTTAATGGAGAGATGTATGTAAGAAAATATTTTGTTCTTTTTTCTACTTGAAGGCGCTTATCTATTTCGATATCATGTGAACAATGATTCGTGCATATCTGTCATCCTGGTAGTTACATACTCATGTACCATTTGGGCGATCTCCATTTTCAGGAGAGCACTAAACAAACCATGGTAACCGAAAGTGCGCCCCAAGACGCTTGGGATGTCTATATTTATATATCTCTTTCCTGTAATTTAATTCGTCCTTAATTGGCAGCATGGTCGCTCTATTGGTTCCTCTCTGGCAAAAAGAGACTCAAAAGTCATATGCATTTTACAATTTCTTTCATTAAAGCTAATTAAAAGATGTCAATATGAGTAGAAATGTAATATAGGTCTCGCTTCATAGTGTATTGTGACGGCAAAAACTTTTTACCTTGACCATATATAATCATTACTCATTATAAAGGAAAATCGGCATTGTTTATAATCCCTACCTCACACTTATTTTCTTTTTTAATCTTTATACCGATCAAGTTATAAAACAAGAAACTATTACCGTTTGCAACTGTATATAACGCGCGGTAGTTTGGATCTACGTGAGCAGTGTACACGAGGGAATACCGTAAACTAAATACGCTGTTAAAAATGTAGTTTTCCCACGCGACCTTTGCTTATAATGAAAACATCAGCTGTATATAAACACCGCTAGATGTACGAATTTGTAGAAAGTGATTTGGTATGTTGATGTAAGTACTATGCTGTACTTTTTAATTGTTGCTGATCAAATCTATTTATTGCCATTTGAAAGAAGCAAGAGAGAGAGAGAGAGAGTTATTATTTATTATTTTATGCATGTCATTAGAGGGCCGGAAAATTCTGATTGTCTCAATTTACTCTTCTATTTTTCTCCTGTCAAACATATACCCAACCATTACTTTGTCTACCCACCACCCCAGTCACTCACTCACACCCGCAAGCACGCACGCACGTACGCACTCATCTATCTATCTATCTATCTATCTATCTATCTATCTATCTATCTACCTACCTACCTACCTACCTACCTACCTATATATTTATCTTATCTCACTCACTCTGGCTATCTATCTATCTGTCCGTCTGTCTGTCTGTTTTTGCTACCCTTTTCTGACGCCTTTCTACTGTTTTATCACCTCGACATACTTCTTTGGAAAACAATATCTAAGCTCCGTGTATCCAGGAGTAAAATATTCTGAGGATTTTCAAGTCTGTTGATCATCAAGCTAGATCTATTGTTAATACAGTGTTTTTAATTAGATAGTAATGTACAACGGGACTGTTTCCAAGTCCACAATGAATAAGAATTGTACAATAGCCCCTCCATCCAAGCGACATATGGTCGAAAGCTTTTATGATTTGGCATTGAATAACTTTCAATAGACAACAATGCACGACTTTAACAATGATATAAATATTACATTTCCGTCTTTATAGAAAGCTTAGAAATGTATCAAGCTATAGATCTAGGCTTGGTACGAAATACAAAGGGAACAATGTTGAATTACACTAAGCACATTTCAACATCTCTGGGGACTAGAGGATTATTGTCTACAGCTGCTGTTGTGTATCTATGCATATGCAGATAGCAAACTCAGATTTGGCAACACAGAATGGATTATAACTACGTAAAATAAATCTTTTGAGGAGAATTTTCATGCTGTAGTTTTTCGTTTATGCACTCTTCCGTACGTTGATTTACAGGTAAACTGTATAGACAATCTGGTTAAAATCAAGATATACTTTTAATAAGGAGATCTGACAGGCACCGGTAATGGTTCATGGTCTGGTGACCTTTAGAATTCCGGATCCACTTATTTTGAAAAACCTATCAGATAAAGCGTTGCATTTCGTGTTGGGAGAGTTATCATTAGAAACGTTATGTTCTAAATTACGTTTTTCACTTTCATCAGCGTCAAAGCTATAATTTGATTGGTGACTCGAAAAAAACAAAACAAACATAATAGTATTTTTTAAAAAACGGTAAAAGAGGCGCACACTGTAGTCCTGTGCACTGATTTTTTCTTTTTCCAAATTGTTTGATACTCTGTGTGAAGTTTTGCACTTAATTTTTGTGTTTTATTCCCCAAGAATTATGTGTGGCACTTTTGTATTATACCGATATACTTCCGTTAGCATATATGAAACCTCCAGAGTTATGGCTTTGGTGCCTATTCTTGATTATGGACATTCTGTCAATCATTATGGACATTCTGTCATTCACTCTTTTTTGTAATACAGGATCTTTTTATAGGGATTTTGTACGTCTATTTATAAAAATTAGAAAAAGAAAAAGAAAAAAGAAAAAAAAAAAAAACTCATTGGATGTCATGAACTTAACGACAGACCATATTCTCTACCTCTACGGTGTATTCATCTAGGAATGTTATTACATGATTTGACTTTTTCAGGCTGGTTTGATGAGTGCGTCTTTGTGACGTCAGTAATGATCAGCTTCTGAAATCACACGTGGTTCTCGAGTATACTTTTTCTAACTTACTTTTTGCAAGTTATTATTCAATGATTCATAGACTTTGTCATTAGTTGGAAAAGAATAACCATCTTTTACGGTACGCTATATGGAAATGTTTTCGGTAGCAGTCGGAAAAACATTGAGAACCTTCGGACTCGCACTCTTTCCTCGTGCGCTAGTTAGTTACATTGATGCGTGAGTAAGTTTTATTATTAAACAAAAGGAAAAGTTAATTCGGTCTTTTCAAAAAAACGTATCATCATTAATAGTTTTCACGACAAGTAATACATTTCATTCTTAAAAATGGAAAAGAGTACGTATTGCTTTGACAATACGATATTATGAAACATTTAAATGCATCTCTGCCATCTTTGAATGGCATGTTTGAATGCTGGTGCTGTGCGTGCAAACTGTTACTCTGTATATTCTAATTAATATGTGATTTCACTCCTCTCGAGCTCGATTAAAGTGTTGTCGATTTATATCACAATTTAGCGAGTAGGATTCGTTGTAAATTTTCCTCACATATAATTGCATCGTTTCTAAAAATAGATTGTACTTGCAACTATATGGAGAAAAGACATGTCTGCCAGCAAATTGAGTGAGATTTTGGACGACCATGAAGTGATACGTAATTAAACTTATAAAATTGAAACTTTTAGAATTCCTCGATATAGTTGAAATCCATAATTTAGAACGGCTGCTAAAAATTTCAGTTATTATTTTTATTTACATGACATTGTCGTTAGAATGATTTTTCAGGTAGGGTGGCTTCTCTGCGGTGAAGGTGAACTAAATGGGGCAGTCTTTAGTCTATACCGGTAGATACGGTAGTAACAGAATAGGCAGATTTGACAGATATTCGTAGAATTTTTTGTAACAATGGGAATATAGAAGATGAATTTATTATTATTATTACTTTGTTGTTGTTGTTGTTGTTTTGTTATGAATGTCCAATGTAGCAACAACTTGGACAAAAATTATTAAGTTATTATTCTTTGAGACACATCCAATTATGTTTAGATGTATTAATTTATTTATTTATTTTTTTTTAAGTTGGCATGTGAATATTGTATTCACCTTGATACGGTTTAACGGCACATCAGCACAATACTGGCTTTATAGTGCTGAGCAAAAGCAAGGTGGTAAAACGGAAGACAAATCCCTCCAACCAAAAGTAAATATACACCATGAGACAAATGAAAAGACGTTGCTAAAACTCCTCAAAAAGGTATACAAAACAAAAATAAAGGCAAAAATGAATAAAAACCCTTTAAATATCTCAGTTGAAACATCATCACGGGACACATCCAGGTAATGAAATTAAATCGGCGAATAATACGACAATCTCGTAAGTGTATTACAAAGCCAAGAAAAGTTCAAAACATGTTAATATAAGGATAAAAGACGCTGAATGGAAATTGTTTCCTTCATTTGTTGTGGGGAGTTGCAAAACGATACAAACCGCACAACCCTTGGCACAGGACTAAAGATTGTTTATTCAGTACTTAAATAGGCCTGTTTTGATCGCCAATTTTGTTCGTTATCGTGTCTTTATTGTATTGCACTAAAACGCTATTGTATATGGCGATGTATAGAATTGTGAGAATTTCTATAGCGTGGAATAATAGTTAATTTAATGGAATGGGTCGAATATTTTATCAACCGAAAAGACTAACCTAGGGCTCTGTGAATGCTTAAGATTGGGACGGGCTCTCTTTTGAAACTACCATTAATGTCCCAGCATACAGTGTTGAACTGATCACATTTACAAAAGTGAAAGTTGTTTTAAATTGGTTCTCAGCTTTCAAGTAGATGCTTTCTTTGTTGATAATCAGGGAAGGGACAATTTTGTGAACGAACACACTGTTCAGTTTGCGGCCTTATATAACCCTGGCATTGCATATGAATGCAGAAGGTGAGTCAACTAGGGAAAGTCAAGTTTTGGACATCTCAACATCAAAGTTCACCTACGGTTTTAGCTGATTGTAAATGTGTACATTTGTAACTAATTGTAACATGTATTTACAATCTGTAGTACTTGCTCAGCGAATAACGTTTAAAATCTTTTGTAAATTCAGTTTGTTTGTACCTACCGCCCTATGAGACACGTGTAATCAATGTCATGAATAGTTTTCGTCTTAATTAAACTGGCTCGTGGTATCCATATAGCTACCATCAGTGTTTCACAATTGAATACCATTTTAAATCCAAAACGGCACACCCTAGTCTACAGTGTTCCATTGTATAATGAACCAAATCTGGCTGCCAACACAATTTGTGAATTGCATATTTTATCTTCTCCACTGTTTTGTTTTGCACTTACCCGGACGTGCAAATGGACTTTAACAAAATTAGAACGAGCTTTCCTCAACATATATAAAATCAACGGAATCTACTTGTTAGGCGTAAGGGAGGGGGGGGGGGAGAGGGGGAAGGTCGAGTAACCTGTTACTAATGAATTAAAACGATGATCGTTAACGCTTCCTAGCATGCTGGGACATCAATAGGACTTAACATTGTTCATTTATTGTCCCTGTAAAAACACCTCGCTCATTTTTTGGATATCTCAATTGTGTCACGGCGAATAGCGTTATTATGTATTGATTCGTGTGATCAGAAATTCATTTATTTATTCATTATTTTAATTTGCGTAAGCTACAGGGCTCATTAGATATAACAAAATGACTAGAATCAGCACGGGACAAATAGCGCCACACATTTTGTCGTATGAACACAAAATTATCATTTACAAAATTTCATCGAAATTCATATGATGCAAGTTGCAATTATGTCTGTCCCTAAAGATGCCCGAGGGGGTTGCAATTATGTCTGTCCCTAAAGATGCCCGAGGGGGTTGCAATTATGTCTGGCCCTAAAGATGCCCGAGGGGGTTGCAATTATGTCTGGCCCTAAAGATGCCCGAGGGGGTGACCGGTGATGTTACCGATATTTTGCCACTCTGACCCTACAAAGAAACAAATTCGAAAGTTACAAGGCACACTTCGTTTTGACATGATTTTAAGCATTTTCTCCTGCTTATCCCATATTTTTAACATTACATCATTAAGAAGAGGGGTAAAAAAAACCCCACTATATTGAATTAGACCGTACTAGGTGCTATAGACTACACTATGTGTTATAGACTGTAATAGGTGTTATTGACTGTAATAGTTGCTATTGACCGTACTAGGTGCTATAGACTACACTATGTGCTATAGACTGTAATAGGTGTTATTGACTGTAATAGTTGCTATTGACCGTACTAGGTGTTATAGACTATACTAGATGCTATTTACTGTACCAGGTGCTATAGACTGTACTAGGTGACATAGACTGTACTACGTGCTATAGACTGTATTTGGTACTATAGACTGTATTAGGTACTATAGCCTGTACTTAGTGCTATAGATTGTAATTTGTGCTATGGACTATTAATTGGTATAGACTGTATTTGGTACTATAGAATGTACTAGGTGCTAAATACTGTATTTGGATCTATAGACTGTATTTTGTGCTATAGACTGTACTAGGTGCTATAGAATATACTAGATACTATAGACTGTACTAGGTGCTATAGACTGTACTTTGTGCTATAGACTGTAATAGGTGCTATATACTGTACTTTGTGCTATAGACTGTTCTAGGTGTTATAGACTGTACTAGGTGATATAGACTGTACTGAGTGCTATCGACTGTACTATGTGTTTTAGACTATACTTGGTACTATAGACTGTACTAGGTGTTCGACTGTACTTGGTGCTATAGACTGCACTAGGTGTTATAGACTGTACTTGATGTCTTTTGATTAATTAGAATTTTCCGCATTCAATACTATCTGTTTTTTTAAGCTAGCATGGGTGCTGCATCATAGGGTACTAACATATGTATCGTAAAAATTGAGGGTGCTGCACCATAGGGTACTAACATATGTATCGTAAAAATTGAGGGTGCTGCACCATAGGGTACTAGCATATGTATCGTACAAATTGAGAGTGCTGCACCCTAGGGTACTAGCATATGTATCGTACAAATTGAGAGTGCTGCACCATAGGGTACTAGCATATATGTATCATAAAAATTGAGGGTGCTGAACCATAGGGTACTAGCATATGTATCGTACAAATTGAGGGTGCTGGACCCTAGGGTACTAGCATATGTATCGTACAAATTGAGGGTGCTGGATTATATAATTCTTTCAATACGAGTCCTCACGTAAGCAGGGGACGGGGGATATATCATTTCTAGATAACTTTTGTTCATAAATCTAAGAGAGCGTGAGGGGAAATATTTTAATCCAAAAGACATTTATCATTACATTAATTATTAAACGAAAAAAAAAATGAGAGGAGAAGAAGAAGAATGTTTTGAATGTCAAAATACAAATGGTGTTTTTCCATTTCGAATTGACACCATTGTTGTCTATATCTCTACTGAAATGTCATCCGTGACATTTACAAATACGCCCGATATTGTATGGCTCTAAAGGCATCATTTGTAACGCAATTCAAAGACTTTCCTTAATTTAAAACCTTATTGATGTACCACCCCATTCAGTGTATTTCTATACAAATGTATCCATTGTGTTCACAGACATTAATATTTTATCGTAAATGAAACTTATTCTAAAGAACTTTTGTCTTCTATGACCCATCAATATATCATCCACTGACTATTCAGACCTTTGCTGCTACAGTGACCTCTGGCTATCTTGTCCACAACGAATGGCCATGACATTATTATACATGAAGGCTGTATACGAGAGCATATGTCAAGTGATGAATATATATACAAATATTCTGATGTGCGCCATTCATGTCAATTTCAAAGCATCTTTTTTTTTCTTAGTGTTATTCAGCTATGCATTTATACCGTGTTTTCTTTGGATGTAAATTATTCATTTATCGACCATGGTTTAAGTTTTGCTGAAAATATTTTGTTAGAAGTGATTGTAAAGAGAAGGCGTACGACCGATGGCGGCAGAGCTTTCAAAAGCTTCACTCTATAGGCTTATTGGTAACCCTTCTCCCAAGCTGTGATCTTTTGTATTCTTCAGTTGTCTGAAGTATAATACTAATGAAAGCATGCGAACAATTTAAAACTATGCTGCATTGATTCCTATTTTGATCAGATCATTGTGAAAGCACAAATACACAACAGCTAGCGTGCTTCCATCGAATGGGCCATCTGGAAGCAATAACAATACGTTTGAAACAGCATCGCCGTCCAACAATACCTACCCTGACAAATGTATTGTCGTCCAGCTAGAATAGACTGAAATAGAGATTGTTCGAACCAGAACTTTCCACACTGAGAATTTGCTATGGTGGAGACGGACTGTCTCTTTCCCAAAATGTCCTTTGGGTGAAAAAACTGGGAACTGCTTTCATTAAATGATGGAAAACTGTTGCCAAACGGAGTTTATAGTTTCCCGATTTTGATATGATTGCAGTGATGCGTGCCACAATTCAAATGTTTCCATCGAAGGTAAGTTAAGTACTATTGTTCAACGTTTTGATTACTGTTCTTCTGGGATATTTACTGCTATGTTATGTCTAACTAGCTATAGATTAATTCAATCTATCGTTGAAGTACGTGTCGGTCATGCAACATACGTTCACAACTCTTTCAGTTGCAGCTAAAATGTACCAGCTTGCACCGCCAGGCAAGTCTAATGATTAGAAGCTGTATTCAATACATTACACGAGCCAGTTCCACTGACTTTATAAAAACAAGGATTTATAAGACAGATTAATGCAAAATTATTTGTGTACCATGGTCCACTGATATTCACAAATCCAGTCCAAATCCTCGATTATAATATTTACCGAGGTGGCACGAAATCTGATAATTTAGTTTACAAGCACTCGAAATATGGTCTTATGAAAACTGTCACCCCCACCCCCACTCCCCAAAGAAACAATTGTTTCTTGATCTGCTATACATCGGAAAATTCCAAATGTATTATATATTAGTATCCTGGTTTAAAAGTCTTTTTTTCCCCTGTTTATTGTAATGATGTTTCTTTATTTGAAATCAGTTAAGGTATATTAACTACAGGTTTTGTATCAAAGCAAGCCTTTTGGCAATTATTGTTGACCTTTCATTGTTGTAAATATATTTATAGCTGTAAATATCTTCAATCGTATAATTAGCATTGGAATATTATGCAGCATCTACGATAACACAATTACTATAACTTTTCTACCTATATATATTTCTTCGGCTACAACTGTTTAAGAGCTAGGCTATAAGCCTACGGTCAAGTTGTATATCGTTCTTCATTCATATTTTCCACATACTTAGACATTTATTTGTGTGTATATATATATATATATATATATATATATATATATATATATATATATATATATATATATATACATACACACACATATATATATACACATATATATATATACATACACACACATATATATATACACATATATATATATATACATATATATATATATATATATATATATATATATATATATATATATAGTAACTTATTGTTCACGTTGTAAATTGAAGTATATGCTTATAATATCTGTTTCATTACTTTTGTTAATTTGATTTATTGTTTTTCATTACATTATCTGGTGTATCATAAAGGTCAGGAGGGCAATATGTGACGTAAAACACAAAACCAAACCAAACCTTAAAGAATTAACGTGAAAATGTCTAATAGTTTACGGAATGCATACAACTCTCTCTCTCTCTCTCTCTCTCTCTCTCTCTCTCTCTCTCTCTCTCTCTCTCTCTCTCTCTCAACTTGCCTATAAAGTGATTCGGTTCAACGTTTCAGACAACAACAAAAAATAGAAAAAGAGAATTGATACAGATGGATGAAACGAACGGTAAGATTGAAGAAAAGGGGAAGTGGGTAGAATACAGTTGTTAAAATCGTATTATGATATGAAAAATGTGACAGGAGAATCTGTCCATGGTGTTATGTTTGTGCATCTAACACTGTGCAAGCAAGGGTGATAATTATATCAGTAAATCTTCATATGTTTATAAATGATTACTTACAATACCTATGTAAATAGTATTATCTGCATGAAGCATATTCATGTATTTTTACTCGTGATCCTTTCTCTCTCTCTCTCTCTCTGCTTCGCGTATTATACTAACTGCTTTTATGTAGGAGAAGGGCTTTACCTAAGTTGGAGAACTTGCTGGCCAACAATTGTTTCAATAATATGGCAATAAACTTTGTTTAAACACACAAACAGTCTGCACCGACGCCATGTAGAAAATAATTAAAGAATATAGAAACCTGAATGAAGATTTCTACTCTGTATTGAAGCGTTGTATTTTGACTGATAAAGCAGTTGGTTTTTGAGTATCATTTATAAAAAAATTATCTGTTTTAATAAAGTTTAATGCGACGAGAGAGAGCGAGAGAGAGAGTAGTCACTCATACCTAAAATGCAACGGTTTTTTCATCCTGATCAAGGTTTTGTTACACGGGGTTATCTGCATTTGACTGACGCCATACAATTGTTCATTTCAACCTTCTTCTATTCCGTCCAAAGAGAACGGTATTATTTTAATGTGCAAATATATGGATTGGGGGTGGGGAAGGAGCTGTTTGACAGCCTGATTTGGCATGCTGAATACATTGGCTATTTTTTTTTTCGCATATTATGAAACTTTCGCGGATTTGCGTTGGAGATGGCATTATTGTTGCTTTCTTAGGAAATGCGGACAAAAATAACGCGTAACGATTCCTTTATGTACGTATACTAGTCCGTCCCATATAGAGAGTATCTGTGAAAATGTGAAGTTCTGCTGGATGAAACTTTTTCGAGTTGTATGGTACTGTAAATTATAATATATTTGCGTCATTAAATTATGGCGAATACAGTCAATTCAGCACGTTAGCGACACACAATTATTGCGAGTAACAGATGCTTAATTCTTTATTATATCATTTTTGGCAACAAATATTTTCGCGAATATATATTCCTCACTAGATTCGCTCAAATTTTGTGCTAATTAAAATTGTAAGATTTACAGAATAATGAGTTTCCGAGGTGACAGGCAAGAAAAGGCTTTACACCAGGACTGGGGAACTATTTCAAGTATTGGAGAGATTTCTGTTCGAGTCATCAATATTTTATGGGTTTGTTTTAATTTTCATGTATAGTTTATCACTAAACAGGCGATTTATCCCTTCAGAATAGGTGTTTATTAGTTAATAAAATATACAGATCGACAGAAAGACGCAGCAGTGTCTCATACCCTCTATAGGACACACTGCTTGCCCCTCGAAATTCAATTTTGCTGATTCCCCCCGAATCTGTGATCACCGTGCTTTCACATAGTTCATCTTGCGTCTGGCAGCTCTGTTTAATTGTCATATTCTATTGCTGACTTAAAACGAGTCCCTTCATCCAGAAGGTACTTTGTTCCGGTGAAAGGAACCGGGATAACGCCGAACAAAATCTGCAGCACATAACTTAAAGCTTTTTGGTAATTGGTAAATACTGTTTGTCCAGATCTTTCACAGAGTGGCATTGTATCAGCTAAATGTCAACCCAGAAAGACTTCACAGCTCTTGGCTTTGAATAAAATGTCTACACTCTTTTTTAATCTAATAGAAAACGGATTGTTATAATGTGCTATACACGGTCTTGGTTGAAGGGAGCTTAATATATTTCGACAAGAATGAAATACCATACCTATTATCCGTTGTATTGTATGCAACTTCCACCAAGTACGTCGAGTTACACTATAGTTCTTTTATATTCTCCGGTTCATATTTAGTAACATGTGCATTGGATGAAATAAACACCATCTCTTTATTGTGACTTTTTCTGAGATGATCTTTTTCATTTTAAAACTCGATGAATAGTACTGAATTGGCATCCCCCCTCGCATTGTGAGGGCCAAAGTTCCGAAAAGACTAGCTGTCTAGTAAGCCAATGGTTTCACAGTTTCTTTTCAAATGGACACAAAACTAAATTGGGGCTTTTAAGGTATTGTTGAAAATTTGACAAAAGCTGAATCCAGGGACGAGCTTGTATAGTTTGAGGATAGGACACCAATTAGAAAAGTTGGTGAATTATTTTGGACCACCTAAACCTATGGATCAGTTTTCTTTGGAGATACCGATTCGTTCAAGAAAGGGATATTGCTCGCAGTATTTTCTGTGTTGTGGAAGGCTTCACTTCACAAAGAGGTAATTTAGTAAATTGAAATGTTAGATTAAACGTCATTATCATTTTGTTTTTGATGACCATATGTTTATTATACAAAGAACGTAAAATGTTAAGAGTTCATCTGAGGTGTTGTTCTCCGTGGCTGTTTCTAACCTACCTAATTGTTTTAAAAATAATTCGCCAATGGTGATTCGTTGTGTTCTGCTATAGTTTCACCCTAGGATCATTCACTAGGGCAGGTAAGAGTCGGTCGTTTGGGACCTTCTTTTTGCACGAATGTACTCATCTTATCCAGGGATAACATTTTGTATGATCATTTACACCACCCTCCTTGATACGAAAAATCGAAATTATAAGAGCAGCGAGGCAAAATCAAAACATGACCTAAATGAAACCCATTATATCTTTAGTATCCACTATGAACACTGATGGTGTAGACATTCGAAGCTTTTTAAAATTTATACAATTCACTCCTACCTGTCAATGTCAAATTATACACACCATCACTCTGTTGACAGTGACCATATATACACAAATCACTCTGATGACAGTGACCATATATACACACCATCACTCTGATGACAGTGACCATATATACACACCATCACTCTGATGACAGTGACCATATATACACACCATCACTCTGATAACAGTGACCATATATAAACAACATCACTTTGAGGACAGTGACCATCGATACACACCATCACTCTGATGACAGTGACCATAAATACACACCATCACTCTGATGACAGTGAACATAGATACACACCATCGCTCTGATGACAGTGACCATAAATGAACCTCTCTTGCATTGCGTGCGTTATTGAGACGATATTGCGACAGTATACCTTCTTCATCGTTAGGACGGAACTTTGAAATATAGGTATAAAAGTAATGTAAATGTGCTCGATAATTTCCCAAGTTTGAATTATTCGTTGTGGCCCTGGCAAACTGGAGGGTTGTTGGGACGGGATGCTGGTTGATAAATGTAGTGAATAACTCAAAAGTGCTAGTCAATATTTGTTAAAAAGTTACTTTACTGTACATTTTAGCTTACCGTCAAATGAAGCAATCGCAATGTAATCAAACGGATTAATAGTCAAACACATATATTTCAATAGTAATCAAACAGGTTAATAGTCAAATAAATCTATTTCAATAGAAATCAAATAGGTTAATAGTCAAACACATCTATTTCAATAGTAATCAAACGGGTTAATAGTAAGATACATCTATTTCTATAGAAATCAAATAGGTTAATAGTCAAACACATCTATTTCAATAGTAATCAAAAAGGTTAATAGTCAAACAGATCTATTTCAATAGAAATCAAACGGGTTAATGACTATTAACATCTATTTCAATGACACAGAAGATTTATTCTTGCTCAAACATCAACTATGCAAAAACACGCAGTCACTAGTAGCTCTGTGACGTCGCGTATAGGTAAATTAAGAACTCCTCCCCCTCTTGATAAATATTACTATGGTAATTTGTGAGCGGTATACAAATATTGTAGCGGCATACAATTATTTCACAACTCTTATACTAAATGAGCAGAATTTACTTCATTATCGGATGTTAATGTGCTGTACATGCCCACTTTGAGTTTACAGGATATGTTTCCCTGACACGCACGTGTGTGTGTGTGTGTGTGTGTGTGTGTGTGAGAGAGAGAGAGAGAGAGAGAGAGAGAGAGAGAGAGAGAGATTTCGTGCATGCAGTTATTAACCTCTGCACGCCATAGATACAATCATTATAAAGTGAGAGACCAACTTCCTGATATGTATATAGGTATTCAAACTGAATGTAAGCCATATGTAGCAATACAATGATCAAACGTGTGGGTTCTATTTCGGATTTCAAAGTAAGTAAATGTTGTTTAAATGCATGGCTCAGATAACAACTTAATTGAAATTGTAGAAACGTTTGATAAAAATGTCTTGATGAAATTAAAGCCACTTTGACTCCGAAGAGAGAAAAATAGCATTGATTCGTATCCATTGACGGGTATTTGTAACTTGAATCTAATGGTACTCCAATTACAATCAGGGAGACAAAACTACCTTATTTATTTTTTCATGAATACGGAAAAGTCACACAATAAAGAAAGAGCTTTCATGGGAACAATTTTGTCATACGATATCATTGTTAACTGATGAAACTGAATACTTTGGTTTAGATATTATTATTTGTGTTACCCCGCATGTAATATAGATCGTTCAGACTCTAAGCTGACCTCAGATGTTTCTTCAGTACCCAATCCTTAGAGCTTCGTAGCACATATCAACTCAAAGTAATTAGACCTCGATGACGCAGTGGCTGAGCAACTTGGTTTGCACATATGTTATCCCGGTGTCAATCCGGAGCATGAGCAAGGGTCAGTGATCCCACATCCTCGGTTGGTGCTTCCCTGCAAGTTGTATTGTGTCCTTCACCTCCAATATCACCTTGAACCTCGACCTATGTCGCATTGAGTGTTTAGGGTAAGTTTTTAAGCGATTTTACAATCGACATAAATATGAAAGATTAATTTTAACTATACAGACATGTTTGGTTTTGGTATGAAAAATGAATTTGTAGACTGACTGGAAGATATTTGTTGGTCGGATCAATGTCGGGTCAACTGTTCTTTTAGTATCTATAAAAATAAAACAACAGCCATCAATACATCATTTTGAAGGATCTATGGTGAAATGTAAAGGTATTACCAAAGACCATCTATACACAAAAAAGGATTGATTCTGCAATACGTATGTATTAATAGACGAAGGTATTGATTTAAAAGAAGTATATCTAAAGACAATTCCTGAAATAAAATACATAAACTAATATCCAGTTATCCAAAAAGGGAGGTCATATACCTTAATATACTGATTACACGAACACAGTAACTGTACAACGCAATAATCCTATAAAAAATAGGATATTCAGATGTATAGAAACCGAAGCACGTCCGTCAGTTATCCTTATTTATCAACTTCATTTGTACGACTTCGTCTTGCATCGCTTAATTTTTCAACGAATGTGGGTCACGCTTATTGAACTTTTCTCGCGCATAATTATAGGCATATGGGCTCATTAACACTATCGTTCTATGCACACACACACACACACGTGTATAAATATATATATATATATATATATATATATATATATATATATATATATATATATATATATATATATATATAAAACGAGGGACCGAAATGGTAAAGCAGGTAATTAACTAAGACATATAAACGCTGTGAATCGTGTGTTGTTCTATCTTTACAGAGGCTGCCACTCACAAAAGCAGGTCATCGATTTAATGTAAACAATAAATCTGTTTTCGATCCGACGCTCATACTTTGGCTTTTGCACTCCGGGATTTGATCAAGGTTACTTGTTTGGCATGCAAGTAAATGTCCATGCCAGTATGTATTCCCGAACGTGGCAACTGCGGATGAAAAACAGAAGTTTATCTTGCCTCAGAGGTTCCAAATTTCGCTTTGAAAAAACATGAAAAAGAAAATAATAAAAATAAATACCCCCTCCCTGCAACACCCAAACCACCTCCTCTCCATTAAATAAAATCATTTGTGTTCGGATTGCTTCCCATTTTCACAAGCACGAAACGAAAATGACATGGGAAGCAGTCCGAAGGCACCCAAATGAGTTTCACAAATTTCAAGGTCTGTGGTTCCACAAATTCTTCTTGCCCAGACACAAACTATACAACGTTGGAAAGATCAATAATTTTATAATTTTATTGTTGCACAACGGGCGTTCGTAGGATGACCTCGTCGCTCTTGCGGCTGATTCAACGCTCTACAAACTTAAGTACCCGCTTTACGTGCAATTTTTACGTTTTTAAAGTTCGTCCGTATGTAATTAATACTAATACTACGACGATTCCATACGATACAAGATTGTGACAATGGAAAAGACCACTATAAGTAAAACATGAAGTCTGCTGTATATTATATGGTGTTAACACTCGATGTCATTATTATCATCTTCATTTACCAGGGACTTTTGGTTTGGAAATAGAAATTTAAAGTCAGCAATTTTACGAAATATTCTCTTGCAGGTTAAATTATGGATTTCTCTTATAGAAACAACGTCTTCATTTGTTTATATTTGACATTTCTATATTTCTATACTCATTCCATTATATTTGACATTTCTATATTTCTACATTCATTCCATTATATTTGACATTTCTATATTTCTATATTCATTCCATTATATTTGACATTTCTATATTTCTATATTCATTCCATTATATTTGACAGTTCTATATTTCTATATTCATTCTATTATATGTGACATTTCTTGCACAAAGTATGTTGTACATGTCCTATTCGACACAAAAGTAAGGAAAAGTCATTATTTCAAAAAAAATTAGGATGATGACCAATGAATGTTATTTAGTTACAATTAAATTTGTTTTCTCTTTTTCTATTGCAGACCTCAGATATTGATTCATGGATCGATTGGAATATTTCGGATTCCCCTTGGATTTAAGTGATTATTTGTATGTGTGATTTTCAATTTTTGGATATAAATTGCTCTAGAAAAACAATGGAATTTTAATTCATTTCATCAACAAATACTCGCAAGAAATAGGCTGCCTAAAACTGTCGGTAAGTGTTGAAATCTTTGCACATACAAATTATCGGTACCGTTTGCATAAGCATGCACTTCATTAGAATGGTGTGGCACCTGTATGTCACCTTATATAATGTGACATCTCTGAATAATATTATTGCCACTCTAAATCCACTCGTATATAAATTTCTGATTAAATAAAATACCCGAGACAACGCTGACTTGAGGGCGGTATGTTCTCGCATATAACTTGCGGACATCTGCAAACAGCGAAGAACCAGGCCTGGAAATCACCAATCGTTTGAGCCTGAGATTTTGTTTTGACCAATCACAAATGATGTTACTTTCGAAAGGTCGTTTCTGATTGGCTCAGACTCGAACTTCGAGTTGTATGATCTCCTGGGCAGATATGTCGTCCTATAATGTGTGGGCAGATTTGGGTCGACCCTAAAGTATTATGGGTATCTGAGTGATCGCAATTCAAAGTGAGAATCTTATAATAGATAGGTAAATACGGTATTTTTTCTTTTTTTTTGTAATAGGAGAATTAGCAATCTACATATCATAGAGAGATGCAACGTAATACGGTAAAGTCTTTTCACATGCAAAACAATATAGTGCACAAGTAATCATAAACACGCCTAAGATTTAGGTGACATGCGGTGGACCATCTAACGTCTCTGACGTAACGATTTATGCTGACAATGAACGTCATGTCATTTTGCGTTATGGTATCAGGAACAAAAAGACAATGGAAAATGTTTTACGACCAGGCAGTTAAAAATTCAGAATCTAGATTAGGTGCAAAGCGAGAGGATTATACTTGTTTTCCACATTTATAGGTAATTCAGGACGAATATATGCCCATTTAATATTATCTCTGTATACCAGTCATTCAACATGTTAATTCCCATAATTGTGTGAGAATGAAAAGTACATCCGACTTTTAGTCCCCAACCCGTTTCTATTGACTGAACCAATAAAAATAAACTTCACCAGTGACTCATATTGTGACAATACCCTATTTACTTCAACTCTTTTCAAAATTTAATGGAAAATCTATCCTTAAACTTGATTGCTCATAAATGGGATAGGGCTTTTATTTATGTTTATCATCTGAAGATCGTGGATAATTAATTCAGTTATCAAAAGGCGAGGATATCATTTGATAAAGGATAGGCAGTCACTTGCAGTCTATGTAGTTGATAGAAATATGGCGGAACAGCATGCAAACATCGATAACGTCCAATTGCTACCTGTAGATTCTTTTCAAGCTAAATATAAAAGGTTTGTTTGATCCAACACAGTCTAGATTTTCCTCGCACATGACAAGATTGGTCGCACGCGAGTTTAATCCAAATAAGTAAGAACACAGTCTAGTCGCTACTCTGCGTTGCTGGTGGTCGTTCTCTCCCTGGCGCAGTCTGTGCAAGTTTGTCAACATAATAGTTGAACAGGGCAGTTAACAGTAACTCAAGGGCCACTGTTTATCATTTCGTTTACAGAAGAGCTCTCTGTTACGGGCGGTGAGACATTGAACTTATTTCCTGTGTCATACCAAATTTGAGCAAAAGATATGGGAGGAGTTTGCGATGACGCGGTTGAGTTATAATTTTAGTAACGAGGATAGCCCAGCCTTAATCTGGATCTTCAATAGTGCTAACAGAGGGTAACATGGGTGGCTAAAATATCGTCTTGGATACATTTATTTTATGTTATTTGTTTATAAATAAATAAATCACATTGTATGGATTTTCTGCTATTTATTTTATGTGTTGTTTTATGAAAATTAAGGTCATAAATTTAAAAAAAAAAAAAACAACGAAAATTGCCTATGACATTTCATATTGGAAGACACAAACAATAACTATTTGTTATCTTCGTTATCTCATCGGCAACTAAGAGGTAGCATTTTTTTAAAAATATTTACTGAACATCAGGGCCATCGTAAGGGGCGGGCGATACGGGCGACCGCCCGGGGCGCCAAGCCCTGGGGAGCGCCATTTCGCGGAGTTTGTGGTAATTTTTCCGAGGTTGAGGGCGCCGAAGGCGACGCTTGCCCGGGGCGCCGTTTCGTCCAGCGCAAACTTGCGACGGCCCTGTGAACATATTCTGCAAATGTTCAAACGTGGTGTGAAATTTGGGTTGCAAACCGTGCTCCCTATTGTCGATAGAGACTGGGATACAGTCGAAGTTAAAATAATCGCTTCTAAAGTTGTTCTTTTCTCTGAATTGAATATGAGCTGTAAAGCAGCTTTTCAATGGACTGAATTGAATATGAGCTGTAAAGCAGCTTTTCAATGGACTGAATTGAATATGACCTGTAAAGCAGCTTTTCAATGGACTGAATTGAATATGAGCTGTAAAGCAGCTTTTCAATGGACTGAATTGAATATGAGCTGTAAAGCAGCTTTTCAATGGACTGAATTGAATATTAGCTGTAAAGCAGCTTTCAATGGACTGAATTGAATATGAGCTGTAAAGCAGCTTTTCAATGGACTGAATTGAATATGAGCTGTAAAGCAGCTTTTCAATGGACTGAATTGAATATGAGCTGTAAAGCAGCTTTTCAATGGACTGAATTGAATATGAGCTGTAAAGCAGCTTTTCGATGGACTGAATTGAATATGAGCTGTAAGGCAGCTTTTCAATGGACTGAATTGAATATGAGCTGTAAAGCAGCTTTTCATTGGACTGAATTGAATATGAGCTGTAAAGCAGCATTTCCACAGGACTGAATTGAATATGAACTGTAAAGCAGCTTTTCAATGGACTGAATTGAATATGAGCTGTAAAGCAGCTTTTCATTGGACTGAATTGAATATGAGCTGTAAAGCAGCTTTTCAATGGACTGAATTGAATATGAGCTGTAAAGCAGCTTTTCAATGGACTGAATTGAATATGAGGTGTAAAGCAGCTTTTCATTGAACTAAATTGAATATGAGCTGTAAAGCAGCATTTCCACAGGACTGAATTGAATATGAACTGTAAAGCAGCTTTTCAATGGACTGAATTGAATATGAGCTGTAAAGCAGCTTTTCATTGGACTGAATTGAATATGAGCTGTAAAGCAGCTTTTCAATGGACTGAATTGAATATGAGCTGTAAAGCAGCTTTTCAATGGACTGAATTGAATATGAGCTGTAAAGCAGCTTTTCAATGGACTGAATTGAATATGAGCTGTAAAGCAGCTTTTCAATGGACTGAATTGCATTATAGGTGATAGGTCCATAATGTTATGCTAGGCCCTGATTTATCATACTTAATTTGTGTTATTTACGAAGTAGAATCGTAGATATGTGATATAGAACTGCTAAAAGTGAGAATTGATTTAATTCTTCGAAGTTTGGGGATTATCACAAAATGATATCCCGGCACTATACATGATTACTTTACATAGAATTACGTAGTTGTGGCTGTTCGATTGACGGTGCATGGTTGGCTGTGACGTCATAAATGGAACTCAAAAGACCACATATAATTAAATCATACTTCACTTATTTGCAGTCATGTTTACAATATCGAAACAAAATGTTTTTATCTAACACCCAGAAAAAGGTATATTAGCATGCATTTAAAACCGTTGGTATTCAAAGCTTAAATTTGATTAAGCACTAACGATAAAAACCGAGTTTTTACAAAAGCCGAATGATCATCAAAAAGAAACACCGGATGTAAAAACAGTTACATATATTTCTTTTTGAAGTTGTTGTCACTCGCTTTATTAAAGTTGAGTTATTGAGAGTTAAGGGTACATGTAGTTATATAATATTTTTTGTTGACAACATTTGTCTCATTTAAATCTATTCATTATATCACATACACACATACATCGTCCAGCACTCAGAAGCAACCAATACATATTGGCCATAATCTCTCTCTCTCTCTCTCTCTCTCTCTCTCTCTCTCTCTCTCTCTCTCTCTCTCTCATGATCACACAATGACATTTTCCATCATGTTCTGTGTTTCTGTATTTTGTATATGTAAGGAGAAAACCAAATCTAAACCGGAGGAACTTGTGGCCAACAGGGCCGCCGCAAGGATATTTGGCGCCCTAGGCGAACCTTCAGCCTTGCGCCCTCCCCCACAATTAACTTTCAAAAATAAATATTCTACATTTATTCTTTCCTTCTGTTTTTCTCTTTCTATTTTTAGACGCTTATTATCTTCTATTTGACGCTATTTCTCTTTCTCTTTTTTTTTCATTCAGTCTTTTGCCGCCTCAAAATTTTGCAACCCTATGCGACCGCCTAGTTTGCCTAGTGGTTAAACCGGCCCTGGTGGCCAAACCTTATTGTCATTTTACGTCAATCAAATATGTTTAAACCTAGAACCACCACCACCAACAGCAGATTTAGAAGATATGTGTCGAAACTGTCACGGCAAAAGAATGCCAAAGTTCAAGAGTCAAGTAAAGTGAATTGTCTGTTGCTTATGTTCATAAGCAAGAAAGTTCTTGCATCGCATTATTACAAATTCGCTTTTCGTATTAGACAATATGCGTCAACAGTTTGTAATTTGGTAAAATGTCTTGTGGCGAGAGAGAGAGAGAGAGAGAGAGAGAGAGAGAGAGAGAGAGAGAGAGAGAGAGGAAGGGGGTTAAATTTACACTCTGTGAATCGTTCTCGAGCAACAAATTATATTCAACATTTTTAATTGTTCATGATCACAATAGCCCATCGTCGTAACTTTGCGTATTATGACATTATTCATTATCGCAATAGCCCGTTGTCGTAACTTTGCGTATTATGACATTACTCATTATCACAACAGCCCGTAGTCGTAACTTTCCTATTCCTGTCACAAGTATATACTAACATTACCTTTTCAACTGGTTAGGCGGATTTCGTTTTTTTTTAGACGTCTAAGAAATTGACAAGCTCCCCATTCTATGGCTTGATGCTGAATAAAGATTGCTAGTGCAGAAAGAATTGATTGATTGATTGAAGGCACATCAGCACATGAAATAATTTGTGGAGTTAAGTAAATTACCATAATCACAGACACTGTATACCATTGCAGTTGGGGCCACGGGTGGCCGAGTGGTCTAAGGCGCTCGCCTTTACAGATCACTCATACATCTCAACTCTGTCTGCGCAAGTTCGAGTCTCTGCTCGTGGGTATGTGAGAAAGCTTGCCAGTATCTTCCCCTGGGTCGGTGGTTCTTCCCAGGGTGTTCTCGGGTTCTTCTTCCACCAATAAACTGGCCGCCATGTATAGCCCATCATGTGCTGAAGAATGGCATTAAACCCACAATACCATACCATACCATACCATACCATACCATACCATACCATACCATACCATTCCATACCATACCATACCATACCATACCATACCATACCATACCATACCATTGTAGCTGACACAGACTTGTCTAGGTAGGATTTCAACATTCAAAACTGACGGTAAGTCTCTCATGCTGACCACTAAGCCATTTCGGCTCTTGTGGAAAAAAAAGAGAAGAGAAAAGAAAAAAAAGTAACTTTATTTGATATAATTTCGAGTAAAGAAGTAAATGCGCAAGAAAATCCTGAAATGTTTGGAGAACAATTTGGTCTTAGATATTAGTAGAAGTTTATGAATCATGTACAATGCAACTGCTTATGAGAACCATTCTGACATATATCATATATATATATACACACACACACACACAAAAACAAACTGATTTCACGTATTTAGTAATTTTTACTTACTACTTGACTCTGACTATTGCTGTCATTTATATGTGATTAAAGTTCGAATCATACTCCAGAAATGTAAGTTTGAAAAGAATATATACATCAGAATCTCTTGAACTCCTTGCTGAGGATTTAAGTCGTCCAGGCATTCAGAAAAATATCGGGAATCCGCGTTGGCGATGGTGGTTCAAGACAACTGGTCAGCACTACAGTGATGAATCAGGCCTTGGATTGATCAGCCTTTTCGGGAACAAGACTTAGACTGAGTCTCACACTTTTCGGGCATGAGACTTAGACTGAGTCTCACACTTTTCGGGCACAAGACTTAGACTGAGTCTCACACTTTTCGGGCATGAGACTTAAGACTGAGTTCTACACTTTTCGGGCACGAGAGTTAGACTGAGTTTCACACTTTTCGGACACAAGACGTCGACTGAGTCTCACACTTTTCGGGCACAAGACTTAGACTAAGTGTCACACTTGAAACTAATATTTCAGATATTGTATTTAGGTTAAAGACAGTCTTGAAATGTTCAAAAGTACTTTTACGACACAGAACGTGTTGCTGAAGATTTCACTGAGGTTTCTTGCTTAAATTTATAGTTTAGTCCAGAGTTCCAAGTCTGTTCCCGGTGTCAGACTGGAAAATTTTAGGAATTTGAAACGAGATTTCGATTCTATAAAGCTTGGCAGGATGTCATACTTTCATCTAAATCCGTCTTTGTGACATATACAGGCGGCTTTCCTTTTGACAAATTATTCCCATGATATTCCGAGTGTGTAATTCCCCTTGTGTTTAAACATCTCAGAAGACCCTCGCCCCATTTAACTCTCACTACCTTTTTCATATTGTGTGAGCCTTGTACATCAGGGCTTCCACCACTGATTCAATTCCTACAGAATGTAATGTGAGCAAACTCATATAAGAATCGAATTTCATATTTTACAGGATTCAGAAACATAGGAAGCCTGAAAATTGATCACACACTGCACGAACGGCCACAGAGAAGCGAAGGATGTTCATGCATAGTGTGTAATCGATTTTCAAGCTTCATAGCTTCACAAATCCTGTAAAATATTAAGTTCAATGCTTATAATTACAAATAGTTATAAATAGTTACAAATAGTTATAATTAGTTACAAATAGTTATAAATAGTTACAAATAGATATAATTAGTTATAAATAGGTATAAATAGTTACAAATAGTTATAATTAGTTACAAATAGTTATAAATATTTACAAATATTTATAATTACAAATATTTAGGAAAATAAATACGTATCTCAAGAAATAAATATCAGAACTATATATCATAAAATTGTTTACAAATATTGTCAAATCACACGAGAAGGGCGCATGAATATATAAATAGTTCCTTTCTAATGTTACAATCTAATATACTTCAAGTTTTCTGCGTCACATGATGCGATTTTTAACCAATCGAAATGCATGTTACAAAAGGATTGGTAAAAAAAATGTACAATTATGAGTAAATATTCTTTGGACACAAACTTACATTTGACACTTTATACCATGCCTGACACCACTGGTCTTTGACATAACTTGTGATGCTTTTGGAGATAAATGTGCCTGAAGTGGATCACTGTCCAATCGGCACTATCAGGTTCCCTGATAGACAGGACTCGGACAGATTTTCATCATCCTATATTTTCTCTCTATTTTCGTTTATGTTTAAAACATATCGAAGCGAATTTCATATACACAAAGTTTAATCGTTATGGACTGAAAAGTATTTATGTATAACTCTCGGTTGTAGTGAAAGTTCACAAGGGTGCGGGTTCGAATCTTGGCCAAACAAGGCCCAGTCGTTTGCCGTGCCTTGTGTTTGAGCAAAACAGTTTGCTTCAATTGCCTTGGCACGCTATGACCTGTTATGTGCTGATGTGCCGTTTATCACCACACAAACAAACAAGCAAACTGCAGTCCAAGTACTTGGATTTAATCTTCCTACCTACCTATATCCATGTATATTTTCATGCATGCATATTTGTTACTATATATATGCGAGGATGAATGGGAGTCGCACACTATTGGAAAAAATGAGTTTCATTCCTTTCTGACACAATTCATTATATTAACGAGTGAATAAGACACTATTACCAACTCTTTCAGCGCCATCTACCCTGAGCTGTGGTAATAGGCGACATTTGTATTGAAATCTATGTTCATCCTTGGTGAAACTTGCCCTGGGTACGCGTTACTGTCATTTCACCGTAAAAATACTAACTCCACATCGTCAATAGAAAATGTAACTAAAACGCTTGGCTAACCGTCTCACTTTGCACGTATTGTTGTCTGTTGTTTCCAGGATGAATAGGACAACCTGTAACCGGCCATTTATAGATCAAATTTCGTGTGACGAAGAAAACTTCTTTTATATCGCTAGATTTTAATTCACCCTGCTTACATTCCTATGTATTGAAGAAAAGAAAAGACTTCGAGTTCGCTACAATAAGTCCCCAGACTTTCAATGGCCCGACCCAGGACTCGATTCACCCTTGTCTTTCTAAATGTGCAACCGATACGCAGAATTTATCCAAACTAAATCGCACACATCTGAAAAGGGAGTATTTATTCTTTTCATGATAATGTTAGTATAGTTGTGACAGGGAACTCGATTCGGATACAAAACCTTCTTTTCCCGGATTGATAGTGCTCTCAGTGTTCTTTCTGTTTCGCCAGACGACCAGAGTTGCCTTTAGAAATTACCTTTAAAAACTCTTCAAAGGAATTCTGTTTATTTCTGTCAGACTCTTGACACAGCTCTCTGTTCGTGCATATACCGGGAGAATTTATCTCTTTCCTCGATAAAAGCTTTCTATTAAGGCTATTTACGAATTGAAAGTATGAAAAAGCAGATTACAGTGGGTTTGGAACAAGTCATGGAAGGCGTTTGTTTCCTTTCAATAGTGACTGATATTGCAGCGGATAAAACACAATCGCTTTTGAACTAGACATTAGAGGAAGCGAATCATTCTGTGGACGAAGGCTGAGTTATGAGAAGTCTGTGAGAGAATTATAGAGCGATCTTTCCAGCCCTGAGCAGATGCTAAATTTGGGATGAATTCACTTTGGAATAGTCAGTTAGTCTTGCGATTTGAATGCACGTCATATAATAGTGCTGTCATGTTTATCATACAGTAGTGTTGCTGTGAAAGTGATCTATACATATATGTGTATATTTTAGTTCAAGGGAACAAGAGGTAAGTAATGCTTACATAACTTTTAGATTTTCAGTTAAACTGAATATCACATTGGATATGATTCGACTCTTGGTACGGGACGAATTACAATTCTGTAACCTGTATAATAATACTATATGTCTCTGTCTCTCCACACACACACACACACACACACACACACACACACACACACACACACACACACACACACACACACACACACACACATATATATATATATATATATATATATATATATAGAGAGAGAGAGAGAGAGAGAAAGAGAGAGAGACAGACAGACAGAGACAGAGACGAGTATAGGAGACTTTACCTTATTCTGACTCGTACGTTTTTCTGACAAACAAATTGTTCGGAGTCAACGGAAAGAACGAGTTTTATATGGCGTAGGAATACGGCCTCGATGTATTCGTCAGTCTTATCAAACGAGTTCTTTTCTCCGACTCAGAACAAAACACGAATGCTGTTTTGTATTTATTACATACCCTCTTCTACGCTTTTTAAATATTTTTAGCTTTAGAGTATGAATGAAATTCAAAACGAATTGGGATTTATACAAGTCCGATTCACTGCATCTAAAACTATCGACGCGCGGACGTCAGAGAAGACACAAAAGTAGTTCCAGTCTGAAATACGGTTTGAACATCTGTATCTAACGCCAGATGAACCATGTAAGATTAAATGGGAATGTTATAATTTAAATAAACTGTTCATAAATGAAACTTGAGACTAGTGTATCTTGATTACGGTATGTGATATCACAGTGTAACATTCGTGTTGAATGATAAAACACGGTATGTGATACCAGCGTGTAACATTCGTATTTATTGATGAACAGTGTTGTAAACTGTCACTCTATAAAGAGGTAGTCATGATTGAGAAAAGTTTGATTTTTCCTTTGCCTTGTTTGTTTGCTTTTATATAATAATACACTTTCTTTTTTAAAAGTAATTAATCATATACCACGATATTGCTACGTCTTGATGCGCGAAAACATTTAATCCGTCATGAATTAACATTTGAAGAAAAAAAAAAGCATTCAAAGTTAGCTCCCCTTCAATGACAGTAGTCACGCATCTCTAGACACGACACGACAGGTGTTTCAATAAGGCATGTCGGTCTGTGTTAATCATGTACGCTATCATTAACCTTTGTATGTACTGTAATGGGACGACCCACCTTTCCGATCTCTAAATACTTTTGCTAGAGTTTGGTGCATTAGAAATGTCGATATATTCGAACAATTTATATAATTCTTTGCTTCGAAATACTGAGCCATTGACAAAAATATGAAATATTTACTTTCTCTACCTATTTACGTGCTTACTTGTAAGTTGTAACGACTTGTAATTGCGACGGCTCAGAATGTGACGTCAGATGATTTTTGGAGTAGGGGAAATCGAAGAAAATGGCGATTTAACCCACTGAGATTGTACGATCGGGACGGTACTCTCATGTGCTAAATATGGGACTCGATCAAAGAACGCATCAGTGTAAAGCTAGCGTAGACACTGCGGTATCCCAGTTCTATATATAAAATATGTAAATTTCACGGAAAAATTAAAACATAGAAGCAATATTTTAAAAATTAACGGTCTGAAATAACTTTTTCATGGTGATAGATATACTACATACGTAACTAATTCAACGTTGACACGAGACTTTTGTGTCTGAAACCTTTACAAACGGGGGAAAATTTCAGCGGTGTGGTGGTGGTGGTGGTGGTGGGGGGGGGGGTGTCTGTCAGTGCGATAGCACTTAGAATTTCTTACCCTTCCATAAGCTAAGTAAATGGGATGCAGTTTCTGCTCCTTGTCATGACGGCGCCACAGGAAAAAAAATATCAATGACCTATGTGATCAGGTTTCAATTACGGCTCAATTTTTGTTCACTTAGTATGTACACCGCGTGCAGATGCCTTTTTGAAGCTGAATTGTGCATTGTGAGTACAGCATACCTACAACAATAAACTCTCGATAAAATATCGATCCCTTCAGAATTTTATAGCTTAATCAATATTTTACAGGAAATGAACCAAACATTCCTTTGTCCTTTTCGTGCAGTTGAATAAAGATATTCGATATGTTTTAACATACAAATAATGGCGAACATTCTCAAACAATAATGTATACGCCACGGCTGATAGACTCCTTTGAAATTGTTTCTATCACGCATGCGTAAAATGTTACAATATGTTCCCCGAATTGTTTAAATATGCATTGATCAATGAAAGTAGTCAATACATGATGACTTATGTTGGACAAAATTAGGATCTAGTCATGTTCATTACTTATCCTTTCTCGTATAAACAAAATACGCAATACGGATGGCTAATTTTCTGAGAAATAGTTTGAACCAGAAAATCAAAGGTAATGATATCTATAATAATGAAATATGTAAAAACAAACAAACAAAGAGACAGACAAACAAACAAATAAAAATACAACCATATTATGCCTAATAATGTTGCTCTTCAAGGCGGAGTCTAAAAAAATGTTTACTACAGATACACCGAACGCCATTTTTTATTTTGCTTACTACAAAAAGATGTATTAATTTCTTCGGAAATTACGACTGTTAGCTTCATATCGTTATATTACAGATCTGAAAGACATTAGTCCAAATTGAACCTGTCCGATCAAGGCAAGGGAAGTAAATCCTGTAAATAACGTTTAGTGCCTGCATACATTACCTCCCTTGACAGGGTAGAATTCTTATGAACCACGCAAATTTTGTGACACAAGTTTTCTCCTGCAGTATCTATAGGCATTTTGTTTTTTTCTTCAAGAAATATTGCGTTTGACTGAATTATAAAGCCATTTATGATTAATAGATACAATAACCTCACAAGCTGCAATCGTGAATTTGCAGTTATATTTTGAAGAATACATTTATTACTTTGTGTCAGTGTCAATTTTATTAATACAACAAATTTTGCCGGATATTTTTTTATGATTAAAAGACAATCCTAGGATATATCGTTCAGCTTAATGCAAACTGCCCACCTATGTTTCATTCAAAGTTTTTGGGCTGTACGAAGATATAAAATATTTGAAGCTTTACAACTCATACATATTTTAAGAAACATACACTCACTCGCACACACGCGCGCGATAACTCAAGAAAGCTTTGTTCTTTTTTGTGAATAGGCAAAGGTTAATTACAGTTAAAGATAAAATTAAAGTTATGTCATGTACAGTATTTACTCTCATTCTCTATGTGAATTACATATATTTGATCATCACGGCTTCAACATTTTTAAATGCAAACTCTTTTTAAATTAACGACAGAATCCCGTGCTGAACACGAGAATACGTATGCTTTGTGTTAGACCCGTGTGTGAGATGGCAAAATGTTATGTTAAAACGACTTGTATTTTCACGTTATGAATTACCATGGAATTTATTTTCAGTTGTCAAGTTCGTCAAAACCAAAGCGAGATTTCCACAAATTTAGAATACGTCTTAGCTGAAGAAATGATTATTAATGCTTACACGGTTATATTTGTAAAATTAAAAAAATAGGTGTAGAGGACCATTATGAACAGATTTCATTAATGAAGCTTTTAATAGAAGACTGACCTGTACCTGTCAGAGAGAGAGAGAGAGAGAGAGAGAGAGAGAGAGAGAGAGAGAGAGAGAGAGAAAGAAAGATTAACATTATTGGTCTTTTGTTGCCATTTGCGCATGTAATCTTCATAACTTAATAATGCGTCGTTTAGCTTTCAACTGGATGTCACTGAGCATGACTTTAGGATGGACATCAGTTAATATTACGTAAATGTATCTGAAAATACATCTTACATTCTATGCAACATCTCTTCTCGATTACTAAGATATTGTCACGTATTAGTAGTAGTAGTAGCAGCAACAGCAGAAGTAAGAAGTATTAGGAGAAGAAAAAAGAGGTGGCGTGAATCATTTGAAAAATCATAATTTTCTATGTTTGTCACCTATTCATATGGCCGAGGCTAAAAGATATAAAACTGGTCTGTTTTGCTGACACAGAACATTATAGAGTAAAGGAGAGTAGTTCGAATCTACGGTCACGACCAACAATGTAAGAGAGGTAAATCTTACACATGCAGTGGCAGGAACCTACCGTTATAAGAGTTATTTCCCTTATATCATTACACTCAACGTATTCTCTGTTGTTGACAAGTTCATATTATATAGCAAGTTGAAATTGTGGGTTTTGAAATAGTCTACACTATTCATACTCTATTAACATTTGCTCAGGTAGTTATCAGAAATGACATGACTGGTGTTTTCATGTGAGTCTAACAACACATGACTCATATTATCGCGTGAGTCCAACAACACACGACTCGTAATTTCGTATGAGTCTAACAACATACGAAACGTGATTTTTTTAAATACAGATTTTACTTCATTCAAGGCGCTAATTGATGACCTTAGTTTTTTTTCTGCATTTAAGTAACGAATCTTAACGTGAAAGTATTTAAGCATGTGTCATGAACAATTTAATTTATCTGGAATTTAAAAGCAGTTTCCTCTGTATGGTGATACCTTTCATAGCTTACAACTACCACCACCATCACCACCACAGCAACAAC